>OY292278.1:28848738-31348738 GCA_958496175.1 Sisyra terminalis
TTAAAATTTAAAATATAAGGAACTACATTTTTTGAGTTTTTCAAAAAAATCTGATGAAAAACTATTTTAGTAATACTGATAATAAATTATAAGGTTAATATTTATACTGTTTTTGAAAGAAATCTTGAAGATATGTGAGATATGTCAATTATTATTGATAATAATAAACTATGTAGTAAGAATAAAGGTAAGGCTTATTTGTAGTATATATACCGTGAAAGTAGTCAAGAAATAAAAACGGTGCAATAACTAATTTTATTCAAACCGATCATCAAATCCTTTTAGAAATATCCCTTTGGTTGATAAAAACTTGCAATAGACTGAAATAAAAACCCATTTTGATAAAATCGTTAGAATTAAAATTTTCTTTTTTGACTGACTTTGAATATACCAAGTTCTGGGTTTACAATATACGTACATTGTTACACAGTTCTTAATTAAGACAAAAATATTATTACAATCCAAATAATAACAATATGCAATATAATTTATCAAAAGTAAGTCATAAACACAAATATAGAAACTCCAGATACGTATTTCGATTGGCAAGTAATTTTCTTCAGTGGCTATTAAGTTGTAAAAGATTCCCAAGTTCAATCTTACAGTTAACGATATTTTTACATTCTTTTAGATTGGTTTAATATTTCTGTATCCGAGAGCCATAGTATTTTAAATCCAAGTTAGTTATTTTTCAGTACATACTATCTTAAGGGTACATATGATAATTTGGCTTTTAACATGCGAATACCAGAGATAATTTTTGGTTTACTAAATTATTGCCCACTAATATACATAGAAATTAATAATTTGGCTTTAAAGAGATCATTTGAACTTAATTTAAGATGATTTTGGGACAAAAATGGCGCTCAGCTACATATTTATGTTTATAGTTTACTTTCGGGAAATTGTATTGTATAAAATTTTGTACTATAATATAATGTTGTACCATGTAAATACAAGAGAAAACCCATATATTTTAAGACGTTTTAAGATATAAATAAACGCATTAAAGTTATCAAGTTTTTAATGTTATGAATTTCTTTAATCATTTTTTATTTTTATTTAAAGTGATGTTTTCCAATTTTGTTCGTTTACATATGGTCTCAACAAATCACACAAGCAGGGAGTATTCGTATTTTGTGTATTTGTGTATATAATTCTACTTTTGTTTTAAACACCTTCTATTGATTTTTGTGTTGACTTGGGTTTAAGAGAACCATGTCTTTCGTTTCGGGTGCTATAAGTTATAAGTTTAATATGTTAATGTCCGTTGTCAATTAATATAAGAAAATCAAAAACTTATTAATTTATAAAACATATTTGTAAAGAAACATTTGACGTAGATCTTCTAAATTAATATAATATAAATTTGCTTAGCAAACGCTTGGTTTGATGATCAAAGCAAGTAGGAGAAGTCTTCTAGTCATTAAAAAAAGGCTACTTCAAAATAATTAGTTTCAATAAAAAATCCTAATGTTCTAATTGGTTCCCTTAAAAATTTAGGATCCGTGATTAAAAGAAACAAGTTGGTTAAAGATTATAAATCCATTATAAAATTATGTTTCAATTTGATACAGATATGCGTTACGATAGCACAAAAATTGTGTGCAGAAAATTGTTCTCATAAAATGCCCCGAGGAAGCTGCAATCTTCATCAGTACACCACGTGATGGATATTGAAAAAAGTAAATATTGACCCATCGAATAATATATATAATAATATCTCCTTTTATTCTCTACTTTCACTACAATTTATACAGTGACCTCATCAATTGTAGATCTTTAAATTTCCTCCTTTGTATTTGTAAAAAGAGAAGAATATTCACAGTCTTTGTCTTATTCTTTAACATTTTAATCTTTCGTGTTTAAGCATGCTCGCATTGTTTAGCCTGATATTATATTGATATTTATGGTATCGGTGTTGGATGAATCACAATTATGATATATATGTAGTTCCTTATATCTTTTACATAAGTGATCATTTTTGGAGTGTTTCTAAGAGAGTACTAATTAAATCATTTATCAACCCTAAAATTCTTCAATTTAAATATTTAATATTGAAGAAATATGTTACAATTTTTTTTAATTTCACTAGTTAGAAATGATTGTAAAAACATTGTAAAGATTATATTCAACATTACTTAGTTTGTCAACAAGGTGAAAAAAGTTAATGCTTGCTGCATTTAAAAATTAGCTTTAACATATTTTACTAATTGTAAGAACGGATTAAAACAATACACTGTACATAAATATGAAAATCGTCAACGTTAGTTTTGTACAGCCTGTGCAATATTAACATTATATACCAATATCCAATTTTATTCTAGCATTTATATAACAAATTATAATAATAATAAAAGTTGTTTTCAACAGATATGACTTATCGATACATCATAACGTCGGAACTTTGATACAAACATAAATACGCATCACATAGCAGTCGTCGAGCCGGTTCTGGCATTTGAGGCGATTTGGATAACAATGTTCCAACGTCGTCAGCCAACCATTGTGCTAATCCGGAACATGCGACTATTTCTGGAATATTATATCCGTTTTGCTCACCTAAAAATTCAATTCATTTATAAATTTAGAATTACTTTAAAACTCTATTTAATATTGTAAAAATTCTATAGCTAAGAAGTGGTCTTGTTTAACTTTGGATTTTGGTTATTGACACATAAGAAGTTCTTAGGGACCATTCGTAAATTACGTAAAGCCCGGATGACACATGAAAATGGGACAACATATGGATATATAATTCCATAAAAATGCTTTTACTTTAAGAAAAGTACATTTTTAGATAGTTAAAGAATTTAAAAGTATCTGTTTTTACCAATTTTTTGACTAATAATGAAAATAGGGGGTGGTGAATTTCAGAATTACCTAGCTTAAAGAATTAACGACAGAAGTATAAAAAATTTTGCTTATTACCTTGTCTTTGCTTTTATGAAAATAATTATTGCTTATTCCTCATATTACGGAGCATAGGTACAAGGAGTCCGAACGTAATGTTATAAAATGGCACCAATTTAAGGTCCAGTATCGGTGAAACACGCTACTCTTTAAAAACACGCGTTTGAATCATTACGTGGGAAGTGTTGTTGTTATTAGAAATAGTAAATTCTAATCTTCTGCACGATGGAAAATTTGTCAAGATGTGGCGCCGACACAAAAGTGTCTGGTGTACTAACTTAGATTATTATGTTACCTTAGTTATCTTATAGAAAATACATAATTTCGGTTTAAGTTAGTACTACAAACACACTAATGGCGGCGTCACATCTTGACATATTTCCCCCCATGCATTACAAGATTGGAATACCTTCTTAATAACTAACACACATTCTGAATATTTACGCTGCTAGTGACAGAAAAGAGAACTAAGATCTAGGCTGTTGTTAATGTACATGAATATTGTGAACCGTTAGGACTTCTTGTATCCATACTCCATGCCTCATACTATCAATAGTACGCATACCAGTTTGAGAACTATTGTCTTAGCTTATAGAGTAATATATACCTTTTCGATCAGCCATTGAATCAAAGAAGCACCAAGGTGCTTCGTGTCCACTTCCACATTTAACAAAAGCAACATAATGTGATGTTTCAATACAAACAACAGCAAACAATTCCATAAAAAGCCGCGGCGGAGGACAATGTTCAGCCATCATTTGGAAATCAGCTGGAACTTTTAATGCTGTAGATCGGTGATTTTGTCGACCAGAATTTTCATTATGAGTCCTATTACGACATTCCAGACAGAACGCTGTACCTTCCAAACCTTCTCCGCATGGATCGAAACACTGAATACATTCGTATTCAGCCAACTTACCACAAACAGTACATTGTCGAGGAGCTTAAAAAAATAACAAAAATTTTCTTCCTGTACCAAATAAACTATGAAACTACTTACAGTCTTCAATAATATCAGTAATGTCTAGCACTAACGATGGAATAATTTTTGGGTACATTTTATACGATTTTCCGAAACGTGGCATCTGTATTATCAAACAAGAAGGAACTTCTTTCAATTTAATATTTGAAGCAAGAAAGCTTTGTTCAAATAATTGCTGAACCGAAGGCAGCATTAAGCGTTCATTTTTTTCCACAAACAGTTGATAATAGAAAGCTTCTTGACCCGAACTTAGTTTTAAGAATGGTTCGGCTCGTAAAATTTGAGCTAATAAACTATTTAAAAATTCTTCTGGATCCTTTTCTTCACTAGTTAAACCTGAAAAATATTTAATATAGTCTCCAATCATAGTCATAAAATTCCATTTTATTATTGAGTTAAATATTACTGTTAAATGTTGAAAATTTATTGTTTTGCTCTAAAATACTTGCAGAAGGAAGAATCGGGCTGAATAAGCATAAAGTATTAAATAATAGCACTCAATAGGCTATTAAATCGCTCTTTTCTTTAAATATTTTCGCTGGCTATATTTTTTGCAAATACAGGAGTAAAAACTCTTTACTTCAAAATTAATTTACTACAAAAATAAATTAAAAATAAACAAACGAAATTTACAAAAGAATAGGGATGAATGACAAAAACAGAACACATATTTAGAGCATATAAGTTCAATCCAGCAAGTTTCACTCAATATTTATGGCATATTTATCTTTCAAAAGTATTTTGATTTAGCACAAGAATTTTGAAGTAGAAGACATGGATACTTCGAGTTCTATTAGTGATGTTCTGTTTTATCCAGTATCGATAATATTATATAATTCCATAGTTCAGGTTTTATCACATAAAATTGCTTGACTTAAGTTTTTACTAACACCGCTATTATACAACGAATACAATGGGTTAAGATTGACCTATATCTTGGAAGCCTAGTAGAGAAGTTTTTTCTCAACATAATCTTTTAAAAGCTTTATAAATCTTTTAAAAAGTGCCTTATTGCTACGATTAAAACATTTTTACAAATGCTTTTAACATTGCCAAAACTCCTTTGCAAACAATTGACGACTGAATCTTCTTGACACGATAAACGATTTTGGAGAATCGCTTTTGGACCATACGCAACATATGGAGTACTCAAAGATCACCATTTGTAGTCACATGTAAAAGTAATGATAATGACGTCATATAGAAACGACTACTGCAAGACAATATGTTTTTTTGTTGAGAAGCATAAGAAGATCCGATATTTTTCGATCACACGTTATGAGGTCATCATCTGTGACCAAAAAAGTTTTAATAATTCTGTATGACTATGAGCAGTCTATGTATTATATAGCCTAAGAAATCGCTTATTGCATCAAGAGAATTCACCTCGCATTGCTGCTAAAAATATTTGGGCAGTATTTGGAGCCTTTGTAAATATATTTCAGTGGTTGAAGTGAAATAATTTTCCGGAGGGTTAAAAATTTTCAGTTAGAATTGTTGAAGAAAAACTTTCACCACTTATCTTGCGGACTATAAGCTATGCTCTCTACGTTTTCCTCGTAAAAATTGGTGAAAAGTTGAGTAAAGCAACTTATATCTTCAGTTTTAGGATTGTAAAACTATTTTAATAGATTTTTTTTTGTAAATTTCGTTTTTTATTTGCAATAATTTTGAAGAAAATCAAGAGTTCTTACGGACGTATTTCATAAATTATTGAGCAGAGGTGGGCAAACGATCGATCGCGAACAGGTCGGCAGTCGATCGCAGGTATTTTAAATAATTTTTTAGGTAAACTTTAAATCTTTGAATCGAAAATGTGTACTATTAAGCAGACAATGATATTTGGAATTAAAACTAAATACGCATCTATTCTACAACCGATATTACCGACTCCTAAATAGTGCTTCTAATACTCCCTTCAACTCATTCTCTCTTTAAATTTGAATTGTTTTTAATTTCATCCATTTTTCGAAGTCGATCGCGTATAAAAAAGAAAATCTTTTGTCGATTATATCAGTATTTAGTTTGCCCCCCTCTGTTATAGACAATAAATGTTTGTTCCATTAATTATTTTTAAGCAAAAAAAATATATGAAGAACCATTATACGAGTAGCGTTATATATACTAAGTACTTATTAGGCCAGATCCTTTGAGGTTCAATAGTTAAATTGACTATGGTATACCAAGAGGTTACTTTTGGATGAAAATTAAGATTTGTTTCTTGAAAATAATATAAATTTACCTGTTACTGAGCCAAGCTTTTCCAGTAAAGTCCTTAATTTCATCACACGATCTGCTCGGACATACAAATTTTTCCGTAAAGGATTGACAATTTCTTCGCGCAAAACCTTTTGAACTTCTTCGTATTGTTCAATATCATTTTGAGGTGAAGGAGGTCGAAATAACAAAGAGTCAAAAACGGCCGAACATGCAAACATTGCAAATAACGTTGCATCCAAGTAGCATGAATTATGGTGTCCTTGTATGCCTCGATACTTTCCACACATTTCCTCCACTTGAAAATCGCTTTGCATGCAAAGTGGCGGTACGGCTCCTTCGATTACAGGACATTCGATTTGACCAAACATTTTCGAATTGGCTTCAAATGATCTTGCATGAGAAGAAGAACTATTAACGGAATTAGTTACAGCTCTTCTGTCATTGGTCTCATCACTCGATTCAAAATTTTCAAGTAGACGAAATCTGGCGTCCACCTGAATTTGTTCAATTGGAACGAAAAGCGCTCGTCCAGGAGCGCAAGTGAAATATCTTTTACTTTTATAGGTTCCATCGGTTAAGTCTATTGGTAAGTTTGTGTGCTCTTCTTCGAGTTCGACTCCTACAATTTGTGGGTATCGAGGACTTATCCAACGTAAAACTCCGTATAAAGACTCATCCAAATCGGTGGTTACTTCCACCAAAGAACCGATTTCAAACGGACAACTATCGTTAACACTACTGGATTTATCGTTTGTTATAGTTGGCGATAATTGACGTTCTGGTGTATCATATAATGGAGAATGGAAACCACTTATTTTTACATTGGGTGGATCTAGAAAAATATAATAAATATATATTATAACCTCGGAAAATTAAAATTTGAATAAAATGATATATTACTAGTCCAATGTTCTAACACAAATATTGGTATATGATCCAAATCAACTTCGTATTCACTCATGGGCATCTTGTTGGGATTTCAAATTGTATTTTTTCTTTCAATTATTTATTTGATCGAGGAAAATTTTCAAGTTTGCGCATATTATATGTTGATTATTTTTAGAAGTCGGCAGTGTGCTTCCGAAATATAAATTTCTATTTTTAGATTCTCATGCTCCAACATAACGTGTGTAGTACGTAGAGTTTTGCGGCATTTTTTTGCATTTTACGATAAAAAAATGACTTAATTGCCCTAATTATATAATCTAAACTTTGTTTATCTATTATTTTTGTAAAATCAGAATTCTTGTCGCAAGTCTTTCGTTTTCTTCAACATTCAAGTTCTACATTCTTAAATTAAACGGTTAATTTTGTAAGATAAATTGCGTTAATGCTTTGTTTATTTTTAAGAAAACACTTTCATTTTAATAAGGTCACTTAAAAAATACACTCTTAGTTAAAATTGACCTCATGCAATTAATTCTAATACCCTAAAATGTGTTGTTTTGTTAGGTACCTACATTTTTTTTACATCTCCCTTTACAATCTTCCCAGTCATTAATCATTGTTAACATAGAAAAACTAAAAATATATTACTACCTAATACCCACACCTTCGCCGGCCGGATATAATGCTGTGTAGGCAATATAAAAAGTAGAGTAGTAATGCTTAAAAAAATACTTTCAAAGATTTTTGGTTTGAACAATATATGTCGTTTGGTTTTTGGTAAATAAAATATTTTTCGATACACACTATTTTCAGATCTTTATAATAAACTCATAAGAGTTTTTATTATTTAAATTTAACTGTTCTAAAAAATATTCCTTAATCCCTATTGCATAATCTTTAACGAGTAATTACGTACTTATTTATATTGGCTTACATATTTCATTATAACTGTGACAGAGAGGGAATTTAAGAATAATACTATAAACCTAATACCCATGATTTAAATACAATTTTAAATGTTTTAAAAATATTCTAAAGTAATATGAAAAGATAATGTAGCAGTTAATTTTTAACTTTATAATATGAAACATCAAAATCCCATGGACGTTTTCCTATGACAAACGTAATTTAACTCAAAGAGAGAGGTTGTTTAAATCGTTTAAGCATTATCTTAATTTAATTTATTTACACTCTACGCAATTTCTCTCCCTAAGGAAAAAAATTATAATTTTTTGGATATAAAAATGTTTTCCATGACGAAAAATTGTAAAAACAGTCAAAAAGTTGAGTAAATTATTATTGTTTCTATGATAACAGCTCAATGATACGTATCAGTACGTGTCCTGATACGTACTGTGATGTCACAGAAGATCCATAAGCACACTTATTGTTTTCGAACTCTCATTTGGTCATTAAAATTTAAAAAAAAATCTGCCAAAATACAAGTTTCTTATAACTAAAATTGGGCTTTCCTCAAATAAATAATAATCTACAACAATTAAAAAAAATTGCATATGATTTATTAAATATAATTTAGAAAATCATTGACTTGAATAACTTTGTGAGCATTAAAATTTGGAGAAAAAAATATATGGACCGTTTATTATTTCAAAAACTAAGATTTTATGAGTTATATTGAAATATTAAGTTTAATAAATTCCCAACTTTGTATCGGACTACGGAATCTTTCCTTGTGCGTGGTCCAACAAGAACTTGGTTAATTTTTTACAACTAAAACTTGTTTTTAAAAAAACAACGATTACTTAAGATTTTAAAAATTCAACGGAAGTTTCAATCCTATGATTTTAATGGGAAACATAAAGAAGTATTGTTGTGTAGAGCATGAGCTATTTTATTTATAAATATAGTATTTAGTAGAGCTGTAACACACTAATGTATTCTGTACATGGTAATTGGTATTATCGCTTGATTTGAATTAAGGAAATGTTATTTACAAATTTATTTCATTACTCGTATATTCTTGATATATATGTAAATATGTATATCAGTTGAAATATGTACAAAGAAAACATATATGATTGTATGCGTCATAATAAATTTAAAGACACATTGGTAGCAATACTATTCACTTGATTGTGATAGTAGTGTGATACCACAATGTAATATTGAAAAATAACGAATTTATCAAAAGTTACGAGTAATGTAATGACATGATAATAATGAATACTGATTGTTTAAATAACGAACCCATGCGGATGTCGTTTTTTTTTTCGCTAGTTTTACAGTTCTAGTATGTAGAAAATTTTAATGTACAGTCTGAATTTATTGTACTTGTTACAAATAAGTTTATAGTAGTGAGAAAAAGAGTCTTTGATATTGTAAGATATAACCTATCATAAATAAAAAATTTCAACCATTAGCAAACCAATAATCATATTTCTCTCTTCAGCACAGATTGTTTCCTTTGTTCACTGCATAGATTGCCTTTGCAATGCAAAAAGTTAATATGTAATTCAAAACTTGAAACACTAATTTTTTTTTGTTATTAATGTACTACGTTTTTTATTTCAATCATATGTTTTCTAAAATATAAGAGAACTATTTCTCTACATACTCTGGAATTTTACAGGGAACAATACTATTACTCTTTTCTATTTTTGGATTGTCATTTTTGCTAGATACCATTGTTAAATGAGGCATTAAATAATTGAAAAACAAGGAGATTAATCAATTTAAAATTTTAAGGATTGTATTCATGCAATATTATCTTTGTGTCTTAAGAACAAAGCATGTAAACACATTGTCTTAAATTTGAACTAACTGATTGTTGTCATTTGTTTTAACTGTCATTTCGATTTCATTTAATTGTTATTTATTAGTGTTGTGTCAGTGTTAGACTAATTCAGTGTTAGGCTACTATAATGATTATAATATAAATATTTATTAATATGAAAAAATAATGAATCTTTAGTTGTTGAAGAACTAAATAAAAATTGTCGGTAGTAAAGTTTTTCAGAAAATATGTTTTGTATTGTTTCTATAGAACGTCTCTTAAAACGTTTTACGTTAAGTATTTGCTAATCGGTGCTGCAGTCCACATTTCAAGCAGATTCAAGCATATATCAATCGTAAAAATAGAAATACGGATGCGTTTGTTTATAAATTTTACTTTTGCGAATATAAATAAAATTATTGCATAGCTTTTAGATTAAAGTCATTTAAAAGTTTAACAATTAATATCTTTTATATTAATCTTTGTTATAAATATTCAAATTTACTAACCGAAGTAGCTACCAGATATTCGGTGAAGTATATTTCTTGATTCTTATTTACTGTCGCTTTATAACGACTAAGGTCTTTAGCGACTCTAGGGTTAATAAAATTCGTAAATCGAGAAATATCGAAAGTTTTTTCGATACGAGCTTCGAACCCAACACCTAGCAGTGCAAGGACATTTTGTTTAAGAATTCAATATTGAATTATTTACCGAATACCTTTGAAAGTAATTTGTCAAACTAACCACACATCAGATCTGGAAAGCTGTAATAATTAATACAGGTTTTGGATCCAGTTCTGGAGATATTTTTTTAGACCCGGCTTAAATTGTTAAAATTTATGAGTTGATCTCTTTTATTAAAAGTTGTTGCCATCAAACACCAATCGGAACGCAATAATTTTAGAGTATTGAGATTTAACTCAATGGTTGAGATTCATAAAAAAGAATTTTTTAACAATTTTTATACTGAATTAAATATAACATTGGTGGGAGCTGGAGCTAATATGAATTTTAATGACTCAAGCTTTGTTAAAACTAATATTGTAGCTCCTTCAAAATCATCCGATTCCGAGCTTTGGTTCCTCAGATTTGTCACACATAGGGATAAAATATCTCTATATAGATAATTAATGGCTTAAAAATGGTTACTCAAAAGCTCTTATTTTATATTTAAACCATAGCTCAACTAAAAAAATCTGCATTTGTTATTGCGGATGCAATTATAAAGGTGTTAGGCATTCATTTTACACACACGCAAAACTGGTTGTATACATACAAGTATATAAATGTCCCTATTGTACCTAACTGTTAAGTCGTACAAGGTATTTAGGTGGAAATTCTAAGTAATTTTATTTCATTGATTTACTTAATTCTCTTTAATAACTTATTAATGTGGGCTTAATCAGATGCGGACAAATACGGGATACGCTATAATTTTTTGGGTTAGTTTAGAACTCATGATTTTAATTCGAACACCACATTTGTTGATCTTACCATGACATTTACAAAAATTAAGATCTAATGATATCATTAAAGTAAAAATTGCAGTCGAAAAAGACATTTTTTATATTTTCTTCAAAATTAAAAGCGATAAAAGTATCTTTCAGGTGTATAAATGGGTAGTGACTGTGCAACTTTAAAAAATCAACATCGCTTAACAATGTATTCACCGTACGCGCCGTATTTTCTTTACTTCTACCTTTGATGGGTTCATTTGGACATAAAAGAGTAACAAACATTATAAAAAATGTCACAATTAATATCGTTAAAAACTTACCTAAATTATGCGGTTTTTTAAAATCATTCCCATCGTATCCTGAAGAAATATGTTCGGAATGTTTATGGTTTGTTGCTTTATTTTTATGCAACAAATGCGATAGTGGATTCGCACTTTTATTTCTTTCGACTTTCACTTGATCGTAATTTCCAACTGAATCGTTATACGCCTTCGAACTATTCTTTTCGCTTAAAATTGGAACGTTTTTCGGCCATTCGCCCGCTAACACTTCGATTAAATCAATCGATTGGTCGCGCTTGTTAGAATTTCCAAATTCCAACACATATTTCACTTCTTCGTTTCGTTCATTTTTCGTATCTCTTTTAGAATTAGTTGCGTTGGTGGATAGTGGATGTTTTTGTCGAATGATTGGCGGATCTGATAGGTGTATTTGTTGAATATCTTTCAATAGACGGATTTGATCGTCGTGATTTTCAGAATGGGTTAAACGTTTGGCTGCGTTGCTTAGGGATGATGCAGAACAAGTGGATGATGAAGATGAAGACGATGATGATTTAAGAGAAGATTGAAATGTGTGTCGTTTTTTTGATACGTCAATTAAATTACTTCCTTTATCTCCTTTCGGTTTTTTGCTTATGTACTTATCATCGTTCATGATTTGATTGAAAGGTTCACAATTCTTATGTTGGATGTCAGATGAAGGTTTGATTAGCTTATTTGCCGCAACAAAAAGATGCTTGAAACAATCTCGATGATTTTCATCTTTGTTGGAATCCTTAAAAATGAGAAGCGTATTAAATTTAGTAAATATACTGAAAGATAAGAATATTTTACCAGTAATTGCAATCCGAAATAAGTGCCAGGCCCTAAATGTTTAACTGGGCCTATATATTTAACTAAACATTTAATTTTTTGATCGTTATGCTCTACATAAGTGTAATCCCCAACATGAATTTCATGTTTGAGATAATGGCAAAAATCGCGCGATCTAACCAGATTGACGCGGTCTAATGGTGAAGTGATTGCTAAAATGATTTGCCATAGTTCCGTATCGACGGGTAGAATATTTTCAAGCGGACAAAACCAAATTGTGTCATTCCAAATGTTAGGTCGATGCTCGGTGTCGCACACCTGAATGGCCAGGTATGTATTATTAATTTGTTCGACAATTCGAATTAACGTTCCGAGAAGTAATGTTTGTGGCGAATAGGGCTCTTTAATAAGCGTAACTAAAACATTAGTTTTGGCGATTCCATATCGCACGACATCGTCACAATCCATTTCAAAACCAATTTTTACACTTTATTTAACTTTGTCATAACGATAATTTGAAATGTCAATTTTGACAAGCTTTCCCGTGATAGTGAAATAGGCGATGAAAGGTGTATTAAATTAGCTATTTATTTTTAGAATCTAACCTGTCAGAATAAATTTCTTTTGAAAAATTTATTGCTGGCGATTGCGTTGCGTTTTTAATCCATTTATTGTGAAGTGAATCAAAAATATGACAAGTATTTATATTCCATTTTTATTTTTTTGACAAAAACACCTAATCAATTTGCGCACGCGCAAACAATCGCTGGAAATTTTGAATTTTAAAAAACATTCAGAAATAAAATTAATAAAGCTCTAAAATGCCACATTAAACATTAAAAACTATTAAATATTTTGATAGTAATGATGAGACTTTAAATTAACACTCCATTTTAAAGTTTTCTTTATAAAAAAATTTAAACAATTATAGTATTTTCAAATGTGTATGTTTTATATAGCGATGGCCAGCTTTGGCATTTCCGTATTGACTTTTTCCAATCGAAATTGAACTTTAGTTTTTTCTTAATTTCGACTGAAATTAATGATTTTTGTTTATTTATTTACTTTTTGTATGTTCTTTGTCTAATTACAAATACAATTATTATAGATGCAAAAGGAATAATTACTCTATACCGAGGATAATCCATTTCATTGTTGAAAGAAAGACAAGAGCAATTAAGTCGTTGTAATTTATCCGATTTATCCTACACCGATCGTTTCACCGAAAAGCCACACGAAAACTTAAGAACGTACTTTCGGGTGTAATTTTGGCAGATTTTTTGCTGAAACCAAAACTCCAATGTAGGGTCAATTCATCTTTCCGAAACCAAGAGTAACTCGGTCGGACACTAATAAGATTAATAATTTGCATTAAAAATCGAAATGTAAAATAAAATTGTTAAAATACTCTTCGTTTTTTTCTCAGAGCAGCAGATTTCATGGAACTATCAATGTTAATATGCCTCCATGACATATGACATCCCCATTAAAAAAGCATTTAGAGGAATTTTGGACTCAATGGAATTGAGCTCAATGGAAATTTGAATTTTGAAATCAATATATTTAAAAAGCCTTTAAAAACGTTAAACAACTTCTTATTGTTTTTTAACATTAAAATGCTTCTAAATGCCTTTTCGCTACCACTTAAAAATGACGGAAATGGAACCGCAATATTTGTTGAATGCTAAGACATTATAAGATAGAGATATTTGATATCTTTGTTATACTCTATCAGGAGTTGTTAATTGACAAGATTTATAAATTACACAGGTTGCCCTATTAGAAAAAAAATGACGTCATACGAAGAATTTTGAAATTTGAATCAGCCTGAAGATATGTTCGAATTTCTTCTGGGTACGTCACGTGGCGCATGAGACCACCTGTATATTTTATAAACCTTGGTTAATTGACTTCATGGAAAATGGAGCTGAGTGAAGTTATGAGTACAAATTTTACATTTTCGAAAATCATCTACAAAATATATACAACTATATAAAATATTTTCAAAAAATTTAATTCTAAAGTTAATCGTAGTTATTCGAAGTAAATTAAAGGCGTTTATCAAAAACTAAATAAATTGATGCTATGAAATTGTTCTAGTGTCCGACCGAAACTAGTTTTAACGACCGAAACCGAATTTCAGCATCAACCTCAGTTTCAGCCGAAACCGAAACTGCCATATAGATCATGTTTTCGTAGAAAAAAAAGTTAATCATAATTGGTGTCTTTACTTTTAAATCCTATAGGTATTCATTAATCACTTAGTCCCTAATATTTGAGATAATCATTAACATAATATATTATTATCTCTTCTTATTTCAAATAAACTATTTGTGCTGTAAAAAGAGGTTGATTTGAAAGAAATATACCTAAGATTTATTTTTAATAATAGTTACGAATAACATAAAATTAAAAAAAATACTAAATAAAGTTACTTTTTACCTAATGTATTTAGGTACACAAAACAGAAAGTACTCTATCTTACATCTTAAAAAACAAATAATTTCTTCTAAATTTTGATCAGTTTTCTCTCAAACTGAAAAAAAAAAATTAAAATAATATTAATGAACTGATAATTGTCAGTATTCATAATAAAAGAATCAAATGTTATAATTGAGAAACAATAATTTCTTAACACTTTCATCTCACGAATTCAGTTTCGATTTTGGTTGTAGTTTCGGCTTGACGATAGCCGAAACCGAAACTAAGCTGAAACTCGTTTTTTGCCGAAACTAGGACGAAATCGAAACCGAAAGTTTGATCGAGCACTAAATCACTATTGCCACCTGGTGATTTTTGAAAGAACATAGCGATATCTATTTGTAAGAGGAGTCACGGGCTGTTAACTCTCTAAGACGAGACAAAGATAGCCTAACTGGATAATGAATAATTGTGGAATAGCTGTATAGTGTTTGTTGCGGGTAGAAAGAGATAGAGTTTCAGAATTTCTATCTCTTCTAACTCTCTAAGACGAGACAAGGATATCCTAACTGGGTAATGGATAACTGTGGAATAGCTGTATAGTGTTTGTCGCTGGTAGAAAGAGATAGAGTTTTGGAATTTCTATCTCTTTCTATCCGCAACAAACACCCTATACAACTATTCCACTATTATTCATTACCCAGTTTTGCTATCCTTGTCTCGTCTTAGAGAGTTAACAGTCCGTGGGAGGAGTCGTGAGATCAGCTGTCTTATTAAATGCAGTAAAATACAAATTAAATTGATATCTATTTTTAAATCTTATAAAAATATTTGTATATAATCTCAATTCTTAGCTGTCTTGAAATTAACAGAATCTTAATTACGGTATTATTTATTTATACATTTATAAAGTTGTATTTTTGATGTTGTAGCGAAATAAAAAAAAACTTAAATATACGCTATGAAATAAAATAGAATATGTGGAAACGTAGAATTCAATGATAAAAATATGCAACTGATGCATAGTGTTTTTTAGCTTATTTTTTCACCGGATATATTTATATATTTATCCTTTTTTGTTACGTGTATATCTATTTTTCTATTACTTATTTCTCTGTCAACCATGTTAAAATGCGACCAATTGTAAAAATATTATAGGCATTTCTTTTAAATTTTAAATGCCTTGTTTTAAGGGGATATAAGAATAGATCAAGGAAGTGGGAGGGATATGGGTAGACTCGATAAAAAGAGACCTATTACAACGGGTCTTTCTTTCTCTTTTTTCCGCGATTGCGCAATAACAATTTTGGTTTAGTTTTCACTGGTTGTTACTGGTTTTCACCAGAGAAGAGAATTATTATTCTCTGGTTTTGACCGGCTTGACATCTTCATGTTTTGTTATTTATAAATTATTATTTTGTAGTTGAAAATAATTAGAAGTATTTTTCAAAATGCCAAGAAAGTGTATTGTATGTAAATCTATCTCAAGTCCATTTGAGAAACGTAGTTTTCACATGTAAGTACTCTATTTATGAATTGTACTGTTTACATAAAAATATAATATTCTCTTATATTTTAATTATTTTAATATAGCTTTCCGAAAGATAAATTGATAAAAAATAAGTGGATTGAGTCATTAAATTTATCAAACAAAAAGATAAACTTCAAAACTGCATACATTTGTAGTGATCATTTTGATGAAAAATCATTTTATGAGCAGGGTGAATTACATACAAGAAGTCGATTACATTTAGATGCTGTTCCACAACTGGTAAATACAGTGAAACCATCCACAAATGTAGTTACCGAAGATAATTCTGAAGAATGTAATACATTACAAGATGCAATGGTTGATGAAGGGCTTAGTATTCAGTACAATGAGATCACTTTTATAAAAGCTTCTGATATTGAAAACAATGATGTTTTAAAAGACATAAGCTTGCAATTAAAAGATGAAAGTTCTGGTATTCTCACATTTAAAACTACACATGAAATGTGCTGGGAAAATTCCAATGAAGACACATTAAATCTTAATAACCAAACAGAAAATAACTCATCAAATAGTGAAAAAATGTAAGGAATTTATTTGTCTATTTTAATTAAGGAATATTTTTTTATCTTATACATATAAATCTCGTATCGCGGTGTTTATGGTTGCACTCCTTCAAAACGACTGAACCGATTTTTGTGAAATTTTTTATGTATGATTTGATCAAATCTTGATTTATAATTACAGGATCAAGCCATCTGATGTCAAATTAAAAACAAAAGTACGTTTTATGACAGGTTTTAAAACGGAATATATGTGTCGAGAAGATTTTGTTGATGAAGAGGCTTGGAAGAAATTTTTGCGATACACATCATATTGCAAATCAATCGCCACAGCTGCCTATAGCAAAAATCAAAGAAAAGAAAAAGAAATCAAAAGTTTGAAAGAAAGGATAGATATATTGGAGAGAAAAGATGAAGTTCATGTTAATGGATATGTAAAGGTTGTAATAGTATAATATTTACAGTACATCCCCTGGCCATATCATAAGTCGTACTAAAGATTTTTTTACAATTTTATATATTCTACTATATTAAATTTGATATCGTTTGAGTTATACATTATAAGGCTCAAGTCCCTTTTAAGGACGTCAATGTCTGGCAACGTTGCATTTTCTACCCTGTTTTTAATTTTCGCGAATAAATTGGGCCAAAATAAAAATTTTGCACCAAAGAAAAAGTTTTATGATATCATAGTTGAATTTACAATAAAAACGAGTTAAATTGAAAACAAAGGAGGAACTGCGACGTTGCCAGATATTGACGTCCTAAAAGGAACATGAGTGCATTATAAAAAGTAGTAATGATTTGTAGGAAATATAATTTCTAAATAAAAAGGTATAGTCGTAATTAATATCTCTGCCTTTCTATAGGACAGTGTTCCCTTAACCGAGGGTGTTCACACGCCTGGGTTAAGATAAAATATAAGAAGGTATTCCAGTCTTGCGATGTATAATGAAAAATTTGGTGCCGCCACAAAAGTATCTAGAATACTAATTATGTAATATGTTACAGGTTAGTACTCCAGCATACTTATAGCGGCGCCACATCTGACACATTTCCTATTATGCATTGCATGATTGGAATGCCTTCTTCCACATATATTAGGGGCCATTCATTAATTACGTGAGACAATTTTAGCTATTTTTCGACCCCTCCCTTGGTAAGCTTTCGTGAGGTTTTACGTGACCCCTTCCTCTATTATCACGTGAGATTTTTTAAAATGCGTACTTGCAATGTAAATTTATTATTTATTTATTATTTAATTTATTATGTAATTTATTATTTTTTAGATTTATTTAAAAGAACAATTTTAAACAATTACGTGATATTTGCCGAGACCATTCTCTCCCCGGTGAGATCCTCCACCCCCTAAACAGCTTACGTAATTAATGGATGTCCCCTTATCTTACCCTGGTTGTGTGGGACGGCATTTTTAGGGATGCAGTAGAAGCTTCTAAAAATTTAAATTTTTGATTATGAATTTCGCAAAAAATGCATTTTTCAAAACTAAGAAATCGGAACACATTTTGCAATGCGGTGCGGATATCTATTTTCAGATTCAAGGAGCTGCGGCTCACCTGAAAGGTTAAGAAACACTGCTGTAGGGTAATATTTCCGTTTCGAACCCCATTGAAAATGTGAGGGAGGTGATGCAGAGAAAAGTGGTCATGAGTCTAGTTATCGCGGTAGAAGCTTTTTTAGAAATATTTTTCGTTTACGTGACAAACGGGTTTGCTCTTAAAAATCCTAGCTATGTCTAATTATTTTATTGATATGGAATCTATTTTCAGTGGCGTTAAAATCTGAAAACAAATTCTTATATAATTGACCAACATAAATCGAAAATAACGACTACAACAAATTTCGCATACGTAAAAAAATGAATTTTAGGTTCTCTTTGTGATAGATTCTCTTTATTATATATTCTTATTTACGTATAATGTGTGTATTATTTTTTAATCAAAATGAAATTGCAGGAAGAAGGGCCCTGGGAAGAAGTACACCCTAGCTCTATAACTTTCGTGAGTGGTTCAGAAAAAGCACGAGTGGGTTCTTTCATACTGTGATATTAAAAACCAAAACAGCCCTGATGATCGTCAACCTTCAACGTTGCGGAGACATCAGAAAAATATCAGGAGAATATGTCTTATATCTCTATGATTATTTTAGTATATATTATTTTAACTTACAAAAAAATCGACTCAGGTCTCGTTTAAGTCGGTCAATATCTGGCAACATTGCATTTTCTGTTTTGTTTTTTCTATCATTCCCGATTTTTTTTGTTAATTCACTTCAAATATCGTATAATTTGATGACTAAATTTTCATGAGCCGATTTATTCGTGAATTAAATTAAAAGAAAAGTAGAAAATGCAACGTTGCCAGATATTGACCAATCTAAAAGGGACATGAGCCAAAAAATTAATTGAATATTAATATTATAAGATTTCATGTATATTAATTGTTATATAGTATACATGTTATATGTGTTATACAGTATACAATATGCTAAATAGAAATATACATTTTGTATGGTTGTAATAAATATTTTGAAAGAAAATTTGCTTATCATGTTACTTAATTTATTTATAGGATATATCGAATATATTCGAACATTTAAAAGAACTATTAGTACGTATAAAAGAACATAAATCTCTTTAGCGGCAGCTGCTATACACATTTTATGTAAATGATTTAAATGCTTGATGCATATTCACAATTCTTTAATTCGAGCTAAAATAATAAAAATTATTCCAAATGATATTTTTTTCAGGAAGTGAATTAGTTATAAAGATTATATGATTCAGGTTACTCAGATTTTTGGGCTAGTGCCGAAATTTAAACAACTGATAGACAAGAAATAAAATTATATATTTTTATTTAGTATTAAAAATCAAAATAAGAGATGTAAAACTGTAAACACAATATTGCTTTAATGGATAAAAAGATTAATAATAATTTGAGTAAAAAAAACGCTCATTTCCATTTGACACTTCTATTACCCCATGCTGCTCCATGCATTTCATGCGTTTACACAACATAACCAGTTTCTAAAAATGAACTTTTTTAACAATTAAAATAAAATTTGAACTAAACATTTTAAAACAATTAATTGAGATCAAATCTCCAAAAATGAATAAACTACTACAATCAAATATTCCTACTGTATGTATAAATGCAATTATTAATTTGAACTTTTGATTAAGTTTTTGGTTATATTTTAGTTGCACAAAATTTATAAGGAATTAGTTTCAAGCCCTAACGAAGTAATCAAATCCTGTCTAAGTCTTGCTGAGAAAAAATCTCATTTAAATGCTTTTGTAACTTTAACGGATCAAATTGCCCTTTGCAAAGCCAATGAGAGTGAAAAACGATTTACCAACAATAAGCCATTAGGACTTTTGGATGGAGTTCCAATCGCCGTGAAGGACAATTACTGCACTAGGGAAATACGAACCACTTGTGCTTCTCGAATGTTGGAAAATTTTCATCCAACCTACAATGCAACTGTGTACGAAAAGCTAGAAAACGCCGGAGCTGTATTGATGGGAAAAACCAATCTCGATGAATTTGCCATGGGGTAAACAATAAAACATTAAACTTAAACAATAAAAAAAACTAATTTTATTGTACAGGTCTGGTACTGTCGATTCAATATTTGGTGCTACAAAAAATATATATGGGTATAATCCAAGTAAACCTGACGATTTTTATATTAGCGGTGGAAGTTCCGGAGGATCTGCAATAGCTGTAGCATCCGGAGTATGTTTTGCTGCTTTAGGGTCTGATACTGGAGGCTCTTGCCGCAATCCGGCTTCGTACTGTGGCTTAGTGGGTCTCAAACCCACTTACGGCTTATTATCCCGCCACGGACTAATTCCTTTAGTAAATTCTATGGATGCTCCTTCTATTTTAACGCGAACGGTGAATGATTGTCTTGTTATTTTAAATACAATCGCTGGTCCTGATCCGAAAGACTCGACAACTTTAAAAAAGAAATTCAACACAATTCGATTACCCAGTAAAGTATGTGTAAAGAATTTACGTGTTGGAATTCCAATCGAATATAATTGTGAAAATTTAAACAAAGAAATACTGGATACGTGGAGAGAAGTTGCAAATGTTTTGAAAAACGCTGGAGCTAATGTTAAAGAGGTAATTTCTGTAAAAAAGAGAAGAATATAGAAAATATTAAAGCTTATCTTAATTTTAGGTGTCTCTACCTCACACAAAATATTCAATAGTTTGTTATTCAATTTTAAATCAATGTGAAGTAAGTAGTAATATGGCTCGGTACGATGGTTTAAAATATGGTTATAGACATAAAGAAAATGCGATTTCAACAGAAAAATTATATGCTCTTTCTCGTAGTAAGGCCTTTAATAACGTTGTTAAATCGAGGATAATAACAGGAAACTACTTTCTTTTACAAAGGTATATTTTTAATTTCACCTAAACCAAAATTTTGACCTTACTGTTCATTGAAAATATAAATAATTGATATAGTAAAAGATAAAAATAAATAAATAATTTAAACTTATTGCCTACTGGAGGGTTTCGTCCCTTACTCGCTTTACTCGTCCAATGTGTCTTCACAGCTTCGTTGTGCGCCGAATCTATATAAAATATTGTTAAAGAAAACGGCTTATGTCACTTTTAGAACCGTCAAATCTGGCAACGTAGCATTTTCTATTTTGTTTTTATTTTAATTCGTGAATAAATCGGCCCATAAATATTAGAACTGAAAATTAAGAAAAAAATCGCGAATAAATAAAAAATAAAGTAAAAAATGCATCGTTGTTAGATTTGACTACTCTAAAAGGGACTTAAATCCGAAGATCTATATTTTGACGAATTTATAAACTGCCAAAGTGACTTCACTAGAATCATTGTTCAAATGTAAGTTTGAATAATAATAATAAATTAGTATTATAATAATTAAGGACAAAATTTATGGAAAATAGGAAAAACACAATAATTTCCTCTCCATATTTCAATCATGAAACAAATTTAAATTTTTTATTTTTCAGAAACTATGAAAAGTATTTTAACAAAGCGTTAAAAGTTCGTCGTTTAATATATAACGATTTTTATAATGTATTTCAAGATTGTGATATTTTATTAACACCTACCACAATTTCAACGGCACCCAAAATTGGTGATTTTATTAATAAGACTAACAGAGATCAATGTGTGGTTCAAGATTATTGTACGCAGCCCGCAAATTTGGCGGGTAATAAATAAGTAATATAAGTGGTAAAAATATTTTATTCATAATTTTTTAGGGATTCCTGCAATATCGATTCCAATTAAATTGTCCAATGATCAAATGCCGATTAGTTTACAATTGATGGGCCGTAACTTAAGCGAACGACTTTTATTATCAATCGCTAAATACATAGAAAATAATGTAAATTTTCCGAAACTTAACATAAATTTATAATGTATTTCATATTTATATATTAAATTATATTAATCTTCTCCGGCTGGAACTGCATCTTCTAATTTCCTTACAAATTTTACTCTGATTTCAGTATTTGCGTCGCCTTTTAATTGATCCTATAAACAAAATTTATTAGCATCTATTAATGTTCGAAATCACAATTATCATACTTGGGTGATCCAACATTGCACTTCTAACTGAACCATTTCTAACGCTCCTCGAATTACTCCACATAAAATGTTGCAGTATTTCAAAATGGAACGTAGCTCATCGGGTAGTTCTACTTGTTCTGTTAATGGATTTGAATCTATGATTAGGGAAAATTCATCACCAGCAGCACTCCAACTTCCGACACCCACAGCAATGCCCAAATACATTCGAAAGGCAATTTGAATTTTGTCAGCTGTATCTCTTAAATCGAAACATCGACTGCTTGTTGTTTTTGCAAGGAAATCTTCAATTAGTCGTACACCAATATTATACCCCATCCGGTCTAATTGCCGATTTACTTCTTCGGGGCTTTCTGTGTCTTTGACGATTTGTGCGACAAGAGCTCCATAAGTCAATGAAACTAATTCCGAATTCTAAAAATCATTAATCACGCATTAATTACATAGATTTACCGGAAAATAACTTATTTTATTATTTGACACTTACAACTTTTTTTGTGTCTATTTTTGCTCCTTGTTTCGACATTTTAATATTTGATTTAACAAATAAATGATTTTTTTAGTATTTTATGATCTTAGTAATTTTCAATTAAATGCTTTAAATAATTAATTTAATATAATCTAATAATTTACTTTATCTTAGACAAGTTTGCTAATTTGACATTTGTCAAATTTGTGTTACGTTTAATGATCCACTTACGGATAAATGTACTTTTATCGAACGCTGCTTATATCCTTGTCTGTTTATTTATTTTTTTGATCCTCTATCTTTATTATGGACGAACATCACTCAAAAAATTGATAGAAGCAAGTGAATCATAGTTTTGAGATGTGACGGATAGTGCTGCCCTCGTTAACTTGCTTGAAGCTTGTTTGAATTTTTTTTAAATATGAAATAAAAAAAGATAGCATTTTAAAATTTGAAAAGATTTATTTTAAATCCTTTAATATAATCATCGTTATAAATCATTTGAACAATTTGAACTTATATGTTAATCAGTAAATATATTAAAATAAAGAACCGATGTTATTCAATTAGTGAACTTTCAACTAAACTTATCACAGTATATAATTGCGTAACTACATTATCTTTTTTCTAACTGTTTGAATTTACTTTCAAGCCTTTTTGAGTATGCGTCTAGTTTGTAAGCTGCTCGTTCCAATTTATTAATACTATCCTCGATTTGATCAATTTGGTCCAAATAAGGTTGAAGTGTTTTATCTGCAAAAACATTATTTTTAGTTTTTGTTGCCATTTTTAGAATACAATATTAATATAATATGGTATATGTAATTTTTACATAGATCAAGAGATTATACGTAGTTACTTAATCATCAATTTAATAGTTAGAGCAATTCAGCTTTTTCAGTAGTCATGATTGATACTCAGTCTACTCTTACCTATTTTACAACCGCTTTGTTTCCAACTAAAGTATAATATATCTAAATCAAAATCAATTAACTTGAAGCTGAAGATAATGTTTGGCTACAACCTTATAGTACATGAATTCTAATTCCTTGAATATAAAGAAGAATTTTTAGAATTGTATTTTTTTTAAAGGAAAGTCAGAAAAACAGTCATCGACATTTATGCTATCGACATCGTATTCTGTACGGTATATAAAGGTACAATTTGACAATGTCTCATTCTCTATTTTATTTTTAAATCAATTAGCAATTAAATCGATCATAAGTGATCACAACAAATTGATTGATTTCTTATCTATATACTATAGATACTAAATCAATCATAACAAATTGATCGATTTATTCGCGAATTGAATTTAAAAACGAAATAAAGAATGATACGTTAAACGACTAAAGTATCTAAGTGCCCAGGTATCGTATAAATAGTTGATCTAAAATCTAAAGAAATATTTTTGAACACATTATTACATTTTATGTTTAAATCTGCCATCGTTTTGGAAACGTTTGTCGCTAATTGTTTCATGTCACTGTATTTGGTTATAGTTGCCCGATTCATATTTTCTAAGAGTTTATAGTCGGCATGAGTCGCAGTCAATTCTCCATATAAATAATCAGCGGTTTTTTGAAACATTGTCGTGGCCAGACGACTCAAATTCGGGTCATGTGGATCCAAAGCCTCGAAACTCGATGTTGAAGTTGATAAAGTTGGACCTAAAAGATAAATCATATAGTAAAATGGTTATTATATTAGTTTTTTTTCGATAGAACATTCATGTTACGATAGTTGATTAGGATTATACCCAAAGTCTTTTGCTTTAATTACTTTACCTATATTAAAATGATTTTATAGTTTCCTAGTCCTTCATGGAATGAGATGCCATTAATGTAGTTTCATATTCGATTGATATAAAAAGAATAAAGTGGATTTTGGACATTGTTTTAAACTTACAGATTGTTTTTCTTTGTTTGGGATTCTTTTTTCCTTACTATCAATAAGTATAGTCTAATGAACCAATATTATCACATTATAAAAAAAGCTGATGGAAAATGGTGATCGTACTAAAAACGCAACAAGTCAACCGAGTTAATCGCTAGCACAAGTTTTTGGTTATTCGGTAGGGTAAACCAACTGAAAAGAAGTTAAAAAGCGCCAGGAAGAGATGGCAGCCATAACAGGTACCGTCAGTTGTTACTTTATTAACCTTTTTAATTTTTGTAGTTGGAACCATATCCATATTCAAATTAAAACACAATGGTTTAAATACATTTAAAAGAACGGTACATTTTTGAAATTGTTTAATGCAATATGTAAAATAATGCAAGGAAAGTCGATACATTATATTGCATTAAGTTTTTTTTTATATTTGAATACATAAATATAAATTGTAACATACGTACTATATGTATACGTATTTGACTGTTTAGACAAACTGTATCTATATACAATTGACTATTTATTCATATATATACATAATAGTTTATGACTAAAATTCATTTCTATATCGTAAATGTTTTTGAAAAATATTTTGTGAACAAGTGACCCATTGATAAACAGTTAATTCATATATGTAAGATACACATTTGTATAAGTAGTCAATTGTTTATAATACTTTAAAATAAAATATAATATAATTATAAAATATAATACAGTATGTTTAAATAGACAATTTGGCTCATGTTCCTTTTAGCGACATCAATATCTGACAACGTTGCACTTTCTACTTTGTTTTTAAATTGGTTCACGCCTACATCAGGTCATAATGAGAATTTACCAACAAATTATAGGATATTAGAATTGAATTAACAAAAAAATCGCGAACTAAATTAAAAACAAAGCAAAAAATGCAACGTTACCAGATATTAATGTCGCTAAAAAGAATATGAGGCACCAACTTAATATATTTTTAGAAATATAGTAACTTTTTGGGAAATAATCACAGCCAACACTGACAAATGGCAAACATTGGCAATTGAATGAAAACGAAATGATAGTTGAAACCAATGACAATAATCAGTTAATTGAAAATTGAGACAATAAGTATTATACTCACGTGTATGTGTTTACATTCATTGTTCTGTCTGCCACCAAACATACATTTGCCTATTATATTGACTGATATTGACATTAAAAGTAAAAATTGTATCATATTTTAGTTATCACAAACTACTAATAACAGATGTACCATTTCGGGCACTATCGGAAGATGGCATGGCAGTGGATTAAAATTATTTTTTGAACTACGACAAATAAGTATAATTTTTCACGCGCAAATATTAGTACACACACCGTTTTTTTAATCCAATCCACAAATAAATTTATTTGTGATAATTTTTTATCGTAGATGCATTCGCAAATTGAATTAAAAATAAAACAGAGAATTAGACCTTGCCATATTGTATCAGTCAATAGTATACTTGTGCCAGATCAAGCTTCCAAAGGTTGCCAGGCAATCAAAATATGTAGGTAACCCACATATTTTTCGGGTATTTATATAGGTTTTGAAATGATTTGCGGTTAATCTATGATGTAAAGATCATACAGTACCAACGTTCTTTAAAAATTAATGTTGAAAATTTAAAATATTATAAAAAGAATATATTGGTAAGTATACTTTCTCAACAATGACTTTTAAGTGTCAATTGAATTGCTAAGAACTTTGAAATATCAATATATTGTTGATTTTTATTTGAAATAATATAATTTTAATTATATTTGATTGTAATTATTCAACAAATGTCGTAAGATTTTATTAAAAAATCATAATATTTACCTTTTTTCGGAGATCCAACATTGCTGTCATCTTCCATGTTGAAGAAACAAATGTCAGATTGAAAGTAATTGAATCAATTGGATATCAGTGACGGTAACTTATTTGCTTAGCAAATAATTGATAATAATTAAAAAAAAATCAATTATTACGATTCATTTAATTTATAAGAATGTTTAAATCGTTTAAATATATTAAATGTAAGACTTAATTGACTTCATAATACGAGCATAACTTTCGCCGCGGCTTACTTGTGCCAACTTCGTCGTAGGATTTTATCTTTTTCTACCGTTACATTTATGCATCTCTTATCATTGTTGTGTAATAAATATGCTTCGATTGTTCACTAAAATAAGACATCTAGACTGCTTTTAAAAGAGGTATATAGAAATTGACAGAAAGGAATAGCCGTGAGATCGAGTAGGATGGAAATATATTTTGTGTTAGTCTAAGAGAAATCGGAAAACTTTGTAATTCCACCAAACAAAAATGATAGCAAAGTGGCGCGGATGCCATCGAGGGGTTTAGTTACTGTGAAGTGCTCAACGTGTACACTCATCGCTCTGTTCAACGCAGGTATGTGCTGTAATTATATAAAAAAAATTACCACATTTTTCGTAGGGTAACCTAATTTTGAATAAAAAAAATTAACATTCACTTTTTGTTGCACTGAAAATTTCAAATTTATTCTACCAATAGGCGGTTGGGGCCAATTGACATTTTGTATTTAAACATGTGAGTTATATAATTTTGTACAGTGCATTTGATATATAGGCCTATTGATTTTTGCTTGATTTCATCAACAAAAATACATTTTTATCTGTATTGCATCAATCAATTGACTAAAATTAGTGTTTGATTTCATCACATTGCAACGTTCGACTGATTGCTAATCGAAACCCCATTAATTGCTTGAAATCTATTTCCAAATTCAATTATAGAACTCAAAACCGCGCGAATTTTGAATTTAAACCGATTTTGAACATTTTCAATATTTTCATAGTTGAATTGGGCTAATTTTCCTGTGTGAAAAGTCGAGCATTATCGATTTATCCTTGGTCGGGAAAGTAGTGCAGTGTAAGCGGTGCATCAAACGAAACTAGAACTTTCGTCTAATTTTCTCGGCCGGGTAATACATTTTTAAATATTTGTTTAGTAAATTTAAGA
Organism: Sisyra terminalis; assembly: GCA_958496175.1. Classification (NCBI taxonomy): domain Eukaryota; kingdom Metazoa; phylum Arthropoda; class Insecta; order Neuroptera; family Sisyridae; genus Sisyra; species Sisyra terminalis. Next base: position 28,876,478 of record OY292278.1, read on the forward strand.
TAGTTCTACATAATTGTGAAACAGTTGTTGTGTTAATTATTTATAAGTCAAATAACTTTGCAAACATCGACTATATATGATTTAGTAAGTCAAGGAAAATTGCACAAACGACTTTGTCCTTGAACGTGAAAATTTTTGTTGCGAATATTTAAGCGATAGATACGAAAATAGTTTGACGTAGATAATTGGGATTTTCCTTTGGTAATTTTATTTTTACATATTATAACAATACAAACATGATAACTGTTTACAAGCCAACTTTTAATTTCCTATCCAATCAAAGTTTCTTTTTCTAAAATCCACAACAATATTAGCAATTATAAAGTAATTCAATTGGTAAAAATATAAAACCAGAATTAAAAAATATTTTTTAATTTTTGGAAGTTTTATAAAAAATATAAATTATAGAAATAAAAAATTGATTGCAAAATATTGTGTACAAACAATGATTTAATATTTCAATAATAATGAACAAACATAGGAAATTTGTTTCGCATATGCTTGTGTTGTACAAAACAATTAAGTCAGAAGTTAATTATTGCTTGAAGTATAATTAGTTTGGATATCATTAACCAAGAATATAACTATTTGGTCCAATTAAATTCAAAGCATATCAAGTAGAACTTTTTGTTCATAATGATTTAAAAATATATATCCAAAACAATTTTTACCTTATATTTTTATAAATGTTTTAAAATAAAACATTAATCACTAGTGTTTTTTTTATAATTCGCCGGGGCCGAGAGTACAAAATTCATGAATACGTATCCAAAAAATATATTTCCAACCCTTTACAGTGTGAATTTACCTTTTTTTTTTAAATTAAGGATCTTTCGACCCTAGCGAATAAAAATAACGCTGTTTATCTTGTGCTAATAGCCCAGGTGAAAGCTAAAACCACTGGGTTTGGCTTATGAAAAAAACTATATAATCTGTAAATCGAACACATTTTTATTTTAGTTTATCTTTACTTCGCTTCTATTAACTCACTTTGTTGTTAGTTTGTAAGGTACGGAACTTATAATTTCATTTTTCACCTACTTCCCACCATTTTATCGTGCTGAATTTTGGCACACTTACTTTCGATGAAAACGCATGAATCCGTTGTAAAATTTAATAGCCACCAAGTCTTTCTACTTCAACTAAATATTTAACTTTGAAAAACACTCTAATTGCCTACCTTCACAGGCGCATGTAAAAGTGAATCGATTTAAAAATGACTGCTGCAATAAATGACAACAATTAGTTAAAATTTGAGACAATGATTGATAAAATTGATATTAAAAATATATTGAAAGACAAAAAAGGAGAAAATAAAAATATTTTAAAAACCTCGCTTTTATTGCTAAAATGCACTAAAAGGGTAAAAAATAAATTTATGAACTGAATCTTCGTACCGATTATCGATAATCGATCGTAGTCAATTAATGAGTATCGTAAACTGTCTAGTTGTACATCAAAGCGAGGGGTGTAATTTTGTTTACAATTTGGTAATATGCAATACCCCTCGCTTTGATGTACAACCAGATAGCTTACGATTCTTAATATAAATATCGCCTTAATATCAATAGTGCAATCGGTACGAAGATTCAGTTCATAAATTTAGTTTTTATCTTTTCAGTGCATTTTATCATTAGAAGCGAGGTTTTTAAAATCATTTTTAAAATATTTTTATTTTTTTGATATAATTAATATACTATAGCCAAGTACAATTTATTCAATCGGGTTTAAATAATAAAAAAAATACAGTTTAACATATCTATTTTTAACTTAACCATTATACCAAACTTTCTATCTTTTTTAAATTAAAAATACAAATATATAAAGAATTTTAACATGACAATGCTGTCTAGTTCTTTTTTGAATGGAATTGGTTTGGCTTGCTAATACTTGCTCAATGGTTTTATAAATCAAATTAAAAGCTCTGGTGAAGCTTTGCATCAAGTATAACGATTTTTGGCTCATGTCCCTTTTAGCGACGTTAATATCTGGCAACGCTGCTTTTTTTACATTGTTTTTAATTTAATTCGCCATTTTTTTGATAGTTCAATTCTTATATCGTATAGTTTTTTTCTTTTGTTGATAAATTTTCATTATGGACCGATTTATTCACGAATAAAACTAAAAAAAAGAAGTAGAAAATGCAGCGTTGCCAGATATTGACGTCGCTAATGTGTCCAGTAATTTTTACAATTAACTTTTCTTATATTTGGTAGATGAAGCTTTTTATTTGAAAAAAATAATTAAATATGGGTTAAAATGCTTAGGTTATGAATAGAGACCCCAAACATTAATTATTATTTTCTACTATCTAAACCAGGAGTGGGCAATGTTAATACTGGTATGATCGACAATAATTTTTCTTAATAATACGCAATCGACTCCAAAAAATGGATTAAATTATAAACAATTCAATTTAAAGAGAAAATGAGTTGAAGGGACTATTGGAAGCACTATTTGGGAATCGGTAATAGCCATTGTAAAATAGATGCGTGTTCATTTTGAAATTTAAGTCTCATTGCTAAATTTTTAATACTGATATTCAAATAAATTATTTTATATTTACCTAAAAAGTTATTTAAAATGCCAGCGACCGACTGTTTTCCCGCTGCTGATCTAAACCCTCGGAAATAAAATCAAAATTATGCTTAGACATAATATAAAGTTAAAACAAAAAAAACCGGACAACAAAAAGCCGGACTAGTGGTTCTTTATAAAACCATCCTTAAACTATATTATTTTTTTTGACCATAATGTAAATCCCTGCTTTATTTGAGGGTTACTGCTTGAACTATCAATAACAATCACAAATAATTAAATAAAATAAATAAAAAAAATCTATCATGTCTTCTATCATGAGCAATACATGTCTGTGCTGTAATAATAAATCGACACTGCAGTAATATATATGTAAAGTACCACTAATGTACTTAAATAAAAAATGCTTAAGCTTAAGCTCAAATTTTTACACGTTTTCTGTCATTCACAAGAGTATGGAGTGTATCATGCGTTAAGAAATACTCTCCAAAAAAAACACCAATGATACTTAAAGATAACTAACGACTTACACAGAAATACAAAAAAGAAATAAAATAGAAAGGCAACTTAAGTTCTGAGTCTGTTGCTTCTAAACACCTAATTACTTACAATTAAGGCCGGTATTTTCATTCATGATTAGATAAATCATATCCTTAATCCTTACGGAAGCTATTTACTTATTTAATTGATAAAAATTTATCTCTTAGATAAATCCTTTACATACCACTATTCGTAGGTGAAAAAACGCATGTTTTGTCTATCATTCAGATACAATTTTATCTGGGAGATGAATGCCAATATTAAGATGCGAAAATACCAACCCTTAAAAAATATTTCAAAGAAAACTTTGCACCCTTTTCAATAGTAAAATTTATTTTTTCCACCAACAATTTTTGGGTAAAAAATTTGTGGCTTCTTAGGGTAAATAACTCACAAAATCAATGAACTAAAAGGAATGAGTGAAATCGATTACAAAACTAGGGAAAATGACCCTGTACTATATTTACGTATCTTTTTAAGTAAATATGATTTATTTGGTAACTCAATCGCTAATTTAAAAAGTTTAATTATTGTTGTACTAAAACAAAACATCTCTTCAGTTCAGTGCTTCTTGGCCTTTTCAGTGAGTCGCGCCCCTTTGAATCTGAAAATCGGTCTCCGCACCCCATTGAAAAATTTGATTCGATTTTTTAGTTTAAAAAAAATCATTTTTTGCGAAATTTGTTATCAAAAATTTCATAAGCTATATTGTTAGGGGCTTATCCCGCCGCCTCAATAATACAGGTTAAAGCATCCTAAATTAAGAAACACTGCTTTAAACTATCGGTCGGATAACCCGGTTAAATTACCCCAAATGAGCTGAAAATGAAATTTTTTGGTGTAATAAGGACATATTTTTAATTTGCTTTCTTACAAAACTTAGACAACTCAGCGAGATATACGGGGTGGGTCATTTATCACCCCTCCATTACTGAGGGAAGGGGGTAATATTTACTTATCTATACTTATTTTTGGGTAATGGTTAAAAAATTCCCCCACCACTGCTTCAGATTATTAAAAAAATCGGCACAAATCTCTTTTAGAAACGTTAAATCTAGCAACGTTGCATTTTCGACTTTGTTTTTAATTTAATTCGCGAATAAATCGGTCCTAAATGAAAATTTAGCCACATAAGAGAAAAGTATACCATATTTGAATTGAATTAATAAAAAAATCGCGAAAAGAATGAAAAACAAAGTAGAAAATGCAAGGTTGTCAGATTTGACTGCTCTAAAAGGGACTTAATCCAAAAAAGCTTTCTTAAGATCATATCTCTTCTATGAAAGCCTCTTTTAGTTTTATTCTATAGTTCAGTGCTTATCAAACTTTCAATTCTGGCGTCCCACTTTTCAGTTATAATTTCTATTGCGCCATCCGTTATACAATAACAATATATTGAATAATTTATGAATTTTTGGCTCAAGTGTACTTTAGCACACCCACAATCTGGCAACGTTATATTTTCGACTTTGTTTTTAATTTACTTCGCGATATTTTTGTTAATTCAATTCTAATATGGTATAATTCTCTCTTTTGTGGCTAAATTTTCATTATGGACCGATTTAATCGCGAATTAAATTAAAAACAAAGTCGAAAATGCAACGTCGCCAGATTGTTAGTGTGCTAAAGTACACTTGAGCCGAATTTTTTCTGTGATTACCGATAATTTTTTGTAATCATTGCTTTGACACAAAATCTTCCATTGAATGGAGAAGAACTTAAGGTATCAATTTTTAATATTAAATTATCATTTGAGAGAGTTTTATCTGATCTACTTACGTCCCCCATTTAGACTTGTCACACCCCTTTAGGAGGAGGATATCATAGTTTGAAAATCATTGATACAGGATATAATGTCAGTTTTTACTTAAAAACATTTCCTGAATTTCGACATGTAGACTTGAGACAATCTGTGTACGTTACCTTAACCTGTTTTTTTCTTTTAAATAAATATAAAATTGTATTTCAATCTTTTTTTAACTTTTTTCACAAAGTAAATAATTTTTTTACAATTAAGTTTGTTGATTATCGAAGTTATATTTTATTTATACCATAAAAAGTCAATGTTATAATTTTATAATTTTATGTGTTACATTGTTATAAAATTTATAATTTGACTGATAAACTTTAAAATGTTTGTAATAAAAGTAGTTTTATATCGATTATAAAATCGGTATATCAAAGATACAAGTAATTTGATTTGGTATAGCTTAACATATATTTGCAAATGAATTAGCGAATTATATTATTCATATTTACCTTGAAAGGAAAGCTTATAATAAATTGTTAAAAAAGGAATTACAACCGTAAGTATCTAATTTAGTTTTTAAAGTTTGAAATTAAAACATTAACATTACACAAAATACTTTCCAAATGTTTCATTCTTATAAATTTATATAATACATAAAATATACCTATTATATATTTGTATATATTTAGTTTGTGTATAACATAATGTACTTTCATCCTTGACTTACGTCAATCAAGGTATTTTTAGAGAGCTACTATTTTTCTCTGTTTAACCGATAAATTTGATCAATCTAAAATTAAAATTAGGGTCATTTATTGATATTTTTGTAATAAATTTATTAACTGAATTAGCTTCTGAAATAAGATTTATTATTTTTAAATCGTAAAATAGTATTGACACTTCCATTATAATGTTTTTGTATGCTTAAATTGCAATTGGATCATTAGTTACTGATTCTTACTTGGTACTTTCCCTTTAAATGCACTAACGATTTTGTTTTCTTGATTTAATGGAACATTAAGCGCAATAGTTGCTCAATATTTAAGGTCTTATATTTATAGTAACGTACAGATCTTGTGATATTGGCGATCCCCCTACAATAGAGTAGTCGATATCAGAGATATCAGAAAAAAGTATCTAAGTTACTGTATCTCAGTTCCTTTATTTTTTGGACAAAAGTAATAAGTATCTTAGATAGTTTTTAAAAGAAATGTATCTTGTATTTTAAAAAAGTATATTTGATACTTTTCGATATCTGAGATATTTAGTTACTTCTAAGTAACTAAGATAATTTTTTTCTGATAGCTCTGTTATCCGGTTTTATAAAATAAGATTTATATTGTAATTTTTTTGTTTGGGCAAATTTTAAATGTTTTATTTTTATTTTACTCAACTTTAATCATATTTTCTATAGTATTCAATATGTATATATAATATAGTAGGGTGATTTTTTTTTGACTTTTTTTGGTCCCATCGTGAAATTTTGTTGGAAATAGCAAAAAAAAAATCCCTGAAAGTTTGAGCCCTTAATATTAATTTTAAGTCCTCGACCAAGACGTGTAAAGATTTTCCATTGAAAATACACGGAAACTCTGATTTTTTATTTTTAAATTTCTATATCTCAGCGGCATTTCATGGGATCGCTTTTACCGAAGATGGTTTTTTCTCAGAATTAAACGCTCTGCAAAAGTGCCTATTGCGACAAAGTCGTAACTCACACCGGTGAGGTAGTACGGGCCACTGAACCTGATTTTTCCATAAAATTCAAGGCTTAATATATCTCGTTTAATATTGATCTTCGCGATTTGGTCTACAGGAACTTTTTTGTAGGAAATCAAATTCTCTACAAGTTTTTCATTTATAATTTTTCCGTAGCTCTTGTTATTTACGAAATAAATGCAAAAAAAACGCGAATTTTATGGAAAAATCAGGTTCAGTGTCCCATACTACCTCACCGGTGTGAGTTACGACTTTGTCGCAATGGGCACTTTTGTAGAGCGTTTAATTCTGAGAAAAATCCATCTTCGGTAAAAGCGATCCCATGAAATGCCACTGAGATATAGAAATTTAAAAATAAAAAATCAGAGTTTCCGTGTATTTTCAATAGGAAATCTTTACACGTCTTGGTCGAGGACTTAAAATTAATATTAAGGGCTCAAACTTTAAGGGAGTTTTTTTTTTTGGTATATCCAACAATATTTTACGATGGGACCAAAAAAAGTAAAAAAAAATCACCCTAATAATATAGTATACATACTATATATGTATATTTCTTCTATTGCATTTTTATCGTTTTTAAAGTGCGTTGTGTTTACAAAAATTAGACATACAAACTTTCTTTGTTCCTTAATTAATAAGGATAACAAATACAATATCTAATTACCTAATAACTTACGAATCTTAGTACATACATGTATAGTACAAAGTAACTAAAAACGTAACTTAAGGTAAGTACTTAAGTTCTTTTCTTTTAAGAGTAATTAGATACCGAATGTAACTTTGGATACTTTGTACTAAAATTCGGATACTGATGAAAAGTAACTTACATTAAAATTACACTTCTCCAAAATTGCATTTTGTTGTAGTTAAAGCATTTGATTTCTGCCCGTATACTTTCCGGTAGGATGGAGCCTAATGGGCTCTACACTAGTAGAAAATAATTTAGCAGAGGAATCACAGGAATGGTATTTTGGGTTTTTCTTCCAAAGAGGTTATTGTTTGCTCCTTTACCTAGGTACGCTTTTGCAGTAAGTTAGGTATGGTGATAATAGCGACCGACATATTGAACTATATAATTGTTATTATCGTGTAAAATAGGTTTTGCTCGGTTTTGCGTGCAAATTTCATTTGTAATAATATTTTATATCTATGTATATCTGTTATTTTTATCAAGAATGACTCAATAGTATGAAATATAGTTTTCACACTCATTTTAAAATATCAGATAAATTGTTATTTCCTTAAATTTTCCTTCTTTTTACAATGGCGTGCATATATTATAGGAAGGTTCAATAACATTTTTTCTTAAATTAAATTGTTGTCCTTTATGAGACTGCTAATTTATTATAAGTCGCGACGTAAACGATTAATTTTCATTTAGCATTATTATTTTAATTTTTATTAACGGAAAGTGGAAATAAAAAATTTAATACAGTTTTTTTTTTATATTAATTGAAGATAAATATTTGTTACAACTTACTGACTCTTTTTCCAAGACCTTGTGATTTAGGTGGTTCATTGAGTTGAACTTCTCCATTCAACTATGAATGAATATATCAGTAATTAAATTATGCAATTTTTCGATCATTTTCATAATCAGATTTGTATTTGATTTGATGAATAACTCTGTTGATTAAATTAACAATAGTGTCATAATAAACTAGTAAATATTTAAATTTAATCTATCATAGACGTAATGATAATTATAGTCTTTTTGTGGAAAATTATTTTGTTTAGTTTACGTATATTTATTAATGAATTGCACGTATTACAATAATGTAAATGAAATTAATATGAAATTCATTTATATTACTTGATAATAGCTTTGGATGATTTTTATGAGAAATGTGAATCAATAAAATAAAGTCAAATGGGTATTTTATGATAGCGTAATATTACATTATATTTTTGAAAAATTGATAGTTAACAAACGCAATGTTGTGTTTTGATATTAAACTATTATTTTTATTTTTTACCTTTTTTTTAATAATTTACAATTTCTGTTGAAATTTCTGTGAAAATTAAATAATTTTCAACTACACAATTTATACAGTAAGATTCAGGTTAAAAATTATGATTAAGCCTACTGGTGGCCGAGAGGTCTAGGTGACCGCTTCAAAACTGGTAGGTGTTGGGTTTGATTTTCGTATCGAGCAAATTTTCAATATTCCTTGATTAACTGATTTTTATTAACTCTAGAGTCACTAAAAATCGTGGTAATTGCAAAGTTACGGCGACGAATAATTAAAAAAAAATGTTTACATCTTCTGAAAATACCTAAATCATATTTTTTTTAAAACTTTCTTCTCGCGAGATATAGAAAATTTTACATTTTCTTTTAGTCGCATTTTATATTTCTCCGAAATCTGAATTAAATTAATATTAATATTATTAATATTTTAATTGATTTTATAGAACAATGTAAAATGTTAGTTTGCAGCAGGGTTTTTTATTATTTTTAGGCCATCAACTTTAATTTTAACTCGTTTTGAATGTACTTATGAGATAATGCAAAAATTTACATAAAAACAAATTTAAAAACATTTTAGTGTCCCCTGCTGCAAGTGCTGCAAGATCCTTGCAACTTCAATTGGAAACGTAACCTTAAGTTGAAAAACTCTATGGTACATTTTTGAAGAAGCAAGTTGTATTCATGAAATTTGTAACCATCAGAAGAAGAATAGAAAAATGACTAAGTTACACTTAGAGGGTTGTGATTTGACTACATGGTGTGTCCCTGTTTATTATTTTTTTTATTAGTTAATATCAGTAGGAAAGAGCTCAATGTACCATACCGATTTCAAATTATGTTAACTATGTTATCGTTTAATAAAAATCCCGTGAAATTATAAGTGAAATCGCTAACAGGATAGTTTTATATCAATAAATTACCCTTGGTTCTATAATAGTTACCCACTGGAAAATTTCTTACACGTAAATTACTCACAAAAAGTTGCGCACAAGCATTAGCGCTCACACGAAAGTTGCCCATATACAAATTTACTCACATACAAAAATAATAAATAAAAATATTGGTCATTTAATTAATTGTTATTTTATTATTAGTATTGTAATACACTGCTACCTATTTGACAAAAAATATCTTGTTTTTTGAAAAAGTTATAAATTTAAAAAAAAGGGCTCATGTTCTTATTAGTGACGTCTATATCTGACAACGTTAAAGTTTCTACTTGGTCTTTAATTTAATACGCGATTTTTTTGTTAATTCAATTTAAATATCGTATAATATAGTTATACTAACAATTCTAATAATAAAGTAATAAAGATTTTTTTTCCTGTGGGTTAATATCCATGTGAGGATATATTATTGGAAAATTTCTTGTGGAGATTTTTCTAGTGGGGAAGTGTCTGGTCACCATTACCCATACAATAAATCTTAAGATTTTATTTTTTGGTTTTTGAACATTCGATTCGATTTGAGCAATACATATTTTGCATCAGTAATGACTAGCTTAATAGATTTTCTAGTAATTCATTGTTGGGAAACCTTGAAATACCAAGGAATTCCAAATTTACTAAAAAATCAGGGAAAAGTCAGGGAATATTGCGTCGTGTGCTATCAAATTGTGTTTGTTTTTAGAGTTTAAATATATAATATTTACAATTCAATAGTTTTTCACAAGGTTTGATTGTTTGAAAAGCTAACTCGATTCAATTGCAATGATTATACCTTCTGGGATAGATATTATAATATTACAGTCATTACAGTATTATAATACTGTCTTCTTAATTTTTTTAAATATAAATTTGACGCTCAGTCTTAGAACGGAAAACGATGAAATCCATTTTTTTAAATTCTTGCAAAATTTTGTGGTTTGGTTTTAATCTTAAAAATTTTAGATTTAATTAGTTTTCGTCATCCTAATTAACGGCTGCAAAGAACCTAAAACCCTAAACCAGAGATCCCAACATTTTTGAGCGTAAGAGCACATTGTAGGTTGTCAATCGAACGGTGAACAGTATTTATTATTCAAAATACATTTATTGGCTCACGTATCTTTTAGAACAGTCAAATCTGACAACGTTGCATTTTCGACTTTGTTTTTAGTTTAATTCGCGAATAAATCAATCCAAAATGAAAATTTAGCCACAAAAGAGAAAAGTATACCATATTAGAATTAAATTAACAATAAAACCACGAAAAGAATAAAAAACAAAGTAGACAATGCAACGCTGCCAGATTTGACTGTTCTAAAAGGAACTTGAGCCTATTTATTATCAGGGATACTTGATACACATACATAATACATGTAAAAAGTTAACACGGCACTATGATGCATAGAATTGGGGACCACTGCCCTAAACTAATAGTTCCCGGAGTTTCAGTTCTACAATAGATTGCAAATCGACTTTTTTTCTAAGAATGATGTTTATAGCAAAAAACATGCAACTCTCTTGGCTCTTTGAAATTTATATTTCACTTTCCTTTTCAATGTCATTTTTCTGTTTTAATACTACAGAGAAAAAAAATTCTAAATAAAATAAAATAGAAAGATCTTATAATTTTCTTTGAGCTTTTCTTGAAACTCTTTAATAAATTCCAAAGCACACATTTTACATAATAACTGCTCGTATCTTATATATTAAGATTACTGATCGGTGAGACGTTTTCGTTGGTGCGGAGAAAGTCTCTCTCATTCCATCCGCATCTATTCCATGCATATTACAACTTGCATTGTATTTGAATTACTAAGATGAACAGATCTCGCTCACTCTCTTGTCCACCAAAATTGTATTTCGTTGTAATTAAAGCAGCTGATCTCTGTCCGTAATACTTTCCGTTATGATAGAGTCTTACAGGTTCTACACTAGTTTTTTCTTAAGATTTATATATAGCCGTATAACTGCAACGGTTTTTAATGAATTTTTGAGTTCTATTAGCCAGAGTTCTGGAAATGAAAGTGTGCAGTAATTGTGGAGGTTGAACCCAGACTCACTGGTGTATAAAGATCATTATCATTAGGTCATTAAAGGGCTTATGACTGGACATATTTGTACTTAAAATACAAATGGTAATACAAATGGTTAATTAATGTACTTTTCTTTTGTTTCAGTAACATTTTAACACCTAGAATATTCCTGAAATTAGCAGCACTGTAACATTCACAAAATGCATCGAGCAAAAACCGTGGTGCAATGCAGCACACGCTTATGTCCACATTTATTGGGAGGACACCGTTTCGCCGCTTGGTTGGTCCACAGTCCAAAATTAACAGCTCCACAAGTAAGTTGAAATTAAGGGTAGACATTTGATAGTGGTTATTCGATGGGATAACGTAGGAATTATTGCATTAAATTTTTGTTTTTTAGGTACAAATATCCAGCGTTCGACGCTATAATGCACCACCACCTGTCGCGGCTGATCCATTCTTAAATGGTAGTAGCAGTAGCTATGTGGAAGATATGTACAATGCATGGTTGTCCGATCCCTCAAGTGTACACGCAGTAAGTAGTATACAAAACATACTTAATTTTACTTTAAACTTAATGAGTGAAGAAAGATTTTAATATAATAACGTGTTGAAAAAAAAAACAATAGAAAGAAATACCTATTTTATAGAACAAGCTACATGTAATTATAAAACAAACTAGTAGTTGCCCGTTGCATTCGCAACTAAAGGTTCTATCTCAATAAAATATTTAATGAGATAATGTGGAGTTTATCAACAATCGAAATTTTAAATTTAATAATCATAGTGTTGTGAAAAAAAAAGTTTATATAAAATTATATTAAAAAATAAAATATAAGTGTTTTTTTAATACCATTTTAACAACAACATTTTAAATAACGTCATTTCACTAAATTAGTATGAAAGTTTAATACTTATGTAGTACTTATACCAAATAGGCGATTTTAAATTTGTTTCGTTTTTCAACAATCAAACTTTATAAAATTTATTTTTATGAACCAATGGTTGTGATCTGGAGTAATTATATATTCGGCTGAAGAGCATTAAGGTAGCAATTTTTTGCCATATATTTCACTGTCAATGCAAATATAAAATCTTCCATACTAACTTTTTTTCGGTATTTACAACAATTTGAAAATCAATTATTGTTATTGAAAAAAATAAAATATTCGAATTTACTTCCACGCTTTTCACCTATTTCCAACAATTTTGTATGTACAACATCCAAATGTGCGAAATCGAATAGCTTTTTAGTCATGTTAAAAAATAAAGGTCATTATTTTTTTTTCGTTTTACATTGTATTTTCAAATATAAGTGCACATTTGTGTCGATGAAATTTGGAAAGTGTTTTTCTTATACGATGCAGATATATAATAAGAAAGGGTTTTTGAAAATTTCTCCCCTAAAAGAGTGAAAAACGGTAGCAAAGTTTGTAAGGGATAACGTTTAATAAACAATCGAAATTTCAAATTTAATAATCAATCAAAGTTCGTTAAAAGCGAATATTTACAACTGGCTATTAACATATTTGTCGCGCTTTTATAACAAATAATGTAAATTTAAATTCATAAAAAATTGTACCATCGGGTGCGTAAATAATTATTTAATGTGCTTGAGTAATAATATTTTGACAAACGTAAATAGTTGTTATGAAAAAAATACAAAAATAATAACAAATTTGGTAAATGGTCGGTTTGAGCAAATAGGCATGTTTGAATGCCGTGCGCTGTGTCAACTTAACCCTACCAACGTTTTGAATGCGTAAGTGGGGATAACAGAGCGCATGCGTATAGTCTATTCTGCACGCACGGACGGCAAGATAGTCAATTTATATTTAAGATAACTTATATACAGTATACTTTAGTTAATTGTGGCATGTTTCATTACCGATAAGTGACTGTTAGGATAAAATATCTTGGATAACTACCCAGGCTTAAGATATTATGTCGATTGCTCTTCTGGAAAACTTTTATATTTAAACTAATATTCTCGGAATGAATATATTTGAAATTTTATTATTAAATGATAACTACATTTCACGATGTGGGTTAATCTGTATGTATATTTTATGGTAAAAGATTTCTGACGATTTTTCAGCCTTCTTGGATCAACCTTCTATCACAATAGCGTGTTGACGAAAAACGACATTAATCCGTAAACTGTAAGCTTAGTAACAAATGAGTCGCAAAACATCGATTTTCCGAATCATTTTCCTGGTACACTATTGAAACTGATAGGCAAGCTAATTTACGTAACAGTTGACAAACGATTGTTTTAATAAGATTTTGGAAGATAACGATATCGCTAGAAGATAGTGCGGTAAAATTTTCGGGTCTCAAACTTTATCAGTTGAAACCAGGTTTTGGGATATTCGAGGCAAAATAGCGCCTATAGACATCGATAACTGGACAACGATCCTGGAGGACGAATGTCAGTTGCTAGACATATGAAGTCTTTGTATTTTGGCCATTGAGGCGTTTGAATCGTAATAAAATTGAACTTGACAGGTTTCCTGATAAATAATTACTGTATTTTATATTATTATAATAAAAGATTTAACCGGATCAGTATGACTAATTAGCCTTAAGTGGGAATCTATATCGAAACTTATGTTTTTATGTAGAATTGATGAACAAAATGATTTACGTATATATTTCGCTCCAAATTCTTTTATTTGATCTTGAGGTATGGGTAAAATGGCCGTGTGCAAAATATATCTCAAGAACTAACTAAGCAGGAAAAGTGAAACCAACGCGTAGCTTTTGGTTACTGTACAGAGTATATCATATTTTTTTAAAATTTAAAAAAATATTTAAAAGAAAGAAATAAATAAAACATATGTTTTTTGTGTTCACTGAGATTTATAATCACGAAAAAAATATATATAATGCTCCTAAATAAAAACTATTACTCATAAACCAACTCACCATACTGATCCATCTAAACCAGTGATTCTTAACCTTTTTGGAGGTCCTGAACCCCATCAGTTTTATATGCGCATTCGCCTAACCCATCTATGTTGGAAAAATAAGATTTTTTAAAATTCAAAACATGGGTATACGTTTATATATAGTTCATATAAATCGAAGGTGTGTTTTGACCTCCGCCGAACCTGCGAGACTGACTCACCGAATGCCTGGGGATTGATCGAACCCAGGCAAAGAACCACTGGTCTAAACTCTTTGTTGTGTTGTGACTTCGCGGAAAGATTGATTGTGTCTTAAAGAACAAGAACCAATGGGATACAATATGTTTAGCAGGTGACATTCGCCCTTCAGAAGGGTCTCAATAATAAGGGTACTGCTTAGTTTATATCAAGATTTAGTTGTGTTATTTTGCACCAAATGAGATAGAAACTAGTTTCGAACTATACAATTTGACACTCCAGAATTTTTCAGTCATATCCTCCTGCGATACCGATATCGTATCGTTAGAATAATATAAGATTAAAATGATAATATTAAGTGTTATTATTCCTATTATTTAATTGATATTGTTGGTTATATTTTTACTCACTAATAAGATGATAATTGTTATCAACTTTCGATTAGATAAATCATAAATTTGCTTAAGTATTTAGCTAATTTGTTAAATGCGAAAGAGTTTTTCCGCCCAGTCCGATAAACTAAATCTTGTTAAATTAATTCTGATAAAATTAAAATAATCGGGAAATACCAAAGGTTTCAGTTGAATGTTGAAAGTCGTATATTAAATTAAAAATTTGCATTTTAATATTTTTGAATTAGTAATTTTTCTTTGGGATTTTTTTTTGGTTTGTACAAAAATTAGAGTTACACGGATTTGAAAAGTTAATACTTAGAAACAAAACTTTTTTTAGTTGATGAGTCATTAATATTCTGTTTGGTAATATGCAAATGAAATACGTAATAGACTGACTGGCGAATAATTTATATAAATAATAAAAACACCATAAAGTATTAGAAGAACTTCCATGTTCATATATTGCAATAATTGAATTAAAAAACAGGAACATGAATATATAAGTTTACCTTAAAAAGAGAATAAAATATTAAGGTTTTAAGGTTTTGAATAATCTATGCATTTCTCTAATTGTAATTTTTAAAGGTTTAATTATAATAATTTAAAGTTCATTCATATCGAGTACGCTATTTGACTATTTTTTTTTGTATAGTAATACATTGCATGTTCCTAATTTACAATCTTGTTTTTATTCCAATTTCTATTCATTTATCGGGTAATCTGGAGAATAAGATTCATTCATGATCACATCTTAATTTGTATTTACTATTTAGCTACAAACCATTAGCGTCAAGTTCAAAGTCAAAGAATTAATTTCCTTGACTCGCTTTTTATTCAAAGAGTTTGTTTCATTTTTTTGTACTATTTGCATTACTTTTTCTGAAATTCGCGTTTAAATCCACCTTGACCGAATTCCTTGGATTAGAATTTCACTTGTATAATGATTGAATGTCTATTGAAATACGACACGTGAACGGTAGATTATGAATAAACTAGCTGATAATGGCGACTTCGTCTGCGTGGCATAATACGTCGGTTATGTTTTTTGTTGGCATTTGTCATTTGCCTTGAAATTTGGTACAGGTTTTCTTTGTAAATTGCACTGTACAACAGTGAAAATGTTTCGGACTCTTTAATCGCTAATTTTGATATATTTTTGTCTACTAAATACGAAACGACCAATACATTGATTTTTTAACTTTTATTTTTAAGATACAGTGGCATATCCGACCTATATATTGTTACGTTTTAAACTTTTATTTATATTTAACGGTTTCGTTTGGATTTGTGGTTCAGAGCACACAATAACAAATTTATTTTACTACACAATCGCTTATTTATTTTACACTATACACTTATTTATTTATTTACAATAATCATTTATTTTATTATGGGTGCTTTCCCCTAAGCGATCACAACGCTCATGGTCGTTATTTTTCGTATTCCATTAGCTTATGAGCATTACGGGCATTATGATCATAGACCTAAGTGAAATGGATTTTGAGCATTATATTTTGAAGATTCTTTTCCATAGTTTAATAATTATTTATATTCTCTTTTTGTTTTGTTTTTTATTTATTTTAAATTTTTATTTTTGTACCACACGTTTCATCGGTTTCTCGATTTCTTCAGTTACTAATATAATTCTTTATATCACAATTTAACTGTCAATTACCTATTGTTAGAATTATATTAGTACCTGAAGAAGTCGGAAATCTGATGAAACGTGTTGTAAAAAAATAAAAAAATACCTAAAAAACAGAGAATATAAATACTTAAAATAATTGTTCATAATTATTGGTTAACTTGATTTTTATTAAAAAAAAAAAAAATACCATTAATTTTTTTATATTTTATACCTTGAAAATAGTTAAACAATTTACATTTAAGTATTGTCAATATGTTTGTCAAGGCTATAGTTCAGTTAGATTCAAGTTACGTTAGTTGAAAGATGGACTTACACTAAAATTAATTTCATTGAAGTTACTTAACATAATTGTTTAAGGATGTTATGGAGGTATATCAAAATGTTACCAGACAACTAAAAATTTAGTAGATTGTTCCTTATTTAATGCTTAAGCATCCGTGAAAATTTTAAAGTAATTCACTAAGTCGTTAAAAAATTATTGCAATTTAAAAATAAGTACTATGATTTTACACGTAATCTTATGGAGATTCGGTAATCGAACAGACTAAATTTATTTTTATTAGCAAAAAATGCTACCAAGCATCTCAAACTTTCAAAATATGTAGTTTAAACTTTTGGGAACTACTGTGTATACAATATATAGGATATATTGCGGTCCAATTTATGTAGTATAATTTAATATAATAATATACAAAAATCATACCATAAACATAAATTTGAACTTCTGTTCAAATTTTTATATATTATTATATTAAATTATACTACATAAATTGGACCGCAATATATCCTATATATTATATACACAGTATAACTGTTTAAAGTCAGCGAAAAAATCTTATTTTGATTTTTGGGAACTAATTTTGCTTAAGTTTATTTGAATTCATTACACGGTTTTTAAGAACCAAATTAAAAACATACCAATAATGTGGTTTTTACTTGATATATTAATAAGTGTATAAGAAAGTGTAGTAACACTCTCGTCAGCTGAAGACGTACCGTCTTGTATATAATACAAGCTGTATTAGTACATTTGGTTAGATAAAAATGAAACGCATAATTTATCTTTGTCACACTCATGAGTATACAGTGTAAAGCGGAAAAAATGAAATATATCAAACAATTTATTTTTAAAATGTCGAACATGTCGCGCATGCTCACTCACATCGTGTGAGAGAGACATGAAGGATGTCTTTTACTTTTCTTCTATAATGATATTTTCTTTCACTGAGTAGAAAAATAGCTTGTACCTAATTTTCATATTTTTTATTACTTTTTTCCAGTTGTTCTTGAGTTAAAAGAAGACAAATGGTTAATAATAGTAAATTTGGAATAAGGACATCTTAAACGATTATTATTCGTTCAAATGAGCCAAAAAAAATAATGTTTAGAGTACAAAGAACCCTAATTTTAATTTCTTGTTGATATTAGAAAATATTTTATTAAAAAAAAACTTAAATAAATCTTAAAAAAAATTGGAAAATTTCCCAAGTTCTGATCCTTAGTTATTGACGCGACTGTTTTTTTTTAAATTTTAACGTCAGTGAATTAAAAAAAAAATCGGACGTCATGTGAATGGAGTTCTAATTTATTCAACAAATAAACTATACGTTTAAAAACGGTATTTCTAAACCTTGGAATTGATTCAGTAAATTTAGTGGACTGTTATTATATTTTTCTTTTGAAAATACCAAATTTAATATGTCCTCTGCTTATAATTCTAGCAAGCGTTTAATTTAATTTCTTCGTCTAGTCAATTACAAAAGTAATGTAAATTTGATCAATTAACGTAGTAATTAACGCAAGCTAGTTAATGTTAGAATTTCCCAAAAATTTTTTTGAAATAATTATTTTGCTACATGTAAAGTTGGGTATAAATTTAATTTAAAAAAAAATGTAGATAATTTTGATATGTTTTTAATTAAGATAATATTTGTTATCTTAATAATATTGTTTTTATACTGTTTTTATTTTCATAAAAATGACGCCTAAAAATGAAAAAAAGACAGTAAAGTTTAATTATTCATATTATTCACCCTTTTATTAAGATTATTTTGCTATGTTAATGTTAAATTTTCCGAGATTTAATGCAGGGGTACATGTATTATTATTTCCTCCAAATATTTGTTATTGTGTTGACAGTGGCTCCACACATTGGCCAATGATAGCTATAATTGCTAAAATGAAATTACCAGAAATTAATATGAAATACTTAGGAAACTATCATAACAATACTAAAACTACACAGATAAAATCTATATAATGCTACTCTTACCAATCTTACCAGCTTTATTTCTACTAAAATTCGCACAATGATTTTAGCAAATGTGGGATAACTTTATGCACCCCCCCCATTATAAATCCTTCTTGGTCAAGCAAAGTCTAACTAAAAATTTTAATTAATGAAAATAATGATCATAATGATGTCGACATATCATACCTTATATTACACATTTGATCTTATATTTCACATTTTAGGTATTTTTCCTCATATTTCCTTACAAAACTTTTTCAATGGATATGTCTTCTTTCTGAAAAGTTAGTGATTGAATGATTCTTTCAGTTCAAACCTTAAAAACTATCCAAAAAATGGATAATACAAATACAACGTAGTGATAAATACTCACAGCATGATTTATATGATAATAATTTAAGACTTATTAAATACAAGAAAAAATGTAGAATAAATAACGAAAGTTATTTATGACTTCACCAATACATCAAGTTTCATAACTATTTTCTTAGGAAGCAAAAAAACTAGTTCAAATGTTTGATAATAAGCGTTTAAGTAAACTAATATAAGACAGTAAAAATTTTTAATACACATAAAATAAACCTTATGTTCTTTAATTTATAAGAAATGAGTTCTACATAATATTACATTTAGTTATAATTTTTAATTTATCAATTTATTTTATTGACCTTAAAACTACCTCAATTTTCTTTTTTTTATTACTTTTATTAGATCTTTCTAGTATAGAGTAAGTAAGAGTAAACATTACTGTTTTTAAAAAAATTATAATTCATTTATTCAGCATTGACCTTCGTTGTAGGAAAACTAACTGAACTAGTAATTATACAATGGACATCAGATGATTAATTTGCACATGAAATTCAGAACAAGGACTTACCTTTAAAATAATGTTAAGCAAATGTAAAACAGATTTAGATACTAAAGGTACCAAATGTGTATTATTTAATTATAAAATTATCGCAATAAAAATGCAAGTTATGAATTTATTTTATTTCTTGCTAAATTTAAAAATTTTAATAATTCTGGGGAAATTTTATGTCTTTTATTAATCCATAAGAGACTGTCTTATAATTTCTATTAAATAGTTAATATTTTAACGACGGGAAATCCAATTCACTCATTTCACGGAATGACCTTATTCTTAGAGGAAATTTTACAATGAAATTCATTAAAAATTCCAATTCTACTCTTCGCAATGAATCTTTCTAAAGCCAAATTGGTCCTTGTGTAGCCTTTTTTTTCAATCTTCTCTTTAATGTTCAGTTTAATACGTGAACAAAACAAAAAACGGAAGATATATAAGATTCCAATTGATATTTGTTTAGTGCTTAATTTTCTATTTTATTTTTAGTCCTGGGACTCCTACTTCCGACACACAACTAGCGGAACTGGTAGTGGGTATCAAGCACCTCCTAGTTTAGCACCTTTAGCTCCAAATACTGTTCCATTAACATCTCTTGTTCCGCAATTAACTGGAGGCAGTTTGTCGACCGCTGGTGGCATATCGGAGAAAATTATCGATGATCATCTATCTGTTCAAGCGATTATTCGTAGTTATCAGGTATGCAAGGTTGAACCCGTAAACAGACGTAACGAAAAGCTAATTTTTCATAATATCATATAGCAAAAAAAACTTTTTAAATGCTCGAAATCAACATTTTTTTCATCATATATCAAGTATCAGCATTATCATTTGAGTTGACTAGTTGTTTAGAATTTTATTCGCTATTTTTTTTTAGCAGAGTTGATTTCTTTAAGATAATTGTTCAATATGAAGAAGTCCGGAAAACGAAACTATTAGAATTTATCCTTTTGGAATATTCAAATATGTTAAAAATTGAATTTTATAAAAATTTTGGGTTTTAGAATTTGAAGAAATTCTAGCAGTTATTACGAAATTTGAATTCCAATGTTCAATGTCGAGTTTTACTAAGTTGATTTTTTTTAATATCTCTCCTGAATTTTTTTAGTGACCCAAATTATATATTATAATTGAAATATTTCTATATTCTAATACTTTTATCCAGGGGCCTCTGTTCAGCACAGAAAATAAGCCATAAGTTATAACACGTAATTTTATTAGATTTTAAAAAACATTTTTATATCTTATATACTTTCGTCAAAATATGTCATGGACGTTGTTTTATATTTATTTGCTTATTAAAAAAAATATTTAGTAAAGAAAAAATTGTGACTTGCGTTCATTGTGTTAAAATTTATTTAAAATCTAAGCATTTAGTTTAGATCAGGGGTATCCAACATAATTTTGTGGAAGATCAGCATTTGATTTTATTTCTGCAGCGAGCCAAAGGAAATATTCAAATGTTTTCCATGGCGAAAAATTCTGAAAAATTTAAAAAATTGTACTGTTTCTATGGTAACCGCTCAATGATCCCGATTTCAATCAATCTCTTTGCTTTTAATACGCGTACTGATGCGTACTGTGACGTCACAGAAAACCCATAAGCACACTTATCGTTTTCGAACTCTCATTTGCTCATTAAAATTAAAACTTTTTTCTGCCAAAATACAAGGTTTTTAATAGCTAAAAATTGGATTTTCCTCTTATCAATAATGTCTTTTATTGATCAAAAAAAATGTGCATTTGTTCTATTATACATAAATGGCTTAGATGTTTAATTTTGCTAAAAAAAAGAAAAAGAAGCACTATTCCAATCTATTCACTATCAGTATTGATGCATCGAATCTACTCGATGTTTACCGATACATCGATTGATTTGATGTTTTGATAAAAGAATTTTCTATTCGAAGCATTGATTTATTGAAAAAAAATATGGCTTATAATGGCATAAACTAATTTAAGTATTTATTATAAAATTAAGAATCATTCTAATTTTTAATAAATATCATTAACAGATAGGGATCCTTGTGAGTAACCAGTAAAACCAAGCGGTAGCGATGAACTATCTTATGTATTTACGTAATCCAGTAGGAGGAAGACTTAATAAGAACCCATTGTAAATCTGGAGTAACCTAAAAGTACAGTTTCTTAAGCTAAATTTATTTCAAATACTTGTCTATTGTAGGGACTTTTGTACCATCCGAATGCTTAGTTTTAAAGGCTACTCAAATAATGAACCAGTAGAGAAGATAGAATGAAAGGAAAACAATTAAGTAAATTTTTTTGTCCTGGAAAGTACCTAAACAATATTGGCCCTAAACTGGTTTAAATCTTCGAATTAAGTGTTTGGCTCATGTTCCTTTTAAAGCCGTTAAATTTGGCAACGTTGCGTTTTCTACTTTGATTTTTATTCTATCCGCGATTTTTTTATTAATTCAGTTCTAATATGGTATTATATTTTCTTTTGTGGTTAAATTTTCATTTTGAGTCGATTTATTTGCGAATTAAATTAAAAGCAAAGTAGAAAATACAACGTTATCAGATTTGACAATTCTTAAGAAACATAAGCCAAATTTTTTTAAACAAATTAAGACTATAATATTTGTTTTTCGTTTTTTTACGCAGAAATTTTGATAATCAAATTATTGCAGAAAGCATTCGATGTTCAAAAACATCGATGTTTTTAAGCGATGTGTCGATAAAATTGATGCATTGTTTCGATATTTTACATTGAGTGAAAACATCGATGTATTTTTCAAGAGTACACCTCTATTTCAACTTAGTACAGCGATTGACCTAGAGAATCCTATGTAACGATTCTCTATATAACGATTTTTTGATTGTTTTCTATGTAACGATAATCTTATGTAACGATTTTCCTCCTGGATTCATTTTGGGCTTCTGAATTTATAAATTCTTTTATATATTTCTAGATATTTATTTGTAATAAGCAACTTATTTATTTCCACAATGAATTGCACTAATAACTTACGTCTATTCACTTAAACGCACTTAACTCTAAGTACTTATTAGTAAATTATTGTTTGTTATTATAATTATTATTGTGAAAAGTATTGAAGTTTATAGTAAATATTAAGATTATTTGTTACTATAGGTTGTTTGGTCATCAATTAAAAATTGGCGGAGTTTACTTGAAAAAAATCAACTTGGTATAAAACAGACACTTTAACCCCACGGACATTAGATCACGGATGCAACTCGCAAATCTTTTTATTGAACAATCTTCGTTAAGATTTTAATAGTTGCATGAGGTTAAATTACTTACAATTAGTATCATAATTATTAGTATTACTATATTCAATTCATCTTCTATGATGACTATTAATGGAAAGATTGAAAAAAGAGTTGCCTATATCAATCAACATAGATTAGGTTCAACGAGAAAGATAATATGTGATTAATCATGTCTCATTAATGTCTTATTTACAGACATGCAATTTTAAAAATACGATTTGTTTAATTTAATGATTGCATTTGGTTGATGAAATAATTTAATAAGAATGAATCGGGAATTAAATTATTATTTAAATGTTTGCGAAGATAAATGTACTAGTGGAAACTTTTAAATAGTTTGGAAAAAATGTTTTATGTAATTCAAAGAATGACTTTGCAGTTGACTGGAAAAATGTTCATTTGTATACTGAAAGCAGACGTAATGTCTGTAACGGAAATTTTGAGCGACAAAGTGCTAGTATCAGTTTATTCTTGATAAATTGTAATCCGTTTCCTTATACCTGTGTCATAATAGGGTTTCTAAGTTTCTCTTGCGGCGAAATCAATATACTTGATTTTATCATTATTTGTGAATTTCATGATCAAGGTCTGTCTCATGAACTTTGTTGAGTTGTACTATGATTTGACTTTGCTTTTTACTTGATAATAATTAAGAGGAAGTGCTGAAAAAGTTCTGAGATATTGGCAAGGAAAGTTTTTCTGTTAAGTCTTTTATCGATTGATTTCTGTATAAGAACTTTGTTTTCTGTTCTGATTCTGGCTTACAAAGACCTTTGAATATATGAAGGAAAGTTTTAAGTTTGTATTTTGTCTTTGTATTTTGCTAAGTTGAACTCATAAATGTCACAAAAAGCTTATCAGTTGTGTTAATTTTTATATGTGGTATAAACTGGAAATTTTTGTGTCTTAGTAGATAATTTTTAAGATATTTTATGAAGAAGATTTTTAGCAATGTCGTTTTATTTTATGGGTTAAAACTTAAGTAAGCCTTTAAATTCAATTAAAGGTTTGAACTATGTAATATAACAAGGGTATATACGATTTTTCGAACTTCCCTCCCCTTTCTTACGTAAGATTCTATCTCGTTTTTCTAATATATTTTTCTGTAGTATCAAAAATAGATAAAAATGAAAACATTTAAAATTTTAATATGTATTTTTTATTTCACCAAGCAATAAAGTTTTTTGAAATAGGATTTAAATTATATTGTTCTCTATGAAATGAAAAAAACCATTCGGGATTCAAATGAAACTATATTTTTAAAACTGAATTTTGATTTACAAAGTATTACGTATGAATGAGTTTTACCCCCTCCCCCCAAAATTAGGATATGTAGATATTTTCTTAACCACGCTTCCTCCAGTACTCGTATGCAATTAATGAATGGCCCCTTATTGAAATTTTTGACTGTTACTCCAGTATTAAAGCCGACATACCAAACATTGGCTTATATCAGAGCAGAGGAACTGGACCAAATTAGTTTAGGCTTCGACTCCAGGTCTGGTCTAAATTGTTAAAACTTATGAGTTTATTTTTTTAAATCATAAGTCGTTATAATCTAACATCAACTTAAATGTGATTTTATAGAATTGAGACTTAGTTAAATGTATGTGGTTCCAAAAAAATAATTTCTATGAATTCATTGTACTTGTATTAAATTCGATTTAGACTCCAACTAGATAAATATTTAACTTCAGCTTCTTTAAAATCTTTTGGCTTCATGACTTCGAGCTCCAGCTCCAGTTCCCCGGCTTTGGCCTACGCATAGTAAGTTATGTGTAAGGCGGTCAAAACACAATGTTTCAGCAGCAATTTCAGCTTCCTCAGGTGCTTGAGTGTATAATAATATGACATAGGAAGACCATAGAAATTTTTGTGGTGGATTATATAGGGTGGGCTATCTAGCGTTTTTTTTTTTCAACTACCATTTATCTTGTGAACGGTAACACTAATGTCATTTCGCTATTGACAGAAAATTAGTTTAATGTTTGCGCTGAACGAAAATGGTTGGGTATACGTATAAAGAACGCTTTGAAATATTGAAAACATACTTTGAAAATGGGTCCAGAGGAAGTCCATTTTGACCGAAAAATCATTTTTTCGGATGAAGCGCATTTCCACCTTGGCGGGTATGTAAACAAGCAAAATTGTCGTATTTGGGGCACGGAGAACCCGCATGTGATCGAAGAGAAGCCGATGCATCCTCAGAGAGTGACGGTTTGGTGCGGATTTTGGTCTGGCGGCATCATTGGCCCATTTTTCTTTGAAAATGAGGTAGGAGCCGCCGTTACAAATTTTTGTTTCCAGAAATCGAAAAATATGACTTGGGGCCACATTTGGTTTCAGCAGGACGACGTTACATGCCACACAAGCAACGTTACAAATCGCATTATCAGCCGAATTGCTGACGTCGTTTGGCCACCAAGAAGCTGCGATTTGACACCATTAAACTATTATTTTTGGGGTGACAACAAATTATTATTATGCCAACAAGCCAGCCACGATTGATGCTCTCAAAGACAATATTCGTGTCGCCATTGGCGAAATTTTGCCGCATACTATCGAAAATGTACTGAAAAATTGGACTGAACGAATGAGCTACTGTATGGCTAGCCATGGCAGCCATATAAATGATGTTGAATTCATTCCACAATTAGACGCAAGGATGGAACTTTCAAATAAAAAAAATTAGACCGAAAAAATATTCATTAGTTTTAATTTTGTAGCATTTGAAAAAAAAATTATATGGTCCACCCTATATTTATTAATCTGCTTATAGTCTCAATATTTTCGTTACTTTGTGGTATTTATTAGGAATCAAAACCTGGTGGTTATGATTAATTAATTACACAATAGTAATTAAAAATTGTTTACCCAAATAGACAATAAAATGAATGTTTCTTTGGTGAAAAATTGCAAAGTTCAATGAAACTTAAAAATGGATTCCGCTTAAATAAAACAAAAGGTAATAAAAACTATAATTTTCAGTTTAATGACTAGTTTCATAATATTTATGAGTTTTCAAATTTCGTCAAACAGTATTTTTTTTGATTTATTGATATTATCTTTCTCGCTGCAACCTTGGCGTAATTTTTCTTAAAGTTTTTCGTATAATATATTATTAAAAGCATGATTAATTTTTTGGGTTAAGCTTTTTAAAAAAATAAAGCAGATGGAGACTGTAGATAGACTTTGCCAGAATAATAAATATTTATCTCAACATATCGAACGAATTAACACAAAATAAATGAATTAGAGTTAGTGACATCATTAATTTTAATGTTTATGGGATTGATAGCAACGTGGCCACCTTGTGGCTGAACTCGACCCGTTGGGCATTACATATGCGGATCTTCACGCATCTTTCAAGGACCGAAAAGGGCATCCACACGAACGTGTTGTTCGCCAATATATGCTAGGTACACACACACTTGTCCAAATAGCGATTTGTTACTATTTTTTTTATATTTTCATTTTTCCTTAACAATGCTACGGCGTAAAGACGTTCATTAGATTGAGACATGTAAGGCATTTCATTTGGGTAATTAAAAATGGCAAACATAAATTCATCGGCGGAAAAGAAAAACCGAAATGGAGAGATGTGGAATTTTTTTCTTGGTATTTTGACGCGGTGCTTTAAAGTGCTTACAACGGGAATTTTATATTTAAAATGGCTTTTTATTGTGTATGTATAATGTGTGTTATATAGTTGGGCTGTATGTAGCGAAAATTTTGAAAAGAGTTCTTTAAGTATTTTGGATTAAGATTGAGTGTGCGGATTTAGATTATTTTGAGCTCGAATGTTTGTATGTTGTGGATATAATTATAAAACAGCGATGAAAAGCTCAGGAAAAATTGTTTCACTCAAATTTTCCGAAATATCATACGCAACTTCTATTCATTTGCGCATGAGTCACATGCGCACAAATCAATCCAACCGACATGTAATTTTGCATATGAAATTTTGGAAGGCTTGAAAAACAAATATTTAGTTTCTTAAAAAAATAAGATTTTACACTTTCTCCCCCGTTGATTTACTTTCATTGATTTCACATGTAAAACTCATTTTCATTGATCCATTTTTTTTTTATAATTATCTATTCTGAGGTGATTTAAAAAAGAAAAGTTGTATAGAAAAGTTGGGTTTGCAATCGTCACTATGTACATATAGATTCGTGGCCATCATATTGCCAAATTGGACCCTCTGGGAATCAACAGTGCTGATTTGGACGACAGACATCCTCAGGAGCTTCTCTACTCCTATTATTGTTTTGGTAAGCGCTTACTGAAACATACTGAAATAATTTTACCATTCATTTTATTTTTCGTCACTTTATTTTGTTAATCATTATTTTTTTTTTTTGATTGTTACTTTTATATTTTTTTATAATTTAATTCTCTTTTTTTTTTGGAATGATCAAAGATAAATTGAAAATAAGAAGTAATTGCTTTCTAAAAATATTAGTATCAATCAAAAATTGTTTTATTTGTACTGTAAACCAATACACTCGATTGTAATGTAAATCTTTGATTAGTCGCTTTATGCTTTTTCGCTCTGCTATTTTATGCTTTTAACATTTAATTCACAAAAAAATAATTTTAGTTTGATCTAAAAAATGCGTAAATGAACATAAAATATCTTTATATTTTTATTTCACTGTTTGATTTTTATTCGTGGTAAAATGTTTGTTTTTATATTCATTTACGTTTCAAATTTTATTGGATACTAAATTCAATTGGGAGTAATGTAAATCGTAAATTTTTTAAAAAAAATTATGATACTCTAGATTTTACAAATTTTTGTGACGAAAGCAGATTTAAAGTTAAATGAAAGTGAGTGCAAAAGGCATTTTGTTTGAAATAAGTTGAAAAAAAAATGTTAATTTATTATTTTGAATGTAGATCCAAATTTCTTGAGTTCGGAAATGTCGTTATTAGGTATGAGTATTATAAAATGCTTGATTGAATTGATTAACTAAAAGTAATTAATTTTAGTGTGTTTTGTTGGATTGTTATACAGTTAATTGTGACATATTTAAAAAAAACACATAAATTTTGTTTGTGAATATAATGGAAATATATATGTTTTTGCATACCAACACTATTAAATAAGAAGTCGCTAACAATAAGGAATAGAAATACAAACACAGTACATTTTGTGGGTAGATTATTTTAGAATACATGAAGTCATGAAAGAGTGCCTTTTGTAGATTTTAGTGCTTATATACAAAATTTGAACTGTAGATACAAGGAGTCCGAACGGTATAAGATTTTTCACAATATTCATGTACACCAATATCATACCCAGAACATAGTTCTCTTTTCTGTCACTAGCAGCGTAAATATTCAGGATATACGTAAGGTATTAATAAAGTATTTCAATTTTGCAATGCATGATGGAAAATGGGTCAAAATGTGACACTGCCATTAATATGTTTGCTGTACTAGTTTAAACCGAAATTTTGTACTTTATGTAAGGTAAATAAGATAACATTAGTTAGTACTCCAGACACTCTTGTGGCGGCGCCATATATTGACACTTTTCCCATCGTGCATTGTAGGAATGTAATATCTTCTTATGTATTACCTTGGACTAGTATCGATACTATTATTATTTTTACATACAAAATACGTCTGATGCCTGCTGATTTTAATTAAATAAACAAGTGTTTTTTAAGAGTGGTGCTCTTTATCGGCTCTGGAACTTAAATTGATGTCATTCTTTCAATCACGAACTTAGAAGTTAGGCTTTTCTACAATATTCCTGTACAGCAATAACATACCCAGAACATAGTTCTCTTTTCTGTCACTAGCAGTGCAAATATTTCGGAATATCTTTGGAACACCTTCTTATATATTACCTTAGATTAGTACCGGTACTATTATTATTTTTACATAAAAATACGTTTGGTGCCGATAGTACGATTTTAGTATAGTTTATTGTTACTATAAGATGTTATTGACTTTGCAGATTATCGCTTAAACTTCGCGATAATATCTTTATTTTAAATTTTTTTATTCACAGTTGTAACTAGTAATAACACTTCCCGTGTAATGATTTAAACGAGTACATACTTCTTTAAGAGTGGTGTACTCTATCGGTACTGGAGTTTAAATTGATTCGATTTCTTTCAACCACGAAGTTAGAAGTTAGGTTTTTTCAAAATATTCCTGTACACCAATAACAGGCCCAGATCACATTTCTCTTTTCTGTCATTAGCAGTGCAAATATTTAGGACGTACGTAAGGTATTAAGAAAGTATTGCAATTGCAGCGTGTTTGCAGTGCTACCTTAAACCGAAAGTATGTACTTTATATAAAGTATCATTAGTTAGTACTTCAAGCACTCTTATGACGGCGCCACATCTTGTCACATTTTCCATGTTTTCCATTGTACAGAAGATTGAAATTGGCAATTGTTATTAATAAAAACACTTCCCCCATAATGATTTAAAGTTTTAACTACTACTTCTTGAAGAGTCGTGAATTCTATCGGTACTGGACCTCAAATTGATACCATTCTTTAACTTTACGTTCGGACTGCGTATATATACTTTGGACTTTTAATATTATGTTCGGACTTCTTGTATCTATACTTCGTGATCCAAAACATTAGCCTCATTTTACACCAAGAGTGTTTAGATTCGTCAAATCAGTCAAATTGAGTCATGCATAATTCATCTATAAGTCACTTATCTGTAACTTATTTCTGGTCAATTATTTAAAGACAATAATGCTATTTCTTGGCTTAAAAAATGCAAAACATGCTTTGTTAGTTATACAACGACGTATATGCTTTTTATTTTTTTCCGTCATTTAATAAAAAAGTTAGCTTTTTCATAAAAAGACTAGGATTTTTGTATGCATTATATTTTCTACGGCGCAATAGTCCTTCTAGCTGCACGAAGCAATTCAACAGAATTATCTATATTTATATAGAAGAAGTCACGAGATTTTTTTTGTTACATGACTATTTTAACCGTTGTTTTTAAAGTAAAGAGAAATAAGATAAATTTGAGCAAGTATGGACCATAAAGTTTAGTAGACACTGCATAATATGGTAATATGGAGCTAGATGGCTATACATGACCAGACTCGATTTAACTGTTCCGGTCGTTCTTAGTGTAAAATGGACCTTATTGGCTATTCTTAAATAGAAACATAGGGTTATAGTTAAATAGAGGAAGTTACATATATGTACTTTGAGTTCTTCTATTGGTGTAATAAAATACTTGTGGTGGTCTTAATTTCCGAAAACACATCTACATAAGGAACTATTATTTGGCTTCGTGTTGCTTCCAAATATGTGATACACGAGTTCTGACCCCTTTTCTTCTATTCCAGATTCCCATACCTGAGTATTGATATTTAGCTGTTAGAAGTAGTGATTGTTGGCATTTTTATTTTTAAATACCAGAAAGAGTATAAAAATGTATGTTTATCTTGCAGAAGATAATAGTTAAATTCGGCTTTCAATATATGTTCTTAAACACTATTTTTTATTATTTACTAGAATAGTTTCATCATTTCGAATAATTTTAATTTAATAGAGTCATTAATATTTTCTTATTCATTTCA
Source organism: Sisyra terminalis (assembly GCA_958496175.1). Taxonomy (NCBI): domain Eukaryota; kingdom Metazoa; phylum Arthropoda; class Insecta; order Neuroptera; family Sisyridae; genus Sisyra; species Sisyra terminalis. Next base: position 28,907,052 of record OY292278.1, read on the forward strand.
TTAAATAATTCTTTTAATGTTACACTTAGTATAAGAGTCAGCAAAGATTAAATTTATAAATTTCGTGTTACAACTTGGGTTTTAAAGAAATATCAAACTCCCATATACCAAGCAAACTCTCAACTTAGATACTTTAGTTAGTTAATGAAAAATTGAGAATCATATCCATTTATGAATATCTTACGATAATTGGTCACATAATTGGTCTATATATGTGGATCGAATTCTCAATATATTTTTATTTTTAGTAATTAATTGAGATATCTGGGGTTTGGGTTGACTTGGTCAATATGAAGGTTTGGTACTTCCACAAACAAGCTAATACGTTGATTTTTTTATGCTTCGTTATGACCTAAGGTCGAGCATCTTTGGTTCTAATTCTAACTATAAGCATTGCAACTTTGCAACTAGGGTTCGACTGAAGCTTCGGTTTCGGACAAAAAATAACCTTCGGTTTAATCCGGTTCAATATTAGTTACAAAAAAATGTACCAAATTGTACAAACGCGAACGAATATTATATATAACGTTTATTGTTATAATTACCGTAGTATCTTGTTTTATTTATTTTTTAATTAAAATGAAAGAATTTTGATTCTACAATAATCACACGCGTTGCAATAATTGATGTGGCTTCTTTAAACTATGATTATAATATCAAATTATATTTTTTCGTTGACTGAACAGTTCGTACTGTATAAATAATATATAAAATATATTGTAGTCTAATTTATGAAATGTAATTTACAAAAGTAATCTATAAACATAAATTTGAAGAAAGTGATATCAAACATTAAAACAAAATGTATTTATGATTGTATTATGAAAATTTATTGCTCCAGTGAGTTACAAATGATTCATTACATAGTAGTTACGGAGAAATCCAATACTACTCGATGACCACTGCTGAATATTGCTTGGCAAGTTTACTTTTGTAAATTATACTTCTTAAATTGGGTTACAATATATTTTGTATATTGTTTATAAAGTATGATTATAGCTAGTTATGTTTTTTAAATTAAACAAATTTTTTGCTTAAAGTTATTTAAATTAAAAAATTTTCGACTTCGGTCGAAGGTTTGATTAAAATCGATCAATCGGCTTTGATCAAAATCTGACCTTTGGTTGAACCCTACTTGCAACAAATCTAAAGCGGTGATTTTTTTTTAAATTAATTAAAATTCGTTAGCTAAATTTTAGCTTCTTTTAGATTGAAAATATTTTTCCAAAAATTTTTATTGGTGCGATTTGTTTTGAATCTTTTTGTTGTGTGATATTATCGTAAAATAATCGAAATTTAAAATACTTTTAATTATCACATTAAAGTTAAAGCATTACGATTGCTGAATTTGTCTTATATGTAAGTTGCTTTTTCATCAAATTAGTATAAATCAATCATTTTACAATTAATTCTAATTGCTTGATCAAATCAAATCTTTTATCACAATATCAAGAAAAGCGCTTTTCTCTATTCTAAACAATGTTATGTGCTTAGAAAAAAATTTCCCATCTCGTTTACAGTTTACATGTTTCGATCTGTTCTCTATGAAAAAATCTACACTTAATCTACTTAATTTTTTAATTCCAGTTTACTTTCATATTTGTTTTTTGTACACTTAGTTAATTTTTGACTTAGTTGTCTGTTTGTTAATATGAAGTGTTTTTTTTTAATTTTTTTTTCTTTCTACCAATTTTATGTTTTTCTTTTTCCTTCTTTCCGGTTACTTAATTGTTTAACTTAATCAATGTGAATGTGAACAGAGGATACTGATATGGATAGAGTGTTTAAATTGCCTTCGACGACGTTCATTGGGGGTGGCAAAGACAAAGCTTTACCACTTAAAGAAATTCTTCAGCGATTGGAACAAGCTTACTGTCGGCACATAGGTTGTGAATTTATGTTTATCAATTCATTGGAACAATGCAATTGGATTCGACAAAGGTTGGAAACTCCTGGAATTATGGACATGAATAATGAGGCAAAACGATTGCTTTTGGCGCGTTTGACTCGTGCTACAGGGTAAAATTTTATTTTCATCCACTTTTTTCTCAATAGATTCTTTGTATATTGATATGTTTATAAATCTAGGTTTGAAGCTTTCCTCGCCCGTAAATGGTCCAGTGAAAAACGTTTCGGGTTGGAAGGATGCGAAATTTTAATTCCAGCAATGAAACAAGTTATTGACAAGAGTACCGAGTTGGGTGTTGAAAGTATTGTGATGGGAATGCCCCATCGAGGACGTCTTAATGTTTTAGCCAACGTTTGTCGCAAACCATTAAACCAAATCTTCACGCAGTTTGCTGGTCTCGAAGCCGCTGATGATGTAATTTTTCCATTTACACTACAATCGTGATTAACTAACTATACCGACATCGAGAAAATATAATATTGCCAACTAAAAACTGAACTTATTTCTTTCACAAAAAGGATGTATAAAAGAATTTTCCAAAATTTTAAAATTAACCAAACTTAGTAGGATAGTTAGATTAATACTCCAGTTGTCAAGCTATTTTTCCATGTTTTTGGAAAACTATGACAAATATTTAGTCCAAAACTTATCCTTGGTTTATTGGGTTCAATACAATAGATAATTCCTGAATTTTACGATTAAGTCATTTAACTATCCGAAAATTTGTAATTTAGCGTGGAAACGCCATATTTTAAGATGGAAGATTTTTTGGGAGTATTATTTTTCCTTATAGAAAATATTGTAACTTTTTCCTAATTATGGGCTCATTAAGGTTTGTGAAATTAAAATTCTTCATTTAGTTCTATATTGAAATTTAATGTGTATTTACAAATACAAATTTGCCTTTTGGTGGCCGAGTGGTGAAGGTCGCCACTCCGAAACTAGTAGTTGCTGGGTTCGATTCTCGTATCGAGCCAATTTTTATTGTTTCTCGATTTACGGTTTTTTATTTACTCTAGAGTTGCTAAAATGCTTAGCAGTTATAAAGCGACGATAAACAACAACAAAAAAAGCAAATAATTGATCTTGATTTATATTCGAGATTGTATTTAATAATTAACTCAACTCGTATTTATTTGATTTCTGCCGATTCCAAAAACTGTATTTGTATGTAACTTAAACTTATATTCTTACCAAAACCCAGAAATTTCCAAACATAAATCGGGAAACAATCACTAAGCAGGTTCTTGTAAAGCAATAGTTCAAAAATCTAGACTTTTTGAAATTTGTATTATCTCTACAACTAACTCCTTACCTTGTCATACCTTTATCTTTCAACAAAAACGATTGAAATATTTTACTTATTCGTTTTGTAAATTAAGCCTAAAATGGTCAAGCCTAATTTTATATAGCGCCATCTAAGTGCCGGTGATCAGAAGCTCTGACTACGTGGTTTTCCCAAATATCAAAACTTTTAACACAGAATTGAACTTCTATATAAGTCTCTCTTCTCTAATTTTTTGGATTTAATCGTAAAATTGACTAAAGATGAACAAATATAGCTAGATTTTTTTCTGGCTTTTAAAAGTTACTGTTTAAGCCAGGAGTGGCCTACTAGCGGGCCATTTCAGGCCTGCCTTGACTATTTTTCCGATCTGCGATTTTTATCAAAATTTTGTAAAACGTATTTATTTTACCACTGTGAAAGTGATGAAAACATAATATATTGAAAATTTATTTAAATCTAATATGGGGATAGATAATTTTATATGTAGTTACCATTTTTCTTTTTAATTTTTTAATTCCTTAAGAGTATTTTCGTAAGGAATAATATTGCTTATGATGGAAAACCGGGACTACTGTTCTCCAAATATATTTCTCAAACTAAATCATCTTTATCCTGAATACAGAATTTCTGGGTTGTTTTTGATTGTTAGTTGTAAAGAAGAAGGAAGCCAATTAAGATTTTTTTCTGGCATTTAAAAGTAATTGTTTAAACCAGGAATGGCCAATCCGCGTGCCATATAATATAGTTTTAGCTATATATATTTGGGTCAATATATAATTGACAATCAAATATATTTGATTATTTTTCCGGTCCGCGAAATTCATCAAACTTTTACAAAATATATTTATTTTATAACGGTGAAAGTGATGATTACCAAACTATTAAAAATGTATTTAAGTCTAATCTGGTGATTTATATTTTTATATGTGACCTGCGAAGTTATAATGTATTTCGTAAGTGGCCTTTGATACTATCATTTGGGTTGGCCATTTCTGGTTTAAACAGTATATAAAATGCATTGTAGCCTAATTTATGAAATATAATTTACAAAAGTAAACTATGAAAATTGAACAAAAGTTCAAACAAAATGTATTTATGACGTATTGCCCAGATAGGTATTTCGATTACCAAACAATCATCATAAGTGGTCATCAAGTAGTAATTCATAGTGTACTTTTGTAAATATAATTAATTTATAAATCATACTACAACATATTTAATATATTGTTTAAACAATAAAAATGTATAGTCTTTGTTGACCCTGATAACATCTAAAACAAGTTGGAACTAATATTTTATAGGAGTTTTTTTCAAAATGTTACAAAGTCTAAATGGCACTAGAATGCCACATAACATGAAAATACAAGAGTCGATTTTTTAAAAATTTTCCTATATTTACATTTAAACGTCCTTTGGGATGGAAACCAGAAAAGGGAATAAACAAAGACTCATTTCTTTATTGAAAGACAAACTTTTTGCTCATGTCTCTTTTGTAGTGCTTTCGTTGGTGATTTTTATTGAAGAATATAGTTCAAATCTGTATCGGTAATAATGATTTTGTCAGTATTCTCGTTGTCAGTATAGAGTTGGTCGAGGTTGTGGTTTCAAATAAGAAAATATTTATTTTACATTAATTCCAGGGTTCCGGAGATGTTAAATATCATTTAGGAACATATATTGAACGATTGAATCGTGTCACAAACAAAAATATTCGCCTCGCAGTTGTCGCAAATCCATCTCACTTGGAAGCTGTTGACCCGGTGGTACAAGGAAAGACTCGTGCTGAACAATTTTATCGTGGAGATGGAGAAGGCAAGAAGGTGATGTCCATCTTGTTGCATGGTGACGCCGCTTTTTGTGGACAGGGAGTAGTTTTTGAAACGATGCACTTGTCTGATTTACCGGACTATACAACACATGGAACAGTTCACATCGTCGCCAATAATCAAATTGGTTTCACCACTGATCCACGTCATTCGCGCTCGTCCCCATACTGCACAGATGTGGCTCGGGTTGTAAACGCTCCCATTTTCCATGTAAATAGTGACGATCCAGAGGCTGTGATGCACGTTTGTAACATTGCGGCCGAATGGAGAGCTACTTTCCATAAGGATGTTGTAATTGATTTGGTGTCGTACCGACGAAACGGACATAATGAAATTGACGAACCTATGTTTACGCAACCGTTGATGTACAGGCGTATCCGGAATACCCCACCAGGTAAGCTACTTGATAAACATATTTTTAAATTTTTTACACTTTTATAAAGATTGAAAAAAATTAATTCACTGATTCTTGACTTAAGATACCTAGATCAATTGTATTAAAAAATAAAAATGCTAAAAATCCCATCATTAAAAAAATTGATGACTTAATTGTAACTACAAAATTAGGAGTTTTTCTTCGTGAATTTTTTTTAGGTTGGTGAAACGATGAATAATTTCTGTTAAAGTATTTCAATCACAATAAACCAGTTAGAAATTGTTAATACTTAGATTCAAATTCGTTCCTGCAAATATATCGATAAGTCCTTGAAAATCAAATGTTTAGTAGACAAATATGAGAATTTCGAGTAAAATGCCTTGAAAAAGTTGATAAAAATAACGAATTTGGCTTTTCACTGAAGACCTTACTAACGAATTGCGAAATGAAAATATCGTCGAATTGAAAAATGTTGTTAATTAGTGTAGAACCCGTTAGGCTCCATCCTAACGGAAAGTATTGCAGGCAGAGATCTGCTGCTTTAACTACGGACGGTTTTTTTTATTTATAAATTATGTAGATGGAGTGAGAAAGACTATTTCTCTTCAGTTCATGCCCAGGTAACTCAAGAGAGGTGAGACGACTTTTAGTCATAGCTGAGCAGTTAAATAGTATGTGGGAGACTGGACTCAGTGCTTATCGCTATAGTTTAGAAATACTTTTCAAAATGTAGTGTCCTGTTAATAAATCTACCAGAAATCTGATACTCTTTCTTCCTAGGTGTAGAAATCTTCCATTATGGTCCTTCAGAGGTTTCTTTAACCTTTGATAAATTGCTTCCTAGGTAGTTATTTTAGAACTTTATCTGTTCATTTTGAGTCCATTCGGCTATTCGATTTAGCGTTGTACACAGCGGAACATTTATAGTCGACTTTGAACCCATAAATGGCATTTTTAAGCCTTCCTTTGCAAACCTATCTACTTTTTTTCTTTGATGCCAGCATATTCTGGCACCCAGGCAAGTGCGATTTTTCTATTTACTAGATTATATATAAATGATCCATATCGAGAAATTTTCGTAACAAATTATTCAGGCTTTCAAAACTAAAGAACAATATCTTTCTCGAAGGTTCAAATATTGCTAAACCAACAATTGTTTCGGGAAAAATCTAAAATTGATAGTTTTTTACATCTCCTGGACGTAGAGATCACTTCTTTTTCGACTGGTTTTATAGTTTAACGTAAGTTTTAGTCTGCTCTGTTAGTAACTATTTAAAGTAATTTGCGGTTTTACGATTTGAAGGTGTTGGGTTTGGCGAAGATACCACCTCTTCAGAGTTTGGAGTTATTTTGATCACTGTAGTTGTAGAACGTTATGTTTTCTTGATTTATGCTTTTTCTACAGTTAGAAAAATGTAATTTATTCTCTTCCTTGTTTAGGAGTTTTGCCAAATTAAACGAAAGAACCGTTATCTAGTTCATGATTAGAGGTAGGCGATCATTAGAAGACAGACGACCTCTTTCGCATCCCATTTTCATGGAACAACTTATGTTTTTTCTGTATTTATTATCTTTTCTTACCTGTATTTGAGACTTCATGTATTCATAAAGTTCATGAAGTTCATGAACATTCATGAAGTTCATGTATTCCTCTATCTCTTTGTAACCCTCAACACAGCCTGCCCAGTCCTGCAATAACTAAACCTGCCCGATCAACTCGATCCATTTGGGATCACCTCTTTGCGGAATCCATTCATTACAATAGTAAAAATAACGGTTTATAAATTTATGCATAAAACTCCCGATAGATATTGGGATTTCTAACGTTCAATCAGAGTTTATTATTTTTTCTTGTAATTTATGATCAACTTAAAAAAAATCGAAAAATATCGGAATGTTTTTCAACTTCTAAGAGATTTTTGTTTTGTTTTATAGCTCTGGAAAAATATGCTCAGCAGTTGATCGCCGAAAATGTTGTTACCGAGGAGGAAGTGAAAGATGTGAAAGACAAGTACGAAAAAATTTGCGAAGAAGCGTACCAAAATGCACGTCAAGAAACACACATCAAATACAAAGATTGGCTCGACTCACCCTGGTCTGGCTTCTTTGAGGGAAAAGACCCTTTGAAAGTTTCGCCAACTGGCATTAACGAGGAAACTCTTGTGCACATTGGCAAACGATTTTCAAGTCCTCCGCCAAATGCTGCTGAATTTGTGATCCATAAAGGTATTGAGCGTATCTTGAAGGCTCGCATGGAAATGATCAACAACCGCCAAATTGATTGGGCGCTTGGAGAAGCCATGGCTTTTGGCTCATTGTTGAAAGAAGGAATTCACGTACGGTTATCGGGTCAAGATGTTGAACGAGGTACTTTCAGCCATCGACACCATGTCTTACACCATCAAACAGTTGACAAAGCTACATATAGACCGCTTTCTTATTTATACCCCGACCAAGCTCCTTACACAGTATGTAACAGCTCTCTTAGCGAGTACGGAGTACTTGGTTTTGAATTAGGATACAGTATGACAAATCCAAATGCCTTAGTTATTTGGGAAGCTCAGTTCGGAGATTTCAATAACACGGCGCAATGTATCATTGATCAATTTATCAGCAGTGGTCAAGCAAAATGGGTGCGACAAAGCGGCTTAGTCATGTTACAACCTCACGGTTTGGAAGGAATGGGCCCAGAACACTCTTCGGCTCGTCTCGAACGTTTCCTTCAGATGTCAGCCGATGATCCCGACTACTTCCCACCCGAAAGTGAACAATTTGCTGTCAGGCAATTACACGATATTAACTGGATCGTCGCCAATTGCACAACACCGGCGAATTTATTCCACATTTTACGACGACAAATTGCTTTACCTTTCCGAAAACCACTCATTGTTATGACACCGAAATCTTTGTTGCGTCATCCCGAGGCCAAGAGTTCCTTCGATGAAATGACTGAAAATACGGAATTCTTGCGTATTATTCCTGAACGAGGTCCATGCAGTGAGAATCCTGGAAATGTGAAGAAAGTTGTTTTCTGCTCTGGAAAAGTATACTATGATTTGAGAAAAGCTCGCGAAGAGCGAAAACTTACCAACGATATCGCTATTGTCCGTGTAGAACAAGTACGTAATAAAATCCGAAAAAATGGGTATGACTGTAATATAATTAAAGCAAGTAAATAATAGTTTTTTATGCTCTGGAAAAATCAACGGTTTCGAAGATTAACTTAAATTAAATGACCCTAAAACCTTTGAAATTGTTTGAATAAACAATAAATTAAATTAATAGTTCTTAAGGAAGTTCTCTGCAATACAGAAGCCTGGCGGAAACAGGAATAATACCTTTGCGATTCATAAACCTTTCCAGAGTTAAACTTTGACTATTTGCAACTGTTAGCATCAAAAATATGCTATTTGTTAAATTGTGTGGATGTTTTAAATAATTTTGATACATTGACCACTAAAAAATTGTACTTAAATTTTGGTTGAAAAAAAAAAACATAAAATAATGTGCATTTTTTTCTGAAAAATTACTACTAAATTTTTATTAATATCTTAACGTTAAGTTAGCTAGCTAAACTTCTCATGTTTTGTTGTATTCTGTTTCAAAGATATTTTATATTTTTACATATTTCTCCCAAAATTTGTAATACTTGAATCGCTAGTTCTTTATTAGGAGACTTCCTTAATAGTCCTAGTTCTATTGATAGTGAAACGGAATTTACTAATTGTGCATGTGTTCTACTCCCGAAACCATGATACAAGCCTTATGCATGATTTATTTTATAAATCCAATTTTTTCATTGCTTTCGTTTTTTTTTTTTTAAATTCTAAAGGTGATCTACCTTGTTTTTAATTTTGCGTTATTAAATAATAGAATAGTCTTACCCAACTCTTAAACTCAAAAGGGAAATATTGATAAGAAAAAACTAATTCCAATTTTTTCCAGATATCTCCATTCCCATATGATTTGATCAAACAGGAGTGTAACAAATATCCAAATGCCCAGTTATGCTGGGCTCAGGAAGAGCATAAAAATCAAGGTGCTTGGACATACGTACAACCTCGATTCAAAACTGCGCTTACTGGTCTTAAGGAAATTACGTAAGTTAACATTGTATCACTATGTCGTGTCTCAGTATTTTCTCTGGAAATTATTTTCTTGGGATCGTTGGGAATTTAAAAGTAATCTTAAAAAAATCTATTAAAATATTTTGCAGTGAGAATGCTGAGAACAAACGTGGCTGGTTTGGAGGCTTATTCGGTGGGGGTGGTAGTCAAAAAACATCAGCCCCACCACCAGAATCTGTATCAGAATCTGATCCATCCTCGAATACAGACGCCAATAAGCCAAATAAGCCAAAACCTAGAGTTGTTAGGTGAGAGAAAAGCTTATTGGCATTTTCATTGTACATTTTCTTTTTCGTTTTGTTGTAAACTAGCACCTCTAGGTTTTATTTTTATTCTATTTGAGTATTGTTTTGCTTGGCAGTATTTATGGTTTAGCGACAATTAATACTTCAGAACTTTTATCTGTTAATTTATTAGATGAAAAGTGGATTCTCATAGGAAATAGTTGCTTTTCTATATTAGTAAATAATTTTGCATTTTTTTTGCATAATAACTTTGGAAAGTTGGAGGAAATAGTTGGAGGACTAATTGTCGTAAAGTCATTAATGCTAGACTTTCGATATGCTTTTTATAATGTTGATGCACAAAATTACCAATTGTTTATTCATTTAAAAATTGCTCTTATTTTTTAGCTTTGTGTTTTAATGGTTTAAAGGTATATTTCTTGATATATTGCGGAGGTGAAAGGGTTCTTAGATGAAAAGGCTTAACAAATTGTTTCTATTTGTTTTCATTAACAATAGATGGTACCAAAAATTAGTACTTTCAATTTTCTTATATTATGATTAAACATTGTATGACAAAACAGAACAGTCCGTGATAGAAAGTAATATTTCATATTTATTTCTTACAATTGATCGAAAAAAAATGATAAGCATTTACACTGAAATTTTAAGGGAATAAATAGATAAATATCTTTTTACAGATACTTTATTAAATTAAATATTTTATTGAAATTCCAGATTTCTTTATTAAACTTGCATAATGCTGTCTAATTACGGCATGGATGTTCAAAATTAATAATACAATTTTCGTGAACTTAAAAAATCAATATTTTGGTGACCCACGGTTGACTTTTTTCAGTTTGAAAAAGAAGAATAAAAAAAATATAATTCGCATCGACCGCCAATTATTCAGTGTAAAAGTATTTATTTAATTATTCTGTTAAAATGGATATATAAATTCATATGAATGTATTTTTCCTTCCATTTGTACAAAATAAACACAAAATGTTCTGTTTGTTATCTTCTGTCATGCTTTTCCAGTATGTTCTATTCACTCATGTTCTGTTTTCTCCGGTTATGAATTATATAGATTATACAATGAAGAAATACGGATGAATTTTCTTTAGCACGTCGTTTCCGATTTCTTTTCCAAGTTTCTGATTGGTTGCTTATTAATCGGTACCCACAGATATGTAGTATAGAGGATTCATGTTTAATTTATTTTGATCTAGAAATTGATTTGGAAATCCTATCTTTCTTTAGTTGTCATTTCACTTCCAACGAACTCGGTCGAAATGATTGTCCTCACTATGCGTATGATTAACTTAAAAACCTCCAAAATTTGAGGCGATTTGTTGGACCATTAAGAAAGCATTGGTTGTACACAACATTAGCACTCTATACTACATCTCTGTCGACAACTAAATTCGCTGTATGAGGTCAATTTTTGCGACATCTTTCTAAAAACGGAATAGGAACTCTTTTATGCTAAAATTAATGCTCTTTATACAAGCCAAATCGCCTCCATAGTACATCGTGGTATAATATTTTAAGTAATGAGTTTTGTGGTTTAAGATTAAATATACGATTACACCAGATACGCAAAACCATCGTTGGATAGTCAAAAAATACATTGAAAATCGAATTTTCATTCCAACTGATATAATTCAAATTGTTGCGCAACAATCAATCAAATTTTATATGATGATTGAACCAATGGTGTAACAATGGTTGTTGCGCAACATATTTGTTCGTGTATAGTGTAACAACATATTGCGTTGAAAGCTTCTGCATTATTGATATATCATTAAAACTTTATATTCTTTTTATTGGTAATTATGATTTTTTTTTGTTTTAGCTACGCGGGAAGACCAACAGCCGCTAGTCCTGCTACTGGAAGTAAAATGCAACACTTAAAAGAAGTAGCGAATTTACTAGACGACGCACTCGCCTTATAAGAAAACACTTATGAATTATAAACAAATAAAATAAAGAAAATCTTAACTAAATATGACTACCGAACAAGATTTGCGGAAATGTACAAAAAACAGTTTTTGGCTATTTGAGTTTTGAAAACGTACCATTCTATAGTATTGATAATTTATTGTACATCATATATTTATATTAATAATAAGATATTTAATAGATCGTTGAGTTCGTATTATTTATAAAAGCATTCATGTTAATTTCATTATGGAGAAAGGATTAGAAAAAAAAATATGTTAAGTTAACTTCTCAATTGGTGATTACAAAAATGTTAATGTCGAAAAAATGTTTGTTTTGTTGTTGCATGTTACTAATTTAATTCAACTAAATTGTTATTTGAGATTTGAATGTTCCTTATTTTTAAGTTTTGTAACATTTGGCTGTTTTAATAAGATAACAAGCGTAGATTAATAATTAATTAATACACAACTGGAATGTTATTAATTTACTTGCACCAATATTTAAAGTACAGATTAAGAAGAAGAAATTAAATTTTTCTAAACATGGTCTTATTTATTTCGCTTCCTTTTTCTTCAAACGACTCGAGTTTCTCGATGTTTTCAAAAAATGGTAGTGTTGTAACGTTGCTGGAATTACAAAAGCTACAAACGAGTGACAAGTTTTCAATGTTAGTAGCGAAAACATATTCATTGCAAAACAATAGTAAGCTTTAAAACTTTACCGTTCCCTACTTTCTTCAATTAGACGAACAATCGTTTGGCATTTATCATCATCGCCACAAAACATGTTGAACTTCAAGCCTTTTATGTTGCATCGATAGATTTCTCGTCCCATCATACTAACTGTTAAACGTTCATACTGAGGAATGGGTGTCACCTTCATTGTATATCCCAAAGTTAACAAACTATCTAAAAATAACAAATTGTTATTTGGGCTTATGTATCTTTTTGGCCGGTCAAAATCTGAGAACGTTGCATTTTCTACTTTGTTTTTTATTCTATTCACGATTTTTTTGTTGATTCAATTCTAATATGCTGTATTTTTTTCTTTTGTGGCTAAATTTTCATTATGGACCGATTTATTAGTGAATTAAATAACAAAGTAGAAAATGCAACGTTACCAGCTTTTGATCGACTACCTGGCCACCAGACACCAGAAACAAGGGCAACTTGGAAGGGATGCCATGGCACAACAGTATTAAAAGCAATGAAAGGGATGATGCCCTTGCCCGTTAAGGATTCCGAACACTATTTGCAAGCCAGTAGCCTGTATTTAGTGTTACAAAGTCGGCAGTGAAAAATAGCATTAAGGTGGGTTCATATTAGTTTATACCATTAAATATAATTGGGTTTAAGAGTGGATTTAAAAAAATCATTGTACAATAAAGAGGAACACCACGGGAAAAAACACAGTAAAAAGATCATAGAAAAATCATCTTTGAACCTAATTACTGAAACACTAGGTCTTTCAAAACAATAAATTAGAGGGGTGATGGACCAAATGACTTTGAAATTGGCTTTGATCCAGATGAATCATCTTAGGGTTGCGAGGTTGAACTAACTACTTTCGACTCTAATTTTGGAGTCCATTATTTTTCTGATTATAGCTCCGGAGCCGATGTTGAACTCTAATTCTGGCTCCAGTAATAGTCTTAACTGCTAGACGCTATAAACTTATTTTCTTTTTGATTAAATTGTGCTAGCCTCAAACATGGAATTAAATAATTAAATGCAATTTTTTGACAATAACTATTAATTGTATGGGATTCCAAAAAAAAAAATTTTTAGCCACAGCACTGTGAAAGTGCAACATAGTATTCAAGCTGGGAACTAGGACCATAATAAATTTTCTCTCAGTCCCAATGGTTATAATCGTAATAATTGGATGCTACATCTTAACTGTTCGTTTTAAATCTAAACCCAAAAACTTCTTGTTTTAATCAATTTTTTCTTTGCTAATACCAGTAGCAAAAATTACTCTTCTTCCTAAAGTGCAGTTATATAATATTATAAACGTAAAAAAATCATATATATCTGAGTACCAGGGTAAATCATGTATGGCTAAGTACCTGGGTACATGCAATCATAAAAAAGTATAATTCAAATCGGAAACCGATTAATGAAGATTTGATCAAAATGCATTTTGCTGGACGTTATAATGATAATATTCAGTATTCATATAAAATATTTTGGGTGATATTTTCAAAAGAAGGTAAGGAGGTCTGAAAAACAAATAAATCAAAAGGAAAATTAAATAAATTTTTAAATCGGGCTAGGAAATTAGGATACTTGAAGGTCTACTTTTAAGATACTGCTACAGATATCTAAAAATGAGAAGTAATTACGTAAATAATAACAATGGACGATAGATCAGGAGATTGTCTCTCGTGTTTGATTCGGTTGCTTTTCTTTAACTTGGGATCACCGTAAAACCCTAAAGTCTAAACCAATTGAAGAAAAAGAATATAACAAAAGAATCCTAAATCTAGGATGAAAGGACATTAAAATGCTGGTAGGTCTATGAACAGGACACAGCAATTTGAAGAAGCATCTCCAAACTATAGGGAAGAACAAAGAATCAAGTGCTTGTAGGAAATGTGGCGAGGGAGAGGAAACTACCTATCATTTGATTACCCATTTATGACCCAAAATCATGGGGGTCCTGAGAAATCGAGGTCCAAAGTCCTGGGAAACATACACATAGATTCAATTGACTACTGAAATATATATCAGAAGAAGACCTGATCAATTGGAACTAGGAGCAAGCTGGGTTCTTACAGGAAGCTTACAGGAAGTTCTTACAAGCGCAATACCAGCGCTTACAGGATGCAGCGTGGAAGAACTCCAAGGAGAGACCTCCAGTAATAAGAAAAAGAAGTAGAATTTAATAGAAGTTAAGAAATTTTCATTAAGATGCGACATTTCAGAACTGAAATGAAAATATTGAGGCACCATCAAAACGTAATGAAAACGTATAAAATAAGAAAGAAAAACTCAGAATCCAAGTGTTACTGTATTTGTTATATGTATTCATTGCCAAAAATGAAGATATTAAGTATGTGGTAAATATATGGGTTAAGGTAGGAGAAAATACGCGAGGGAAACCATGGTAAATATAATATTTTCTCTAAAAGATCTGAAGAAATCCCCATTTTCAGCAGAAAATACAATGGGGAGAAACTTAAAAAATGAGATGACAAACATTCAGAATATTCCTTGCTGAAAGTATCGCCCCAAAGGACTTTGTAGTTTTTTCATTCCTATTTTCTAGTAATAAAACAATTTAGGAATTAAAATGCTTAATAAATATTGAAGATTTAGCTTACTGATGGCTGAGTGGTCTAGATGGCTGCTCCTCAGTGGTAGGTGTTGAGTTCGAATCTCGTATCGAGTAAATTTTCAATATTTCTTAATATACGAATTTTTATTAACCCATGAGTCGTTAAAGACATTAGTATATAAAGTATAAATGACAAAAAAATAAGATTAAAAAAAATAGTGACGGTTACTATTCTATAGCGGGCGAATGTCACCGCGAAATTTTATAGAAATCATCAAAATAAGACGAAAATATTAGTTAAAATTTTCCGATATTTCGGATAGTCTTAGTGATTTTGAGTATTAAAGATAAAAAAACATTTCATAAATTCTTATTTCTCAATTTACGTTTATTTGTAATGTATTTATCCACATCCGCTTCTGTATACATAATTGCATAACTCCTGTAAAGATCCTATAAAGATCCTTACTTACTCAATATCACATATTTTTGAATTTCCTCGGAAAGAAGCGAAAGATCGAACAATATGATTTTGTGTTTTTGTGTTCACTTATTGAAATATACCAACAAAAATCTATTTAAACAATAACAGTCACAAAAAAATATCCTCAAATATTTTCAGCGTTATAATTTAAGTTTCTTTAATTTTAAAACTACGCGAAATATTGAAAATTCATTGTCAATATTCTCGTTCTTGTTTGATAAATTCTACCAGATTTAGTTGAGTCAGCCTCAGTAATTGATAACATTTTGTATTTTTTTTATAATTACGTATTAAACCAAACAGACGTTGATGTTTATGTCTAACAACCCCATTGGCTTCATAGGGTCCATATTCGATCAAAATTGTAGGCAGTATTGGTCGCATTGGTTCTTTTTCAATTATAACTTTTGAAGTAAAATCCTCAGAAATTATATAAATATTTTATATATTTTTTTTATATTTTATAGATTTTAATTTGAATTAAATCCCGAAAGGAATCCACAAAAATTGTAAACTTTAGTTACTGCTAAAATAAATATCTATTAATAAATAAAACAGTTGATGCATTACCTAAGTAATAATTATATGCGTTTAAAATATTTTTTATTGTTATTATTATCGTTGCTTTATAATAATCAAAATCCTTAGCAATTTTATGGTTAATAAGGATCAGTAAATCGAGAAATGTTGAAAATTTGCTCGATACGAGATTCGAACTCAGCACCTACGAGTTTTCGAGCGGCCACCTTAACCGCTTAGCCATCAGTAGGCTTAAAATATTATTACTTTAAAATTAGGACTGGATTAAGGAATTAACTGTTTTTATGGAATTATGGAAGAGTTTGTTTTAGTGAAGAAGAAAGTTGACTTTAATGTTGAGATTATTATTATTTTAATTATAATATCAAATAACAAATAAATATCTATATTTAAAGAAAGATAATGAATTATATTATTTACTCTATACACTTCGTAAAATGTAGTATCTTCAATAAAATATTTATTGATTCAACACGTAATTTATTCAACATGTTTTTCAATTCGGCACGTAAATTTGTATATGTATGACCAGTAACCATACACCAATTTTCAATGAGTATTCGAATTTTGGCATTCGATAGGGTAAGCATCAAAATGTGCCCTTTTTAAATTTGAAAATTAAAATGATTAAACATGGACTAATTGGGGGTGCTTTCCCCCAGAATTTAGTTTTAAAGCCATTACCTCAACAGTAAAAATACACATAAATTTTGAGCCCACTTAGAGCTATTAAATAGAAAAAACCTTTTTTTTATGGGTTACGGAATTTCGTAGTTTTTTACGGAATTTCGAAATTTCGTTCGAATTACGGAATTACTAAGAAAAGGAAGAAAGATACAAAAAAGTTGTATAGAAATTTATCCTTCTTCGTAAATTATTTTTCAAAACATTCAAAGCGGTCAAATAATTTCAGGGGGTATATTAATCAGGGGGTACATTAATGATTTTCTACATTATTAAATTTTTGATTTTTTTTTAAAAATAGTTTTATTTTTATAAAAAACTTAATGATTGAGCATCTTAATTCAATAATACGGTTTGAATTTCTTTGAAAAATTGCTTTTTTTTGGAAAGAGAAGACGTCCATCAAGTTAAAATTACGCTTTTGTAATTTGTAAAATATAACTACGAAAAGAGTTCTGGAAAAGAAAATTGGTGTTCGCATATTTTCCAGAAAAACCCTGTGTTGCCCTGTGTAGTGTTAAGTTGACGTTAAGAGCTTTTCTATGAAAATTTATATTTTGAAATAAAAATCAATATTCATTGGTGATTTTTGGTCGTCCAAAAGTTTTAGGATGTCAATATCTGGCAACGTTGAATTTTCTCCTTTGTTTTTGATACAATTCGTGAATTTTTCGTTAATTAAATTTTAATATCATATAATGTTCTCTTTTACTTAACGTTGCCAGATATTGATGTCCATCAAGTTAGCACTACAGTTTTAGAGTTGGGAAAAATATCTACGATATATTTTTGTGTTTTTTTGTTGTTCAAGAGTTCTGGAAAAAAAGTTGTCCCTCGCATAATTTCCAGGAAACCCATTTGTAGTGTTAACTTGACCCTTAGAGCATTTATATAAACATTAATATTTCGATTTTCTTTTGCGATATTAATAAGTGTTTTTTTATCGCTCGAGAGTTTTGAAATAAAATAATTTATTCCTTGCATATTTTCCCGGAAAAAGTCATTTAAAGTAAAATCTCTATTTTGGCATTTCACAAATATTGAAAACTCGATTTTTTTAACCATTTTATGGTGCTTTTTTGTCGTTTGAGAATTCCGAAAGAAAAATTTTCATTACTTTTATATTTTCTCGGAAAAAATCCGTTTAAAGCAAAAGCTCGATTTGGGTTATTTTCTACACATTTTAATTTAGATTTTCAATATTTAGAAAACTCTGCTTAAAGAAAAAGTTTGAATTGGGTCATTTTTCAAATATTGAATTTTCCAAGACTTTTATTTCTAAATTCCAAAAGTGTAGTGCTAAAATTAAAAAAAATGGAAAAGCTGAAATTTAAAACTTCCCTAAAATGAATATGAAACGAAAAAACTTTTTCACTCGCCTTTTTTCTGAGAAAACGAGTTTAAAGGAATACTCAATTGGAAGCATTTTTTAAAAACTGAATTTTCCAAAATATTTTTGCGTTATTTATTGTTGTTTTTTTATTGCTCGAGAATTCTGAAAGAAAAAAAAATATTGATTGCCTATTTTCCCGGAAAACACTATTTGAAGGAAAACCTCAATTTTGAGCATTTTCCAAACATTAAATTTCGAACATTTTCTCGCCATTAAGCGGTGAAAAATGTATTAAATTTAGCTGTTTTCTCTAAAAATAGGCAAGCAAAAAAATTTTTCTTTTGAAAATTTTGAGCGAAAAATAAATCACCAATTAATGAAGAAATAAAAAATTTTGGAAAATTTAATATTTGAACAATGTTTCAAATTAAGTTTTTTCTTTGAACTGCACTTTATCGGATAATATGCAAGTGATATAGTGTTTTCTTTCAAGACTCTTAAACGACAAAAAATCATCAATAAAAAGTGATTTTTTTTTCGAAATATTTATATTTATAGAAAAACTCTAAACTTCAACTTGGAACTTCATAGGATCTTTCTGGAAAATATTCCAACGACAAACTTTTCCTTCTAGAATTGTTGAACGACAAAACCATCAAAATATTTCGCAGTTATTTTTTACAAATTTCAAAAGTGCAATGCTAACTTGATGGACATAAGAAAAGGAAACTTTTCTATTTTTTGGCTTACCGTAAAATCAATATATAAAAAATCCTTATATGGAATTTATTAGAGATATACAAATAGTAAATTTATATTTTTTCTTGAAAAGTATCAAAGTAAAAATATTTAAAACTAAATGACTTTTCATTAAGCAATAATTAATTAATTTGAAAATACATCATTTTCTGTTAAAGCTTTCAATTGTGTAAGCCATTAAATTTTAGACATATCTACTGAATCCTGAATTTTTCATAAATCATTTTTATTTTTTTCCAAAATATTCCTAAAATTAAAGCTTTAACTCTTCTGGATTTCCATATTTGGATAGTAGCTATATGTATACTGAAAAAATCGTTAAGATTATGATGTTCGAAAAATGTAATTTTGCCTTCTTTTCCCCTTACGATTCTTATGGCACAGGAAGCAAAGTATAAACTACCTTGTCTATACCACCTTCTCGTAATTTCTGTTAGAGTGAGTAAAATTTTCGCCAACCATATCTAATTGATTAAACCATTTAACTCAAATTTCTTGATTTATTGCCATAAATTACCATATACCTATATATTATATTTACCATCAGTTACGTAACTCAATTATTCTTCACGTAAACGTTTATAGTGCACACAGATTGATCAATGGTTATAATAAAGTAGAAATTGCAATGGTAAAATTATCACAATAAAACGACATAAGACCAATAATTCAAAACGGCGAATTATAAATCGTATTGTCTCACAAAACTATATATTATACAACTAAACACAATCTGACAAATAAATTGGAGCACGATTATTATACTATAACAAATATTTTTCCTGGTAAAACATTGAAGATTTATATAAATTTTTGACAAACTAATGATGAATGATGACGTTTATAGTGACCCCTTTTTGAACATTTTAAGCTTTAGATTCACGGAAATATAAAGGAAGTAATTGAATTTAAATGGGAGGGAATTTAAACTAATAATAACTCAATTAATTATAACAAGGGTTGTTCAGTTTTCAGATTAGAATCTTATAATTTTGATTATATCCAACTAAGTAATAAAAAGAGTTAAATTATTACGATCGCATATGTCTTTTACATAAATATAATAATTGAGTCGTTTTCTTTGAAATTATTTAAGTTCTTTTGTGCTTAGGATTTAGTTCAAATAACAATGCATGTTATATACCAGGAGCATTTAATTTAGAAACATTCTCTAAAAATTCTTCAAATTTTGAAATATATTAAGTAGTTTTAAAAGTAAATATATAGTACCTACATATAATATCTAGATAGAGAACAAAATGAATTTTCATCATTTTCGAAGAAGACAGTTCAGTTATGAAGGCAAAATAAACTAAATAGTTAAGATGTCAACCTTTTTTCTTTAAATAATAATAAAATACATAAAAATATTTAAAATATATTGTTCTATACATAAACCGTTAACACACACTCAAACATTTGGTTAAAATTTAAACTAATTGTTAATTGGTCGCTGGGAAACGGAAAAATAATTTATAAAATTTAAAAACATTCAAGTTACTTTTGTTTTTAAAAATACCTAAATTATCTCGCGTTGTTGACATGGTTCATATTTTACATGTAAGAAAAGTATCCAATTGGACACATTCCAAATTGCATTTTGTGTACTTTAATCCATATTTAAGTAATGATCAGTTAACGTAACAGCCCTAATCAAATTAAGTTATACTTATATTTTACGTCTCATGTTGTGCCTAAAGAAGTATAACTTCATTAAAAATCAACAAATTGCCTATTAATTACTAACTCTAAAAATGAATAATTATTTTTTGTTATGGCTTTGAAGATAAAATGTATATCTCTAAACATAAAAAAGTGCTCAGAGTATCACGTTCGAATGTTAAATTTATTTTAAAAGTATTTGTAAGAAAATTAATAATTACATTTTGTATAATCAGCGCTGGATTTATAATAGGGGCAGTCGGGGCTGGTGCGAATGGCGGGAAATTTTCAAGAACGGCAAAATTTGGAGTGTGAAAAAAATCATTTTTGTATCAATCAAAATTGCTCAATATAATAAATTAATTGTTTTTTGCTTAATGGATAGTTTCTCATTTTTTTAAATTATTGGATAATATAATACATATACAATAAATTTTCGGCAATAAATTATTTATTACGACCCTGTGTGCAATTGTTATATTTTAAAATAGATTAAGGATGTTATGGAGGTATGTTAAAATGCTACCAGATAACTAAAAATTTAGTAGATTGTTCCTTATTTAATGCTTAAGCACCCGTGAAAATTTTAAAGTAATTCACTAAGTCGTTAAAAAGTTATTGCAATTTAAAAATAAGTACTATGATTTTACACGTAATCTTATGATGATTCGGTAATCGAACAGACTAAATTTATTTTTATTAGCAAAAAACAAATGCTGCCGGACATCCCAAACTTTCAAAATATGTAGTTTAAACTTTAGGGAACTAATTTTGCATAAGTTTATTTGAATTTACTACACGGTTTTTAAGAAACAAATTAAAAACAGACTGAAAATGTGGTTTTTACTTGATACATTAATAAGTGTATAAGAAAGTGCGGTAACACCCTCGTCAGTTGATACATACCGTCATGTGTACAATACAAGCTGTGTTAGTACATTTGGTTAGATAAAAATGAAACGCATAATTTTATCTTTGCCACCCTCATGAGTTCACAGTATTAACCGGAAAAGGATGAAATATGTCAAATAATTGATTTTCTACATCTAAATGTTGTGCATATTGCGCATGCTAACTTACATCATGTACGAGAGACATAATAAAGTTGCTAACACTGCCAACCTGTAAATTTGACAGCGTTATCACGTTTTCGTTGTTGTATATAATGTTGAATTATTAATTTAATTTTAATTTTTTAGCTATAATTGCCTTAAAAACATATTACTTTAACATTTGAATTATGGTTTAATCATATTAAAAAATTCTACATTCATAATAACTAATGAGCTTCAAATCAATAATATTTTGATTTGTTAAATTGAAATCAAGGAATATTCAGTCCCAAAAGTTAGTTAAAAATTGTCTATATTTTTATCAATTTCTAATATTTTTTTGTAAAAGTGTACGAAAATTATTAATTACATTATATTCAATTGATATATTTAAAAGTTGATTTAACTAGGGTTCAAATCTTGGCAAAATTTAAACATTTTTCAATTAACTGAGTTTTATTAATTCTAGAATGGCTTAAGACCTTATTTCTTTTATATAACTTTTATAACTCTATAACTTTTTTGGAGGTACTGATTCTCACTAGTTTCATGTGCACATTCACCGAATTCTTTTTAATAAAATATAAATTTTTAAAATTCAAAATATAGGTTTGCACTACATGTATGTACATAAAATAAACAAAACTATTACCATTATACCCGCTAAACCTGCGAGACTAACTCATTGAACCCCTAAGTTTTGATTGAATCCAGGTTAAGAACAAACAACTGCCTTAGTCGCGACTCTTATCAATATTAACAATTAGGCGTTGTTGGAATTTTTAAATTGAAAAACAAAGACTATAGAGTAAAAAGTTTTTAAGCGCAAAAGTACGGAGTAAATTTTTATTGAAATTTCAATGAATAATAAAAAGCTAATTCAATGAGATTTTTTTATAAGTTATTAATATTCATAGAATTAATAAGGCGGTAAGTTTGGAATCACCTGGTAGCAATCTTTCGTGCTTTGTTTCGATTTATCAAACAATTAGAGCAAACTGAAAATTGTTTTATCTGAGATTAAATTTGGTTTATGATCGTTATTTCGTTGGTGTCTTAACTTTGAGTCGTTATAATTATGTATGTATGTAGGTCAGTTGCACCCCATGCTCTTTTCTTGGGGTCGTGAAATCCCACCCGAAACGGTCGTTAAATTATTAAATGGTAATATAGTCGTTTTTCGACAAAATTGCATTCAAACTTTCCTAAACCACATTTACGAATCCAATAATAAAAGTAAGGAAAATAGCGATACATTCGTGACGTCATTAATGACAATCGATACACATAACGTATTTTACGTTCATCGTAAAAGGGTAGAAAATCCACGACGTTGAGTAAAGTATTCGTTGTGGGACGACGAATGCAAATTGAAGTGAAAAACTCGCTTTGGAGTTAGGCCGTACCAGGTTGCTATAAATACATGGCATACTCCCTAGGAAAAAATCCGGGACACGAATGCAATATCTGGGTTAAATTCACTTAATTTTGTACACAATCATTCAGACTGGTCCGAGCCGAAGAAAGCCTCCGGCTTGGAAGTGCTGCCGTGCATTGCTCATCCAACCCTTATTCGGCTCGGTAACATTTCCACCCTATAAAAAACATTTGAAAACATGACAGACATGTCATGAAAATATAGTTTTTCCGTTTGATATTTTGGACATTTTTGCGTAGTTTCGGGATTTTAAATGGGACGTGGAACTGACTCGAGAAAAGCAACCAGAGGAAGCAATGACTCGATCAAAGACACTTCCGAGACCTCCACAGAATTACCACCTCAAATTAAAAAGTTAACGGGACCGACCAAATCGGAAAATTCAATCAAGAGCGAATCAAACCATAATTTGAATAGTTGTTATCATGTGAATAATCCGCGACGGTATCTTACCAACGAGAGGATTCAAACGATTAAAAAACGCGTGGATGAAGCCATTAAAAATCATAAAATCTTTGTTATTTTCGGAGGATATAAAACTATAAGACGGGCGCTAAATGAACGAGGATGGTGTGAAAAATCGCCGACAAAAACGCTGAAGAGTGAACCATACGATTCGAGTTCGGCTGATATTGAGGATTTGTTCACAAGTCTTCCGAATCCCCAAGACGGAGAATCCACCGAGGCCCATCTAAAAAAATGTGAACGTATCATTATCTTCCGGTTGCTTCAACACCAAACTGTTGATTTCTACTGGAACATCAAACGTGATTCAGCCACGTGGATTCAAAGTCTTCCGAAATCGACAATCCTCAATCGATACACTCGTTCGTGTTTCACATCAAAAGAAGGCCTTTGCGTCATGCTGCAACAAATGCACTGGCACACGGAAGAAGGAGTCGCATTTACCCAGTTCCCACGATGCTACAACTCAATTTATCCCGATCAAATGGCCGAGTTTATTGACGATTACCGTTTAACCGCTTGCATGAGTCTCCTGAAAACGTTCCTCGAAATTAGCGACCTGCGGGGAGACATTGCCGTGTGTTCTTGTGCCGGATCACTTTCGCTATCAGCTGTGAAATTTTCAATCGAACGCTGTCAGGATTACGTGCAAACCGTTCGACACGAAGACATCGATAAGGGAACTCGCAAGATTTGGGATTTCGAGTGGGAAAGTTTTCTCAGCAACTACTATATGTTCATAATTAAGAAGCGACGGTTTCTCGAACAAAAAGATCTCCCAATGGTAAATTTAAAATCCGACGCCCGCAATATTCTCAACGAAATGATGACCTGCTGGCCCATGTATGAGTTGGATGGAATGCTAAATATGTGGATCATTAAACCGGGAAACAAATGTCGTGGCCGAGGAATTCATCTAATGAACAATTTTCAAGATATTCTAAACTTGCTTACTAAAACTCCGGAGAAAAAATCACGATATGTTATTCAAAAATATTTAGGTATTATCCACGTCTTCTTAAGAAATCCAAAATTTCAAAATTGTGATTTTTAGAAAAACCTCTGCTAGTTCACAACACAAAGTTTGATATTCGCCAATGGTTTATCGTTTCATCTTCAGAACCTTTAGTTTTATGGATGTACCGGTAAGATTAAGTACTAGAAACATTGATATGTATATATTGCCTCAAATAGAAATAAGAAAAATCTAGTGTCGTGTACGAAGCGCCGTCTACGCAGGCACATTTTTTATAGTAACTAAAATAACAGCTGGCGATTGTGTACGGATGAGCGTCAGCCTACACAAATAAGCGCTTAAAACACATGCTTACATTTTACTTATTACAATCACCCACATAACAGAAAAGATACATCTATCGTCGCTGCGCCTGGCAAGTTCCATACTGAGGTATTCATTAATTAAATGAGACATTTCGGGGGTTGGGGGGTTAAGTAAAATCTCATATAATCTCACGTGGGGGAGAGGATGGTCTCGGCAAATATCACGTAATTTTTGAAAATTGTTCTTTTATTTAAATCTAATGTAATCGAAGCACAGATTAACTCATTTACATTCCAAGTATGCGTTTTAAAAATCTCACATGATATTGGAGGAGGGGGTCGAGCATAACCTCATGAAATATTACCAAAGGGGTAGGCCAGGTCGAGAAATAGCTAAAATTGTCTCACTTAATTAATGGATGTCTCCTATGTGATTTTCGTAAAGGTTTGAACCAAAAGAAAATTAAACCAATATTTTAATGCAATTCCTAAAACTTTTAATCTTTACATGTTGTATTAAAAAAAATTACATACTTACACATATTACTACACAATATTACTTAATTTTAAATAATGAATTATAAAAATGAAAAAAATCACTTTTGGAACTTGCCAGGCGTAGCGACGATATATATAAGTTTCTCTTCCAACGCAGGCGCTGTTGCATTTTGTTTAGTTCAGTCCACATTTGTGCCTACGGAGACGGCGCTGATAGTTGCTTTTAGTGCGGCTTGGCTTGTACTGTATTTTACAGCACGCTATCCATTTATACACATCAATGACTGGAAACTATTTATTTATAACTGTTATGCTATGATCTAATTAGAATACCGCTTCTCAAACTTTCAATACTTGCTATCTAATTATAAATTGTAAAATTTACCCCCTTCTTGAGATATATTAACAAAAAAATATATATTTTTTTGATAATTCGATTGTAACTAATTTATTGATGTCACTGCTAATTTTCTGCAATTGTTGCTTTGAAAACAAAATTTAATATATATTGCAAATCTATGCTAGAAAAAGAACTAAGAGTGCTAATTTTTATTATTAAAATATCTTTTCAGAAGATTTATTCAGATTTGCGTGTACCCTCTATTTAGAGTTGTCACGTTCATTCCACAGTTTAAGAATCACTGATCTAGAATTTACTAAAAAGGAAATGTTATCAATCAAGAAAGGTTGCGTGTTTTTCTGATTTCATTCATAATTAAATGTTCCTATTGTTATTAATATTAAATAGCGGTATACATTTTGATGCAATTTAATCAACTTCATACATAGAAATTAAAATTGAACTTCAACTAATATAAAGTACAAATGGTTTTGAAATATTGTTTACAGACACGTATTTCGATTACCACGTAATCATCATCAATAGTCTAGTAGTTAAAGATTAGCTCTTCCCACTACTGCTTCGTGAAGTTCATTTTACATTTTTCATTCATTACATTTACATTCATTTTTCATTTTACGAATCCTAAAAAACACTTCGTGTGTTACTTCACATATTAATATTCAAAAATTTATTGTGTGAAAAGTTGATTTTCACAAACGTGGCACATGAAAATTATTTTTCAAGTTTAATTATTGGTGTACTGTTTTTTACTTTTCCGCTTATAACACTTGTATGGTAATATCATCAACTAGTGTTGGGTGGTAAACCAATCGAAATTTCGCAATATTGGATAAGTAAGTGTTGATTGCATTATAAGACGGAAAAATTATATAAAAATTACAATGCAACATCGTAATCTAGGACTAAACTTTCATTAACTTATGAAATATTTGAAATATTTTGATGAAAAATGTATTTATTTATGGCACGATTTTTGTTGTTTTGGAAAATTATATGAAAATACAATTTAAGGAAAAAAAATAATTTCATAAATGCCTTTTTCCTTAATTTTTTGGGTTAGGGGGAGGGCTAGATTCTGTTAAATTTTCTTTAATTTTTCATTCTATTTTATTTTTAAATAACAGTTTTCTAAATTGCCCTGAATTTTTGTTATTATATGTCGCTAAAAAGCCAATTTTCATAACACTTGACTATATCAATGATTGAATAATTAATTTGTGGTAACTAATTAATTAATACTAAACTATTTTGTCACAAACGAAACGTTTTCTTTCACAAACCTATTTAAAAAAATTTCCATCGATTGGCAAAAAAAGAATTTTGGAAAATTCAAACTTTAAATTTTTTTGGCTAATCGGTATAGGGTACTCTTAATTGGTAAAAATAGGTAAAAATATGTTCAAACAGTATTTCGGAGAAAAAACTTCCATCCTCCACCTTGTGCGTTATAAACGATGTTTCTCCTTTTTGTCAGAACTCGAGTAATTGTGATTACCTTTCTTATTTGATTTTGATTATCTCTACTCTACGTCTTATACAATTGGCCATTATTTTTGACATTTTCGTAAAATATTAAGATTGTTCCCTTTTCTGAATTGTAAGAATTAGGATACATTGATCTTTGATCTTGATAACTTTTTTCTGATGATAATTCTATTCTTTTTTTTAAACTATGTTCTACCTAAAGATATTTGTTTTAGAGATTCTTACTTAAGATTTAGTTCTCAAACGTTCGATCTAAGCAACTTTCACGAATCGGTTCATCTAACAAATAACGCCGTCCAGAAAAAATATAAAAATGGAGAACGAAATTCCACGTTACCGGACGAAAATATGTGGGATTGTCATACTTTCAAAACATATTTAAAGCAAATAGGACACGCTTCTGAATGGGAAGATACGATTTATCCAGGAATGCGCCAAGCGATAATTGGGGCTATGCTAGCTAGCCAAGATCATATGGATCGAAGATCTAATAGCTTTGAATTGTATGGCGCTGATTTTATGTTGGGTCCGGATTTTTCTCCGTGGCTTCTGGAAATTAACTCAAGTCCCGATATGGCTCCTACCACCAGTGTAACTGCTAGGCTCTGTCCACAGTGTTTGGAAGATGTTATAAAAGGTTTGTTGGGAACTGGATGAAAATTGAAGGTAAAGGAAGTAATTTATTTTTATTTTAGTAATTATTGATCGACGGGATAGTCCAACGGCGGATACTGGACTTTTTGATTGTATATATAGACAAGCTTGTCCGAGACCTGCCGCTTATTTGGGCTTAAATCTGGCGATTCGAGGAAAGCGATTAGGTCCCCGGAAGATCAATGCGACTCCAAGTGTCTCAGATATTGCGTCAGCGGGAGATCATGCTCCTCTTCCTATCCCAAAAACTCCTGAAGTCTATCCTGCACTGGTGGCTAAATCTACTCCGAAATCCAAGTATAGCGGTCCGGTAATCGCTGATCTAATCGAGGAACTCCAATCTGAAAATGATCTTAGATGCACTCAACCGGTAAACGTTACCTCTCCAACTATTTCAAAACGGGAACACTGCAATCGAATGCCGGTACAATATCGTAAAGCATCGTCTCGGTTAAAGCGAACACTTCGTAATTCATATCCTTTCTTATCCCCTAGATCCCATCCAAACGATTCAAAAATTTCTAGTCAAGTTTCCTCATCGTTAGCGTTAAGTGACAATCGAAAGCCGAAATTAAGCCGCGATAAGAATGTACGTGTTGAAAAATTAACGAATCCTGATGAATATACGATAGATGGATGGCGTCGGGAGCAAACGCACAGCGATTTGTATCGATTCCGACGTAAGCTAAATCCAAAATATTTGCAAAGTTTATATGGAAAAAATATGAGTGTTAAATCGAAGTTGTCGTCGGATATAATCCAAAATTTCCTCGCGGTCGGTCTACGGTTGAATCGACTTGAAACCGAAAAGGAGCTTCGTAATAAAATTAAAAGCGCGCCAAAAACGTTCTGCCCTAAACTGTTGTAATTTAACTAACAAATAAAACTCGAATTTAAAGCCCAAACTGCCCACTTTTTTTCAAATTTTCCGCGAAATTTAGTTTTTTGTTTTTGACCTATTGACATTAAAAATGGTACAAAATAACTAAAGTTTTATTTGACAATATGGAATTCCAACGATAAAACACAAAATTCGGCAACAAAAATCAAAATTCTAAGTGAAAAATGCCTTTGAAAAACGAAATCACTAGTTCTATGCTTATAAACTCTACTCTGAATCAACCCATTTCGAATTACCGATGGTTCATTTCGTCGGAACGCATGATGGAACTGCGGGAAAAAGCCTTTGAGGCAATTGATAAAAAAACAGTTTTTGCTATTATGGGTAAATATCGGACCATTAGAAATTCATTGCTGCGACGAGGATGGATTGAGAAAATTATAGCTAGTGACAATTCGAAAAAAGCCAGTGACAAGAAACTTACAACAGTTGCGTTATGTAAAGATTTGCCTGATTTCTTGCCGGCTGAAATGACCAAAGAAGAATACATGTTCGAATGTGAAAGAATCATTCTATCCCGCTTGCTAGGTGATTGTCCCATCAATTTTCTCTGGAAATGTCGAAACGAAAACGCCCACAAATCCGCCTATGTTCAAATAGCCAAATCTAGCTTTACCAGCAAACGCGGTCTCAACACTCAAATCCACAAAAACATGGATTGGAACTACGAACCTAACTTATCCCACGTAAACTTTCCCCGAAGCTACCAGCAAAACGAAAGCAATCAACACGAGGAATTTCTTGAGGATTTTCATTTTACAGCTTGCATGAGTCTTTTGCGATACTTCCTCCACGTGTATGAAACCCGAGGAGTCGAATTCATTCTATCGCCCGGAGGTACTTTACAGTTTGACGCTATTCCATTTGCAATGACTCAGTGCCACAATTTCCTCTTGAAAAAGTACCATGATGACATCGATCTAAAATTAGTCGAACCAAAAGACCGTGAGTGGCGCCATTTTCTAAACATGCAGCAACAATTCGTTCACAATGGAAAACTTTTTTCGGATAAGGAAAACATTACTCTTACTTTTTGGAAACTTAAAATTAATAATTTGTTGAATGAAATTAAACAAATTTGGCCGCAGTATGACTTGGATGGAATGAAGAATATTTGGATCGTAAAGCCTTATAACAGTTCCCGAGGAGTTGGCATTTATTTAGTCAACGACATGAATGTAATTAACCGTTTGTTTACTACATTAACGTGGCGATATGTTATTCAAAAATATGTTGGTAAGTTAATTTTTAACATTGTGCCGCTAAAACTTTTAGTATATATATTACCGTTAAAGTATACACAGTACAGGGAACTCTCGATTTACGACGGAGTTTCGTTCCTAAAAAAAACTGGCGTCAACTGAATCGGCGTAAAATGACCCTAATTATAATGGGAGGTATGGAGTTAGGTTCCATCTCATAAAAAAATGAGCATATGCAGGTATAACATTATTATATTTGAAGTTTATAAATTAATATAATATGTATAATTAAACCAAAAAATCCATTCTTCTAAAATTCTTCGAATCACCTGCTCCTTTTTTTGTAGTGATATAGATTGACGGTGCCTTGTTGGCAACATGTTCAGATAACTTTTCTGCACTTTTATTAGACATGATATTGCTACTTTACCAATAATTTACGCGAAAAATAAAAAATAAAAAAAATAATGGAATCAATTGTAACATCGCGTTTAATAAATGTACATATAGTACGTCGAAGTAGCTTGGTAAATACGTTATCACTAGACCATCAACCTGTCTAGTTATTTTGGTACTTCCCCGGTTTCCGGAGTACATACCCAACTAAACCGGGAAGTTTGTAAGTAGCGTTATTGTGAATCGGCGTTAATGGAACCGGTGTAAACCGAGGGCTGCCTGTATTAGTTAAATTACCCAAAAAGACAAACTAACAAATAAAATAATAGTAAAAAATAGTGAAAAGAAGTTAAACACCCAAATTACATCATGAGTTTGTTGTAATGGATAGTTTAATTTCCATTACCATGTTAGTGTATACTTTAACGGAATTAACACTACAATGGTAACATAAACAGTAACTATAGTAAATTTATTGAATAGTATTGGTATAAAAAGTGAGTTCGAATACTTCTAGCGATTTCAAAAACCACAGTCAGTGGTTCTTAACCGAAGTTCAATTGAAACCACCAATAATATACCAATGTTTTGAATTTAAAAAAATCATACTATATTTTTCCAATTAAGAAGGGTTCGGTGAACAGGTATATGAAACTGGCAGGGGTCAATAATTCCAATAAGGTTAAGAATCACTACCGTAGCTGTAGAATGTGATTTTTAGTTTTTTAACTTCTTATAACTTACAGACAAATCGGGGTCGAAACATTCGATGTTTTTAATGATAAATGAAATTTCAAGTGAATTAATCCCCCGGTTCCATGATGTTTTATCCTCCGACAAATTATCCGCAGACCAAATCCCTGGACAAAAATCTTGACTAAGGTTCTTTCGGTGCCACGATTTGAAGACAAGTAGGATAGATTTCGACGAAGTATAACGGAGAACATAACTTTTTTTGGATATCTTGTTTAGTTTATAAAATTTCGATACTTTAAAATTGAAAAATGTTTTTTTTTCAATTTATTAAATGGATTTCTTTTAGATATTGTTTACAATCGTGGCTCTAGAAGTCCAGAGGCGAAGCCTGCTAAAAGCCCTGTTAGCAACATCAATATCTGACTACGTTACATTTTTTAATTTGTTTTAATTTAATTCACGAAAATCGGACCGTAACTAAACAAAAAATTAAAATATTTTTGTTTGAGATTGGGGGTTTTCACCTGCTAACCTCCACTAAGGCTTCGCCTCTTTTATTGTGATAATATTTTTTAAAATAAAGAAAGATGAAGAGGAGAAGAAAAGAAAATAATTAATAATGAAGAGAACGATTACATTTGGGTGTTTTTATGCCCGAAAAACTCAGGGTACAAAAAAATTAATTATTTATAATCCAAGGATAAATTGTCGGGGATATTTTGTGCAGGGATGTGTCATCTGAGGATATAATGTCTGGAGATCAAAATATTTGATACCGATTTTCCAAAATTAACAAGATATTTTGAGGAATTTTGTCCTCAGATGATTAAAGATATAAACAGTTTTATAGATTTTTTCCCAACTTTCGTCCCCCAAACGTAACTTTGCACCCAACCATTTTTCATACCATTTATATTAGTAAAAAGGATTAAAAAAAACTCCTTCTTAAGAATGTTATGGAGTTACAATCGGAGACAAAAGTACATAAAAATAGAAATTCGTGAATAATTACGTCGTATAGCGTACCATGAGGCGAAAAAATAGATCAATACTTAAAAAAACTGTACATAGTATAAGTAAAATAAGGAGAAACAAAAATATAGAATTTTTTTAACTAACTTTTGGGACTGAATGTGCTTTGATTTCAACTTAACAAATCAAATTATTATTGATTTGAAGCTCACAAGTTATGAATGTAGAATTTTTAAATATGAATAAATCATAAATAAAACATTAAATTAGCATTTTTTAAGACAATTATAAATAAAAGTTAAATTAATAATTTAACATTATATAAAATAATGAAAACGAGATAACGCTGTCAAATTTATTGGTTGGCAGCGTTGGCAACTTTAGTATGTCTCTCTCACATGATGTGAGTGAGCATGCGTGTCATACTCAATATTGTGAAAATAAATTATTTGATATATTTCATCCTTTTTCGCTTTATACTGCGTACTCATAAGTGTATATAAAGATAAATTATGCGTTTCACTTTTATCTAACCAAATGTACTAACATAGCTTGTATTATATAATTTTTTAACGACTTTTTAAAATTGCTTTAAAATTTTCACAGATGCTTTAGCATTAAATAAGGAACAATCTACTAAATTTTTAGTTGTCTGGTAGCATTTTGACATACCTCCATAATATCCTTTTGATGGTTGTAGGTAGGCAATATATCTATGATTGATTGGAGATTAGTGAATTTAACTTTAAGGTTGATTATTAAAGCAAATATTTTCTACAACCAAAAAGTAAGACCTTTTCTTTTGTTTTTAAGAAAACCCACTGTTGATTTACAACACCAAATTTGATATTCGTCAATGGTTTCTGGTTTCTTCCACGTTTCCCCTCCAAATTTGGATGTATCGGTAAGACAATAAATAAATATAAAACTTGTATACTAATTGATATGTTTTTAGTAAGTCATACTTGCGATTCAGTTCCCAAATCTACGATTTGGGCAACAAAGATCGTCTAATACATTTGACTAATAATTCGGTTCAAAAGTATTGTAACGCAATGACTCACATAAAAATAACCGAAGAAAAGATGTGGGATTCTGACCGATTTAAAGAATACTTGAAAGAAATTAATAAAGAAGACATTTGGGATTCTGTGATTTATCCTGGAATGAAGGAAAATATAATTGGAGCAATGTTAGCCAGCCAAGCAAATAGTGAGGAGAAAAACCGAAATTTCGCGTTGTATGGAGCTGACTTTTTGTTGACGCCAGATTTTAAGCCATGGCTTTTGGAAATTAACGCAAGTCCTCAAATGGCGGCCACCACTAGTATTACTAGTAGGCTGTGTCCTCAGTGCTTGGAAGATTTAGTAAAAGGTAACAATTTTTTTAGCATAAAAATTTATTTGATTGGTGGTTTTCTGCTTTTTTTTTAGTTATTGTTGATAGAGCTGAAGATCCATCAGCGTCCACTGGTGAATTTGAACTAATTTATGACCAAAAACTACCATCACTGCCAAATCATTCATTGAACTTCGATTTAACAATTCGAGGGAAAAAATGCGAGTTTCCTGGAACTCATTCAAGCCATTCACATCGTTCCCAGCCATCTGTTCATAAAGTTCAGAAATCAAAAATTAAAAACACCTCAATGTAATTGACTTTTTAATATTCATTGTTTTAAAAAAACGAAAAATGCATTTAAATGAAAAAACGACAAATGAAAAAACGAATATGTGACAAATTTGATTTAAGAGCTTAAAAAAGTTGTTTCATTCAATTTTAAAGCTTTGCTTTTACATTGTGTTTTAAGCTTTATTTTTTAAATTAATAATTAGTCACATATATTGATTTTACATTAGCTTAACCATTTGTCTTTGTGATAAAAGTATATAACGCTTATGAATAAAATTATTATTTATTTTCTAATTGTTTGTGTTTTCATTAAAGCTCTACTAAGCCAAATCCTCATAAAAAAATCGAAGAAAAGGTGAAGAAAATTGATAAACATGTTTTGGAAAACTTCAAAAGAAGTTTAAAGTTAGAAGTTATGAATATTAAATTGAGTGAAGAAGATTTGATTGATTGAAGATGGAAGAAAATATCTTATATATTTTATTCGAAAAAATTGTAAATTTTTGTATTGAAAAATCAATAATAATTTATATTAATAATGATAATAATAATGTAAATTATTATTATATTTATTATTATATATAAATTATTATTGTGATAAGAGAAATGAGCTGGCGAACGAAGCAGCTAAAAAGCTAGTTTTAAAGTAGTCTATTGTGTATATTAAAATAATGTGAATAGAATGAATCTGGAAAAGTGCGGTGTTATTTTGAGTGAAGAATAATAAAGTACGGATAAAGTTGTGCAAGACCCTGGTTGTTAAAGCTACTTTAAATAACATTATGAAAAAAATATATATTATTCGTTATTATAAAAAAAATTGTATACAAAATCGTTTGAAAATATCAAACAGTTTGAGAATTGTTGAAAACTCCAGAACTCTGAGATTCTCGTTGAATTAGGAAATTCACATAAGTTCTTCTTTTATGCTTACAAGGGAAATAAGGTTCGTGAAAATTAAACTAAAACCAGAAAAAATGATTTTATGAAATTAAATTTAAAAATAAAAATGCTCTGATGTCAATAAATTTTAGAAGAAAAGATTTTGTCCGTTGTACCTATATTTTCTCGAAAAAAGCCATTTAAAGAAAATTTTCCCAAGAATATTTCCCAAATATTGAATTTTAATTTTTTTTTGCCCTATTAGTTGGTGTTTCTTTATCGTTTGAGAATTCTGAAAGAATTTTTTTTCATATCTTGCATATTTTCCCGGATATAGCTATTTGAAGACAAAAGCTTGATTTTAGTAATTTTTCCAACATTGAAAATTCAATTTTTTTTTTGCCATTAATTGGGTTTTTTTGGTCATTCGAGAGTTCCGAGGGATAAAATTTAATAGCTTGTATGTTTTTTCGGCAAACGCTATTTAAAGAAAAAGCTCTATTAACACATAATCTAATATAGAAGCTTTTTCCTTACCAGATTTAAAGTTTCACGCTAACCGTATGCGAGGAACTTTTTACTGTAGCGTCATGGCGTCTTATTTTATTAAAAATTCAGTCTGATTTATTTTTGATAACGCCACTACAGAAGTATATCTTCCAAAATGCATTACTATAACTTCTTAGTTATTTTTAAGACATTGAATTTCATAATTTCATTTTTATTGTATAAAGTCGCCAAAGGTAACGAAATTATATAAGAACTAAATGTAAGGATTCCGTTTTATCCTCTCATTATGAAATTGTAATAATAGGTAATACAATTTAAGGAATAATTTTTTATCAAAAATTTCATTAAAGAAGGCCATTTTTCTGTTTTGCTAGGGAATTTTTTCAAAAGTTTTATTTGGAAAAACTTGAACAATGATATATAACTTCAAAAATCTCAAAAAATTAATGTAATACTTAAACAAAATTAAAAGTTTTTAAAAAATAGTTTAAATCTTTCGGCCTAGTCGTGGACATCCCAGCAGAAAAATTTTCTCAAATTTATCATGACACATATTCCTTACTGTCGGTAGAGTTCAACTCCGACAATCCAAGTAAAAAGAATAGAAAACCTGATTATGTCAACTATGATGTCACCAGCAAAAAAAGCCTAACTAATATAATACTGAACAACCAATATTACCGTTTTGTCACAAAAGATTGGATCGAAAAATTCAGTCATGCAATTGAAACGCGTCTAGCTGAAGAATATGATGTTAAACCAATTACAACTCCGAATCAATCACAAACCTCTACCTCTACTATGCCCTCCACCAGTTCTACTTCGAAAAAAAGTACTAAAGCTCCCAAAAAAGAGAAGGTGACAAAAAAACGGAATGTTCTCCGAAAACGAATCAAACATGAAATGGAACAAAGTACTATATCGATTTTAGAAACTCATCCTTTTATCAATGAATTGTGGTTGGAACAAATACGAAATCTTGTTTATAATGCAACGTATCACAAGAAAATCTTTATCATAGCCGGCCATGGCCAAGGTGTTCGCAAGGCTCTTCTCCAACGCGGATGGATCGAAAAACAACGCCACACCGACTCCCAAAATTACCCAGACCAACGACAAGTCAACCAATTCGTCGATCTATGCCTCAACTTACCACTTTGGAACTCCGAAATCGAAGACGAATATGACCACATAAAAAACTGCGAAGAAATTGTCAAATCCCGAATGCTCAAGTATCATCCTCCCGACTTATATTGGAACATTCAACCTGCCACTAACGTAGCAGAACACGTTCTCATTAATCACATAAGTCGTAGTTACTTCACAGAAAAATCAGGTCTGTGTGTTGCAATTAAGAAAAACCAATGGATTCACGAAACCAACGTCGCTAATATCAACTCTCCACGTTGCTACCGACTTTCATTCAGTGATTGCATTTACGACTTTGTCGAAGACTATCGCATCACCTCTTGCATAAGCTTATTAAAAACTTTAATTTATCGCAAGGAAAACGATGGAATTTTTGGAATCCATTGTCCAAAGGGAACTCTAAACATTACAATAATTGGTTTCGCCATCAAACGGCTAATTGAGTTCATTGAGTTTAAAACCAATCTGGATATTGACAGAAACGATTGTTGGGTTTCTAACATGGACTGGTATGAATTTATTTGTTGCCACTACAAATTCGTTAAAGAAAAGGCAAAGTTTACGACGATTTCAAACAGAGATATCACTCAATTGATGGATTGTTCGAAAATGATATTGGTTTTGATGAAAAAATATTGGCCACAATATGATTTAGATGGAATGAAAAATATTTGGATATTGAAGCCAGAAAATAAAAGTCGAGGAATTGGAATTAGTTTGGTTAATAACTATGATATTATATCTTCAGTAGTATCCAAGTCTCGCGCCGAAGTTTGTCAATATGTGATCCAAAAATATATTGGTAAGTGGTCGTATGATACAATAAAACAAATGTATCATACTTATGTCGTTAAGTTCATTGTTCACTTGCGTTGTATTCAAAATTCGTATTTTTCAGTTATTTTTTTTAACATGAATAGTGCTGTATAAAAGAATAGTGCACTGTACATTAAACGACAAGCCGCACTGGAAGCAACTGCCAGCGCCGTCTACGTAGGCACAAATTTGCAGTGAACTAAAAAAATGCAACAGCGCCTGTGTAGGAAGCGTTGGATAAGAGACTTATACGTAGTCTCTCTTCTCTAATGAGGGGGCTTCCATTAATTATGTGACACAATTTTAGCTATTCTTCGACCCACCTTTCCCCCTTGATGAGATTTCGTGGGGTTTTACTCGACCCTCTCCCCTAATATTACGAGAGGTTTTTTGAAATACGTACTTGCAATGTAAATCTGTGCCTCGATTACATTAGATTTATTTAAAAGAACAATTTTAAAAAATTACGTCATTTTTTCCGAGACCATCCTCTCCCGCATGTGAGATTTTACTCACCCTTCCTCGCTATTGTACCCTTCCCTCTAAACATCTCACGTAATTAATGGATGCCTCCTGAAGGCGACTGAAGCAGTTTAAAGTGCTGCTAGCTGTCGTTTTTAGTTACGAAAAATTGTACCTACGTAGATGGCGTTTCATATGCCAAACTAGATTTTTCTTATTTCTGTTTGACACTATCTAGACGGTCTATTCATATTTACATATTGTTAGGGGGTATTCATTAATTATGTGAGACAATTTTAGCCATTCTTCGACCCACCCTTCCCCCTTGATAGGATTTTGTGTGGTTTTACTCGACTCCATCCCCTAATACCACGTGAGATTTTTTATGTGTTGATCTGTGCTTCGACTACATAAGATTTATTTAAAAATTACGTGATATTTGCTGAGATCAACGTTTTCCACACGTAAGATTGTGTGAGATTTTGTTCAACACTCCCTGTCCGCTAATAATGGATTAATTAATTAACGTAATTAATGCCCCCTTACGTCTTAGCTTGTTTGTATTGACGGTTTGTCGGATTTGTGTTTTGGGACATGCAACAATACAATTTATTTGACTATACATGTTTGTTTATTTCACATCATACACTTATTAATTTACTTTACCTATCGACAATTAAAGTAACGGCAGTCAAGATCAATTTTTCACTGTTAATTGTTTGCGAACTGCATAGCTACTTGTCACTGTTTAACTGTGCTTTTTTGTTGACACTTAACCGCCTCATATACACTTTGGCCATATTCTGGAAGCTTCTAGAAATTTCCAGATGCTTCTCGCATATTCTACCACTCAAAGAATATGCTCGAACATCTTTTATTTTAATTTAAACCGCAATTATAACAATAACGTATCAATTAGTTTTTAAAATTGCTTCAATTGTGGGATTCAATTCAAAAAACGAATAATAACATGACTGGAAGATACAGTTTGATAGCTAACAGATAGCTACATATCTATTATCTTTATTCAACATTTAATTACACCTCTAGATAATAAAAAAATCAAAAAATTCAGTATGCAAGATGATGAATATGCTACATTGCGCGCTGTGGAGGGGGAAGCGCCGCCTTTTTGTTTAGTAATAATGTTTCGTTTTTAATAGCACTTTAATTATTAAATTTGAAATTTCAATTATTGATTAACTCTACACGTTATCTCATACAATTTTAGTCCCCCCTTTCTACTCTTTTAGGGTGGGAATTTTCGAAAAAATAATTCTTATCAGATGCTTACTTAGAAGGAATACACCGGTTATACGAATTTCATCAGTCAGAGGAGGTAGGCATATAAGAACATGATTTCAACTAGCACGGTCTTAAAAACGTATTTATTATTAGCTTTATTATTATTGTCTTATTATTATTACTATAACATTTTTCGTTAATATTTTCTTATTGAGCGACTATCGAGGTCTATTAACAACAATTTTGCAAAAAGAAAAAGTTACTACAGGATTTGAATCCACGACTTTTTAATTATAGCATTATGGCTGCAGATATGTAAACCAATACGCTATTAGCATATTCATAATTCTTCTTTAAAATGAATATACTATGCTAGTTATTAGTTCATCTAAAAATTTTTTTTTAACTTTTAAGTACTTTTCCAACGATAACTCGCGTGTCTCAGGTAAAGTTTTTTTTCCTCCCTTTGTTTTTACGTAGGGGATACCTTCCCTTATTATTTATAAGGAATAGTTAATAGCCTAATGTAAGTGGGTTATTGTATTGTATTTTAATGCCAAATTTCAATAAATTTGGTTGTTCTGTTTCTTAGTTATAAAGAGACACACAGACAAAAATTTTAGAAATGTTAAATTTCGAATAAAGGCATCTTAAAATAAATATTTACCCTAAAATTGGGTTTCAAATTAAAATGTACAAACAGACGTAAGAATTTTATATATAAGTATTGATGAAAGGATATATTTAATGCACTAAAAAGTATTTTCCTTTTCAGAAACTCCATTATTGATATACGGTAACAAGTTTGATATTCGTCAATGGTTTTTAGTAACAGCTAGTGAACCTTTACATGTTTGGATGTATAAGTAAGATTTAAAAAAAACAAAGTTAAAAACAACAAAGTCTTTTTAATCGCTGTTTTAAGGGACTGTTACTTTCGGTTCAGCTCGAGAAAATTTACTCTGGACGATTTTCATGAGGCCATTCATTTAACGAACCATTCGATTCAAATTAAACACAAAAATAGTTCCCCAAACACGAAAATTCCACAGTACAATATGTGGGACTTGCAAGAATTTCAATTGTATTTGAAGAAAATTGATAAGTCTGATAAATGGGAAACTTGTATATATCCGAAAATTAAGGAGTCGATTATTGGAGTACTCCTTGCAAGTCAGGAAGACATGATTCAAAGAGCTAACAACTTTCAGTTGTATGGAGCCGATTTCATTGTAGACGATAATTTTGTTCCATGGTTAATTGAAATAAACTCTTCTCCCGATATGAGCCATTCGACACCGATAACTGAAAGAATGTGTGAACAATGTTTTGATGATGTGATCAAAGGTAATTTGGCTTCTATTTTTAATTTTTTATTTTAAAATAATAATGATTTTAGTTCTGATTGATTTGCGAGACAATCCTACAGCCGAAACTGGAATGTTTGAATGCGTCTACCGACAAACTTTTACGAAGGGATTTTTGCACAAAGCATCAGGGTTGAGTGTTAAAGGTTCTTGTGTGACAAAGATACGTGACTTTTTGATGACTCCAAATGATGAGATAACAATCGAGAACGATAGAGAACCAAACGTTTATCAATCTAGAACTTCCAAAGAAGATCTGGAAGACGATGATATGAAACTTATGAAAATCAGACAAAATTTAAAGGCAGTTTGTTAAGACAATTCGAAAAAAGAGCCTTGTAACTGATCAAAAATGGAATATTATTTCATTTGCTTAGTTGGTTTTCTTTTTTTTAATTGCAGATTACCTAGTATCACCCCTATCAAAAAAAAATTCATAGGAATCCACATAGATTCTTATGTGGATTCCCATTTCTATAGGAATTCACAAGGGAATATCAAATGAATTCCAACTGGATTTTCACAGCATTTTTCCACAAATAAGTATAGGATACTACCGTAATTTACATATGGGGCATTTCACGTGAAGCGGACAGCGAAAAAAAGGTGATGTTCTGAAATTTGTTCATATTTGGCATAATTGTACTTCTAGCAATTATGAATGTGGATACAAAATATTTTTTTCGAATGATGATTATTTGCCAAGTTATACACTTCTAAAGAATTGTCGTTTTTGAAAAAAAAAAATCGAATTAAAATTTTACTTTTTAAAATATTAAATATGGCGGTTTAAATAGAAAATGAACTGTTCTTTCTAAATAAAAAATAAAACTGGACATTTTTATTTTTTTTAATATACAAAACCGGAAATAAACTTTTAAAATCAGAATTTTAGTAACTTCGACCATTTTGATTTTTGATTTTTTCATTTCAAAATATAGCCTAAAGTACATTTATAATACACTAGTTTCATAATGGGATCTGCAATAGTTTAAGAGAGAGAGAGGAATTAAAGTACATACGTGTCGTACTGAGCGTCGTACCCTAGCTTCCTTAGGTCACCTGGTTCACGCGATATAACACTAAAACGCTGCAATATTTATATTTACTATCCTACTTAAGCGTATTTAAGGTTCTAACAATGTTGTTGGGTAATTATTATTCAAATTAAAATAGTACTTATTGAAAAAAAA
Source organism: Sisyra terminalis (assembly GCA_958496175.1). Classification (NCBI taxonomy): domain Eukaryota; kingdom Metazoa; phylum Arthropoda; class Insecta; order Neuroptera; family Sisyridae; genus Sisyra; species Sisyra terminalis. The sequence continues at coordinate 28,948,150 of OY292278.1, forward strand.
ATTAGTAGGAAACAGTAGTTTAAAATAAATTTCGTGATAAGCAATAAAATCGTCTGCTACCCAAAGAGGTTGAATGATTAGAGTCAACGTACTCCATAAATCCCATGTTAAACTTAAACTTTCATTTCCCCTCAATTTTCCAAGTGGTCGTACCCCTTCCACAGTATATTTGTACAAAATATATTCTCTTCTCTCATCTTTAAAACAATTAGAACAATTTTGTACAAATATGCTGTGGAAGGGGTACGATCACTTGGAAAATTGAGGGGAACTGAAAGTTTAAGTTTAACACCACGATTTTATTACTTATTACGAGATTTATTTTAAACTACTGCTTCGGTTTATATTTTCTTCAGTAAGTACTATTTTAATTTAAATAATAATTACCCCACAAAATTGTTAGAGCTTTAAATACGCTTAAGTAGGATAGTAAATATAAATATTGCAGCGTTTTAGTGTTATATCGCGTAAACCAGGTGACCTAAGGAAGGTAGGGTACGACGCTCAGTACGACACGAATATATTTTAATTCCTCTCTCTCTCCTAAACTATTGCAGATCCCATTATGAAACTTCTGGTGTATCATAAATGTACTTTAATTTATTAAATATTAAATAATAGGTTATAATTTGAAATAAAAAAATCAAAAATCAAGGTCGAAGTTACTAAAATTCTGATTTTAAAAGTTTACTTCCAGTTTTGTATATTAAAAAAAATAAAAATGTCCAGTTTTATTTTTTATTCAGAAAGAACAGTTCATTTTCTATTTAAACCGCCATATTTAATATTTAAAAATAAAATTTAATTAGAAATTTATTTTTTCAAAAAATACGAATTTCAAAAACGACAATTCTTTAGAAGTGTATAACTTGGCAAATAATCATCATTCGGAAAAAATATTTTGTATCCACATTCATACTTACTAGAAGTACAATTATGCCAAATATGAACAAATTTCAGAACATCACCTTTTTTTCGCTGTCCGCTTCACGTGAAATGCCCCATACCAGAAATTAATTTTAGTTATTCTGTTATTTTTTTATTTTCATATATTTTTTCACGCGATGTAAAAACTATGTCTGTTCTCTAAAGAATGTCGCAATGAACGTTGTTGTTCTCCACCGACGATTATAATTATTTTTGATTTTGATTTTCAATTTTTTCTATTGCATACATTTTTTGTAATCTTTATATTTGCTTTACAGGTTCTATATTTACAGATTTCGACTCTTTTTACTTTATAAATAGTTTAAGCGTAAACCTATATAAATGTATACATTCACGAGTTAGTGTATACACTACGATATAAACTTATAATAGATTTGCATTTCAAATATTTATTCCCTAAGTAATTTGATTACGTTAGTAATTAAATAGATTAGATTCATTCTTTCTAAGGGGGAGGTATAAATCTTTTTTAGCTTAATTATGAGCATGGTTATATTAATGTATCATGTACCATGAATTGAGGTGTCAATTTATTTACGTCAAGTTTTATTTTACAATAGCTTTTTTCTTTGATTCCTGTAAGCTCATCAAATAAAAAGCAGTACTCTTTTAATGGAATAAGCTGTGTTAGTCGAAGAATTCAAGAAGGGTGCAAAGAATTCTTAAAATCGTTTATCTTTCAAATTAAGAGTAAAAATGCCTTTCAAGGTACAACGATGTTTTTTTAATATGGATTTTATTGCTAACAAAAGTCCTTTAATCCCAACTATGATTTCCAAACTACTTCAAAGCTGGTAAAGGTAGAAAACATTGCAACACACGTAAGTAGAATATATTGACCCCATTGTTCAAAAGATACAATGTTTGAATCAACAGTGGGAACAAACGGTGGAGTCAAAGAATCGTTTTTCTTCTCGATGCTTCTAGAATAGTGGTGGACAAATGATAGATTGCAGGCATTTTAAAAAACCTTTTAGGCAAATTTCAAGTAAAAAATTGAGCAGATCATGAAACTTGAATTTGAAATTATAAGCACACATCTATTCTACAACGGATATTTCAGATTCCCAAATAGTGCTTCTAATACTTCCTTCTACTCATTCACTTTTAATGGGTTCCATGGTTTCACGGCTTCACAAATCGTTTTTTTATTATTTTATTAATTTTTACAACTTCTCTAAAATATTGTATTTTTTAAGTTGATCCGAGTAATAATTTCGAAGATACAGCCTTGGAAAGCTTAGCCCGCCGCAAGTTTATCGGTGCAGCTGCTCGTCTATTGTTACGTTTTCCTCGAAATTGTGTTTTCAAAGTTGGTTATCAAGATTTTTCGAGAACTACCCAACCGATTTTGTTGAAATTTTTCACAGGTCTTCGGACACAATTTACAAAGGTTTGGGTGAAGGATCTTTTTCAATTACAACTATTGAAAAAAATATATAGAGCAAATTTTACTGAAATTTGCATTTTTTTATAATGTTTACCAAAAATCAATTATTAATTTCTTTTCTTCTTCATCCAAGGTTTAGTTTATGGTTTTTATGGTCTTAACTAAACCAAATATTTTTTTTATTTTTTTCCCGGATGATTCTATTATGAGTTTTGCTACCAACGCAGACACACCTTTTTTCCAATAGGTCCTCGAAAATAACGCCATATTGCCGGAGTTTTAAATATTTTTCTTCAAGAAAATTTCAGAAATTCTTTATATTTCATTTTTCCTATGAAAAAAAATTTGTTGAAAATAGGCCGCTTTTACCTGTCTTATAGTATAGCTATAAAATTCTTACGTCTGTCTGTACATTTCGATTTTGAACCCAATTTTAGGATAAATAATTGTTTCAAGAGGCCCTTATTTCAATTTTAGCATTTTTAAAATTTTTGTTTGCCTGTCTGTCTATCTGTCTGTCTGTCTGTCAGTCTGTGTGTTCCGATTTAACTAAAGAACGGTACAACCGATTTTAATGAAATTTGGTATTAAGACACAACACAATTTCCCTCACATGTTAGGCTACTTATCATTCCTTAATCATAATAAGGGAAGGTGTTCCCTAGAGATGAAAACAGAATTTTTTATACTAGACAGGTGAGTTATATATCATTGGAAAGGTAGTTAAAAGTTAGAAAATAATCTGTAAAAATATTTTTAGTTGAACTGATAAAAAGCACAATAAATTCAATTTAAAGTTTAATAAATTGCCTCTCTGAAATATAAACCTTTATATATATAAAACACAGTTGATGTTAATAGCGTAATGGCTTACGTATCTGACATTCTAATCCTCCTAATTATAAAGACGTGGGTTCAAATCTTACAGTATTTTTTTTTACAAAATGGATGTAAATAGATCCTTAGAGTTGCTCAATATTGAAATATTAACAAAAAAAAAAGTAATGGTAGTAGTAGTAATAATAATAGTAGTAATAAAACTTAAAGTAAATACGTTTTTAAAACCGTGCATACATAAAATCCTGTATTTTTATATCCCCTTATTCGATGTATTACTTATGAGGAGAAGACATCTGATAAGAATTTTTTTTTGAAAATTCCTACCCTAAAGGAGTAGAAGGGGTGACAAAGTTTGAATGAGAAAATATAAAGTTAATCAACAATCGAAACTTCGAATTTAATAAGTCTAATTAATAAATAAATAATTAATTAATAATAAGTTTCTGTTTTTGGTATATCATTTTAATAACAACGTTTTAAATAACGTTATTTCACTAAATTAGTATGAAAGTTTATGTAGTACTTATTCTAAAAAAACGGTTTTTAATTTTTGTTTATTTTTCAACAATCAAACTTTTTAAAATCTAATTTTTATCAACCAATGATTGTGACTTGAAGCAATTATTTATTCTGTTGAAAAAAAGGGAGCAATTTTTTGTCATATATTTCATTATCAATCAAAATATAAAATCCTCCAAACTAACTTTTCTTCGGTATTTAGAAAAATTTGAGAATCAATTATTGTTATTGAAAATATATAAAATATTATAATTTACTTCCACGTTTTCTGCCTGTTTCCACCAATTTTGTATGTACAACATCAAAATGTGCGATATCGAATTGCTTTTTAGTCATGATAATCAAAATAAAGGTCATATTTTTTTTCGTTTTACATTGTATTTTCCAATATAAATGCATATTTGTGTCGATGAAATTTGGAAAATGTTCTTCTTATACGATCCAGATATATAAGAAAGGGTTTTTGCTAATTCCTCCCCTAAAAGAATGAAAAATGGTGGCAAAGTTTGTATGGCATAACGTCTAATAAACAATCTAAATTTCAAATTTAATTATCCAAGAAGTTGATAAATCAGTAAATAAACATATTTTGGTTAAAATCACTATAGTTTTCTTTTTACATTTATAAACATATCAAAAAAAAAAAAAATAGAGATAATGTCAAATTGTCAAATTTTGAAAATTGTTAGTTTCTAAATTTTAGACAAAAAAAATGCTAAATTTTTCAAGTCAATGAAGTAAAGTCATTCATCCTGGATAACGATCAAATAGACACCATCAGCAATGCTTCCACTGAAAAGCTCAAAAATAGCAACCAAAAAAGTAAAAACGAAAATGAAATTGTTGCCCTTGTGAAAAGTTTAGTGTATGTACAAACTCGCTACAACCCAGAACATTCAAACCCAGAACAAGCCATTATAGAAACAGCCCTAAAGTGCGATCCTGATTTCAATGATCACTTAAAAGTGGTCAGCAACTGGATTGAAAAAATTCGCAAACGCATCAAACGCGCTTTAGACAATCACAAAATTTTTGTCGTTTGTGGCAACTATCGCTCGGTACGAAAAGCACTCGAAAAACGCGGCTGGATCCAAAAGCCTCCAATACAATTTCGAAATGAAGACTGTTCATTTTTACCCGACCACATTCTCGAAAAGGTCGACTGGCATGCAATACGAAGACTTTTACCGAAACCAGAGGAAAACGAAAACCCTATAACATATTTCCTCAAATATCGCTCGACGGTTACTGCAATTTTGCTGCGGAACACCGATCCCGATTTCTTCTGGGACTTTGGATTGAAGAAACCAATTCCAAAAAATTCCATGTTGAATCGAATCGCTCATTCTTCTTTTACTTCAAAAGCTGGTCTGTGTGAATCGTTGGAGCAAATGCAATGGTTTTCCCAAAGTGGAATGTCTAATGTACAATTTCCACGATGTTATACCACGAAGACATATGATTCGATTCAGGATTTTGTTGACGATTACCGTCTCACTGCTTGTATGAGTTTATTAAAGCAAGTCGTATATCTATACGAAATTTGTTCGATTAAAAATCTAGATTCTGCCACTGGATCGATCCCTCTTAGTTCTATTCAATTTGCAATAGACGCCTGCAAAAATTATGTCCATATTAAGAACCACGAAGATATTGATGAACCAGCTGAGTCTGCATTAAACCAAACTGAATGGGACTCCTTTTTGCGCCACCAGTATTTGGTGGTTCACAAAGGGGAAACATTCATAAAACAACACGATATTAATATAGATGATTTAATATCATCTGCCAAACTTAATTTAGAACAAATGTCTTTACTGTGGCCTCAGTATAAAATAGACGGACGTCTGAATCTCTGGGTTATTAAACCTGGAAATAGTAGTCGAGGTTGGGGTATTAAAATTGTCGATAGTTATCATAATTTTTCGTCCATCATTGGTCAAGTTCCTACAAAATTAAATTATGTCTTCCAAAAATATGTTGGTAAATATTTCCTTAAAAAAATTAGATTATTTTCATTATTTATTTTTTTTTTAAGAATCACCTTTGTTGATTTATAACACAAAATTTGATATTCGTCAGTGGTTCTTGGTTACCTCAGCTCACCCGCTAATTATTTGGATGTACCGGTAAGTCAGCGAAAAGACAACAAGCTTCCGTTAATTTTATTTTTCATTTCAGCGAATGCTACATTAGATTTAGTACTCAAAATTTTAATTTAAAAAACTATCATGAATCGATTCATTTGACTAATTTTGCCATTCAGAAAAAATACAAAAATGGCCCGAGAGATTCATCACTTCCGCGTGAAAATATGTGGGACTTCACTACTTTTAAGAAATACCTGAAGGACACAGGATATGGTCATATGTGGGATTTGGTAATTTTTCCGGGAATGAAGCAAGCGATTGTGGCAACAATGTTGGCCAACCAGGAGAATTTGGACGACCGTCAAAACTGTTTTCAGTTGTATGGAGCTGATTTTATACTGGGGGATGATTTTACTCCATGGTTGCTTGAAATCAATTCTTGTCCGGATATGAGTCATTCAACAACGGTAACGAGTAAACTTTGCCCGGAATGTTTCGAGGATTTGATTAAAGTTGTTGTAGACTATCCGAAAAATCCAATGACTGACACAGGGGAGTTTCAATTGATTTATCGTCAGGAAGAACTTTCTTGTGTGGAACATTTTGGATTATCTTTGGTGGTTTTTGGGGATAAAATGATCATTTATTCAAAACCACCATCTTCTGCTGGGACTAGTGCGGATAATTATTATTCGGCTGTTATTAATTTACGTGATCACATCGAAGTCCCTTCAACATTACCAGTAGAAGACGACTGTGCAATTATTGGATGGGATTCAAATCCAAACCCTAATGAAGTAAGTTCATCTAATGATTGCGGAATTCAGCTTTTACAACGTCACGATTTAATTAAGAACCGACTGATTAATTTACGACCGTCAAAAGCCTCCTGTAATTTGACAGTTCGACGGGAAATTCAGTCAACTTTTGCATCAAGAATGAAAGAACAACGAAAAATTATAAATCTTCAAGCTGCGGAATTTTCAAAAAAAATCAAAATTTTGTTTTTAAATAGTAATCCACTATGTCCGAAGAGTGCTAATTATTGCTGGGAAAATGTCAATAGCATCATTCGGTCAAACAGTACAATTTCGGAGAAAAGTAGCATTTTTAATGTGTCGTCTTCAACAAAAAAAGGGAAAGATATGAAGCTTAGTGAAGCGATTAATGTTACTGATAAGATAGCGGGAGATAAAATTGCTGTGGAAAGCAAACCGAAGGTGGTGGGAAACAAATTACCGACCAAGAAACGGCATAACTCTAAATCCCCAGTGAAAATTAAGAAGCCCAAGGTGACAAAAAACGTGACCACTAACACTGAAACGAAAGATGCCAAGAACATATTCTACGAAAAATATGTTAAACCAGCTACAGAAAATCATCGAAAACTGAAACTTTGTTCATATACCATTAATGCTATGTATGAGGAGAGTAAACGACGCCAAGTTTCTCCTCAAGCACTGCGTCAAGAGCTCAACTTCAAAAGTAAACTGTAAAAACAATGAAAATCTCTATGACGACCAAATTTATTTGTATCATTTGTAAGTAAAAAAAATGTAAAAATATAGTCTAAAAATAAAATTTTAAAAAATTATAAAAAATATAAAAACATTTAAATTTAACGTATTTATAAAATCAATCAAACTGTCATTCTCCGTGATTCATTCATTAAGAAGAAGCTCTACCAAAAATGATTCTGAAGAAAAGCTGAAAAAGCAAAATGATTTGTCAAAGCGTCAGTATCTGAAACCAGAGCGAATTGCTCAACTTCAATTATTTGTAACCAGCGCTATTAAAGATCGGAAAATTTACGCTTTGCATGGAAAAGTTTATAATCCGATTCGGGAGGTGTTGAATGATCGTGGCTGGTTTGCAATCCCTTACGATCCAGATGAACCCATTATTTTCAACTATGATGTTCTAAGAAGATTTTCCACGATCACCTATAAACCCACTCTAGATCTCGAATCGATTTACAAACTCTTACCAATAAAAAAGATATGGGAACCCACTGAAGACTACATAAAACAATGCGAACGATTGATAATTTTGAAACTACTTAAAAACGCGGAAATCAACTTTTGTTGGAATTTAAAAGATTTGAAAGAACTTAATCCGGATATAAAACAAAACATCACCCACCATACAGTTTTAAACCGGTTTCCTAGAACTTTATTTACATGTAAAGATGGCTTGTGTGATATTCTTCGAGATCTTCCATGGTACACGATTCCAGCAGTATCCTACACTAGATATCCAAGAACCTATAATACAGCCAACCCTGACCAACTTATTGATTTCATCTACGACTATCGAATCAACGCTTGCATCAGCCTTCTAAAATTTTTCCAAAACGCAATTGAAGATGAAGGAAATTCCGGATTACAATCACCTGACGGGATGATTCCATATTCTGCGATTCAATTCGCAATCAATCGATGCGACGAATACATAATGAAAGTGGAGCATGAAGATATTGACTCTCCATTATCGGAACCTGAAGCCAATGCTTGGGAAGCATTCACAAACCATTATTATGATTTGGTGTATCACAAAAAGAAGTTGCAGTCAAAGAATGAATTGTACATTCATGCTTTGCAGCAAAAGATTACCAGCGTTCTGGAAAAATTGGCTGAAATTTGGCCAGGATATCATTTGGCTGGGGTAAACAATATTTGGATTATAAAGCCGACGAATCGATGCTGTGGTACGGGAATTCGATTGATGAATTCGTTCACCGAAATGCTTCCATTACTATATCCGAACCCTATAAATAAATATCAGTATATTATACAAAAGTATATCGGTAAGAGTGTTTTTATTTTCGGTACTTTTCCGTTCGTTGAGTACAAGTAATTTTTTCGGTTGCTTTGAATCAAACCTGTAGTCAAAAAGTCTTTTATTTTTTGAACATATTTAATTCGCTAAGGTCGAGAGACTTTCGCATACAATCTTTCCTTACTCCGTAAAAAATGATAAAAACGCCATTTCTGTGAGCTTGGTATAAACCAGCCCTGACCAACCCAAATTGCACTCCGGGCCGCATTGACGACCTAAAATTTTCTAAGGGCCGCACATGCAGACATCATACAAAAATAATTTCATTTATACTTAATTCTTTTTTTTAAGTATTATAAATTTTATGAATCTGAAAATACAATCAGGTAAATGTAAATTCTGAAGTACCCAATTTTATAAAAAATATATTTCTTCATACATAACCGCGGGCCGCACGTTTGGGCTTCGCGGGCCGCGGGTTGGCCAGGGCTGGTATAAACAATAACGCGCGTACCTATTTAATGGAGAAGTACCTATTTTTAAGCTTGATGCCTTGAATGTAAACAATAAATGTTTGAATTTTAGAACGCCCTTTGTTAATTCATGATACAAAGTTCGATATCCGCCAGTGGTTTCTAGTAACTTCAATTGAACCTCTAGTAATCTATATCTATAAGTAAACAGTGATCAATTTTATTTTCTTGAATTATAAACACTTTAATTTTAGGGAATGCTATTTACGTTTTTGTAATCGACGTTTCACTTTGGAAGATTTCCACGAATCGATTCATCTAACCAATAACACAGTGCAACGGAAATATACCACTTTACCAGAATCCCAAGAGATTCCAAAAAACAAAATGTGGTTTTTGAAGAATTTTAAGAATTATTTGATATCCCACGGAGAATTTGATAAGTGGGAAACCGTAATTTATCCTGGAATGAAGGCAGCAATTATTGGTGTTATGTTGTCGAGTCAAAATTATGTGAGACATCGTAACAATAGTTTCCAGTTATATGGAGCTGATTTTATGTTGGATGAAAACTATCAGCCATGGCTGATTGAGATTAATTCTGCACCGCAGATGTCAAGTACGACAACTGTTACGAGCCAATTATGTCCTGAGCTACTCCAAGATGTGGTTAAAGGTATACTTTCAGTAATCGGAGTTTTCTTCTTTTAATCACTTTTATTAGTTGTTCTCGACCGTCGAGATTATCCTCTAGCTGATATTGGTGAATTTGAACTTCTTTACCGTCAAGTTTATACGCCAGTGTTTGCTCGTAACATATCTTTTATGGTTACTGGAAAGAAAATGGTGCGCTCCAAAAAAAGCAAGATCAATTCGAGATCGAGTACTTCGAATTTCGGGAGTATTACTTCTTCATTCACCATATCAAACAGTTTAGCAGAATCGTTTGAAACAACAGAATCCAATGAAACAACAGAAACTGTGCCTGTGGTCCTTACAGCAGCTAACAGAAATGATACCAGAACTCGAGTCTTTTTGCTACATAAGTCGAAACGTGTTATGTTTACGAAAATTACGAAAACGTTGCCGCGTGATGTTCAAAATCTTGTGTTTCGTTTGTTTAGTCCAACCATTCATTATAAAGATATACCGTTACCCATCCAGAAGAGCGGAAGAGTGAGTTCGAGATATAGGGATATTAAGAGTCGTAACGATAAGCAAAAGAAGCTTAAGGATAAGGAAAGCATTGATTTGTTGAGGAAACATTTATACAAGTTGAAAACTGTTCAGATTCTTTATAAATACGAGCTTTCATCTACACCTTCTCATCCAGAAACTACAAATTCAATAACTGAATTGTTAGAATAATTATTTTTTTTAACAATATATAAAATCAAAATTTGATGTTATTTATTTTTTATTTAAGAAAACTATCGATTTATTTTAACGTTTCTATTCCATTCAATTATAATTTTTGGGGACTTATTTTTTGAGATCCGCTACAACAATGAAATATTGCGGAATACGCTTCAAAAAGATAACATGATAAAATAAACCCTTAAATATTATATACGTACGATACTGACGTGGGACGATATATAAAGTTGAATTAGAAATTGTATACATGAAATAATTTTTTACAGTTTTATTGGCTCAAGTTCATTTTAGCACACCCACAATCTGGCAACGTTGCATTTTCAACTTTGTTTTTAATTTAACTCGCGATTAAATCGGTCCATAATGAAAATTTAGCCACAAGAGAGAGAATTATACCATATTAGAATTAAATTAATAAAAATATCCTATATATAAATTGCCAGATTGTGGGTGTGCTAAAATGGACTTGAGCCGTTTTATTTATAACGTTGACACAGTTGATACATTTTACTATTATATGAGTTCTATATGTCTTTACGGCTCTATCTTATATTATCTTTCTAGCCGGTGTTAGGAATGGATCAAAACTATCTAAATTTCACGGGTCAAATTATATAACCACAATGCCGGATCATATTTTTGTGAGTTTTGTTTGAGATATCGAAAATTTGATATGTGGGTACTTTAAATCGAGACTTATTTACTATGAATTCTTATTATTAATGTTTTAACTATTCTTTCATTGCAGTTTTCCATTTTCTTTCATTTTCCATATTCTTTCCATTTCCAGTTTAAACACACATATAGAACTAAATCTAAGAAATAGACCAAAGTCTCGGTTTAAATAAAAAAAACACATGTGTGCAGTTCACACGCGATAGAAGTGAAACCTTCAAAAATGTGACTTCACGATGAGATGAATGTAAAATTTTGAGAGTAGGATAATTGTAGGGTTTAGTTACGGTAATATTGATAACAAGTTCAAAAATTATTTTACATTTTATTCTCATATACATAATACATTTTTCTAGACAGATTTTTCCAAGCATTACATTTTCGATAAATGATATAAGATGCTCATGTCAACCGAAGTAAGAATTAAATACTTCAGTTTTGATTTCATCAATAGATATGTCTTGGGTATACGAGTAATTACGTCGAGTGAAAGAACCAAGCAGGAAACATCAAGATGCCCTTTCCGTCTTCAGGCAGTTACAGCTGGGTGATCGAAAATTAGTGGAAGAGCAAACGGAAAACATAGAGAGGGCGTTCCTGTCAACAGCCAATCACAGTTGTGTGCTCGAAAATTACTCGTAATTAGGTAATATATAGTCAATTACTGTTGTTGATCATATACAGTAAATACAGTGCGACTTTCAATCAGACATTCGTTGGAGTGCTATTGAAGATCGAAGTCATAAGAAAGTTTTTATTTTTGTAAATTTAATTTAATTTATTTATAAATCAATAACTTTTTGGTTAATTGGTAGTGTAAAATAGACACTACGCTTTCATAGAAAAGTTACTGAACTATCAAGTAACGCTGGAATAAAGTGTATGTATTCGGTATTTGGTAACTTGTACATTATTTAATTTGATATAACGAATAGCAATTACAAAATACGAATAATAATATGTACAGTAATAAATACAATTAAATAAATGAAATATTATCTGGAATATTCCAGATAATATAATAATTCTATATTAGATTTGCAATAATACTAATACACAAAATAAATATATTTAAAAGGATCATAATGAATTTTTCAAGCCAGAAAAATGTTCAAGGTGAGCTGTGAATTGGTCCTAATGATAAATATTACAAAAATAATTTTCCATTTTATTTATAACATTTATAATTTAATCCATTTAATCCTTTGGAGACATTAACAAAAGCACAAACCTACTGCCACCTGCTGATAATATGAAACGATCTAGTCACAAAGCAATAGATGGCGGTGTATACTCTGTCAAACTATAGTGTAAAAGCCAGTAAAAGCTCTCTTCAGTGACTCTTAAACACGCGTAATAAGCTTTCACATAAAGTACTCTTAGAGTTTAAATTTCTTATTACATAATTGTTTTTCACACTTTAAACAATAACTACGTATAAAGTTTAAAGTTATACATTTAATTCCACTGACAATAGTGGTACTCATAGTTTTACGTTTTTGATATTAAGCAAATTGGTGGAATCTGCCAAATTTGAAGGCATTTAATTAGCGACATGTGATGTATTTAGTGTTTGGGACATCAGTAACGACAAAAAGTTAAAAATTTTAGTTTAAAATTGAATTTGCGCAATCTTCATTAATCTTTATGCGTTCCAAAAAGTTTTCAGATAGACATTATATTCAAGTTTTAATAAAAATATTTTTATCATTTAAAGACTTCAGAGTCTTAATTCATTGCAATATTAGATTCGTTACTATTATTAGCTATATTATTCATTGTTTTCATCATCTGATTCATGAGTTAAATCCTATTCTAAAGTTAGAACCGCAGCATTTTCCAAATTTGGAATTTCCAATTATTTAAAATTTACTCAATATTATTTAACGTAGTTTAGACGACCCTTTATTGTATCCTTTATGAGCTGTCAGGAAATGTGGGGATTTCATATTTGATAATTTGCTAATGTTTGTCTTGGGGATCATATGACACTATTCTACAAGTAGTAGTTAATGTAATATCTTCATTTACTTTTCTTTTTCCACCTTAAAATAAGTTTTATATACACGACGTAGCAGTGTCTACCTACTTTGCATATCTAATTTAAACTTATTAAAGATTATCAAAAATTAGGGAAATGTCATTTGATACAAACATTTAGCTAATAAGATAAATAGCTTTTTAGTAAAAAGTTGAAGCTTTATATGGCCTAAAGTGTTAATCTGCTAAATCCACTTTAACATATTTAACAGGAGAAAGAAAAAAGTGAATATAAGCTACATAATTTACTCTAGATATCAGGTTTTCGTCCTCCATCAAGTTAACACTTTTGGAATTTGGAAAAAGTAACTACGGAATATTTGTGTGTTTTTTTGTCGTTCAAGAGTTCTGGAAAAAAAAATTTCGCCAGCATATTCTCCTGGAAAACCCTATGTAACTTGACGTTAAGAGCTTTTGTACAAATACTAAAGTTTCGATTTTTTTTGCCACCATTGATAGGTGTTTTTTTGAAAGAAACATTTTTTTCGTTTGCATATTTTCCCAGAAAATGCCAACTAAATAAAAAGCTCGATTTGGGCTAATTTTAAATTAAAGAATTTCCCAAAATATTTCTTTACCATTAATTGAAGTTGTTTTGTTACTCCAGGGTTCTGGAAGAAATAATTTCATCACTCACTTATATAATATTCATCGCTTGCTTTCATAAATTTTCAAGCCTCAAGATCGTAGGAATGTACCAAAAGCTTTTTCTTTAAAAAGCGTTATTCGGGAAAATATGCAAACGATAAAATTGTTTCCTGTAGAATTCTTAAGTAATAAAAATATATCCATTAGTGGTGACTTTTTTTTCGAATTTTCAATATTTGGAAAATGACCCTAATTGAGCTTTTGGTTCAAATCACCTTTTCCAGGAAAATATATAAGTGACAAAAGTTTTCATTCAAAAATCTCAATTGATTGAAAAATATCAATATTTGTGAAAAATCAAAATAGAGCTAATTCTTTAAATGATTTTTTTTTGGAAAATATGAAAGCCACTAAATTTTTGCTCTGTCGATAAGAGCCCCTAACTTTAGTTCACAAAAATTTTGGTAAGTGTTTTCTTTTAGTTCGCCAAGTTTTTGGAGGTACTCGCTCACTCATGTATTTATTTGTGAATAGGTATTTCAAATTTTCAGAATCACAATATGTGAAAGCCAAAGAACTTAATGTTCATTTATAAACTTAACTTAACCTTTTTCAGATATATCTATCCGAGTTTAAATTTTTAAGCAGACCCTAAGTTTTTGTTTCTAATAATAAATCAACTTTGTTTTATATTAAGCAGTAATAATGTTTCATCTTTAACGGACTTTGATTATTAAATTTGAAATTTCGGTTGTTTATTAGATGTTATCCCTTACAAACTTGGTAACCATTTTTCACTCTTTAAAACCCGATCTTATATATCTACATCGTATAAGGAAAATATTTTCCAAATTTATCGACACAAACGTACATTTATACCATTTATATATGAATATACAATGTAAATCGAAAAAATAGTATATTTTTTATTTTGATTATCATGAGTAAAAAGCTATTCGATTTCGCACAATTGGACGTTGTTCATACAAAATTGTTGGAAATACGTGGAAAGCGTGGAAATAAATTCGAATATTGTATTTATTTACAATAACAATAATTGGTTTTCAAATTGTTTTAAGTACCGAAAAAAGTAAGTATGGAAGGTCACAATCATTGGTTCATAAAAAAATAGATTTTAAAAAGTTTGATTGTTGAAAAAGGAACAAAAATTAAAAATCGCCTATTTGATGTAAGAACTACATATTCAACTTTTATACTAATTTAGTGAAATGGTGTTATTTAAAATGTTGTTTTAAAATTATATAAAAAAACAGACACTTATATTTTATCTAAATATAAATACAATTGAAGTTTGTTTTATATTAAACGGTAAAATGTTTCGTCTGAAACAGCATTTTGATTATTAAATTTAAAATTTTGATGTTGATTTACTCTACATTATCTTACACACACTTAGTCACCCCTTTTCACTCATTTAGGGTAGGAATTTTCAGAAAAAAAACATTTTTTTCGTTAATATTTTCTTATTGAGCAACCCTCAGAGTCAATTTACAACAATTTAGTAATAAAAAAAAGTTAATACATAATTTAATTTTAAAGTTATTAATGCATAATAAAAAAAAGGTTACTATGAGATTTGAACCCATGGCTCTTAAATACAGCACTATAGAGGCAAATATGTAAACTTTTGTTTTTTATAATATTAGTATGGATTATTGGAAAGATTATTAATAAAATAAGTTTCTAAAAAAATTTAAAGGCATCCTCCACTTATAATTATTATTTCATTGCCATTTGAAACCGACTTTCCCATTTTTATTTTTCCTTATTTAAAAATTACATTTTAATGTAAAAATATATAGGAGTTGGAACAAAACTTGTAAATTATTTTTCTTTGGTATAAATAATAATAAAGATATATAAAATTGGACTACGAAGTTGCAAAAGTGATTTATTTTTGATAAGAGTTAAAAATTATTAAATCTAAGCTCAAAAAAACAAACAAACATAATATCAAAAGATAGTATATAGTTTCTTCTCTTGACTTTTGTTAAGGTAAGAAAAATAAATTAGAAACTTTAATATTACAAAAACGTTGATATATGCACACATTTCGATTGTCTTTCAAGCATCTTTAGTGATATTCAGTGATTATTGAATCTCCGCAACCACAGTGTAACGATTCGTTATATTTTTCATATTTTATTTAACTTTAGAACGAGTGTTATTTAGTCGTTATATACAGTTTTCTACGTATATACAATTAAAAGTATATAATAGCAGAATATGCTCCACGATCTACATAAATTTTATATTATAAGGACTATATACACATATAAGTGAAACTTCCCTCATAAATATTTCTCTTAAATACAATATATTATCCTCAAGCAAAACGGCTGATTAAATAAATAAAATATCAAACGTTATCTAACCCAGAGAGAAAGAGATATATGGGGAAAAGTTTACGACAAAAAATAACATTTGCATAAACGATACTCAACTAGTTTATGTTATCCATTCATTTAAGGCAAAAGACGAGTAACGGAGTCATTAGAAAAAAAAACTATAATGTCATCGATCAATAAAATCCTTTTGTTGGTCAAGGTTCAATAAACAAACAAAGAAAATTACTCATTTTCTTTGTAATGTGATGTTGTAAATTTCACAAACAAATATTTTTATCGTAAAAACGGATAATTTAAGCGTCATGTTCATTATGTGGTTACGGACAATAGAGTAGTGACGCTTAAACAATAAGCTTTCTTGTTGAAAGTAATTTTGTTGGATTAAAAATAAAGTGTAAAACACTTTTCATTGGGAAACAAAAAAAAGTTTGCTGGAACAAAAGTTTAATTATTGATTTTAGTTTCCACCTGCATGCTGTTGTATTATGTAGTTTTATGATGTAACATGAATCCATGGAAAAAGTTTTATTTTTCATTGAAAATTGTTGGGTAGATAATAATTATAGCCGCTATGGTAGAAAAGAAAGAAAATAAGTGTTTGGCAAAGTATTCAATAGATTTTTCTTTGTTCTCGTTAAAAATTGTTTGCTTATATGAAAGTAGAAAGATGAGCTTTTTTACACGACTTTTAATCAGCGTTAATTTTAGTATTTAATTTGAAAGTTTTATGTTTCTGGCATGAAAATTATAATTTCGTTAGTCTTCCCTGTAATAGACTTAAAATGCACAGGATCTAAAACCAATTATAAATGTTTTAAAATGTTCTAAAGAAATATCAAAACATAATGTAGCTGTTAATTTTTAACTTTACTTGATAAAATCTAAGAAATATTTATTTAAAAATACAAAAAAAAAATATTTATTTAAAAATGGCAAAGACGACCTTCTATTAGCCCGATATTAAAATGGGGTTACATTTAGGGATGCGAACGATACATCGATTTTTTCAATCATCGATATATCGTTCTTAAACATCGATGATGCATCATTCTTTATGAGCAAAAAGTGACTTTTGCGATATTTTGCGTTTGTTGTTCTATTATACAACGCGATAGCACTTACATTTTCCCAAAAAAAAGCTTGTTTTAAATTAAGTTCTTATTATTTCCCATAATAATCATCCTTATGTTTTAATATACTGGATAATGATGCAGTTTGGTCGTGTTGTCAGTGTTATACAGTCACGATGAATGTACTGTTACGTTTTTACTTTTATTTATATTTAACGGGTTCGTTTGAATTTGTTTATCGGGACATAGATATAGGATAACAGAACATACGTTTAAGGACATAACACATTTATTTTATTACTCAAATGTTTATTTTTTTACACTTCAAACTCATATTTGAGTCACTGATTTTTTCACCAACTATAATGATTGCTAACTGACTCACTAGCTATTTATAGCTGATAAAAAACAGTATAATCGTGAAATAAAATATTGTGATGTATAAATAATTGATATATAGTAATTGTTTTGTCTCATTATTTGTAACGTTTGTAACTCATATTATGAGTATTTTGTGGAATAAGAAAAAATAATTGTTGAATAAGAAAAACATTTTTTTACCAACTAATTTCATAAACATATTCTAAACATATTTCTTATTTGAAAATCGTAAAATTTATGAAAGCAAACAAAGCTTGTCGCTATTTCAAGTAGTAATCTGTCAAATGAAATTTACGATGCGGCATTGTAAAGAGTAGTTGTAAAGATTAACGTTAGTTCAGGTCCTGAACTTTAATATAATACAGCAGATTTTACGATACTATTATTGTAACTTTTGATATAGTTTTTTTTTTCCGTGCAGAATGTCTTTGAGCCTGTAATAGAAAATCCTAGTGTTTGACTACCCCAAACGCACTTCTTAAGATAAAAATAAAATCCCCAAAAATTAGCTTACAAAACTGAATCAGATTCGAATGTTTCTTTTTTCTGGGTCAAAATTAATTTTAACGCCTTTATTGCCTGTACGAAAATATATCTTTGTATGTCAAAAGTCGATATTTCTAATTTTACTTATAATTTGTCATGCTCAACATCAATTCAAAATAAAGCTATTGAATCATCAATGAAAAAATTGCATGCATAGGTTGAAAATTCTAATTATGTTTCAACCAAAAAACTTATCAATACAAGCATCAACCAACAATAATTTGTCTGTTATAAAGCCATTTAACTTTTTGGCAAGTTCACTATTTCTATATGATAAAACGTTGCCAAAACCCAATAAAATTCGAATAAAAAATCGGCAAGTTGAAAGACCTCAATTTCTATGAATAGCAATCAATTAATGTATACATGAATAACAACTACATTTAATATTAAACTCCATCGATAAAAATGTGTTATAATGAAAAATGTTTTACTCATACCCAAATATATGAATTCCAGTTCTAATTAAGTTCAAATATCGATTTGAATTTGAAAAAAAATATGTGAAATAAGTTCTGAATCATTTCATTTTGATTGTTTCCAATTAATAATTTTATTCGTCCTAATACACGAAATTTTCTTTTTTTTTGAATATACGAAGAGGAAAAGGATAAGTTTCGTTACAGACATTCCATTTGTCCATTAAATTACATTAACAGACGATCACAACATGGTTCTTCTGAAGTACCTAAAAATATTTAAAAAGGAACATTTAAGAGTGGATCACCGTCAGAAAAAAAAATCGATTTTTTTTTTTCCATAAATGTCTTTTTATAACATTCGAGAATAACGTGTTAAAAGGATTGGAATAGCTGACTAATGTATTTTCACTGATAAAAATTGAATAAATTGATAATAACATAAAAAGATATCTTAAAAAAACTTTAAATGCGTTTTTCTCGAAATCAACTTTTTAAAACTGGGAGACAAGAATTCTCAGAAACTATCCGACGGATTGACTTGAAACTGGAAAGTGTTATAGTTCAACACGTCTTCTTGGTACTGAACCTCTGAAATTGATCAAACCTCCCTCCCTCAAAGTGGGAGAGGGGGAAAGGTCCGAAAAAAGGTCGTTTTTTTTAACTTTTTTTTCAAAGTCGCGCCATTTTGTGAATTTTCAACTTTTTTGGATTTTCGAGGTTCAGTACCAAGAAGACGCATTATCAAAACCTACATTCTTTGGAAAATCATGATCCGACTTCCGGTTTCCGAGAAAACTTGTCTCCCTTTTGCCTCCTCATTTTTGAGGGCCCTTTTTCAAAGCGCTGTAAAAGGGGGAGGGGGACATATCGAGGCAAATAAAAAAAATAGTTCAAAACTTCAACTTTTTCATGCCGAAGACCGTTTTTTAATATCTCTAAAAAAAATAAAATGGCAGCAGTTTTAAAAAAGTCATTTTTTTTTTACGTTCTGACGGTGATCCACCCTTAAAAACTTAATATTTTGGAAAACTTTTAACCCGTTTTTTAAACATTTGTAACAATAAATTACATTTCAATAAGGTTGATAGAGAAATATGTGGTAGGAATGTAGGAATGATTACGTTTCCCATATTTAATAAATTATGGATTCTAGGAAAATTTTGGGGTTCATTGTTGCCCCGCGAGCATATGTTTTTCGTACCAACAATTGATCCCAAAAGAACAAAGGCAAATATCTTGGAGTGACAATGTCCTGCAAATCCGCACTAAAAATGTATACAAATGGTAGTCACAAAAAATAAACTTCAATTTTATTAAGTAACACAAAATAGTTTATAAATAAATTATAAATTTTAAATATAAAAAAAAATAAGGCGATGATTGCTATCGTGGCTGGAGTTGAAATAGTCAAGAGGATGCCGTCTTTTAAGATTGCCTATCCTCCCATTCATAGTGTTCAGAAAGTTGCCAATCTTCCAAACAAACCTGTCTCCTGGATATGGTTACAACTTTGGAACTCCTTCTCGAAAACAGGGCAGAACGAAAAAACATTCCAATAGTGTCCGACCGAACTTTTGGTTTCGACCGAGTTTTGACTATCGTTAAGCCGAAACAACGACCGAAACCAAAACTGAATTCGTGAGATGAAAATGTAAAAAAAATATTATTTCTCACTTATAATATTAAATTTTTCTATTATGAATACTGATAACTATCAGTTGATTAAAATTATTTTCAATATTTTTTTTTCTGTTTGAGAGAAAACTGACCAAAGTTTAAAAGAAATTATTTTGTTTTTTGATGTAAGAAAGATTACTTTCTATTTTCTGTACCTAAAGATATAAGGTAAAAAGTAGTTTTGTTTTGTAACTTTTTTTTTAATTATTTTATGTTATTCGTAGCTAATATTAAAAAGAAATTTTAGGTGAATTTATTTCAAAATTACCGCATATTGTAGCAAAAATAGTCTTTTTTTGAAATAGGAAGTAATAGTATGTTATGTTCATGAATAACTTACATATTAAAGACTAAATGATTAATGAATACATATGGAATTTAAAAGTAAAGACTGACTAACTATTATTAATTTTTATTTCTACGAAAATATGACCTTATGTAGAAGTTTTGGTATCGGTTGAAACTGATACTGATGCCGAAATTAGGTTTCAGCCGTAAAAACTAGTTTCGGTCGGACACTACATTCCAATCCTGCGGTAATAGGCAACTATATAACCAAGCGTACGAGACCAATTGACTCGTTACACCATGTAAACAAAAACGAATAAAGACATAAATATGGCTGGTCTATAGACACGCTACGGAAAAGCTACGATCGGTTGCTTATTTTGTACCATTGACTTCTATATGTTTCCAAATTTCGTCGGCCAAAAGTATTGCTTAGTTTTACTTAGTCATTTTTAATGATATTTTTGTGTTTTATTAAGAAGGGAATACAAAATTCTATCGAGTCACATATAAATCACGTTCAATCACGATCAATCACGTTAAATATAGAAATTTCAAAATATAAAATGAAACGAAAACCTGCTATCTGTACCAAATTTTTTCCTTCCTCTGTAAACTGTTAAAATGGACTTAATACTTAGGTTAACACATTAAGCTGACGATATTCTATTGCATTCCATACCGAAAATTTAAATCTTTTTTATTTCGCTACAACTTCAAAAGAGCTAGTCAATAGAATTAAGTATTCAAGTATTATGTTTGAATTGCAAAACTCATTAAGTGTAATTATTGAAATTACTGAATACTTTTAGAGTACCAGAAACATAAAATGGTGAAATAATTCAGTGATTATTTTTCTCAATTTATCACTGAAATTATTCAACAAAACATCAAACAAAAACCTACGGTTTTGGCAATAGGAAAATGAAAACTCCTTAATTTGATAAGTACGAGTGATGATTTATTTGAAAAGACTTTCAAACACCGACCGAAAACTTTCAAACACATTAAATGAATTGCAACTTGATGCATTGTCATAAAAGAAACTCTTCGTAGAGAATAAATTCATCACGTTTTGACTGCTATGTATAATGAATTCCCATCATATGCTCGATTCGTCTCAAGGAATTTTTCATTAGAATAGGGAAAAAATGATAATAATTTCTCGTACGATTATGAGTAGATATGAAAGTATACACATTACTAATCTATTTTTTCATTAATTTACATTTTACTTTGCTACTAGATTATTAAACCTCTACCAAAGTAATTAATTTTAAATGATTCAAGCATCTGAAGAAGAGGATTCTTTTCAAAATTTTATATTATTTACTTAGACATGCATTCTTTGAATTTAATACACAATATCGAAAGTAATTGGGGGAGATTTAAAAATATTTCTTCACAAAATTGGTATCATTTATGAATCTGAAAAATAAATTATTGTTTTTTTTTTCTTTTGAAAAATTACAGATAATTAAGATAAGAGTAAGAGTCTTTTCCGTCATTTATTTTAATAGACGTACGTGAGGTAGGCTTTATTGAAGCAGGTGGAGGGAACTATCGTCGCTGAAATTTCGAATTTTTACATACTTAGATTTAAATGTGTATTGCTATTGTGTGTACATAGTAGCATCTGCCCAAGGTTTATAAAATACACAGGTGGCCTCATGCGCCACGTGACGTATCCAGAAGAAATTCGTATATATCTTCAGACTGATTCAAATTTCAAAATTCTTCGTATGACGTCATTTTTTTTCTAATGGGTAACCTGTGTAGTTTATAAACCTTGGCATCTGCCTACATACGGCGTCCTGCTGTGTGCTCACCGAGCCCAAGCATATAGCTGACTGACAATGCATAATAACCCAAATCAGGTTTTAGGCTAGAAAATAAATTATCAAAAAAAAGACATTTTAGAAAATATTATCTTATCAGATTGTTGTTTTTTGTTTCAACTACTATTTCGATTTCCTTCAATTGCCAATTTTTGCCATTGTATCAGTGTAGGGTTGTGAATATTGCACGGGTAGTTACTAGTTAATAAAAATCTGCATAAACTAGATGGTAACAGTGCCATTTATTTTTTTTTTAAGTTAAATTAATGGTTGTCCATTAGTTACATATTGAAAGGATCCATTAGTTAAGAATTCTGTTCTTTTAAAGATATCACAATATCAGCATATTAAAAATCTGAGATGGCCAACCCAATTGTTAATGCGAGTCACTTCGGAAATGCATATGGTAATAACTCCGCGAGCCACCTTTAAAGTTATATGTTCTCAAATTCTTCATACTAAATTTTAATACACGTAAACATTTTTGATATATTGGTTTTCATTATTTTAGTCATTATATAGTGTATATATTTTATAAAAGTCTGATGCAACTCGCAGGTCGAAAATATAGTCAAGGGTCTTTTGCGATCGACGGGTTGGCCATTCCTGATTGCAATAAACAATGAATATTTTATACATATTGTTATATGCCGAAGATGTGAAAGTGACTGTGGGCCAGGAGACCCTTCTGCCGAGTGTTGGTCATAAAAGTAATAAGAGGAATAACGACATAAGAGATAATTGAGAATGTTCTTGAAAGGTTTTAAAAGAAAAAAAGGATTAAAAGAGTAATAAAACCGGTAAACAAAATATCTTCCAGAACAATCTACGATCAATTATTGACGGTAGGGGTCTAAGAGTCTAGAAAAGTCTCAACTGACTGACTATAAAAAGGACCACAACCGTCTGATAAAGTCAGTCAAAAATAAATAGTGAAAATATTCGAATATAAACCGTGAGGGAAATATAAACAGTGAGTTAATGCTTAGTTAGCTAATTAACGGCCAATACAATAGCCGCTAATTGTCAGTACTTCAGGCTATGCTCGTGTAGTAATTTTTAGAAGTATTGCAATTTTTTTCAAAACTTAAAAAATGTATCTGGAAGGTAAGTTACAATAGGTACAGCAAGGGATGTCGCTAGTTACTAAGGAAGAGATTTTTAAAGTTTCAAGAACATATTGTAACAGAAAGGGACAAAGTCTGTCTCTCTCTTTGTGCCATACCGGCACACGATTGGCTGAGTGGCTTCTATCTCTCTCTCACCAATGCGAATGTACATATAGATTGTTCTTGAAACATCTAGTTGGTGGTGGAACGTTCGCGAACATTGGAATATTCTAGAATGTTGGGTTGCGGGTATATAAGGCGCTCAGCTCAAGCTAGTTGAGAGTTCTGTATAGAAATTCAGCTGTGAATTTCCGTTACAACAAAGCGATAGCAAAGCGATTATTAGTGTGATTTGAATTAAAAGTGATTATTGTCATTTAAGTGATTGTTTTGACAAGTGTAATTGTGTAATAAAAAGTGAAATAATAAAGTTTTGAGACGTCACGTTATAATATTGTTAAATCCAAGTTGTCCAAGTTATTTATTAACAACCATTATAATTGACTGGCAAGACAACGTCTGTCGGGTTAAACTAAACAACTAAAAAAAATCGCCAAATTTTTCTTGTAATTTTCAAAATCGAATTCCGATTAATCTGTAGTTCTTTAATTACGTTTAATTATACACTTGAGTGGGAATTTAAGGTTTTGTGATGTATTAAATTCAGGCTAATCGAATGTCTGTTACTTGGCCACGTAGATCAATGCATACCTTCAATAGCTTTAAATGGAGACGTCTAAGACGATAAATTGGTAAAGAGGGGTGTGTCTACTCCAAAGGAAGATTAATCTGTCCGGAAAAGTGTCACGTAGAAGAGCAATTGTGCTTTAAAACTTGATGACATAAAATTTATCGATGCAAAAAATCGTACAAAAACAATATTTCACGGTATTATTAGATACTGGTGGCTTTTACGATTTGAGAATTTGATGTCGGATTAGCTCGATGTCGGATAACTCACTATATATAAGTATGTATGTATGTTCAAAGAGATTTAAAAGAAAAAATCAACTGTAATTTCATCGGACATTTTTTGCTCTTTAAACATATGATATTATTTTTAAGATTTAAATTACAAGGAATGTACTAATGGTTATGTGCAACTGAGAAATGTTATGAATTTTTAAAGGATTATATTAAATATTTATAATTAAAAAGGAAAGTGTGTAATATTGTTAAAAGAAGCCGAGAATAAAAAATTTATGTGTAAATATATGAACTTACCAACTTGATTAGAGGAGGATATCAATAACTAATCAAAAGATTATAGTTACTTTCTTTTTAAATCTTGTTTATGAATGGCGATGTTTCATGTAAGTTAGGATACATTTGTTGTACTTAAGTTTCATAAAATTATAAAATCGTTTTAGTGTTTTTTAGTGTACTGTGAAACCTAGTTATGTGGACCACTGGATATTTGTGAAACCTCTGGTATACTTTTACGACTTAAAACTTCTGTTACTAGAAATTTTCATGCTGTTTTAACTGAGATTTGATTTAAGTAGAAGAACTGAAAAGTTAAGACTTTATTTTTCTTTTTAAAAAAAAATCTATAAAACGTAGGTATTCTTCAGCAGCATTTCTTGGTGTCTCACAAGCGTTTGTCAAAGTTTGACCCTCTTATGGAAAATAAAGATAATAATTTCACAATATGGTATCTAGAAATGTTATTAAAATATAGAATGAGTTAACACCATTAAGGGTAATCATAGCAGGAGTTCCTCAAGGCAGTGTACAGGGTCCATTGTTCAACTTATTGTACACAGCTAATATGCAAGTAACGATTATAATCGATACCGCGATTGCAGCAACGGCAGAAACTTCAGCAGATGCATCAGTGAAACCACCTTAAGAAAGTCGAAGAATGGACTGGAAAGTGGAGAATAAAATTAATTCTAAGAAATCAGGACATTTTACCTTTACCTTACGTAGACTGTAATTATCATCAACGATATTGACGTTGCCACAAAAACATGGTTAAATATCTGGGTATGCATCCTTATAGAGGACCTACTTGGACTCACCACATAAAAATAAGAAGACAAAGGTTATATAGGAAAATCAGATAGAATTCGGAAACTGTCACAGAAAATAAACTTTTGATAAACAAAATTTGGCAAAACCAGTATGGACGTATGGAACCCAGCTATGGGATGCCACTTCCAATTTCAGCATAGAAATACTCCAGAGATTCTAATGAAAAACACTTTGAAAAACAGCGACAAAAATGAAAAAGAACAAATTAGAGACATGGAACTCAGCTACGGGAAGCCACTTCCAATTTCAGAACAGAAATACTCCAGAGGTCCTAATGAAAATCAGGAACAAAAACGGAAAACAGCAAATTGCATAAAGATACGGAAAAGTTAACAGTAATGACGGAGATACAGACGTATAACAAAAAATATTGTACTTGGAAAGATTGGTTGAACATCGATCAATCTTTTATTGTATCTACTGGACTACAGTAGTGAAACCAAAAGAAGACTGACTAATAATTTCATGTAACATACTAGGCTAAAGGCACTTATTACACCACTATGGAAATCGTGTAATAAAAGTTAAAAATATATGAAGCTTATAAATCCGTATTCATAAATCAGTGGAATGCATTAATTTTTTCGTTAGTACTATTGAAATTTTACCTTTTTAGGCGCACAAGGACAGGTAAAAAATAAAACAGTGGTACCCATTTTGTAACGGAAGTATGATATGTTAAAATTGAGCCAAAACTGATTTGAACTGTTACGTTCACTATATATATTTGGATAGAGCACTGAACAGTAAACAAGAAGTCATGCAAGAAACAACTGCGCATGTGGCCAAACGGGTAATTTATGCTATATCTAAACATTAGTCAATCCAACTACGCGAGATAATTGATAGGTTTTTGAAAACCAAAAGTAATTTTTGTGTTTTCAAATCTCTAAGTTGATGTTTATAGATTTTTTATTAATATTACAATTTCGAAATTTTATTTCTCCGTTAATTGGTAATTTTTTTATTATTTGAGAGATTTGAAAAAAAAAACAGTTTGTCACTCGCAAATTTTTCGCAGAAACGCTGTTCCTCAGAAAAAGCTCAATTTGGTTCGAAAGCTCCGAAAGAAAGAAATTATTGCTTGAATATATAATATTTTTGGTTGCATTAAAATTTTAATATTAGAGAAATGTCCCAATAAAGCTTTTTAAATAAATTGCGATTTCCGGGAAAATGTGCAAACGATAACTTTTATTCTTCCAAAACTCCCCAGCGATGAAAAGACATCAACTAATGAGCGAACATTGGAGTAAATATTTTTTGAAAAATTCAATATTTAAAAATCACCCAAACTTGAGCTTTTTCTTTAAATGACGTTTTTCGGGAAACTATGCAAGTGACAACATTTTCTCTTTCAAAAATTGAGCAAAAAAAACACCAATTAATGGTAAAATAAACATTTTCAAATTACTGTAACCAATATAAATTCTGTTTCAAGAAAAAGCTTGATGTGGGTCATTTTTCAAATATTGAATTTTCCAAAACTGTTTTTCACCAATAATTGATGTTTTCTTGTTAATCGAAGGTTCTGAAAGAAACAATTTTATCACTCGCATATATAATATACGCCGCTTGTTTTTATAAGTTTTAAAGCTTCAATATTAGAGAAATGTCCTATTAAAGCTGTTTCTTTAAATAGTGTTACTCGGAAAAACATGCAAGCGATAAAATAGTTTCTTGTAAAGTTCTTGAGCAACAAAAGCACCCATTTATGGTGAAAAAAAGTCTTGGAAACTCAATATTTGAGAAATGACTCATATCGAGCTTTTTATTTAAACGTCATTTTCCGGGAAAATACGACGGAAAATCTATACAGTTTTGTTTTCAAAGCTCTTGAGTGATAAAAAATCATCAATTGATGGTTAGGAAAAATTTGAAAAGTTCAATATTTGAAAAAGGCTCCAAATTGAGCATTTTCCTCGAACAACATTTTCTTGGAAAATTGGTGAACGGTAAAGTTTTCAAGACTCTTGACTGACAAAAAAAAAACAAATTTATGACTCACATTAAAATTAAAACTTCAAAATTAGGGAAATGATCCGTTTGGAGCTTTTTTAAATGACTTTTTCGGGGAAAATATGCAAGCAAAATAATATATTCTTTCCAAACTGGAGCAACAAGAAAATACTTATAAATACTGAAATAAAAGTTCGATCTTTTTTTACTTTTAGAAAAGCTCTAATCATCAACTTTGTACTACAGAGGGTGTATCTGGAAAATATACGACCGGCCATTTCAATTTCTAGAATTCTTAGACGAAAAAAAAACACAAAAATATTTCGTATTTCGTTTTTATAAATTTTAAAACATTGTCATGCTTATTTAATTTCGATTTCATGCAATTCAATTACCAATTTTTGCCATTTGTCAGTTGTAGCAGTGTTGCCTGTGCATATTTGACGGGTAGTAACTAGTATTTTTAAATTATATTTACTTAAATTCTTTTAAGAATTCTAACAATACAAAACTATTTTACAAAGAAGTTTAACTTCTTACGTGTGTCCAAAATGTACATTCTTTTTTTTTTGATAATATTGGTTATATTAGAATTTAATTTGGGAAGGTATAGTTTAAGTTTGGCAAAAGGTTGTTGTTTAAGGGTCGCTAACATAAAGCTTTCGTAATAGTCATTCGACAATTGTCAATTGACATATTGTTAATTGCCAATTTTTATTCGCAAACTGCAATTGATTATTGAAATATCGTTAATGTATTCTTAGCTTCAATTGACTTGCAAAGCCATATTTTAAGTCCCAATTACAAATATGTAACAATAAAACATAATTTCCTTCGATAATCTCTAATTATACTTTTCAACTACAATTGACTTCAATTAAATGACTTCAACGGCATCAACGTTACTTATTGTCATTTTTGATTCGTATATTTTTGCCTTTGCTCTACTAAATATTTAATCATTAAAACATTGAAATTCGTTTCAATCAATAGGTATATAAAAACTGCATATTTTGAGTGTACTTATTGACGGTTGTATTTATTCCGTTTTAATAGGTAAATTTCTATTTTTTAATCAAAATTTATTTACATAAATGAAGAAAAAATCGCGACAAAATATGTTTGCACTGTTAAATTATTGATAGTTCTTTTTTCATAATATTTATAGTTATTTTGTATTAAAAAATAAAGGACAAAAATGTCCCATTTATCATCTCTGTGGTTTTAAAACACAGCAATAAATGGGCCAGCTGATAAATGGCCACTATCTATGAGTCGCATTCACATAACCGGCTCATATTAAATCTAGCATTATAAAAAATGTGGTGATATGGCCCATAAGGGATGAGAACATTGAGCAGTAAACTATATGTTATGTACCTAAATCTGTTATAATAAACCCTTACGGTGAATAGAAGCATTGATGCTGTTATTAAGACTGGCAAAGAGTCAAACTACGCGAATTTGTCGCAAAAGCTCGAAAAGCTCAAGTATATTTTATATGATACGTACGTGTACATGGATTTTAGCATAAAGCGTGAGGCAATGCATGTTAGGAGCTTTTAATATATATGTAGGTCGCGCAACATGGTCGACAGTTATTTTTAGCACACAACCCACCTGTTCAGACGGGACCTGTTACAAATACAACCATGAATTATGTTCGATCGATAAATTTGTATAATGAGATACTGCATTAGACACATAGATCTGCTCTTTTGTCTTATGCTTGAAAATAATTATAGTGATACCTGATTCGATTTAAATCGATTTTAGTCAATGTGTTCTTGAATTCCTGTACTGCGTACATTAATATTAATATACATATATAGACGTTTACGACTGTAATACCAAGAATAAGTTTATCAAGAGAAAGAACCTTGTAAAATTCAATTAGGTTTTAGTTCATGTTTGAGTCAGTAAATATTTTTTGAAAACAAATATTCTTTTAATTTCCCAAGTTTAATACTTTAAAAGGTGAAGGGATATACCAGTTTGCTTTAAATTTTAATAAATCACTTACTTTTATGAGCCGTTCTGATATGGAATATTTCCATAGTCTGTAAATTGTTAAGGATGTTAAGGAGGTATGTCAAAATGCTACCAGACGACCAAAAGTTTATTTAATGCTAAACTAACTGGGAAAATTTTAAAGCGATTCACGATGTCGTTAAAAAGTTATTGCAATTTAAAAATACTATGATTTTATACGTAATCTTAAGGAGATTTGGTGATCCAACAGACTAAATTTATTTTTATTACCAAAAACAATGCTAGTAGGCATCCAAACTTACAAAAAATATAGCTTAAACTTTAGGAAACTAATTTTGAATAAGTTTATTGAATTCACTACACTGTTTTTAAGAAACAAATAAAAAACAGACCGACAATGTGGTTTTTACGTGATAAATTAATAAGTGTATAAGAAAGTGCGGCAACATTGTCGTAAGTTGAGACGTACCGAGTAGTATATTAAACAAGCTGTGTTAGTACATTTGGTTAGATAAAAATGAAACGCATAATTTATAATCTGTCATGAAATTGGTGAGAGCATCCGTGATAATTGTTGTAAGTTGAATTATTAAAATAATCATTGCCTGATGATGACAGCCAAAAACCGTTGAAACGCGTCGTAATAAAAAAGAAATTGAGTCAAAAGACATATATTACGATCCATTAATTTATTAATTGTGACTCGGAAATAAATAAAATACTTATAATTATTAAAAATGTTAAGCATAACTTATCTTTGTCACACTCATGAGTACACAGCCTAAAGCGGAAAAGGGTGAAATATGTCAATTTTTTTTTTCATAATGTTGAGTATGTCATGCATGCTCACTCATATCATGTGAGAGAGTAAAACTAAAGTTGCCAATGCTTTCAACTTATTAATTTAATTTTTATTTATTTGATATAATTTTCTTAAAAATATGCTAATCTAATGTTTTGTTTAAGATTTAATCATATTATAAAGTCTACATTCATAACTCATAAGCATCAAATCAACAATATCATGATTAAGTTACGTTGAAATCATGGCATATTCAGTCCCAAAAGTGAGTTAAAATTTTTCTTTATTTTTGGTTTTTTCTTATATTGTTTAAAATTTTTGGTGAAATATCCGATTTTCTCTTAAACTATATACAGTTTTTTAAGCATTGACCTATTTATTCACCTCATGGTACACTATATGACGTATTTTTTACGAATTTCTATTTTGTGTACTTTTATCACCGATTATAATATATAACTTAAAAGTTGATGTATTATAATAAAGATGACTTAAAGCCTAAGAATAATTTTAAAACAAGTTTTACCCAGCTTTACTAATAAAAGTATCTATATTTCAGCATAACGATTAGTGTGTGTTTTAACATAGTCAGTTTCCATATATTTTTCATGTTCCATATATTTTTAAAAACTAATATTTAAAGGGACTTTAAGGGAAAAAGCGTATATTTTTCTAAGCCACTGGTATTGATACTGAAAGCCACTGAGCTCAAAGTATGCATATTAAATATATCCAAAAAAAATCTACCTTTTTTTTTTAAATGAGATACATTAAAAATATTATTCTGGTCTTCAGGATGACAAAAACAAAGATTATGCAATTTTAAGTTTTTAATATTGATATTAAATGGTCTGTCATAGCAATTTTCGATTTTTCAATCTGAAGAGCATTATTTTCACAAAACTTTTGATCCATCACACTGAAAGAATTAACTAATATATATTCTTGAAGGAAATTGGAAATTCTACAAACAATGTTGGATAGTTAATTTTCGTCAGACCAACCGTTTCCTTATACACGAGCCTTAAATATTGACCTATTTTTCCGATTGGATTTTTAACTTTGGAATTTTATAACTACTGAATGAATAATTATTGAGTAATTTTTTTATTTAATCTTAAAACAAACCAAGTGCCCTACAAAAATGGTTTCTTAAAATTTTTTGATAAATTGATTTTATTCAAAATTATTCAAGGTCATAGTTGAATAATTCGCTTTGAATAACATTTTTTAAATATTAGATGATAAAACTCAGAATTTAGCTTTTATAAAATTAAAAAAGAAAACTCGGGTTTTTTAAGATTCGGTAGATGTTTTATTTTCCACATTCGCTGCGTTTCGTTGCTTATCGCAACTTCATCAAGCGTCTCTTTTATTTAATTTGTTACTATAAGCAATGAAACGAAGTGAATTTGGAAAATACAACATCTAACGGATCTTAAAAAACCTAAGTTTTCTTCTTTTAATTTTTTAATATTATTTATCATCGTTTTATAACAGCTATAGTTTTTAGTGATTCTAGGATCAATAAAAATTCATATATCAAGGAAAATTGAAAATTTGCTCGATACGAGATTCGAACCCAACATCTATCAGTTTTGGAGCGGCCACCTAGACCACTCGGCCACCAGTGGGCTTGAAATAACTTTGAGAGAAGTAGATTAATCAAAAAATGCTACGAAAACTTTTTTGTAGAGTTATTAGTTTCCTTGAAGAACAAATGTTGTAAATTTAAATTTTTTTTTGGACAGTTATTTATATTTGACGAGTTCGCTAAGGATTTGTGTTAGGACGTACAACAATACACTAATTTATATAGTTACGAAAATCTGATTTATTTCACCCAATACACTTGCTTTTACAATAATCACAACTTCATTGTTTATAACTAATTGCTTCTCACTGACTGTTTATATTTGACATTCAGTTAATCTATGACTGTCTGTTTATATTTTACTTCTTTTACTCCTGATTGAACCCATTTTATAGTGGTTAAGATCTTCCAGTATTTTCGACCATTTAAGGACACTTTTTATTGTCCGGTTTTATTATCCTTTTCTCCTTTCTCTTTTAAAGACCTCCACAGAAACTTCTCGATCATCTTTTTATCTCATTGTTCTATTTACTTTTATGACTTACGCAGTAGGGCGCCACCTGGGTGTGAGACCCAATATGGAACAATATGATCTCGGGAAACAAGAGAAAGATACGTTATTTCATCATGTATAACAAAAAATGCCACCTGTTCAGGTTACCAGGAGAAAAGAGCTTTGGGAAGAAGGACATCCTAACTCGGCAACTATCTTGGATGTTTCGGTTGGAGCACTCCTACACTGCGGCTTTCCTACACTGCGGTATAAAAAATATAATTGTTAATATTGATGGGTCACTAGAAGAAGAAGAAGAAGAAGAAACATTATTTGAGTTCGAGTAAAATACTAGTGATGTACAAACAGAAGAATATGACGAAATATGAAGTTTAATTTTTACTACGGAACTCTAAAACAAGGAAACAAAACATTGAATTAATTACATTTTTAAAATAGAAAATACAGCGTATAAAATTTTTAGTTTGTTGTAATTCTTAATGAAAGAAAATTTGTTATTGTTATCTAATTAAAATTCTTCGTTTCCATTTAATTATTTTACTTTTGAAAATTATAAAAGGAAACTATGTTTAGAATCAGAAAGAAACGGAATTATTTTTCTTGAATTTTCACCGTTAAATACATTTTTAAATTGGGTAAACTTTTTTTCAATTATGTTAGGGAAGTTTATATATACAAAACACGGTAACAAAAAGTAAAAGCTTTACGAGTTTATTTCAATTTTTTCCTTACGCTTTATAAGCTCTTAATAAACCAACATACTTTATTACATTTTTCGTTAAATTTCCTTTACATAAACCTGTTGTATCCCACCAACATCACTCCTAATGATCCATTTCCTCAGCATGTGAATATATGTAGACAGAGCTTCATAAACTCATCTTTCTTTGAAAATTTGCGACCCACAAAACTTTCTTTATAAACACTTATTTTTAGATTTTCGTAACTAAATAAAATGCAAGCGAGCGAAAGCTCAAGTTATTCTTCCGTCCATGAACCTACGTATATGTATATACTATATGTATTATTATGCTCAACAGAAAAGCTCTGTGTATTTCAACTCCAGTTTTCTGCAGGAACTATGTAAAATTTAAATAAATAGAAAATGACGAAAATGTTTTTGTCAGATAAATTCTCGCTTTGTATTTGCCAGTATTTTGTGACTCATTTTCACTTACGTGTCGGATTGTTTATATCATACATTATCAAAAATTCATAAAGCATCGGAAATGTTTTACGCTTTAAACGTTGGTATATTGCCGAAAAATTATGCGGAAATTACGTATTTTTCAAGCCATTATTAACAACAAAATGAAAGGGAAAAGTTTAAGTTTTTTTTGTATGGAAACTTGCATCAGAAAAAATATGTCGTTTACTTTAAAATAGAAAAATTAATGAATCTAATTTTCCAAAAAAATGTCGTAAAATTTTCTTTACTTACAGCGTAGAGGAAATTGATATTTAAATTTTCATCAATATTTATGTACTAAGCGGTAATAAAACATTTTTTGAGTTCCAGACATTGTTGAGAACTTCACAGAATCTCGATGGATTTCTGATACCCTTCAAGATATTTAAGGTTGTTAACATACTTAGCAGGGTTGATCGGCTTATGTCTCCTTTGTGTTAGTAGATGGCAATCAGTGATAGCATGGATGACCTTCCGTGATCGCTTAACGTTTTCCATTCCTCTAATTCCCTTGTGGAACACTATCCTGGAAGATTAGTTAATAATATATATATATATATATATATATATATATATATATATATATATATATATATATATATATATATATATATATATATATATATATATATATATATATATATATATTTCTAACTTTATTAACCTTACCAAAAGTTCTTTCCTCAAAAATAAACACTAACTTTCAAAGCTCTTTTAAAGCTGTGAACAGAGCTGTCAAAGATACTTTTGGAAAGAATCTAGATATTAGATATGTTTAAAAAGTATCCGAAGCTACTTTAGGTGTCTAGTTACTCTTAAGAAATTAAAACATAAATACTTATTATGAGATACTTTTGAGGGTACTTTTCTTTGCTTTATACATTATGTAGGCACTAAGTTTCGCAACTCATTAAGTAAAGTTTATTAGTAATCATATAATGAATTTCTTATCTTTATTAATTAATAAAAAAGGAAAGTATATACGTCAAAACGCCTGTAAACACAGTACCCTTAAAAGAACGATAGAAGGTTAATATAAGAAGTATAAATTGAATCTTATAGAACAAAAGAGAACAAAACTACGTATTTGATTTCTCGGTATTTAAATAACTTTTCGGTGTCTAAGATACTTTTTTAGTTACAAGATATAGTTCTTTTTAAAAAGTACTTAAAATACTAGTTACTTTTTGTCAAAATTAATAGAACTAAAATACAGTACCTTAGATACTTTAAAGTAACTAAGCTAATGTCAACTAAGTAAGATACTTAGCTTCTGACAGCTCTGGCTGATAATTAATTTACGTACTGTATTTTTGAAATATAAAGAAACTTTTGATACTTAAAAATACCTAACACATGGCATTAAAATTAACGAAAAAAGGTTTTATTTGAACATTTAGTATGTTATACATATATTAAAACTACCTAATTGGAACGTTGATTTTAAGTAGGCTTTTGTTTTGGGAGTTGTTTTATTAAAAAAAATGACAAATTGTTTATAAAGCTTTAAGAGCTTAAAAAGAGACGATCTATTGGTTTTTTATTTGCATATAATGCAAAGAAAAACTAAAATAAAATTCATTCATTAATATTTTTATTGTATTGCCTTTCTAGAAAACTAATAAAATATTTGTCTAGTTTTTCGTTAATTTTCGAATTTTGTCCAATGATAGATTTTCGAATTGTTTTAGTAAAATTATTTAAGGCAACCAGCGACTAGCCACTAGATTAGCGACTAGCACAGGAATTAGCAATCAATATATACATTTTTGCGATAATTACCCGTCATTGTATTGCCATGAAGTTCTTTAATGGCTCTAGAACTTATAAATATCCGTAAACCGAGATATATTAAGAAATATGCACGTTTTAAAAAATTGAATGAAGTGGGTGTACGGCTACTTTAGGCATTATTTTCTGTAAATTCTTTAAATTTTTAATTGTTGGTTTAATTGTAACAAGCGTAAAAAAGAGTCAATTTACGCAGGTAAAAAGTAAAGCTCTCAATGAAATTGTATTCTTTGAATACATTTATCACAATCCCAATGAAAATTGGGAATTGCAGAAAATATTGAAGTCCTTAGGAATTAATTAGTTCTTAACATAAAAGGAAGCATTACGATTTATTCGGACAACTTTACTAGAAGTACTGGATTCGTGGAATGTTGGATTGTTTAGTAGAGCTCCATAGTTCTATTCCGTGCATTCAAATAAGTCTTAATATTGATTTATATAAAGTTAGGTTATTGGATGTGTCTATTGTAGCTCTAGATCCTTATAGTCTTTGTAATAGTCAGTAACGTCTATTAAATTATGGTCCTTTTAGTTTAATGTGTGGATTCTAGGTGAAGAGAATTTCTAGGTTGAATTCTTGATACCGGCTGAGATTCGTAAAATTTGCTGAGCTTTTTAAGGTAACGTTATCTTACAGTTTACACAATAACTTATATGTACGGGTTTTTACGTCCTTCAGTTATGGGAGTTATGCACTTCTTTTTTTTCGTAGGTTTTAGCTTACAATAAAGTGTAGTTAAAGTTCTTTCTCTATCGAAAATGGTAGTACCGAACCTCTCACTACGAGCGTTGGCATCGTTTTATCTTCCGTTGGTGGGAGAAACGAACCGATACGAAATTTAAAAGTAAGAGCAGGATAATAGAAATAATGGCTCATGTGTACTTTAGCACACCTACAATCTGGCAATGTTTCTTTTTCGACTTTGTTTTTAATTTAATTCGCGATTAAATCGATCTATAATGAAAATTTAGCCATAAAAGAGGGAATTATACCATATTAGAATTGAATTAACAACAATATCGCGAATTAAATTAAAAACAAAGTCGAAAATGCAACGTTGCCAGATTGTGGGTGTGGTAAAGTACACTTGAGCTGAAATAATTGCTGTCATCTCGTTTTCTTAAACTTTGTATGCTTTGTATCGGTTTCTTTTTCCTATCAACGGAAGACATAACGACTCCAGCGTTCGTAGTGAGAGATCCGGTACTATCATTTTCGATACAGAAAGAATGGTTGGCTTTGGGCTCCAAGTTTCGGTCGAAAAAACTAGTTTCGGTCGGACACTATTAAAGCGTTAATAATTTTCAAATTCATACGGGAAATAAAGAGGAAATAAATCCAAACGGGAATTATAAGATTCTGTTTTTGCTATTTCATAACGGAATTCTAAAAAATGGCTTTCGAATTGGTGAAGGAAATTCTGATTTTCTTTTATATTTTTAAGTAGTAAACTAAATTTTATGGGCATTATTTAATGTTCATCCCAGCCTAATAGTATTCAATGCGGGAAGTAATTATTCAGGAGATATCAGTTTGCGTTAACACCTCTTCCCGATTCCTCCGAGCATTGCAAATCGTACAAAACTATCAATACGTAACGATCAATCGTACTGGTTTACATCGAATTTATCTTTTTCGGTAAAAAGCGTAACCTTAAAAAAATCCCTTCATTAATAAACGAACACGACTGCACTGCGCTCCATCCAACTTGTTCCGCGTTCCACTCGAATAAAAACCCATAAAATATTAAACGCAATGTTTTTATGGTTGTTGATTGAGCCGCAGATGCCATTGCCATTGCTCCATTGAGCTAGTATAATTTTGGCAAAGTTTTATTGCCGATGGAAGAGAGTTCATAAAATTTGAACATAGAATGGAGTGATGGTGGATCTATTAGGTGTAGAAGGGTTATTATATATTTAGGAATTACACGAGGCAAATGTTACGTTACGTTAGATTGTATTAAACAGGATAGGTGGTGACTGGTGAGGCATTATTGTATGGGAAATATATAGTCTATTATATATGGTATAGGAATAAGGCAGTGGCGGCTTGACAATGGAGGTGAAAGAGTCATTGTCTTCTGATACTAAAGTTTAAATTAGGTTGTTATTATAAACATGATTTAAAAAATGTAGAAATCTATTATCCGAAGTAAAAAAATAAAAAAAAACGAAGATTTTCAATCGTTTTTTTATCGACCACAGTAAAGTTTATGCGAATCAAATTTTTTTTTAATTGTTATTTACCATCGCTATAACTAAGGTCTTTAGCGACTCTAGAGTTTTTAGAGACTCTAGAGAATATCGAAAATTTGCTCGGTACGAGGATGGAATCCAATTTATCAATCCATGAATATATTTTTTCTTTTTATTTGAAACTTATAACACCTATAGAAAAGGTACCTATATAGAATAGGTATATAGAATAGCCTATCTATACTAATATATAAAATTCTTACGTCTGTCTGTACATTTCGATTTTGAACCCAATTTTAGGGTAAATCTTTGTTTCAAGAGGCCCTTATTCCAAATTTAACATTTTTAAAATTTTTGTCTGTCTGTCTGTCTGTCTGTCTGTGTGTCCCGATTTAACTAAAGAACGGAACAACCGAATTTAATGAAATTTGGTATTAAGATATTACATAATTTCCCACAGACTATAGGCTACTTATCATTCCAAAAATATAATAAGGGAAGGTATTCCCTAGGGATGAAAACAGAAATTTTTACACTAGACCGGTGAGTTATATATCATTGGAAAGGTAATTAAAAGTTAGAAAATAATCTGTAAAAATATTTTTAGTTGAACTGACAAGAAACACAGTACACTTTTTAAAATCTTTTTTTTTTATCAACCAATGATTGTGACCTGGAGTAATTATTTATTCTGCTGAAAAACATTAAGGGAGCAATTATTTGTCATATATTTCATTATCAACCTTATCAATCAAAATATAAAATCTTCCAAACTAACTTTTCTTCGGTATTTAGAAAAATTTGAAAATCAATTATTGTTATTGAAAATAAATAAAATATTCGAATTTACTTCCATGTTTTCTACCTATTTCCAACAATTTTGTATGTACAACGTCCAAATGTGCGAAAACGAATTGCTTTTTAGTAATGATATCAAAGTAAAGAAGGTCATAATTTTTTTCGTTTTACATTGTATTTTCCAAATAAAAGCATATTTGTGTCGATGAAATTTGGAAAATGTTTTTCTTATACGATGCAGATATATAATAAGAAAGGGGTTTTGATAATTCCTCCCCTAAAAAAGTGAAAAACGGTGGCAAAGTTTGTACGGCATAACGTCTGTTAAACAATCGAAATTTTAAATTTAATTATCAAAATATGTTCGTTATAGACGAAACGTTTTATCGCTTAAAATAAAACAATGTTGATTTATTATTAGATTCAAAAACGTAGGATCTGCTTAAAAATTTAAACTCTATTAAATATATATATATATATATATATATATCTGAAAAAGGTTAAGTTCATAAGTGAGCATTAAGTTTTTTGGCTTTCACATATTGTAATCCTAAAAATCCGAAATACGTATTCACAAATAAATACATTAGTGAGCGAATATCGAGTAGCGAGCAATTCGGCGAACTAAAAGGAAATGATTTAATTATATAGTTGAAATTCAGATATTTTAGTAATAAGTGCATAGATACACAATGGTTATACTTGAGTATGGAGGAACTGGGTTTCGTGCAATTGAACAAATTTTAATTTCGCGGTAGTTTCGTACATTGCAGTAGTGAAATAGTTTCGAAAAAAGGGTTCATTCGAGAGTCGAGACAATGAAATGTGATTTTTACTAATATTATAAATATCTAGGCGAGTGTTTTGATAACTTTTGACTGTTTTAAGTTATAATTATGACTGACTTTATAGAACTTAACGATAGTTTTTATTTATGTATAAATGCTGATTGATTTACGGATTAATTGGTTCACGGTAGGTATGCCTACCGTAGGTATACGGTTTTTTTAGGTACTTTTTAGGTACTTTTTAGATATTTATAATTATTTTTTGAAAATGAATTGATCATTATATACAACTATTTTATTCTCAGTAACAGTTTATTAAATGTGTATTTTTAAAGTTGACAAAATAGTGTTCTTAAGTATGATTATGTTTTTCGTAAAAGAAATAAAAAAAATCATAATTTTCATATGCCACAACAAATAGCAAATTTAAAAAGAAAATATAATCTACACCTACGTTACGCAGACGAAGTCGCGGGCATCAGCTAGTAGAATTATAAAACTAAAACGAGTTTTGAGTTATTGTATCTTTTGCTGATAGAGAATTGAATCAGTTGTTTTACGAAACAGTTAGTTCTTTCGTAAAACATCTTCAATATGTATAACTGACCGACATTTATTGGTTTTATAGCACAAAATCTAAATTTAAATTCGAAAAATTGCATAAACGTTTTGTATTTAATTTTACAATGTGTACACCCAATTTTTAAAAAGGATAAATAAAAATTCATCACTGAAATTAATAGATTATTAAACTACGAAAAATTATATTTTCTTAATAATAAGCTGTTAATGAAATGTATAACATAATGAAAACTGTTTTACAATAGATTGCTTTTATTATATTTCTAAGCCAATATCTCAATAATTTTTTATCACTCTTTTAATTATAATTTTATAACGACCATATACAAAGGTAAGCAGCTAGATTTACTAATAGTTTGCCGTATGTCCCTTTTAGAGACATCAAACTACCCAACGATGCATTTCTTATTACATTTTTAAATTAATTCTCGATTTTTATGTTAATTCAATTTTAATATCGTATATTTTCCTCTTCTGCTGTTAAATTTCCATTATGGTCTAATTTAATCGTGAATTGAATCCAAAAACAAAGTAAAAAATGCAAGGTTGTTAGATATTGAAACAGTAGTTTTTTATTTTTTTATTTTCGTTTGTTTCATCTAAGCAACCTTACACCAAACGCTAATTGTGACCAGCCATTCTGTATTATTTCTAAACTTGGATTGCGATTTCGTTAAACATTAAGCAATGGAACTTTATTCAGCTGTTTTGCAATATTGCTAGCGATTTGGCAAAGTAGCTGCCTTGACAATCTATCTCCGACATAATGTCAGTATTATTTTTAATGCATTTTTAATCGATCGTGGTTGGTTTCAAATCTTTGTTCGTTATAGCAGTCACTACATTATGTGAGTACTATATTGAGTATTACAGTGAGTCACTACATTAAGTGTTAAAACTTAACACTTTTAAGTTTATTTAAAATTAACCCCACTTCCCGCGGAAACTAAGAGGATGAGAAAGGTTTTTTAAAAAAATAATGTGACCAATTTATTGTCTAAATGAAAATATATATATGAACGTTACTAAAAGAATAACCACCCTAATAAAACAGCGGAAAAAATTTGTACTTTTTGGAGAATAATGCTTTTTGTTCTCTACATATAAAAGAATCGTATGTATTACTTGGATACTATTTAATTATTTAATGATAACGCGATTACTTTGAAAAAGGATGACCAAAACGAAGATCAGTTTCATTAAAAACCACTTTTCATATTTTGGTATAAACTCACACGGTTAATATCCATTATTAGTTAATTAAGTAATTTTCATAGGATTTTTGGACAAAAAAAAAATAAATAATTATTATTTTTTCTTAATGATTTTTATTTGATTTTCGGTCGACGTTTCGTTGCCATTCGGGACTTTATTAAGTAATTAATCCTATAATGATCATTTAATGACATATGCTTGAGTACTTGCTAAAGTCCCGAAACATACAAAAACGAAATAAGAATCATTAAGATAAAAATTTGATTATTTTTACTTTTTTAAATCCAAAAACCCTTTGAAATTAACTAAATGTTGGTGTAAAGTTACTGTATAGTACTTACTATTTAAATGTTTTTAAATGGTACCTACGTGATTAAAATAAATGTTTAAATGAAACATTTTTCCATTTATCTTTCACTTCTTCCGTCTCCGGAAACGGTTCAGTATTACAAAATCTTAGTTCAGCGCTCAAAACAAGTCGTAGTAAGTAAAACGCAACAAATTTCATCGAAATCGGTTCAGTATTTTGAAAATAAAAAAGTTTTACGTTTTAAAAAAAAGTTATTTTAAGAATATAAGCGTTTAAAGATTTTTTGCGTTATGTTTTTATTTTATTTTGTGATAACCCGGAAATTCTTTACTTTAATTTTTACTTTTTCGAACTTATTAATGTTTGAAAATATCAAAGTTTTTTGTTTTTACCCGAGAACTTACCCCAGACCAAAGAAAATATTAAAATTAACAACCACTTTAGATTAATAGAAAGAATTTTCAATTAAATATCAAAGTTTTTAGATTTTACCCTCGAATCAGATTGGAAAAAAATGATTTCGTAGTCCGAAGATTATATTATAATTAAAATCGATTGATTTAGATTAATTAAAATAATTTTCAATTCAAAAGTTTAACACTTCCAACCAAACTATTCTAATCATCATTATATCAAAAAGACTTTTAAAGTATTTTTATTTATTCATTTTTATGATCATTTAGCATTGCTTTATAACTGCCAAGATCATTAGTGACTTCAGATTTAATAAAAATCCGTAAATTTAGAAAAATGCTTTTCATTGTATAGTTATTCAGTCATTTTAAAAAATATTTTTTGTAACTTCATTTTCCCCCATACCTATTTTTTAAAATGATGATATTCCGTATTTTGTAAGTACTGGACTTTGGTTGTTACACAAAAAATTCCGCATGAAATAGCGAATTCCATCATTGGTGGACTGAATTATGCGGAAATTGCTTCCAAGTTAAGTGAATTCAAATAGTTAAGAAGGCCATTCGCGCTCCGACTTGCAGTCCAACTAGTGGTTCAACTTTCGAAGTTGGATCTAATGAACCGTGAATGGTGTTGTTGGAAGTTGGATGTCTAGCGGATCATTTAGGCGATCCAACGAGTAGTCCGACTAGTTGGACTGCAAGTCGGAGCGTGAATGACCTGCTTTATTCGGCTTATGTCTCTTTTAGTGACATCAATATCTGGCAACGTTACATTTTAACTTGATTTTTAATCAAATTTGCGACTAAATCGGGCAATATGAAAATTTAGCGACAAAAGGAAGGGAAAATCGCGAATTGAATGACAAAGAAAGAAGAAAATGAAACGTTGCCAAATATTGAAGTCATTAAAATGGACTTGAGTCGGGATTTCATTTCTTTTACAGCCACTCGATAAGCTATATACACTCGATATTCTCGTATAAGTTCTAGACTATAAATTCCTTAATGTAAAAATCGTGGAAGTATTGAGAAGTTACTCTATTAACTAGTGGAAGTTATTTGCTAATATTGAAAAATTATTCGTGGGTCACTTAAATACTTTACGCGGATCGAATGGAGTTCTGGGCTCCTAGACTCTAGTTTGAATAATTCAAATGTCTGTACCATTTATCTACTGTAATTTATGGAAGAAAAATAATTTGCTTCCCCTGATTTTTTTTTTTCGTGAGCCGCCACTGGAATAGGGGTGTTCGACGCTGCAGACATTGCATGTGAGACCTTGGCGTCGTGACGTCTCCTACCCAACGCGATGGGTTCACACGACGCCTCATCCATTTTATCATGAATTAAGGTTGGAGGGGTGCGGGGGGGGGACGGATGGTTGATTTTATTCTAATAAAATGTTTAAGGCGTGTTATGCACTTGTAAAAGCATATTCGTATCAAGTACGAAAGTATGAATAACACTGAACATTCGTCCGACGACATTAACATTGCACACTTTGCGAGCTTGAAACCTTGACCTATAGATGCGACCTCGTCAACTTGTAGGCCGCTTTATCGAGCTTTTCGCGTTGACCACTATATGCACCTTGAAAGCACCTTAATTGTGTACACATTACAAAACTCAATGCACACAATCAATATTAACTAGAAAGTGATTACATTTTACGTTTGCTTTTTTTTATGATTCCCATATTCTCCCTCGTGTTTGACGTTTACGTAAAAATTTAATTACTTTTTTTTTATAGTCTTATCTTAATTGGAACACTAAATGATATGAAATTAATTAAAAAACAACGAAATAATTAAATTCCACCTCACAATGATTTATTTGTTCATGATTTTTTATCATTAGAAGTCATTGTAAAAATTTACCTCGTTTTAATTACCTGAATTCTCTGCATAAATAAGGATTGAAAAAAATTAATGATTTCTCTGACGACAAAACAAAGGAACATAATTTATATACTGGAAATATTTGACGTGATAAAGTATGATATATATATACCCTATATGAATTTTGATTCAAAAATTGATTGAAGTTAATTGATATTGCATGAATAAACAATGAAGTAATGTAAATATTAAGTTCCTACAAAAATTTTCGAAATTTCTTTGACGGAAAGAAAACATTTTTGGACGAAAAATTAAAACTCAATTTTATGATCTCAACTTGAACTAGGTGCTCAAAAACTAAAATAAGAAAAAAAAATAAGACATGAATATATCATAATTGGTTAATTCTAAATATGTATCAGCACCTTGATAGTAAATTTACTAAATGTTCAGAGGATAATTGTTGGAGTGGAAAAATAAGTTAACACTTTTTGTTCTACGCGACGTTTCGCAATAATTTATTGCT
Organism: Sisyra terminalis; assembly: GCA_958496175.1. Classification (NCBI taxonomy): domain Eukaryota; kingdom Metazoa; phylum Arthropoda; class Insecta; order Neuroptera; family Sisyridae; genus Sisyra; species Sisyra terminalis. Next base: position 28,992,121 of record OY292278.1, read on the forward strand.
TCTTCAGGCGCTCAAAACATGTAGGGGAAGTCCGGGCAAAGCGAATACCCTACAATATTTCGAAATGGCTCGAGCAAATTTGCCTGTCGTAGGCTACGTGATGCGTCCTCCATTCCTCAAACGTAAACAAACAGAGCTAGCGTATGGTGACCCGTCGTTGGACAAAAAAATAGTTAAAATAAATAAGTGATACTTTGTTACGATATTTCAAGGTAAGTATTTTCATAATTACTCATGTATATGTGATGTTACTGTTTTGCCTTGTTTGTGTTTTTAAAGTGTATGCTTTCTTGTTGAATTACTGCAAGTTTTATTGAGATATTGTTTTTGGATTTGGTTGTAGGTTAGGTTTGGTACACCAAGTACCTATTGGGCAAAGAGAATACGGGCAAAGTGGATACGTATCCACTTTGCCCATATAGCAATTTCAATTTACCTGGTAGGCTTTCTGATCAATGGCTTTCATTTATAATTCTATAGATGGTTTACAAATATAAAAGGAAAACTAATCAAGCCAAATGGAGTGAGGATGTTATGATGCTTGCGATAGCAGACTGTAATGCTGGTATTCCAATGAAAACGACAGCAAGAAAATATGGCCTACCTTATGTTACTTTGTATAGGCATTGGAAAAAAAGTAATTCTACAGCTCAGCTTGGCCGTTTTCGTAAGGTTTTTAACAACGAACAGGAGAACGATCTTCAATCGTATTTGCTGATAATTAAGAAGCTATATATCTATCATTAATTTCATTCTTCTTATATTGATTTCGGTATTTTTTCTTTAATTTACCATGTGTTCCCTTTGCCCTATGGTCCTATCCACTTTACCCGGTTGGTTGGGCAAAGCGGATAGCTGTACCAATTTGAATATTGTTGGTAATTTTAAGTAAAATATTGATGTTACCAATTTTTTGATGATTATATTAAAAATTATAATGAATACTTATTCATACTCAGTAGTTGTTTTATTTCTATGCCTATACGTTTTCTTGCTATAGATCATTAAAGCTTAAGGTGTCCACTTTGCCCGGACTTCCCCTAATATTAACTTCGTTATATATAATACTACGGATACTAGTCATATACTTTATAAAATGTTATGGCATTGAGTGTATGAATTACACAATGGACAATTCCTTGACAAGTTTTTGGCTTTTCAATATTTTTAATTTAATTTTTATATTTCTTTAATTTACTTAAAAAAGTCAATTTTAAATGTACTACAAGCAAGTAGACCACTACAAATAATAAGAATATGGCAATGCAATTATTATATATAAGGAAGTTAATATTGTATGTTTTGAGCGCCTGAAAAAGTAACAAATTATTGCGAAACGTCGCGTAGAACAAAAAGTGTTAACTTATTTTCCCGCTCCAACAACTATTCTCTAAACATATAGAAAAATAATTGATTAACTGATAGTACAAAAACAAATTATGGAAATGTACCGAAATATATGGATAGAATCCCAGAAAATAAGTATTCAAAGAACTTTGGCAAGTAGAAGGAACAAAAAAGAAAACCAAAGAAAACAACAAAGCAAAAGGCTTCTAAAATTGGGAAGAAAAGAAATCAGATTGTTTCAGAACATTCAGAACATTTCCGTACTGTAAATATAAAATAAATACTAAGTATCAGTGTATGAAGAAAATATAGAGAGAGGGAGGAAACTTTCTCTACATTCCTTACATTTCACTGTTCGGCTTTGGCTTGTAATCGTTTTTGCTCCTTAGAACCATCTGAGCATGAACTTAGAAACCTCCTTAAAGACCCAAATGTTCATTTACTTTAAAGGCTTAAAAGGAAGTATTAACAACGGAAACTAAGAATAAAGGTAGTACGGACAAGTTCACCTAGGACTCAGTGTAGAGAAAATTGCTTTGGTAGAGAGGCTTAGCCGTTTTAGCCACTGAGATATAGTATAGTAGTATAAAGTGCTCATGTATAGAACTCATGCTTTCTTCATGGCTTATCAAATCACATCAAAATTTACAGATCCTATCTCTTGTTACCTATATTAATCATGCGCATAGCATGGAATGGTTACTATTTTCGACTATATTCATTGAAGTTATTAAAGTGAAAAGACAATTGGAAAAAGACAATTAAAAAGGATCTTAAAATCACTTACAAGGTCAACATAAGCCAAAGTTAAACATGAATCCTCTATAGCCCATACGACATCTCTGTGGTTTTAGCTCCCTAGAACCACCTAAGCTTGAGCTAACGAACATCCTTAAAGGCCTAAATATTTATTTTTATAGATAGAGAAATGAAACTCATTCTTACGTAAGACTTTGTGAATCAAAATTCGGCTCAAGTGTACTTTAGCACGCCCACAATCTGGCAACGTTGCATTTTCGACTTTGTTTTTAATTTAATTCGCGATATTTTTGTTTATTCAATTCTAATATGGTATAATTCTCTCTTTTGTGGCTAAATTTTCATTATGGACCGATTTAATCGCGAATTAAATTAAAAACAAAGTCGAAAATGCAACATTGCCAGATTGTGGGTCTGCTAAAGTACACATGAGCCCAAAATTCAATATTTAGAATCTAATCCCTTTCTGGATTCCAAGAGGTTTTCTTCATTTTATTATGTACAATGCAACTTAAATCCAACTTGAACAATTTTAGTCTAATATTGATATTCCAATCCCAAAATATTAGTCTAATAATAATATAGTTTTAATTTAAATCTTTTTATAGTAGAAGATTATATTTGGAATTATTATTTGTTAAAAAATTTTTTTTTTTTTTGATTTACGTTAAAGTGGAAGTTTCAGTACAATTGATCCTTTTCTATCCTTGTATTATTAGAAGAATGAGTTTGAATTTTACGTAAGAAAGGAGAAGGGGAGTTCAAAAATCTTATGTATCGTTACATGGGGGTAAGGGGGTCAAAAATCATCAAAATGTTTCTTATGTAATTAATGAAAGGCCCCTAAAGAGTTAAACATACACATGTTTTTTTTTGCATTTTCAGTGGTATTTATGTACTTACAAAAACCAAACAAAGGATTAATTCATCATAAATAATTACGCATTGATTCATTAATTAATCTTTTAAATAAAATTTACTATTTTCAGAAAAAAAAACAGTGATGATTTCTACAAAGGCATATCGTGCGCCATAACAATTTAAAAATTTTAACATAAGTTTCAAAACCTGTGGATGTATTAAGTAGTCTATAATAAATCTTGCAAATAAGATAAATGTTAACATGTTGAATTGCATGTCTAATGATGATTTTATTTTGAAAATTTTTCGAAAAAGCACATACATATTAAGCATCTTCTTCCTACAACAACAATAACCATTGCATATGAAGAGCTTTGCACTAACTATACGTAAAGCTCTCGTTTGTGATCCGCTTCGAACAAATCATTTGGTTTAATAAATTGGATATAACAAATGTATTTGTTTCGTTCAATTTGTGTTAAATAAAGATTAATTTTAATGGATGACGTAAAAGTAAATGAATCAAAAACGAAAATTAAAGCTTGAATAATTAATGCGATTGAATTTAATAAAGCCTTCATTTCAAACAATCATTTATTTAAATGCACGGGGTTTTGAATATCACATTTGATAAAACAAGTTTTTTTTATTCGAATGAAATGGAAATGTTTTGATTTAATATAATTTATTAACTTTTCAATTCTTCCGTAAATATAAAATCGATATTGAATAGTTTTATATTGTTGGTAGTAGGTCGATTTCAACAGAAAGATTTCATAGAAATTTTAAGTTATAGAACAAAATTACTTTTTGCCTTGTATGTTTAGGTATACGAAACAGAAAACACTTTTTCTTACATCTTAAAAATAAAATAATTTCTTCTAAACTTTGGTCAGTTTTCATTTCTAGTTTATAATAAAGAGCATCATGAAGCTACAGTTATGGATTAAAAATAATTTTACGAAACTGCTAACTGATAATCAGATCAGTATTCATAATTAAAGCCAATATTGAAAGTAAGAAACAATAATTTTCCAATTTATTTCTCATGAATCCTGTTTCGGTTTTGATCGACGTTTTCGGTTTGACAAAATTAAAATTTAGCCGAAATTCGTTTGTTTTTTTGCCGAAACTAGGCCGAAACTCGAAGTTTGGTCGGATACTACTAAAATTACTTAATATCTAAATTCTATACATTAACTTTTTTTCACTATTTTTAGATTATATTTTACTAATTTGTGAGAACCTTTTAATTAATTAGTTTTTTGAATTAAATAAATCTTACAAATTATGATTTTTGAAATATTTTTTGTTCATGTGTTTTGCTAAATAATAATAGAACAATTCTAATAATTGAACAATTATGTAGGACATATGTATTGTAGGTGTCGGTACTAGGGCATTTTGAATAAACACAATTTACATGTGTGATACATACCAGATTACATTCAACAATTACTCTCGAATACGAGATAATCCTTTAGATTAAACAATAAAATTAAAAATTTTATCGAACGCGTTAAGAGCTTACCCTAACTATTCTGTGAATTTTAATTAAAAGAGAAAATATTTTTAAGGAAAATCTAGGGAGTGAGAAAGTATTCAAATTTTTTAAAGTTATTATTTGTAGTGTCCGATCGAAACTAGTTTTTACGACCGAAACCGAAATCGTTTGTTATAATTGTGATTCAGGAAACGATGAGCTTAACGATTAAGTTAAGAAAAGGGTATAAAAAAATATTACTGATGTTACAATTAATGCCAATATGATTATAAAGAAAGAATAGTGTTATGTTATGTTTAAAATGACTGTAATAAAATATTCAAAATGAAAATCCAGAAATATTTCATTAATTCAAATACTGTTATTAATTCATAACACCTGTTAAATACTTAAAATACCTTTTTGCCCCTTAGCCGTCCTTTTTTGCCCGTACTAAGGGGCAAAAAGAAACAGACGACAAGGTCTAGAAAAAATGTAAAATGACAAACTTCTATATGGATGATTCCATTAAAAAATAAATTAAACATGATCAGATATTTGTTTGTTTGGTTAGCATTATACGTTTCAAATTAATAGGGTTAGTTTTCACAATATAATACGGAAAAGTAAAATTGGACCTTTAAACCCCACCCTATCCTACCTGGTATTTATTTTTAATATTAGTTACGAATAATACAAAATAATAAAAACAAATTACAAAACAAAATTACTGTTTACTTAATATGATTAGGTACACAAAATAGAAAGTACTTTTTCTTATATCTTAAAAACAAATTAATTTCTAGTAAACTTTAATCAGTTTTCTGTCAAACTGAAAAAAAAATATTGACAAAAATTTTATAAATTGATATTTATCAGTATTCATAATTGAAGAATGAAAAAATAAGAGAAAAACAATAGTTTTTTAACATTTTTATCTCACGAATTCAGTTTCGGTTTCGGTCGTAGTTCAGCTTGACGACAGCCGAAACCAAAACTAAGCCGAAACTCGTTTTGTTGACCGAAACCGAAAGTTCGGTCGGACAGTAATTATTTGGGACAGTGTTTCATAATCTGTGGTGTCCGCACTCCTAAGGATGCGGGAAGGAGTTTTTGGGATTATGGAAGAAGCCCCTTACAACTTCTAAAATGAAAAAAATCAAACAATTTTCAATGGAGTGTGGAGACCTATTATCAAATTTAAAGGGGTGCGGTTCTCTTAAAAGGTTAAGAAGCACTGCTTTGGAAGCTTTAAGAGACCTTAATATTTATGCAAAAACAATTTTGGTGCTACTGTGTTTTTACGATTAAGACAATGAGTATTATTTCAAATTTAGTGATGAAGCTATGAATTATGCCCTTAGAAAATGATTTGAAGTTTCAAATTTAAATGGAACCATCTTCAATATATACGTAGTTAAGAATAAAAAAAGGAATTATCGAAATTCTACTATTGTTTGAAAAAATTGAGCTGGTTATTCATTTAAAGTTATTTTTCTTAAGAGTTTATCTTACTTGATATTTTGTTAATTAAATCAATAATTAAATACTGACACAAGTAAAATATTTTTTCCATTAAGAAAACATTCTTCAAATCGAGAATTCTGGTTTGTGATTTGTGAATGAAATAAAATTCGGAAAATAAAAATTAGTTTTCACATAAATGTCTTTGTCAGAGCTTACATTTTTCTAAACTTTTTCCCAAAGTTTCGTTTTATCGTTTGAAACTTTTTCCAAAAGCTCGCGTAATGTGATTTAACTTCCCCAAAGTATCATACATGAATTACACGCCTATTTACATTGAAAATATACGAATTTTCGTATAATATATTTTTAGGTAAATGTATTTGTACGTATGTACAAGTATAGATATACTTACAATTTACATACCTATAAAACAAGTAGCTACGTTTAAATATTTAAAAGTAATTGCGAAATGTTTAAAATAAATATGATTTTCTGCGACGGAAAATTGCCACAATTTTCTTTATCAGAGGCGTTTCTCGTTTAGCATAATTGTATTCCATTTATTTTTGGGAATATAGCAGATATCTGTGTTTTAATGCATGCATAGTAGGTAAGTATTACTTATGCCTATCAAATAAATCATTTATTTTAAGAGGAACTGAAGTGAAGCGAGACTGCTCGGAAAAATCAATTTATTCAGAAAGCGTAATTTATGTACACATACAAAACATCAAATGTAAATTGGATTATTTGGCTGCTTATAGACCTTTTCAACATTTTCATAAATTGTACCTCATATTCACGTTTGGTACCATACATTGTTCGATATGGCGTGAGTGTTTAAATAATATAATATTATGTTTGTTGGAAATAACATAATATCGAAATGAATATATTGGTTCAATTTATTTGCTAGACATATGCCAATTCGATTGAAATATATGTACATACGCTGTATCTAAAATTGACATCATTCAATTTCGAATGATCAAAATAGAAATGTAGCAACGTTTATTTAAATAAAATAATGTGCTTGGAAAAATGTGTTTGTTCTAAAATAACGGGTAAATGCTCTGGATGGGAAACAAAACTACAAGGGATACGTTTTAAAAGGGTAGTAAAATATATTTCACTGTTAAAGCGATGAATTTAGCTTTTATCGATATCAGAAGTTCCCAACCAGGAACAATCTTACCCCTTGAGGGTAGTGGAGTTTACATTTTGAGATATGCGAGTTGATATCCTTTTTTGCTCACAATAAAATTAAATATTAAATTTTAAATAAATATAATTTTAGTGACCTAATATTACTTTAGAATAGTTGAAATCTAGAAAATGTTCAATGTATGACCAAAATGTGAATAGCCTCTAGTCAAGCATTATGAAAATCAAAGTATAGATCAGTTTAGGCTTCAATATTTCAGATTAGGGGGCATTCATTAATTACGTGATACAATTTTAGCTTTTTTTCAACCCGCCCTCCGCAGTTGGTAAAATTTCGTGAGGTTTGCTCAACCCCTCCCCTAATATTATGTGAGATATTTCAAAATTCGTATTTGCAATGTAAATTCGATTACAATATACTTATTTAAAATTTAAAAAAAAATACATGATATATGCCGAGGCTCCTACTCAAGAGATTGTGTAAGATTTTGCTCAACACCCCCTTCCCCCTAAACGCCTCATGTAATTAATGGATGCCCCGTAAGTTAAGTTTAAATCTTTTCCAAAGGGTTCCATAGTAAAAAAGGAACTCTCATATTTTCGTCATATCCGCAAGTTATAGCTATTTTATTCGAAGATTATTAGATTTATATAGGTGAAACATGGAAGAAAGATGTACCTACTTAATAAACCGCTAAATCAAAAGGAAAGAAAATTATGAAAAAAGGTAGGTGTAGTACATCAGTCTAAAATTGGCGAATAGAAAACTTATTTGTTTTCACCTATACATATGAGGTATCATTAGGAAGGAAAATCTCAAGGACCTCCTTAGTAATATGTATTTAATGGCTTATGTCCCTTTTAAAACTACCAATTCTGGCAACGTTGCATCTTCTATTTTTCTTTTTTTTCTATTCGCGATTTTTTTGTTAAATCAATTCTAATTTGCTATAATTTTTCCTCTTGTGACTAATTTATTTTATGACAATTTATTCGTGAGTTAAATTTAAAAAAAAACGTAGAAAATGCAACGTTGCCAGATTTGGCGGTTATAAAAGGAACATGAGTTTATGTAATTACGAGTAATAAGTATTAATACTTGTTTGTAAATATTCTGCTGATGAAAGATAAATACACCGATTAGGAACTCTTTTTGGAAATGTATTAATAGGGAAAATTTTGTCCGGTGAATATAAAACGTCGGGTAGAATCTGGCAAAACAGATAAACACAATTTAGCTTTGTCGTTACTTTATTCAGATGGTGCACATGTTACATTTTAGTCACGTGACTACATTTGTCGCTAGTAACCAGCGACTAGCGATAGCATAAAAATGCACCTATAGAAAGGAGAAAATATATTTTGTACAAATATGCAAGGGAAGGGGTACGAGCGCTCGACAAAATGAAGGGAAATGACAACTAAAGTTTAACAAGGGGCTTATGGAACACATTCACTCAACTCGTTCAATCACAGTATACTGTACTACATAATTTCTAGTAGGCTATTTTAGATAATTTTTCCTTGGTTTTATGGGAAATGAACCAATTAAGGATTTATAGTAGATACAATCGGAGACAAAAGTACATAAAATTAGAAATTCATGAATAATTACGTCGTATAGTATACCATGAGGCGAATAAATAGGTCGATATTTAAAAAATGTATACATTTTAAAAGAAAATCGGAAATTTCATCAAAAATTTTAAAAAAAATAAGAAAAAACAAAAAATATAGAAAATTTTTAACTAACTTTGAGGCTGAATATACTTTACTACTGATTTCAACTTAACAAATCAAAATATAACTTAACAATTCAAAAGTTATGAATGTAGAATTTTTAATAAGATTAAATCATAAATAAAACATTGAATTAGTATGTTTTTAAGACAATTATAACTAAAAGTAAAAATTAAATTAATAATTCAACATTTTATACAATAATGAAAAGGAGATAATGCTGTCTAAATTATATGTTGGTAGTTTTAGTATGTCTCTCTCACATGATGTGACTGAGCATGCGCGATATGCTCAATATTTAGAAAATAAATTATTTGATATATTTCACCTTTTTCTTCTTCATACGGTGTACTCATGAGTTTGACAAAGATAAACTATACGATACGTCGCAACTGACGATAGTCTGTCGCACAGAGAAGCAACATGTCTTTTTTATATAATTACTTATTAGTTTATCAAATAAAAATCACGTTTTCGGTTTGTTTATAATTTGTTTCTTAAAAACTGTGTAGTGAATTCAAATAAACTTATGCAAAATTAGTTCCCTAAAGCTTGAACTATATATTTTGAAAGTTTGGGATGCTTGGTAGCATTTTTTTTTTGCTAATAAAAATAAATTTAGTCTGTTCAAGTACCGAATCTTCATAAGCTTACGTGTTAAATCTTAGTATTTTTAAATTGCAATAGCTTTTAAACGACCGAGTGAATCGTTTTAATTTTTTTTTTAGGTACTTAAGCGTTAAATAAGAAACATTATACTATTTTGCAGTTCTTGGCACTATATTCACATGCCTCTATAACATCCTTAAATTAGTCATTTGATGGAATATTGAGCTCTTATAAATTTTTAACCACCCCTGGCAAAACCAAATCAAGTTTTGCAAAAGGTTTCCTAAGTTGATATAGAACACCCGCTTTAAACTTTAAAGATTGATTCATTACTAATAATATTAATAATCTTCCAATATTCTTCTGATGAACTAGAGAAAATTGTTGCCAAAATGGATTTTTTCCAACATAAGAACGATTTATTGCAAGCAAAAAATATCTGCAACAAAAAAATAATACAATGACCTTTTATATTCACAGAACATATACATATGCTCTACTGTTAACATATAGTGATATTTATTTTAATAGTGTCGTCGTTATACACAGAAAAAGGGAAATTCTCCATTAGGCTTACTCAAATAATACATCACAAATAGCTGTTGTCTTTCACAGTAGCGTGACATTTCAGGGTTGAGCTTTGAGAAATGTTTTCACTTTAACATTATTTTTTTTGTGGCTTTTAATATTTTTTTTCTGTCTCTAATTATTTTTATGACTAGTAAATGCTATTTGCTTCTAGAATAAAATCATAAACTTTTCATAAAAACCGCACGATTTATTAGTGAAAAACATTTTTTTGTAGTGTTAAATTGGTTACAACTTATACCTATTTCTATTTCTAGACTTCATTTACTTGGTCTCATTTGTAATTTTTATAATGTTAAGGTATGGAAAGTAGGTGTTTTGTGTTAATAATTAAAAAACTCATTAATAAAATAAACAGTAAGTAGGTACATCTAGTTGAGCGCAGTTTTAATTCAATTAAATTTAAAAAAAAGTTTTGGTATAATTATGGTATATAATTCCATAAGGTGGTAATTTAAAACAATAAAATTTGCGCAGAAAGCGGTTATTTTTGAAAAAATCTAGGCCATTTTTTCGTTCTTTTTGTTGTAATATATATACCTCTATATGTATATACGTATCCCATGTCGCGATGTAATGAAACTAGGCGACGAATTCGTTTACATATTATAATATCGTATATGTGCGAATTGTTTCGCTTTAGTTTTCAGTTTAAATTAAAGTTTTGTATTCTCTTCATGCTTATATTGTGCTTGTTGTACGCTAGGGAAACGACGAAGCGTTTAAGATTGCATTTTCTATTTTGAAATTTTATTTTTATCGTAGACTTTATTGAAAAGTCTGTGAATATGTTTGATTTTGTCAATGAGCTGCTTGGTTCTTATCACACGAAAATCGAATGGTTTTGTTCAGATTTAGTGAATGTTGATATTCCCTATTCGTAAACTTTTATTACTGCCAACAGAACATCTTTCGCATGTTGAAAACTTACGCCAATCCAATCATCTTACCCTAATTTGTTCTTTACATTTCAGAGGCACGATCTCCTCCACAATTATTTGCGGGTACTTAGTTCCGAATATTTATCAATTAATCAAAAATTTAGCAACCAAAGGAAGTCTATAATTAGTAGGGTGTCCGTTATTTCCCAAATTGATTTTTTTACAGCGATCGCCCCCTGAATTTTTAGTTTCGGATACAAAAAAAATTATCCAATACAATTAAGCTCTTAAATTCTTTATTAAACCGTGCCGGAATCATGTTACTTTTACCATTTAAATAACATGGGATTATTTGACTTTTTACTTTTAATTTTTTTTCTCAGAAACAAATGGATCAAAAGATTTAAGATTAAATTATTCTGACGTAAAATTTAACGCTCTACAAAAAACAAAAAAGGTCTCGTATGAATTTTCGATTTAATCACTCCATTAAAAGTTATTCAACATTAAACTTGAATTAATTTGTAGTAGTAATTTATTCAACATTTAATTTGTTGACTACAAGTTCTAAGAAATTTCTCATAGATGGCGTCAGGTGAAATGGAAAAAAATCGAATAATAATTGAACTTTTGTCGATAGTCTCATTAATTAGTATGAAATTCACTTCGTAGGTACAAAATATTGATTAAAGCACGAAAATTTATCCTGGATAAATTGAATTTTACGACTATAGCAAATTCGGATCTTATGTCACCTGTTTTAATTGTAAAAATATGATTTTTAATGTTTAATTTTCAATTCAAGCCATAAAATCAACTCAAATAATCACTGGCGCTCTAATGATAATAATTTTTATCTTCTCTTCCAATGATTTTATAGTTAAAAAAAGAAAAAATGAGCCAAAAGTTGAAAATATTGCAAGATTTATATTAGGCACAAGCTAAATGTTGAATAACTTTTAATGGAGTGATTTAATCGAAAATTCATGAGACTTTTTTTGTAGAGCGTTAAATTTTACGTCAGAATAATTTAATCTTAAATCTTTTGATCTATTTGTTTCTGAGAAAAAAATTAAAAGTAAAAAGTCAAAAGTCAAATAATCCCATGTTATTTAAATGGTAAAAGTAACATGATTCCGGCACGGTTTAATAAAGAATTTAAGAGCTTAATTGTATTGGATAATTTTTTTATATCTTAAACTAAAAATTCAGGGGGCGATCGCTGTAAAAAATCAATTTGGGAAATAACGGACACCCTAATAATTAGGTATAAATAATTTAAATGTAGGTAGTGTAACGGTTTTACCGTCGTTAGGGATTCGTTTCAAGTAAGTGAAATGATTTGTGTCCGACCGAAACTAGTTTTTACGGCCGAGACCGAAACTTCCATATAAAGTCATGTTTTCGTAGAAAAAAAGTTAACCATAATTAGTCAGTCTTTACTTTTAAATCCTATAGGTATTCATTGATTATTTAATCCCTAATATTTGGGCTAATCATTTACATAACATATTACTATCATTTATTATTACAAATAAACTATTTATGCTGAAATAAGGGGTTGATTTGAAAGAAATGCACCTAATATTTCTTTTGAATATTAATTACGAATAACATAAAATAATAAAAAAGAGTTAAAAACAAAATTACTTTTTACCTAAGATGTTTAGGTACACAAAATAGAAAGTACTCCTTCTTATGTCTTAAAAACAAAATAATTTCTTCTAAATTTTGATCTGTTTTCTTTCGAACTGAAAAAAAAATAAAGATAATATTAAACAAAATTTTAATGAACTGATAGTTATCAGTATTCCTAAACGATGAATCAAACAATAAGTGAAAAGAAGAAGATGATAGAAATGATACAACTGTGTCTTATATATAAGAGAGACCAGAAAGTAATGTAGTTTTATGGATATAAAGTTAAAAGATAACAGTTTGAAACAAATTTTGATTTTAAAATAATGATTAAATCATTCCCAATATTATTATTCTTTTGATATCTAGCATGCAAATTTTAATGCCAAATTGGTGACAATCAATTAATAATTTATGTCGTATGACTCAATTGGGTGTTAATTTTAAAACTAAAATTCTTGACTTACGACTTCAATCTTTCAAATGAGTTACAACATCTCCTTTCCAATATTCGGAATTAAGATTGTATCATCTGAGAAGTAAAGGTTGGAGAATATCTTCCACTAATTTTAATTGTAAATCATACCTTTATATTATTTTACCAAACTGACCAGCAGATTGACAATATGGTATCCGATCTAAATGAAATCAATCAGAAAATAAAATTCTCTTCAGAACATGAATTAAAATCAACTTTGTAAATGCAACGATCACCAATTAAAATGGAAAGTTGTCATACCATATATACAGGAAACCTACACCTATGAACACAACCATCCACAACACATCATTACACCCAAAAACCAAAAAATGGTATGTAACGATAGCCTTATCGTATACAGAACGATGAAGTTCTCTCTTAACACCAAATCACATGATGAAAAATTCAACATATTTAAACCTATAGCTGTAACCAACGGATACAACAGTTTAATTGTAGATAAAATAATACCGATAAATGATTGATTTTTTGATCGATTGATTTTTTAATATTAATATATTAAAAAATCAATCTTTCCAATTTTACCAAGAGAAAATAATAAGTAATAAAAATCAAGTTTTATTACTATATTTGGTACTACAATCACCAACTTTCTAAAGAAAAGTAAAATTAACATCGCTTCTTCGACAAATACCTCCTTAAAAATTCTCAAACCGTTGGAAAACAACGAAATCCCAATGGAAAATTAAATCAAAATGTATAAAATTAAATGTGGCTCAAATAAAAAGTTCTACTTTACTCAAATTGATTGATATTTTGCAATCAGATACATAACGCCATTTATAAAATTTGTTTATAATTGACACAATAAAATATTACTTGACGATGGCGGCTAAAGACTGTTGAAACGTGTTGCAATAAAGAATTAAAAAAATTGAGTCATATGACGTAAATACTTATTTATTAATTTATTAATTGTGATTGAGAAGAAGTAAAATAAGGAGTTTATCAACATTAAAAGTAAAAATCAATTGATTTCTGAGGAAAATATCTGAAAATCACATTTTGAACACCACTTAAGTTTTCTATTTTTTACTACTCAAGTTGTAGTGATTGAAGTAAATAGAAATCCGCTCGAACAAATTTGGGTGATTATAGGAGGTAAGTCAATATCACTCTTCTTATTTTATTAATTTTTTCTAGAGATTTTCGTCTGTAGAAGAGTCTTATTCTACTCCGTTGCAGAATAGTTTTCTCTGTAGATAGTTCTTGGGCACTTTTGGGTATTGGGCTGGTCGACCAGGATTGACTAATACCCTAATATCTTATTGTTTACATTTTTTGTCATTCCTTGTTGCTATCAGTTGGAGAACAGAAAATTATCCAATTTGAACTTAAAAACTCATTTGGAATTAATAAAAATCTATTGTATATTGATAAATATTAAAGATGTTTTTCGTAACAATTTTACGTTACTACCCTGTGAAACTCTAAGAGCATACAATACCAAATTTTTATTCCTATGGATTTTCGGTCTTACTATTTCTATATAGATTTAAGAATAAAAATTATTTTATAACTTTTTTTTATGATGTGATTAATCACCTTAATCATAAAATTTCTTAAGTACAACTTTGACAAAAACTTTCAACTAGCGATAGAATAAATCTCAATTGAATGACTAAAAAACGAAAAACGGCATTATTTTCCGGTGCTGCTTATATTTAATAGCCGATATCCTCGACTTCGTCAGTGTTATATAACACACCAACAATGTTTTGACTAATTTCCCTAACTACAGATAAATACATTTCTTAACTATTTCAATTTACCATCCTTAATTAAAAATAATGTCCGAATCTCAAAAATGCCATTGAAACGTCTTTAAAACCGCTCGTATGTCCAAGTTATAAAATCTAAATGTAAAATTTTCTTTGTTATATAGATATGGTAAAATACAACATCCAACATAGAATTAGGATATATTGCAATTTAACATGGACATCGGTATCGATTTTGATAATATTGCGGACTGAAAGTTTTCACTCTATCAATATTCTACCGATCAACAGGTTATCGTGGTCTTATTACTCGGTTCTTTCATACGTTATTACTGTCTAAATAGTGAAGCATAATTTCGTTAAACTTCACTCGTAATTTAGTGAATATGAAGGGGTTGAAACTTTTGATTTAGTATGAGATAGGAAAGATCATAAAAAATTCAATCAAATTCACAGTTTGAAAATAGTATTTCAATGTTATGGAACGAAGATAGAAAAATATCTACCAAAAAAAACATTCTTTTTTAATAATTTAGATGACGTAATACTATTATGTTTCTGCTTGAAATTAGGAAAAAAAATATATAAACACCTCATAATTTCCATAAACTCGAGTAATCCATACCCTTCATTAACGAATGCAACAATCAGGCTATAAATTGCCAGCGGAAAAGTTACGATCGGAAATAATTGGTATTATAATACTGAAGTACAGGGGTGTATTATAGAGTGTAGTACAGAGAACTCATGTTTAACTTTATTTAATCTCTTAAGTGATTCGAAAGTTCTTCAGAATCTATCTCTCTTCAACTGTCATTTTAGATAGTAGCATAAAGAGATGCACACTCGTGCATATACATGATTATGCTATGCGCATGTTCAATGCAGGTAGACAGAGATAGGAACTCCGAAATTCGAAATGATTTGCCGGGCATGAAGAAAGCATTGGTTATATACAACATGAGCACTCTACACTACATCTCTGGGGGCTTAAGTTACTTTTAGCATCCAAGGTTTATAAAATACACAGGTGGCCTCATGGTGGCTACGTGATGGATACGTGACGTATCCAGAAGAAATTCGTACATATATTCAGACATATCAATTTCAAAATTCTTTGTATGACGTAATTTTTTTTTCTAATGGAGCAACCTGTGTAATTTACAAACCTTGTTTAGCATCCACCTTTGATTACTTCCAAACTTATAGGGTAGAATTTCCAAGTCGCGTAGTCACGTGACGCTGAAATTCTTTGCGCATACTAGCTCTACAGTTTTCCCTGATTAACTGCTCGTTTTCACTTATTATTATATCATTATAAGATTTGAAAGTATTTTCAAAGGCTAAATATTTTTAAATTTTACTGAAGAAATTTAAAATATCACTTAAGATTTCCCCAAGTTAATAAAAGAAGTATTCAACACTGTCAAATCTTTCACCTTAATGTAATATAAACTTTGAATTTTGATTAAAAATAATGAAAAATCTTATAAAGCTTTCGATATTTGAAACTTGTAGAAGGTGGAAGGAAAGACTAAAATAAATATATCAACTTTACAAAAAATAGAAATAGTTTCCTTACTTCTCCTAGCATACTTTATCAATTTTTTTTTACTTTCCAGTTTTCAACGGAGAAAAATCCAGTTTTCCTCAATTAGCTCCAGATATCCTCTAGAAACAATCGGGATTCTGGAAGGAACAGATCATGTCGAGATACAATTTTCATCGTGAGATAAATGATAGAAAAGAATAAGAAAAGTAATTATATTATTAAACCTTAAATTGTTTTCTTGTCTATTTCTTTTGACAATTAAAGTACAATGAACTACATTAATTACAGTTTTGGTGAATCAAATTAACAAGGTTCCGAGTGGAAATTGCAGTAAATGGCAGAACATGTTATTTGTACTGTTACTACACCCACAAAGGTGTAGTATAGAGGACTCATGTTAAGCATTTTTTGACCTCGAAATTCATTCGGAAATCCTTTCTTTCTTTAACTGTCATTTCACTTGAACGAACTCGATTGAAATGGTTGCCATCACTATGCGTAAGATCTACTTAAACAGAGATAGAATCTCCGAAATTTGAGATGATTTATTGGTCCATTAAGAAAGCATTGGTTATATACAACATTAGCACTCTATACTACACATCTGTGGTTAAACCTTGATCGTGAATTAAAGTAGTACTTTGCCAGCAAAATTTTTGTGTTTAGGGTACGTTTGGAAGCAATCGGAGGTGGATACTTTAAGCATCTCTTACTATTTTAATTGTGTTTGAACTAGAAAAAAAGGAGGAATTTCTTCCCCTTGTAGTGATTGAGTACCAGAAAAGAGTTCCAGCCGGATGGCTAACCAGGTTGGCAGATTCCCGATATCCTGATGTCCGGTGACTTGGAAGATTAATTAAAGAGGTATGAAATGTTCGACCTAATATCCGGACTTACGAATTGCTGTTGTCCGTCGTCCTTAAAACAAAAGTCGCGAAGAAAGAATAAACGGTAAGCTAATTGGGTTCACCGACCCACGATACTTTGATTTCTGAAATTCTTAGGAAGTTAGCTTGTAAAATGACATCGCAATAATGAAAACAATTATAGAACAAACTAATTCAATTTACCGTGCTTATTCTGAGTTTCATTTGTTTTTTTTTTTTACAAAATTACTTAATGCTTAATATTAGATGTGCCTCGAATATTTAGAATTCGGCTATTTTTCGACATTCGGATACTTCTTTTAATATTTGGTGTTCGGTCGAATATTGCATACTATTCGGTCGAATGCTGAATAATAAATACCCAAAAAAAAAAAACACATTTTACTCAAAAATGTATTAAGGGTGCCGGAAAGTAATGTAATTTTCTTAACATAAAATTAAAACACTAACTTTTTAAACAAGCTTTAATTTCGCTTCAATGACATAATCACTTACAATATCATTACATTTTTGCCATCTTGTATACAAATTTTCAATTCTAAATAAGAAAAATATAATTATTAGTCTAATATTCGACCGCTGAATATTTGGCTAAAAGATTCGCCAAATATTCGTTATTGAGTATTAAGCCAAATCACTATTCGTAGTGTCTTTAATAATTATCAAATTATAATTAGTAAAATTTTAAAAACGTCGATTTTAACGTCGAATTTTTAATAAAACAATATTTTTTCTTAAGATTTCATAGATCTTTATAATTTAGAAGATATTATCAGCTGTTTTGAAGTAATTAAAAAAAACATGAATTTTCAATCGTTTCGTAGCATCTATTAACGTTTTTGAAAAAGGTTAAAACTTTCTATTATTATTATAAATTTTATATGAGTTTAAGGTGCACTTTATATAAGTTTGAAACTAATTAAAATAAGATACCTTAATTTACTAAGATTTTTGCTTTATATTGCAGTTCTTATCTATTTATAAGCTCTATGAAAAACAATAAAAGTCTTAAAGTTTCCATATTTAATGACGCGGAAATCAATGTTTATTTTTGGCAAAATAAATAAATGCGATCTAGTGAAATCTTTGGGGAGTCATGGTGCATGATTTTCAACAAATAAATAATGTGTATTTGCTATTTCTTCAACATTTTCGCGCATAAAAATTTTCTACGCCATATAATAGTAATTTAGATGGATGGAATGCATTTGCATTTTATGCTTGCATTTCAAGCTTATATATGCCATATTTATTTCCTGTAAAATTTCCAGTTTCAAGTCTTTTCGATGCAAGCACTGTTTTACGAAATAGAGTGTTTTTCTCGACAGTTTTTAAATATACCCAGGTAGACAAATGTGATCCACTCAAATGGTAGTTGTGCAACTTATATGAAGCAAATACTTATATTTACCTATGTAGGTGTATAGGTACTTTTGTTATAGTTTACGAAAGTGTGAATTTTCAGGGAATTTTAGCCAAAAAAAAAAAATTTGGCTAGATTTTCTATTGACTTTAAATGTTTGCTTTTAAAAAGCATGTTTTATTTTATGTTCAAGAGGTGTAAATTTATTAGTTTTATGTTTAAATTTGCCTACATTGATTTATTTTTAAATGACAAAATAAATACAGAAGGGAAAGCAATTTGAATCAAATCATATTTGTGATTTTCCATACTTTATTTATCCTACAAATTCTACTGCCTTCAATGTGAAAAAGAAAATATAAAAATGTATTTCGCAAAAACAGTTGACGCTGAGAAAGTCGATTAGAAATCTCTTCAAATCTTATTTGTACTGAAAGTAAATGAAATTCTCAATCGAGACACAATCGGAAAACACAAAAAAAAAAATATAAAAATACTTATAAATGCTTTCTTATTTATTAAGAAACTTTCAATAAAACTTTAAAATTCTTCATTCAACTCACAAAACCATTTCAGGATTAAAAATTCGATATAACATAATCTTATGTGAGTTTTTAAGAATATATTTAGCCTTTTATATTAAACCATTAAAATCACTAAACTAGTAAAGTGCGTGCTTTGTTCCACTTAAGATTGTATTGCATAAAGATACGGAAAGTTATATAGGTAATAATATCTATCAAGTTATTGTTTCTAAGATAAAAAATATATAGTAAATAGATGTTACACCAGGCGAATTATATTATATGAAAGAGATTAAAATCAATAATCATTCAATTTTAAATGTTTAAGTAGTAAAACTCTTTGAATGTATAAAATGATGGAAGTTATGAACCAGTACGAAAGTTTTTATTTCTTAATGGGTTACATGAATTTAATCAGTAAAAAAGAGCCTATTTTCAATAACTTTTTTCCTTACTAAAACTAAAATATTTCAGTTAAACTTTTAATTGTCTTAAACATACAGATTTAATAAAAAAATAGTGTGTGTACTTATGTATGCGCGTGAGAAGTTATACTCCTTTGGTATAGTTAAATAGGTTTTTAATCCACTGCCGTAGCCTCTTCCGGTAGTGCCTTAACTGGCACACCAGTTATAAGGTTTGAGATTACAAAAATATGATACAATTTTAAACACAAATTACTTTTAATATCAAAATACATAATAAGAAAACGTATGTGTTGCGGCAAAGACAAAGAATATACAGTTTAAATACATCCACTTTAGTGGAATACAAATATAATAATTATTGCCTCAAATTTGACCAACCATGTCATTAGTTTCAACTGTCATTTCACTTTCATTCAATTGCTAGTTTTAGTCATTTGTCAGTTGTGTCAGTGTTGGGTTGTGAATATTTGACGGAATGTAACTGGGGTTCAAATAAAAGATTCAATTGGCTATTTATACATTAAAACTATATGCTTACACATTTGGTTACTGATACAAAATGTATATTACATATTAAACCAACTTTGTTTTATAATAAAGGGTAATTACGTTTCGTCTTTAACGGTACTTTGATAATTAAATTTGAAATTTCGATTGTTTATTAGACCATTTTTCACTCTTTTAGAAAATGCATTATCAAAAAATCCTTTCTTATTATATAAGTATCTGCATCGTATAAGAAAAACACTTTCCAAATTTCATCGACACAAATATGCATTTATATTGCAAAATACAATGTAAAACGAAAACAATTATGACCTTTATTTTGATTATCATGAATAAAAAGCAATTCGATTTCGCTCATTTGGACGTTGTACATACAAAATTGTTGGAAATAGATAGAAAGCGTGGAAGGAAATTCGAATATTTTTTTTATTTTCAATAACAATAATTGATTTTCAAATTTTTCTAAATACCGAAGAAAAGTTGGTTTGGAAGATTTTATTTTTTGATTGATAATGAAATATATGACAAAAAATTACTTCCTTAATGTTAAATAATTGCTCCAGGTCCCAATCATTGGTTCATAAAAATTAGATTTTAAAAAAGATTGATGGTTGAAAAACAAACAAAAATTAAAAACTGCCTCTTTGGTATTTGGTATAAGTATCTACTACCCCTACTACCTAAACTTTCATACTAATTAAGTGAAATGACATTATTTAAAATGTTGTAATTAAAATGATATGACAAAAACAGAAATTTATTATTAATTAATTATTTATTTATTAATTACACTTATTAAATTCAAAATTTCGATTGTTTATTAACTCTAAATTTTCTCATACAAACTTAGTCGCCGCTTTTACTTTTTTAGAGTAGGAATTTAAAAAAAAAATCTTATCAGATATCTACTTCTTAAAAGGAATACATTGAATATTAAAATTTCATCAATCAGAGGGGATATGTAAATACAGGATTTTATGTATGTACGGTTTTAAAAACGTATTTACTTTAAGTTTTATTACTATTATTATTATTACTACTACTACTACTACTATTACTTCTTTTCGTTAATATTTCCTTATTGAGCAACTCTAAGGGTCTATTTACAACAATTTTGTAAAAAAAAATAGTTTACTGTAAGATTCGAACCCACGTCTTTATAATTAGGAGTAACAGAATGTCAGATACGTAAGCCATTACGCTATTAACATCAACTATGTGTTTTATATATATAAACGTTTATATTTCAAAGAGGCAATTTTTTAAAATTTAAATTGAATTTACTGTGCTTTTTATCAGTTCAACTCAAAATATTTGTACAGATTATTTTCTAATTTTAAATTACCTTTCCAATGATATATAACTCACCTGTCTAGTGTAAAAATTTTTGTTTTCATCCCCAGGGAATACCTTCCTTTATTATTTTTTTGGAATGGTAAGTAACCTAACATATGTGGGAAATTGTGTTGTATCTTAATACCAAATTTCATTAAATTCGGTTGTTCCCTTCTTTAGTTAAATCGGGACACACAGACAGACAAAAATTTTGAAAATGTTAAATTTGGAATAAGAGCCTCTTGAAACAAATATTTACCCTAAAATTGGGTTCAAAATCGAAATGTTCAGACAGACGTAAGAATTTTATATATTAGTATAGATAACTATATGGCAACGTTCCATTTTCTATTCATTTCTATTCTATTCAATTTAATTCAATTCGCGAATAAATTGACCCTCATAAAATTTAGCTCTAAAGGAGAAATTAGAAGATGTTCGAGAAGAATTAACAATCAAATATCGAATAAATTTACCATACAGTAACGTTAATAAAAGATATTTGTACCATAAAATTATGTAACCTGTTGGTCATTACTTCGTTACTTAAATTACCGAACAAAATATGTTAATTATTTAACTGCTAAGGTTTGACAAATTACTGATTTCATTTTAGTTGTTAACAAAAACGCCAATTATTCATTCCTCCTTAGTAGGGTAGCGGTACTAAATATTGAACAGGCTCCATTTATTGAACGGGCTGCGTAGGAACTTAATTTTTAGAATAATTTGAAGTATGATTTCATATTGAATATATACCTAATTATTAATTAATACTTATATTGTAAATATAAATGGTCACATGTGCAAACATATTGCGCAATAAAACTAAAAAAAAAAAGTTTGTGGACACCTGTCAGTAAACCATGAAAACTGGTCATTAGAAACTTAACTTTGTTGTGTTTAGTAAGTACTTTTACTGACTTTTACAGTCAAATTTTATAAGTTTAATAACTTTTGTAATAAATAATTTAGTATTTATCATGAAGTTAAAATAGCAAAGATTAGTTGTCAGTAATTGTTTTTATTATAATTGTCGCTGCAATTTAAATATTAATCTGTTCAACAATTGGTGTCGTGAATTATCGAGTGCACCATTAAAATGTTCGTTGGTCAGTAATTAGAACATTTATTAAATTTAAGGCACCATTATTTGACCAGGGTATTATTTGCAGATAATGATAAGTTTATCTTAAAGTTTATGGTTTCAGTTTTAAAGAATTCACAAAATAATTAATAATAAATTTAAATAATACATATTTTTTTTAAGTTAAAGCAAGTATTTATTTTATTTTCATTCTAGATAGGTAACTTACTTAACTGTGTCTTAAAATGACATCAAAACCTCTAATTAAAAACAAAAAGTCAGTTCAAAACCATCAGAGATGGCAATATAGTCTTGAGGATTTAGAAAATGCTGTGAATAGTGTTAAAAATTCGGAATTAAGTATTAACAAAGCTAGTCAGCAATATAATATACCAAAGGGTACTTTATTTAACAAAGTAAAACAAGACCAAGTTGTTCCCTGTAAGTTTGGTCAACGATTGAAAAATTGAAAAAACGTGAACAAAAAAAAGAAGTACAACGCAAAAAAACAAAAGGAAAATATAGAAAAATATAGAAAAAAAGATTAAAAAAGAACTGATCAAACTCACTGCACCTAACAAGATACAACGAGGTGCGTTACCAAAAAACGATGCCAAAGACCTGTGATTGATTCCGATAGTGACTAACGTGTTAATTTGTTAAAATTATTTATAATTTTAAAATAAAAATCCAAAGAATAAAAAAATTAATAATCCAGATAAAAAATAAGTATAGTTTTGTAACTATCATAAATGTGACACTACTGTTCAATATTTGGAACATGACCGGTCAATATTAGGTGCTAGGTGTTCAATATTAGGGACTATCGGCTGTAATGACTTTTATCATAATTTTAAGTAAATTATTAAATAATAGAGTAAAAAAAACATTAAAAATTGAAAGCTAATATTTCAATAATAATATAAATGCTTGTAACCGTTCATTAGGTTAAATAACAATTTTGTATGAAATGTCTTTTTGTTGTTTTTATCAAAAATGTTCAGTATTTGGTACCATTACCCTATCTTATGGTTAACTAGCTGATCCCCGCGACTTTGTCTGCGTAACGTAGGTGTAGATTATATTTTCTTTTTAAATTTGCTATTTGTAGTGGCATATGAAAATTATTATTTTTCTTATTTCTTTTACAAAAAACATAATCATACTTAAAAACGCTATTTTGTCAAGGTTAGCATTTCCTTATTGAGCAACTCTAAGGGTCTATTTACAACAATTTTGTAAAAAAAAAATAAATAAAAAATGTAAGATTAAAAATGTAATTACTGTAAGATTCGAACCCACGTCTTTATACTTAGGAGTATCAGAATGTTAGATACGTAAGTCATTACGCTATTAACATCAACTATGTGTTTTATATATATAAAGGTTTATATTTCAAAGAGGCAATTTTTTAAAATTTAAATTGAATTTACTGTGCTTTTTATCAGCTCAACTAAAAATATTTTTACAGATTATTTTTTAACTTTAAATTACTTTTCCAATGATATATAACTCACCTGTCTAGTGTAAAAATTTTTGTTTTCATCCCCAGGGAATACCTTCCCTTATTATTTTTTTGGAATGATAAGTAGCCTATAGTCTATGGGAAATCGTGTTGTATCTTAATACCAAATTTCATTAAATTCGGTTGTTCCGTTCTTTAGTTAAATCGGGACACACAGACAGACAGACAGACAGACAAAAATTTTAAAAATGATAAATTTGAAATTAGGGCCTCTTGAAACAAATATTTTCCCTAAAATTGGGTTCAAAATCGAAATGTACAAACAGACGTAAGAATTTTATATATTAGTATAGATAATGATAACACTATAGGGATTGTTCTTGAAATGGACTTAACTCACTTTCGAAATAAACGGTTCATTTAACACTGTTTAGCGAAGATTGTACTATATTTGCATAGTAAACAACAGATAGTTGAGGAGCCTGATCTGTTTTTGGGAAAAGTAGACCTGTGTTGAAATTTCGATACATTTCGACCGTTACATCGTTCAAGCAAATGTAGGTTTTGGAGGGTCGCGTAAAAATTCGTCCGTGAACATTTTCATGTCCATGCATTGTGGGTTAGGCGGAGGCATCCTCGAGCTCAAGGTTCCAGCGTCGTATAGGCACAGGGACGAGGCGAACGACGACGCGATCGTCGGAGCTGCTGTTCGTGGTGATGGTGTTTGTGGTGGCAGTGGTTCTGGTGAAACCTGCCACAGTAGTTCGAGCAGTGGGGTTGAACAGACGCGGCCGTCCCGACGTCGTTTCGTTCGGACGCGTTCATAAATTTCCCTGCAAACCGTACACTACACTCTCACGTTTTCACGAACCAAAAGCCTCTTCTGCGGACCCAGTGCTGCGACTTCTCCACCTAGTCGGTATAAATGAGCTTTATTTAACGCGATTTTTTTCCAAATTAAAAATTGTAGAATTTTTTTTTTTTTGGTATTTTCCAACCTTGACCTACGAGACTCCAAACTTTTGTAATTTCAAAAAAAAAAAAAGAAGTAAAAACCCAACATCTCCCACCAATGTGTTGAATAATGAACGATATTTCATCCCCAATCTACCGAAAGCTCAACAGTGTAGGGTAGATAAGTGATGCTATATAAAGCACTGTACAATTGCATGTACCTAACGTAGTTCTCCTTTTCGCTGCCTCTTCATTACAAATGCAAACAGAGCTGTTCGTTCAAAAATTACCTTTTTTTTCCGCCGAAATTTAACTACTTTTCATCGTTTCATTTTTGCCGCATATTCACGTGGTAAATAATAAACGTTACCAATTTAACCAAATTGTATATCGTTGTCAGTTTTCCCCCGTTTTCATCAAGTGAACAACTCGGAACATTCGAATAGAAAATTAATCAGGCAATTTTTTTCCAGTGCTTCGCATAAGGTTCTTTGCATGTCCAATAATGCCATTGAATGTTTTACGTGGAAATTCGAAACTATGTGAAAGTGTTAATAAACAAGAACACAGGCCAGCGATAGAAAATTGGCGGAAAAGTGATTGTTGTTCTTATCATGTGGATGTGTTGATTTCGATGAGTTGCCGTGTTGGGAATGCAGAATTTGTGCAACAATGCAGGTACGTTTTTTCGTTTGGTTTATAAGAAGAAAATAGGTCAGGATTAGACGGGATTTTCTTGTGGGCACGTTTGAGGGATATTTTTAAATTAAGACAACAAGGAAAATTTATCTTGATTTGCTCGAATTGTCTCATTTTTTCTGGGGAGATGGTATTTCGTGTCAAACTTCTACTGTACACCTTTTATTATAAATGATTTTAATTTAATTCTGCTGTTAATTATTTTAAGTGGTTGAGGGGAGGTAATTAATGGGTGGTGGAAATTCTTGAAATTTTTTCATATGAAATTAAATATTTTAATTAGCAGCCGAAATGTTTTCACCAGTCTTTATTTGACTAAGTCATTCAATGGGTGGTATTTTTTTTTATTTCCATTAAATATTGATTTAAAGTTTTAAATCGCTTTATATATTCAGCCACTGTTTGTTTTTGTGATTGTCTGTCTGGCTGTCTTTTTGATTTTTCAATCATCCTTTTGCCGTTCTTTCATCTTTCAGCCGCACAAATGATCACAAAGATTGTGTCAATCTTCGTTAATATTTGAACAAATAAATTTAAAAAGATGCATATACACTATTAGTCGTGTTTTTGCATATTGAAATTTATTTGTTTTTTGATCGATTAAAAAATAAATAGATTAAAAACGTAAGGTTAACGTAAAGTTTCAAAAAGATAAATTTTTCTTAAAAGTGTATTGTGAATAGCTTTTATGAAATAAATGATATTTTGCCGTTTTTCATCATCAACTGGAACAAATACTTTAAGAAATGAATTTATCACTATTAAAGTCTTTAACGACTATAAGGGTAGTAAAAATTCATATATCAAGAAATATCAAAAATGTACTCAATACGAGATTCGAATCCAACATCTATCAGTTTTGAAGCGGGCACCTAAACCACTTGGCCACCAGTAGGCTTTAAGGGGGCATTCTAGTGGCGAGGTCTGAATTTGAGGTGTTTCTTCGAGTGCCTTAAATAAAAAACAAAAAATATTTTTACAATCCATTGTTTGACAAGAAATTTATTAATTTTTTAAAATTTCATAAAAAAAATGTCAAAAAATTAAAAACTCAAAATATTATAAGTTGTTGAAGTATGTTAAGATTGCAACCTGTCCAATGATCTGAAGCCAAATATAAGAAAGATTATTAATTTAGAAAAATGCTGCTATCGTACTCACTAAGAAAAAGCATTATTTTTTTTGTGATAAAACGTTGGTAAATTTATCCATTAAAAAAATTATCCATTCGGTATTTGTTCCAGTTAATGATGAAATACGGAAAAATATCATCAAAATAAAGTCTTTAGTGACTATAAGGATAATAATAATTCATATATCTAGAAATATCAAAAATTTTCTCGATACGAGATTCGAATCCTACATCTACCAGTTTTGGAGCGGACGTAGACCACTCGGCCACCAGTAGGCTCTAAGGCTTTAAGAGGGTATTCTAGTTTAGAAACATAAATTTGAGATGTTTTAAATAAAAAATAAAAACATATTTTTACAATCCATTGTTTGACAAGAAATTTATTAATTTTTTAAAATTTCATAAAAAAAATGTCAAAAAATGAAAAACTAAAAATGTTATAAGTTGTTGAAGAGGCGAGTTGAAGAAAATAGTGCGCCAAATTTGCCACGATTGCTACTTTTCTAATGGTCTGAAACAAAAAAAAAGTTTTTTCATTGTGATAAATGTCGCTATCGTACTAATTAAGAAAAAGTGGGATTTTTTTTTAGTTTAATTAGGGCTGTTCAAAAAAAATATAATTTTTTTCTGCTTTTTTTGATTTTTCTACCTTTCTGGCTACTTTTTTTTTTGACTATTGAGAAGATTCACACCTAATTTCAAGTAAATCGGTTTAATAGAACTAGAGAAATCATGATAAACTCCTCGAAACATTTAGTTTAGAGAAAAACAGGTATAAAGTTTCAAAGAAAATTACGCCCGATGTCAATCATAAAAAAATGTTTTTTACTTACTTTTATTGAATCTCCGGCCAATCCAGTTTAGAAATCGTGTCACTAAAATAATTATATCTCTGGAAATAATTAAAATTTTTACAAATTCTTTTAAGAACATATTCTTGAAAGGTTAAGCTTTGTAAATATAAAAAAAAATGATTTCTTCAATTTTCTACACTAGAATACTCCCTTAAATTGAAGTTTGTAACTCACATAAATAATTTAGATCAGATGTTTTGTTGAAAATGATTTTTTCAAAGAGATAATAATATAACAAAAATTATTAGTTTTTAAAACTTTATAGACAAAGAGCTAGGTTTTTCAAAATACAAGCGTAAATTATATGCTGGCAGTCAAATTTGAGACCAATTTTGTCGATAATTGCGAAGTTTATATTTAAACCCTGGAAATGATAGAAATTTAGTTTTAAGACAAGAAAATAATTACATAATTACAAAATTTTAGTATAAGTTTTTGAATTTTTTTTTTTTTTTTTTTTGGAGCTTTTGGGTGGGATGGTACATGAAAGTAAATTAAAGAGTGATGCAATTGTTAAGATATGTAAGAAATCAATTGGTTTTACGTTGGAAGAAAATATGAGATGTACCTACCTACGATTTCCATAGTTCAAGTAGTTTTTAGTTTTTATAGAGGATTTTTTTTTACTTAGAAAGAGCGTGAAGAAGAGGTGAAGGTTGCTTAAAATCCAAGTGGAAAATAATATATTGTGAAATCTGTTCTCATCAGATTGAAGAATACCTCAAAATTTATCCAATTGTATAAAGTTAGAAGAAAAAAATTTTGATTTTTTGAAAATTTATGTTCTAGACTACAAATTCGATTCTATGAATCGAATGCTCGCTTATTATACCTATTAGTAACTACCTGTGAAATATTTACAGCCAACATTGACATAACCACTGACAGACGGTAGAAATTACTAATTGAATTAAAAGGAAATGACAGTTGAAACAAATGACAATAACCAGGAAGTTCATTTTTGAGACAATGATTATTATATTTGGTCATCACTCACACGTATATGTTTGAATATATTTTTTGTTCTCTGTTTTTGTCAACATACGATATGTTTGCCTATTATTATATTGATAAAACCTTTCTTGAATTTAAAGACACTACACAGTTATTTCCCAACGGCGAGCTCATGATCCATCGAGGAGAAAATTAAGTAATGGAGGAGGAAAATTCGAAAATAAACTTTTCCATAGCTTAAGTTAATTGTATCGAAACTTTCGGTTGAATGCATTGTATGAATGTATGTACATGTTCGAAGGTCTAAAAATTTATAAAAGAAAGTAGAGACTTAGGTGGAGCCTTTAGATGAAATGGCAAACTTTCACCACGTGAAAAGGTTGTATTGCGTTTCTTTTGAGACCCTTAGATTCACTGTAATCTTACGGAATGGTGCTTTTCGAACCCAAAATTAAGCCCAAAAAAATAAAGAGGCTTACCTCTGAACTATAACTTCCTTTCTAAATATCCACACTAAAAATGTTGTACAAGTGGTAACAGTAAATTTGAACACAAAATAAGATAGTTTTATTCTTGAATTAGTAATGAATAAAAATAATTAAAAACATTGTTGAATATAAAATGAATATTAAAGCGACGGTTGGTACACAGAAAAAAAAATAAAGGAAAAATTACAAAAAATACATCGTAATTTTTATTATTCATTATTGCAGTTCTGAACCTGAACGAACGTATTGAAATTTTTACGATGCGAGATGGTAGAATTACTTGATCGTTAAGAAGCCAGAGAGTAGAGGCAGGGATATTAATTGTTCTGTCTCTTTTGCTTGTGTATGGTAAATGTAATAATACCTTATCATTATTTTAATAACTCAATTATGAATTCAAAAATGTGGTTAAAATTGAAAAGAATAGTCTATTTATCGCTAACAAATGGAAAACCAATTCAAAAACACAAAAGTTACTTTTGCTTTCAAAAGATACTCACTTTATGTCGCATAGTTGTGTTGAGTAATGTTTTACGTATAGCAGAAGTTACCCGATTGGACACCTGCGCAGCTCTATTTTATTTACTTCTACTCCAATTTGGGCCACTGGAAGTAGCACAGGCGGTTGTTTCCATCGCGATTTCTTGTTTACTGTTCAGTGTGTTATTTATATATTCAGTGATGATAACAGCCCTGCGTAGTCGTTACAAAATTCATAACGCTAATTATTTTTAAAGAAGTATAACTTCAAAAATGAGTCTTTTTACACAAAAAATATATTCCCAAAATAAATATATAACCATCATCACTTTCTTCTGCTGAAAAATAGAAAAATTACAGTTTAACATTAAAGCATTGTCTTAAAAACTGTTTTAAAAGCTTTAGTTTTGATGAAAGTTTCTTTATAAATCGTTATCGTTTATTCACCAGCCAATTTTTAAGACCCAGAAAGTTGAACCTTTTGTAGAACACACGAGCATAAATTTCACTCTTGAAAATAAGAAAAACATACAACGAATTTAAAATTTGTATTGCTGCCAAACATGAAACTGAACTTTACTAAATTTTATGTGGAAAATATTTTCTTCGAAAATATTTTTTTCTGAATCATAATTCAATAGTATGTATATATCGCTATTGAATTTCTAATAAGCCTTTCATGTTGACAGTGATTCAAATGGTTAGTCATTATTTTTCGGAAAAAAAATCAAATTATTATCAAAGTTCAATTTTTAATCATAATAAAACTATTAGGAAATATCCGATATTTTTTTTTATTTGCATATATTTTATTCCATATAATCAATACTATATGCTTAGTAATTTTGGTGAATATAATATGCTTCTTTGGCTATAATAAAATCTTATTTCATTATTTTTTTCGTTGTAATTTATCATCGCTGTATAACTGCTAAGGTATTAAGCAACTCTAGTAAATCGAAAATAATGATAAATATAAACCCAGCACCTATCAGTTTTGGAGCGGTCACCGTAACCATTCAGCCACCAATAGAGTCTTATTTTGTAGTTTAATAGACCATATGCATTTTTTTTTTAAATCGATTAAGAACATTACTAATATGAAGAAAACCAATTTTTATTTATGAAAAACTTGTATTTTGTCAGATAAAAGTTTTTAATTTTAATGACCAGATGAGAGTCTGAAGACGATGAGTGCGTCTATGGGTCTTCTGTGACGTCACAGTACGCGTCAGTACGCGTATTGAAACCAAGATATAAACAGATCATTGAGCGATTACTATCGAAATAGCAAAAATTTACACAATTTTGAAGCTTTTCTCAATTTTTCGTCATGGGAAACATTTTTTACCGTAAAAATTACTATAATTTTTTTTCTTAGGATTGGAAGATTTGCAGATTATTAATTGTTTAAATCATTAGCATAATGTTTAACGATTTAAATGACCTTTCACTTTGTGTAAAAGTAAATTAATTCTCATAGGAAAAAGACCATGGGATTTTGGCGATTCGAATTGTGACGTCATTGTAATGCCGGACCAATAAGAGCGCGTTTTAAGCATTTTGATTTTGACGATTTATTTCTGGCATTTTTAAATGAATATTTCTTTAATTGTATGAAGTAAATTTCCAAGAATTGTGTCATATGGGCATAAGTGGCCATAAGTTTCAGCTTTAAATATTTTAAATATATGTTAATGGACTAATTTTGTCCAAAAATAACCATTTTTATTTGGAAGTTAGGTTACGTTAACTTCCGTTAAAATAGACTTAATGCACATTACTTAAAATTGATAATTTTGAAAGTTTTAAAAATGTTTTAAACTAAAATCAAACATAATAACTAAACTAATATCAAACATAATGTAGTTGCTTATTTATAACTTTGCTTGATAACATTTAAGAAATTTTCTTTTAAAAATGTAAAAATAAATCGTTAAAAGCCAGGCCCGGCTTTAAAATGTCGTCACAATACGAAACTTTCAAATCCCATAGACGTTTCCCTATGACGAATGTACTTAAATACATTGGGAAAGGTTGTTTAAATAGTTTAAACATTATGTTAAGAATTTAACCATTTTCATTCTACACAACCACCATTCTTAAGGAAAAAATTAGTAATAATTTTTTGGTTATGAAAATGGTAAAAAATTGTACAAAATGTCTAAAATTGTGTAAATTATTACTGAACCTAAGGTAACCGTTCAATGATCTGATTATGTCTCGGTTTAAATACGCGTATTGTGACGTCACAGAAAATCCATAGACACACCTATCGTTTTCGGATTCTCATTTCCTCATTAAAATTAAAACTTCTTTTCGGCAAAACTACCAATTTTTCATTACTAATAAACGTTTTTTTCTCATATTAATAATGTTCTTAATCGTTTGAAAAAAATCGCTTATGGTTTTTTGTAGGCTATAAATATAATTCTTCTTTGAAAAGCCCAAAATTTGTTGATGACAGATTTTTTTTAATTTCAAAACAAATTAAAATTAATTTTGTGTTTATCTTTGATATTGCGCACCGTTACGTTACCGTAGGTGGTATTCTCTTGTAATCAGAAGCTTGAAAGCTCAACTACACATTATTATAAATTAATTATACCACACCACTGGTTTTGAGTCGTTAAATTCAAATTAAGTTAGTGCAAGATCTATGTGCACGAAATTTTGTCTCGGCTCTAATTAATAAGTGACATAAAACAGAATAAATATAATAGATAGTTTTTATATTTTAACGTAAAAGTGCTAATACATAATTAGTACATATTTTATTTTTCCGTCCAATTTTTACTCTACTTGTTATATTTTTTTAATAAATTTCTTTTGGGAAAGTTTCGTTCAAAATAAACCTTAAATGTTGTCATTTTACCTTCGATGTTTTTCTCCCTTTATGCCTTAAAATGCCTTTCCTACTATTTCTATATAATTTGGTCCTGAAATTTACCCTTATCACTTCTTTTCAGAAAATACGCTTTCTACGTTTTCAATAGTTTTCAAATAATGTAAAATTAAAACTTCATGGAAATTTTTGGTATTATTATTGGAGTACCCTTGTCGTAATTCTATTATAATAAGTTTTTTATCAAAACTTTGGATTATATTAAAAAAAATTCCAGTATTAGATTGATGTTTCAGACATTTTTTTTGAAAAAGTGTTATAACTTATGTTATATTTCGCTTCCTCGCTCAAAGTTCTTTTATATTCGAAAAAATGTTCTCTTTAATTTAATTTTTTCCTATAATCAGTTTTTGGTTTTTTAATAGAACCTGAGAAATTTTGCAATAATGATGGGTTTATAATTTCAATAATAAATAGATGATAAAATTCAGATCTCAGCTTTAATTTTTTTAAGTAAGAAGACAATTCAGGTTGTTCAAGATCGGTTTTTTTATTTAATATTTTTATTATTCAATTAGCTACGTTTCGTTACGTATCGTAACTTCATCAGGCTTCTTGATTCACAAAAATAAAATATTTTCTTTTCTTTTTTTGCTTTATGAGAAATTGGATGATGTGACAGGAAATTTAGAAGTCTTCCAGATGATGTGGGTTTTTGGTACCAATCAAAATACCAGATGAAAATATTTTATTTTTGTGAATCAAGAAGCCTGATGAAGTTACGATACGTAACGAAACGTAGCTAATTGTATAATAAAAATATTAAATAAAAAAACCGATCTTAAACAACCTGAATTGTCTTCTTATTCAATAATAAATTTGATTTGTAGGAGTCTCTTTCTCTGCCCTTTCACCCCTATGGATTCGGTAATATCAGCCTACATATCTCACTATTCTGTATTAGATGTACTGTTACAGGTAAAGGTTCCCAATATAATTAAGGATAGGTTCCCAATCAGCTCCTTTATACAGTTAGACCATCGTGTAATGCACCTTCTTCTGTTATGTTTGCCTTCCACTTTCCACTTCAATTATACGTAGTTCCATTTCTTCACTTCTCCTAGCCATATGATCTAAGTATTACCAATTAGCCTTGTTAATTCTACTTCTGATCCAAGCATATATGTTTTGTTCTTACAAAAGGAGCCTTAACCTTCACCTTTCATCTTTCAAATAAATGAATGCAAACTGAAAACGTTTTTGGTCTACATTTCTAGGTTTATGTATATTTTAGCGAAGTCGAAATCTGGTAAAGTTGCATTTTTCATTTTGTTTTTTATTGAATTCGGAAATAAATCCGGTCTTAATGACAATTTAACGACAATAGAGACAATTATACGATATTAGAAATGAAATAACAAAGAAAAAAATTGAAATTTAATTATAAACAAAGTAAGAAATGCAATGTTGCCAATTTTTGAAGTCACAGAAACATACATGAACCTATTTTCAAATGAATACAAAATTACAAATGAAATACTCGTATATTTTTTTTATTTCAAATCTTTCATATGACATCTTTCAAACAGGAAAATTATAGATCTATGCATTAACGCGTTATTATAAACACTAACAAAAAGCACCTTTCAAAGTATTAATTCATAGGAAAATTAATATTTTAGTGTAAAGAGCCAAATTAATATATGCAAGCGATATGTGAGATTATATTGTTAAACGTATTTAAACCTTTTTCGTTTGTCAAAAGTTTCGTTTCCATTATTAAAGATCCGTTGGTATTTTAGAGAAAAATAAAAGTGTATCAGTAGATTAATAAGATATACGTAATTTATACGTTCTTAAACATTTGTTATTGACAAAGAATATAAATATTTACGGCTGCTTGATTGGAAATGCAAAAATTAAAGAATTTTATACGTAAAAGTTTGCAAATTTTAGAGTTAACACATTTTTTTTTTAATCTATCTGTATAGTACCGCCATTTTATTAAAATTCTATAGGTACTTTATTCAACCCTTCTATAACCTCAAGAAGGCATTTTTTCCATATTTACATTAAATGGATATAAAATATGACAACCACCTAAAGGTATTATAAGCATGATGTAGAGAAATTTTCATTTTTATTGGCATAAAATTTGTAACGAAAGTATCGAAAAAATATTTCGTTTAAAATAATTGTTTACAAAGTATGTGCTCCTAAAGTTGCAAAAACTCTTACGGTTGTCCATCTTATTTTCCTTTTCAAAGAAAAGTTGAAATGGAAATTTTTATTACCAAATTTGTTATGTACTTTGCGTTTTAACGGTAAATATTTTTGTTCACTAAGGAAACATATAATATTCAAGATTCGATATGTACTAGAGCAGTGATGGCGAACCTACGACCTGTGGGTCAGACACTGACCCATGGAAGCTTTTTAAGTAACCCACTATGGCTAGGCAACCATTTGTTTGTTATGTTTGTAAAAAGAGACTTGCATAACACGTGTATAGCCCCCTCTCTGTTTCACCTTGTGAGGTGCTAAACGGATACCATGCACATAAATGACCCACAAGCTAGTATTAAAAAAAATATAAACAAAATTGCGTCAAAAAGCCTCAAAAAGTTTCACCATCCCTGTACTAAAGCAAATTTTGAAAGTGTTTAAAAAAGCGTCATCTATTTTCTAGCGCCCAAAATTCTAATAAGAGGTCTAGCCAAAAAGATCGCCTTTTTTTCTAAAAAGTATATTCAAAATATTATTTAGGATGATAAAAAACAAATATTGTAAATTTTTGAGCTTTCAATATTGATATTAATCGGTCTAGCATCGCAATTTTTGAATTTCCATCTAAATCGGATTTTTTATACGGAATTTTTGAACCATTTCACTGAAAAAAAATAAAAATGTATTATATTCTTAAAGGAAATCAAATGTTCTACAAAAAAATTTTTTTTGTAAGTTTTTGTCAGACTAACCGTTTTCTGATAATTGATCCTTAAAAATTTATATGTATTCAATTTGATTTTTTTTCTTTAGAATTTTGTAACTAATCAGTAAATTGATATTTAGAGACTTTTTATAATAAACTGTTGAAGGAAATTAAAGACTCTACAAAAATGGTTTCGTAGCATTTTTCGATATACTTACTTCTTTCAAAGTTTTTTAAGGCAATTTATTCAACTTTGATCTTGAATAACTTTGAATGAAGTGTATTTATTGAAAAATGCTACGAGACTTTTTTATAGAACTTTAAATTTCATTTAAAAATATATTAAAAAATTCTCTGAAGATAAATTTTTTCATTAGTAACAAAATTCTAAAGAAAAGAAACAAATCGTAAAAACAGATCAATGTTTAAGACTTGATTATAAAAAAGCGGTTAGTCTGACAAAAATTATATTTTGATCTTTTTTGTATAACATTCAATTTTCTGTATAAATATATGTTGTTTAAGACTTTTAGTTTGATAATTCAAAAGTTTCTGGAAAAAAATCGATTTGAATCGAACAATCAAAAATTGCAATGATAAAACTATTAATATCAATATTGAAAGCTTCAAAATTCACAATATTTGTTTATTGTTATCCTGAATCTATTAATGTTTTACTGCAGAGGTTGTTTAAGTTTATTAAAAGTTATATAAAACTTATATAGAATTTCAAGACTAGTAAAGGAAGCATTGCTAAAAATTAAAGCTAATCAAGGATATGAGAACAAAACAATACATTGCAGATATTTTGTGAAAATCAATTCGCAAATATAACCTTTTATAAATTTTAAAATTCCTCATTTTTTTTTGCTACAGTTTTTTATTTTTAGATACAATCATAAATCAACGTCAATTGATTACATATAATTGCAATATAACAGAGGAAATTCAATAATACTAGCCAGCATACTATCGATAACCTTCGCTCACGTAATTCTGTAACAATGGATTGCTTTATTCAATTTTCTTATTTTAATTAAATCATTTTTCCAATCTTCCTCATTTATTTTCATTTGTGTATATTATTTCGAAGGTTGTGTTATGTCTCCACTGAATCAATAACAACGTTAACAATAGCAATTCAAGTTCTTGACCATTTCGTTGTTTAATATCAACAAATTGGAAACTGAATCTGAGATTATTGTTTCGAGAGGAATTTCTGGATTGTGTAGGGGGATGCGATGGAATGGTATTTTTGCTCAATTTCCTTTCTTAGTTTTCATCTGTTGTTTATGAGACAATTTTACGTTAGTGTGCACTGTTTTGGACTGTACTCCGATTCATATTGTCATTATTATTATTTACGGTAATAGATTGCTTATTTGTACTTATAGTTGGAGAGTAGATACTTAAGTTTTGTTGTCGATTGTTACAGTTGAGAAATTTTAATGAGATACTTTGAGAGTTTTTAGTTAAAGCTTTACTTTGATATAATTCATATTTTATTTTAGTCGTGCTGACAGTTTTTGCTGTGCTTTTCTAACAAAAATACTATTCTTTAAGTACTTGATTTTTGAATGTTCTAATTCCAATCCAATTAACATTGTACAATGCAATTGTTTTAAATTGTGGATAATAAATAAGACAAAATTTAGTTTGAAGTTATATCTACACATTTAATTTGTACATTAGAACCAGGTTAAGTTTCAAATCAAGGGAAATATTAAATAACTAGTAGTTGCCCGTTGCATTCGCAACTAAAGGTTTTATCTCAATAAAATGTTTAATATGAGATAATGTAGAGTTAATCAACAATCGAAATTTTAAATGTAATAATCAAAGTGTTGTTAATATAAAAAAAAAATTTATCTAAAATTATATTAAGAAATAAAATATAAGTGTTTTTTAAATCGTTTTAATTAATAACATTTAAATAACGTCATTTCACTAAATTAGTATGAAAGTTTAATACTTATGTAGTATTTATACCAAATAGGCGATTTTAAATTTTGGTTCGTTTTTCAACAATCAAACTTTTTAAAATCTATTTTATTTTATGAACTAATGGTTGTGATCTGGAGTAATTATATATTCGGCTGAAAAGCATTAAGGCAGCAATTTTTTGCCATATATTTCATTGTTAATTCAAATATAAAATCTTCGATACTAACTTTTTTTCGGTATTTAAAACAATTTGAAAACCAATTATTGTTATTGAAAATAAATAAAATACGCGAATTTACTTCCACGCTTTCCATCTATTTCCAACAATTTTGTATGTACAACGTCCAAATGTCCGAAATCGAATAGCTTTTTAGTAATGTTAACTAACATAAAGGCAATTATTTTTTTCGTTTAACAGTGTATTTTCAAATATAAGTGCACATTTGTGTCGATGAAATTTGGAAAGTGTTTTTTATATACGATACAGATATATAATAAGAAAAGGTTTTTGAAAATTTCTCCCCTAAGAGAGTGAAAAACGGTAGCCAAGTTTGTAAGGGATAACGTTTAATAAACAATCGAAATTTCAAATTTAATAATCAATCAAAGTCCGTTAAAAGCGAAACGTTATTACTGCTTAGTATAAAACAAAGTTGATTTTTACAAAAACAAAAACTTAGGGTCTGCTTAAAAATTTAAACTCTGATAAGTAGATATACCTGAAAAGGTTAAGTTAAGTTTATAAATGAGCATTATGTTTTTTGGCTTTCACATATTGTAAACCTGAAAATCCGAAATACGTATTCACAAATAAATACATTAGTGAGTGAGTACCCTTACCAACGTTTTGAATGCGTAAGTGGGGATAACAGAGCGCATGCGCATAGCCCATTCTGTACGGACGCACGGAAATTTATATTTAAAATTTGAGTTATCGAGTTTTTAACTTACTAAGGATTTAAGTTAGAGAGGTTTAAATGATTCATTATTATACTTGGTTAGATTTTTGTGCGATATTTGACGATTATTATAAAGGTTATTTCAAATCGCGCGTTTTTTTTTAACAAAACACATAGCATCCATTCGTTTTCAGAAACGTTTTATTAGAAATTGAAGTACAAGTTACTACATTCATATACGAAAAGTAATACCTCCCAAATAGCCTCCTCTTGCAGCTCACCACTTTCCACAGATGTCCACTCTTTTGTAAAATTTTCAATGACATTTTGCCAACTGAGGTATTATCTCACCAATGACATGAATAATTTCACTCTTAAGTTCATGAATCGATTGTGGATTATTGTTAGAGACTAATTCTACTGATGACACCTTCATGAAATTCAGTACCTAAAAGGTGATTGTATCATCAGCAAAATGAGATGTAGCACAATTCTGTTGAAACCAAATGTCCTCTAGATCAATATACATTAATTCAGGCCACAAATTTGGTTATCATCCGACGATGTTGATCACCATTGACAGTTACAGCTTCACCTGAAGCATTTTTAATGAATAAAGGTCCAATAACACCTCCTGACCATAATGTACATCAAATCATGACTCGTTTAAGATACATAGGTTTCTTAAGAATAATTCGTAGATGTTCGTTGCCCTAGAGATATACCAATTTTGTTAATATAGCTTCCAAGTTCAAAATGTACCTCATCGGAAAAATGATTTTTTGGTTGATGAAATTGACAAATAGACGAAAATTTAAATGATCTAATGCCTTCAGTTTCTGTGCTATTCGAACTTTACCTATAGCCTTCAGAGCTTGATCCTTGTGAAAAATACGCCATGTTGTTGATGTACTAAGCCCAACTTGTTGTAAACGTCGTTTAATGGACGTTTCAGGGTCTTCAGCAACACTTTCACGAACCAAATCAATATTTTCTTGTAAAGGACTGCAACCACCATATTTTTTATCTTTCACCAAACCGGTCTCTTGAAATTTTTTAATAATTTCACCAATATTGCTTTCAGATGGACGATTATGTAAACCTAAAATACTAATAATTTTCTAAATGATTTTTCACAAACCTTTGATTTTCATAGAATAATTCAATAATTTAAACGAGTGGTTGAATCGTGTAGGAAGTAAATAGTGTCCGACCGAAACTAGTTTTTCTATATCGAAAATGGTACTATCGTACTTCTCACTACGAGCGCTGGCGTCGTTTTATTTTACGCAAAGGAAACAAACCGATACGAAGTTTAAAAGAGAGTTTAAAATAACTGGTTGGCCTCGGGCTCCTGGTTTCAGCCATAAAAACTAATTTCGGTTATATTAATAAGAAATCATATTTATAAACGTTAAACATCACATTAGGAAAAACAGTTTTTCCAAACGGTCAAACTATAATTGCAATTTGAAGCATGATCCATTAAATAATTTTCTTATAATTTAAAAAATAGTACCTAGCTAGGCTGGAAAAGGAGAAAAAATATTTTTATTTTTTTTTAAAAAGCATGTTTCATTGACTATAGACTTGTAATAAGTATTTAATGGAAATTTGATTTTCACAATCATTCAAATTATATCTGAAATTGTAGAAAGAATAGCAAATCATTTTCCGAAAATTCAAAAATCTTGACTAAAGCGAAAAATCTAGAAAAAGCCATAGGACGATAACAATGAAAAATCGACCCCAGAAAGGTATTTGGACCATTTTTAGAGGACATGTTGGTACTACAAAGATACGTTCATACTCCTAGTTTCTATGTCTTCCTATTTGCGAACTAATCGAAAAAAAATATAAATTAGAAAATAAATGTAAAAGTATATAAAAACTGTAGGGGAACCTGGGGCGGAACGGGGTACCTAAGTTTTAATTGTAATTTACGAGAGATTTAAAGAAACAATCTCATTGTTTTTAAATTTATATATTTATTTAATTCATTCTTTACAAATAAAAAAGGTTTTATTGATTTAAATTAATAATTGATATTAAAAATTTAGGTTTCAAAAATAAATGGAAATTTCCCATTATGCCCCACCCCCTGGGGCACAATGGGAAATGAGCCTGGGGCACAATAGGATACTTGTTATTGGCTTAGTTCGCAGATGAAGACACTGTCATCATCGTGTTTAGCCCAGCATATGCCAAATGTGCCCATTTTTGACAAATACTGCAGGAACATCAGCTTTCATTAGATTTGGAGTTTAAATCCTCACAGTATTAGCAGATTACCTCTGCATCTTCCGACCTTTCTTATATATGGACTGTCGCCTAGTTTTCCTTATATATGTACACACTATCTGCTGATAAAATAAAAATGTCTATCCGAATGGGAAATACTATCAGAATGGTATATCCCATTCCGCCCCACCCATTGTGCCCCAAAGCACCTTTCTCACAAGCACGACTATTATGGCAGGATATATTGGTTATATTTGAATTATCACTAGGCTTTTAGTTAGTCAACAGTATGTTTTAACAAACATGTCATGTTAATATTCAAACAAAAAATAGAACATACGATAATTACCTTAGTGTTTCTTTGCAAAAATTAGAATTCGGAAACGTTTATTTCGACTTTTGATAAAAATAAAAACAATTGCACTCTTTACTGGCGATAGCCACTTTTTATAATGCAGCGCAGTTAATTGAACATTGAGTATGATTTTTACGCGTTTTTGTCACCTGTAACAAGCGTTAATTCCATTTCCCATTCCGCCCCGTGTTCCCATACTCAGAAAAAAAACAGCATTTAATCTTTATTATAACTATTTGAAACAAATGATTTTTCTACATCTCTGCCCAGATGACTGTTTTTATAAATGTTTTTGGCCGCCACTTTATAACTATTTAGGTCTTTAACGACTCTAGGGCAAATAAAAATTCGTTATCAAGAAATATCGAAAATTTGCTCGATATGAGGATCAAACCTAACACCTACTAGTTTTGGAGCGGAACCCTTGACCACTCAGCCACCAGTAGGCTTAGATGACTAATTGACGACACAAGTGGATAAAGGTGTTATGTTACGTTTTTTTTAAGAAACTGTTTCTTTTTCATGAATGAAGGTTTTATGAACCTATTTATCACATAGTGTGATCAAAAATCCAATATTCTATACAAGTTCCAACTAATATAGAAAATATTGAATTTTGATCTCACTATGTGGTAAATAACAGGATCATAAAACCGTTATTCTTGAAAAAGAAACATTTTTTTTAAAAAAAACGTTACATAACACCTTCATTCACTCGTGTCGTCAATTGTAAAGTGATTTCTAAAGAGTAAATTAGCATTTTATTTCCTTTTAAAATTTAAATTACGAAGATTAATAAAATATACCTGGTCACACTAAATTTTAAATATTGTAAAAGGTTTTAACCATACATTTAGCGTGAACGATTTAAACAACCTTACATTTATGTTTAAACACATTTGTTAGAACAAAGTTCATGGGATTTGGAAGTTTCTGTTCTGTGATGTCATTTTAATACCAA
Organism: Sisyra terminalis; assembly: GCA_958496175.1. Lineage (NCBI taxonomy): Eukaryota > Metazoa > Arthropoda > Insecta > Neuroptera > Sisyridae > Sisyra > Sisyra terminalis. The sequence goes on from OY292278.1 coordinate 29,033,767, forward strand.
ACCAATTGGGTTTGTGAATTTTTTTTTTTTTGTGATAAATGGAAAGATCATATATAAGTTTTATAGCAAAACTATTTTTTATTTTTTTATTTTCGCAATAATTTAAAAGTTATTTCAAAATAAAAATTAATTTTTGAATTTTTTGAATCTAGTACCGAAAACGCGCCGACAGCTCCCGAACAAACACGAGCGCGTGTGACGTCCTAATGTTAGTTGACAGTCATTGCAGTTGATACAGAAATAATAAGTACAGTGTTTTGATTGATTTAATTCTGTTGTGATAGTTAAATATTGAAATTTATATTGAGCATGTCGAACCTTAAAAGTTACTGTTCTTGTTTTGTACCATTATGAACGAATACTACAAAAACAACTCCTAACGAAATGTTTTTAAATGTTCCCCAAGATGGCAAACGTCGAAATAAATGGATTCAAGCAGTGCAGGAATATTATCAGACATTGCCTTTATAAATCATTTATCACACATAGCTAATTGGAATCAACTAACGACTCGTTTTTTAGCAATAAATATTCAATATTATTGTCTAGTCACGTGTAATAGCTGTAAACGCTGTATTGTTATAAAATAGCTATAACATTATTACGTCACAACTATGGTGACCATTCATGGCGCGTTTATAGTCACGTGATTTTTTTTTAAATTTTATCAATTTTTAATCGTTTATAATTAATTGAAAAAAAAATTTTTTTAAGTTTTTTGTATTAAATATCAATATTATTAATAATAAAGTTTTAAAATACATGAAAAAAATCAATAATTTTTTTTTTTCAAATTCCCAATTGGAGCTCGTTTCAGGCATTGTGAATACAGCAATTTTTTTCATTTTCAAATGACTATTTCTTAAATTTTATCAAGTCAAGTCAAAAATTAACTGCTTTATTACGTTTTGATATTAGTTAAGAATTTTTTTAAAACATTTTAAATTATGTTTATATCATGTGCTTTAAGTTTATTGTTGCCAAAATACTTTTGATAGTGATTTGGGCTAAATCTCCGTGACGTGAAAAAAGATTTTTGAAAATCGTTTTTTGCATCAAAATTCAGCCAAAACCCTTGTTAAACAATTCTAATATACAAACACATTTCAAAAGGGTTGATAAGATTTAAAGGTTATTACCGAAGAAAACGGGTCACCTTGGAAACCATGAGGTTTCGGCTATATTGAACCACACGTATGTGTGGCATAGAATTTTAATTCCTGGCAAAAGTAGCTTATATTTGAAATTTATTTAAATGTATTTCGCTTTGAACATTTGGTCAAGTTAATTAAAAAATTTTGTAATCAAATTTGTTTCGAATGGAAAAAAAATGCTCTCGTAAATTTGTCCAACTTTTCCATTTTCAGCTTCGTCACTCACATTAATATTTACGCAAATGTTTGCTAAATTTTTTAATGAGCCACCAAAGCGGCCGTTATCTTGCCCCAAATTCCATACAGCCGGATAAGGACCAATACTGTTGCCGTTACGGGCGGAAGGATAATTTACTTGTGAAATATTCCTGACCTATGATAATTTCGGCACTTATGCACACACAGCAGCGTGATTACATATTAAAATGATGTGATATGAACGTGCAATGCAAACGTGAGCGTGGAATATGGTCAATTAATGTAGTGGAACTTGAACGAACTATACATACGTCGGATTTTTCTAGCGTATTTAGATGGAATATTATGTTGAATCGAGTATAATATGATAAACACACGTAGGTATTTGAAAGTAGATATCGAGGACGCAGGATGAGGCATGCGACAGGACGAGGTTGGGGTTGGAATCGGTGTTGTTCAAGTAGATTAATGATCGTGTATGCGTCAGCACTAAATGATGTATCACTGAAATGCACGAATCGAAAATCACGTTCTCGCATTATTTCTCTTCGTTATTTGTGTATTTATATTCTTGAGAGATTAATGACAAGAAATATTAATAAAACAAATATGTCTCTAATTTTATTTATTATATGTGGCCAAGCCGTGAAAACTTAGCAATTTTCCCTCGATAATTTCATCATGTGCTCAGCACAAATAAACAACACATTTTTGAAAATTTTATGTTCCAAAAAGCCAACTTTATATTAACTTTAAATCCTTAAAAATATCAAAATAAGATTTTTTCGCTGACTGAACAGTTATACTGTGTATACAATATATAGGATCAATTTAGGGCGGTCCAATTTATGTAGTATAATTTAATATAATAATATAACTAGCTGATCACCACGACTTCGTCTGCGTAACGTAGGTGTAGATTATATTTTCTTTTTAGATTTGCTATTTGTAGTGGTGTATGAAAATTTTTATTTTTCATATTTGTTTTACGAAAAGCAAAATCATACTTAAAAACACTATTTTGTCGACTTTAAAAAGACACATTTAATAAACTGTTGCTTAGAATAAAATAGTTCTATGTAAAAATCAATTAATTTTCAAAAAATATTTATAAATATCTAAAAAGAGTGTGTCTATTGCGTATACCTACGGTAGGTATACCAACCGTGCACCAAATAATCTATAAATCAATCAGCATCTATACATAAATAAAAAATATCGCCAAGTTCAATAAAGTCGGTCTAAATTATGACTAAAAAAAGTCGAAAGTTATCACAATACTCGCGTCAAAATAACAGAAGTTAAGGGTCTAGATTTTTGAATATTAGTAGGAATATCTCACTGTTTCGATTCCCGAATGAACCTTTTTCCAAAAACTATTATACTATTGCAATGTACAACACAACCGCAAAATTCAAATTTGTACAATGGCACGAAACCCAGTTCTTCCATAATCAAGTATAACTATTATGTATCTATAAACTTATTATTAAATATCTGAATTTCAACTATATAATTAAACCATATTGCCATCGATTGCCAAGCAATCTTCGTGATTATTTTGTGAATCATCACAAAGCAGTTACGGAGTGATCCAAACTACTTGATGACCACTGAGGAAGATTGCTTGGCAATCGAAATACGTATCTGGGTAATACGTCACGAATATTTTTGTTTGAACTTTTGTTCAAATTTATGTTTATGGTATGCTTTATTATATTATATTATATATTATTATAAAAAAATATACTACATAAATTGGACCGCAATATATCCTATATATTGTATACACCTTAAAAATATGTTATATTATAATGATCAATTTATCATATGATAAATAGGTAGTTAACCTTAAGAAAAAGTTTTTTTTTTGTTACTTCGATTTTATTCTTTACTAACTGATACTTGCAACTTCGTCTGCCTGGCAAATAATACGCCAACAAAGTTATTGCTTAGTTTTATTGACTTTTAATGAAAACTTGTCATAAATATTTAAATTTCTCATCTTTAAAAAAAATAGGGTAGAGTGTGGCTTAAAGGTTCGCGGGTATAAAGGTCCACCATGAGTATCTAAAATACTAGTGGCATATTACTCTATTTAACTATAATGGAAGGAATGAGGAAGTGTAAGAAGCATTTCGAGGCCACCCTGGCACTCCTGGCAGTTAAGCTACATCACAGATAGAAGCTTTACGACGGTACCTCGATATTTTTACAAAAGTAAAATTTTTATTAATATTCTTTTCGGTTTTCAGCAATAGTATTGCTTTGACTAGACTAATACATAATTTAATAGTAAATGAGATTTAGTGGTATTTCAGGATTTATTATTAGTTTTTAGCTAATTTAAACAGGATACTAGTTATAACACTAGTAAAAACACTTGAACATAACTGGGGTAAAAAGGTCCTTTTTTTGGTGGAGCTTTTCCTTACCCAGCCACGTGAAGGTTGGATTCAACGCAATCCTTGCAAGCAATGGGCCCATGAAAACTGTATTTCTAACCGAAGGTTTGTTTACTTCCTTTATTATAATTGTGATTTAGGAAGCGATGAGATTGATTAAGTTAAGATAAAGTTATAAAAAAATATTACTTACGTTACAATTAATGTCAATATTATTATAAAGAAAGAAAAGTTTTATGTTATTTTAAAAATGGCTATAATAAAATATTCCAAATGAAAATCCAGAAATATTTCATTGATTAAAATACTGTTATTAATTCATAACACCTGTTAAATACATTAAATAATTACAGGCACTTTTTGCCCCTTAGCTGTCCCTTTTTGACCCTACTAAGGGGCAAAAAGAGACAGACGACAAGGTCTAGAAAAAAATGTAAAATGACAAACTTCTATATGGATGATTCTATTAAAAATTAAATTAAACATGGTCAGATATTTGTTTGTTTGATTAGCATTATACGTTTTAAATTATTAGGGTTGGTTTTCACAATATAATACGGAATAGTAAAATTGGACCTTTAAACCCCACCCTACCCTACTGATGAACGCACATAAGCAGTTACTCTTTTTTGCAAAAGTTTATTTTTTTTGGGATTAAGGGTCTACACCTGTCATTCCCAACGTGAGGCGCAAGCCCCACCGATGGGGGATGGCAATATTTTGGTGAGCCATGGGTAGAATGTGCACCCTTCGACTGACTATACCAAAGACTATAGAATAATCGTTTTTCATTCATTTGAGAATAATGTTTGATTTATATTTGGTTATCTGCATTTCAGTTTTCTATTATTTATTATGTAATGGTTCTTTCATTTTTTAATGTTTTATTTTTTTACTTGGAAGCTTGTTTAGATACCAAGTTAATGGCATTTTAAGCTTTTTTCAGGTGGATAACCGTAAAATTTTGAATAAGAAAATTTAAATATAACAAAAAGGAGCATCAGGGTTTTAGAAATGCCTGGTGGAGCATGACCCAAATTCGGTTGGGAACCACTGGCCTACACAAATAAACGCTTGTATTGTACTTGTTTCAATTAAACATACATTCAATTTCGAATGAAATCGACAAATGAAAGAAATGACAGCAATCTGATGGTTCAAATTTGAAACAATAAATAGTACAATTTGTTTTCACTTTCACGTACGTGTTCACATTCTCTGATCTTTGTCGTTGTCGAATATATCGAATATATATATATATATATATATATATATATATATATTAGGGTAATTTTTTTTTTTGACTTTTTTTGGTCCCATCGTGAAATTTTGTTGGAAATACCAACAAAAAAAAATCTCTGCAAGTTTGAGCCCTTAATATTAATTTTAAGTCCTCGACCAAGACGTGTAAAGATTTCCCATTGAAAATACACGGAAACTCTGATTTTTTATTTTTAAATTTCTATATCTCAGTGGCATTTCATGGGATCGCTTTTACCGAAGATGGTTTTTTCTGAGAATTAAACGCTCTACAAAAGTTCCCATTGCGACAAAGTCGTAACTCACACCGGTGAGGTAGTACGGGCCACTGAACCTGATTTTTCCATAAAATTCAAGGCTTAATATCTCGTTTAATATTGATTTTCGCGATTTGGTCTACAGAACCTTTTTTTTAGGAACTCAAATTCTCTACAAGTTTTTTATTTATAATTTTTCCGTAGCTCTTGTTATTTACGAGATAAATGCAAAAAAACGCGAATTTTATGGAAAAATCAGGTTCAGTGGCCCGTACTACCTCACCGGTGTGAGTTACGACTTTGTCGCAATGGACACTTTTGTAGAGCGTTTAATTCTGAGAAAAAACCATCTTCGGTAAAAGCGATCCCATGAAATGCCGCTGAGATGTAGAAATTTAAAAATAAAAAATCAGAGTTTCCGTATATTTTCAATGGGAAATCTTTACACGTCTTGGTCGAGGACTTACAAATAATATTAAGGGCTCAAACTTTCAGAGATTTTTTTTTTTTTGGTATTTCCAACAAAATTTCACGATGGGACCAAAAAAAAAATCACCCTAATATATATTAGGTAAAATTTACACGAAAAGTATAAATAGTCTACAAAACTTCAAACCTTAAAGGTTATATTTGGTTTTAAAAAGCATATTTATTAATTCGCTTAGTTGATATAGTTCATATTTTAGATATATGAGTAGTAAGCCTGATGGACACACTCGCAGTTGCATTTTGTTTAGTTCAATCTAAAAACGTATATTGTTTTGTGAAGGTATGAACATAATTTAACTTCCTTAATAAACTTCCCTAATAAATTTATTTCTTTTCTTTCATGCTAGTATAACTTTTGAAGTATAACTTCAATAATATCTATATCTCAACAATTCCTTTTTAAAAAGTGAATGTATGTGTTTATGAATATTTGTTAGAATATATCACACATAGACTTTGATTTTGTAGAAAAATAATACCTTTTATTATTGAACCTTATGAAACAAAAACCTACAATATATGTATAATAATAAAACAATAAAATTATTGGTAAAAGCATTTACAAGAACATGGATATGTATTTATATTGAACATTGGTTAAAATTTTAAAAATTCTCTCAGCAAATGATTTAAAAAGGAAACATTTACCTAATAAAAGTCGAAAATGATTTCGTTTCAATGTTCTTGTTTGTATTTTCAAAGAAAACCGTATTCATAAGCTCCGGTCTTTTGTAAAAGGTCTTCTTTTATGTATGGTTTGATATTACTTTTGGTTTCCGTTTTTCAATGCGTTTTTCTAAATCCTATTTCTACAAATGGGAACAAATTTACGAAACCTGTTCACGTATATATTAAAAAGGGCTGATAAAAATATGTTTTCTGGAATGAAAATTTAAACTTTGAAAATTATTTTTTGAAATCACAAATATAAATATATCTACACAAAAGGAAATTGCATTTTTTTATCAGTATATATGATTTTTAATACTTATATAATAAGGGAGACCGGGGCTGGTTGATTATAAAGGTAGGTAAACTAACTCTTAATAACTAATCTAAGGTGTGATAGAGATTTATATTATCTATGAACTACAGAGAAATTAAGTTTTTAGAAAATATTGTCCTTTTTATTAGATTTAATTAATGGTTCAAAATATGTTCCTGTTTTAACTCTAAAAATAAATATAAATAAATAATAATACTTCTATTAAGTACACGGAAAATAAAATTATATCAAATATTACAATAATAACATCGTAAAATCTGCTGTATTATATAAAAGTGTCGGACCTGAACTAACGTTTTGTACCTGCTTTATACAATACCGCATCGTAAATTTCATTCGACAAAGATTACTACTTGAAACAGCAAACGTTCGTATTCACTTTCATAAGTTTTATGATATTCGAATAAGAAATATGTACATTAGTTGGTAAAAAAGAGTTTCTTCTATTCAACTATTAATCTGAGACCTAAAAAATACTCATAATATGGGTTACAAATAATGGGACAAATTAATTATTATTGCTTAATTATGCACTCATCGCAATATTTTATTTCACGGTCATATCTAATGGTTATTTTTTTAATGTATGTAATAATCCAAACCAGGTTTTTATGAAAGAAAAAATTTAAAATTATGAAATAAATTTTTTACGGTTAAGTATAGTACGTTGTGGTACGTTGTAAATATTTTCAATAATAAATCAAAATCAAACAAAAAAAATTATCATGAAAATAATCTTATATTGTAATCAATTTTCATCTATTCCTTACATGAACTAAATTTTTTCCCAATATAACTAATAACACTTTTATTTTAAAACGTTTAGCGATGATTTCTTATTGATTTATTTGTTTTTGCCGGTGACACTGGATTTGTGTAGGATCAACTCATATATAGAAATAGTTCAAATATAAGCTCAAACATACTCAAATAGTATAGTAATAGCACCTCTCGTATGCATACCTATATATGCGTTGAGAAGTCAAAGAGTAGGGATGGTAGTAGTAGTTTTATATCTTGTACTTGTATTTGTTATATATGTAATATGTATATTCTCTTGTACTCACATACAATATTATCAATATAAAATCGTTATTTCTGAAATGCTACTGTTTACACGAAACTATGGTTATAATTACGATCTTATAAGGTAAAAATTTAAATATAAATAGGAATTTTTAACTAAAATATTTTAAAGATTAGGATAATAAATCGTAACTTCTATCGTAACTTTTATGTTTTTTCAGTGTAGATGAATATGAATTTGGTCAACCACATAATAAGTGAGATGAAAATGAATAACGAATGTGCGACATTATTATCTATTTAAAGATAAATATACATATTTACTTCTATTATATAACTACAGGTGCATTAAAAATGTATATATGTACCTATAATATTGTCAACGAATAAATGCATGCAAAATGAAATTATTAAAATTTATAAACTGTCTCCTCCTATATAATGTATAATGTTGAAATTAAACATGAAAACGTCCCTCAACCCACTCATTCCCTTCATATCGGCTATAGTATTGAGATGTTTTCGTTTTTGCTACGTAAATGGTATATGGCATCAAATGAAAATTAGTTGGACCGATATATAATTTATGTTCATTATTTTCAGGCTTTCCATATATGTGAGGCTGTCTATTGCATATTTTCGAGATAAACTGCTATTTATTTATTGACTCAAGGGGTTTGATAACCCAAAAACATATAGGGACTCGGTGATGACATTTGGGAAATCTACAATAAATACATAACATTTTGAATTTGTACACGTGTATCGATGATAACGTGTCGCTTATTTCATCAATTTTTTCCCATCGAATCTGTCAATTTGCCAATTTATCATCCAGTTGTTTTAATATTTATTTATTAAAATGGTTTAATAAATATCTCAATAAGAGGTCACATTTTTTATATCAAATGAAATTTTGTATAACGATTTTATGTTTAACTTTATAAATTTAACTTTAATAAACGAAAAAAATTAACAAGAACAAAAAATGGGTATTTATTTAATGAGAATGTGGATGAATTTTTAAATAGCCGCCAGCTTTCGTTACCTTTGAAATTTACCGTTACAAAAATCATTCATTTGGAGATGTTCAAGGTGTATTAAATTTTGTACCTGTTTTAAGGGGGTTTTCCCGTGTGATGGGCTGTTTTTAAGCAATTTCCCGGATTTTTTTTTTTTTTTTGAGGGTCAATGGAAAGGATAGGAGTTTGAGTTTTCTACCATACGCTTATATTTATTTAAAGCGAATTTATTTAAGTGTTGAGCCAAAAATCTTCACTAAATCGTGAGTTATAGTGCTCCGAAGACATCCGTTTCGAAAAAATGGACGCTAACTAACTCCAGAATTTCGGCTGATTGGATTATCTTAAATAAAAATGGCGGTTTAATCTGCAAGCTTAAATACATGGAATGAACATGAATCAATTAAAAATATGAAAAATTAGATTTTTCGTAGATTTGGTAGACCGAAGAAAAAGTTGCAATTGTACGGTTTTTTTTTTCGTTATGATTTTGTTATAAAAAATAAAAAATATTCAAATTTTTTCGATGATTTTAATTCATTATGTACTTCTTTTACATATGCTTAATCTACCCTATAAATTTGAAGTCAATCGGTCTAACCGTTCTTGAGATATAATGGAGGCAAGTTTGAAAATCATAGTTTTGAGAAAAATGCGTTTAGACTTTCAAATACGATTAAAATTTTAACGACTTTTGTATCTTTGTAACCACTTAAAATTTAAAAAAAAAATAGTTTAGCAACATCTTTTACACATTTTAAGGAAGCAATTTATGCAAAAAAACGACTTTTTTAACCTATCACACGAGAGATCCCCCTTAATGTAAGTTAAATTATGCCAAAATGTAAGTATCAAATTTGTTTTCAAAATTCATATATTCTTGAATTTTCTCATTTAAATCTAAACAATGTCACTGAAAATAGTTTTTTTTAATTAAAACGGAAGAAAATTTCAAGAGACAAATTTGAATATTTGGTATGCTGTACCTATATCCACGTAATATGTTGTTTATTTTAGGCTTATTTTGAACCCAATTATGAAATATTAGCATAGAAAAGCAATTTTCACTGTGAAACTAACAATATTCTAAATTTAGAATTATAATGAATGCATATATTGAATAATATTGAATTATTTAAATTTTATTTGACCACATTTATTAGAAAATAAGTGAGAAAGAAAGAAAAAAAATATTATAATACATTGTTATCATATTTTTGGTCAAATTTTCCGGCGGTCAATTGATTTTATATAATTAATTTGAACTTTATAAATTTATTGGTAGAATTATTATATTTGAAAGGACAATACCAGTTAACTTATAAAACTGTTGGTAGACGTTTTTTATGGGAATTGCATTTTCTAGATTATTGTAGGTATCTTATGTATCTTTCCAATCTAATATTAGAACCTAACGGCTCATTTCCCTTTTACCTACTTTGCTACACTTCTTGCTACCTTTACCTACTTTCTATTTTATGCATTTAAACATATAAGATAAAAAGTAATTTTAGTTTGATACTTTTTTTATTATTTTATATTATTAGTAACTAATATTAAAAACAATTATAAGGCGCATTTCTTTTAAATCAACCCCTTATTTCAGTATAATTTTTTTTTGTTGAAATAATAAATGATACTAATATATTATGTTAATGATTAGCACAAGTATTCGGGACTAAATGATTAATGAATACCTATGGAATTTAAAAGTAAAGACTTACTAATTATGATTAACTTGTTTTTCTACGAAAGCATGACCTTACATGGAAGTTTCGGTTTTGGCCGAAGCTAAGAATGATGCCGAAATTCGGTTTCGGCTGTAAAAACTAGTTTCGGTCAGACACTATTATTTTTATAGAAAGAAAGAAAGAAAGTTTAATAGTAAACTTAGTAGTAAACAACTAGTAGACAACTTTTTGCACTATAACAACATTTTTGTCTTAAGAATCATTTGACTAGTTCTTATTATGAAAATGTTGTATTTAGCAGGCCATTCACGCTCCGATTTGCAGTCCAACTTGTGGTCCGACTTTCGAAGTTGGATCCAAAGTCGGACCGTGAATAGTGTTGTCGGAAGTTGGATCTCTAGTCGGACTAGTCGGATCATTTAGGCGATCCAACTAGAAGATCCTACTAGTAGTTCGACTAGTTGGGTTGCAAGTGAATGGCCTGCTTTTATTTGGGTATCCAAATTAATGCTTTAACAGTTAATGAAGTATCAGTTAAATATTTAGCTGAAACAGATATTTAGCAAATTATTAATGCAATTATTGACTTTTTATAGTACGAGTACATTGTATGCTGTTGGAAAGAGGATGAATCAGAGAAGCTTTTGCAAAATTAGGATACCACAACCGTTTTCGTTATCTTTCCATTTTCGAGCGAAATTGACTTTCAATTTCGATCAATGTTTATTTTGCTGAATTATATTTCGTATAATTTAAAGAGCACATTCTGTAATGTACAGAAACACGAAAAAGAAAACACTATTTTACAAGTGTATATAGTTATTTATTACGTGCATAGACATTATTTCATTCAATTTGACCACACATTATCAAACGCCGACCTTGTAACGGACAGAGACTGTAATAAAAGCAATTTGACATTATAATTTTCAAATAATCCAATATATAGTGTAACAATGAAAAAGTTGAGCTTTTAAAATAATTCCGAGCCCCTGAACTTTTTCCGTGTCAAGGCTCTACAATATTGATGCGAAGTGAATTAATAATACACAACCCTTTAATTAATGGGTATTTCTCATTATTTTCCAATAGAACCCTGAATGCGAACACAATTTCGAAATCCGCCGCTTAAGGGCAAGTTTTAAATCTACATTCACAAATAAAATAAAATCTCCCACCACAAAAAATAAATGTGTTTTACCCTAATATTTTATTACTTTGCTAAGGGTATTTGATTAAAAATTCAAGAAATTACAAAAAATGTTTTCTTTCCGGTGAATAACTTTTTTGGGGGTTTAATTACTAATTTGAAAAATTTTGAAATTCAATTAGTGGAAACAATTTAAATTGCAAATAAATGGTTATCGGATTAATTAAATTGTTTGATTAGTAACGAGTTATTTTGATGATTTGACGGGTTGGAGAGAAGTAAATGCACGTATGTTAACCATTTTTATTGAAGTATTCGATTTAGTTGTAATTGGCGCAATTTATGCATTGATTAATATACATATATATAATAGGATGCTAAAATTATATACGGATTTCCATCTTGCACATTGGTAGAATCTAAACACAATCTGACACAGTATTGGACGAACATGTAAATTATTTATCAATTTATAACTGCAAGTATGTAGTGAAATGGAAATTATTAGGCCCGTATTTAATATCTTCAGCTAATGAAATGAAAATAGTTTCAACATATGGTTAGATTAATTCAATTAACCGAAGAATTTAATGAATTAGTGGTATTTATTCGCTAATAACTAATCAATATAGTTAAGCTATACATAAACTGATTTTGCTCTGGAATAAAATAATTAGACTATTCTTTGGTTTTAAACCTATGAAATCTTATCGTTTTATTTTTGAAGTTGTACTTCTTTTGCGGCGTTATAAAAAAACAGACAGAATTTTTGATAAAATATGACGTCGTGACGCTACAGTAGGAAGTTGCTCGTAAATGGTTTGCGAGAGCCTTCAAACGGGTGAAGGCTGGCCGATTTTTGGGAGCGATTTGCATAGCATTAAAAACGCAATCAAGTCGACCGTGTTGACCGCTAGCACAAGTTTTTTGTTATTCGGCAGGGGAAATAATCGACCAATTGAAATGATCGACAACGAAGCTAAAAAGTACCAGGAAAAGATAACAGTCATGACATCACCGTCACTTGTTATTTTATATTTAAAACTGCAATATCGTCGAACTTAAAATTTTCAATTTTTATAGTTTGAACCATATTCACATAAATACACAATAGTTTAAATACAAAAAAAGAAGGATATTTTTTGAAATTATTTAATGCAATATGTAAAAATAATGCTAGGAAAGGCGATTAGTATATTATATTGCATTATGTTTTTTATGTTTGAATTAAAAATCAGTTTCAATACATAGATATAAGTTGGTAATAAAATATATAATTACTACTGCATTCATTTAATTTTTATTCCCTCGATATTTGTGCATGCTGTAGGGACACGCAATTGACTATTTACACAAACCGTATCTATATACAATTGACTGTTTATTCTTTTCTATACATGCAAGTTTGTGGCTAAAATCCACTTCTATATGGTAAATGTTTTCAACAACTATTTTTCGGGCAAGTGACTCGTGCTGTATTGATAAGCAATTAATTCATATATGTTAGATAAAAATGCCCATAAGTAATCAATTGTGTATAATATTGTGAAATACTATATAATATTTATATTTACTATATGTTTAGAGGATAGTTGTTGGAACGGGAAAATAAGGTTAAAGTTTTGGTTCAACGCGACGTTTCGCAATAATTTATGACTTCTTCAGGCGCTCAAAACATATAATATTAACTTCGTTATATACACTTTACAATATGTCATGGCATTGAATGTATGAGTAACACAATAGACAATTTCTAAACAATTTTTTTGGTTTTTTAATTTTGAATGAACTACAAGTTTCAAGTAGACCATTATAAACAATAAAAATATGGCAAGGCAATTATATATATATATATATATATATATATATATATATATATATATATATATATATATATATACAACGAGGTTAATATTGTTTGGTTTGAGCGCTTAAGAAGTAATAAATTATTGCGAAACGTCGCGTTGACAAAAAGTATTAACTTATTTGGCGCGCTCCAACAACTGTCCTTTGAACATATAAGAACTCATCAAGGAGCTGATACATATTTATAACTATATAGTAGATAATTAGCCAATTTGGCTCATATCTCTTTTAGCCACATGAATATCTGGCAACGTTGCATTTTCTACTTTGTTTTTATTCACGAGTAAATCAGGCCATAATGAAAATTTACCAACAAAAGAGCAAATTATATGGTATTGAATAATAATTTATAAGTATTGAATTAAATTAAAAACAACGTAGAAAAAGCAACGTTGCCAGATATTGATGTCGCTAAAAGGAACATGAGCCACCAATTTAATCTATAATGTGAATATTAGTGACTTTATGGGAAATATTCATTGCCCAACACTGACAAAACTGACAAATGACAAAAATTGACAGTTGAATGAAAACGAAATGTTAGTTGAAACCATTGACAATAATCAGTTAGTTCAAAATTGAGACAATAATTATTATATCTGTATTTCTCTCACATGTATGTGTTTACATTCTTTGTTCTCTGGCTTTGCCGTCATACATACATTTGTCTATTATTTTGACATTAAAAGAAAAAATTGTGCTTAAAAATTTATAATATTTTAGTTAGCACATACTACTAATAACTGACGGACCATTTCAGGCACTTCCGGAAGACGCTATGGGAGTGGATATACAACATTTTTTTAATTACGACAAATAACTATCCCTTTTACGGGCGTAAAATAGTGCACATATTTTTTTTATTTTAGTCTATTTTATCCACATTTTGCAAATAAGGTAATTAAAATCGTAATATGTCGCTATATGCTAGTAAAATACCTATAAGTAGTAGTAAAGCAAGGTTTATAAATAACACAGGTTGCCCCATTAGAAAAAAATATATGACGTCATACGAAGAATTTTGAAATTTGAATCAGTCTGAAGATATGTACGAATTTCTTCTGGATACCCCACGTAGCGCATGAGACCACCTGTGAATTTTATAAACCTTGGTAGTAAAGTACCTATTAAGACACGTGGTCTTTGCGCCACCTCGTGATTTTTTTTTAAAATGTGGTTCAATCAAAACTTTAGTCAACTTTAGTGTTATATGTTACTAGTTAATTTTTATTAGAATAAATTATCAAATAAGCTGGAAAAAAATCTTCGAACCGAAAGTAGAAGTAGTATTTTGCCATTTTCCTGGATTTTAATGCGAAGAAGAAAGGAAAAAATAGAATAATATAGTAAGTTTTCAAGGATAAATCAATTTTATTTCACATCTTAAATCATTATAAAATGCATGAAAAGTATAATAATTATTATTTTATTAAGAAAAGTAATATTTACAAAAACTTAAAAACTAGAAAGTTACCTCAATATATCCGAGATAATTAATATTAAATCATTATTACAGATGAAGTAGTTTTGGAAGCATTTTGTACTTTTGAAATCCAAAATAGCAAATCTTTTTCCTTCAAACAAAAAAGAAATTAATAAATGTTTTTTCAACAATTTAACTTCAAATATAATTTTCATAGCTATCACATCCAGAAATAATCGATTTCATTCTCCCGACATCAAAAGTTTCATCTCCATCTTTCTCACATTCACATGTAGGTAAATGCCAATTTTCCTTTCCTGTAATTACATATTCAATTTATTCGAAACGAGAAATGTTTAAACAAACATTTTTCCGTATCAGAAACATAATCCAAATTAATTCGGTAATTAGCATAATAAAAACTAAATATTACCGCATTGAGCTTATTAATTTTCATTAGGTACAACGTTTCACATTAACAAATGTGCCGGAATTGAAAGCTGAAAAAGCTTCACCTTTAACATTTTCACTAACCTATACCTACCTAACGTGAAATACACAATAGAAAGCTTTCTAAAGTCTGGCTAATATAATGTTGGGATAAAAATCAATATTTTAACTACTGATATAAGGTTCTTTCTTCAATTATAAGAAATATAATTTCTTGTTTATTTTCAAATTACTTCAAAAGGTATTTTGCAATTTTTCATACAAGTGAATAACAAATCTTAGCATTAGGTGGGCTTACAAGAAAAAATTATATCATTTCAAGTTTGAAGTTAAAATGTGAAAATGGTTTTAAGAGATTATAACTGAATGTTTCATATTTCGTTATATTTAATTTTATAACTTATTTATTGTTTGTTCATTCATCATTCTGGACTAGAGACGTTCCGATACCCATAAACTATCGATACTTACTCATTTAAGTAGTACTCAAATTATTTTTTGATACTACTCATATGAGTACCCTAAAAGTATCGATACTTACTAATATCGATAAATTTTTTACTTTATTTTAATGAAAATAATATAAAAAGGGATAATTTCTTAGGAGTGATTGAAATTTCCTTTTTTTTAAAAAGTTTCAAAATAATAGCCACAGAATTATTAATTACATGTACGTCAACATATGAAATGAATCATCTTGTATCAATTGAAATTAATTATTTCTATTTAAATTTATAAGATACACAGAAAAACAGATCACTTAAGCATAGAACTCTTGCATCCAGATTGCCGAAAAACAGTACCTGATCCAGGTATTTTGGGGACAATTTATTCCTTCTTTGTGATATTGTTGCACCCGCTTTGGAAAATAAGCACTCATTTGAAACTGATGTGAAGATAGCTGCGTTCAGGAATCAAAAATTGT
Source organism: Sisyra terminalis (assembly GCA_958496175.1). NCBI lineage: Eukaryota > Metazoa > Arthropoda > Insecta > Neuroptera > Sisyridae > Sisyra > Sisyra terminalis. The sequence continues at coordinate 29,050,089 of OY292278.1, forward strand.
GTAGTAACATTCGTTCAGTTTAATTCGATCCAATACCTACTACTTTCCTTTCGATAGTAGCTAGTATCGCAAGATTTAAATCGATACTAAAAGTATTTACTTATATCGGAATGTCCCTACTCTGGCCTAAGAGTTCTTCTGCGCTAATTCTAGCAGAACCATTTAACCCCAGCTTTGTTTCTGGTTTCAATTGGTCTGGTCTGTTTCTGAGATGAATCTCAGCAGACAGGCGATTGAATCTGTATGTATATTTTCCAGCTCATATCCAGATACCTCCATAGAACTGCGGTGGCTTTGAGGCGCAGCTGGGCAGTTAAATAATACGTGGGGGCAGTTTCCTTTCTTCCGCCGCATTTCCTACATACACTTTACTCGGTGTTTATCCTTTCAGTGTGAAAATGCGTTCTCAAGTTGCAGTTTTCTGTTAATTGATCTACATCCTGTTAAAAAGGACATTTAGAGGCATTTTGAAGTTAACACATTTAAAATACCTTTATTGATTTTACACAACTTCTAATGGTTTTTAATGGGTTTTTTGAACATTTAAAATTTCTTTAAATACCTTTTTTAACTGGACTAACTGGGCAAGCATTCTGAGATTCTTACTTCCTAGATTTAGATGTCTTTTATTATGGTATTTTAGAGGCTTATTTGGGACTTTGACCCCTGAGTAGTTATTCTGGGATTTAATTTGCTTTTTTCGAGTCCATTCGGCTATTGCATTTAGTGTGGTATACATCGGCACACTTATAACCGTCTCTAGACTCATAAACGTCATGTCTTTGCAAGCTTATCTGTTTTTTCGTTACCTTTAATACCAAAATGTCCTGGCCAGTCCTAACACCCAAGCAAATGTATTTTTGTTTCAATTTTGAGATTTAACCACCTGAATTGCGGCTTGGTTATTTGAAAAGGTTCTTATCGTTTTATTATGATACTAGTAGTCTCCCGTTGCATTCGCAACTAAAGGTTTTATCTCAATAAAATGTTTAATATGAGATAATGTAGAGTTAATCAACAACCGAAATTTTAAATTTAATAATCAAAGTGTTGTTAATATAAAAAAGTTTATCAAAAATTATATTAAGAAATAAAATATAAGTGTTTTTTTATATCATTTTAATAACAACATTTTAAATAACGTCACTTCACTAAATTAGTATGAAATTTTTATACTTATGTAGTACTTATACCAAATTGGCGATTTTAAATTTTTGTTCGTTTTTCAACAATCAAACTTTTTAAAATCTATTTTTATGAACCAATGGTTGTGATCTAGAGTAATTATATGTTCGGCTGAAAAGCATTAAGGTATCAATTTTTTGCAATATATTTCACTGTCAATTCAAATATAAAATCTTCCATTTTAACTTTTTTTCGGTATTTAGAACAATTTGAAAACCAGTTATTGTTATTGAAAACAAATAAAATAATCGAATTTACTTCCACGCTTTTCACCTATTTCCAACAATTTTCTATGTTTTCCAAATGTGTGAAATCGATTTGCTTTTTAGTCATGTTAACTTAACATAAAGGTCATTATTTGTTTCGTTTTACATTGTATTTTCAAATATAAGTGCACATTTGTGTCAATTAAATTTGGAAAGTGTTTTTCTTATACGATGCAGATATATAATCAGAAAGGGTTTTTGAAAATTTTTACCCTAAAAGAGTGAAAAACGGTAGCAAAGTTTGTAAGGGATAAAGTTTAATAAACAATCGAAATTTCAAATTTAATAATCAATCAAAGTCCGTTAAAAGCGAAACGTTATTACTGCTTAGTAAAAAGCAAAGTTGATTTATTATTAGAAACAAAAACTTAGGGTCTGTTTAAAAATTTAAACTCTGATAAGTAGATATATCTGAAAAGGTTAAGTTAAGTTTATAAATGAGCATTATGTTTTTTGGCTTTCACATATTGTAAATCTGAAAATCCAAAATACATATTCTTAAATAAATATATTAGTGAGTAAGTACTCTTACCAACGTTTTGAATGCGTAAGTGGGGATAACAGAGCGCATGCTCATAGCCCATTCTGCACGGACGCACAGCAAGATAGTCAATGTATATATATGATTTTTTCTCATATTTTCATATAAGTATATTAACGTTTTAGAATATTTAAGTGTTTTAGCGTAATTACCATATAAGCATATAACTCTTTACATCGACTTGGAATACTTTAAACATTTCTCCTCTTCGTTTTTTTTGAGGTTTTTTCTCTTATTTCAGTGCCTATTCCATTATTTGTTTCTGATTCGTCAGTGAACCGTCGTAAATCACCTGAATTTACTTTATTGATTGTGTGTTAAATTTCTTGCGCTAAAATTGAACTTACCATATATACTGGTGATGTAATAAATGTCTTCTTAAGACCAACTTTTGATTTTGTAAAGATACTGCCATTGGGAAAAAATTGGAATAGGTTTTACCTGTACTATAGTTCATGGTGTTACAAGTGAGCGTAAGATATCTATAGTTACGCATTATATCGACAGGAAAACATTTTTTTTTTGGATTTACGTACATATAAAGCAATGGAATCTCAACAAAAACATACATTAATTGTACTTTTTTGGATTAACAAAATTCATTTTCATTTCAAAAAATAGTTTTTAAGTAATACTTGAGGTGGAGAAAAAACAGCTTCTGCATTAATTAATCTGATATTCTTCGTAGTTTTTAGTGCAACGCCGGCAATTTAGTTTACAAAGTATGATTAAATTTACCAGAAATCTAGGGTAGAAGTTCAATGTGGAATACTAATAACACTTGGAACACTTTTCGAACTTATGTAGTCACATAGTCACACGGAATCGGGAAAAAATGCTTGAGGAATTTAAATCATTTTTTTTCGAGAACCAGTTTCGACAATAAGCATGAACCTAACAGTTTCATTATTTGACAAATGTAGTAAAGAAAGTTTTTAACTTTTTTTTTTTTGGTTTGGCATTTGATAAAAATATTTGAAAACTGGCAAAACGATATAAATTTGATGAAACTTTTTGTTGAGTAATTTAACGCCTACGCCCTATGTTTAAAAGCTACAACAAAAAGTCAGAATATATAAAAAAAAGAAGTTATATACCTACATTATAAATAAATAAAAAAATACCTTTGATATTTGAGTAAAATATAAATTCTACGAATATGAAAATATTATATTTCAACGATATATCAGAATTTTTCTTTTTTAATTTCAAAGTTTCAATTTTTTACTGTCAACATTAAATTGCTTTTTTTCTTAAAGTAAAACGAAATAAAAATTACCTACATAAGTAAAAAAAAAATTATCAAATTTTCTATTAGTTTTGTTTAAGACTTTAAGTAAATTTTACATAAAAATCTTTCATATTTCACCTCTTAGATGCTGAAAGTTTTTGAATTGTTTTTCCAACATTTGCATTTTACTTATCTCATTAAAATTGGTTCTTATACGTAAACCGAGCATTTCAATTTTCCTAGGTAAACATTGGAAATTATCTTAAAAAATACCGAACCATTATTGTTTTTGCTATTCTCAATATTGATTTTAAAAGAAGTTACTAACCCAGTCGAAGTTATTTTAAAATTTCTTAGAAAATGAAAAAAAATCGCCCAACAATATTGGACTGGTTATGTGGTATTCAAATGAGCCTACCACATATGGTTGTTACGTATATCAAAATTTATTCATTGTATTTGATAGGAAAAACACTTTCAGACACGCAATTTTCAATGTTCCTCTTAAATTGGAAATGTTTCGCAAGAATTTCTTAAGTTTTTTATAAAAGAAGTTTTTCCTATACCTACCCACCTAATTTAGTATTCCATATTATTATTGTGAGATTAGATGAATGCTTCCATTATTCAGAGAGGAACTTAAATTATTTAATTAACTATTTATTTATTAAAGTGCTAATAATTGCTAGGTAATTACTGAAGTCGAACTGTTTATTTTATAATAAAAATAATTTTCCTAAATAAATGGCAATCAGTACTACAAATTTTCATTTGCCCGAGTCTCAGACATGCATGTATTTTCACCAAGCTTCTATTAGGTCACTGTGTTAGTTTTTTTTTTTTTGTAAGGTACGGAAATTATAATTTCATTCTTCACCTACTTTCCAGCACTTTATCATGCTGAATTTTGGCAACTTTGCTTTCTCTACAATGACAACGCATGAATCCATCGTGAAATTTAATAACCATCAAGTATTTCTACTTTCATTGAATATTTAACATTAAAAGAAAATCCTCTTGCCTATCAAAAAAGGCGCATGTAAAAGGGAGTCAATTTTAAGTACTTGCTGAAGTTAACATATTTAGTATACTTTATGGCGCAAAAAGTAATTAATATTAATATATAGTAACTACCCGTGAAATATTGACAGTCCACACAAGTGCTAAATTATAAACATTGCAGTTGAATGAAATGACAGTTGAAACAAATGACAACAACCATTTAGTTCAAATTTGAGACAATGATTGACAAAATTGATACTTAAAATATCTTGATAGACTAAAAAGGATAATAAAAAAATATTTACCAAAATATTTTAAAAACCTCGCGTCTATTAACAAAATGCACTAAAAATGAGAAAAATAAATTTATGAACTGAGTCTTCATATCGACTGCACCATTGATATTAAGGCGATATTGGCCAATTAACGAGAATCGTAAACTATCTAGTTGTGCATGTAAGAGAGGGGTTCAGTTTTATTTACAATTTGGTAGTGTGGAACACCCCTTGCTTTAATGTACAACTGGATAGCTTACGATTCTCAATAATTGGATAATATCGCTTTAATACCGATGGCCAAATTGGTAAATAACTTGAGTTTATTTATTTTTTTTAGTTTTTATTGCATTTTATTAGTACAAGCCAGGTTTCGCTATTTTATTTTTCAATTCCCATTGAAGTTTGCATTCCGGTACATATATGTGTTGCATTCCGGTGCATACATCCATCAAAATTGAAAAGATAACTTTGTTTTATTAATACTAAATGAAAACGAAAATTTGTTAATTATGTATGACACATTGTTCATATTTGCCGTATAAAAAAATTTACTAGACACATGTATATCCCAGTGAGAAGTTCGAGAATAGTTCCAAAAAAAATAAAAGGAATTAAGGACATCTTTCTGGATGATTCAATTCACGGTAGATATACACCATAACCCATATAAACCATAAGGGATAAAATATATGAATTTACATAATCGTGCAAAGTGTCGTCGGATATTTTTTAAAAAGAAATTAATATTATCAATGACTTTATTTAAAACAAAATTTTTTTAGATGTCTTTTTAAAGGCGTTAAAAATGATTTTATAGATTTTATATTTTATAGAAGTGTTTTCTACATCTAAAAAGAAATTATGACCAACATATACCCTACGTAGACGAAGTCCCAAATATCAGCTAGTATATGATAGAACTTTTTTGATTAATATTGTTTAGAACAATGTAAGAAGAAGTGAAATTTTTATTAAATAAATATTGACTAGTTTACTGGTGGTCGAGTGGTTATGGTGGTCGCTCCAAAATTGATAGATGCTGGATTCGATGCTCGTATCAAGTAAATTTTCAGTATTTATCGAAGTACGGTTTTTTATTACCCCTTGAGTCACAAAAAACCATGGCAGCTGTAAAGCAACGATAAATAAAAAAGAAGATATATCGATCAATAGAGTAGACAATAATTAAAGTTAATTGAATGTTTTAAACCATAGTAATATTTTAAAATTTTATTTGGGCCTAATTATCATTTAGTTGTCCCAGTAACTAGACTTTTTGGAATGATCCATGTTTTTAACTGCCAGGGTTTTTTGGAGCTTCAAGGTTAATTAAAAACCGTATTTCTAGAAATTGATAGATTTTGAAAATTTGCTCAATACGAGAGTCAACACTTACCAACTTTGGAGTGGCCATCTTGCCCACTCGGCCACCAGTTGACTTTCATGTCTATTTTTATAACTTCTACAACCCAAAGCATTGATAAATTTCGGTGTGGATCGTTCTTCTTAATCTTTTATACGACTAGGGTAGTCAAATCTGTAAGGTTTTCACCCTGATAGATAGAACTCAGGTTTCTTTGATATTTTTCAGGAAAAACGTGAATTTACGTTCTTAAAGTATTTTGGATTTGACCACCTTTTTATTACTTTTCGACACTCAACGAAAAAATATTCCTTTGTTTTTCTTGCATGTAGATTCAGTTTCTTGCGTGATGAAAATATTTGTTTTAGTGATTCTTGTCACCGATAAACTTTAGCAATTCCTCCTTTTAGTGTTATGTATTTTGAAATTTATCAGTGCCTTATTTTTTATCGCTAAATTAAACTTTATTTTTCTTCGTTAGCTTTTTACCGTTCACTTCGATTTCTCTGACATCGCTTTTCAAAACTCTCTAAATACGTTTTTTCTTCTCCGGGAGTTCAATAGTTCAATCCTATTAAACACGTAAGAACTTATGCAATATCATTTTTAAAGTCAAAATTTTAACGTTTCCGTTAAAAAATGTTATTGTTTACTTACTTCACTTGTTTTTCAAGTTCAAGGCGCAGAATATCTTAAATTCGTTAGAAAAGTCAAAATTATTATATTTTATTACTAGTGTCCGATCGAAACTAGTTCTTACGGCCGAAACTGAAACCAAACTTCCACATAAGGTCATGTTTTCGTAGAAGTAGAAAAAAAAGTTAATCACAATTAGTCAGTCTTTACTTTTAAATCCTATATGTATTCCTTAATAATTTTGTTCCTAATATTTGAGGTCAGCATTAACATAACATTGGTTTGATTTGATTTTTTAGTCCAAAACCCTAGGATTATAACTTACTTAACAAACAATGGAGTGAATTAACATAACATATTATTATAATTTCTTATTTCAAATAAATTACTTATTCTGATATAAGGGGTTGAATTGAAAGAAATGCACTTTTTAATATTAGTTACGAATAACATAAAATAGTTACAAATCAAAATTACTTTTTACCTTATATGTTTTGGTACACAAAATAGAAAGTACTCTTTCTTATATTTTAAAAATAAAATAATTTCTCCTAAAAATATTAAAGATAATATTAAACAAAATCTTAATGAGCTGATTATTATTAGTATTCATAATTGAAGAATCAAATAATAAGCGAAAAACAATAATTTTTTAACATTTTTATCTCACGAATTCAGTTTCGATTTCGGTCGTAGTTTCGGCTTGACGATAGTGTAAACCGAAACTTGTTTTTTAGTCAAAACTATTTATTTCTATTACTAAGATGTTGCATTCCAATGAAAGCTTGCTTGTGCTTCCACCTTTATATCATCTTTCTTAGCATCATAAGTACAAATAGTTTAATATAAAAAAAATTAAAACTAATAAAATATTTCCATTATGATCATGAGACTTTATTTTACATTTACTTCGATAATAATTATTCAAGTGTTAAATAATTTCAAGCTATGTTTTTGAACTTTTCGGGGTATGTTTTATTTTTATGACTAAAATAAATGATTATAATAAGTTTAGTTATTAACAAGAAAAAAACCGAAATGGTTTTCCAATTCAGTCTGTTTGAAATGAACTCAACTTGAGAACAAAAAGTTAAAAGTTTATACTGGAAAATTACCTCTGAAACAAACAACGAAACTAATAAACTTGCCAGTGAACTACCGAAAAAACTTTACCAACAAATGAAATACTCGTAAGAAATTTCTTCTGAACACTCCAAAAAATAAAACAGTATCCAACTATAAACATGGACCATCTACATAATATAGTTATGTATGTTCATGAAATTTCATATCATCCTTGTATTATAGATCGGTATGAAAAAAGGAGACTATTTAAAAATTTAGAAACACAATTTCATATCTCAACTAAATGGGTGTTTTTTTGCGTCGACCAATCGAGAAAATTATTGAAGCAAGGAAAATTGAATTTTCTGAAGAGGGAAAAACGAGTTAAGAGAAAAAAAATGGAACGAATTTATATCTCGGTTTCGATACGCGTACTGATACGTACTGTGACATCACAGAAGACCCATAGGCACACTTATCGTTTTCAAACTGTCATTTACTCATAAAAATAAAAACATTTTTTTTTCAGTCAAAATTCAAGTTTTTCATAACTAAAAGTTGACTTTTCCTCACATTATTATTACCTTTTATCGATTGAAAAATAAAAATAAAGGTGTGCATATTGAACACATTGTGCATATTGTGTCTATTGAGCTTTTTTGCAAGTTTTCCGTGATTTTTGAATTTGACTTTTTGTTAATAATTTGAAAATATTATAAATAAATGATCAAAGAAATTAACTTCTAAGAATAAATTTATTTATTACCATTATAAATTTTTCATTAACAGATTTTGACAATAATCCCCCGTAAGCATGAGCAGTGAGCACTTAACAATGCTGTTTTTTATAGATATTAAAGTAATTTAAAAAAACATCTACATATAAAATATATATAGTCCTTAAAACTATAAAATAAAAATTTTACTATTTTAATTTGGATGTATCCTTGAGATATTATGAATACATCTATCAATATTTTTGGTTATTAAAACATTTGTTGGCAAAATCAATTAATAACTTTTGCATAAATAGCGATAAATATTAATATTTTCAGTGGCAGTTTGTAAACATTTAATTATTATCGATATAATTCAAATCTAATTGTCTCATTATTTGCCAGTATTTCAAACACAAACAGGAGCTATGCATACATTTCCATTATTCCAATTGATATCTATTATATGTTAGGGTCGAAATGAAAATTTGTTAATTTAGATATAAATAGTTCAGTTTGCTAATTCGTTTTTTTTTCATTATTTGACTGTGGAAAAATTATAATTGATTTTTTTTACAACTAAAAGTTTATCGAAATTTAATTACTTTTGTAAAATGCATTATTTTATTATTATTATTTTTTATGACAGTTTTCATCTTAAGACAAAGCTTTATTTTTTATATTTTATCGCACAGATACACTTAAAGCCGATATTTTTACTCATGTATAGATATATAGGTACTATATTCTTAGAATAATGTCTGTGGTATATTTTTTTAGGTTTAATAATTTTTAAGATTAACATTTTTTGGTATGAAAACTTTTATTAATCTACACTATTTTACATATTATGAGCTTTTAGTGTGAAACCTCATCATTTTTCTGTATCAAATTGAAGTCTTCAGTACACAAACAATGTTTGCAATATTAGCCATTACTTCCAAAAGATGTATTATAAATCTTTTATACACTTTCTACTAGTAAATTCGAAAAATAAATTTTTGAATCAATTAATCTCGTTAGTGTGAATCTCTTTGAGCTTTTTATTGACTATTCGTAACTATAGTGTGTAAAAACAAAAATTTTTATTCCAATTTATTATTTAAATAAAACACTTTAGGTAATTTTTGTAATTTTAAACAATATTTTTTAAATATAGCTACATGAAGATAAACGATTTAATTAATTGAAGATTCCAAGTTTTTCTATGTTTATTGTAAAATTAAAAAGCTTATCGTTGTTATAATCGAATTTTAGTTGAATTAAAAGTCCCAGTCTAAAAAAATAAATTCACATGAATAGTACAACTTTAAACTGAGATATCATTATATTGTCTGCTATAAACTGCATCAGACAAGGCTTCCAGTTGTATTTACACAAAGAAATCTTCTTTTTTTTCACAAACAAAGCCACATTGATCTTATCAGAAGTAATTTTAAATTAAGCGATATCTACAAGTAGTATTACAAACCTATTTTTAAATTCACCCCTTTTTAAATTTTACAAAAAGATATTTGTGCTTTATGTAATATATATTAAACCACAAGTGTAGAACTTTATGATAGATAACAGTGTTTCAATTGTTTAATAATTCTTCATTTTTTTTAAAGTTAACAAATGAATAATTGGTTTGAAGAAAAAATCAATAGTTTCTCTTTTCTTGCAAAGATTTTTGTTTCGTAAAGTTCGGAAAATGGAAATGGAAAATCTATGATCATGTTTTAATAATTCTGTTGTTTGTAAAGCGAAAAGATTAAGTGCAAATCTATGTTTTTCTTCAGTTTTGACGTTTGATGCTTAATATTTCATAAGAAATCTGAAGTAAATATAACATAAATGAGCTTGAAGCTTTTGAATGTCGAAAACACTAGGATGTTGCTTTGTTTGGATAGAAATATAATTCAAGGTGAACTTAATTTATAATTCATCATGAGATGTTTAAATCTTTTAAGCTTTTCATTCAGTTGTTCGTGTTGCATATATCGTAACTGAAAGCTTCAATAAAAAGTTGATTAAAATTCGCCCTTATTAACATTGTTAAAGAAAAATGAATTCTTTGAATATTTTTTTTTATTATAGAATTTCAGAAGAAGTTTTTAATCAACGAAAAAAACGAGACATAAGAGTTCATTTACTTTCCTTGTGAGTTTTCAATCGCTCTGTGGCACCTGTCACGTAATTGGAAAAGGCTAAAACTAATATTTTTTTTATTTGATAGGAACATATTTTTTGCGATGAAATTGTATAGATCAGGAAATTATTAAAGAAGTGACAACACAATCTTGGCCTACCAAGGTTCTTTTTCTTGTATGCCACTTATTTATTTACATGTATCAGTCATTTATTAACATGTATTAGCTATCGTTTTGGAAAACTACATGGTAGGTTTTTTGCCAAATTTAGTTATATTTAACAAAAATCTTAAACTACTTGAATACCACTTATGAAAGTTCTCTAATAATCGAAATACATATTTGAGCCAAAACAGTAACATTTTCTTGGTAAATTGGTACAAATTTTGATTCTTTGCAAATAATATTTACTAGTAGCGACCCGTGAAATATTCACAGCTAACATTGATACAATACTATCAAAAAAAAGTCACAATTAGATAGTAAAAATCAGTTAGAATTGAAATTTGAATTCCAATTATAATTAAGTATACTGGAAAGTACTTTTTTTATATTTTCAATTAAAACACAAAATTTTGTTCCAACTTTTGATTTTAAATCAATGATATAATCAGCCTCAATAGTATCAACGTTTTGACATCTAGTATGCAAATTTTTAATGCCATACTAGTAAAAATCAATCGATTACTTAAGACAATATCAAAAAATTACATTTGGACATCATTTAAGCTTTCCATTTTATACCACTTAGTAAATGTGGTAACGATTGAAATAAATATAAATCCGATGAAATAACTTAGGACGATTATAGTGGGTACGGTAATATTACCCCTCTCTTTTATGTATTAGTTTTTTTTCATTTATCCACATCGAGCTTATACACACCTACATAAGACCTTAGGTAAGACCATAGGTACAATAGGTCTTTTAAAGTGTAAGACCGGGGAACTCGAACGAGAGATCCCCTGAACGATGAAGTACCGATCTTCGCCTGCTCTAGAGTTATCTATTATTAGGATGTCCATTATTTCCCAAATTGATTTTTTTACAGCGATCGCCCCCTGAATTTTTAGTGTAAGATATAAAAACAATTATCCAATGCAATTAAGTTCTTAATTTCTTGATTAAACCGTGCCGAAATCATGTTACTTTTACCATTTAAATAACATGGGATTATTTGACTTTTTACTTTTATTTTTTTTTCTCAGAAACAAATGTATGAAAAGATTTAAGGTCAAAATATTCTGACGTAAAATTTAACGCTCTACAAAAAAGGTCTCTTATCAATTTTCGATTAAATCACTCCATTAAAAGTTATTCAACATTTAACTTTTTAACGATAAATCAATCGACTATAGGCTCAATAAAAATGATGTTGACTACCAGTTCTAAAAAATTTCTCATAGATGGCGTCAGGGGAAATGGTAAAAATTCGAATTTTAATTGAACTTTTGCCGATAGTCTCATTAACTAGTATGAAATTCACTTCGTAGGTACAAAATATTGATTAAAGCACAAAAATTTATCCTGGATAAATTGAATTTCACGACTATAACGAATGCGGATCTTATGTCACCGGTTTTAATTGTCAAAAAATGTTTTTTTTTGTTTAATTTTCAGTTCAAGCCATAAAATTAACACAAACAATAACTTACGCTCTAATGATAATAATTTTTATCTTCTCTTCCAATGATTTAATAGTTAAAAAAAGTAAAAATGAGCAAAAAGTTGAAAATATTAGGCACAAGTTAAATGTTGAATAACTTTTAATGGAGTGAAAAGTTGAATAACTTTTAATCGAAAATTGATAAGAGACCTTTTTTGTAGAGCGTTAAATTTTACGTCAGAATATTTTGACCTTCAAATCGGGCGATCGCTGTAAAAAGAACAATTTTGGAAATAACGGACACCCTATTATGTAGTTCTCGTGAAGGGAGGCTTAAGAATATTTCCAAAGTAGTAACTGTTGAGCTTATTATAGCCTTATTATAGCTTATCCGACCACCGTAAGGCATTCGTAAGTTTTTCTTGGTCTATCTACAACTAGTGAATAATGCGTGGATTCAGACTCTAGGACTTTTCAAAGGTTCTTCTTGTCATCATCATTATTGCAAATCATTTGACCATTTGAAAAATTTAAATTTGTTTCTAATACAACAATAAATTAAGTTATTTTCTCCTTACTACTTATGTGTATCTATTTCTGTTGATATTATTGATATGTACTTTAATTTAAAAAAATAATAAATTATTAAATAACCAACTTAAAAAAAGTTATTTAACGAATTGATTATTCATTCTACTATATTAAGCACAATCTTAAGTTACCAATATTATAGTAGATATATAAATTTTCCAAAAAAAAAATAGCTAATCTTCATTATTTCATTGATAAAAATGATTAAAAAAAAGCCTTTCTAAAAATAAAAATGTGAAGTATTATACATTTATAGCTCATTTTTTATTCTTACTACAACATTAATCACTTGTGTTTAAAGTGCTTACTCGAGTGCACTTTTTCTCTGCAAATACTCTCCGCTCGTTTTTTACCCAAGCTTAAAAAGACGGATATCATTCCAATTCACAGAGACATTAGTAAATGTACGATGGAAATTTTTTAAAAATTCATTTGAAACTAAAAAAATAATCAATCAAAAACTTTGAAAATCTAGATTTTGTAGTAAAGAAATCATTTTATACATTGCAACAGTACAGTTTTTCCAAATTGTTCTAAACACAACTTAATGGATTGCTTAAGAAGAAAAAGCTTTTGTGAGCTTATAAACAATGAAAACTGAGAAAAATTTTGTAATTTTAGGAGTATTTTATTATTACGATTAATAATAATATAAAAGAAATACAGCGACGCAATGGATAAATATTATTTCGATCAATAGAAAAAAGTGAAAATTTCATTCCTCTAAAAAGAAAGTATAACCAACACCTACGTCACGCAAACGAAGTCGCGTTCATCAACTAGTTATCTATAAGGGGAATTCCAGTAGCTTTCTAAATTCCCGAATGAACTTTTCACCTAAAACCTCAATTGAATTTATTTTATTTTATTGACAGTTCTGTCTGTACATTGAACCTTAAACGGGAAATACAATTTGTTTTTAAGTTGTTATTTGGAAAAAATCATATATTTTAGTTTCTAAGACATTCATTCAAAATGTATTTCTTCTTCTAATGATTCCAAGGTTTTTTCCGAGCGAAGGAGACTATCAATGAATTTCTTAATTTCCTGCTTGTCAATAGGAAATTTAAAAAGGTCCTCTAAAGCGATGGTCCCCAAAGTAATGGTCCTCGGATCACTAGAGAAAATTTCACTGGTCTGCAGAGAAATGTAAAATTTATAACTATTAAAATATTTTTGATTTTAAAAAAATCCTATTAGTGGTCAACGGGATTAAAATTATAACTTTTGTGGTTCGTGGGGTCAAAAAATATGGCGCCGGAAAGCCCAAAAATCATTGAAATTGTATTTATTTACTAAAACTTAAGGGGTTACAAGGGTTTTACAGATTCAAAAATTTATTTTTTTATTATCTTATTAATTTTTACAACATCTTTAGAATATTATCCTCAATTTTCAAGTTGATCCAAGTAATAATTTTGGAGATACAGCTTTGGGAAGTTCAACGCGCCACAGGTATATCGGTACAGCTGTTCGTCTACTGTCACGTTTTCCTCGAAACTGTGTTTTTAAAGTCGGTTGTCAAGTTTCTCGAGAACTACTCAACCGATTTTGATCAAATTTTACTCATGCCTTTGAGATACAATTGAAAGATTTGAAGTAAGGATTTTTTTTTCAATTACAATTTTTTAATAAAAAAATATAAGGCACATTTCACGGAAATTTGTATTTTTTTGTAAAAAAATTACCAAAAATTCAATTTTCACTTTTTTTCCTTCATTTAAGTTCTAGTTTTTGATTTTAACTTAAATTCGTATTTTTTTTTATTTTGGATGATCCTGTCATAAATTCTACTGTCAACACGGACCCTCTTTTTCACCTTTTTTTCGAAGGGTCACCGGAAATGTCGTCACAATGGCGGAGTGTTATACATTTTTTCTATAAAAAAATCAAAAATTCTTTGTCAAATGTGTATGTTTGAGATAGTAAAAAGTTTAAACAAAATATTTTATTTTTTACACGAACTAAAATTTTTTGAAAATTGGCCATTTTTCCCCGACTAAGCGCATGTAGCCCTTAAATCAGAAAATATAAGACGAGCATTTATTTTTTATAAAGAGCGAGAATGGTAATTATTTTGATAAAACAAATCTATATAATACGGCAACTCACCATGTAATAACGAACACCAGTTAAAGCAAATGACGTCATAATTGAGTAAGTGAATGCATTGAAACAAGGTGAATTATACTAACCAAGTGGGAGTGTAGTGGTAAGGATAGCTCAGTCAAAAATTCTGATATTGCTACCGTTTGCAATAATATATCATTCTTTTTTACGCTTGAAATGTACAAAAAGTGTATTTGATAAGCAAAAAGTGTCTTTAGCATTCAATTATTCCAAGAAAATATAAGTTGAGAATGGAAATGTTGGCATAGCGGAATTTCTCAATTATTATTAGAAAATAGAGAAGCGTTGCAAAGTACAAAAATTCTTAAATTGTTTAAATTATCTAGTACAGTATTTCTCAAAGCGGGTTTCGTGGATTCTGGGGTTTCATGAAGAAATTTTGGGGTTCCACGAGATAAGTTGTCGTATGATTTTGAAATATTTGCAAAATAACAATATTTTCATGAAAATGCATCAAAATATTAATGTAAGGCATTACTTGCCTTCAATAAATTTCTTTTCGTAATAAATTTATCAAAATCAGTTAAAGTATCTAAAATATGATATATTTTACTACTAATCTAGTTAATAACAAAGGTAGGTATGGTTATGGTTCCATGATTAGTAAAAAGTATCGCAAGAGGTCCAAAAAAAGTTTGTGGGATCCTGATCTAGTTAATACGTTTGGATCACAAACGTGACGTCACTAGCGACGCCATGACACTTCCAAACGTATAGGCGCGGGTTTCAAATATAAAAACTAATATTTGTTTTTTTCCTACTTAACTTGTCCTGTCAGTAAAAAAAAAAAACAATTATGTAGAGTTCCAATCACTAGTCAGATAGTTTTCGAAATTTGTCATCATACCTATTTCCAAAAAAAAAAAATGTTACAAAAATCAGAATATTGATCTGAGAAAGTAAATTTCTAGGAAATTAAATTCGCTTCCATTAAAAAAAAAACAGTAGAACGACTTATAAAAGTTAGGAAGAAGTGTTCTCTCCAAGGTAATTGCCTTATAAATTATGCAACAATTTCATGTAATGCGATGATTAATAATTTCAAACCAGAACCAAATGGTATTTAACTGTTTCACTCTATTCAATTGCACTTCAACCTACCCCTAAATGATACCTGTTTGATATCAATGAATAATTCCAAGCTCATTCAATAATAAGAAACTATCCACCTATATCTTAAATAATTGAAAAAGAATTCTACCTTTTTTTTTGAACAAAGAAAATCGAATTACAATTAAGTTTAAATCAAAAACTTTTTTTTATTTACTTTAGTTAATACTTCCAAAAGTTTGCTTAACTAAAACAAAAGTTTATCGATTTTCATAATTTATATTATTTTCTTTGCAAGTTTCAACGATAAGCGATAAACTAGAAATTATAAAGTTTCCACTTGCGGTATTCATTTTTCTTGACGTTATTTTTCCGACTTTTATTCGCCGGAAAACCATAAATTTTCATTGCTGCACAATGATGACGACTTTACGTTGATATTATTATGAAAGAATGAATAAACATTTTTTGATTAAACTACTTGTATTATTCAGAACATTTTTGAAGTTATACTTCTTTATCGGCGTTTTGAAAAAAAAATTTAATGAAAGTGAATTATTAAAAAAATAACGCTTTAAAGCGTGCTTTAAGGTAGCAGTATGAAGTTGCTCGCAAACGGTTAGAGAGAAAAATGGTTCAAGCGGTCGAAATCTGACCGATTTTTGGGAGCGATACGCATAGTAGTAGGACAACTAAAACACTATTGCATCGATCAAGTTGAGCCAGCACTCGCAAATGTTGGCGTATGTTTTTCGTTTATCAAGAGACTCGAGGGGAGAGGACTCGCTCATCCCGAAAAATTCCGAATCAGATACGAAGCTATAGCTAGCGAACAGTTAGAAACAGTCAGAACGGTTAGAACCTTTAGAAAATGGAGAAAATAGATATCGTTGAACTAAATATTTTCAAATTTTACAGTCTAAACAATATCTATATTAATACATAACTAAGTAGTAATTTCCCGTAAAATATTCACCGCCCTACTGACGCAACTGACTAATGGTAAAAATTGGCAATTGATTAAATGAAATATAATGACTATTGAAACCAAAGCGATAATCATTCAGTTCAAATTTGAAACAATGATGGTATTTCACTCACACATATGTGTTTATAATATTTGTCTACCTTTTCCAAAATATATGCATACATATTACTTACGTTTGCCTATTATTATGTTTATTATTATTATTATTATTATGAGAATTAAAATGCACTTAAAAGAAAGGTTTTTTTCTGAAGGTATTGATACATTATATTACATTGTATTTTTCTTTATTTGAATTAAAAATCAATTTCAATACATAGATATAAATGGGTAAATAAAATATACAATCACTATTGCATAAATATAATTTTTAGGACATCGCTATTTAGGATTGTTTATACATATCTATACATGATACTTCTATATGGTAAAGGTTTTTGATAAGTATTTTTCGAACATGTGACTCAGTCTGTTAATTCGGTTAAACGGTTAGTTCATATAATATTTAATATACATTTTGTATAAGTAACCAAATGTGTAAACATATAATATATATGTATAAATAGCCAATTTAATATTTTATTTGAAACCCGGTTACATTCCGTGAAATATTCACAGCCCAACACTGACACAACTGACAAATGACTAAAATTAGCAATTGAATGAAATCGAAATGACAGTTGAAACTAATGATATTGTAGTTCAAATTTGAGCCAATAATTATTATATGTATATTCCACTTACATGGGTGTATTTAAACTGTATATTCTTTGTCCTCGTCTTTGCCGCAACACATACGGCTTCTATTATGTATTTTGATATTAAAAGTAATTTGCATTTAAAATTGTATCATATTTTAGTAATCACAATTCTTATAACTGGTGTGCGAGTTCAGGTACTACCGAAAAAAGCTACGACAGTGGATTAGGAACCTATTTTAACTATACCAAAGAAGTATAATATCTAACACACGTACATAAGTACATACACTGTTTTTTTTTTTTTGAATTGTCAACTATTATCGGAATTTTTCCCCATTTTAAATTATTGATACAAAAAGGAAATTGCTGCGCCCCGAATTCATTTATTTGGTGTGAAAAATTATTAATGAAGTTATGGCTCGTTTCAGTTCGTCGAATATTTTAATCTAGAAAAAGTAAATTGTTTTTACGCCCCAGAAACTTTTCAAAGATTAATTGAATTGAATACATCTTGAATTTGCAATGAGCTTACTTCCCCGTTCTAGTACAAAGTATATATGTAGATGCATATATACTTATACATAACCAAAAGTTTTGATTTAGTCGAAGCGTTCATAATTTATTTATTCAAACATAAATATTTCATTTTCAAATTACAATTCGAATGTTTCAAGTGTTATTGAGAAATTCAAACGTCTAAATATATAAATATATAATTGCAAATGAAGGCTATTCGGCGAATATTGCTTGGAAATTTTCGATTGAAACAATAAACACGATGTTAAAATGCTAAATGTCGAGTTTTGTGCTAGTTTAATTTGCTTTTTGCAATTGCACTAAACGTTACATTACTTACATGTGCCGTTTACATATGAATAGATAAGCACACAGCACAATTTAATACTATCTATGCATTTACAATGTTTAATGTACATATGGATAGTCAACTTGAACTGCCAAAATACATAAAGGTAATTGTGTACCAACTACCGACTACAGACTTAGTGCTATTAACTTATTGAAAACAAGAATGTTTAATTTTGCAAATATTCCACTTTCATTGACTCAGCAGTTCCATTTACGGTTTATTGTTTCCAAAGCTTAAATTACTTTATTTCAACTTTATTTTTGACTAGCTGATACCCGCGACTTCGTTTGCGTAACGTAGGTGTTGGTTATATTTTTTTTTAGATTTGCTATTTGCCGTGGTATATAGATATTTTTATTCTTTATATTCCTTTTACGAAAAATTCATTCATATCTAAAATACTATTTTTTTTACTGTTATTTACCATCCCTTTATAAAAACTAAGATTTTTACCGACTCTAGGGTTAAAAATAAAACAATAAATAATAAAATATTAAGATTAAATTAATTAATTAAAAGAACCTAAAAAAAATTTTTTACTAGTGTCCGACTGAACTTTCGGTTTTGATTTCGGCCTAGTTTCGGCTAAAAAACGAGTTTCGGCTTAGTTTCGGTTTCGGCTGTCGTCAAGCCGAAACTGAATTATGAATCAGTTAACAATCAGTTCATTAGTATTTTGTTTAATATTATCTTAAATATTTTTTTTAGTTCGAAAGAAAATTGATCTAATGAGGAAATTATTTTGTTTCTAAGATATAAGAAAGAGTACTTTCTATTTTATATATCTAAACATATTATTTAAAAAGTATTTTTTTAATATTTTATGTTATTCGTAACAAATATTAAAAAGAAATAATCGGTGCATGTCCTTCAAATCAACCCCTTATTTCAGCAAAAAAAATTGTTTGAAATAAGAAGTTATAATAATATGTAATGTTAATGTTTAGCTCAGATATTAGGGACTAAATGATTAATAAATACGTATATGTTTTAAAAGTAAAGACTGACTAATTGTGATTAACTTTTTTGTCTACGAAAACATGACCTTATATGGAAGTTTCAATTTCGGCCGAAACTGGTGCTGAAATTCAGTTTTGGGTTCGGCCGTAAAAACTAGTTTCGGTCGGACACTATTTTTTTACAAAACTTTATTAGAATGATATGTACTAAGAATAGAAAGAACTGTTGAGTTCTGTCGTTGGAAACTGAGTTCTACAATACGATTTCATTGAGCTTTTGACGAATATTCCAATTACATTGGTATGGAAAAAAAACGTTCTATGTGGTTTTTAGAAAGTTTCTTTAAATTTTTAATTTGTCAAAGCTACCTCTGTCCATACGTTCCGTTAATGCGCGTTAATTTTTTACAGAATATGTGTTTACGATATATGCGGATATATCTATGTACATTTGTAAAAATTTTAGGTGTGCTAATGGATCTTTTATTAATACAATAAAGCAATAAAACAAAGTAAGACTCCGTTTATAGCAACAAAAAAATTGAATTTTACTTTAAATTGAACTTTCACCTTGAATAACTTTGAGATGTAAATTTATCAAAAAATGCTAAAATACCTTTTTTGTAGAGCTTACAATTTTCAGTAAGAATCTATAAAAGTTTCCTCTGAATATTGATTTTTTCAACAGTTACAAAACTTCAAAGCTAAAAAAACAAATCGTAGAAATACATCAATGTTCAAGGTTCGATTTTAAGGAAACGATTGGTCGGACAAAAAAATTTCATAAACATTTTTTGTAGGACATTTAATTTTCTATGAGAATATGTGCTGCTTAACTGTATGATAACTGCTCTTTCAGTGTGATGGTTCAAAAGTTTTGAGAAAAATGCACTTTGGATTGAAAGAAACTGCTATAATGGACATTACTTTGAAAGATGTAAATTTATCAAAAAATGTTAAATATATTTTTTGTAGAGCATTTAATTTTCTTTAGGAATCTACAAAAATTTACCCTAAATATTGATTCTTTCAATAGTTAGGAAACTTCAAGGTTTTAAAAATCATATCGTAAAAATAGATCAATGTCCAAGGCTCAATTATAAGAAAACGGTTGGTCTGATGAAAAATTATAGTCTGACATTTTTTGTAGAAGATTTAATTTTACATATGAATATATGCTGGTTAATTCTTTTAGAGTGATTGTTCAAATATTTTGCGGAAAAAATATACTTTTGATTGAAAAAAAAATGCTATGGACCTCTTAATATTAATATTAAGGCCCAATATTTCTTAATATTTTTTTTGTATCATTCTGAATAATATTTAGGATATATAGTATATCTTTTGAAAAAGTCGATTTTCTGGGCTTAGCCTAATATATATTAATTTACAATTTAATACGGTAAGCTATAATTTTTCAACAGTGAAGCAAAATATTTTAGACTTTCGAAATAGTTTTCTTAACTATGTACTTTTTGAATTTATTTTTCGCTCCTTCGATTAGAAATTGTTACAAAAACCTCACATTTACATAGAAAAAAAAATACATAAACTGAAATCATATTTATAAAATTTGGAAACTATACTTTAATATTTCTTTTCTATTTTTGTGACAAATAGTTTACAGAAAGGAAAAACTATTGTTTAAATCCATTTCACGTAGGTTAACTATTATACAATGCTTTAGCTGTTCATGCAACCATACTTTATCACATTTACACTATCTTAACCATCTTTATTATTCTATGCAAGTTTAATTAGTGTAACTTAACTAAGCGTTAAGACCTTTAAAGGTGAAATTTACCCTTGTGGTCGTATGGACAAAATGGCTTTTACTTCGTTGGGTGGCTTTGTTGGTCATATTTACACCCCAAATTGTTGTAATATTTCAAATATGAACCAAGTTGTCCCGATTCAGATGTAGAAATTCCACTGTGGAATTTTCTTTGTGAAATATTGACCAATTTAACTGACTTATAAAAAGATATACCTACTTCCAATGATTGTATAATAATAAAGGACAATAAGATTTGTGCAATACTCTATATAATGGTTATTATAATATACCTATATATATTTTTATGTACTAAACACACGAAGGTTCAAAGATTAAATCAACATTTTTAATGTAGCTGAAGATAATTTAACTAATACATAGCAATTATATATTCGGAAATGTGGTCTGAAAAAAAATAATTTTTGAAGAATTAAAAAGATTATTTTGTTATAACATGAATCTATCATGAAATCAAAATATTTTTATGATACTTTTATGTATATTCGATTAAAATAAATTACAAATTTTATATATTATTTTGAAAACTAGGAAACACATGGTGATACCTTTTTTCATTGGATAAATATAGAGTTGCGCAGTGCGCATTCTATACATTCTGCACACCGCGCACACGAAAATAAGCTTTTTCTATTGAAATTATACTTTATCAGCTTAGAAAAGCCTAATTCTAATATTTCGTTTCAGTTATTTTTCACCATATATCAGTTGAAGTTCTCAAAACATACAATGATTATACGACTGAATGATATAGTTGGGTGCAAAACATTGCAATTAAATCCTCTGCCGGGAAAAACTAAATTACTTTCCAAACATTCCCATATTTTTAAGAAAAATAAAGCCCTTATAGCATATACATTATATCTGTTCATTGGGGAGGAAGAAAACAATCAAATTGACGAATTGAGTCGCAATGGACCATATGCACATTTTTTTTGCGATCGATAAAAAACATTATTATTTTCAGATAAAAAAAAACAAATTTTGTTAAGAAAAACTTTATTGTGGCAGGAAAAGTATTAATTAAACGAGAAAGTAAGAGTCTGAAAACGATGAGGACGCCAATGGCTCTTCTGTGACGTCACAGTACGTATTAGTATGCGTATTGAAACCAAAATATAAACTGATCATTGAACGGTTACCATAGAAGAAATAATAGTTTACCCAATTTTTATCATTTTTCAAAACTTTTCGTCATGAAAAAATCTTTATACCCTAAAAATGACTATCTATTTTTTCCTTAAGAATAGAGGTTGTATAGATTGTTAATAGTTTAAATCATTAACATTATGATTAAACGATTTAAACAACCCTTTTTTTGTGTTTAAGTTCATCTGTCATATGAAAACATCTATGGGACTTTGATATTTTTTATTATTAAGACATCATTTTAAAGCCAGACCAATTGGAGCTCGTTTTGGACATTTTGGATTAAACGATTTTTGTTGTATTTTGAAATTACTATTTCTTTAATTTTAACAGGTAAAGTTAATAATTAACAGCTACATTATGTTTTGATATTATTTAAGAACGTTTTTAAAACATTTCAAATTATTGTTAAGTTTTTACGGTTATTTAATTTTTACGGTTTCGTCAGTATTTGTTTTAGGACATGTAACACTGACGCCATTTATTTATTTATTTTAACAATATTTTTAACGGTTGTTGCGATTTATTTCGAACTTTGTAACTTGTTAGTTTTGTTACTGATACTGGTCGTAACTGTTCTGGCGGCGGTCGACCACCTTATTCATATACCTATTTGCCGTGTTCTGGAAGCTTCCAGCATATTCAAGCGATTTTTATCTCTTTCTACTGGAATGTACTGGAACGTCTTTCGTCTCACTTCGACCTCATTGTTAGAACTTTCGAATGTTCTAAGTCTGCAACATTATTTCTAGATCATGTGTGTTAGATCTATTGAAGAAACATTGATGAAAAGCGAAATAAAAACGATAATCGATAGTGATAAGAAAAAATCTAACGAGATGGATTAAAATCGAAGTACAAAATTGCTCCTATTGAATACTACATAGATACTCAAACTAGAAAGAAACTCAAAAAAGAAGGGTTATTGCAAAGTAAAATTTTCCGATTGGAAGGTCAACTGCGAGGAAGACTAAACCTGTCATAAGATGGAAAACAGTAAAAAAAAAAAACAATATAATTATATATTAAAATTGATTGTTTTCTCAAAACCCGAGGCATCATCTAAATATTAATTGACCAGATATTCATTTCATAATACCGGAAGGTCCCTCTAAGTATATTGATGCTTTTATCATCTCATTTTATTTTGGTTTGTTTAATGGAAAATGTAAATTAGCAGATCGACGCCATAATGAATTGGAAATTGAAAAAAATCGCAAACCTTCACATTAACGACCATTAATTCGCTTTGATTTATTATCCAAACGATTTTAAAATTCCAGACGCTCAATAAATGAATTCCAATATGTGCAATTGTTAATAAAAAAGCTATTCATAAGCCAATCATTTACATCGAAGTAAGTGAATCATTATACTTAATGTACATTACATACACATTTACTTACATAAATATCGCACGTTAAAATTAAAATTTTGTGTAAAATGTTTATTCTACATCGGAAATTTGTTTATCTAATTTATTTTACCAATAAAATTATGTAAAACAGTTTTTGCTATTTGAAATAATATTTCCAACGCCAAAGAAAAATAAACTTGAAAACGTGACAATTCATTTTAAACATGTGTGCTATAATATACATGTATTTAAAATACGCACGTTTTGTTTATGCAATTAAGCATAAGAATTCGCAATTATGTTCTTTAAGTAATAAGTAATATATGTTATTTCTATCGCCAATTTATTTGAAAAATCATGTTAAAACTTTTAGAAAATTGAAATTGATTTCTTTTTTTGAACTGATCGATAAAATTAATGGTTCAATTTTAATTATATTTGCATGGTGTTGGTGTTTTTGTTATGATTACGACACATTATTATAAAACCAGGTAATTGAAAATGACGGTGTTGTAATGACAAGTTGAGGAATGACGTTATTGTATTATACAATGAAAATTTCGAATATAATGGAACTAGTTTTTGCATAAAATTAAGACAGAATCGTTATTGTTTATTCGTGTTTTTTGCTTTACGGCAGACATAGTTACCTGTACCTTTGGTAAAACTTTTTCTTCTTTTTAACAGAACAAAGACTTCGTTAAAGTTAATTGGTAAAGATATGATGGGACCAAATTATCAATGCTTAAAATCAGCTTTGAGTGAATTTATACTATAACTAACTAGCTAGTCCCCGCGACTTTGTCTGTGTAACGTAGGTGTAAATTATATTTTCTTTTTAGATTTGCTATTTGTAGTGGTATGTGAAAATTTTTATTTTTATTATTTCTTTTATGAAAAACTAATCATAATTAAAAACAAGATTTTGTCAATTTTAAAGACACATTTAATAAACTGTTGCTTTGAATAAAATATTTGTATGTAATGATCAATTAATTTTCAAAAAATATTTATAAATATCTAAAAAGATTATGGTTCAATTGCGTATACCTACGGTAGGTATATCTACCGTAAATATAATTTGTAAATCAATCAGCATCTATACATAAATAAAAAATATCTTCAAATTCAATAAAGTTGGTCTTAATTATGACTTAAAACTGTAAAAAGTTATCAAAATACTCGCGTCAAAATAATAGAAGTTATAGGTCTAGATTTTAAATATTAGTAGGAATACCATCTTACTGTCTCGATCCCCGAATGAAACTTTTTCCCAAAACTATTACCCTCTTGCAATGTGCAACACTACCACGAACTTGAAATTTGTGCAATTGCACGAAACCCGATTCTTCCACAATCAAGTATAACCATTGTGTAACTATGCACTTATTATTAAAATATCTGAATTCCAACTATACAATTAAACCATATTAGATAGTCTCAAATTCACCATAAACGATTTGGCGCATGCCTTTTGCTGTGGAAGAGCATTTATCATAATAATTTACCGTATATTAAACATTCAAAATACGTCCCCTTCCTTTTTAAATTGTCATTCTTTCTCTGTCAATAGGAACCACTAACTTTAGTTAACAAAAATGGTATTTTCTTTTTAGTTCGCCGAAATTCTCGCTAAATATTCGCTCACTAAAGTATTTATTTGTGAATACGTATTTTAGATTTTTTGATGAAATATCAATCATAAAACATCCTTTATGTAGAACGATGTATTAACGATGTTTTGGGATTCAATATCGATGTTTATAAACGATGTTTGAAAAAATCAATGTATCGTTTTCATCCCTAATCATCTACACTTTTGTTTTATATATTCTTAATACACCTAATGCATATGATCTAAAAATAATTTAAAATGTTTTAAAAATGATCTTAACTAACATCAAAACATTATGAAGCTATTTTTTTAACTTTTTGACTTTACTTGGTACAATTTAAGAAATAATCATTTAAAATTTTAATGGTTCTGTTCCAAGTTTACTAATTATTATTTTTTTAGGTATTTTTTTATTTTAACTTTTTTATTTCTATACAACACGTTTCATCGCTTTCCCGACTTCTTCAGGTACTAATAAGAGATATATAAGTACCAGAAAAAATCGCGAAAGCCATAAAACTTGTACAAAAATAAAGAAAAAAACCTTGAAAATAAAATATAAATAAATCATTTAAAAACTGAAAAGAAATTGTTAAATTTAAATACTTAAAACGAGCTCCTATTAGTCCGACATTAAAATGACGTCACAGTATGAAACTTCAAAATCCCATAGACGTTTTCCTATGTACTTTAACACAAAGAGAAACGTTGTTTAAATCGTTTAAACATTATGTTAATGATTTAAACCATTTACAATTTATACAACCTCTATATTCTTAAGGAAAAAATTGATAGAAATCTTTAGACCATAAAAATATTTTCCATGGTTTAAAATTGTGAAAAAAGTCAAAAATTGTTTGAATTAATACTGTTTCAATGGTAACCGCTCAATGATCTATTTATATCTCGGTTTTTACCGTGTATTGATCAAAGAGATTTTATGACTAGAGTGAATTTGTTCATAAATCATCATCTGTCAAAATTATAATCAAGGTCATCGGGCCCCCATTTTTTTCCTTTTTCTTAAACTCAGCGCTCTCTCGTGGTCGTCGTTAGAACTGTTACCACTGTTGATCACTGTCACATTTTTCTTCTTGCCTTAATAATATAATTACAATCAAGAAAATGAATATTATATGCATATATTCAATGCATTGTTTTATATTTCATTTTGATAAATTAGTTTTCTTAGGAATATTCTCAAATTTATTAAATATTTAAAAATTAAACGAAACTGATTATAATATATTGACCTAACCTATTAAATTTGAACTGTCATAAATGTCCACATGTTTTGACTGCACGTCAACCGCCAAAATTCTAACCTTACTTTTATGTCGACGAGAGGAGAGAATATATATTTTGTGCAAATAAGCTGTTGAAAGGGTTCGAGCACTCGTCAAAATGAGGGGAAATGACGGTTTGAATTTAACATTGGCTTATAGGCAACATTCACTCTAGTCTCTTTGGCATTCACATCTCTTTGGTATTAATGCGTACTGTGATGTCACAGAAGACCCATAAGCGCACCATCGTTTTCGGACTCTCATTAACTCATTAAAGTTTAAACTTTTTTTCTGTCAAAATACAAGTTTTTCGTAATTAAAAAGTAGTATTTCTTGATTATAAATAATGTCCTTTATCGATCAAAAGAATGAAAAATTTACATATGTTCAATTACAGACAAAAATTATTACAAAAATTTGTAATTGACCATATGCATATTTTTAATGTTTTTTGCTCGATAAAGGACTTTCTTTATAATAACTATATTTATATTAACTATTATTATTTAATAATTTTTTGATCTAAAAATGCAAATGTTTATGATTCTACATATTCCAAGACTAAGAAAGCTTAATTCTCTCTTTATCCACCTGCTAAATGCTTTCATTGATACAAAAATTAATTCAAGTCCCAAAATACACTTCATGTTAATGTGGTTTTGCAATAAACATGAATCAATTCGGTGGTTGGTTTTGTTCACTTGCTTTGTATTTTGTAGCATCGCATTGCTGTAATTGTTGCGCTATTTGTGTAATAGAGACATCAATAAGTCTCGAAAATGCAGGTATCGTCTCATTTAGCATTTGATGCTAATTTAGGTCAAAATAAGGCTTTGCAGTTGCATTCGAAACAAGTCAATTCAAATTTGAATTGGGTCATGGCTCTTACAGCGCATCACAGAGCCTTGATACTTTAATTACCGCATTATATCCCCATAAAGCAGCTTTGTACAGTTTCACGGATACGGACATTTTAATACATATTTACCTCTATTCTTCCGTAAATCAATAACAAACTTTTATCAAAACTAATAATAAATTTAGTTACATTTTATGTTGTATTTTGCTGACAAGTTACCCGAGATGAAATTGTTTACATTTTCATTAGAGACAAGCACAGTCTTTAAAACCATTAAGGGATTCGTGGGATAGGCTTAAAGCTTGGAGCTTTGTTAATGAGGCTATATTGTGAGGATTTGTTGGGGTAAATGATTCATGCGATCCTATGTTGATGAACAAAAAATTTTGATACGAAATACACAAGAAGTATGAAGACTGAGCACCTTTATAATTACATACTTCAAGTTTGTAATCGGCTTTAGTGAGCCGAAAGCTAAACTTGGTAAAAGGAAAAGATCTGTTTAAGATGGTTTTTAACAGTTCAAAGACTTTATACACTTAAGAGTATGAAAACCTCAATATTTCACAACAAGTATGTACCTAAAAGTAAATATTCTGTTTTTTTTTTGGCTGTACTCTTGAATTGTATTTTACTATAAACTCTACAAATTTTCTCAGTACAGCATTTTAAAAATAAATCTTTTGAGCTTTTATTGTTCTAGTTCTACTGCGAAACAATTTTATTTTAAATTTTGAAAAAAAAAACGGTGTATCTACTTTTGTAGGCGCATAAGAAGGTATACTTATTTATCATAATTAAAAAAATGTTTTTAATCCATTGCTATAGCATATTCCGGTAGTGTCTGAAATGGTACATCAGTTATTAGTAGTTTGCGGTAACTAAAATATTATAAAATTGTTGACGCAATTTTTACTTTTAATGTCAATATAATACGCAAATGTAAGCATGGCGGCAAAAATAGAGAACAAAAAATGTATACACATACATATGAGTGTAATACAGATCAAATAATTATTGTCTCAATTTTGAACTGACTGATTGTTGTCATTGGTTTCAACTGGCATTTTGTTTTCATTCAATTGCCATTTGTCAGTATATTAGTGCTGGACAGTGAATATTTCCCAGAAAGTTACTAGTTTTCAAATAATAGATTAAATTGGTAGTTCATGTCCCTTTTAGCGATATCATTATCTGGCAACGTTGCATTTCTACTTTGTTTTTAATTTATTTCGCAATTTTTTTGTTAATACAATTCTAATATCGTATGATTTGCTCTTTGGTTGTTAAATTTTCATTAAAACCTGATTTACTCGCGAATTAATTTGAAAACAAAATACAAAATGTAACGTTGCCAGATATTGACGTCGCTAAAAGGGGCGTAAGCCAAATTGACTGCATAGTATTTCACAATATTATACACAATTGACTACTTAAAGAAATTTGTATCTAACGTATATGAATTATCTGCTTATCAATACAACATGGGACACTTGTTCGAAAAAAACTTCCTACTGTAGCGTCACGGCGTCACATTTTATTAAAAATTCAGTCTGAATGCCTAATCCAAAATGCTTAATAAGG
The DNA here is from genome assembly GCA_958496175.1 of Sisyra terminalis. Lineage (NCBI taxonomy): Eukaryota > Metazoa > Arthropoda > Insecta > Neuroptera > Sisyridae > Sisyra > Sisyra terminalis. The sequence continues at coordinate 29,079,042 of OY292278.1, forward strand.
GGGCAAATTATTTTCATTTTTTGATTAACCTTACCTTTCTGTTAACTACATGTTGTAAAAATGGGTCTAAGAGTAGTTGAACTGATTGGTTTGCAACATTAAGATATGCACCATTAATGAAATATTTATTTATTTTTCTTATAATTTATAAAGAAGATTCTCATGTTTCATGCTTGAAGAACAAGAAATATAGTTTTTTGACGTAGTTAGGGGTGTTCTTTTTTTTAAAAAGAAATTTTCTCCTTTTTAGTTTCTTGTTTTCTTTGTTTTGTGTTCTGATTTCAGTTAAAACCAGCGAAGACTGAAAGCTTTGAAACCTCGAACTCGAAATGGATTATTCTGTTTCGTTTCGAATAGAATCTGTTTCATTCTCTCTTTGCATTTACTCTCCCGAATGAGAATTAAACTTGACCAATAAATTGGTTGTGGAATGATTAATGACTTGCAGAAAGTACGAAAAAGAAAAGCGCAGGTAATCAATAATTTCTGACATTAAATGTATCACACGTAGACATATAAAATCTTAAAGTGAATTTTAAAAGAGCACGTTTTTCAATAAGCTCACTTATTCGTACAGCTACGCCACCTACCTTTACGCCATTATACCTCTTCATCTGCTCGTCCTACCTAAAGCTCTTATGTATGGTTAAATAGATTCGTGTATACATACATACATATTTATATATCTCCTCGGGTACAGTATTAACTTGGAATCTAAATTTGAAAATACGAATATTGAATTATAATTTCAATGAATATTTAAAGTATAAATGTCTCAGCGACAAAGCTATCATCAATCATTCAATTTGAATAATGATGCATGGCGTAAATTTTATTCGCCATTTTTGATAAATGGCAATTTCCAATTTGTACAAAAATGAAACTTGATATTTTAAAACCATACGTTTTATCGTACATTTTATTTTTTTTTAATAAAAAGAGAAATCATTTTTGTTCTAATCAGTAGTACAAATTACTTACTAATATTTTCACACTTCAAAAATTAATTGGTATTAATTTCATATTTTCAATAAAATTTTATGGTTGCAATTTTTAATATTACAAATATTTTTTATTCATCTTCAGATTTGTTATTTAAAAATAATAGATATATATATAAACAATAACGGTCTTAGTATAAAGTATTCCTATGATTTACGAGAATATCATTTAAATAATTTTAAATCCAATATGTTTTAAGAAAAAAAGTAGACAAGAAATTATTATTTAAAGAAACACTTGTAATTGTACGGATTGATAACGAAAAATAAAATAAACCAAGCATTTTATTCAATAGCGACAGAGAGTCTCAAAGTTTGATATGGTTTAATTTTTTACCAAAAAAAAAATATATATATTTCTTGAAATAAAATTTAAATTTAAATAAAATATTTTAGAACTTGATGGAATTGATATGTACAAAAATCATTATTATAATCACAGCAATAGGAAAAAAATATTGTCAAAAATAAAATGTAAATTCAATAGAATCCTTTAATTGGACAATATCATATATGGCAGTAAAACCAATTTTCCATCCAAATAAACGTGATGTTCAATAGTGATATAAAATGTAGTAACTACCCATTTATATTGCATATATAAGATTCTAGAGTCTCATTACTGCTTATATGACTTATCCACTTAATTGATATGGGGATGATTGATAGGAGAATTACGTCGGATCGGAAAACTTTTCCGATTGTGAGTAGGGATTACATCGGGTCGGGGAACTTTTCTGATACTTTAACGATTTTTTTCAATTTTTCCCAACAAGTCTGCAAAGAACAAATTTGGAATACAATAAAATTGTTATATGATGCTTTAAAGCTAAGTCGTCCGGATCATCAGAAAACAAGAAAGGAAAACTAAGGAGAAAATTATTTTTTAAAATCGAGTCACAAATCTGAAAATGTTGAGAAAAGCAAATAAAGAAGAAATAATTATTGATGTAACAAAAATAAAAGCTAATGAATAAGTCACTTCCTGGGAGGAAAAGGATTCATCTCTACTTTATGTTGTAAAAAGGAAACTGGAAAGTCCCAAATGAAGAGAATGCAGATTACGATCCTGGATTTATTAAAAGAAGAATAGACTACTTCAAATTTGAGAACCCCACAAGGAGTAGACGACGCTGGTAGGAATAAATCACGCGGGAAACAGAAAAATCATAATTTCTATCATGGTTACCAAGCTTTTATGAATATGTCGTATCGAAATTAAGGATTTTAGTTTCAGGCTTTTCATTAAATAGAAAAAAAAAGTATAATATAGATCATTCATCGTAACTTTCCTTTATTTAATACATGAATTTAAAATCTTAAAAAAATATAATTTAGTGGAATTGATATCATCTACATACTTTGAAGAAACAAATCAAATCAATTTTGGTTACCATAGTTCTGGAACTATGGGAAATTTTTGTATTGGAAAATATATATAAAAATGCTAGCTACTTCTGTATTTTTGCATTATATCAAGAAGTACTATTCACATATAATCAAATTTTCTTATTCTTGTTATGATTAATACTATAGTGAGATAGAAGACTACTTGAATTAAGTATATTGTTACAGGCCTAAGGTTTGAATTGTTTATGTGCATATTGTGTGCATTGCCTTGCCTCTAGCGCCCTGCTGTGTGTTCACCGAACCAACAAAATAAAAAAGGAGGGAGCGGACAAGCATACTGGGATGAATTATGCTTTTGAGAATCTTTGATTCCAGAGAAAAATGGACTTTAAAAATTAAAGCCGAAACTGCCAAAGAAGGAACAATCTACAAGTTCGAAGTCTGAAAATTGTCTGAGACACTATAATCGAGGTTAATTGCAGGTGGAGGACCGTCAATAATAATAATTTATCAATCAATTATAGTTGGTTAATCATTCAGTTAAAAATAGTTAGTTACAATCAATAGTAAGTTACTAGTTAAATAGTGAGATAAACTATTGTTGTAAACAAATAAGTAAGTGTGTTGTGTTAAATGTTTGTGTCTCAAAATAAATTAGTTATTGTTGTATGTCCTTAAACACAAATCCGAAAGAATCCGTCAATATAAATTAAAGTTAATAAAATAACAATATTAAGGAACTCAGCCGAATAGTAAATAACACAAAGTATAGACAACAGGAGAACGAACCGATAGACAATTTGTTAGTTCTCGTGACCTCAAAAACTCGAATATAAAGTTAGTTATTTTTTAGTCACTAGCGGCGCATTATCTCTAAAAAACTTGACACTTTCTGGACATTTATTGGTTGTTCCCTTATTGCTATTGTTTGTTTAATTGTTATTTATCGTCGCTTTGGAACTACTAAGGTCTTTAGTGACTCTAGGGTTAATAAAAATCCGTAATCGAGAAATACCGAAAACTAGCTCAATTCGACGAGCGAACCCTAACCCATCAGTTTTGGAGCGGTCACCTAGACCATTCGGTCACCGATAGTATTGCCATTGTTGTTAATTTAAACTCAAGCCAAGAGTTGTTAAAACTATTAAAACTGTCAAAAATACTTTTGATACTAGAGTCCTCTGCACGGGTCCGCATTTCATGGACGACTTTGCAATATAGCGTTCGTTCTCCTATCATTTATACTTCGTGGCTTATAGCAAAAAAAAAGTTTATAGCATCATTTGTATGTACAAATGTTCACAGATTTGTACTGATGTTTTGATCCTTCGCTCGGTAATAACAAAATGTTATTAGCATTTTGTTTAATCCTCGTATCGAGCAAATTTTCGATATTTCTCGATTACGGATTTTTATTAACCCTAGAGTCGCTAAAGACCTTATTAGTTGTAAAGTGACGGTAAATAACTATTAAAAAATGATTTTTATTATTTTATTATAATATAATAAAAATAAAAAAAAATGGATAAGAAATATCATTAATTGTTTTGCATTTATTTGTTACTTAATCACGCAGGTCAGAACTTTTAAAGTTATTTGAATTCAATTTTTAATTAAAGTTAGGTTTTTGGATTTTCAACTCTGGCTGTTAATTTGAAATTTAATTTGGTATAAAGTCTATAAATGTAAATATATTTACTAAGCGATTCTATTTATTGGTAAAATTGTTTTAGATTATCTTCAAGACTTGAAAGCTCTTATGGCAGATTTAACTTATCAATGTCAAGATTTATGTTGAAAAAATATTTTTATGATAAATAAAATTAAAAAAAGGATTATAAATTCAAACTAACATGAATTTTCTGTCAGTCGTCTCATTTCTATCTCGATTTAAATCCGTTGTCGCTATTGTTTTCTGCAGTACAGTGCGAAAATATAGTACTGGTGTACTATAATACTATATTTAAATGTATGTCCATTATTTTTGTTTTCTTGCTCATCGTTGCAGAGAGATTTAAAGTTTTAATAAAAAATCTCATCACAATCAAATAAATTACACAACATTACATAACCCCTTGCATATGTAAAGTGTACTTCATATATTTTGTATGTGTTTGCATTTATCCTATTTACATGGTCTATGCTGCCCTGTCATAGCTCCAGTGGTTATTTTCTAGATAAATTCCTGCAACAGTGTTATGCATTTTTCCAAATGCATTTTTCATTTTCAACGTCGGATACCTGCATATGTATATTTGTACAGCTGTTAAACAATTCATAAAATTTTAGTTTAATCTAGAATACAGTTGTATGTGTGCAGTAGGTAAACTGGAGAATTTTTTTTTTGCTTATTTTTATCTGTTTTCAATCATTTCCCGTTGCAAAAACGGTGCTTTTAAAAGAAAAATACACACCAACGAACAAATATTTATGTGCTGCTGAAAAAAAATAAAATAAACGCAATACCCACCCACGTACCACTCTATAATACTTGGATACTTTTATTCGAGTATATATTGTTCAAAGTTTCATTCTATCATTTGTGAATTTGCTTTTGCAACAACGACTCATAAAATCAATATTGTATTAAAAATTATTGTTTCGGTTCGAAAAAAAATGTATAATAGTTTTTAATTATTATGATGTGGTTGATTCTTTAATTTAAATTCTATTTTTTTGTTTGAGTTCTAACTATAAAAACCATTTTTGATTGGGATTATTGGCTCGATGCAGCAGTTATAGATACGATGTTATATCTGTTGATTGGTTTGTTCGAACAAATAAATGAATTCGCTGTTGTGTTTATTAATTAAGGAAGTATGGTTTAATCACAATCAATGATATAAACATTGCATTTTTTTCGAATAATGGATGGTGTAGTAGAGTAGTAAGTAATTATTTCGCATGATAGATTTAATATTATTTATAAAACAATATCTGCATCGGAATTTTTTGTTCCTAAAATAAAAAAGAAAATATCATACCTAGTGCTTAGCCTATTAGAGGACGAGTTATCATGGTGGCCGATTCAAAACTGATGGGTGGTGGGTTCGAATCTCAATACTCTTTTTCTATCCGTCCACTTAAGCTTCGATCAATTGAAATCTACTGATCCGATTTTAATAATTCTTCTTTTAATTTCCCAATGATTTTAGTATACTTTTATTAACGATAACAAACAATAACGTTAACAATTATTGCTTTTAGCAAAAAATGTCAAGAATTTTCGACCGATTGGCAAATTTTTACCAATGAAGCTAAAAAAGAAGAATTATTGACTTGCAAAACAAACGCAGTACAAACGCCTTAATTCTCAACAGTAACGTTTTTTTTTTCAACTTCCTGCCTTAAGGGGTAAAGAAGGGTTGAAATCTATTTTTCCAAATTTTCACTTATTAACTCACAACTTGAGAAAAGTTCAACATGACAATTGTCCAACTAGATGGAAATGGGGTGTGTTTTTTTTTCTTCTTTTTAAAGTCCATTAATTGTATGTTCCAATTTAAGGATGTTAGGAAGATATGTCAAAATGCTATCAGACAACTAAAAATTTAGTAGAATGTTTCCTATTTAAAGCTTAAGGACCTGTGAAAATTTTAAAGTGATTTACTAAATCGATAAATCGTTATTGCAATTTAAAAATACTATGATTTTATAAGTAATCTTATGAAGATTTGATAATCGAACAGATTAAATTAATTTTTGATAGCAAAACAGAGCTACCAGACATCTCAAACTATTAAAATATGTAGTTCAAACATTAGGAAATTAATTTTGCATAAATTTATTTGAATTTACTAGACGGTTTTTAAGAAATATATTTAAAAAAAACCGAAAATGTGGTTTTTAATAACTAAATTAGTATGTGTACAAGAAAGTGCGACAACACTGTCGTCCGCTGAGACCTACCGTCTCGTAGAAATATACTATAAACTGAATTAGTACATTTGGTCAGATAAAAATTAAACGCATAATTTATCTTTGTTACATTCATGAGTACTCAGTATAAAGCGGAAAAGGATTAAATATGCCAAATAATTTATATTAAAAATGTTGAGTATGTCACGCATGCCCACTCACATCATATGAGAAAGAAATAATAAAATTGCTAACTTTGCCAACCTGTAAATTCGACAGTGTTATCACGTTTTTATTATTTTATATAATGTTGAATTATTAATTTATTTTTTATTTTTTAGCTATAATCGTCTTAAAAACATGCTAACTTATAATTTTATTTATGATTGAAGCATTTTAACAAATTCTATATTAATGACTTATGAGCATCAAATCAATAATATTTTGATTTGTTTAGTTGAAATTAAAGCATATTCAGTCCCAAAAGTTTGTTTAAATTTTTCTATATTTTTTATTTTTTCTTGTTTTTTTAAAAATTTTCGTGAATTTTCCGATTTTCTTTTAAACTATAGACAGTTTTTAAAAATCAAATTATTTATTCACTTCATGGTAAGCAATACGACGTAATTATTCACGAATTTCTATTTTTGTGTACTTTTTTCCCCGATAGTATCTCCATAACATCCTTAATAATTTAGGACAAAAGAAATTATGTATGTTAATTTCCTGTAAACACAGCATAATTTAAAAATAATAGTAGATGTAGTAGAATAATTAATAAGACATAAACGATAAATGGAATCGTATAGAACAAAACAAACTAAAACACCATATCTAGTCTCTCGGAATCTAAGTTACTTTTCGGTACCTTAGATACTTTTCAAGCCACAAGATACAATTCCTCTTAAAAAGTACCTAAGGCATTAGCTTTTTTTGCCAAAAAATAAAGGAACTAAGATACTTTTTTCTGACAGTTTTGGTAGTATGTATACTACATTTCTATGATTAGTATGTAACAGAGGTTCTCAAAGTGTGCGCCGTAGAAAGTAAAGAGGGGCGCCGCGAGTCGATCCTCTATCATTATCTGAAATGATCCGAAACCACAAATATTCGCGGGTTCCTATAAAGCAACAATTACAACAACTACTATTATTATAGGTACATATTACTTTCGACTATAATATATATATATATATAGTCTCCATATCCAAATAGCTTACTAAAGTAGGGCGCCGTGACAAAATACTAACCTTGTAAATGCGCCGCGTGCTCAAAAAGATTGAGAACCCCTGGTATATAATATATGCTACGTGAAACAACGCCATTAAACGTTGACAAAAGAATTCACATCCTCAATTTTCAAACTATCTTGTTAAATGCCACTTGGAGAGGTAAATAGTGTCTTTTATGTTTTATTTGATAATTACTTCTCACATTTATGGCATTTCACAGATTCATGATTTTTAACCTGATTTATTACAATGTTTAGTACAAAAACAATTTCTCATGAAATTTTATTATGTTATAAACAAATAATCAAAATTATAGTTTAGGTTCTCATCTTACAATTGGTTGGATTAAATAAAAACATTAGGAACCAGGAATGTTCATTTCACAGGATCAAAGATGCAAATCTCATTTGAAATTTCGCAAACTTGTTCAATTGTGTTCCCCAGTCATTTACATTTAAATGACAAATAAGATTGCGACATTTTCGTGCATTTCTTATTAAAACGGGTAGAAACTGGCATCTGAAAATAGAAATATCTGAGAATTCCGTTCGTATGATAATAGCGAACTGAATAATTAATGCAAGTGATACATTACTCTTCCGAAATTAGATCACTTTCGTGTAACTTGATCAAGTTTCATCCCTCATTTTCACTTAACTATTTCCACAACAATTCGATAACCGAAAGAGCTTTTAAAAATTGCTTCGCAACTATAACTGAAACACGACGCCAACGTTGTAAGATAATAGTTTTCGTTCATCAATTAATTATTATTTTCCGGACAGATTTCGTATGAATATTCTGACATTTTTAATTTGATTTATTTGCAATTATTAAATTACAACAAACAAAAGTCTGAATTTGCAGTTTATATTTGCGGGCTTATGTCTGTCTATCTGTGTAAGTAAAAAATCAATTTCCACCCCGGAAAAGTCGGAACAAATATTTGTTTGAATTCACGCTTCGGAAAAATAAATATCTCCCCTTACGGTTATTGACATCAAATCTAAAATTTGTACCTGCTGAAAAATTAATAAACTTTCATTATTCATCGTAAAATAATTATAGATTTCATAAAAAAAATAATATATAATTCTATGTATAGAATATTTCATACTTGGAAAAATAAAACTATAGCCAGTATAAAATGGTTGGGGTGCGTTATCGTGGTATTATATTTTTATGATTCACTCAAATTTTCCGTTTTATTTTATTTTGTTTCATAAACTTGTCTTTCTACTCGACGAAAAGTGTCAGCGTACTTCTTTTTAATATCCACTAAATTATTAAAATTGATATTTTCAATGTTTGCGCATAAATTATTAGTTATATTTTGGCTCTTCATTAAAAATTTAACACTCATGAAGATTAATAAAAGCGAACGCCGATAAAATATTATGGAGAAAAATATTTTTATAAGTTTGATGGATTTCGTTGCTAATTCTAATTGATATTAAAATATAGTTTATTTGCACATATTTTTAAAATTTATCGTATGATTTATAACTTTGGTCGTTAATATTCCCGTCTAAAACATTTAAGTATTGATTTTTGAAGTATATTTCTTATTTTTTTTTTTGTATTAATACAAGGAAAAAATTCTTCAATAAATCTACAAAAGAAGTATTTGGATAATAGGCATGACTACAGTAACTAAAACCCACTAATATCTTGAATTATGATAGTTTAATAAAAATTGAGTAGGAGAACTAAAAGACGATAATTGGTAATTATTTTAATAAAATAAATCTACAAAATACGGTGATCTGCCATGATATACTGAATACCAATCAAAGCAAATGACGTCATTTCTGTATACGTAAATGAATTAAAATAAGGCGAGTTATACTTACCAGGCGTGAGTGTGAAGGTGGAGTGTGGGGATAGTTTAGTCAAAAATTCTGGTATTATTATCATTTGCATCATTATTCCTGTTTCTACTAATTCTGTTTTACGTGTGTAATTAACGAAAAACTATGATAAATAAGCGAAAGGGTGACCCAACACTTGCCCACTAGAAAAATTGTCCCACAATAACTCCATAAATCTATCTATTGGGAGTGTATTTGAAATATTTTTACCCAAAAAAAGCTCACTTCTATAATACTTTTCACAATTTCTTCCAATCAGTATAAGCCTGAACATAAAATTCCTATTTTAAAACCCTTCAAACCATACGAAACCGCCACCGAAGAATCGAAAAGGAAATTCATGAGAAATAGTTTTAATTTTTTTAATTAAAAGGTTCTTTGTATTTTGTTTTACTCAACTATTTCATTATTATATTGATAAATTCCCTTATACCGACATTTGCATTCTTAACTTAATCTACGTAATTATTTTCTTGGAATATGTTGAAAATTGAAGACATCTTTTGCCTGGTTCTATGATAGTTACCTACTAGAAAATTCCTTATCCGAAAATTGCCAACAAAAGATATTTTTTTTTAAAGAGAGTGTTTTTGTTAAAGAAAGTGGTCACAATCTCTAGAAAATTGAAAAGTCAGGGAGTTATTTTTTGGATCTAGAAAATCATGGAAAAGCAAGACACCAATATTTAAAATATATAAAATTATATTCTATGTTGTCTATGTGTTTGTTGGATAGATTGTACATTTTTATGTCACTTTTTGCTTAAAAACTATGTTGGGAAGCTTTTCAGAAAAAAACAGACAATTTTTCTGGAAAGTAATGGAACTTTTATTACCAAAAGTTGTGAAAACCCTGTCTAAAAAAAACATGTTTCTAACTAACGTTTCTCATTTAAGTCAGTAAATATAAATTAATGAACAATTGCTTATATCGTACGATTTTTTTTTATTTCTTTATTGAATTCAACGCATTCAACAATCTTTGATTGTCATCATCAGGTAATGTTTATTAAGTAAAGAAATTGAGCCATACGATATGTATAACTGTTCATTAATTTATTTTTACTGACTTCAATGAGAAACGTTAGTAAGTAAAATGTTTTTTTTAAACAGTGTTTTCACAATTTTTGGTAATAAAAGTCATAGGACATAAATTATTATTCATTAATTTATTAATTCTTACTCGGAAATAATAAATAAAACATTTATCAACGATAAAAATAACAATTATAGGTAGCAAATTATAAAAACTATTATTAAATATTCTAAATAAATATTTATTTTATGTTTTATTCTGTAAACATTCTAACACAACAAGAAAAAGAATACTTTCTTAGCTTTAATCTATTAAAACTTTCAAATTATTTTACTTACAAAAAGAAAAATCCTCTTTTTCTTGTACTCTTCTTATACTAAAAACTTGACAACTATGAAATCCGCTTGTGCAACTTCTATGATAGAATGCAAAATTTATTCAAAACAGCTTTAATCGCCAGACAAGGCATTAATTGCACTTTCAAATGCAAATTCCCGTTATCCAATGAGTTTCAAAACACTAATCACTAATCTTGTTTACGAGAAAATGCGCTTATCATTTAAATATTGGCAATATTTAACAGAAAAAAAATGGCAAGAAATACAATTTTCGACGTGCCAGGAAATACTGGTTCTTTAAATTTGATTTTTCCAGATTTCAATTTTCTGTGGGAATAATTAGTCTGCAAAACATTGAAGAAATTTTTCTTCCTGATTTTACCTGGTGGTAGATTCAGTTATCCGAGTGATTGAATTCATTGATAAAGTTTTGTGTATCAATGGCGAGATTCTTTAAATTGAGGTATTTTATTTCTTTATTTTTTAATATGTTTTCTTCCTTCTTTCTTGGGGTCGTCCCTTGTTTCTAGAAATTCAAAACTCGTGTAAAGGTACTCGATTTGTTTATTCCAAATATTCTGGAGAGATTATTTCGTCTGAAGCGATACCTCATATTTTAAAAACGGTAGGAGTTTTATTTAAGATTTTGAATCAGAAGTTCTCAACAAGGCGTATACCCTACAGGGAAAAACTGTCAGGTAAAAAACAACTTATTAAGAGGGATTTCCAATTTTTAGATGTACTTCTTGCATATATTCTTGCATAATTATGAACATTAGCAATCACTTCACATGTTTGAGAACTTAAAACATTGTTATTTTATCACATGCTTTTAAATTCCATAGTGGACCGATTACGGTCCTGTTTTTCTATTGTATAAGTATCAACTTAAGAATGATAAAATTAGGAAAATTGAAAATGAATCTTTAACCTTCTTTGTGATTAACTAAAAAAATAATACCAAAAACTATGCACATGTAGCATGGGGGATATTTTAAATTTTTAAAACGTTTGGTGGGACATATCATATGAATTGGTTAGGAAACACTGTATTGAATCTATGAGAAGTTAAGAAAATTTCCATTGAATGGTCTTTAGTAGCGGTCGCCAATGTGGTGGTCGGAGGACCAATAAGGGTCCAAGAAAAAATTTTGCAGGCTCGCAGAGAAATGTGGAATACACTTATTGTAATATATTTAATACTTAAAAAATCCTATTACAGGTCCACGGAAGGTAAATTATAAATTTAGTAGTCTGTGAAGTCAAAAATTTTGGCGACCGCTGTTCTATAGTACTGTTACAAGCTTAAGATTTAAATGTGTATGCATAGTAATAGCTGGGTGCAACTAGCGTCATGCTGTGTGCTCACCGACCTATAAAAATAAATAATGGGGAGCGGTCAAGCACAATGTGATGAAAAATTATCTAAAATTTAGATCTGTCTTTGAGAATTTTTGATTTAAGAGATAAAGGACGGACCGAGAAGAATATGGTCGAAAGTGCTAGTGAGAGAAGAATTTGAAATTCGAACTTTCTTAGGCATACCTGAACCACCATAAAAGAGGTCGACCGTAGGTGAAGCATAATAAGTTATAGTTGGTTAAACATTCAGTTTTAAATAGCTAATCATTCAGCTATAAATCAGTTATAGTGTTAAATGTATGAAATAAATAAATAAACGATCGTTGTAAATATATAAAAATTGTGTATTGTGAAATGAATAAACGGTTGTAGAAAAAAACAAGTTTGGTTTTTTGTATGTCCTGAAATACAAATCTAAACAAACCCATCAAATATGAATAAAAGTTGAATACGTAACAGTACCAACAATTAATAAAGTCGTTAATTTCTATACAATTCATAAAAATTTAGTAACTATGATAGCAGTTGCGACTTTTAGGACTTTTGGGTAAAGTTCTTTAAATCGGAGTAAATCATTTCTCATTTTAATAAATGTTTTAATCCTTCTTCTTTCTTTTTTCTTGGAGTCTTCCAGCTTTCCTTGTGCAATGTAATCACATATGAATCCTTTCCATCTCAGAATATGACTCTCCTAATTGATTTTTCTTCTTGTCTTCATATCAATGATCGCTTTGTTTCGTCGTTACCTCTTCTTAACACTTCCAAAGTTATGACACGATTCATCAATTTATATTTCTCTACTCTTCTCCAGCACTACATTTTAAAGCTCTCCATAAATTTCTTTTCTTGTCTACTCTCTGATAATTCAAACTTTGATCCATAAAATACCATAATCCGCATATAGGATAGTTAAATAAATTTATACTTAAAATGAGCCTCATTATCTAGTTATATGTTCTGTACGTTAATTTAAAAGGTGTTTCTTAAATATTCTCACGACCATTCTATATTTATAATCACCATTCTTCAATAATTATTATCAATTTATAATTCCTCTATCGTTGTTGCTAACAGTACCAGGCTGTTAGCGTGTTTAATAATTTAAAAGATTTGGCGATCCATTGCAAAATCTTTATCGATTTCCATGAATAATAACTTTAAATAACATTTTGCCATCAATAATATGACCACCATTCAACCATTCAACCACGACCACCATTCAACCATTCATTTCTCAAAGAAAAAAAATATATTCTTGTCGTTTTTTTTCAATTAATTTTCGTCTTAAAAACAAAAATTTATGAAAACGAATTAATTTGCAAATTCATTTCATAGAATATAAAAATAATTCAAATTTTGAAATATCAATATTACATTTCTTTCAATTTAAAAGTTTGGAAACTACCAAAGCGGATTACAGTTTTATCAAATTGTCTATTTATCATAAAAAGAAAATGAAATTTTTATAATTCTAATAAATTGTTTCTTTTTGCTATTTAAAGTTTTTCTATTAAAATTAGAGTTGATTTTTTTTTTTCTTTCCTAATTTTTTTTTGTGTTTTATACTACCAGCAGAGATAATTTTGTGTAATTAATTTGTAAAGACCAATTTTTCTCGTTGAAAGAAAAAATATTAAAAGTTTATGAAAATTTTTACAAACAGTTTAATTCAAGTATTGATCAAGTCTCAAGTGTTCAATTGATAATTTAAAGTTTTTCAAGTATCTGCAAATTCACTTCAAATTTTCATTCACCCTCGAAAGGATAGACAAATACATATATATTTTTGAATTTAAAGTTTTTATCATTTATATAATATTTTTATTACTAGAACGTTACTTGATTTATAGATGTGTGAAATATTCTGTCATTTATCGATGATTTTCAAATAAATGATATAACCACTCTCAAAATCATTAACCTTTTAAGATCTAGTGCGTAAATATTGAATTCCAAATTAGTAAAAATTAATATATCGCTAAGTAAAATATGTGGAAATCATATTTTCAATACCTTTTAAGTTTTCCATATTTTTACTACTCGGAAACAATTAAAATAAATAGAAATCCAATAAAACAACTTTGGACAATAATGCTAAGTAAGTTAATACAACTCATCCTTAATTTATTTATTATTTTTTAGGGTTTTCCTTGTGCAGGAGAGTCTTGCTTTATCATTGCAAGATAAAGCTTTCTTGATTGACGAATCTTGGAAAATTTGGTTGGAAAATTGTTGGGTAACTGAGATGGTTTAGGAAAACTTGACAACTCTTCGACTGCCCGACATGGATTTGGTACTATTTCCTCCCGTAACATCTAATTGTTTAAAGTTTAAAAAATATTTACTATCCATAAATTTATATTTAAATGGTTTAATAAATGCCCAAAGGAGCTTAAATTCGGATTGTATGTTCTTCGAGTCTTACAGGGTAGAAACGTAAACTTGCTACCAAAAACATTTCCGATATTTATCCCAGTGCATTAAATCCTGTTTAATGTTAAGTGAGTTTTTTATGTTCGAAATCGGTAATTTTGAATTGTCCAGCTAGTAGGAACCAAGAAAGATAAAAAATTTAAACAGTAATATGTTACGAGAGGAAGTAGCACTAAATCCGTGTCAAACAGTTAAAGACCTGTTAAATATTCCTAATCAATCTTAGTCGACCAATCAAGTACCCAAAAGTGACCAAGAAGTGTTAATAGGGTAAATTTAATTCTGCTACCCGATAATGGAAAACTTCTCTGCACAAGAAAAACCCTAGACAAAATCATTTATTAAAGGTGGGTGATATTGCATTACCTACCATAATCGTCCAAAGTTGTGCTATCGTATTTTCATTTATTTCAATCGCTACATTTAATCTTTTGATGATCTACATTTGATCTTAAATATATAATTGTTTGATATTTTACTTCATAATTAATTGATGATAACTAATTTGGCATTAAAAATTTGCACATTAGGTGTCAAAAGACTGATTAGTTGGACAGAGATTATGTAAACAATTCAAAATTGAAATTTGTTTAAAAATTTTGAGTTTTAATTTTTTGTGAATAACTTTACTTTCCAGTCCCCTTTTCATTATTATGGGACTGTGACCATTCGAAGAGGAACGTTTAAATTTGTAGATGTTTCTAAGCTAATGTAGCTAAAAGTAGGGTTTTTTTTAAGTTTTATTTGTATAATAAACAATCATTGCCAGTTTTGTACTACATTATATCACAATGGTAGCATTCAGTTCAAATCTCACATTTTTTTCTTCAAAAACCCACAATTTGCATAATCGTGTGGAATGTAATCAGATATATTTTTTAAGTTTATTTGAATATTAACTACGATTTTTTTATTTAAAATAACAATTCGTAATATGTGTCTCTTTAAAGAAATTAAAATCGTGTTTTTTAAATATAGATACGTTTACAGAAAATAAAATATAAAATTCTGCCATACCACCATGTCAAGAGTAAGCTATTGTGATCATGTTGACACGAGGATGAAACTGAGGATAATGGCTATTCCCTAAATACTTTTAATTTTCATGGGAATTATATTATAAATTTCAAAGACATCAAAAATGAAATACTACAAAATCACTGCATTTTCTCACTAAATATCTACGAACAAACTTGTATATTCACCCGGAGACTGCTTATCCTAATAATATCCCTGTTGAGATCTCTGTAAACGCGAATACACCAAACTTTAAGCTTTAATACAATGCTTTGTGAAGCTTAAACGAACCGCTAAAGATCCGTTTTGTGTAGTTTGTGTATGAAAAGTTCAAACTCTCGTCTATTATACTGACGACCAATAAAATGATTCAATTCCATGCAATTATAAACTGTTATACAATTGCAAGCTATATTTACAACAGCACACCAAAAATGAAGCCATTTCAGGAGATATTTAATTGCCTTTAGGAGTTGGAGGCAATTGGAGGCGCAAAAAAATAACAAGTATTTTTAATAACAAAATATTAGTAATTTTATTTGTCTTACAAAAATAACAATCCTACATTATTGCATCATGTTTCAACCTTTTTAAACCCAAATTTGAAAAGAAAATATCAAATTTAAAAAAAAATCGCTATATGTGTCGGGCCCTGATCCACAAGTAGTCCTTTGCAGTGAGCATCATAACTTTTTAACACGTCACCAGAAATTATTCAAGCAAAAAAAAAAATGCATTTTAATTGTTAAACTAGTGCCTGATCAAAGCTTTTTTTTAAATAAACAAAATGGTGGCCTCAGACAGTTTACTCTCGAATTTGCTAAATGTAAATTGCTTAAAAAAAACGAAGTTTTTTTAAAAAATATATTCTTCGATCAGGCACTAGTTTATTATTGTTTTTGTTACATGCAAAATGTGTGTGGATATTGTGTGAGAATAGGCTATGTATCAAGCATCCTGCTGTGTGCTCACCGAACCATAAAAGTAAATACAGGGGGAGCGGTCAAGCACAATGATATGAAAGATGATCAAGATGTCCCTTTAGGGCAGTGGTTCCCAACCCTATGCCCGCGGACACCATAGCGCCCGTCGGCCCATTTACGTGGTTTTTGTGTGCCCGCCACTGTACGGCCACGTTAAAAGAAATATTAAGTATAATATTAAGCAATCATTAAAAATAAGTTTGCAATACAATGTTATGAAAAAATATTATTTATAATTTGAACAGAGAAAGAAAAAATAACTAATTGTTATAATTTTCCCGGTTAAAATTGCATCCTCTAGATATAGTTTGGTTTGTGCCCGTCTCTGTAATAACACTCTCTAGTAATGCGTTCTCCGAATTCGATCCAATTACCAGAACTTTTATATTTTTTGTTATTGTGTTTTTGGAACTAAATATTTATTGTACATTACCAATATGTGTTATTCACTATGTCCAACTGTACGCCTTAAAAAAATTATGCCCTCCGCCCGACCGGCATTCTAGAATTGCGAAACCAGCAAACTGCAAAATGAAATGCCAAATGACGCGGACTTACAACACTCCCCCAAAATATGAATGAAATAATTATTTTATTTTAATTCATTTCATAAAAATGTAAAATTCAAACGTTGCTAAGCGTTTTTCAAAATAAATCACAGGCATCGATGATTACAGATGGCAGAATTTTTTCGTACTTACTTGACACTTATCGTTATAGTTTGGACAATTCACACAATATCTTCATTAAGTATAGACTAAATGCTATTCTGATGTGTACGCTATATTATTGTAAAGTTTCATTAAAATTCTTTCAGTAGTTTTTGCGTGAAAGAGTAACAAAACCCCATATATTGACATCCATTCTTACAAACTTTCGCGCTTATAATGTTAGTAAGTATTAAAAAATTCAATAATTGATCGTCAAAGTATCAGATTTTTTTAATCTTAAAATGTTAACAGGGCCTTTTGGTTAATCATTTTTTGGTTTTATTCTACTTATTCAATCAATTCGATAACTTTCTTTCTTTTTTTGAGATGCAATTGCTCTTCTTCCTTTCTTTCTGTTTTATTTCAGAAGCAAACTAAAATAACTTCCCTTAATGCCTAGTACGCCTAAGGCAAGGTTTATAAATTACACAGGTTGTTTCATTAGAAAAAAAAATGACGTCATACGAAGAATTTTGAAATTTGAATCTGTCTGAAGATAAATACGAATTTCTTCTGAATACGTCATGTAGCGCATGAGGCCATCTGTGTATTTTATAAATCTTGCGCCTAAGGCACGTATAAGTGACCACTCCTCACTAGGCGTGTGTCGTTACGTTATTTTCAAGAAACGTAACGAAACCAGTTACTTGGTCGGCGTAACCTGTTTCAAAACTAGTTATTTTTGAAACTAGTTATTTTTGTAACTATTTCAGTTATTGTGATTGTTTACATAAATACCTCCACCAACTATACAGTTACATACGTTACACACGAAACGACAATAAATAACTATTTGAGTGTTTGTAGCTATGTTCAGGCTTAGGATTTAATACCATAATGTGCCATAATGTAATAATCAGTAATAATGAAATTATTTTCAAATTTAAATTCCCTCCTCAGTTGAAATTCTGTATGTCTCTCTTCTATACACTAGTGATGCGAAAGAAACGTTATGTTGTGCGCTTCTTTTAAACTAGTGATTCGGTTATTTGTTTAGTTGTTGTACATAGTCACTAGCAATAACGTTAACACAAATGAAACGTGTTCCCAAAAATCACTAGTTTCTCATCTGATGTATAACTAGTTATTCGGTTACTCGTCACGTAACTAGTTTCTGTAACTGGTTACGTTAAATAACGCTCACTTCTACTCCTCACACTTGTAGGAGAGCTAACAAAGAAATCATAGGTGAATGCAAAGAAACTGTATGTTATTAATGCTTCACATGTCAAGAAAAAACTAAAGGAAGAAAAATAATGTTCTTCAGCAGTTAAGATTCTCAATTTTTCAAATTCAAATTATAAAGTTTAAGTTTCAGATACATTTTTCATCGGTTAAAGCTAATTGAAAAAATCCTTAACGCTCTAAAAGCTTTTCTTAAGATAGAATCGACGTATTAAAAAATTCATAAACCAAATTTTTCCTCTTATTTACTACGAACCCTCTTCAAAATTTTTCGTGAAATTTTCTATTTGAACCATGAAATATTTAAGCACATCCAAGGAAAGCATCCGTATCACTAGAAAAATATGAAAATTTCATCTATCAAATTATTAAAAATGCTCCACCGTTCAATTTCTCACTTTCGCATTCATAAATTTTAAGACGACGACAAAAATAATTTGAAATGGTTTCGTCAACGACTTATGGAATACAATACATCTGTGCTTGATACTTTCCTTTTATTTATGAATTCAATTTGCTTTTCCACGTGATGACTTTCGTATATAAAATTAACTTGAGCAAAAGCAAACGTGGCAAGAGCAAGGTGGTTAGATCGTTATATAAGTACGGGTGGTTTTCAACTTGCCGCTTCTTATTGAAAAGGTCAGGGTGAAAACGGCAATTTGATTTTGACATGCTGTTTCATTTATGGTGTGTTTTATATTAGGGTTTTATTATGCTTCATATTTTAATGAATGTTTCGTGAGTTATTCGAAAGCAGCCACAATCAAAATAGCCATCCCTTAACTGCCAATAGAAAATTAGAATATAATTGACCAAAAACTTTTTGAAACAAGTGTATTGAGCCTTGCCGTATACGATATAGATAGGTGCATATTTCATACTCCTATATGCATTAACAGTTTCTAAATTAGAAGTATTAATTAACAAGTTTCATCTGTCTGAAACTTACAAACTAATGTTTTATTTCAAAGCACAAGAGGTGAATAACATATATTCCGTAAGCAACACATTTGGAAGAACTTGTGATGTAAATTTCAACTTGAATTTCTTAGAACTAATAAATTTCATACTCTAATGAGCTGCGACAAGTATAAGTTCGTAGTTTATCGACAAAATTTACAATAAAATGCTAATTTTCAAGTGCTTATGTCACACACAAAAAAGAAGGATAGTTAGAATTTTTTTAAATCGATTTTAATTTTTTGACATTTTCTCAAAGTGCATATAGTACCTTGACAATATTCTCTGGAAATTTCAAGAGAATCCGACGAATACTTTTCGAGTTATTCAACAATGAACGACGGGCTTCTGATGCCCGAGAATACGAATAGATGACTTGAATAGATGAATTATTCGAAATCCAGATTCTTCCATTTCTAGAACTTTCAACCCTAATTTTTATTGCCTATCCTTTTTTCTCTTAAATCAAAAATCCTCAAAGAAATTTAGGATTAAATCACTTCGGGGTCACCACTTTAAGGATTAAATATATCACGACTATGTGTTCAAACATTTAAGGTATATGTGAAACTGTTAATTATTAATTATTATTTGATTTTCCAGGGCTGTATGCAAAAGATCAATCAAGTAACATTGACTGTGTGGCAAGTAACACCATCTTGTTGAAACCAAACTGATTATCGAACCGTAAAAATACAGTATTTAGTGTAAAAATAAAAATACAGTATTTAAAAGTTTAAAACTTTTGCCATACAAGTAATTATTTTCATAATGGTAGTATCGATAAGAATAATTGAAAAACATATGTTTGGATTTTGATTTTAACTATAATTTTCCTGATGAAACGCAAAAATTTTTCTGCGTTTTAAACAAAAATCATTACTAAATTTTAATCGTATACCCTACCAAATATTACAAATATTTTAGCATAAATCCATAAAGGCTATGACTCCTAACAATAAAATTATATTTTATGGTTCAGCTTTTGAAAGCATTTCCAAATAAAACAAACACATTGTTATCAAAATTTCTAATAAATGGTTATTGTAAAATAGCGTGATTTTCATAGCTGATCCTCGTGTTGTTTTCTTTATTCTAAATTATAAATTAATTCTTGATTCAACACACAAATTTATTGACCTTAAATTATACCTTTATAATGAACTCAATTTTATAAGGAAAAACTGCGTTTAATTGTAAAAAAAAATAATTTTCATAATCTAAACGTTTAATGAATTTCATGTTTTCTCTTTTGTCATTTATTTAACGTTGGTAAATGCATTTTTCTTTGTAGCTTAAAAACTAAAATAATTTTCTTTAAAACGTCACATGTTTTCCTTATTGTTCCTTTGTACAACAGTAATTTGTAAAATATTTCCTTAGGAATGAGGGAGCAGCCGGCTTAAGGACTTTCAGGTGGATAGTTTGTTTGTTTCAATGCATTTTCTTAATGCTTTTTCCCCCATGAATATAAAGCTTTTAGTTATCTTATAGTTGTGACGAAATGATATGAGAAATTTCGTTTGATCAAAAGACCTACTCGAAACATATTAATGTTAAATTTATTATTGAAAAGTGGACTTGAATAATTTAAAAGCTTCTTGATAAAATTGAATTTTTTTAGTAAGATTTTTTTTTTTTGAAGTTCCTTGCAAATTTCTTAATTATCTCTCGATAATATCCTTTTACTGGAAAAAATTATTATTATAGTAATTTTTTGGGAATAAAAATGTTTTCCATGCCGAAAAATTGTGAAAATTGTCAAAAATGTATAAATTATTGCTGTTTCTATGGTAACCGCTCAACGAACTGTTTGCACCTCAGTTTCAATACGTGCACTGGCGTGTACTGATGCGTACTGTGACGTCACAGAAGATTCATAGGCGCATCCATCGTTTTCGGACACTCATTTACTCATTAAAATTAAAACTTTTTTTTTGCAAGTTTTTTATAACTAAATTGTGGTTTTTCCTCAGATAAATATTGTCCTTTATTGAATAAAAAAATATTGGTATAAGCTTGGATTAGGAACGTCGAGATTTTCAGAACTAAAGAGAGCTATTCCGAATGGGTACGTATTGTTCACTTGAATGCAATTTGTACGTAAAGTTTGACATGCCAGAAATGAAGAAGCGACGGTTATTTTCAAATATGTATTTATATTATGATATATAAAATTAAATTTTCGTCTCAAGTCCATTTTAGCACACCCACAATCTGCCAACATTGCATTTTCGATTTTGTTTTTAATTTAATTCGCGATATTTTAGTTAATTCAATTCTAATATATTATAATTCTCTCTTTTGTAGGTAAATTTTTATTATGGACCGATTTAATCGCGAATTAAATTAAAACAAAGTTGAAAATGCAACGTTGCCAGATTGTGGGTGTGCTGAAATGGACTTGAGCCAAAGTAAATTTTATTAAGAAAATTTAATTTTATAGATTTTACATGATACAATATAAATACATATTTGAAAATAAGAGTCGCTACTTCTTTTCTGACATGTCAAAATTTACGTACAAATTGCATTCGAGTGAACAATACGTACAGGAATAATATGGAAACCATTCGAAAACAGTTCTCAAATTTCGACGTTCCTGATTTAAGCTTATACCAAAATATTAAACACAGTAATACGTATTAAACATAATATAAAAGAAAAAGAAATATGTGAAAAATTATTTTAATTAATACCTAAGTGTTATTTTACAAACTAATATCAACCTTTTGTTGGGAAAATTATTTCCTACTAAAAAAAACACGGGAAATCACTAGCTTAAGCTCTGTTGTTATCTTTGTATTTTAACGATGAATGTTTAATACTATAAAATCCTGCGTAGGTAGTTAACTTTTGTTATATGTAATTACCTCTAGTATAAGATAATAAAAAAGTATAGTTTAACTATTAGGTTTATACCCACACAAAACAAGATATATACCTTTTAATTTTTAACATTTTAAAAAATTGTTCGAAACTCAGTTTTTCATTAATTCCAGTTAAAATCGATTTAATTAAATAAAAAAAAAAACAACTAAAAACCAATGAATTGAATTTCGTAATATTAAAAGTTGACCTCAAAGTCCCACATACTCAATTCAAGTTTAAAGCTTATTTAAACAACCCAACAAAAACGTATTTCATTTAATAACTTTTCAGACTCACAAAAGCTTGAAATAAGGGCAATTTCAATTAACGTTTTCTATTTACTCTACCGAAATCACAGAAAGTGTCTCCGAAAAGTTCATAATATCATCGAAAATATTTACTTTGGGAAAATTTAAAATGAAATGAAAACACATGCAATTAATAGATAGGTATGTGGTCTTTTTAACATCCACTAGTTTTGGTTTCATTAATCATTTTTTCGCCATATCCATAATTCAAAAATGTTAATGCGTTTATTGTGCGGAATTTGTTGAAAATTTAATTTTTATATGGATAGAAACGAAATATCTTCCTTTAAGCACACCTATGGGTATAAAATGAAAACAGTAGAAACTAATTTATAATATTTTAAGAGCCACAATCTCGACAGTATTGTAGTCCCAAAATATTAAAATTGCATGAGTGGAAGTCTCCTGAGCTGAACAAGCTAATTCCGTCATATTTATTAGTGATTTCTTCCCCCTTTTTTTTTGTAAAATAAACACGTTTTTTTTTTGCTTTTACTTGATGATCTTTTCTTGATAAAAATTTCTTTTAGAATAAATAAAATATAGAAATTTTTTTATACTTAATCACAGATATAAACAAGATTTTCTCCAGGAACACTACGATTTTTAAGGCGGCAAAATTTTTGGAATGCCAATACTTTATAGGCAAAAAATGTACGGACAATTCAGATTTAAAAATTGATTTCAATTGTTTTTACTTTGAATTTTATATTATTTTTTTTTAGAAGTTATATTTCTTTAGCGATGTTATGATAAAATAATCAGACTGAATTTTTAATAAAATGTGACGCCATGACGCTACAGTAGGAAGTTGCTCGCAAACGGTTAGTGAGAAACTTCAAGCCGGTGAAAGCTGGTCGACTTTTGAGAACGATTTGCATAGTACTAAAAACGCAATCAAGTTGACCGCTAGCACAGGTTTTTTGTTATTCTGTAGGCGAAACCAACTGAAATGATCGACGACGAAATTAAATAGTGTCACAGGAAGAGATAACAGTCATAACAGACACCGTCAGTTGCTATTTTACATTTTAAAACGTCGAATTTAACATTTTCAATTTTTAGTTTCAACCATATTCATATTAATACACAATAGTTTCAACACATTTAAAAGAAAGGTATTTTGTTAAAATTATTTAATTAATATGTAAACTAATGCAAGGAAAGTCTATTGATACATTATATTACATTATATTACATTATGTTTTTTATATTTGAATTAAAAATCAGTTTTAATACAGAAATTAAAATTAATAGTTAAATTAAATAATTACTATTGTATTAATTTGATTTTTACTCCTTCGCTATTTGTGCATGCTATAGGTACAAGAAGTTGACTATTTACACATACTGTATCTATATACAATTGTCTGCTTATTCATATCTAACTATTTTTCGAACAAGTGATCCATACTGTATTGATACACAGCAAATTCATATATGTTAGTATATAAGTAGTTAATTGTGTATAGTATTGTGAAATACTATACAGTTGGTATAAATAGTCAATTTGGCTCTTGTCTCTTTTAGCGACCATAATATCAGGCAACGTTACGTTTTGTATTTTGTTTTCAAATTAATTCGCGAGTAAATCACGTCTTAATGAAAATTTAACAGCAAAAGAGCAAATCATACGATATAAGGATTGAATTAACAAAAAAATCACGAGTTAAAGTAAAAACAAAGTAGAAAATGCAACGTTGTCAGATACTGATGTCGCTAAATGAAACTTGTGCCACCAATTTAATCTATTATTTGAAAACTAGTAACTTTCTGGGAAATATTCACTGTCCAGTACTGACAAAACTTACAAATAGCAAAAATTGGCAATTGAATGAAATCGAAATGAAAATTGAAACCAATGACAACAATCAGTTAGTTGAAAATTTAGACAATAACTATTATATCTGTATTACACTCACGTGTATGTGTTTACATGTTCCGATGTTTCACTTTTAAAAATATCGATGTTCTAATATTGCTATTTTTTTTAATTAAAATAGACTTAATATCCAGTACAAAAAATTGGTTATGATGATATAACCGGCGTTTTATAACCGGTGAACCAAAGCTAGAAAGAAGAAGTTAATATCATAAGTGATAATCAAATTACAACTCTTTAATGAAAACGTTCCAGGTTTTCAAATATGTCGCAAGCTCTCCGAGTTGCATCTTCAGGACGTACCATTCTTGAAACTAAATTTAAAATTCTCTTCAAGCCGCCTTAAATACTATTCAGGAAATCATTATTTTTAGTTCCCATAAAAATTGTTCCCACGAAGACGGCACTTCGTACACCACACTAAATTTTTCTTAGTTCTATTGGATGCCTTATGCAAGATCTATCCATTTTATATACACATCAATGCATATAGGGCTTGAATTGGAACTACAGTTTCTTTTCTTGCTATACTAAATTTTTTATCGTTGTTTACCGTCGCTTTATAACTACCATGATCCTTAG
The DNA here is from genome assembly GCA_958496175.1 of Sisyra terminalis. Taxonomy (NCBI): domain Eukaryota; kingdom Metazoa; phylum Arthropoda; class Insecta; order Neuroptera; family Sisyridae; genus Sisyra; species Sisyra terminalis. The sequence goes on from OY292278.1 coordinate 29,104,023, forward strand.
TGACTCTAGAGTTGATAAAACCCGTAAATCGAGAAACATCGAAAATTTGCTAGAAATTCGAATCCTACAACAACTACTGGTTTTGGAGCAGTTACCTTAACCACCAGTAGGCAATATGAGTATATTATATATTGGATTTGCTTTATAAAAATATATTCTTCTGCTAAAAACTTAAGAAATCAGTTGATTTTATTATGAGATACATATTTTACCGCTACCAACGAAAGTATTATGATAGACTTGTCCAAGGGAATGAAATAAAAATAATTTGGTTCTGTCCAGGATTGTGTTTATTGATTAACACATTAAGTGGAAAGTTGCGTGTGTTTTTAAAACAAATCTCACACCAAAGATACACATACAATGCCATATAAAATTCACATTTCCCCTAATGTAGTTTTCGCTGTTCTCCTCTTGAGAAATTTATTTAATGAAAATTACACACTTTTTATTCTCAAATGAGTTTATTAAGACAATGGAGTACTATTTTATTTTGATACTTGAGCTTTGATTTTTTTGGCAGAAGCTGGCGACATCTATCGATAAAAGTTTTCCTCGAAATTTTAGCAAATAATTTAATTTAAACATCTTTTTTCCTCAATTAAAAATGGTTTTAAAAAAGTTTAACTTTTGAATCACCGCTCAACAATAATGAAAATGCTCTTCATAACTCTTCATGATAAAAAAAGGGGGAAAAAAGAGCAAAAAAAGTTGCGTTCAATCGTTCAAGTTTTGTAAAACTACTCTCTTCTATTGTGAAGATTTAGAGACGATTCGAGAAAATGCTCTCTTTTAAGATGAGAGTATTATAAGAAATCTATTTGTAAATCTTATACGTGTAAGCTGCTGGAAAAGGCTTTCAAAGTTCGACTATAAGTAGTCGTCGTCAACTATTAGTCGATGCTTAAGTACGTAATATATTTTCTCCGACAATAAAAACTCTTTCATAAAGAATATTTTACAGACAATTTTTATAACAATGTTATTGTCTCGCTATGAAATAACGTTCACAACTTCAGATTCAAATGACTTTTATGAAAACTTACAAAAAAATAAAAATCTAATTGTTGTGAAAATTATATTTTATTAAAACCGATTTTTTTATAACTCTAATTTTTCAGATGGTTTTCGAAATTTAATTCAATTTTTAACGTTCCTCAATGGCTTTTCGCATTGGTTTACATTCAACTCCCTTTGATTAGTAATTGGAAAGTTTTGCTGAAATATGGAGATTAAGAAAATCGCATATCAAGCAAATCATCATCTTAAAACATATCGACTTCTTCGGACACTGTAAAGTGTCGTTATTTATAAAAAATCAGCCTATAAAAACAAAGCTTTCATTCTAAATTTTCATTTATATTAAACTCTCGATCACACTTTATTTATTAACGTCTTTTTCTATTTCCCAAATATTTGTGGTTTTCTTAAAGACTGAATATCCTAAACATAACATTTGTTGTATTTTACTGCTAAATGTGAGAAATTCATAAAAGTTAGTTAAACTAAATTCGAACAAGTTGAAATTTTAATAAATAAAAATGTAAGTTAGCACAAGTCTATGTGCAAAATTTCAACTTGATTGGATAACTAGATGTGTGTTAATTATCACCTCCAAAATTTGTCACCAAGAACGCGACACTAATATATAGGATTTAATAATTATTATTTTCAAACATAATCTTAATTTTATAATCTTCTGTAAATATAAAAACGTTTGTCCTGATTGACTGACTGATGGATCAAAGTACAGTCTAAACCATTGGTTCCCAACCTTGGGTACGTGGATGATTTTACAGTTTAAAACAAAAATCTATTAAAAATCTGTATTGATTTATTTTATGCACTGATCGTTTCGCTGAAAACGAAATATAGAGATATTAGATTATACTATATTACTTCTTTAATTAATAATAAACAGATCCAACCTTCTCACTAATTATATATATTTTAAAGTGATTATTATATTTAATGTATATGTTTAGCAATAAAAATTAGTTACTTGTCTTTATTCCAAATGTTTTCCATTACGTTTTATTTCCCATTTCAAAATTTTTGGTCTACCGGTACATCATCAAATCGTTTACAAGGTACTGGTACGGTACTATAAAAAGGTTGGGAACCCCTGGTCTAAACCAATGATAGTAGAGACTTGAAATTTAGAGAATATATTATTTATATGATGTAGACATCCTATAAGAAATAATTTTTGAAAATTCCGGCCTTAAATTGGTGAAAAGGGGTGACAAACATTTTATGGAATAACATATGGCCTGATCAACTGCAGGCACTTACGAATGTCGATATAAACCTATCATATGGAGTTTTTTAATACACTTTATCCATCTGGTGTTCCGGGTTGTACACTTATCATTAAAGTGGGTGCTTCAATAATTCTACATCGAAATCTCAATCCACCTAAGTTTGCAATGGAACCAGGTTACGTGGGAAAGCTTTAAAAGCCTTATAAGTAAAATATTGTTACACAATTTAGATAAAAAACGTCAAGCCCCTTTTAAAAAGAGATAATACTCAAATGAGCAATAGGAGTCAACTATCAAACAATCGTTTTTCTTCTTGAACCTTCCATAGGTTTTAGAACAATGATGGCGAACCTATGACCCATGGGTCAGACACTGACCCACGATGGCTAGGCAACCACTTGTTTGTTATACATAGAAGCAAACTTCCATAGCACTTTTCAGCACTTATATCGTCCCCTCTCTGTTTCACTTTGTGAAGAGCTAATGGGCGGTATGCACATTTGTGACCCACGAGCTAGTACTAAAAAAAGTATGGATAAAATTTGACCCACATCTCAAAAAGGTTCATCATATCTGTTCTAGAACATTCGAGTCTAATCTGGAATGATCAACTCATCAAGTATATATGCTCAATTCCTTGTTGAAACTAAAAAAGGACATTTAAAAAATTTGGAAATATTTAATTTTAAAATTTTAAAGCTTTAAAAATTTAAATTTTTCTTTGTTATACTCGTTTTACACTTTTTTGCCATAATTTAAGTCAAAACTTTTATAATTTCTAGATACTGAAATATAACCCCTGTAATTTCCCCATATACACAAAATAAACATTTTTGTACATTTCATGAATAATTTAACATAACATGTATTTAAATATTGTCCTCAATAAAATGAAAACGATTATGATGAATTTAATTTTCACGTGATTTTAATGAGAGGTTTTTCTTAAAAAAATAAAAAACTTTTCCCAAACTCAAAACATTTAGAAAAATATTAGATCAACAATTAGGTCTTGAAAAAGATATATTTTTTATAAAAAAAAATTTTTGGTTTTAGAGATTATAAAAACAGTTGGTTCTATTTCTTTTATAACTTAATTGTTTTATGATAAAAAATTTCAGTTATTAGTTATTTAAAACTAATTCAATTTTATTATAACTAAAGATTGCAGAAAACGAAAAGTCAGTAAAAATTTCTTCAGAGCTTTTTTTAGATTGTTATCATTTTACTAAAAAAAAAATCATTGTTGGTGTATATTTGGGATTCAATTTCATTTTCTTTTTGAATTCTTCTAAAGTAAAACTAAACACAGAACATTCAAACAAGAAAATATATTACATAATATATGAAAAATTTAGCAATCAAAAAGCTCATTAGTTTTATTATAATTATCATTGAAAACATTGAAATGATTTTCGGAGCGAATATGCATAATGAATAATTTGGATTATCCTATGATACTTGGTAATATATATTATTTACAAAAAATAACGAAAAAAATTGGCATTTAAATTTTAAAATCTACGCCAAAACGCTTGAAAGTGCCATGACGTTGCTTATGACGTCACGTTTGTATACCAAACGTATACATACGAAATATTCATTGAATAATTTTATTATTCTGTATCATTAAATATGAATTCAAAGTGTATAGGTCGTGTGCGATCCGTCAGTGTAGTATTACATTAATTCCAAATGAGTTATTAAAGTTCCCATTAATTCAATTAAGCCATCATGGTATTAAGAAATGCTTTTGAATTCTCATCTTTATCTTCACACAATATCTTCCCATCTTAAAGCCCAGATACAAAATTGCTTTTCTAAAAATCCTATTCTCTCAACGATAATGGATCGAAAAGGTTCTTTTTATTTTGCAATGCTCTACCATTTCCTTACCATATTGACAAATTCCGCAAAACCGAGATTTCCATTTTCAACTTAAAGTGCATAAATTTTATTTTACAATATATAGAAAGTTAATTTCAACCAAAACATCAATTACAAGTCTAAACACATAGGTACGGCTTTCTACGAGTTATCATTTTTGATATTAGTGGAATACTTAGGTACTAGATACTTTACAATTACAGGTACACATAACATACATAAATGCTAAGGCACGTATATACCAAAAATATATATATCATACCAATATCATCAATATCATATCAAAAATTCAAAAAATCTTTTCGTCGAAATTTCGCAAATGAAAATTGTTGTGATTACTTCCGGTTATTCCTTACTTCTACTTCCTTACAAAAGGAATTAAAAAACGATAACTAGTCACATCAGTTTTACAATTTTACTCGTAAAATATAAATATCATTCTAGCTTACTAGTGGCTGAGTGGTTAAAGTGGCCACTCTAAAACCTGTAGGTATTGGGTTCAAGTCTCATAATTGGCAATTTTTCAGTATTTCTCAGTTTGCAGGATTATATAAACCATTGCGAACCCTTGTTAAAAACCTCAATAGTTAAAAAGCGACAGAAAGTAGCCAAATATTAAATATCACTCCACAATCCATTATTTCCTTTTCGCTATGTGTGAAATCATGATAGGGGAAGCCAAATCGACCCAAGCATTCCCAGCGGTTATTTTAAGCGTTAGAAATAGCTGTTATTAATGAAATTGTAAGCAAATACACAAATAGTTTTTTCCAAAAGCATTGTGTATTTTATTGGAAATACTTTTTAAGATATATTTTGTATTTGCAAAAAGTAAAATTCTTTTCGATATTTTTTTAATTGTTATTTATCGTTGCTTTATAACTACTAAGTTCTACAGGAACTCTAGGGTATATATATAAATCCGTAATCGAGAATTATTGAAAATTTGCTCGATACAAGAATCGAACCCAACACCTACCATTTTTGGAACGGTCACCTTGATCTCTCGGCCGCCAGTAAGCATAAAAAAATTTGTCAACTGTAAATTAATGAGGCAAAGAATAGTTTCTTTTTTATTTTCTTAATCAGTATGGCTATCAAAGGCAAAATGATGCTGGAAGTGAAAATAATAATAATAATAATAATAATTGATCCTTTGTTTTATAAAAATCTAATATATTAAAGAAAAGAATAAAAAAGAAATAGGATACAGAACTAAAAGTATTTTATTTTATGAAAGTATATTGGAAATACGTATGTTGCATTTAGTATTTCATATATATAAATTGACTATCTTGCTGTGCGTCCGTGCAGAATGGGATATGCGCATGCGCTCTGTTATTCCCACTTATGCATTCAAAACGTTGGGAAGGGTACTCACTCACTAATGTATTTATTTGTGAATACGTATTTCGGATTTTCAGGTTTACAATATGTGAAAGCCAAAAAACTTAATGCTCACTTATTTACTTAACTTAACCTTTTCAGATATATCTACTTATCACAGTTTAAATTTTTAAGCAGACCCTAAGTTTTTGTTTCTAATAATAAATCAACTTTGTTTTATATTAAGCAGTAATAACGTTTTGCTTTTAACGGACTTTGATTGATTATTAAATTTGAAATTTCGATTGTTTATTAAACGTTGTCCCTTACAAACTATGCTACCGTTTTCCACTCTTTCAGGGGAGAAATTTTGAAAACCCCTTTTTTATTACATATCTGCATCGTATAAGGAAAACACTTTCCAAATTTCATCGACACAAATGTGCATTTATATTTGAAAATACAATGTAAAACGAAAAAAAAATAATGACCTTTATGTAAGTTAACATGACTAAAAAGCTATTCGATTTCGCACATTTGGACGTTGTGCATACAAAATTGTTGGAAATAGGTGGAAAGCGTGGAAGTAAATTCGCGTATTTTATTTATTTTCAATAACAATAATTGATTTTCAAATTGTTCTAAATACCGAAAAAAAGTTAGTATCGAGGATTTTATATTTGAATTGACAGTGAAATATTGCTACCCTAATGCTTTTCAGCCGAATATATAACTCCAGATCACAACCATTGGCTCATAAAAAAATAGATTTTAAAAAATTTGATTGTTAAAAAACGAACCAAAATTTAAAATCGCCTATTTGGTATACGTACTACATAAGTATTAAACTTTCATACTTATTTAGTGAAATGACGTTATTTAAAATGTTGTTATTAAAATGATATAAAAAAAAAACACTTATATTTTATTTCTTAATATAATTTTAGATAAACTTGTTTTTATTTTAACAACACTTTGATTATTAAATTTATAATTTCGACTGTTGATTAACTCTACATTATCTCAAATTAAACATTTTATTGAGATAAAACCTTTAGGTGCGAATGCAACGGGCAACTACTAATTATATATAAAATGAATACTATTTTGTATTCAAATATATTTTTTAAATTATGTTACACATGTCTGATTAAATCTCCCTAAAGTATTTTTTTTTACTTATAAAAATTCTGCCTTATTTACAGAAATCAATTGAATTTAATTCACCTGAAAAATAAAAATAACCGTCCAAATTTCCCGTATAAAATTTCATTTTATTTTTCTCATTTACGAGAGCTTGAAATAATTTCATCCTTAAATTTTGCAAGGGGTAATTAATTAATTACCGTCTTCACGGTTTTTGTTTGTTTAAGTATTGATTTTTTTCATACCAAGGCTACACCTGTACAATACAAATAATTACCCTTAATTATAACAAGCAAGATTTTTTAACTAAATAAAATTTTTAACACTCCTGCAATTTTTCAATTAAAAATTAAAATTCGTTTATTGGCTAATAACTGGTTCTCTAATTAAAATGGACGTAACAATATTATGTTTTGTTAATTAAATTTTCGAAGTGAAATAAAACTGTTAATAAGACTAATTAATAAACTTTTCTATTAAGTTTAATCTTGTTTGCAGTTGTTTGGTTTAAGAACGAACAGATAAACGTTAAGTTATATAATCGAAACCGCACACTACCCCTACAACTTCCCTTATCCGTGTCGCGAATTATCCTCACCGAAACTCACCCTTAGCGGTGCCCTCAATGTCATCGACCAGCACAGCAACCTGTTGTTAAGGTTGCCATGGCATCGTCTACTTTCTACTTTCACAATAAACCGGTGAAACGAGTATAGTTATGCAAGATCAATTTTTGAAATTGAAATAATACCTGAAAGCTCAGAGCTTTTATACTGATCTTTTCTGTATCGATGATCTTTGCTTCTTTTACAGTTTGTTTCAAGGGTGAAATGGGAGACGTGTTTAAATTGTTTTCCGTATTCGCAAAATGTTAACATGCTTGATGGGGATTTATTGTGTTTGCTTGGGATAGATAAGGAATGTTTAGCCAGTTGAATCAACAATGTTTTAAATTATGAAAGTTGCTGTTTTTTGCGTGTTTAAAAAGCGTTGGCAATCGATTGTTTTTGTGTTATAGAAACCAGGACGAGAGCTAGGCTTGAAGCGGTTTTGGGCTGCTGTTAGGTCACCCAGTAATGGCTCAAGTTCAGCTTGCGAAGCAGGAATGGCTGATGATCCCGAGGCTAACGTCAACGAACCGGCCACAGCCCCTGCTTTACCCACGTGCTCGCTACCCTTACTCCAGGTCTGGCCTAGTCAGGACTCTCCTCGTGGCGAAGCCGACGGTCAAAGCTTTGTATTTCCGTCTTGCGATGCAAATTCCCCGAGTTCCTGCTACGAACTGGGAGTTAGTCACAACGATTCTGGAATTGACTCAATTCAAGTTAGTTTTAATTTTATTTGGTGTGTCACTAAGTTCTCGCTGTTTTTCAAGATGAAAATGCAACTTGATTGTGAAAAATTACTTACAAATGTACCTATCCTTCATAAAAGGGTAAAAGTTTCATTGTAAAAGGATACCCTTTACCGATTAGCCAACAAAATTTTAAAGTATAACAGTAAATGAATCTCGTTTTTTGAATACTAAATACTTAATGTTTTTATTTCATCTTCGTACAACGTTTCGCTACTTTCGTAGCTTCATCAGGTACTAAATTACAAAACATCAATTGTTAAATTCAAGTATAATCAAGGGTGGATTCAGAATTTTTTTCTGGGGGGGGTACAATATCATCTTTACAATATCAAGTGCGTGACAAAGATCACGAAAAAAAATCACAATTCCAACCAGAAATAGACTAGAATTTCACTAATGTTGTTTCTGTTATTTTATTTGTACTGTTATGGAATCTCCACAGTAAAAAGAAACCCTGGGGGGCAAGTGCTCTCCCCCCCCCCAATCCCCCCTTGTGTATAATATTCTTGGCATTTATACGTCGATAATAAAATGTTACTAATGTCATCATGCAAAATTACAAGTTGTTAAAAATTAAAATACAAAACATTTAAAAAAAAATAATAGATACTAGTAACATTTTATTGTTGTATTAATGTCGAGATTATTATACATGAATTTAACAATTGATGTTTTGTAATTTAGTACCTGATGAAGCTACAAAAGTAGCAAAACGTTGTACGAAGATGAAATAAAAACATTAAGTATTTAGTATCCAAGAAGGAGATTTAAAATTAGTTTAGATCGCTCCGTGTCTGCTTTTTATTATATTCTATTATATATTATTATATTAAATTATACTACGTAAATTGGACCACAATATATTTTTTATATATTATATAACAGTATAACTGTTTAAAGTCAACAAAAAAATCTAATTTGATTATGCATTACTATGGTAAATGTTCTCAAAAAATGCAAAGAAACCAAGCATTATTTTGGGAAAATTGAAAAATCATCTTTAAATCGTATTTACTCTCCAAGGTTTATAAAATACACAGGTTGCCCCATTAGAAAAAAAAAATGACGTCATACGAAGAATTTTGAAATTTGAATTAGTCTGAAGATATGTACGAATTTCTTCTGCATGCGTCACGTAGCGCATGAGGCCACCTGTGTATTTTATAAACCTTGTTTACTCTCACCTTATTCTCTGAACATATAGTAAATTTATCATCAGGGAGCTGATACATATTTAGAATGTTATATTCTCTTTCTTTTCCAATGGGTTTCATCCTGCTATAATTTTGTTCCGCTTTTTACCATTTTCAAAGGCTTCTGCTCTGATCTATAGTACCTTTTATTGACAAACAGCGGGAACTTAGTTGGGCACCAATAGTTGTTAGTGTTAAAATTTTGAATTTACTTTTTTCAATAGACATCACCATCTCCAGGAGCAATGATACAAAACACTACGGCTTCAACTACGACAACATCTGCGTCAATTACAACCCCGTCTTCGTCAACCATAGCCCCGTTAACCTGTCCACTACCAGGGGCAAGTCGAAGAATGAGTTGCTCATCACCAACGCCAAGTCTTCGGCAACCCAGTGCTCTTTTGCATCCGGACCACGCACGTTTGTTGCGCCAACCACAATCTTCGTTATCTGACCATAATTCTCTCGAAGATGTTTCCGATCCACAGCATGGGTTTGGTATGTCAGCTTCTTCGAGTACAACATCTTCATTGACATCGGTAGCGGCTGCTGTGGCAGCCATTGGAGCTCGAACTAGTGATCCTTGCGACCGGCGTCGAAGTTCCAGTATGACCACGCGATATTCCCTTTTCGACGCCCTAGATCTAGAGTACGCTCTTCTTCGAGCTGCGGCTCGGGGTAGTGTAGGACCTTACTCTTTAAGTGAATCACTTCACAAATTGACATTCACGCAAAGTCTGGCTTTTCCAGCCCTCGCACGAGGGTTGGCCAGCAAACGACGTCGTTCAACCCAAAGTCCCAGTAATCGTCCGTTAAACCCCAACGAAACCGGCTTGAACGCCTTTGCTAAAGTCGTGACAGCATTAGTGTTGGTTCTAGTTAGTGTACTCGTGTTTGGTGTCGTTTACAAGTTTGTGAAAACGTGAGGATTGCTGCTGGCGCCTGAATTCATGAACGACACTGCCGAATTTCATCATTTACCAGCCGATAATCCACATCGACAATTCAATGACACAACGAGCTACGATGACGGTTGGCATCACGACGGAAACAATCCCGGCGCCAGCAGAACGTGATTACTCTACAACCCCTAATCAAAACATTACCTAAAAAAAAAAAATGAAAACTTCTGTGAATTTGTGATAATCAGATTAGGAATCAGAATCCCAACTAATTCTATTCTATTTAAGAAAATTGTAAAAATGCTTCGAATTGTAACCCTTTTTTATTTACAACGTGGGTCGAAATATGATCGTAGTTTTAAAGCTTCTAAACAATTAAACTTTCAATGATATTAAATTTTCTTCTTAAAAACGGTTATAGCAAAGAAAAGATTTAAAGGAGTTATGGTCCATAAAAATGAATTCATTTTTAAATTAGAAAAAACTAAAATATATGATTTCCTACCAAATTGCCTTCTTGGAAACCTCCTCTTCTCAATCTAGTTTTAAATAAGTTAAACGTAAAATTGAAATTTACTACCTTAATCATATCATAACTTAAAATAATTGTTGAGAAATGGTAAAAACATAGTGCCTTTTATTCCGGAAGTCAGTTTTAAGTAACTTTTGCTTCCGAGGAATAGTAAGTATTAGAAATTTGAGTTTTTCTTTCATTCTATGGTTTTATCTTAAAAAATATAAATTGAAATAGTTTGATTTCAATTATTCAAACATCTTTATTAAGGTGACGAAAAAAAAGTTTTTTTTGTCTCATAATGAAATTTATTAATATATAGTCCCTGGCTGTACTTATTAATAGACGCACTATAGGTTTTGTATAAAACCTGAAGTAAGAGCTTTTTTATTTTGGGTCCATATTTTTAATTAGGTTTAACTCTCCTGTACAAATTTTATTTATTACGCTTATTACCAACTAGCGTCATCAAAAACCATATTTACTAAAAAATAAATTTTTACCATCAAATTAACTAAACATCTTTCTAATTATGGCAAGTTGAATTGTTTAGTATTTAATTGGGAATTTGAAAAAAAAAAATTATTGATTTTTTTCATGTATTTTAAAACTTTATTATTAATAATATTGATATTTAATGCAAAAAACTTAAAAAAATTTTTTTTTCAATTTATTATAAACGATTAAAAATTGATAAAATTTAAAAAAAAATCACGTGACTATAAACGCGCCATGAATGGTCACCATAGTTGTGACGTAATAATGTTATAGCTATTTAATAACAATACAGCGTTTACAGCTATTACACGTGACTAGACAATAATATTGAAAATTTATTGCTAAAAAACGAGTCGTTAGTTGATTCCAATTAGCTATGTGTGATAAAGTATTTATAAAGGCAAAGTCTGATAATATTCCTGCACTGCTTGAAACCATTTATTTCGACGTTTGCCATCTTGGGGAACATTTAAAAACATTTTGTTAGGAGTTGTTTTTGTAGTATTCGTTCATAATGGTACAAAACAAGAACGATAACTTTTAAGGTTCGACATTTTCAATATAAATTTCAATATTTAACTATCACAACAGAATTAAATCAATCAAAACACTGTACTTATTATTTCTGTATCAACTGCAATAAGTGACAATTAACATTAGGACGTCACACGCGCTCGTGTTTGTTCGGGAGCTGTCGGCGTGTTTTCGGTACTAGATTCAAAAAATTCAAAAATTAATTTTTATTTTGAAATAACTTTTAAATTATTGCGAAAATAAAAAAATAAAAAATAGTTTTGCTATAAAACTTATATATGATCTTTCCATTTATCACAAAAAAAAAAAAATTCACAAACCCAATTGAATGCCTGTTTACTGATAATTAAGTTTCCTATATTGTGCAGTATACTAGTATACTATCTATGTAGAACAATACCGTCTACTGTATTTGTGGATGATGATTTCATACGTGAATAATTTTTCTAAAGGCTATTTTTCTGTTGTGACCACCTCTTTAGATACTTTTTTCTTCAGCAATTTTCACATATTTTCAATGGATTTCAAATCAAGGCTATTATCCTAAAGTAGGGTGATAGGGATAATAAACAAGGTTTTACTCTTATCCAGAAAACATATTTCTTAAAAATCAATAAGACTTTTTATAATTTAAAAAACAAACCATATTAAATTTAACTTAGTAGAATATGTACATTTTGTATATAATCTTAAGTGCATCTAATAATATGACCAGGGACTGTATCATGTTTTAAAACCTTTTTCCAAAAATCAGTCCAAAAAAATAAAATTTTTGGGGTTGCTCAAGATTGTTGACTCATCGCATAGCTATTATGTAGCGATCCATATTATTTGATAACCACTGAGGAAGGTTGCTTGGCAATCAAAAAACGTATCTGGGTAATACATCAAAAATACATTTCTTTGAGCTTTTATTCAAATTTATGTTTTAAATTTACTTTTGTGGATTATATTACATAAGTAAGACCACAATATAGTTCATGTATTCATACTATTACTTTATACGAAAGCTAAGGCCTTTTTCCTCACTCAAATTATGTCTAATTCATTTCAAATCAAAGTAAATTATTTTCAACTTAAACGCCTATGAAAATCAACTTTGATTTTATGTCCATTTCCTTCCCCTCCTTCTTTATTACCTCTTACTTACTTATACCTTTTTCATTATTTGGAATCGATTAGTGATGATGAATGAATGAGTCGATTAGTAATCTATGCGTGTAAAAATTTTCAATATTTGACCAACTTTTTTAAGGGAAATGAGTATTACTAATCTAAAGGAAGCGTATTGCGATATTCAAAAATATTAATATAAAATATTTATGTAAATTTAAGTTTCCTTCTTTCATTTTTTAGTCGAAAATTATAAATTATACTTTCTTTACCCAAAAATATTCAAATTTTGATAAAGAAGAAAAGGGTGTCTGTCAAAATTTAAGTTCTAAATATGAACATTTGGAGGATTTGGAGGTTGCGTATAGCACTTTTTATTTTTCATAAGAATAGAGTTGCAATTTTTACTATTAACTGACGAGGCACTATCAGGGGAAGATTTATCCTTAATTTCGTTTTAGGGTGCGATGAAAAATGATGCCCCAGTAATTCTATAATCGGTATCCTCGTGGATTAGGCACGTTAGCGTAGATCAGAAACATTATGGCTCAGTTTATTTGCCAATTAAAGTAAAAACAAAGTAGAACATTCAACTTTACCAGATTTAGGCATTCCTAAAAGGAACATAAGCCGATTTTATTGTATTCGCTGTGAGTTTTATTTGAATTTTGCCGAAAAAATTGGGCCATAATGGTTCTGATCCCCGCTGGCCTGCCAGATTCACGGGAATACCCTATAATCTTTAATCTACATAAAATAGTAACGTCCTAGAATACTTTTTCAAATCAATATATTGAATAAAAATTCTATAAAAAAACGGTGATGTTTTTAATTTTGGACAACTTTCAATAATGAAAAATATTTATTCTTATTTGTTAGACGATTATACTTTGAAGCAGTTTTGATCGCGTTGAAAAAAAAACGAAAGCCTCTCTTATTACCGCCCTGAACACTAGTGCGAATACAACGCTGGGCGTTATTTAAAATTCTACAAAAATATTTTATAGGAGAGTAGGCGACCTACGAAAGAAACTTTAATACTTAAAGTTCTTGATTTTCATGGTATTTAAATTTTTCTTTCATATCAACGAGGATACGAAAATACAAATATGCATCTTATAACACAATATTTTTACAAAATATTTTTGTAGATTTTTCAAATGTTACATCGTTGCTTACCTATAAAAGTCACAAAAAATCGCTGTTATTCGTATGGAAAATAAAAAGTGCTATACAAAACTTACCAATATGTTTGAGTAAATGAATTTTTAACGTTATAGGCGGTAGATAGTATGTAGATGAACTAAAATGTTATGTTTCACCTGTATCAAAGTTCCTAATACTTTTTTATTATAATTTATATTCTTGCTAACCAAAAAGCCTATTTTCATCGAATGGATGAACGTATGCAACTTTTCATACTTACTTGTATAAGTTTTTGACTACACAATATATTGTATTCGAAATTATTTGTTTCACTTATGAAAAAAAAATTGTTTTTCTTGATGTGTAAACTTGATTTTCCGTAGAGAAATTCAAGAAAAAAATATATAAATAAATTTGACCCACGTTTGTAAATAAACACAATGCACAATTGATAATATAGATTATATTTTTGATTACAAAAAAAAAGTTAAATATTGAAATAATTCGATTTAAGTATCTCATTGTAAAAATATAATCTTATAGTATTTCGGCATTGCACAATGCAAACATCCGCTTTGTACAATAATTATTTAAATAATCTAAAATAATAACAATATATTTAAAAAAAAAAACTAAATTTATAAATATTATATAACTAAAATCTACATACAAATAGATATAATTATTTTTGTAATATTGTAAATGTGATAACTTTTAATTTAACAATAACTCAACAGTAGAAAATTGGTAGAAAAATATTTGACGTTTAAACGCAGCTGCAGCTTATTCAGCGTATACAGTATTATCAACTAAATGGCTTCAATTGTATTAAGGTTCTGACTTAAATCTTGGGAACAATATGAGTAATGAATTTTTAAAATTGTTCTTATATAATATCGTTTCAATTATCAAAAATTTACTCAAAACATTATTCATTTTTAAAATTAGTGCCCAAACTATAGTCAGTTGGAGAAAATCCTTTAAATAATTGCTAATGATAATGCTTCCTTTTTTTATTTTATATTTTTACAATATTACAAAAAAAAAAAATAATAGTTAATAACTAAGGTAACTTATAGTAAAATAAGTTTGATTTGATTTAACATATCTTGATAACATTTTCTATTTCTAGCTCTAGCTTGAAAAATCGAGCATAAAATCGAACGAATTTTTAAATCTTTGAATTAAATTTATATACTTATGTAAGTGTTAAAGAAGTCTCAAACCTTTTCTGATCCCTGTTTTTATATTTTTTTTAAATAATTATTATTAGTTTTTGGTTCAAACATTTGAAATTGTAAGAAGATTCTTTTACGGAATTTTTTTATTTGTAACGATAATTTCTTAGAGAAAAATAATTTTAAAGGTGTCATGCATAATCAAACAAGTTGCGCAACTAGTTGATTGTATGTGGATTGGTTTAAAACGACATATATAATTCAACGTATTCAATAGGAGAAAAAGCAAAAAAATGTTTCATAATTGTTTTTAAATCATTGAATCAATGAAAAAAATAATCAGTTTTCAAAGCTTAGACGATTTTGTTTTCAACTCTACACTTAATATTTTAGCAAAGCGATCAATGAACTCTTAGCAGAAGAAAACTGTATATTCCGTCGTTATTTATTTTGAAAAAATCAAGTTTTCTTTTATAAACTATGAAAATTCGGTTACTTTTTGAACATTATGATTATATTTGTCGAAAAGCACTGCCTCGTACCGAAATTCCGTTGGTGAATGCAATGCATGAATAGATCTTATCTAAAATTTATAAGTATTGTATATGCAATTGCGACATTATTCTGTGCTCGTACTAGAAGAAAGAATATATACTCTTTGCATTTCAAACATCCCTATTGCTATACAAATATATATGTATCTATACGCTCATAGTGTATATAATAGATAAAAATATTTGCGTGCTGAATTTTTATTGTTTCCGTATTGGGATTTGCGAATGCTATAATCTAATTTTTCAAATTGCACCCATAATTTATTTGCAACTATTTTCAATGGCAACGGCTGACTTCCGTAGCAAAAAAAAAAGGGAAAAATCGACTATAATGACAAGAAACCATGTAGTAGTTTGGTCGAGGAAAAAAGAAAGAAATCCTTGAAGACTTAAAATATCAATAATTGCATTCAAAAAGAAAATGGGAATAAAATTACCTATTGCTTAGAAAACTAAAAAAAGAAACTGTGAAAACAATCAAAGTAAGTTCCTTTGTTTTTAATTATTTATTGTTATTACCGATTTTATTAATTAACAGAAACTGGTTTAAGCAATAATTTCGTGGATTAAACATAAACTAAATGGCTTTAGTAATTTGAGCTTAAAAAAATAAGTTTATTTAAAAGCTAAAAACACGAGAATTTAAACTTTTCATTACCGTAAACGTTACGAGTAAGTGTACACTTTAACGGTAACTCATTCAAGAGATTGTTCGAAAAGTTTTTTATTGATATAACACTAAAAAAATGTGTACGTACTAATTGATATTCGTAAGAAGTTATACTTCTTTGTTAAAGCCCAGTTTTGTTAGGAAAAGTTTCAACCGTTTTTGTTGTTTAACTAGAGTTTTTAACAGAAATTCTTTTGACATAGTTAAAAAATATATTATTATTATTTTGACTGTTCTAATTCAAAAAAAAAATGTTTGAAATTTAAAAGAATAGTTTATTCGTCGATAGGCAACGGAAAACGTAAAATCATAATTGACTGTCGTTACAAAAATTGTAGTACTATTCCTTTTTCTCTTCTCATAACGTACCTAAAGAAATACAACTACAATACTATATAAAGAACAAATAATATTTCACTTCAACCAGATACAAACAAGCCACTTTTTTATAAAACAATTATCAATTAACGATTACCCTATTAATTCATATTTATAAACAAATTTGTTTTTTTTATACAAAACTTTACTAATATTCCAACCAGTGATTGTCTAAAAATGTAAGAGTTCAACTGATGAACCAATCTTCTTTAGTAATCCTATTAAAAGACGACTTTAAAAATATAAATCTTGAATAATTTAATTTATTTCATTTTTAGAACAGTTTTAATAAAAGATTTTATTCTAACAATGGTTGGTACTAAAATAAATGAGAGAAAAGAATATATGAATGCAACAAAACTGGATAGGCATAAATATCGACAGGTTATAGAATATAGACAGACTACGAAAATGCTACAATTGGTAGCTCATTTTTAACCATTAACTTCTATATGTTTCCATATATTTTATTTCAAACTCTTAGTTTTATTCTTTTTTATTTCGAAACAACATCAAAAATATATGATAATTCTAAAAATGTAATAACTAACCCTAACGTAATTTGTTATAACTCGTTTTGAAACGAAATTTGAAAATAGATTTTAATTTAATTTGCTTTTTGTTACGTTCTCTTCAAAACCACTAGAAGGCAACAACAAACTCGTGATATCAATTTATTTATTTTTTTAAAAAAATTACCTTTTATTCACTTCAAATAACTTCTTTATTTATTACAAAAGTTCGTTTGGATCGTTACGTTCACTGAACGGTACACAAATCTAAATTGAACTAAACAAAATTCAATTGCACGTGTGCCCAATCGGGTAACTTCTGGTATATGCAAAATATTTACCAAGCCAACTACGCCAGATTATGTATGTGTTTTTTAAAATCTAAAATAACTTTTATGTAATAATAATATCAGGTTCACGGGTAATTGGAGTATATTTAAATTAATTTAAACAATCATTGATTTTGCGACGTTTCGTCTTTATTATCAAGACTTTTTCAAGCTCTTTTTTAATAAAGACGAAACGTCGCAAAATCAATGATTGTTTAAATTAATTTAAATATATTCCAATTACCCATGAACCTGATATTATTATTGTTGTTATTTACACTGGAATTGAACCTTACATGAAATAACTTTTATGTTTTTATTTTTTTTTAAATTAGTTATCCGTTTCCTGGCAACGAATAAACTAATAAACTATTTGTTTAAATAACCATTTTTTTGTCTCAAAACTGAGTTAAAATAAGAATAAAATATTTTAAATCAATATAATAGAGGGCAAATGTATATATGCTGGTAACGATAGAGAACAAAGAATTTAAACATTTACGTACAAGTGACACCAAATATAAAAGTCATTAGTTCAAACTCGAACCAACTAATTGTTGTTATTGGTTTCAACTGTCACTTCGATTTCATTCAATTGTCAAATTTTGTCAGTTGTGTCAGTGTTGGCTGTGAATACTTCACGGGTAACTACCAATATTTTATTAAATTATAAAACGAAAACGATTGAAACTTATTCCCAGAACAAAAATATCCTTTTACAAAGAAGTATACCTTCTTACGTGCGTCCATAAGTGCACTAACATTTTTTACAATAAGATATTACCAAGCAGAAGGTATTGCCCTTCCTTTTTTATCATACGTAGTTAAACCAATGGTTGGCAAAAATAGAATAATTAATTACCCAAACAGGAAAAGATCGATCTAATCTATGGATTGTATTTAAATCTTAGAAGTGATTTAATTTTTCTGGACAAAAGTTACTCAAATTTATTAATTCGCTGAATTGTTTTAGTATCTTTTATTACTATACCAACGCTTAAATTTATGTAGATAAAATGGTAACATTAAATTAGAGAAAGGAAGGAAAAGGAAAACATTTAAAGCACGGATCCGTACGAATCTCAAATTAGGGAAATTGAAGTCTATTTTCATATTTTTTTTAAATTGTAAAAATCTTATTGTTTTTCATTTGGAATTTCCTTTCAAGGTTTTCTAAATAATTGAATCAGGAAAATTA
This sequence comes from Sisyra terminalis, assembly GCA_958496175.1. Classification (NCBI taxonomy): domain Eukaryota; kingdom Metazoa; phylum Arthropoda; class Insecta; order Neuroptera; family Sisyridae; genus Sisyra; species Sisyra terminalis. Next base: position 29,122,725 of record OY292278.1, read on the forward strand.
TAAATTAAAAACTCCACGTATAACTGCTAAAACGTAACCTACACCACTGCGCTCCATTTACAACGATAATAAGGCAACCTTATTGCCTGATACTATACTCGTAATATAATTCATCCATTAAATTATTATATTACATCCATTGTAAAACGAAAGGGTTTGGCATTGAACCAACCACTTACTTTATAGCGTTATAGGGTTCGTGTGCCATCAATCCACCATCAACTAAATAATTGTTACGATGGTTTTAATATTAACAAAACCCAAAAGCTCAAGAACGAAAAAGTTTGAGACATGACTTACTTACATGAAATGTTTAGAATTATGATAGTTTTCAATTGAATATTTTATATGAAATTATATATTATTTACAAATTTTCTAACGCAGGTATTTATTACTTGACGAAGTTCTGTGATTTATCTAGACGAAACAATATATCAAAGTTACATAAAAACATATTTATATTTATTAAATATGGTCAATAAAAATGTAGATGCTTGCATTGGTTTTATTGGAAAATTTCTCGATTTTTATTTACGAATAATCTTGAAAAATTAACAATAATTATAAATAATTGATAAGCTTTAAATAATACTTAAGAAATTGTGCCCTTTTTAATAAAAACTATGCACAATTATTTCTAAATCTCGTCTTATATTAATTGACAATCATGCCTTGTAAATAATTTAATTGCATATATAAGTATCTACTTTAATTAAATTTCTCCATTTTATCGCCTTAAGAAATATATACTGTATTATATATTATACATTCATATAATATACATATGCGATTTTCATTCAATTCTAAAAATTACCGAGTTTTTCGTTTACTTTTTTCTTTTCTTTTTTCCTATGTTTGACAAAGGAATTGATGTTATTGAATATTGGAACTTTGTCACTCGGTAATATGACCATCAAAAGGTTTATTGATTATTGTGAAACATAAAAGACCTTAAATTGCCTTTTATTATGTAGTTGAACTTCTGATATGAAATATATCGTAGAACTGTTTGTAAATTGAATTATTGTTCTAGCTGTTGAAATGTTTTAACAATAATAAATAAATCAATTCACATTCTTACCTTGACGGATATTTTATTTTTGTATGTCTTTTTACCCGTAATTTATGTTTTTCCACAGGTTTTTCAGCTGCTATTGTAAGATATGTGCCAAGTTTAAATTTTGTAGAAAGAAAACTCAATAAATAATCAATTGTTCCATTATTGTCATTGAAAACGACGAGCCATGGGGTGAGAAGGACGCCGGAAAATAAGGTTGACTTTGAGTGAAATTTTACCCCAACAAGTAGCCGTTTAAAGTGAATTTTAAAAGGAGGGTAAAATGATTGAAATGTTGATATAAATGTAAATATATCAACGTTTAAATTAAGTCGTTTGAATGAAACAAGTTAGAAAATTGAAATACGTCCTTGTTCGTTGAAATTAGACCTTGGATTTTTTTCAAAAAAGCTATGCACCATCAGCTAATTTACAAAAGTTATAACTTCAATGACTATATTTACTTTTTATTCATGAATTATTATTATATCTAATAGGATATTTTAAGAGTATTTGAGGACATCATCCAAGGTTTCTATTATTGGTTTATAGGTAGATTTGTTATTTTTTTACTTATGAATCCTCAACATCAACGTGGATTCAGATCAAATCATACCCTGTTATAACAAAGCATTTAAATTTTAAAAGCTTTTAAATGCCTTTAATTACTTGTTTGAGTATTTCTAAAAATTTGTTGCATTCTAATAAAATTGATAGAGAAATAAGTGATAAAAAAGCTCATATGCATGTAATAAAAAAGGACAAAGTTATAAATATGGCCGGTGATCAGACATGCTACGAAACGCCTCGTATCAGTTGCATTTTTTTTTTATCATTGATTACACGTTTCCACATGTTATATTCTGATTTGTAGCGTATTGTAACAAAAAGGGGCAAAGTCTGTCTCTCTCTTTGTGCCATGCCGGCATGCGATTGGCTGAGTGGCTTCTATCTCTCTCCCACCAATGCGAATGTACATATAGATTGTTCTCGAAACATCTAGTAGGTTGTGGAACGTTCGCGAAAATTGGAATATTCTAGAATGTTGAGCTGCGGGTATATAAAACGCTCAGTCAAGCCAGTTGACAGTTCAGTTCTATATCAGAGTTCTGTATAGAAATTCAGTTGTGAATTTCCGTTACGACAAAGCGATTACAAAGCGATTATTAGTGTGATTTGAATTAAAAGTGATTATTGTCATTTAAGTGATTGTTTTGACAAATGTAATTGTGTAGTAAAAAAAGTGATTGTTAAGTGTGAAAGTGATTATTTATTTCCAAAAGAAATTAAAAGAACGAATAAACGCCATCTCAATACAGTTTTGAGACGTCACGTTACAGTATATTTAAGTCTTTTGAAGTGAAAACTTCTTTAGCATTGTTGTGACTTGAAGTTTCATGAAACGAAAAAGTGACAGTTAAAAGAGATTAATATACAAATCTATGAGATTTTATGAGAATGAGAAAGAAAACATTAAAGTGTTTCTTATGGTATATATGTGCGCGCCTGTGTATTACGCTGCTTGGGAATTGTCCTTACAACCGTGGTGAACGGTGTATTGTTTGCATAAACATTTCATTGTTTCAATAAAAACATTTTTCAAGTATGCCGAAAACAAATGCAGAAAATTGTGGGGATTATCAAAAAAAAAGGGCTAAAAATATACCTTAATAGTTAAATACAATTCTCAGAGGACTAAGATCAAAAATTAGTAGTTAAAACTTATATTTTTCATGCGATGTTTCGGCCCCTTTATTGAGTCTTCCTCAGGCAGGTAAACACTCGCTTTAACTTTGTTTACGAACTTTAACTGATTACTAAACTTTATTAATCTGTTATCATCGAGGATCTGAAACATAATAAAATTTAATTTATTAACATCTTAATTTCTTATTACGAACTTTGGTACTACGAGGGAACTTGATCGCTCTGAACACTAGACTGTTGTAAGTTGCCATTTTTTGGTTTTTTGAATGCAATTATGTTTTATAGATGGTTGTGGTCGTTATTATAGGTTTTTTTTATATATTATATGACAACTTTCCATTTTCATTGATGATCGTTGTGTCTAAAAACACCAATGAAAATGGAAAGTTGTCACACAATATATAAAAAAAACAACAACAATGAACACAACTATTCATAAAACATCATTTCACCCAAGAAATCAAAAAATGGCAGCTTATAACAGTCTAGTGTACAGAGCGATCAAGTTCCCTTTTAGCACCAAAGCTCGTGAAGAAGAATTTAAGATAATTAAACATATAACCACTACTAACAGCTCAATCATAGACAAAATAATATCGAAATTTAATAAAAAATCCATTCTTCCAACTCCACCAAAAGAAAACAAAAAATATATAAAATCAAACTCAGTGATGGAGGCCCGGGCCTAGGGCGGCATAATTTGAAGGGCGGCAACATTTTTTAAATGCCAAAATTTAAGAGGCGAAAACAAGTAAAGACAATCATTTTCAAAAATTGGTTCGGATTAGTTTTTATAAAAAAATTTCTATAGAATATATTATAATTCAATTTATTAATTTACTTCTCAATTTGTATGGGTAAGATGTTAATTTTTGATAGATCAATTACAGTCTTTATCGAATAATGTTCTTTACTTTCTGGTCCTTTAGTGAGATTAATCTCACGTGTATGAAGCGTTTTGAAATTACAAAATCTGATGAATAACTTATTTTTTTGTGTATTCCGGCTACACATTGTTCAGGAGAAAGATCTCTTTCCACTCTAAAAAGGGTAAAAACCTATTTACGCGCAAGCATGGGCCAAGATAGAATTAATGCTCTTGCATTACTCTCTATTGAAGCTCAACTAGTCCAAGAAATTAATTATGATGATATAATCGACGTTTTTGCGCGGACCAAGACCAGAAAAAATAAATTTTTAAATTGATTGATATTAAAAAAAATATTTATTATTTATCTGTCGAAAGTTTATAACTTATTTATCTGTCATGTTTATATGTTATGTTTAAAAAATTATATTTAAATAAATAAAATTATTTTAAAATAAAAAGATTGGCTCAAAATTAATGAAATTCATTTTATCAAAAAGGACGGCGCATCGAAGGGAGCCTAGGGCGGCAGCGAGCCTAAATCCGTCACTGATCAAACTTCAATAATATATTTAGTTTTACAATTGTCATCCCCCTAAAGAGAAATAACATCAATATTGCATTTTCAACAAACAACAACATGATGAAAGTTCTTAAACCATTGGAGAACAACTAAATTACAACGAAAAATAAAACCGGAATATATAAAATTAAATGTGGTTCCTGTAAAAAATTCTACATTGGCCAAACTGGTAGATCTTTCGGAACAAGATATAAGAAACATACACCCAAGAAACCTATTTCAACAACAACTTCAAATTTTACAAAACACCTTTATGATGAAAGTCATCAATGGTTAAATTTCGAAACAAATTTTAAGTCATTACATATTGGCAAGAAAGGATCACATATGAACACCCTAGAAGAATATGAAATATGCAAATCACACAAACTAGATCCAAATAACATCCTTAACGACCAAATATATAAAACAAACAACCTATATGAAATTTGTTTAGAATTGACAAAATAATCATTACCTGATGATGACAGCCAAAAATTGTTGAAACGCGTCGTAATAAAGAAAAAATTGAGTCATAGGACATATATTATTATTCATTAATTTATTAATTGTGACTCGGGAATAATTAAAATAATAATCAATGTTAAAATTTCGTCTAAACTTTGATCAGTTTTCTTTCGAATTGAAAAAAAATAAAAGATAATATTAATCAAATTTTAATGAACTGATAGTTATCGGTATTCATACTTGAAGAATCAAATAATAAGTGAAAAACAATAATTTTTTAACATTTTTATCTCACGAATTCAGTTTCGGTCGTAGTTTCGGATTAACGACAGCCGAAACCGAAACTAAGCTGAAACTCATTTTTTTGTTAAAATTATAGTTTGTTTTTATGTTCACAAAGGCTTAACTTCAAGAAAATAATATATCATTCAATTCTCTGATTAGTTCCGATAAATTCTAAAAGAGCACTAAAAATGTGTAAAAACGAACTATAATGTGAGCGCTTCTAGGTTACTAATAAGACAACAGTAACGCCAATAGATAGGATATAACAAAATGAGCAGCATTGTATACAACAAAAAAATACGAAAATTTGCATAGATCTACAACAGTTTTTCTCATAGAGTTTCAATTAAATGAATAATTTTAAGTTGAAATCAACGATAGTAGCTTTATTGTTCGGTATCTTCATCCAACTCATTTTTTTTTGTTCATAAATTTTCCTAAGTATTTTTGTTTTCTAATATTAGTTTAGAAATAGTTTTCATATATTACTATTCAATTAAGAAAATTTTCTCGTTTGAGAGACAATATTTCATTATGTCACAACCAATCGAACTTATTCCCAACGAAGTCGGAAACATTTATATATTATGAACACGACAGTTAATTATATTCTCTTATCAAAATACATAAATGCAATTGACTTTCCAACTTAACATTCTCAGTTTTAAATTCAACTGATTACAAGTTCAAACAACCAAAGTTCTACAAATATCTACATAGTGGAGTTGAAGACAAGAAACTTACTAGTTTTCAAATATTTATTTCAACTATTGAGGAAATGTATTGATTGCGAAAAATACTCTCTTATAAATAAGAAAACTTAAAGCTTTTATTTCAACGTTTTTATCCAATTTATTTACAAAATTTTTGACTAAAATATGTAGGACATTTATTTTTAAATTATTATAAAACGATTATAGTATAATGATTCGAACATATTAAATAAGTATATTTTTTTTAATTATACGCGTTTTAATCTAATACCAATATTTACAAATAGAATTTAAATAAATTTACATAAAGTTAACTTAAAAATTAATATAACACAAACTGTGCCATTAAATTGCATGCACCAATCAATGCGATTGTAATAAATAATACCACATGCCAATTTTGTAATTCACCCTGTTTCTTCAACGAAACATACTTGAGCAAACACGGTATGGTAAAGATGTAAATGAATCCACTAATCGCGCCAGTAAATCTAAAATCAAAAAAAAATTATAAACTTTTAATTATTTCCTTCCCATAAAAGTTCAACTTACCGAACTAAAACTCCAACTTTGGGATAAAGACATGCGACTAATATGCAAATTATTATAATAATAATATTAAAACCGATCGTCCATCGCAAAGGAAATGCTTGCTCATGATTAGGGTCCGTCGGTGTTATCGATTGACGCTCATTTTCAACGAATAAACCAAGCACATTTTTTCGAAGCATAAAAGCCACTAACGGATAAGTAGTAACGATTTGAAAAAGGAAAAGAAACCTCGCAATTACTGTTAAAATGTCTGAGGTTTCAAAATTATTGAAAATATTCTGGAAAAAATAAACACATTTAGTTTGATTGAGCATTGAAGAGTATGGACAAAGAGTTCAAACGCGTGTATCGTGTGGCACAAGAGTGGCTAATACCAAGAAATAGTTCCTCTTGTAAAGATCACTACTAAAGATTCAACTTTGACTAAACAGGAAATATTTTAAACATGACCAACTTGACCAAGTGGTCAAGGTGGCCGCTCCAAAACTAGTAGATGCTGGATCGATTCTCGTATCCAGCTAAATTTTAATATTTCTCGATTAACCTTAGAGATTAATACCAACTACAAAACAGTAGAGGACATTAGAGGATGATATAATTTCATACTATATGTACTAATGTAGCTAGATCGCAACCCGTTTAAATGTAACCGACAATACCAGTTGAAAGTAAAAATGACAAATTGACATCCTCAAGTACAATTAGACTTAAGTAAAATTTATCAAACGCATTCCGAAAGCGTTATTTCAATGATTTCTTTAATCAGAAATAATCAAAAATACTTTGGAAAAGTATCTAGATACTAGATAAATTATTTTTTTTAAAAATATCCTAAGTAATTTTGGGATATATAGTTACTCTTAAAAAAAGGAACTCAAAATTTATCTTATGTAACTTTTAAGATTCTTTCTGTATCTAATCTCTCGTTATGTCGGTATCTAAGTTACTTTTCGAAATCCAAGATATTTTTTAGTTACAAGATACAGTTCTTTTTAAAAAGTATCTTTTAAAAAGATACTAGTTCCTTTTTTTCCTATTTTTTTTTAAAAATCCTTTATTACCGTCTATATATTTACAATTTATATACTATGCAATGTGCTAACATATTTTGGTTGCTTATATACCACACTTGAGGTAAAAACCGTAGTTCGACCCTGGTGTGGTATTTTCGAAACATGTTGAGAGGGCCCAACCAATGTTGGGACTCTCTAATTTTCCTAAAAATAAAGAATTAAAATATAATATCTAAGATACATTTAAGAAGCTTAGATACTTGGAAGTAACTAAAATATTTTTTTCTGGCAGTTCTAGTTTTAACACGTTTAATAGCAGCAGAATTCAGCAGCATTTTCGATGTTCTAGCTCAGGGATGATCAACCAGTGGTCCGCGAACCACGTAAGTTCCGCCTTGACCTTCATCTTTCCGGCCCGCGAGATTCATCACACTTTTACAAAATGTATTTATTTTATAATGGTCAAATAAGTGAAAACCATTGTATTAAAAAATATCTTGTCTATCTAAATCTAATGTGGAGGTATATAATTTTGTTTGTGATCCATGGAGTTATGATGGATTTTCAAAGGGGCGCGCATTATCATTTGGGTTGAATACCCCTGGTCTAGCTTGTTAAACGTGGAGTAAATGTAACTAAACCAAACAAACGCTAAACCCACTACCACAAAGTAGAGATACAAGGAATCCGAATGGCATAGGCTTTTTCTAAATATTCATGTACACCAATAACAAACCTAGATCATAACTCTCTTTTCAGTCACTATCAGCGCAAATATTCAGAACGTACCTATGATTTTAAGAAATTATTCCTATCTTGTACTAGTAGTGACCTTTAAACTGGCAACTATTTCTTGGCTTCAGCTTTCATTTCATTTAAACTCAATGCATGAGTTTAGACTTCTTCATCCTTTATTGTCAATAATTAAGAAACTTAAAACTTACATCTTCTATACAAGTTTTTACCATGGGAAAGCTTAAGTAGTATAATCCACCAATAAAAGCATACGTGAATATAACAAGAATGTAGGCAATACTCAAATCTCGACCCTAAAACAATAATTCATCTGTGTAATAACTGGCAATAATTATTTTATATTAAAACAATCGTTAAACTTACATTACGATTTTGATCACGGTTTCGTTTCATAATAGTAATAATAATATTATGGACAAAGTAGCTTAACGACAGCATTCCGGTCAATGTCGTAAAAGTTGGTTTCCACAATGCCTCAGTTGGGGCATGAAAATTTATTCCCCAAATTGCCGATTTAAATATGACGAAGAAAAATAAATAAAAAACGCTCATCGTTCCTAAAAATAATTGGCAAAAATCATTTTTTTCACCCATTTTAAACTGCCTCCATCATCAACCAACCTAAACAATTGAATTTAGTAAAAAATGTTGTATTCTTCGAATTCATAACTGGAAACATCAGCAAACTAACGAAAATGGGAACTGTGTTACGTAAATTCCAGACTTGACCATAAATCTTCGGACGGGCAAGTTGTTCGATTTCTACATAGTCAATTGGTGCTCCCGTTAAATTACTTATTACCATACTTGGGCAAATAACTGTCGCCGAAGTGAATCCACTGCTATTGCTTTGATTTCGCATTGTAGATTCATCTAAAATTAAAAACAAAATGTGAATATTATTTGTTAAAGTTATTTTCAAATTCCTACCGTAAACAAAGTTGATTAATTGGTAAAGGAAATTGGACATTAGGACCCAATATACGATGCAGGCTCCTAATAGAACTATAATACTAAACACTTGAGCCACTCGTTCAAAAAATGGGCCTAGTAACTGATGGCATAATGCGGGCACTTCTTCTGCTAAACCTAGGAAAAAATTAGTTGTAAATTATATTTACAACAAAGACTGAATCTATTTACCATGATCTCGACTGGTTTGAAGGATGATATAGCATGTGTATAAACATAGACCTCCCATTAGTATAGTTAGAAAAAATCCTGCTAGAATTCCAGATTTCTGCATACCCCATGCCATCGCTACTAACGAACTTCCCATAACTGTATTCCATATTGAAAATCTAAAAGTTAAAAAAAAGATTTTTTTTTTTTGAAAAATGGTAGAGGAAATTTCCTAACAAGGTACTAAAAATCTTATTCATTGAAGTATGGCTTGTATAGAGAAAACGCTTTAAACAAAAAAATGTCCTTTTTACTATCCGAATATAATAAATCAAATAACAATAATAAATTGAAAATTAAATCAATTATCCAAAATTTACATTCATTTTGTATGATTTCTAATTACTAATAATATATGAGCCTACTGGTGGTCGAGTGGTTCAGGTGACCACTCCAAAACTGGTAAGAGTTGGATTCGAATCTCGTATCAAGCAAATTTTCGATATTTCTTACTATACGGACTTTTATTAACTCTAGAGTCCTTAGAACCCTTAGTAGTTACAAAGCGACGGTAAATAACAATTAAAGAAAAACATTATATAAAGTGTATTGTAGTCAGTGGCGTAACTAGACTTTTTAGGCCTATAAGCAAATTCCTACTAGGGGATCCCTACTAACAATAAAACAAAATTAGAAGAAGCAAATAATGGTGTAATTTACTTAATTGATTTGTATTTATTCACTTCATTTTTATTTATTTTTAATGGAAAGTCATTAATTTAAGTCAATTGACAATTTATTTTCCGGTTATTTCAAACACTTCAAAACAACCTCCTACAAGGAGATTATTTTTGACGAAACAATCGTAAGCATGTTGTTATTTTTGGACATGAGTCTATACAAAATATAGCAAATATGCTATATTTAACTTTTTTAATTACCTTTTGCTTTATAAATCCAATATTAACGGTGAACTATCAATTATTGTAACCAAGATTTATATTATTTATGCTTGAAAAAAATGCAGCCAATCTTCATGGAGATATCCCGAAGGAGGGTATGGTTACGATACTATGGTAGGGTAAGGTAATATATAAAAAATTATTCCAATCTTACAATGCATGATGGAATATGTGCCAAGATGTAGCGCCACCACGAGTGTGTCTAGAGTACTAACTTAAAATCCCTTAGTTACCTTTGGTTACCTTAAACACAAAAGTAAATAGCAGTACATAGCTTCGACTTAAGTTAGTATTTCAGACACACTTGTGGAGACGCCACATCTTTTGACACATTTCCCATCATGTATTGCAGGATTATAATACCATCCCATATATTACCTTATGATAGCGACTCTTCGGTTGTACCTTATAGAGACTAATGTGTATATCGGTGTTTATCTATCCGCTAATCTTCTTAGTCTAAACTACTGAACCGGTTTTAGTGAAATTTAAAACAAATTTTGCTTAATCGTAAGCTTTAGAGTCAAGCTGGAAAGAACTAAGCATATTTTAACCCAAAACAGCGTGTTTAACTCAAAACAGTAGGTTAACACCAGGGAGATTTATGAGCAATTTATAAAATAAATTTGATATCATTATATCGATTATATCAATGAATGAAATCACCAATGACCGCAAAAAATAACTTTTCATAAAGTATAGAAAAGAAAAATTTTGATAAAATTTTGCCAAACAACTAGTATCTAATAATAACTATTTTGAAATTTAAATGTTACCGAGTACAAGTTAACTACACAAAATTCAATTCATTTTCTTATTAGATATTTTCCAAACTTGTTAAAATTATAAAAACTACAAAAATACGATCTCTGTTTACATTCCACTTCAATAGTAGAATCGACACTGCATATACTTTAATAAAATATCTAACACTGATTATGTGATGGAAACTCTTTTAAACTTTTTAATAAGTCGACAGAATTGTATCGTTGTAAAATAGATCAGAATGGAAAAAAATAAAAAAACTGTTATGTGGCCATTTTCAAAGTTTGAAAATTTTACAAGAACCATCTATATTTAGATTTTTTTATTAAAAAATTAATGGACATTTAGCACTTAGTTAGCGATCGATAATTTCCTGATATATTTTCCATTTTCCATTCAATATCCGGTCTAAAACATTATTGAAACTTATTGAAACTAGGTTCTGGGCATTGTAAAATTTTATATACAACAAAGAGATATTAATCTTAGAAAACGGTCACATTGTTCGACCATAGTATTGACTAACTACTAGTAACAATGAAGTTACTTCATTGCTGGTATTTAAATGGTTAAATAGCAAGAAATATAACCATTTCATCGTATACTATGAAATTTGCAAACTCATATTAAAGAATATATTTATTTAATTTTTATCCATTTCTTTTCAAAAATTTTGCCGTAACTTGTCGTTATCCATTTACGATATTGTCTACTGTTGCATTTTCTTATTTAAGCATTGAGCAGATTAACATAATATACATAATATATGTTAGTATAGGCAAACAATGATACATCGTATTTTTCTCATACATTTTGGAAACTTTCCAAAACTTTAAAAGCACGAAAACTGTTATGAAAATATTCGCTGCAATGTTGCCAAATTCAAAAGTTCTTCAATATTCTCACAAGCACATTTAAATTTCTATTCGTTCAAACCAAACACAAATATGGTCATGGTTTTTACGAATTAACGAAAAAAACTAAATTATTTTTCATTCAACCACGCAATCTATTTGCTTCCAATTAAGAAGAATGATAAGAAATCAGAATAAAAAGCAAAAAAATTCTAGGAAATTTGAATATGGCAATAAATTGTGTAGTCAATTTTGGTATTTAACAAGAAACCTTTTAGGTATTATTTAATACATACATATATACTTAGATATTTAAAACACTTACATTGTCACAATTGAATTCTGTGTATTGTCATTGTTCTTTGATGAATTCATTCCGAACGAAGAACACTAAAACATACAAATAGAACTTAATAAAATCAACTTCTTACAACTTTAAAATTTTCAAGTCGACTAACGAGAAAAATCATTAATTTCCTATAAACTGTTAACATAAATTCATAGCATAACAAAGCATAACTTCTATTAACATAAATTGCATCTCTAATTGCATGTACAGTTCTCCTACATTTACAATCATCTTCTTTTTTTAATTGTTTTATAATTATAACAATTCCATCCACAATTTTTATAAATAAATTTAAATAAAAATAAAAAATCAGCAAATCTTTGCAACCCTTATTTCTATTTGTGTTTTTGTATGGTTTAACAAATGGTTCATATAATCATTTATTAAAGATAGAATAGAATGATGAAAGGGTAGGATGGGAAATGAATCTATCATATTATATATATCATTTGCAAAGAAGTGCCACAAGATTATTAAGACGAATAAAACTATATCTACACTTTAAAAATATTTTTTTAGGAAGAAAGCAAAAAAATTTCGTGATTTGGGTGCAAAGCCGTCCTTAACCATCTAGGCGCCCACTGATCTATATATATAATGGAAAGCGTCCTGTACGGTAAATAAGAAACCGTGTTAGAAGCAACTGCCAGTGCTATCAGCGCTGATGGAAAGCTGGATTAAATTTAACAAAATGCAACTGCGTCTGTGTTGGAAGAAGTGTAAGTGTATGTTAATGAAGCAAAGAACATGTAATTGTAAGCGCTCATTTGTATAGATTGGCGCTCATGGGCACTCACTTCACAGCCGTTGTCTTTAGTAACCAAAAAAAGATGTACTTCTTATACCACACTATATTAATCTTATGGTTATTTCACGCCATATGCACAGTTCATTTATACAGATCATTTTAGGCGTCACATCTATCGACGCTTTGACGCATTTTTTTTTAATTGTGTACAATATTTATTATTAAATTTATAGAAAACATGTGAAAATCCCAGGAACCCCCCCACCTTAGGTATAGGAATTATTGAGTGTAGGATATAGGAACTGTTAGGATGATTCACATTACTAATACATTCCAAACATGAAATTAAATCAATGCGTTCGAGTGTAGTACTTAAGATTCCACTAGGTACATGTTTTCCAGAGAGTTCTTTGACGCGAATAGACTCAACAGCTTGAGTTCTGGATCTAACACCGTTACCTAGATTAGACATGCGCAAAAAACGTACACCAGAAAAAAAAACTTGACGAAAACCTATTAAAAACCGGTGATAACATCAAACTAACCAACAAAATGTCTTCGGTAAACATAATCAGTGATTTCATCGGAAGAATACTACCCTCAAGAATGCTACTCATCGCACATGGGAAGCATAACTGCTTCCCAACTATACCAAAGCTATTATTGCGATAACATATTCTCAGTCTCTTTATCTATGAAGAGGTGCTCCGCACTAACAATTTTACTTTTGACAATGTAACCAAAATACTACAAAACGTTATCTACCTCCCTAAAACCAGCATTGCTTGGTTGCCATTGATATGTATATATGGATCAACCATGCAACTGGCGTCAATTAAAAATAAATAAGAATTTAGTGTGGAATACGAAACATCGTCTACGTAGGTACAGTTCTTAAGGTAACTTAAATCAACAGCTTGCAATTGAGAGCCAATGAGAGCCAACCTACACAGGAATGCAATCGATATATCGATTTTTTCAAACATCGATATATCGTTCATAAACATCGATGTTAAAACCCAAAACATCAATTTGTTGATATTTCGATAATTCATTAGTAAAACATCGATAATTCATCGTTTTTCATGAGCGATGAATTATGAACGATATTTTGTCATAGCACCACCTTTCGTTCTGTTCATCTGCAGCAATTCACTGCTTGCGAAGCCACTGATATTAACGAATTACGTCATACGCGTCACATGATCTTTCTCATATTAAGTACAGTGCCAAGGCAATAAAATTCGGAATAAACAAGAGCAACAGACATTAATGAAGGGTGCGTTCCGATTTACACTGCGACCACTGAAAGGTGTGACGTCAATTTAGTATACTGCGAAGCCGTTCCTGTATAGTTAACTGTACTGGTTACTGTTTAAAACTGAACGCAGTCCAGTATACTGACCAGTACTGACATCGTTTTTCCATTTTCTCAACGAGTAATCTTTTATCATGGTAAAAAAGTAATTACCCGAGTCACAAAACTGAAAATTTATGTTTAATTCTTAATTTATACGTTATAGATTATTACAGAAATGCAAAATTTACTTTTTTCTCAATTACTTTTTCAAATATATACAAGTATTTTTTAAATTTCAGTTTTTTTAATCAAAATAATAATTAAGCATGGTAAAAAAATAATAACCCGAGTCATAAAATTAAAAATGTATTTTTAATTATTATTTAATAGGTTACATAAATACAAATACATCGGACAGTATATAGGAACGCACCCGAAGTAATACCTTCTCCCCCCTCCTAAAATATATAAAATTTGTGATCAGGATTACTTGGTATCCCTGTTCGAGTAATAACCATCTAATATCATAGTTATATCCCCCTCATACTATGCTACTAAGAGTTTTTACACCAATAGCATATGAGTATCTATATATTTTTCGTTTTTGATAAACTTTTGACAGTAAATCAAATATCAGCTAAAATCCTGATAAATTGTATCCTAAAAGTCTCATTACATCTTTGTCTCATGGAAATATATTCCAATAAAAATTCTAAATTCAATACTACAGCGAAAATTTTATTTTTCATTTAGATTTTACGCTTAATATAAAGGTATTAGATTTAAATTTGAAATAGCAAATCACTAATTCTTTCAAAAAAATGATTTTTTGATAAATAATAGCTCAAGAACTCTGTGCCGCATGCGGCTCGAGATGAACATTGTTGCGGCCTAGTCAATTTACCCGATGCAAAATAAAAATAAAATAGAAATATGAATTAGAAACAAAACCAGTATCAGGACGTAAACTATAACTTAACTTTATATATGTTTATTACAATGTACTATTCAAAATAATAATTTTTGTTTCTTTAAAAATTGATTTTTTTGCGGCCCACCTCGGTTAAGCATTGTTTATTTGGCCCAAGTTAGCTTTTGAGTTTGACACTCCTGCTGTTGACTATATAGTTCTATTAACATGTGAAAAACAAAGAAGACAACAATAAATCCGACGAATATCGAAATTTTGGATATTTGGAAAAAATAGTACTCCGTTAACAATAAAAATAAACATTAGCAATTAATTAAAACCGGTGAACAATTCAAAAAATCATTTTAGACTGTGGCAAAAATTTATGTCTATTCGAAGCATAATATCTCGGAAATATTTAAAATGAAAATAAGCCGTTTTTTCTACATTAATCTAAGAAGAAAGTGTATAGTTATTTAAACGATATGAACTATGAACTCCGAAGACATCATCAAAAGGAGATTGACCGCTTTAGCAAAAATTTTCCATTTGTTTGCAATCGAGTTATTTGTCTGCGATAAGAAACGAAACGAGACCAAAAAAAGCCAAAGTAAATAGAATGTGGGAACGAAAGCGATTTTCGGTTGAAGATAATGTAAATAAAAGCCTCTGAATGGAAAAGAAGAGCTGTGATGCAAGCAGATTGTATAAGTAACGAAGAAATAAAGGAGGTCAGCAGGAGGAAAGGTTTATCAGTTGGAAAACTCGGTCGAGTTTTGGGAAAATTAAAAGTTTCCCCATTCCCTGATTTTTATTATTCGAAAATTCAAATTGTAAAAACTTACATTTCTAATTTTGCAAAGTAATTTACATTTTGAAACGAGGACATCAAGTTTAGCACACATCTTAAATCAACCACAATCACAATCAAAAGTCCTTTGCGAACAAAGAAAGAAATTGAAGACTTATTTATTATCAAAATTATCTATCATTTTGTCAGATTAGTACTATTATTGTTAATTAAAACAATGTTTGAAACTATAGAAAATTGTATTAAAATAAATTAATGACAAACGGAAATATTTTTATAAATGTTAGGTACTCACCGAAATATTATAACTAGAATTAGTTATTTTCGCCTTTTCAGTCACTGAGCCATAAGTGTTCGCACTCGGCATGATGTACGGTGGATTTCTATAACAAAAACATTTGTTAAAATGAAAACGTCAACGAAAATTCCTCGAAGTTATGAAAATATTTGTATTGAAAATATATGAAAAACGTGAGCTGTTGGAACCACATAATCAAATGTATCACTCTTTTTCAAATTTGATTCGAAGAAATATAGGACCCAATATTTTTTTAAATAAATAACTGTTTACATAAATATAATTAGTACAGAAACGTACAAAAAACCCCTTGGAATAAAGATTTTCTACTAATTAAACAACTGAAGGGTACTAAAATACAGTACACCCTGGATAATTCGAAAATGAAACGACCATTCAATAATTCGAACTAAGCAAATGTTATTTCCCAATATATACCTTTAATAGGTATTATAAGGGGGCAAAATAAATTGCCAGAGTCGACTGTACCATTAAAATGTTTTAAAGCCACTCTTTTTTTAGATTTGATTCAAATAAATAAAGGACCCTATATTTTTTTAAATAAATAACTATTTACTTAAATATAGTTCCTCCTAGTTTCGGCCAAAAAACGAGTTTCGGTTTCGGCTGTCGTCCAGCTGAAACTACGACCGAAACCGAAACTGAATTTGTGAGATAAAAGTGTTAAAAATTATTGTTTTTTGCATATTTGATTCTTCAATCATATGAATACTGATATCCACCAGTTCATTATTGTTTTGTTTAATTTTATCCTTTAATATTTTTTTTTTCAGTTTGAAAGAAAACTGATCAAAGTGTAGAAGAAATTATTTTCTTTTTAAAATATAAGAAAGAGTACTTTCTATTTTATGTACCTAAACATATTAGGTAAAAAGTAATTTAGTTTTGTAACTTCTCTTCATTATTTTAAGTTATTCGTAACTAATATTAAAAAGAAATATTAGGTACATTTCTTTCAAATCAACCTCTTATTTCAGCATAAATAATTTATTTCATATAAGAAATGATAATAATATCTTTTGTTAATGATTTGCTCAAATATTAGGGGCTAAATGATTAATGAATACCTTTATGGTTTAAAAATAAAAACACCAAATATGATTTACTTTTTTCAACGAAAACAAGATTTTATATGGCAGTTTCGGTTTCGGCCGAAACTGAGGTTGATGCCGAAATTCGGTTTCGGCCGTAAAAACTAGTTTCGGTCGGACACTACTTATATATAATTAGTACAGAATCGTATAAAAAACCCCTTGGAAATAAAGATATTTTAATAGTTAAACAACTGAAGGGTATTAAAATACAATGCACTCTGGTTAATTCGAAATTAAAAGGACCATTAAAAAATTCGAATTTATCAAAGTTTATTTTCGAATATTTACCTTTAATAGGAACTACAAAAGTTCAAAAAAAGAATCGAACCAACCAAACTTTCAAAAAAAAAACGTCAAATTTGGTAATCTGAGCCGACTGTACCATAAAAATGCTTTAAAATCGTTGAAATATATAAGTGGCTAGACCATGAATATGGCTTTAAATCATAGATAAATGAAAAATCTAGTGTGGCGTACGAAGCGCCATCTAAGTTGGTACAGTTATTTTGGAAACTAAAAACAACATCAGCTCCCTAGTTCATCGAGTTTCATTTCCCTGTTTCATTTGCCAAATAAATAAAAACGAAATTACGTTCCAAAAAACCGAATACCTAGTTGTATCTACATCATTTACAGCTGCACTCTAAGAGCTAGTATTTTCACTTATAGGTAAACCAATCCTTCAGATAGCTATTTCATAGATAAAAGTGTATTTATTAAATAAATTCACCACATTTATCTTACACTGATCACTATCATTAGGTGAAAATACGCATGTTAAACGGTGAAATAATTTCTTACTATTATAAATAGTTTTGTATTATTACTATAGTTCTTTTAACCCATAAGTCAAAGATAAAAAATCGGTCGCCCTTATTTTCATTGCAGTTTTTATAAAAGAACAAAGACAAAGGAAGAAAACATGGGCCTTATTTCGCAAAGAGACTAGTATTGTAAAAAGTGCAGCAAAAAAATACTTTTCAGAAAAGCTCTACAAATTTCAAATGGTAATACTAAGGATAAGTTTACACCACTCATCTTGCAAACTATGAGACATGCCTTCCCCTCCCTTTTATCTTCACCATTTTGAAACAGTGGTAGAAAAAAATTAGCAGATTAGAACAGAAGATAGCCGATCATCGTGCTCTTTATATTTACCTTAACTCAATATCTTTACATGAGCATTCACGTGCATCACTGCACTCACCTAGTGACCCAAATATTGTTGCATGCTCATCTTTAAAATAAAATCATAGTAAACTATCTGCTCATGCACTAAATTTATTAAAAATTACAACTTATATCTTATAATATTATACAATTATTACAACTTATAATATTAACATTAATTTAATGGAATTTGAAGAAATATTTATTTTTAAACTCAATATTAAAATAATCTAATGCCTCTAGTTATTGTACCAAATGACATTTTAAAAATTGTTTTTTTGGATATCTCTTATGATATTTTCTTTGGATATTTTTGTCATTTTCGAATTTGTTCAATTAATTACATTCAAATAATATTCATATTATTATAACAAAGGTCAAGTTTTAGTTGTTTCCGAAAATATTAACGTGTTCTACTATAAAAATTATTAAAACAATGTATGTAAGAAAAAAAATTTAATTAATTTTAAGAAACGAAAAAAGAAAATAAAACCCTTTGAAGAAGTCATTGTTCTAATAATTTTTGTACCTGAGAATCGGTGGAACCTATTAACATTACCGGACAATGCTAAAGCTTGAAACCTTAAAGAATTTTTGGCGTACTTTGTCCTACACGGTTAAAAAAAGGCATTTAAAGACATTTTGATCATTACAATCAATACACAATCATTACATTTACAATGCCTCTAATATTTTGGAACGATTTCTAATGTGTTTTTTGAACATTAAAATGTTCTTAAATGTCTTTTGACAATCACTTTAAAATAGCAGAAATACAACTGTAATATTGATTGAACGCTAAGAAATAATGAGATAGAGATATATCTTATCTTTTTTACACTCTATCAAAAGTTTTTAATTTGCTCCAAAAACGCAAAGCTGGGAGGAATAACTAGTGGTGGTAAGATAAAAATTCAATTAGCATTCATTTTATATATTGAAAATTCACTAAGTGTACATGCCCTGTTGTAAAACTTAAATAAAATATTTTTAAATAACTTGTTTCTAAAGCTTATCAAAATTATTCGAAGTAAATAAAAAGTATTTATTAAAACCTTAATCAATTGATGCTACGAAATTGTTATCGCCACCTGGTGATTTTTGAAAAGAACATAACAGAATATTTAAAGGAGGAGTCGTGAGATCAGCGATGTTATTAAACGAGGTAAATTACAGTTTCAATTAAGATCTATTTTTAAATCATAAAAAATTATGAGTACAATTTCACAATTCTCAGCAGTTTTGAAATTATTAGAACCTTAATTTCTTTATTATTTATAAATACACTTACTAAGTTGTAGTTTTGATGTTGCAGTAAAATAAAAAAGACTTAAATATACGCTATGAAACAAAATAGAATATAAAGACACCTTGTTAGAATGTCACCTATTGTTAAAAATTTTCAACGAAGTTATTAAAGGCTTTTAAAAACTATTAAATTGTAAATGTCTTGTTTAAATAGGGATGCCAACCTAAGAAATTTAAGAATTGCCAACATTGAAATTCCAAGGATTTTTTTAAGCGTTTTATTAATGAAGTTAGGTGTTTTAAATATACCTTGAATTGTTTCTGAAAGTATGTAACAGTAAACCACTTGGCAGAGTATTTGGATTTCTATGAAGTGCAAAACTCGATCTCGAATCAGATTGTTCAAATTCACTGGTTTCGGAGCATGGCCACATAAGTCCTCTGAAAATGAAACTTTTTTAAAACTTGAATTTTCTTAAAAATAAACTTAAAAGTTACTTTAATTTTATTTTCAATAAATACTTTAGAATAATGAGTGATTTTTTTCTCAAATAAACGCTTAGCAGATTACTATTACACTCGGTGGCCGAGTGGTAAAGGTGGCCCCTCCAAAACTGGTACATGCTTGGTTCGATTCCCGAATCAAGCAAATTTTTTGATTTCTCGATTAACCGTTTTTCATTACCTCTAGAGGCGCTAAAAATTTTGGTAGCCGTTAAGTGACGATAAATAACACAAAAATTAATAAAGTAAATATTTCCATTTTTTTTTTTTTGTCAAGTAGTCTTTGTTTAGGGTAAATACTATTCTTTCTTCCTTTTTAATTTCCTAGCTAGGTCCTTGAGACCAATTGTAATAAATAACTGCAATGAAAACTTTAAAGATATTATCGAAAATTAAAGCTTGAAAACTTTTTTTGGTTGATAAATCTTTACATCATTTTCTACAAAAATTTATAATTTCAAACGCTTTATTTAATTTTTAAATTGCAATTTACTCTGTTTTATAATTCTAAGAAGTAACGGAAGATGGTAAGTGTAATGATTGATACAGTTTATTAAACATAGTTAAATGTTTAGTTTCTCCCCTAAAGATGAATCCTTATACGTAAGTTGGATTTGTATATTTTTAAGTCGCGATGGTGGAGACATCTAGCTTACTCAATTTACGTAATTTTGTATATATTTATGTAATTTTCTTTTTTAATAACTATTTTGATAGAATTTCAACTATACTTTACTAACCTTTAATAGTCCCAAACGAAAGATTTTGGATTTTACGTTGTAAAATATATATTGTTGCAAAGGGTTTATGATTTTTGTTTAAAAGGAATTGTAATTATAATGTGCACTCTATTGTTGTTAAGATAGAGTGCTTTTGAGTACTATACTGAGTTTCATCCACCCAACCTTTCAAAGGTGTTGAAATAACCCAAAATCGGTATTAAAATTCGGTTGGGGTCGATGTTTTCACATCTAGATAGTGACATTCATCTATTCTATAAAATTTAATCTGGAGGGTAGAGAAAGCATATTTATTTTCACCTAAAAATAGTCAAATATGTAAGATTTATCTAACAGATAACTATTTATCTACTAAATAGCTATCTTAAGAATATGGTCTAAATATCCAAACTAAAAACACCGGTCATTATTCTAAATGTATTTCAAACCATTTTTTTTTATTTGAACTAGTATGGCTTATCCATAGATAGACCACAATTAGGAGCTTCGAATAAGTCTTTGTATCAAGTATTTATATGCCAGACCAATGGTGATCAGTGTTCAGATCAAAAATTCATAGCCGAATTTTTCTTATAATATCTTGTGAAGAAAACTTTTATGGAAGTAAAATTTATTAAGAATGATCTGGTAATAGTTAAAAGAAGATACCAAAATTAATTTCTTTTAGATTTCCAACCCCATCGAATAAAAAAGAAATACATTACCTGCGTATCTTCCACCGCTTTTACCAAAAAATAGACTAGTCAGACTAGTGGGTCTTTATTTCAATATTTGTTTATTTAAATCAAGCATTGATTAAAAAGCTTAAAAAGCTTTTGTTCATAAGTTGAATCCCCCCAATTTGTAATAATTGCCGCTTCGGTTACAATAGATTACTCAATTTATTAATTATTACAAACTCTTTATTAAGTGACTTTTGTTTCAATCCCAGGAAAATTTCAATTTTGTTTTGAAGCATTAATCGATTTTGAAATAAGATTCCTTATATATTTATCACAATATATCGTTTATATATAATTTGACGTTTACTTGACATATTTCGATGAGCTTTCAATTTTGGTTGAAGATTCTCATAATAGATATGAGCAGTAAATACCATAGCGATGCAACAATATTGATTTTCTGAAATTGAAAGCAACCGCTCGTCTTATATATAATGACAAGTGTAAAATAATTATATTAAATATTTTTTAATATTTTTTTTAAAAAACTGTAAAGTACTTAAAACATTACAACAAATTATAAACGATTATTTAAGTGTTAATCAAAAGAAAAAAAAATCAAACAATTAAAACTCTACCCATTCCTTATTTTACTTAAACTTTTAAGCTCATCTTTTCAATATAAGTTAGAAGTATTAAGGCGTTATTAGTGTAATATAGTATGGAATATTCAAAAATATTATTAAATTTAGTACAAATATTTCATGGAAATAATCATTTATAATTTATAGTTAGCTTATCCATTGGTTTTTAATAAATATTTATTATAAAACAATATATAATAATATATTAATCTGCTGGTTAGAAAGGTTCATTAAAACAACTAAATTTCGTCAACAAGAAAATCATTTAATAAAAACTTATAAAACCAATCGTAGTTTTCTTCAAACAAACGCAATTGGGTTTGTGAATTTTTTTTTTGTGATAAATGGAAAGATCGTATATAAGTTTTATAGCAAAACTATTTTTTGTTTTTTTTTTTCGCAATAATTTAAAAGTTATTTCAAAATAAAAATTAATTTTTGAATCTAGTACCGAAGACACGCCGACAGCTCCCGAACAAACCCGAGCGCGTGTGACATCATAATGTTAGTTGTCACTCATTACAGTTGATACAGAAATAATAAGTACACTGTTTTGATTGATTTAATTCTGTTGTGATAGTTAAATATTGAAATTTATATTGAAAATGTCGAACTTTAAAACTTATCGTTCTTGTTTTGTACCATTATGTACGAAAACTACAAAAACAACTCCTAACAAAATGTTTTCAAATATTCCCCAAGATGGCAAATGTCGAAATAAATGGTTTCAAGCAGTGCACCGTGATAATCCCAAAACAAAATCGATTTTTTTTTGTTGTGAAGGTCATTTCGATGTAAGTATTTCTTAATAACATTGTTATTAATTATTATTTATCACACATAGCTAATTGGAATCAACTAACGACTCGTTTTTTAGCAATAAATTTTCAATATTATTGTCTAGTCACGTGTAATAGCTGTAAACGCTGTATTGTTATCAAATAGCTATAACATTATGACGTCACAACTATGGTGACCACTCATGCGGCGTTTATAGTCACGTGATTTTTTTTAAATTTTATCAATTTTTAATCGTTTATAATTAATTGAAAAATTTTTTTTTAAGTTTTTTGTATTAAATGTCTATATTATTAATAATAAAGTGTTAAAATACATAAAAAAAATCAATAATTTTTTTTTTCAAAATCCCAATTCCTAACAATTGGAATAAAAAAAGGAAAGTTTTTGAGTATTCTATTGTATTACTCAATTACAGAGCTTTCAAAGCTGATCAGTGCTATCAAAGATACTTTGGGAAAATATCTAAATACTAGACAAGTTCCTTTTCAAAAAGTATCCTAAGTTACTTTGAGTATCTATGTTAGTTACTCTTAAAAAAAAGGAATTTAACTATGTATCTTAAGATACTTTTAAGCTACTTTGTATACTATGTATGTACTAACTTTCGTAACGTATTAGTTAGAGTTGTTGGGTATTCAGATAACGTATTTCTTAACTTTATTAATTTAGGAAAAAGTAAAGTACAGGTGTCTTATTCTTTATAACCACAGCATACGTTAAAAATAATAGAAGAATAATATAAGAGGTATATATGTATGTATTATGTAGATATGGAATTTTATAGAAATTAACAAAATAAAACTCTTAGGCATCAAAACAAGCCTAATTCTTAGTTAAGTAAAATAAAAATAACACAATTAAAATTTACCTAAACAAAAGAAAAACCCAAAATAAACAGTATTTTAAGCAACTAGGTAGTCAGATATCTAATTTTATTCTTAATTACATACTTTATTTTTAGTAATTTTTTATAAAAAAAATCTTAGATATCGAAAAGTAACTAAAAA
This sequence comes from Sisyra terminalis, assembly GCA_958496175.1. Classification (NCBI taxonomy): domain Eukaryota; kingdom Metazoa; phylum Arthropoda; class Insecta; order Neuroptera; family Sisyridae; genus Sisyra; species Sisyra terminalis. The sequence goes on from OY292278.1 coordinate 29,146,717, forward strand.
AAATTAAAGCTACAAGATAGAGGTTCTTTTAACAAATATCTAAGATATTAGATACTATTTGCCTCAAAATAAAGGAAATAAAATACAATATCTTAAATATTTTAAGATAACTAAGTTACTAAGTAGTGTAATTACTTTATAGTAACTAAGATACTTAGTCTGGAAGCTCTGTTTGTGATGTTCAAAAAAAAAAATAAGGGCTGAATTTATAATGATCCTTAGGATTCTTTTCGATGAATACAATTTAATACTTATTAAAATTTCCGAAAATTTATAAATTGAAGTTTTTATAATTACTCTTGTAATCATTGTAATAAAATTTTGAATACTGGTGAACCGATGTATTTTGAATTCTATAAATAACGTGCCAATTTATTTTTGACGTCAATTAACTTTAAATCAATGTAAAACCTATAGAAATTATAGAATTATTTTCCAGTGACTATCAATATCAAATAGTTATGATGTTACAATAACGGTGTTACGAAAACAAATTTCCTACGTCATTATAAGAAATATAGGGTTAAATTATATTTTTTCGTTGACTTTGAACAGTTTTTACGGCATGTATGAAATATAAAATATATTTTAGTATAATTTATGAAACAAACAAAAGTGCAAAAGTAAACTTCAAACATAAATTTTGAACCAAAGTTCAAATAAAATGTATTTATGACGTATTGTCCCAGATAAATAGTGACTCATCATATAGCAGTGACGGACAAATCCAATATTACTTGATAGCCACTGTTAAGGAATGCTTGGCAATCGAAATAAGTAACTGAATAAAAAACGGCACAAAGACATTTTGTTTGAAGTAATTGGATCTTTTATGTTTGCAGATTATTTTTTCAAAATATATTTCATAAATTAGACTCCTTTAAACTTGATGTACTGTTTAGACAGATATAGGGTTATAAATTTTAAATTTTAGTCTTCTAATACTGTTTATCAGCTTGAAAAACTGTAAAGTTAACATTAATAAAAATCCTCAAGGTATTTTAAAAATAAAAAAATAACACACAACCAATGTAAATTTAAATACAAAAATATCATGAACCTTAACTATTGATGAATTAGACGAGTTAGCTACAATACTGTTAAGTTCTTTTATTCATGTAAAATTTACGAATTAATTGATTTGTAAGATTTTTCTGAGTAGAAATATTTTATACTACATAAAAATTGCTACTCCACCGATCACTCCCGAAGGTGGAACGAATGCTTACGTGAGTACATTTAGCAGATTTCTGCTGAAACCGGAACTCCAAATAAAACCGAGCCCGTTCGGATGGAAAATTTTGATCATATTTATGGCAGCAACGTAGACTATACGACACAGTGAGACAAAAAATTAAGATATCCAAATTCCAACTTTCATTTAGCACAGTAAACAATATACAAAACCGAATTCCGTACGTATGTATATAAATTGGCTTTCTAAAGACTTGTAACATAAAAATTTAAAATAACTTTGATTGTATGTATAATTGAATCGTTAAAAACGTAGATAACCACTATGCAATATTATTTTCAAATTACAGCTATAGTAATTCTGTTACGGTTAAAAAAAATCTAATCATTTACCTTAATTTTATTGTTCATTTTCAACATAACGAGGTAATATGTTAATTATATATTTATTTGCCACAACAGACATATTAGTTACGAACTTTTATTTCCCTGTAGTATATTAATTATTTTTTAATGAAAATAATAGTTAGAAGAAAAATATGAGCATAAAATTTTAAAATTAGCATTTGCCGTCACTTTAAAACTACCAAAGTTTAGCGACTTTAGAGTTAATAAATCCGTAAATCGAGATATATCGAAAATGCTCGATATGAGATTTGAACCCAAAACTTACCAGTTTTGAAGCGATCATCTTGACCACTTAGCCACCAGTTGGCTTTGAAATTATTATTTTTAAAAGTAAATTTATTGGAAACTGACCTGGTTACGACGTCTGGAGGCCAAAAAAGGTACTAGTTTTTGTGTGCACTCGAATATAGCGACAACTATATCAAGTAGTTAAGTAAAATAAAATTAATTATCAAATACAATTTTTTTAATTGAAATGGACGTTATTACATTAACTCCTTGTATAAACAAGTAAGTAAAACTTATTGTGCTATAAATGGTTATAATAGTAAATCACATAACGACATAAAAATAAGTTTTCTTGCTTTATCCAAGTCTGGTGGCAATTTTGTTTACGTCAAAAATTTGTAAATTTGTTCGGATAGAAACCAAAAAACTTTTCTTACTTTTGAAATCGATCCTTGAATTTCGTGACGCATTTTTATGTGAGACCATTGTGAGCAAAACGTTGTAAAACTCACAACATTGCTGCTTGTAATTTCATTATTTTACCTGTATTTAACTAAGTGAATGTGAAGCTTCAAGAATTTCTTCTGAATTAATAATATTTTTTTGAGCTTGATTTAATTCAACCAAGTCGAAAAATTTATGTTATGAATTAAAAAGAAATTAAAATAATAACACAGTAAATGTAAACTTTTGGGCAATTCTTCGGTTGCACACAATAGGTAGCCATGTTTTTAAGCCTCACCTACTGATCAGTTCTCAAGAGAAAGAAAATTACTATAAAACAAAAAGGGTCACTGGGACACTTACGAACTTAAAGTACCTACACCACAAATAAACGCATTTATTTACTCATGCGCTAAACACTTTGAAAACACGTGATGAAAATTTAGTTAGCAAAATTTTACAACACTTTATCTACCATCGGTTGATTTTGAACAAATTTCTAGAAATATTTTTTGATCACTCAAATTTCTATGATGAGAATCTTAGCCACTAAAAGTTAGTTTAAAATACTAAATTTAAAAAAAAAAATATAAATATTTAAAACCTACCCTCCAACACTAGATCGAGAAGCATCCGAGCTTAACAACGGATGCGATTCATAGTCTGAATCGAACGAATCCTCTCGCCTTAATATATTCATTTTCGATCGATTGATCAATTAATTTCAAAAACGACTAAATTAGTTTCCAAACAAACATTAAATAATTCACGTCACTCAACACCACTCGTTAATTTCATCGCAACAATTCAATAAAATATATACAAATATAATGTCTACTTAGTAACAATTACCGCATGTATTAAGCATTTCCTTATTTTTCAATTGAAAATTTTTCATTGCAACTCAATTCAATAATTGTAAATCTCTGAATATTTTTTCACAAATAAACATTAAATGCCTCAATTCATCTTATATATGTCATTGTGGGCTTTGAACTAATCTGCAGTTCTATCTTTTATTGTTATTGTTATTATTATTATAATTTTCATTAATCTTTATCAATAAAATTTCCACCAGGGGTCAAATGTTGTGAATACAAATTCGAATATTGAAAGTTTTTTTTTTGTTGCAAAACATAAGCAAATAAATCAAATAGCCTAATCAAAACTATATTTTAACCTTGTTATAAATGAATTACGCTTCTGTTTGGCTTTCAAATTTAATTGATTACGTACATTGTTCAATGTACATATATTTGTTTGCTAAATTAAATAATTTAAAATATTAAACAATTGGAAAAGAATACGTTCATTGAAAATGTGCGTAGAAGTTAATAACAAAACACTTTATTCTATTCTCTTTAATTATATACTGTGATAAGGGTTTACGGCGGTGGTAGTTCAATTGTACACAATCTATATCAAATTAAAACTTTAAACATAATTTTTGGTACACCTTTATTTGTACATTATTGTACCGAAAAAAAATCGTTTCTACCTCAACTGTAATAAAGTTAACCAATTTTTACCCCCCCCTCTAATTATGACATTTTTTTTTAAATTTGAACGATTTAACATGGGCATTGAGTCGTAGATGATTGTACCGAAAAAAAATAGTGTTGAGACAGAAAGGTAGACAATAAAAAAATATAGTGGTGCTTTTTATAGATAAAAACACAAGAAAGAGAAAATTTCCGAACATTCTTGCAACAGGTCTGAGTTCTGATATAAGGAAATTAACGGCCAGATACAGTTCAGTGCAGTCCAGTTTTGTATACCGAATTGAATAGCAAATATAAATCGAACACGACTACAGTTCATTTAATTATTGCAAAAATAAGTGCGTAGTGCTATTTAAAAAAGTAAACGTATGTATGAAATAAATTATTAATGTATGTCTTAACCTTTCCCTTACGGTGTTAAAAATAGAAAGTACCTATGATACGGTGATATGTATTTACTACAACATTTGAAAAAAATGTTTAAAATTCTAAAATATTTAAACGTTTCTAAATGTTATTGCAACTAATCATAGTTTGAGTTGAAATGCATCAATTAGTATTGTTATCATAATTATTATCAATTATATTTTTTAGAAATAACAGATTAATTGAAGACTCCTGTCACAATCTCCGAAATTAAATATCTCAGTTGAGTCCATCTGTTGTGCATGCTCACTCACAATATATATAAGAAAAACATTGATATGTATGTATAGATAGACCATGCATATGGCGTCAAATGTAAATAAGAAAAATCTAGTGTGGCGTACGAAGCGCCGTCTACGTGGGTACAGTTTTTATGGTAACTAAGAACAACTGATACCATATCGTTTTTACTAGAAAAATTAAACCACAAAATTTGGAAACAAGTTTTCATTTTTAATCAATAATATAATCACCCTCAATATCATCAAGCTTTGGATAATTAGTGTGCAAATTTTTAATGCCAAATTAGTAAAAATCAGTTGATTACTAAACAAAATATCAGAAAAATGTATTTTAAATAATTTTTAAGTTTTCAATTTCTTTACCATTCAAAAAATTTTATGGGAATTTTAATAAATAGAAATCCAATGGAACAACTTGAGACGATCACTGTGGGTGGAATATTATCCATCCATAATTTATTATTTTTTTCCATAATTTTTCGTGTGAAGAGGAATCTTGCATTATCATGTGGCAGAATGAAATTTTCTTTATTGACAATTCTTGGAAACTTTTGGGTACTTGGTTGGTCAACTAATTGTGATTAGAAATAATTAACAGTTCTTCGATTTGTTGATATGGATTTGGTATCACTTCCTCCCTTAACATCTTATTGTTTAAAGTTTTTATCATTCTAGGTTGGTACGAGTTGGAGACCTCAAAATTATCTAATTTGAAATTGAAAAACCCATTTGGCATTAATGAACATCTAATGCAAAGGGATTAATATTAAAAATGATTTTCGTAGCAACTTGGCGTTACTATCCTGTAAAACTTGAAGAGCTCACTATACCGAATTTGTATTCCTTCGGACATTTGTCGGACATTTCAATAAAAATTTAATAAGTTTACAAGTCACTCTAACCATAAAATGTCTTTAACACGACTTTAAAATACCTAACTTATAAGCCGATAAACGGCTATTGAATATTTATAGTAGACCTGCCCAACATACGGCCATTCATCTGGATCGCGAACTAGTTAAGCTTTTAGCCATCTATGTATAATTAAAGCTACACTGTACTAATGGAGACTTCCTTTGATTCGTTGTGGAATTAAAATCTTAAATGTCGCCCACCACAAAATCATTTTTGACTCCCCTGGTCTATAGGTTCAAAAACTCATTACTTTCCGGTCCCTCTAATGCATTACCTAGACGACTAACAAATTTTACGTAAAAATTTGGTGATCAGGTTTTCAACATGTTTGTCATTGAATGACTTATTCGTATGATTCCTTAGTAGAATTTCGAGTAACCAATCACATCACTTTAAAGTTCAGAAATTGGTTTTTTATTTAAGGTCTAATATTTGAATTCCTTGAAATAGACCAATAAATAATTTGTCAATATTTTTTTTTTAATTTTTCGACACTAAAATTAAACTGATTACTTTTTATTTTTCATTAAAAAGTTTTTAGTGCTGACTAATTGGGGATTTTTAAAGACCAATTTCGGACCATTAAAATGGCACTAGAAGTGGCGGAAAATTAAAAATAGGTCAGGAAAAAAGGAATTATGATAATCATTTTTTATGGTCAAATGTTAATTAGTAGGTACGCAAACGGTCGATTCCTCGATTTCTAAAGCAGGCCATTCACGCTCCGACTTGCAGTTCAACTAATCGGACTACTAGTAGGATTTTCTAGTTGGATCGCCTAAATTTGACTAGTCCGACAAGATATCCAACTTCCAACAACACCATTCACGGTCCAACTTTAGATTCAACTTCGAAAGTCGAACCACAGTTGGACTGCAAGTCGGAGCGTGAATGGCCTACTTAAGATGACGCTTGTACCTATAGTAGGTACTAAACGTTAACTATTAAACCAAAAAGAGTACATAATTATCTTATTTATTTTCATGCGTTTCGATCAAATTAAAAAAGTTATTGATCGTAATTTAATTATTTATATTATTGAATTTAATATCTACTAGGCGGAACCTTGAAATAATCATTTTATCTTTCCTACTAAAGATAAATATTTATTTTTAAAAAAATTAACAAATATTATAAAATAAGGAACTTTAAAGTCGATGATCTCCAAAGTTTAAGGTCGGATCTCATTGGCATAAGATACACTTACAATATTTAGTACGTATTCATGTTTCAATTATGCGATTTAAATTTTTCTAAAGCTTATTATCAAACTTTTTATGGCAAAATTAATTGCATTTTGCATTTTTAATCTGTTACGTCACAAGGCCATCGAAATATTATTTTGTCCATCAAAATTCCTTTAATCATTCATAATATGAATGTAAAATTAGAGGGGCAAGGGATGGAAATGATATTGCATTGAAAAATTTTCCTCTTAAAAATATGAAATTGATACTTCACTATAATAATTAATAACGTTTTTCGTTATTGACACTTTCAACGGTTATTTATTTGACCACTACTTTTAATGCGCATTATGATCCATTTGGAATTTATTTTTTTAATCACTTCACACACTTATACAAATTTTTGAAATGCAAATTTTGTATTATATTAGAGTTATAACCGTAAAAAAGTCAGTTATCTTTAATATGAGAGATTTTTGTTGCAATTTGATGAAGACATTCAATACCAATGGTAGTACTGGTAGTACCTAAGGAAAGAAAGGAAAAGGTGAAGTCTTAGAAGCTTAGACCAATACATACATAACTGGTTTTCAAGATCATTCATAGGTAAAACCAGGTAAAATATTTAAAATCTAAGACTGGTATTTCTAAATACATAAATATATAATGAAATCTACCTATGCGGCATTCCATGACAAATTAACCACTTTTGAAGGCGACCTTTATCGATTTTGTTGAGATTTCATTGTTATACAATTTCCCTATAAACGTTTCTACAATTGTTTTTCTAGTTTTATTTCTTACCTAATTAGAACAAAATTTTCAACAAAAAAAAATAGCTTTTATTTTTCAAGCACTTATAACTCTTTCATAAAATATTTGAGACTTTTTTTTAATTACGTACTGTTTTTCAACGAAATATTTAGAAAAAAAACCTAATTCTCTTATTGTATAATCAGCTATCATTTTTCACAAAAAAAAAAATATATAACTCTTTTTTAATTTAAAAGAGTATGCATTGACGTTCAAATCGTCGTCTAATGGAGCATTTTCATGCAGTCGCTAGCCGCTGATTTTAGCGAAAAAATTGTAACCTAACTAAAATGTTGCATGTGCTCCATTGGAAAAAATAGCTATAAAGCTAAATTTTATTTAGCTTTTTCACCGGATTCTATCAGATATGACATGCATCTCATTTTCACCAGACATGACTTACTCTATTCAAAAAAAATTCAAAAAGGGTACAATAGTCGGAACATTTATTACTCATAAGTTGAATGCTTACTAACAAATAATAATTTATATTAATTACTCACAATTATATACATTAGACACATACCTATACAATAAAGTGATTTTATTGAAACATTGACTTTCGATAGAGACATTTGTCGCTCAGGTTTTGGCGTGTATGTTACATTTTTAGTCACGAGACCACATTTTTAAATTGGTACTGGAAAGTTTGATTTTTGATTGTTTCTTTAGTTTCCAAAAGACCATATGCACATTTTTTATTTTTTTTAATCGATAAAGAACATTATTAATGAAAGGAAAAACAAGCTTTTAGTTATGAAAAACTTGTCTTTTGGCAGAAAAAAGTTTTATTTTTAATGAGCAAATGAGAGTTTGAAGACGATGAGGACGCCTACGAGTCGTTTGTGACGTCACAGTACGCATCAGTCAGCATATAGAAACCGATGTATAAACAGATCGCTGAGCGGTTATCATAGAAACAATGCAATTTTCTTTAAATTGAATTGGAAACAAAGTCTTTTATATTTATTTTTCGAGATTTTTTGGTTTAATTCAATTGTAATGTGGTATAACTTTCTCTTTTGTGGCTAAATTTTTAATTATGGGCCGATTTATTCGTGAATTAAATTAAAAACAAAGTTGAAAATGCAACGTTGCCAAATTTTGGCTGAACTAAAAGGGATATGAGTGAATTTGTATGCCTGGTAAAATAAATAAGGAAATTAACAAATTTAAAAATAATTCAAATTTATATTTTTCATATTAACGAATATTTTCAATTCAAACTTCATTGCAGTGAACACAATTCCAGATTTAGCAAACTTACTTGAATTTACTTGTCATTGTATAATATGTAAATATCTTTCCTTCTTTTTCTTCTTATTATTTTTATTTTTCTTTTTACAAGATCTCAACGCGCTAATTTCTCTTTTTGAGTCCATGTTTGAGAGGCTTTGTTTAACTCCAGATACAAAGATAATAAAAATATAGGAAATTTATGTGTGCAACTACTTATGGACACCCGTAAGAAGTATTTCTTCTATATCAAAATCTAGTTTTTTCTGAGAATTCAGTCATTCTTATTTTATAACTAGAACTCTTAATAGAATTTACATCATTATAATTACAAAATACAAGTAGCTATCCGTGAAATATTCACAGCCAACACTGCCACAACTGACAAATAACAAAAATTGACAATGAAATGAATTCGAAATGACAGTTGCAACAAATGACAACAATCAATAAGTTCAAGTTTGATACAATGGTTATTATATTTGCTTTTCATTCACACGTATGTGTTTAAATTTTTTTTTCTCTGTCTTTTTTACCATACGTACTCCTTTTATTGTATTTTTTTCAAATTATTTTAACTCAATTATAAATTAAAAAAAATTGGTTAAAATTCAAATGAATAGTTTAGGTATTTGTCGCTAGGAAATGGAAAACTATTTGAAAATCTTAAAAACATATAAGTACCTTTTTTATAATTATTAATCGACGCTTTTTAACTACCAAGGTCCTTAGCGACTATAGAGTTAATAAAAATCCGTAAATCGAGATATATCGGAAATTTGCTCGGCAAAAGATTTGCAAGAATTTGCCCAGCCCCTATCAGAACGACCACCTAGACCACTCGGTCATCTGTAGGCTTAAAGTAAACTTTGGTTTTTAAAAACACAAATATTATCTCGCATAGTTGACGGGATTCATATTTTAGATATAACAGAAGTTACCCAATTGAGTCATACGCAGGAAGAGTGCCAAGTATACATTTTGCCAGAGACGCTCATGCTACGACATTGTTCGTCGAAGCGTTATTCCCAGAATTTACAAGAAAAACCAGGAAAGATTATTTGCTAATATTGTATTCATTTAAAAATATAACTGCGCATGGTATTAAAAACAAATAATTTTTCCAAGAGAATTTGTAACAGATATATTTTTAAAGGAATTTCCAAGAGACTAAAAATATAACCATTATATTGATACGTACAAATCTAAATTTTATATATTTATAATTAATAATTGACTGGTCTAATTAATTATTTATAAATAAGACGATAACAATTCTCTTTTAAGTGTATTGTATTTATTTATTTTTGAAAGAAACTTTAAACTTTTCAAATCCACGTTTGGTCGTTTGATCTATGGAGCAAAGACAATGAAAAAAAATGGAGCAAAACAAAGTAACAGTTAACACAATAGTGCATTACATTTGTGTATGTTTGCTCACGTTTAGTGCCACTACGCGACCGTGTGCGTATTGGATTTGATATTCATTGTCTTATTGACTCTCTTATCAATAATTTTTTTGAAAAAAATCGTTTATTTTTATTAAAAATTGTCACCCCTGGGTCACTAACATAAGTTCAAGTGCATATATGGACAATGTAATAGATTGGTGAAGGTCCCGGTATAGTAAGATTTGGTCGTTTATCGATAGTTTTTAATTTGTTTCTATTATTAGTTGGATTTTTTGTTTTATGTGTTGGGAAATTCAAAAAATGTATTAAGGTGTAACTTCATTACCGAAATTAAAGCTTAGCAACAATTGTTCGAACCAGAACTCGAGGAAATGGTCTCAATTTCTCCAGTTATTGCATCAGAAAATAATTGTTATATATCACGTTTGATGCACCTATGTTAACGTTAACAAATGCTCACGAAATCAATATTTCCCAATTGATTGCTCGATTGATTAATTGGGGGACTTTATTATTTAATTTTATTGTGACATTGAAAAGAAAAACGTGAGAAGAAGAAAATAAACCAAAGATAAGACTGAATGAGTAATTACTGAAATTTTCCTCAATTCTAGCCTCTCGGTTCAATAGCACTGAAACTGAAGACAAGGAAATTATTGTTTTTTCATTGATAATCCCAGAAAATGTTAACAGTAGCAAAATTCAGTCGGTTTTGATTTGCTCAGCAAAAAATATTTAGTAAATATGTAGTTGTACTTAATGCAAGAATCAATTGAAACTATAAATTTGCTTATCGTTGGCATTTTTGAAGTTATTGGTGTTATAATTTTTTAAAATTGAAAATTACTTCATAAACTACATTTGTTATGTTTGAATAATAACAAAAATAAATATTGAGAAATAATCAGTATGATATGAATAGTTAGCAGCTGACAATTAGTGTATCCGACTATCAATTGATGTTTTCTCATAACATTTGATTAAGTATTTTGATTTTCAACAAAAACAAACTTAACTGGTTCAATTAAGTACAATTTAATAACAACCATGTTGTAAAAATTATGTGACTATGAGTCATTATTTTGTTAGTCTTATTCTGCAGCAATATTTTAACCTGTTTCATCATCTTTTTCAATCAATTCAAAATTGAGACTATTGTTAAAATAAACAATAGCATTTTCCTATACAGTAGATTCTGGATAATAGGCCTAATGCACATGGTCTAAAAATTATTTAAATTTTTTTAAAAATAAAAAAGACAATTCAGGTTGCTTAAGATCGGTTTTTTTATTTAATATTTTTAAATATTCAAATTAGCTACGTTTCGTTTCGTATCATAACTTCATCAGGCTTTTTGAATCATAAAAAATATTTTAGTTTCAATTTAACTTCAATAAAATTTTATTGAATTTTAAATTATTAATTTTTATTTATTGATTATCGATCTTAAACAACCTGAATTGTTTTCTTTATTTAATAAAAGCTGAGAACTGAATTTTATCATCTATTTTTTATAAATGTTCTAAACTAATATCAAAACATAATACAGTTGGTTCCTTTTAACTTTACTTGATAAAATTTAAGAAATACATTATTTGAAAACGCAAAAATATCGTTAAATCCAAAATTCCTAAATCAAGCTCCTATTGCCCCGGCATTAAAATGACGTCACAATACATAACTTCGAAATACCAGGGACGTTTTCTTATGACAAATATACCTAAACACAAAAGGAAAGATTGCTTAAATCTTTTGTTAAAATTTCTGATAATTATTTAAACTATTTACAATCTAGCAACCTCTATTTCTAAGGAAAAAGTTAATAGTAATTTTTAAGAGTGTGAAAATTTCGTCCATGGCGAAAAATTACAAAAAATATCAAATATTGTGTGAACTGTTACTGTTTCTTTGGTAACTGCTCAAAAATCTGCTTATCTCGGTTTTAATACGCATACTGATGCGTACTGGGACGTCACCTAAGAGCCATAAGCACACTAATTGTTTTCGGACTCTCATTTTCTCATTAAAATTAACACTTTTTTTTGCCAAAATAAAAAAATTTTACAACGATCGATAAGGTTCTTTATCGGTTATTAAAAAAAAATAAGCATATGGTCTATTTGAAGCAGAACAAACCGTTAAAAATCAAACTTCACAAAATCTATTTATAAAGGGCAGAAAAAAATTACTAACTTTATTATCAATTCATTTTAAATAAATGTAACATTTTACTATTTGATGAAATTGGGAGTACAAAGAAAAGGTAAGACTAAGCCCAAACTATTACTTTAGTGTTTCAAAACAAAAAGTATCATTTGGACTGAAAGGATTAGTCACAGAGCCACATTTAGGTTTTTGAGGACCCTAGTCAGTCATTGTGGGGGCCCACTTACGGAGAGATATTCGAGATTACAGGATTATATCAAAATTGATAAAAAATCAAAGGGTTTTAATGGTTTTAATATTCTCTACGAAGGGGCCATTCATAAACTACGTCACACGTTCAGAAGGAGTCAATGAAATGTGACATCGTGTGACAAGGGCCATGGAGAGTCAAAAGCTTCAACATGTCATATGTTAAAATTTAAAGTATTAAAGTTCATGGACACGAAAGATTAAGTTTTAAATCTTTTATTAACATAAATAATCGTTTATCGCATTTCTTGACTAGTCTTTTGTTTTGTCTACTATTTAAAATAGTTGAGTTTATTACATATTTTATTTTTTAATGAAAATGAATAAAAAAATGAAACTGCTGTTTAATTGTTATAACTTCTAATACTAAAATTTTAAAAAATATGGCGTCACACCAAGGGGGATGGTGCTGGTTTCAAAAATGTGACAAGTATGACAAGAACAGAGTGGATAAGGGGGAAATAATTGAAAAAAATATGGGACGCAATCAGAGTTGTCAGAAAAAAGTAACTTAATTACGTTGAAGTGACTTCCCTGTTGAAAAAGGCAATGAGAGGCAATTTGAGACCATTGCATTTAAAATTCCTTTAAATGCCTTTTTGTTTTCAATCCAAAATGGTGGATATGCAACTGTAATATTGATTAAACGGTAATAAGTTATGAGATAGAAGTATATGTTGTCTTTGTTATAGTCTATCAAGAGTTGTTAATTTGTTTTTTGGAAGGCGAAACTGGGTGGAGTCATCAACGGTGGCAAAATACAAATTCAATTTACATCCTTTTTCTATATTGAAAATTCATTATTATGTGTACACTTGCTGTTGCAAAAAATGTAAAAATATTTTCAAATAATTTAATTCTAATGCTAATCGAGGTTGTTGGAAGTAAATAAAACTTATCAATAAAAGTTCATCAAAAATTAAATAAATTGATGCTATAAAATTGATATCGCCACCTGGGTTGTTTTGAAAAAAACAAAACATTATCTATTTGAAGGTGGAGTTGTGAGATCAGCTATGTTATTAAACGCGGCCAAATACAAATTCAATTGAGATCTGTTTTCAAATCTTGAAATAATATTAGTAAGTAAAAGAGTCAAAAAATTATTATTTTAACAAGAATTCCAAGGTATCAAAAAAAAAACCTGTAGCCAAAGTTCACTGTACTATAAAAATTTGGGATTTAGCTCAAATTATACTCAATCTTTTGGAAATCATTTAAGGTTTTTAAGAAATATAATATTATAGTTTGGAAACAAAGAATTTTTAATAAGTATCTATAAATAACTATTAAGTATCTTTATAGAGTTTTTTGAAATAGCTATTTTTGTAGCGAGATTATACAATAAATTAATGTCTCATTTTAAATCGTATAGTTAGCAGACTTATTTTACAAGTTTTGCACATTAAGATGAATCGATGATGCTGAGTTGGGGAGTAACGATAGTTTTAGTTTTATAGTTTGGAAATTTATAATTTATGATTTTTGCTTTATGACATTTTTTTTATTTCCAATACAATCATTAGAAGAATATCAGAACTTACAACAATTAATTGTTCACACATTAGCGACATCTCTGAGTGTATCTGTAAACTCTTAGTAAATATTTGAACCATTTTATTTTAACCGTCGAATTAATCGAACTGTTTATTGTTGTAAATCCTGATTGGAAAATTTGGAAGCTTCGTATAGTTCCTTTAAGGACATAAAGTTCTGAAACAATCTTAATCTTATCTAAAATCTTTAAATCTATGATATACTGACGCTCAATATCATCAACCATTTGATATCTAGTGGGCAAATAATGCCAATAAAAATCAATTGATTACTAAACAAAATATCTGGAAATCTCATTTTAAACATAATTTAAGTTTTCAATTTTTTTACTACTTCGAAAATATAGTAGCGACTGAAATAGCCGAATAATCCGATGAAAGAACTACTGTTTCAACCAAATCTCTAAAACAAGTAAAACCAGAAAAAAAAATATGGACAGAAAAATTATGTAAAATTATGTGCTGTGGTGTAGACGGTGTAGACTTTGTTTTTTGATTTAGAAAACAAAGAAAACTTACAAACTTCAGCCAAATAACTGTGTAGACAATTTTTAAAACTTTGAAACCTATAACAAGAGAGAAATGCAACATTATGAAGAGAGTATTGCCTTAAATAAATGTCATGCTCTATGCTAACATAAAGGAGAAATAAATTTAAAGAGTTATATACTTAATTGTTTATTATATACTTTATTATATAATATATTATTACATTGTCTTTGTAATATAAAGTAATTCACTGAAATTATTTTGAATCCTCCCAATTCTACAACGGGTTGGAGAATTATAAAAGTGCACCCCTCGTTTTGCTGTACAACTAGATAGCTTACGATTTTCATTAGTCTGCCAATATTACTTTAATATCGATGGTGCAATCGGTACGAAAATTCAGTTTATAAATTTATTTTTTACCTTTTTAGTACGTTTTATCAGCGAGGTTTTAAAAATCTTTTTTAAGGTTTTTATTTACTTTTTATAGCTCATTTGAGTTATTTTTTGTCGACAGCTATCGAAGAAAAAGGCAGTAGGAATTGTACTGCTTTTTTCTTTTAAATCATTCACATTGAAAAAACACAAGTTTTTGTCATCGAATACTTATTCTGTTACAGCTAAATTCTATTAACAGGTACCTAAGTGTATTATTATTCTACTTGATATATATATTACCGCGTTTAACTTTGGGCAAAAAAAGCATTTAATCTATGTCTATAAAATATATACATACATTAATCTATGTATATAAAATTAATAATTTGGTATTTTCATATTTGAATGAATTGATATCAATTGTTACGATAATTATTTCATTGTCACTTATGTGTTATAAAGTACTGAAATATTATAATTGAATTTGTAAACAATCAACATTTAATTTTACTGTTAAACTGATGGTTGGGAATCTAGAATAAAATAAGACTGCTTATTGTCCTTTATTATTATTATTAAAATCGCTACATTAAGCGAGTGCATTCGCATAAAAAATTAATAATTTTGGAACACCTACGTTATTATAATTAGAATCTTATGTGACGATAATCACATAAACTTTATACCCTTGGAATACCTGTAATACAACGTGTCTTATGCGAGTACAACCGTATAAACTTAATACTTTAACGCCTATGTAAAACCTGTTGAATACCTTTTATAATAATGTAATTTTACAACGGAAATATTTAAATAAAACTCATTATCAAATTAATATTCCTTTGAACAAACAACGTGAAAAGTTTAAACTATCACACTAGAAGAAATTATCAGTGTCCCTGTTAAAAATACATTTAGAGGTATTTTGAAATCATTACGTTTAGAATGTCTTTAATAACTTTAAACGATTTTTAATGGGTTTTTTGAACATGAATTCTTTTTTAACAGGGATGACATAACTTGTTTAGAGATCTATGTATAAATGAAAATAACTTACTATCGGTAGCTAAATCAATTTTAAAAACATATTATATTCTCAACTAATAATGTTAAAAATATCACTCGAATTGATTAATCTTTGCCATAATTGTAAAATGAACTTAAATGCAAAACCTCAAATTAATGTCGATACATGAAAAAATGGACTTATTCCACTTTTAGAAATAACATCTCAAACGTAACTTAGTTATACTATTGTTCCGTTTAGGTACTTACCTATACATTATCTATTCATAAGCACCTTATCTATACATTGTTATAGTGTCCGACTGAAATTAGTTTTTACGACCGAATTTCAGCATCAGTCTTAGTTTCGCCCGAAACCGAAACTTCCATAGCTTACATATAAGGTCATCTTTTGTAGGAAAAAAGTTAATCATAATTAGTCAGTTTTTATTTTAAAATCCTTTAGGTAATTATTAACCATTTTGTCTCAAATATTTGAGCAAATCTTGAACATAACATATTATTATCACTTCTTATTTCAAACAAATTATTTGTGCTAAAATAAGGGGTTGATTTGTACATATAACAGAAAGTACCTACTCATCCTTACATCTTAAAAACAAAATCATTTCTTCTAAGCTTTGGTCAGTTTTCCCTCGAACTGAAAAAAAAATATTAAAAATTACTTTATTGAACTAAATCAGTATTCCTAATTTAAGTATCTAATATTATAAGTGAGAAACAATAATTTCTCAACATTTTCATCTCACGAATTCAGTTTCGGTTTTGGTCGTAGTTTCGGCTTGTCGACAGTCGAAACCGAAAGTTCGGTTGGACATTACATTGTTAACTGTTACATTGTTAACACTTCGAATATTTTATGACTGCAATCATCATCTTCGGTAGTATAGTGGTAAGTATCCCCGCCTGTCACGCGGGAGACCGGGGTTCGATTCCCCGCCGGAGAGTATATTTTTTTTTTTTTTACATAATTATTTCACAACTTATGTTTTTTTCTCCCACAATGTTTATCTCGAATTATTCGATTCGTTTTAATTTTTGGTACCATCACATTTTTAATTATATATGTACAAAAAAAACTTTCCTTGATTTAACGCGAACGATAGAGAACAGAAATGTATAATAGATCGAATAGAAAAATATATAAGAAAAAGAAAAAAGAGAAAATCAAGGGCAAATAAGCCTTTAATGGGAAACTGATGCAGAATTGCATGATGTTCTTCAATCTTCTGTACTAACTACCTTTCAAATCTTACAAAATAAAAATCCTTCCTTCCTTGCTACAGTCAATTTAATTAATAATTTTATTTATACAACAGATATTTTGATTTAAAATTTCATAGATACAATTTAAAGCTACATATTAGATACTATTAGTTCCAACAGAAACTTTGGTCAACTTTAATGCAGACTAAATAAAACAAAACAAAAAGAAAACTTTGACTTAGTAGAAAATGAATTAACTAAAACAAAATATTTTCGGAAGTATGTATTACAAAAAAAAAATGGAAAATGAGTAAAAATAAAACAGAAAGTAAATATACAATTTCGTTTTATTTATATATTTCTTTGTTTTCATTTCACAATCCGTTTTCAATAAATATAAAAATTAAAAAGATTTTTTTTTTCGTTTCAACTAATACAACATTACAAAGCCTGAAGTTTGAGCTTTAAAGTAGCAAAATTTTAAAATCAATTCAAATTTCCATCAGTCTATCGGAAGCTGTTAATATCTCGTTGGCATGCATGGAATTTTCAGGAATCAAATGATGTCCTCCAACCAAGCAATCAGTTAATTGAACTCCTTTTTCAATAACTACATTATCGCAAATGATACAGTTGGTCAAAACGCAACTAAAATAAAATAAAGAAATGAGTTAGTGTCAGGATTACATGATGTTAAGATTTTAATTGGAAATTTAAAAATTAGATCAATTATATTAACACATTTCCCATTGTGCAGTAGATTACAATTTACAGTTTCTAATAACAATAGCACTTTCAGCGTAATAATTCAAACGTGTACTCTATGAAGTGTCGCGCGCTCTACCGGTACTGGACCTCAAATTGATTTCATTTTTTTAACATTGTGTTCGTACTCTTGGTATCTATACTCCGTAACCTAACCATTTATTACTTTGATTAAAACCGTATTTTAAAATTTAGTTTTTTTTTGGCCTAAAAATATATTCAAATTTTTTTCTTAATAATTTTTATTTCATGTTTGTACGACGTTTCGTCATCTTTCGGGACTTTATCTTAATCGTAGATCATTAATCTTAATTCAGTACTTGATAAAGTTCCGAAAGGTGACGAAACGTCGTACAAAAATCATTAATCAAGAATTTGAATATATTTTTAGTACAAAAAAAAACCCTATGAAAATAACAAAATTACTTAATAATGGACATTAACTGAGTGAACGTATTTTAAAAACCGTATTATTATTACTTGTTCTTGTTGTTCCTATTTTTTATTATCACAATCAACTACAAACAATATTGACTTAATATTTCTAATGATAATGGCATAATCACCGTTCTACCGAGTTTAAATCTTGTGGGGATCTAAGATTCACTACACATTCCAATAAAAACGACTATAAATTAAAAAAAATACAGTATTTAGAATTGAACAACTACCACGTGCATCTTGGGCACGTTTGAAACTTGAAAACAAAAGTAAAAAGATTATAAACTCAAAAAAATTAACAGTGACAAAATTTAACTAATTTAACCGTCTCAATTGCTAATTAACTCTACTTACTTAATGGACTCATTTACTTAAGTCATAAACTTAACTCAATCGATCTTAATTCGGATTTCAATGAATAAAAATAACAAAAAAGCTAAATTTTCAGTTATAAAGTTTGAATATAAACTTGATATATTACCCTTCGGCAATCTTCACGTTGTTCATAATAATTGAATTTTGAATTCGTACTTTCAGTTCTACCGAACTAAAAGCTCCAATAAACGTTGATTTAATGCTGGTTTTTTCACTGACCCGAGCCCCTTCGCCATACAAACATTTTTCGTCAGTTTGTGTCGATTTAACTTCAGCGGTTGAATGTTGTCGCACCAATATTTTATTGTTTGTAACACTACTCCATCGATCCAAAATCTCCGAATTGGCCAAACAATACGACTGTGTCGTATTAACTCGGATCCCAAAATGATTTTCTTTAGCTTGAAGAGCAAAGCAACGAATTGTATCCCCATGATATGCCGGTTTGGTTCCCGATAAATTATCATTGTACGACGAGGTTTGACGAATTTTCTCACTTAAATCGCTCCACTTGGCGAATTGGAATATATCGTTTTTGATTTCCGCATTAACGACCGACTGGTTTTTGTCGTGTTCAATTTTTTTCGGGTTTTGGCCCACTTGTTTTTTAATAATGTGAGGAAGCAACTCGCCCTTGATGGTGGTAAAAGATTTTTCGTGTGCCAAATAGTTGAGGACCCAACGTTTCATTACGTACACATGTGAGTCTAACAACCGGCTGAAGAAACTTATATTTGAATGCTTTCGAATAAGTCGTTTCGATAGATACACAAAGTCATCAAAATCACTCGAACTTGCCAGAAATACAAGACGATTCGTTTTTGTATCGAGTCCAATTAAATCCCTTTCTGAAAAACAAATATTATCAAAATAAATTACAATATTTTCAAAGAATAGTCGGATCTCGTCGAAGCCGTAATTTGAAAACGGATTTCCATAAAAAATATAAAATAACTGAGTTTTCATTTCATTTCATGAAAATAGTGTTTTGTTTGTTCTAAAATTACTATGTTAATTAAGATTTAACATAATAATTATTAATCACATAAGTCCCAGATAAAATATCAGTTTTCGTTGAATTTTGCGTTTAATTCAACGTAAGACATTGCCTTCTGCAATACTACTTTGGATGTTGAGCAATTCAACGGTATTTTTAGAACGCCATCTATTGCTCAATGCGCCTTACTGTACAGTTCGATTTTCCGTGAATCGTAAAAGCAATTCACTGGATTCGGGTTTTTTTTTTTTTTTACTTTGAATGAAACAAAAATAACACACCTCTTAAAATATTTTATAAATTTTTTCAAGCAGAAAAATAGTGTGAATTTTAAATAAAATGAAGTATTACAATCTTATTCAAGCTGAACAGTTAGGCCTAAAGTAACATTTTGTAGATCTTTTTAATGCACTTTTGAGTATATTGGGCACATCATTCTTATTCTTTTATATAGTTTTATTAAAGGGTGGGGGAGAGGCCACTAGTAAAAATGTTCTAATGTAATTTACGAATGACTTCGATAGCCGTAAAAAATCAAGTAATGTTCTCACATGAAATTAATATTAATTAATACTAAATGTTATTGATATAGGTATTCAACAATAATAAAAAAAGTGTCATTAAAATTTTTTATATTGATATATGAAAAAGGAGTTGTGACTTGTATGCAAGGGACAATCATAAATAGCTTAAGGCTACTTTAATCACTCTGGTGTATTAGTTTGACATATTTAGATTGCAACAGACACGAAAAGTAAGAGTTTATCTCTTTCTCTTCAAACAGTGTTACGCAGTTTATTAACGGTCCCTATTCTATATTCGTACATTTAGTTAAAGCAATAGGTATATCCCCACAAATGTAAGAATTAACAAACCGAATATATAAGAATTTCATATTTATACGTGCATGTGAGAGACCCCAGTGAATAGAAAATTTTCAGGTCTCATTATTCAAAATAATTAAAATTGTCATTAAAATATTATTCAAAATAATTCGTTCTGTATACCCACATTATTCATTTCCTTATAACAGTTCATGGAAACAATCACGAAGTATAGATACAAGGAGTCCAAACGATACAGAATTGTTATTAACAATTGGGAATTTCAATCTTTTGTAAGGTGGAAAATATAACAACATGTGGCGTCATCGCAAGTGTTTGGAGCACTAACTTATGTTACCTCCATAGAAGAGAAACTTATATAGAAGTTCAAATCTATATTAAAAGTTTTGGCGTTTGGGAAAGCCACGTGATCAGAGCTTCCATAAACCGGCCTCTAGTTGACGCTGTACAAAATTAGGCTTGGCCACGTCTTAACTTGCAAAGCACATGTGTAGATAAGGGAGGGAAATTAAATTTGAAATAAATTTCTAATTTCATCATTAAGTCATGGTATAACGAAGAAAAAAATTACCATTTATTGTAGTTGAATTATTATTAGTTTAATTCGTTAATATATTATTAGTATATTATACCATTGTAGCATTATAATTTATCTTTTTAAGAAGAGAGGCACTAGACTCCTATTTTGCACGTCAATGCCATATACAGCTTTATTGTTGAAATGCTTGATCACGTTTTGGTTTTCATTTGAATAGAAGTTTCAAATAAGCCTCTTTTCTCTGGTTCGGACTTCTTGTATATATATGTCATAACTAACATCTTTAGAAAGTTTTATTGTCCATTTAAAAGTAGAGATGCAAACGATAAATCGACTTTTTCAAACATCTATGTTTTAATATCGATATTGAAGCCTAAAACATCGATCATACATTGTTCCTCAAGAACGATGTTTTATGAATGATATTTTATCCTAGCGCCACCTTCCGTCCCGTTCATTATTTACAGCTACACACATAAAAAGATATTTCTTTCTCTGAAAATCGTAGATTAGTGAATTCCGTCAAATGATAATATAACGCGTGAGATTATAAACTAACGGTAGGTTAGGTAAAATTAAATTGTAATCTAGCGACGTAAGGTTATAACCCGATGGTATCGTATATAATTATTTAAGAAATATTGTATATAAATATATTTAAACAGTGATAAAAAATATCGAAAAAAATCAATGTATCGTTCAAAAACTACGATGTCTTTAATATCGGTGTTTCACTTTTAAAAATATTGATATTTTTTAGAGCAATGTTGGCATCCTTATTTAGAAGCAATACCATCCCAGTTGGTACATTTTTTTATTATTTCAAACAGAATTCCTTATTTTCTCGAAAATGAAGCAGAAACTCAATTTTTGTAACTTCTTTTAAAAAAGTCCGTTCATAAATTATATCGCCAAGAAGATCAAATTTCAATCAATTTTTATATCTTATAATTTACCAGGTTTGTGTTTCGTCTTAGGACCAGGAATCGGAACTTTACTTGTCGAATCCAATTTGAATAATAGACTAACAATAGACGCATCGTGTTTTCGAAACAATTCAAAAACATTTTCTAAGTTATAATCGGAAATAAAATCGCATGATATAACCACAATATCGCTTGTAATTTTATCACTAATAAGTCGAAGGGCATCTGCCGTACCCAAGTCTTCTTGTGGCGGCAAGCACACATAATTGATTTTTATTTTCATATCGATTTTGTCTAATGTCTTCTGAATTTCAACTCGCTGCGACTCTGAGATAATCAGAAAGGTTTCTGAAATTTAATAAAGTTTAATCAGAAAATTTGCATAATTTCTTTTAAGACAATTTTACCGAGAAAACCCGATTTTTCTAGCATTTGTAGTGGATACCAAACTAAAGGTTTATTGGCAATTGGTAAAAGACATTTTGGGCGACCAGCGATCAATTCTGGCATACGGGAACCTCTTCCTGCTGCCAAAACAACGGCCTGAAATTCATCCTTCGGCATTTTTCTACTGCAAAAGAATGAAATTAATAATATTGTTTAAAAATGATTTTCTAGCCTCACGTACTTTAATTTAACTAGATTCACTACAGGAGACTTAAAAACAAAACTTTATTTCTGAAAATCAATTCGAGCAATCTTTTTTTCTTCAAGTTTGAAAGAAAATTCGGAAAAAAAAATCCAATTGACATATGCCAAATTATGACTTCTGCCAGTTCTGCTCAATTCACCAGTACCCTAACCTCACTTAATTTAAAACCCATATGATCCATATTACTACAACGTGCTCAACAGTGTTCAATCGGTTGAAGCAAAATTGAGTTAAATCGGTTAAATCAGTTTAAATTATCGAAAATAATTTAAAGAAATCAAGGGAATAAACTATTAGCAAAATGGAGGAAGATGAGCAACCCTCAGTAACGATTGTGCCTTGTTTGAAATGGGTTAAACGTGGTGTAGCCAAAAGAGTTCCCGATAAGGTTAATATTTTTTTAAACATAATATTTTCTTTTGTAACATTTTTCTATTTTTAGGTAGAATTAACTGAAAAAGAATTGGCTGATGTTATAAAAGCGACGCAACAAAAATTAAGGCTTCAGTAAGTATCAAAAGGATACCCAGAGAAAACGTTAAAATTCCGTTGAATTGCTTGTTTGCGTCACGTGGGACGTTGAATTTCGAAAAAAAAAACATCGAAGATTAGACGTTTAGCTTTTAGTTTATCGAAATATTGTATCGTTGATCATCCAAATTGTTCCATTAATTAAATTTAACGCCATTCTTTGAATAGAAAATGCAATTCAACAGATTGGAACAGTTTTTTTTTCATTTGATTTTTGAAATTAAGTAAAACAACTTAGTTACCTACATTCGCTTTAAATACGTAATTGCTTAAATACAAATAGTTTTGGCTCATGTTCCTTTTAGTGACGTCAACATCTGACAATGTTTCATTTTCTACTTTGTTTTTAGGTTTTTATTATAATTTGCAAATAAGTCGGGTCATAATGAAAATTTAGCGATAAAAGAGAAAACTAAAAAATATTAGGACTCAAATCCCTTTTAAACAGTCAAATCTGACAACGTTGCATTTTCTACTTTGTTTTTAATTGAATTCTTGAATAAATCGACCTATAATGAAATATAGCTAGAAAAGATGAATTATACCATATAAGATTAGAACTAACAAATAAATCGCGAATAGGATAAAAACAAAGAGTAGAAAATGCAACGTTGCCAGATATTGACCGACCTAAAAGAGATTTAAGCCAAAAAAATAGATTATGGCAAAATTGAATTTACAATAAAGGTCTCGTCGGGTTTCCATATGAAATCTGCACTGGCGTCTTGCTTAACATTAGTGCTTTTATGATATTGCTAGTTGTTGAAAATAATTTTTGACCAATTATCAAACCCCTAACCTCAATCGTTTTCGGAAAATGGGGGTTACAACCCCAAACTTCAGATTTATTTTTCTACGAAACTATGATAGATATTTGAATTAAACCAAAACGAAATAAGAGCTACTAATTGTATTTACATTATATAATTTTTTAATAATTTTCCAAATAACTATAAGGCTGCAAAAAATAGGGGTTTTTTAGTGGCTATTTCTCGAGGTACATTGACCAAAAAAAAAAAACAAGTATATTCAGTAAGTATTCAGCTATAACGTACCAATTTCGTAGGTGTATGATGATACTATTTGTTTTTTCTTAAAGAAATTGAAATGATTGCTTGATGACCATTATATATATTAAGATTGCTAATCCGTGAGACGTTTTGGTGCAAAGAAATAGTCTCTCTTACTCCATCCGTATACATTCCATGCATATCTCACTCTTCTCCACTAAAATTGCATTTCGTTATAGTTAAAGCAGCTGATCTCTGTCCGTATTACTTTCCGTTAGGATAGAGGCAAACAGGTTCTATACTAGTTTGAAATAATAAAATTCGTGGGTAGCCTAATAAGATACTTCAGTTAATAAAAATAACGCAGTTTCGTAAACTTGTCATAACTTATAGTGGGGTATATTACGATTCTCAACTAGTATCAGTCTAAGATATTAAGTCTACCTACATATAATTTTTATTTTTTTAAATATGTTTCACCCATCATGCACCTAAGAAATTGATACGTATTATAGCTGAATACTTACTGAATATACGTGTCGTTGTTTTGTTCTTTGCTCGTAGTACCTTGAGGAATAGTAAATCATTGAACGCATTAAAAATAAACTTCCTATAAATAAATTATATTTATATTTAGATCAGAAAGTGATTCAGATGAAGCAGAAGCAGAAACAGAAGCTGGACCTTCGAACCAAGAGCCGCCAAGACCCAAAAATCCAGAAGATGAGTTTGATTTTGAATCATATGATAAAACAGGTAAACAAAAAAGCTTCAAAATTTTGATGCGTAACTTTACGTTATTCTTAAAATTTTTCTCTTCGGCTAGAGGATGGTGAAACGGTCATGGATATTGGAAATATAGCTGTTTTTGAGGAAGAATCTCAAAATCAAGCAATTGACATTGGGGATAACGATAGCGAACAAGAAGATGACGAAATCAAACCCACTGATAACCTAATAATCGTTGGAAAAGTTGAGGAAGATTGTAGCATCTTGGAAATATATGGTAATAACAGAAAAGCTTAAAATTGGGTTTCCACGGAATTGCCTGCGTAACTGCTATTGGAAAGCACTGCCAAGTGTATACGATAATGTTCAGTATATTGTGAGAACTTTAAGAAAGACTTAGCCGAAATCTTCGTGTTTTGATCGGTACTTTTGGTTCCTGTTATCATGGTTCCCAAAAAAAAAGCCGTTGAATACCGTTTAATTGCTATTAGATCTAACGTATGACGTTTAAGTCCATACAGTAATTGAATTGGTGAGCTAATAAGCAACGAGCGTTATTTGATTTATTAAATTTAAAATAAAGTTGTATTGCTCAACATTTAGCCAATCAATTGCTTTACCATATTCAATGTCCCACGTTAAATAAAACAAGTAATTCAACGGATTTTGAGCCACTGAGATGTATAACTAGAGTAAATCTGGTCGTCGTTATAATTATTCTACTCCGTTCCATATGCCGCCTTAGGTAAGAAAGAATATATTTTGTACAACTATCCTTAGGAAGGGGTACGAGCACTTGGCAAATTGAGAGGAAATGGCAATATAAAATTTAACATGGGGCTTATGGAGCAAGTTTACTGCACTCTTAGTCATATATCTCAGTGATTTTGAAGTTTTTTTTTCTTTTGGTAATATAACAAACAAGTCGGTTGTCTAACATACAGAAGTACCATCTCGTGAAAAGCCATCGTGAAGTACCATCGTGGAAACCCAGTACAAGATTTATTATGAAAAATCAAAATTGTGTTTATTAAAATTTAATAATTTTCTCTTTAACAGTATATAATGAAGAAGAAGGAAGTTTATATGTTCATCATGATTTCATTCTGCCCAGCTTTCCACTATGCATTGAATGGTTAAATTACGACCCTTCCGATCCAGAACCAGGTACTAAAATTCATCGTAATAATTTTAACTGCATTGACTGTTGATCAAATTCTTCTCTGTAAAATAAAAAACTAATTCATTGGCTTTGAACCATTTTAAAACTGTTTAAATTTTAAAGTAATTCGAATTTGATGATATCAAGTAACTACTTTAAATCAGTTTTCATTTTTTTTCTAATATTGTTTGTACACATATGTATAAAGTATATTGTTGCCTTATTTATGTAATATAATTTTCAAAAGTAAACTATAAAACATAAATATGAAAAATGAATTACTAGCGTATTGCTCATATACGTATTTCGATTGTCAAGCAGTCTGCACCAAGTAGTATTGGATCACTCCGTGAATCATGTTTCTAATAATTTTGGTTATTTATTTGCTATGTTTTAAATTATGATTTGTGACGTCATAAATGAGTATACCCAGAAAGTTCACAGGATGTCAATAACTTCTGGAAAACTGGAACGTCAGGCATTTTTTGAATCTTGAAAGTCAGGGGAAAGTGTTTTGTTAGAAATTATGGGGAAAACAAACTGTATTTGAAGTGTTCCTGGGTAAAATAGGCTACTATTGAAATATTTTATCTAGTTCGATTTTCCTGAAAGTTTTGTATTACACTCAGTTTTTATTGTTATTTACCATCAATTTATAACTACCAAGGTTTTTAGTGACTCTTGAGTTATTAAAATCCATAAATCGAGAAATACAGAAAGTTTTCTCGATATGAGATTCGAACCATAGATATACAATATAGAGTACTATAGAGTTTGTTGAAGTGAAAAGACAGTTGAGGAGAGATAGGATCTCCCAATCGAATACTAGATTAAACATGAGTCCTCCATATTCCACTACCTCTGATTCGAACCCAACACCTACTAGTTTTGTAGTGGCCACTTTGACCACTCGGCCACCAGTAGACTACGATAAGTTTTATTTTCAAACAATCGTTACTATTGTAAAAGTAAATCAAGATTTCAAATGATTCCAATAGTTATAATAGAAATGAACTAAAACAAACTATTTTAAGAATTTTTTTCTTTATTAACAAAAAAAATCAAATACCATTTCAATTTTCAGGAAATCTATGTGCGATAGGTTCAATGTCGCCTATAATAGAAGTATGGGATTTGGATATTATAAATTGTCTAGAATCAGCTTATGTGCTCGGAAAAAATGAAAAACGAGTTAAAAATAAAAATAAGAGCAAAGCATTTTTAAAATCACGTAAGTGAATTATAAAAATCGTACTAAAAGTTGCGGAAATTCATTGTTACAATTTTTAGGAGGACACACAGATGCTGTTTTATGTTTAGCATCGAATCAAAATTACAACCACATACTAGCCAGCGGTTCTGTTGATCAGAGAATTCTTTTGTGGGATTTACAGATTGGAAAACCTAGTATTGATTTGCCGGGTTTTAAGGAAAAGGTATTTTTTTTTAGTATCTTCAAAATTTATTTTAATACAATTTTGTATTACAGGTTCAATCAATTAAATGGCATCCCTTCGAAGCTCATACCTTACTTGCAGGTTGTGCCGATTCAACGACCCGAGTAATTGATTGTCGAGAAGAAGCAGCCGGTAAATATCTCAGTTGGCAACATCAAGGCGAAGTTGAAATCGTCGCCTGGAATCCAGCAGATCCATTCTGTTATATAACCGGGACCAGTGAAGGCTTCTTATCCTGTGTTGACTGCAGAAATGAGTCACATTTGTGGAACTTCCAGGCACATTCCAAAGAAATAACAGGTATGTTCTGAAAGAATTTTTGGCTCAAATCCCTTTTAAAGCAGTTAAATCTGGCAACGTTGCATTTTCTACTTTGTTTTTAATTTACTTCGCAAATATATCGGCCCACAATGAAAATGTAGCCACAGAAGAGAAAATTATACTACTTTAGAATTTAATTAGCAAAAAAATTGCGAATTGAAAGCAATAGAAAATGAATCAAAAACAAAGCAGAAAACCCAACGTTGCCAGATTTGATTGTTCTAAAAAGGACTTAGGGTGAATTTTTAAGGTAATTATTATATATTTCGTCTGATAGGTTTATCTTTGAGTAAATTGCATCCCGGAATGATGGTTACTGCATCAAATGATGGCATGGTTCGTACATGGGATTTCTATAATGAAACCGACAAATATCGAGGAAAGCCAACTTTGGTAGCCGAAAAAGAATGTGGTATGGGAGCGTTGCAGTGTTTAGATATGTGCCCAGAAAATTCATTTACGGTTGGAATAGGTGGAGATAAGAAAAATAAAAACTTTAAAGTTGTCGATTTATTATGTAACTCTGAAAGTAAGTTATCTTTCAATTTAAAAATTTTTTTTTAAAAATAACTTGTTTCTTTTTTATTTCAGTAAAAGAAAGATTTTCAAATCGCCAACCATTAGAACTACAAATCGATGAAAACTAATTCCATTTTTGTTATTTTAACAATTTTAAAAATTTATTTTGTACAAACAAATTATATTTATAAAATTCACCTTAATGCGTTGAGCTCATAAATTTATTTCCCGTCTTTGGTTCCTTGATAGTAAATGTGATGAGCAAAATTAAGACGTAGAATTGGTGCAAAAGCACTTAACCACGTTATTATAACATTGGATGACTCCGCTGCAGAACATTTGAGCAGTTCTGCCGTTTTGCACATATGGATTGCGAAAAACGGACGTTGGAGTATTGGGTGGTCCATTTGTGTAATAATCGAGTAAAATTCCTTATCGTGAACTTTTTTGATTTGAATAAAATCGTGAATTTCGTTCAATAGTAACATTTCACCGCTGCTTTTGGAAATAATGAAACAAAGCATTGGAACTTGATAACTGGTATTATAGGCAATATGATATTCACATTTAAAGTAATTATAGTTTTGATCAGATTGTTTTATTAAATTTTTTTCGCTGCAGTTTTCTAACGTTTCTTCTTCAAGATAGTCTAAAAGACTGTCTGAAGTGTTTCCATATTTTATATCCTTAACTTTAATGTGTGATGTTTTCTTTAAATATTTGCCATTTACGTGTTCTATCAACGTCCATCCGTCATAATATTTGGTTGATAACTCAAAAATATTTCCTATATTTTTCAAAAATTGATCATAACTGATAGTTCCATCAAATTCTGACATATTCGATGTCAATGTTTATAAGTGGATTAAGCTTTGACAACTTTCAAAGTATGTAAATTGGCAATTTATTAATTATTTTTTTAATAGTTGAAAAAAATATTTTCATTAGGAACTAATTTGACACTTATGTCACTTGATTGACGTATGGCAATTTATTGATTTGTGGCCTTTACAAGATGATACACAACATAAACAGTTCATTGACATCCATTAAGCAAGAATTACATTTTTGGAATTTGTAAAAAGTAACGACGAAATATTTTGGTTTTTTTTTTGTCATTCAAGAGTTCTGGAAAAAAATTTGTCTCTCGCATATTGTCCAGGAAAACCCTTCTAACTTGACCTTTAGAACTTTTCTATATATATTAAAATTTCGTTTTGCGCCATTGGTTTTTTTGTCGCTTGAGATTTTTGAAAGAAAAAATATTATTGCTTGTTTATTTTTCCGGAAAAATCCATTTGAAGAAAAAGCTCGATTTGGGTCATTTCCCAAATATAGAATGCTTAAGGCATTTAGTAGCATCTTGCGACTTATATAGCAGTTACGGAGCGATCCAATACTGCTTGATGACCACTGAGGAAGATTGCTAGGCAATCGATGTACGTATCTTGGCATGACGTCAGTGATTCAATTGTTTGAACTTTTATTCAAATTTGTGTTTATAGTTTGGTTTGGTAAATTATGTTACATAAAAAGGACCACAATATATTTTACATATTGTATAAACAATAAAATTATACGATACTAGAATTCAGTTGACAAAAAAATCACGAGTTGAATTAAAAAAAAATAGAAAATGAGACGTTGCCAAATTTTGAAACTGCTTATAGCTACTTGTACCTATTTGGCTATATTTTTGTTTAGAAAAGATTAAAGTAGTTGAGCTTATGATTTTCATTTTGTCTTAAAAACATCGCCAACATACAACTTCTTACCACTGGGGGTTCGAAAATGTTCACACCTTTCATTCTAACGCTTAAAAAAGTGGTGGGTGAGTCTCATGTTAAAAAGAGATAGTATTCGAATCAACAATGGAAGCCAACTGGCAAATAATCGGTTTTTGTCTTTAATTTAATCTGGAGCATAATAGTCTTATATGGAAAAGCCCGCTCATCAGGTATATAAGCAAAAGGTCACAGAAGAATTTAAATTAAAATTTTGACAACAATCAAAGCGATTTAAAATAGTTATTTACTAAGCGATTATTTGAAGTACGATTGTTAAAAAAAATGCGTTTTGTAAATGAATTTGTGCTTTTTAATTAAATTTAAATATTAAGTGACTGCATCTTATAAATAAAGTATTTTATATCCAAAAAGTATAGATTACCTCTTTTTAAGAAGAGCCTTAACGGAAATCTCATTTCTGATTTGAGAAAATCTCACTACGAAAATATCTCGTGATATCTCGATTATAATAATAGATAAACGTAAAAATAAATATTATATATGTCGACAAAGAATCTATTTAAATACATACGTGTGAGTGAAAAAAACATAGAAATGAAAACCAAATATAATAATTATTGTCTCAAATTAACCAATTATGGTCATTTGCCAGTTGTGTCAATGTTGGTTGTGAATGTTGCACGGGTAGCTACTTGTAACCACAAATTTACTAATACTAATCCAGGGTACCAAAAGTACGTATTCAAAATGGAACTCTAGACTTACAAGTCTCTCCTCCTTGGCTATATCTTTTATCGATTTATAACAGTCATTCATAGTCAGTGATGATAATTTATTTATATTGCATTAGTTATGAATAAGCTTTTTGGTTCAGTAAAAGAATAAATATCGATATAAGGATTAAATCTTTATTTTGAAGATTGAAAACGAAAAATATAATACATTTATTTTTTCAATACAATACAATAAAATCAATGCTTTATAATGATGTGGTACTCAACTATAGAGGAAGTGGCGGAACAAGACAATATCATACAATATTTTATTTACAAATAATGTAAGTTTGCATTAAATTCAGTTAAGCAATATGAATTCCTTTAAAATAGTGTATATTGCCCCATCACTTCTCAGTAATATTCCTACAATTATTATGCATGGCTTCAGTCTCTTACGGTTTTATACATATTACAATTAAAATATATGTTTCTATAATACATACATATACAACAATTACTTTAGCCCACTAGTGGCCGAGTGATTTAGGTTATCGCTCCAAGACTGGTAGATCCTGAGTTCTAATCTTGTAATGAGCAAATTTTGAAGTTGCCAGGAAATGCTCGATTTACGAATTTTTATTAACTTTACAATCGTTAAAGACCTATTACAAAAGCGACGGTAACTAACAATTATTATTACTAATTATTTATTTCGTCAAGAGTAATGTCATCTATAAACATATTAGTATTAAGGAATACTATTTCGTTAAGCTTATTTGGCTTTAACATATTACGCCTAGCGTTTAGAGTAAGTCCAGTCTTAGAAAATAACCTTTCCAAAGGTACTGAGTTTGCCGGTATTGAAAGATATTTCAACGCTAACTTGGCGAGTTCGGGAAATATTCTTTCGTGGGATTGCCAGTATAGCAATGGATTTTCTTTGCGTGGCAACAATTGAGATTCAACATACTGCTTAACCATTGCCACAGCCGTGACTGTAGGCTGTGAACGAGCTGTGAGTTGCGAAATTTCCCGATCGAAATGAATCCAAGGATCATCTTCGTCTGGTTCAAGAGATAATGTATTAGTAGTATTCATAGAATTTTGCTGTATTTGTTCACCTCTGCTTAACAATGTTATCAGCTCATCCGTAACCAACTGCTGTGCATTGTTTGCATTTTCTTCAGTTCCGAATCCAGCTTTCTTAAAACGTGGATCTAAGAACGTTGCTTTAGCTACCACTTCCGTTGTTTCCAAGCTAGCGAAATGGCCAGACACTACATCTAGAAGAGTCCCTTTCAAGTCCTTACCAATTTGCGTTGGTATAGGAAGAACTCGTAGTTTGTGTTGTAAGCTTCTGATAAGTGGCACTATTTTTGAAATAGTGACAAACTTTTCGGAAGATAATTCCTCGATAATTCGTAGTAGTGCTTTTAGAACTATCACGCAATCCGCGATGATGGTCCATTCTACTCCGGACAAATTTTCTGGTGTTGAGTTTGATGTCAACTCGGTTAATGCCACTGATAAGGGTTGTTTTAACTCCAATAGTCTTTCAAGCATAGTATAAATGGAGGTCCAACTAATGGGTACATCTTGCTTAGGTTTTAAATTTGGTACACCTAATAACAATTGCTTTTCACGCAATTTGTTTGTAGCTAGCATATTGTGCTTAAAGTGGCCTATGATACCACGGCATTTCAACAAAATTCTGGACAATTCTGTGGAATTAGATATGACCTCATTTACTAAATGATTCAATGTATGTGCTATACAGGCATAATGATATTTGTGAAGTTCTGTTAGAACTACATTTTTTATGCTAGCCGCGTTATCTGTGACCACAGTAATAATTTTATCAAAAATACCATATTCATGAAATATAGATTTTAATACTTCTCCGGTATTTGCACTTGTATTCGAAGCCGTCACTTCTCGAGTGTCCAAAACTGTAGATATTAATTTGTAATCATTATTAATATAGTGGATGGTTAAAGTTATATACGATTTTTGATTGTCTGGTTGCCAATAATCAGTAGTTGCAGATATGTGATCAATATGTTCCAGATCTCTTAATATTTTTGAACGGATCTCGTTATAATGCTGTGGGATTAAAGTAGTACTCAAAGTTTTTTTAGATGGTAAAGTATACTTCGGGTTTAATTTTTGACAAAAACGTGTAAAGCCTTTATCTTCCACTAGACGTAAGGGTTGATAATCAAGGACTATCATTTCAACAACCGACTTATCAAGATCATGTATTTGATTATTCGTTAATTCACTATTATTCTCATCATTTATAGCCGATACCGATTGTTCTCTTTTCCGTTTTACTGGTAGTATTATGTTTGGTAGTGGTAGTATTATATTTGATAGTGGCGGTTCATCTCTTGGTGGATTCAAAGTGTTCACTGATATAGTCGAAGACTGCATAGTTATACTTTTTTCAGAGTTAACTAAGGGTTTAATCGTATCATCTTGTACGTGGATGTAAGAATGATTTCTTCTTAAGTGTTCTTTCAAATTTGTGGTGTTACCGGAGAATTTGTACGATTTATTACATTTAGTACAGGTAATATTTCTTTTTTCAGAATCAGAGATGAAGTAATTCCAAACAAAAGATCTTTTCTTCGATGGTCGCATCATTTTACAATTTGATTGCTTCCTTTGCTTAATTGAGCCAATCTGAAATATAAAGATTAATAAACAAGTTATTTGTTGTCACAAAACCCACAATTTGTAAGAAAAATATAAGGAGTACAAATATATAAGATAAGTTTTGAGATTTACTTGTAGTGGCTCGATCGTTAACAAAACAAAGGTGTATAGTTCGAAAAAAATCGATTAAGTACGAGTTTAACTTGTAGGTATTTAGATGGTTTGTTCACCACGGGAAGCTAACAAGTATATCAACCGGTCGAATTTTTTCCCCAAAGCCTATTGTATATTAAAACTATTTTATTATATTATATTTATTATATTATTATTAAAATCCCCTAAATTTGAACCTGATAAAATTTTCAATCAATTTATAAAACTTAATTAAGTGATATTCTATATCATTTTATAACATAATTACTTGAATAGATTAAATATACAATAGTACAACTAAGTTTAACAGTCGAACCATAGAGGGCGGCAAAGTATTTTTATTAGAGTTGAAACTTTACTGCCTAGCTCAATTTAGCAAAAAATTCTGATAGAATAAAAGAATTTTCCGCCAAAAAATTCCCGTTGTCAAATGTTTCTCCCTAAATTTCGAGGAAAAACTCCCAAGTTGGCATCATTGGAAGCTAAGGTAATATATAAGCAAGGTTTATAAAATACACAGGTGGCCTCATGGTGGCTACGTGACGTATCCAGAAGAAATTCGTACATATCTTCAAACTGATTCAATTTCAAAATTCTTCGTATGTCGTCATTTTTTTTCTAATGGAGCAACCTGTGTAATTTACAAACCTTGATATATAAGAAGGTATTCCAATATTGCAATGCATGATGGGAAATGTATTAAGATGTGGCGCCGCCACGAGAGTGTTTCGAATACTAACTTTAACATATTGCTTTCTAAACTAACCACGATGATGGGAAATGTGTTAAGATACAGCACCAAGTATCTACTTAGCACTTGTATACTTTTCCGATGAGATATTATTTAAAAATAATAAACCACTGAAAAAGTGTTTAGCACTTCTAATTTTTAAATTATCCACTTCGGCGACATTCTACAATTTCTTTACTCGACGCAAATTTTTCATCCACATCTTTATTTTTTAATATTATGAAAAATATACCGTAACCCCAGTCTTCCTCAAGATAGGAGCCACGACACTATTTATCAGTGTTGCCAATCATTTCTTTTTCCATTACCCGTTGGAATTCGTTGCAATACACGAATTTGCCCGAATGAATAAGAAGTATTACCAAATTCAAATTTGGAAAAATAACTAATTAATATCAATTCTTTATCGTTCGATTGACTCATTTATTATAATAACCAATAATTAGCTAGTAAAATTTATAATCTGAACTTATTTGTTTGATTCGATGTAAATTTAAAACATGAATACAGTAATAAAGCACGTGCAAGATGACAACTATTGGTTATACCCAAAAATTCCCCAAGATTGAAATACCCACTGGATTACCCACAAGAAATAAATTTACCAGCAGTTCGGATAGTTACCCAAAGTTTAGTAACACTATTTACCCTCTGGACTGTGCAGAGGGTGAAAAAATAAAGACGATACAATCGTGATAATATAAAAAAAAATCAGTTATCTCGATGATATCTATATTGAGCCTGAACCAGCTACCTCATTTATAAGGTAATAGTATATTTTTTAATTGTTATTTATCGTCGCTCTATAACTACTAAGGTTCTTAGCGACTCTAGGGTTAATAAAAATCTGTAAACGACAAATATTGAAAATTTGCTCCATACGAGAATCGAACCCAACACCTACCAGTTTTGAATAATATTTTATAAAGGATATTTGGCACGGGCGACGTGGTTCCCAGTTTGGGAAAGATTGAAGTAATCAATACATTTTTGATGATATTAAAAAAATAAAGATTAGGATGAAAAATTTGCGTTGAGTGAAGAAAACGTAGAATGTTGCCGAAGCGGACAATTTAAAAAATAAGAAGTGATAAACACCAATTTTTCAGTGGTTTATCATTTTCAAATAATATCCCATCGGAAAAGTATTCAAGTGATAAGTTGATACTTGAGACGACAGTCTACAATCTCATACTGGAAGAATTAAATTCCTGTTTTCTCTTCATAAGGTTTACGTACAAGAGGTTCAGATTTTATGTCGTACTTTGAAAATTTATTATAATTAGTATTATCATGGTTATTTTCTCTTCTTCCACAAAGTTTCTACACTTTGGAGAAGATTCAATAAATTCGAAAACGTTATTAGAGAACATTACTTGGGCTAATGGTGTTAGTTATAATTTTTAAACCATATGAATATCTATAGTATAATATATATAAAGCACACTGAAAATCATTATCTCACTATGTCCCAAACCTAAGATTAGTCATTTTTGAACATTTCAATCAAAAATTTTTCAAAAAAATTGTTTGCACATTTGACTAATCGATTAAAAACAATAGATTTTCAAAAATCTTTTGAGTTTGGAATGAAAAGTAAAGATCACGTTTTTAAATATATTTTTTATGTGTCCCATAAAAGAAAATCATTGTCTTACATCTTTGCTAACAGTCGATATATGACCGCATCAGTAATCATTGAACGCTCTCATCGATTTTTGATAGTTAGCAATACTATCAATTATTTCAAATATTTAAGTCATCTTACACGTATTATAGTATCGATCCAAAAAAAATATAAAAATGATTTCAAGATTACATTTATAGTCGTCATTCCCTCAGATTGAAAGAAATAGAGGTATTTACTATATCTTAATAATAATTACACAGTAAAGTAAGTTGTCAGGTACAGTAAACTTAACAAAAATTCAAATGTAACAAAAGTTTATGTTCCAAGATTTTTTAAGTTATACTTCATTTCATCATTCCCTCACTTTAAATTGAAACGAGGGAATGACGATATATGAGGTAATGGCTTTTAAACTAGTCGAATTTGACTTTTTTTATTTCTTTACTTCTTTAACCCTTATACAATTCACCGTTTTTTCCTGTTTAAGTATGAGAACATCATTTATATTGACTTTAGTGAAATTATTGATGTAAGTACAATGCAGATACATGTAGTTCATTTTGATGGGGGAAGACAACAAATAATACCTTACAGAGGAGTATTATGTTTAACGTAACGATAATATTATTAGGGTCCAAACTTTTTGCTCACTATCAAACAATAACAGAGACAATTCAATAACCGTATGGTCTATAAAAAATGACCACTATATTGGTAAAATCTAGTTACACAAATACTACAAAACTAATATGTTTAACACAATTAAGTTATTGTCATTACTATTAATTAGAAATTAGTTAGCGAGATGATAAATAATAATCCTTCTCAAAAAATACAACTCTAAAATTAAAGCTTTTGACAACCTTTGAAGTCGTTTTTTTTAAAATGGTTTAAGAATAGGTTGATAGAGAAGTGTTGATAAAAAAAATCAAGAAGCATATGACAAAAAGGAGACATGTGATCATTGGCCATCGTATGAAGTTAACTTAAGTCACTTAAAAATAATTTTAAAATTTATATCTTTTGAAGTCATTACCGACAATCAATTTGCTAAACCAACTTTCAGCAGAACAAACCATATAATGGTAGTCATGTTTGTCCTTTTCTCTTATTTTTAACGTTAATTTCACTATTAATCTGTTGCTTAAATTATTCAAAAAACGGCTTTAAAAGCCTTAGTTCCAAACTCGTCTTTTCTAACGGGGATAAATTAATAAATTTACTAGAAATAGATAACGTTGAAACTATAATGGTAGACGCATATGAAGTTCAGTAATGAAATCATTGGATATCCTGATTATAACCATTACTAATGAGTAATTTACTAATATATAGGTACAAATACAATATTTATTTCAAAGGCAATTTTAACAATTAGTAAGGTTTTTACGGAAAGAGGCCATCCATAAATTACTCCCCTCCACACCTCTTCCATCATTGTCGCAGGTAGCCACATTTTTGAAACCCCTTCTTTGGTAAGACGTTCTATATTTTATAGTTAGAAATAATTAAAATAAAACATTAGTTTCAAATTTTTCATTATAAAGCTTTTGGCCCCTCTTTGCCTTTGTCATACGATATTTCGTTGATTTCTTTCTCATATTCATTTATAATATCCTCTACTACTAGCTAAAGTCATTATTAAAAAATACAAAACCTTTTCTTGTAAATGCTTTCCTTTGTATGAATCCTTATATTCTTGAGATTGCGTTTCTGTAACAAGTCAAAATATTCGAAAATAAATCAGCTGGTAAAGGTATGAACAAATATTAATGTTTTCACATAATCGATGCAAATTCTTTAACATTTTACCTTCTGTTGTTGCAACCGATGTTCGTGCTGAAACTTCTGCAGTGTCTACTGTATAAGAATTTTCAAAACTTTCATTTTCCGAGGAATATTCTTTGCAGATTTTGCTGTTTACAATTCCGAAACTATGTTCTTCTTTGGTATTATTGAATGGAGATGAAATTGGATCGGTAATCGTTTCATAAAATGAACCATCGGTTACAGTCTTCAATTTAGTTTCTACTTGAGAACATTTCATTTTAAAATCATAGCAAGATTGTACTTTCGCAGTACAAATGCAACATAACGGTTGACAATGGTTTTCAGCATCTAAACCCTGCAAATATTTTGGTTAATAAGGGTAGGTTTTTTAGATTAGGTTTATATTGATAGCAAATTAAAGCACTATAGCAAATTAAATGCACCCGATTGCAAATAAAATTAATTTTTCTGTAAATAAACTGCATTCCTTATTAATAAATTAGATTCACGTAGGACGCAATTCCTCATCAAAAGTAATTCAGCTTGCAATAGAATAAATTTTATAAATGCATTGTTAGAAAGAAAAATAGTAGTATAATCGTCTCGAATATCATATAAATATAAGTTATACAAATCATATTTTTCTCAGTAATTACCGGTAAGAAATGTAAATGTTGTAGAACCTGTGCCACTGATAATTCATCACATTCTTTTAAACATTGTTGTAAAGGAACCATGACTTTGTATTTTTCCAAGCAAATTAAACATTTTTTTTCATATTTTAATCTCGACATAATTCCAACCAATTCCAACTATTTCACAATTTTACATTTAGTATAATTTTAACATAACTTTTGTTACACTCCTTTACGCCTTTACAAAATGTTACACAACATAAACTGTTCATGGGTGTTTTGTCTAATTTTTATAATTTAGTACAAAAAAAGGGAAATTTAAAAATAATTAAGTTATTATTCATTGTTGTTAATGCAAGGATAATACCAGAGCCACCCTTAAAGCAGAGCAATTGAATATCCGAATCAGAAGTCACGTATAATATATAAAACATAAAATACATACACAGTATAACACCAATCAACCAATCAATACCAATATCCATAAAACAAGCAAGACTACGGTTCTTACAGCGTTACAATTTGAAAAAACCTACTGATGGTCGAGTGGTCTAGGTGACCGCTCCAAAACTGTTAGGTGTTGGGTTCGATCTTCGTATCGAATAAATTTCTCGATATTTCTCGATTAAAGATTTTTGTAAACTCTAGAGTACCTAAGGACCCTAAGTAGTTATAAAGCGACGGTAATTAACAATTAAAAAAACGATTTGAAAGCGGATTTATATAGATTTCGACGAAATGAAACGAAAATAATATTTTTGTGACGCAAGTCACTTTTAGCACAGTCAAATCTGGCAAAAGTGCATTCTTTACTTTGCTATTAATTTAATTCCTGAATAAATCGGCCCCCAATGAAAATGTAGTCACTGAAAAAAAATTATACCATATAAAAATTGAATTAACAAAAAAATCACGAATAGAATAAAAATTGAATAAAAAACAAAGTTGAAAATTCAATGTTGCCAGATTTGACTGTTCTAAAAGGGACCAGAGCCAAATAAACATTCACCCCTGGACTCCTTGTGAAAAGTTTTTTAATACGAAGAAAAAATTAGGTGAAGCCGCTACCAATTACCTTTTTTTTGAAAGTCAAGAGGGTCCAAGGCATGGGTTCCTAACCGATTTTGGGCTATGCCCCACCTAGGCATTTCTAAAATCCTGATGCCCTCTCGTGATATTTAAGTTTTGTTTCTCAAAATTTTACGGTTATTCACCTAACGGAAGCTTAAAAGGTCATTAACTTAGTACCTAATAAACAAGCTTCTAAGGAGTCATCCATGAAAGAGAAAAATAAAAAATGAAAGATCAGTTAAAAAATAAGGTTTCCAAACATATAATAGAGAACTGAAATGGAGAAATAACAAATATTTGATGGAAGATTATTCTGAAATAAATGAAAAACAATTCACTGTTAGTAACTCATACTCGAATTATCCCATAGTCTTTGGTATAGTCAGCCGAAGGGGGCACGCTGGGCACGTCTTACCCATCACCCACCAAAATATTGTCATGCCGGTGGGCCCTGCACCCGATGTTGGGAACGACGGATCTATATACAAAATAAACTACTTTTTTAAAAAGTATCTGAAATTATTTTGAGTATCTTGATACTCGTTAAAAAAGGAATTTAAATATTTAACTTAAGTAAGTTTTAAGATATTCAAAACATTTATTTTTGGTTACTTTGTATGTTATGTATGTACTAAGTTTTGTAACATATTGGGTATAGTTATTTGGTAATCAGATGATGTATTTCTTATCTTTATTATTATAATTTAAGAAAAAAGAAAATAAGTTTACCTAATCTATAGACATAACCCACTTTAAACTATTGAGGATTAATATAAGAGGTGTATAAATTGAATCTTATAGAACAAAACAAAATAAAATTCTGTATCTTATCTCTCGGTATCTACGTTATTCTTCGGTATCTAAGATATTCTTTTAATATACAAGATACAGTTCCCTTTAAGAAGAATTTATGATACTAGATACTTTTTGCCAAAAATAAAGGAACTGAAATACAGTATCTTAGATACTTTAAAATATCTAAGTTACTCTAAAGTAACTTAATAAATTTAAAAAATTAGCGACGGAAAATAACAATAAAAAATAATATTAGATTACTATTTATCTTGCATTTAATTGTTATTTACTTTAAATTTAAATCATTGAAATAATTCTATTGTGCATGATCTAACAGTTAGGTACTAATTGTCGGCTTTTATTTTCAATTTTAACTGAAAATTGTTATTGTTCTAGTATGATGGTATTTGACAAAGAAATTAATTCTTTGTGTGTAATTTATATATTTTTAGTAACATAACTCAGTTGAAAGATTCAATCAAATTATGCCAAAGAAAAATATATTTTGCATCATCTACATAGAGTGGCTGCAATGATCATTGTATTAAATAGGTCGCGATTCTAATTTCCAAACCAAAACAAAAACATTATAGTTTCCAATCGAAAAAAACGGTATTATTGAGATCAAATTTCCGAAAAAAGGCCACTAACATCTGGCCAGAAGCAAAGCCGCGATACACTCCATTCGAATCGTCCCTGAATTATTCGCATAGTCTTAACGAAATAGTCGCGAGTGCAAGTTTAAATTATTCTAATTTTAGCCCCTTCAACTCTCACACCCGAGTCCGACATTCCCGTTCCGAATTTTCGTTGTGTTTCGACCAAATCGCATCGAGTAGGTAGATGACACCAAAAGCGATAGTTTTCGATCGACGTTAATTTTAGAAAGTTAAAAAAAATGTCATGTAATTTTCAATTTTTTCGTTTCGATTTTCCGTGTGTGACAAGTTCATAGATTTGTTGAAGGTACCCACAAGTGACGATCTGAACGAAGAATAACGTGAAATTTTTTTAAGCCAAATAGAAAAGTTTGATGTGCGGGGTTATTTTTAGTTAACATCTCTCGTTATGTGAGATCTATACACACACATCCGGTCCTGAGTGAATTTTGTATTATTTTTTTCTTTTCTCAATCAATGTAATTTGTATACAAAAACAGCCAAATTTGAATCCAAATCGGTAAAAAACCGACGCAACAATTTTCTGAATCTCTTCAACAATTTTGCATGTGGATCTCAAAAAGAAAAAGTCATAAAAATTAGGCAAATTTAAAACGAATTGTGTCTGGTTGATTTCGAGTGATATTTTTGTCCATTCCGTGATTTTTCTTTTATTTCCTTTCGCTTCGAAAAGCTCAACATACGCACACTCAATTTTCGGGATCAGTCACTGGCAAACGCCCAAAACGCCACTCGAAAATACTTCCATTCGATTCTTCACCGTCTTCGTCACCGGTTTCAAGTTTAATTATAACAAAGACATCAACTTGAGTTCATTCAACAACAATGTCGCGAAATGAGTCAGTGTGCGAATTTCGGAACATATGAAGTTAATCGTGTAACCCTTTGTGCGTCATGCGAACAAAATGAATCGCTTTCCCGAACCGGTCAAGCCCCAAGAAATCCCGAAGAACGAGGTTCAACGCTCCTCATCCCAAACCCACTTCATCAAAGTCAATCCAGAATTTTCGTCAAACTCAGGTCCGAAACGCTCATCAAGTGGTATCCTCTCCCTTTTTAAATGGTTCAAAAAAACCTCCGACAAACGCATCGACTTCAAAACCGACCTCTCTTCAACCTCTTCTTCATCCCAATCGTCTCTCGACATCGATGATACCTACCCCGAATACCCTGAGAATTCCTCCGGAATTCTCGTCTCAACCCTTACGCGAAACCAAAACAACGCCAGTGTCGACTCAGTTTTTAGCACCGCAACAGTTGCTTCCTTCACCTATGTTCCCCCGGCCAATTACAACCCCTTCGGAGACGCTACTGCACCCGTAAAACTTCTCGCTCCTGGTCCTGACACTGCTACCCACAAGAAACGGATGAAACAACTAGAAAAAATTCGCGAACTGGACAAAAATATCACTCTTCGCAAAAAATACAAACTTTTCTCAACCGAGACCGTAACAAAGAAACTCGCAGTCGAAAAAATCGACGATAATGTTCCAATCCACCGAGACTACAGTGAACTTAGCTTGCCTCTACTAAAAAAACCAAATGAGGACACCAATCATCTCAAAGTAAATTCTACACCAAGTGCAAAAAACCATCGACGAACCGCGTCAGATAGCAGCAAAAACAAAAAAGCCGGAGCCTATTGTCATGTTAAGGGCAAAAGAAAAGCTCCATCGCCACCAAAGCTCAAACCAATCACTTCCGATTCAACACTCGGCCGTCGCCTAAAACGCCAAGCTCCTCCACCGCCATCTCCAAACTCTGACAATCGACCAAACATGCATAAAATTCCTGATGTCGTATGCAACGATTCCCTCAAACTCGAGTATGGTGTCCTCAAACCAGCTAAAGACTCGCAAAAAATTCCAACCACTAACTGTGATGAAGTGAAACCTACCAAAAAACCATCTTCAAGTTCACCAATTGCTCCACGACCTTGGTATAAACGTGCTCTTCCATCGACCAACCGCGACAGCTTCATTCAACACCCTAAAAAGGATCATGAAATTGAAGAACGTAAAGAATTCAAGTTAAGTAACGTGATCTCACGTGTAATGGCCTCAGAAAAAGCTCATGAAAATCGCAAATCCGGTATTTCCATTTTAACAAATATCAGTGAATTAGATCGCGAAGCTGCCATGATCATTCAAAATAGTCAGTATTTGACACAAGAAACATCACTCGAGCCTCACCAATCAACTTCATGGTCCGCCGAGCCGAATACCTCAGCATTTTACGTACCACCACCGATAACCAAACCTCAAAACAAACGTGGTTCTGCACGTGAACTCATTTCAAAATTCAACGCACTAACCGGAGCATCGACAAAACCCAATTTAACCGAACAAAAAGACTGTAGACCGCACCGATTTTCTTATCAACCTAATGGACTTGAAGCAAAAGCTTCTGAAAAGCGACCAGGTTTTGCCGTCACTCCACCCATGAAACGCAGTATTTTCAAATTCGAACCAAGTTTAAATCCACCAGAAACAAAATTTTCTCAATTTAAGTCAATTTTTGAGCCAAAAAGTCCGTCCTATAATCTTCAAAAAGTTGATAAACCACTGGAACCAATCAAAGAAAATGTAATTACGGTTAGCTTTTGGACCTGCACTCGATGCACTTTGGAAAACCCGGAATCAAATATCAAGTGTTTAATTTGTGGTTCATGGAAATCTTTTCTCAAACCCGCCGAAAAATATACCGATCCTGAACCTGTAAAACTTGAGGATGAACTAAAAATTCCAGACGAGGAGGCTGCAAATGGAGGTACCGAAGAAGAGCTGAAGGTGCCAGGGGATGAATCGCGAAATAAAACTGAAGATTCCACAATTAAATATATTGATAATGAAACG
This sequence comes from Sisyra terminalis, assembly GCA_958496175.1. Taxonomy (NCBI): domain Eukaryota; kingdom Metazoa; phylum Arthropoda; class Insecta; order Neuroptera; family Sisyridae; genus Sisyra; species Sisyra terminalis. The sequence goes on from OY292278.1 coordinate 29,190,524, forward strand.
ACATTGGCTAGAAAATTTGCTGAAAATGTCTTCAAAGCGATTGAGATGGAGGACAGTCAAAACAACCAAAACCAAGGTGTCACTGAAACTGCCATTAAGTCAAGTGTTACTGTTATAGAACCCGAAGTTTCCCTTGATGAAGTGCGACGAATTCGGTTGGCTCGTTTTAGCCAAAACTACGATATTGAAGTCACCCAAACCGAAATCGAATCAGAAGGCGAACCAAAAGAAACCCAACCCAACAAGTTGATCACTGAGGAACAACAAAAGCTGCGAAAAATGCTGAAGGATATGAAAAACGCTTTACCAAAACGTGACCAAATTCAGACTGAATCAGTTCAAAAATCCTCTCCACCGGAACTGGAAGCGGAAGCTAAAGGTGCAATTCCGAAAACTAAGCCCCCCAAACCCGTAATAGTCGATGAAATCTTGAAATCCAACGCGGATAATGAGTATATCATTGCGAAAAATTCAAAAGTAAAAAAAGTATCAGCCGCATCACAAACACAAGTTAAGCTCAATCAAGTCCCTAACTACGACAGCGTCCTTTTGCCACTAAGCGTTGAAGAGATTCAGAATAACCAACTTGACAAGTCGACAAAAGTTGGCTCGTTTATAAGCGGCAACTTTGAACTGATTCAAGCTAAAGATTTTGCAGGAATCAGTTCTACCGTCGCGGCTTCTAACTTACATTTATACGCAAATTGTTCCCCAGCCACCGAACATCCTGCACCACTCACAGAAATCAAGCAAACGGTTCAACCTAGTAGGACTGACGAAGAACAAGTTTTGTCCAAAAAACTTTGTGATATTGAAGGAATCAAAGACTTTAAGGCAACTCTTCGCCAAGCAGCTAATAATTCGAGTACTTTGGCTATAAATCGACTTTTGAGACGCTTAGAAATGGCTATAGCAAGCGGACAACATATCCAAGCTGCCCAACTAGCTCGGGATTTGGCTCGTTTGAAAGTCAACTGTTCAGTGACTCGGCAACCCAAGGAAAACTCCAACCAAACCGAAAAAAATATCACGTACGTAAAACAAATTATTCTAGAACCATTTTAATTATCAGGAAATCCTTTTTGAAAAGTTTAAACTTCCAATTTTATTCACAAAGAAGTCATCTCAACTATCAACTTTTGGAGAAGCAAATTAACTTTTAATTTAACCCTTTTGTAGAGCCGAGATGTACGTTGAGGATCAAGTATCTCATCAAGGGCCAATTCCCATTCAAGTTAATCCAGACATGAGTGTGGCAAATCTTAAGCAAAAAATCGCGCAAGAATACGAAATTCCGTCACACGTCCAACGCTGGATTCTCGATAAGCAACTCATCACCGACGATGATACCACTCTTAAAGAGCTGAATATCACCTTCGACGGTTGCCCAATGTTTCTCTACTTGGTTGCCCCAGGTAATTTTTTGTACTTACTCAAATTCGTAGGTATCAGATACAGTTTTTTTCAATTTTATTTGCAGATCTGGGCCTTTAATTATTAATGGATGAAAAAGTCCCAAACTACAAATTTCCTGTTTGTTTTTAGATGCTGACTGGGAAGAGACATTGAAGCGAGTTAATAAAAATCTGCTTCAGGCCAAGCTGGAGATCACCGAAGAAGTTGAGGAAGAAGTTGATGACGAAATTCCGAAAGAATCTGAAGATTCCGAAAAGCTATGGAAATGTTCAACTTGTACTTTGTACAACGCGTGGGATCGTCCTGGATGTGAAGCCTGTAGTACGGAACGGCCAAAAACGATAGATGCTCAACGACAAAACTATCTCCAGCTAATTAATTTGGATAACACAGACCTTGTGCCGAATAGTGAGCCTTTTGAATGCCTAATTTGCTTGGTTGAAACCTCAGTTGGTGAAGGTGTAGTTCTTCGAGAGTGTCTTCATACATTTTGTCGTGAATGTTTGGCGCACACCATTGAATATAATCAGGAAGCACAAGTCAAATGTCCCTATCGGGACCGGAACTATTCTTGTGATATTGTCCTTCAGGAACGCGAAATCAAAGCTCTGGTCAGTGCGGATGTCTACGAACACTATTTGGCTCTTTCGATGTCGCAAGCTGAAACTAAAATTGACAACGCTTTTCACTGCAAGACGCCCGATTGCCGAGCCTGGTGTATATTTGAGGACAACGTCAATGAATTCAAATGTCCAGTTTGCAAAGCTACCAATTGCCTTACCTGTCAGGTAAATATCTCAATTAAATAGACCATATATACATTTTTCAATTTTTTTATTAATTGATTGAAATTGCATTTTTTGATTGATTGAAAGGACATTATTAATTAGATGAAAAACCCAATTTTAGTTCTGAAAAATTAATATTTTGATAGAAAAAAAGTTTAAATATTAATGACCAAATGAGAGTTAGAATACGATGGGTGTGCTTATGGGGCTTTTGTGACGTCATAGTCCATTTATTGAAACCAAGATATAAACAGATCATTGAGTGGTTATCATAAAAATAATAATAATTGACCCAGTTTTTGACATTTTCCACAATTTTCGTCATGGAAAACATTTTTAAACCAAAAAAAATCTATATTTTATTTCCTTCGGAATAGAGTTTAATTGTGTTTAGTATTTGTAGAACTAAGCTTTTCATCAATAATTTCTATAATGAGTCTTTTAAAACTAGTAAGAAAAACTGTTTTCCCTAACGATCAAACTACATTTGCAATTTGATGCAAAATCTTACATTTATATTTTTTTTAGTTTTAAAAAATATTGACTTGGATGGAAAATGAGGAAAATCATTGTAATTTTATTTTAAAAAGCATGTCATTATGTATGGTTTCATTAGAAATTTTTAAGCAAAACTTTATTTTTGCAATCAATCCAATTATATTTGAACTTTGGAGAAAAGTACAGTAAATAGTTTCCGATAGTTCAAAAATGTGGACTAAAGTGAAAAATATAGAAAAAGCCATAGGACGGTAACAATGAAAAATCAGTTACAGAAAGATATTTGGATCATTTTTGGAATTTATGCTCTAGGTTTCAATTTTCTATGTCTTTTTATTTGCGAATAAATAAATAAAGAAAGTAATCAGAAAATACTATTTTTCTCAATATTTGACTGAAATTTGGACATACTATGAAAGTATATAGAGGCAGTCGAGGCAGTATTCAGGAAAAATAACAGCCTTTAATCTTTGTTATAACTATTCGAGGCAAATGATTCCTCTACTTCTTTGCTTAAATGATTAATGGTAAAATTATTTTTAAAGGGTAAACTAACATGCTTTTTCTTGACAATTTTTTCAAAGTGCAATGAAATATACCGAGCCTTACTAAATTCCAAATATTGTAAATGATTTTCATCATTTGCATTTAGTTCAAACGATTTAAACAACCGTACTATTTGTGTTTTAATACATTTGTCATAAGAAAACTTCCTTGGGATTTTGAAGTTTCTGTACTGTGCCGTCATTTTAATTGAATATTTCTTAGATTATATTAAATAAATATATTAAGTAAAGTTAAATATTAACAGTAACAGTATGTTTTGATATTAGTTTACAACATTTTTACATCCAGAAGGGTTTATAATTTTGAATTCTTTTGGTATTTAATGAGAAATTACTGATTTCATTATAAGTAGGGATTTCTTCAAATTTTTTTTAATGTACTTTGAAACTCGCGAATTTAAAAAATACATTATAGAATAAGTATTGCGTAAAAGGGCTACTGAAATTGAATTTAAATAAACAAAAATATGAAATGTTCTGTTTAGTAAGATAATTGAGAATTTCCTGATTATTTGAAATACAGAGTATAGATACAAGGAGTCCAAATATAGTGTTAAAAATGGCATCAACTTAAGGTCTTAAAATGCACCGGTAGCACATGGTACTCTTAAAACAGCACGCGTTTGAATCATTACGTGGGAAGTGTTATTGTTATTAACAATTGTGAATTTGAATCTTCTGCTCGATGGAAAATGTGTCAAGATGTGGTGCCGCCACGAGAGTATCTGTTCCACTAACTTATGTTTCCTTACAGAAAGTACATAGTTTCGGTTTCATTTAGTACTGCAACCATACTAATGGCGGCGCTACATTGACACATTTCCCATCATGCATCGCAAGATTGGATTATCTTCTTAAAACCTTAGGGATGTTTCAAATATTTGCGCTGCTAGTAACAGAAAAGAGAACTATGACTGGGGTCGGTTATTATGTACATGAATATTGTGAAAAAGCTTATATCGTTCGGACTCTTTGTCTCTATACTCTGTGATTTGAAAAAATCGATGTTTATTCACATTTTTTTTTGTTTTCTATTTTACTGAAAATTATATTCAGCTCATTGATATTTACATCCATTGTCTTGTTTCTGAGTTTTTCCGCCATAAATTGGTTTTGAAGAACTATCCCGTGTTTCCGTCACCTACACCCACGCTTACCAAATAATTGCCGACCCTGAGGCCTTGAAGTTTCATTGTTTGAACTGCAAAATTCTTTAAAAAAATTTTTTTGTGTTTTATGGCATCATCTTATGAAATAATCAAATTTCAAAAGCAATAAATTGTCGTTTTCACTTTCAGGCAATTCATGAGGGCCTCAATTGCAAACAGTACCAAGAAGAACTGAACAAAAACTCAGAGTATAACAATGAGGCGCGTCGTACCCGCGATTTTCTGGAGGATATGGTGAACCGAGGTGAAGCAATGGTGTGCCCTACTTGTCAAGTAGTCTTGATGAAGAAATGGGGTTGTGACTGGTTGAGATGCTCGATGTGCAAGACAGAAATTTGTTGGGTGACCCGTGGACCGCGTTGGGGTCCCGGAGGCAAAGGAGACACTTCTGGAGGTTGTCAATGTGGTGTGAACGGAATCAAGTGTCATCCAAAGTGTACATATTGTCATTAACGACTATCGAAGATGAAGAAGTTAAAATCAAATTAAAGAAGTGGTATTTTTATTATTTTTACTACAAGAAGTTTGGACAATTTCTTATACTCGTATTATTTTTTAAGATAATTTTAATTATTGTATATAACTGATTTAATTCTTAATTAGAATTTTTTACTAAAGACTTTTTAATATTAACTTTTAGATGAAAATTTAGTTAAATGTGGCAAGAAAAATGAAAGTGGATTTTAAATGAAAATTGAAATAGTTGATTGATTTTTAATCACTTACTATTTGGTAAGAAAGTTCTTTTTGCAACTTCTTTTAATGATAAAAAGTTTGATTAAACAATCAACGAATTGATTTAACAATGAGTGGAAAGCTTTATTGTATTTTAAATCTATAGATAATTATTGAAAGTAAATATAGAAAATTATTGTAAAACCGATAAATGTTTTTAATACGGTTTGATATATATGAATAAAAAATTCAATTATGGAATTTCATTTATGTTTTATATTACCTTTCTATAATTTTTGAATTCTGTGGTACAAAACTGAAATTCAAAAACATTTTATTATTTTTTTTTAATTGTTCATCCCTAGTTGCGCTTTGACTTTATTCCGACAAATTTCCTCATATGAATAGCTAGACTGAAGGCTGAAATATTAGGTTGAATCAAAAAATTGATTATTTTTTGTTAACAAAAAAATAATATTGTGAGATTTTGAGTCCTTAATATTGATGTTAAAAAGTCTATCGTTGTTGCAATTTTCGATTGTTCAATCTGAAGCGTATTTTTTTCTCAAAACTTTTGAAACATCGCGCCAAAAGAATTAAACACTATATATTCTTATAGCAAATTGAATGCTCTACAAAAAATGTCTCGTAAATTTCATCAGATCAAACGGTTTCTTATAAGCGAGCCTTGAACTTTGATCTCTTTACGATTTGATTTTGTAACTTTGAAATTTTGTAACCAATGAACGAATTGATATTCAGAGCAAATTTTTATATAATCTTGAAGGATATTAGAAACTCAACAAAAATGGTCTTGCAGATCTCGTTTTTGCTAAGTTTACTTTTTTCGAAGTTATATACGGTTGAAATTGAAATTTGACCTTGACTAACCTTGATTATGATTTCGAATAACTTTAGGTGAACCTTAGACAATTTTACCGCTACTTCTATGCCTTAGCTCTATAAAATAGTTATACAAAAATGCAGCGGAAGGTGATCGATGACTCAACAAAAACAAAGGATAAAACCTCAAATTTAACTTTGGGCTTTAAGGAGCAGGTCGGATTTATGAATTGATAGAAAAACTTATACATGAAATATGAAAATTGCTATGTTAATTTTTAAAAGATATAAGATTTTTTTATTCTTATAAAAAATTTTCTCTATTTTTCATTAAACTACGTTTCATTTTCTAATTATCTAAGTCTAATGGGATTTTGTTATTTCCACTGGGTTTGATTATGTTTTTCTCTTTACTAACAATAATTATAATTAAAAGCATTATCAAACATAGTTTTTTATGATAATTTTTTACTTTGAGCTAATAAATTGAAATAAACATCCAAAAGAAAAAATTAGAAAGAGATAATAAAGAAAGTGAATTTCTTACCATTATTATATACTTATTATCGCAATGTCTTGATAAAATCAAACAAGTTATTCCACTTGAGAATTATTATATATTTAAATCATCTCAGTTTCGATTTCTTTTTCAACACGCATAGTTATACGTTTATTTTCTTTTAAGAAAGAGTTATTTTGCTGTGTTTTTAATATTTACTGTTGCAACAATAAAATTTAATTTTTAGTATATAGATTCTTTTCAACAATTGTAAAACTTTGCAAGACTATTATTGTGAATTGAGATAAGTTATCATCATATCAAGCAGGAGAATAAATTATTTCAAAGGCAAATATAAATACATTTTAACAAATTCGCTTTTACACTAACGTATCGTAGTCCTCACATAAATTATTTTTCCCCCTTTTTTCGTGTTTAACTAAATTTTACATTATTGTTTATCAAAATTTGATGCTAGACGGTTCATAGTTCATACCTACGTATTACGTATGGATAAATCATAGTAGATTTTATTTTATGTATTCTACCTTCCCGTAGATTTTGTTTTCCGTAAGGTCTCTAACAATAAGGTGTGTTTTTAAACAGTGGCATTAAAAAAATAAATTTTATCATGTTAAGTTTTTTCACTGGAAAAAAAGAGTTACAATTTGAGTTCAAAAATAGTTTATAAAGAGATGCGATCCCCGGAGTCAATGTTTCGCAAAGAGTAATAGTTTTCATAGACATAAGTGCTACAATATTCTGGTGATCCAAACGACAGTCTTATATAAGAGGTATACTGTACAAAAATATTTGGAAGTTTCGGAAAACTCACCCTAGATTAATATTATTAAAAACCATATTGTGTGATCAAATGGATCAAATTTTGAACCATTTTTTGAAATACGTAAATCTCAATATTAAGTATCAATTGGTTTAATTTAATGTTCAAAAATAAAGATTTAGTAGGCACTATTTCTTTACTCATTCAATTGGAATTAAAGTTTTAGAACAAACAAAAAATACATTGAAAGATGAGTCAAGATTTCAGACCAAAAATTAAATTTGAGTTTAAATAATATTTGGATTCAAAAACAATATTAATATATAATATTCTAAAGTGGTACGTTTTAATTTTTGACCCAATTTCAGGGTAAAATTATAATTGTTGTTTTAGGAGAGCCTGATCCCCAATTTAACGTTATTAAAAATTTTTGATTTGTCTATCTCTATAACTTCCCATAACTCTAAAACGGAGCAGCTGATTTTAATAAAATTTGGTATTAATATACAAAACAATATTCTTCTCACTCAAAGTTATATATCACTACGATCATTACTAATAAAATAATAAGAAATGGCATTTCCTACGTAAAAGGGAGGGATAACAAAATAGCATATGCTATATCATTGAAAAGATCTTCAAAAATATAAAAGAAGTTTTCTTACACTTTCTTCGTTAAATTAATAATTGGAACAGGAATTTCTATTTAAAGTGCAAAAACTATCTTTTTGAAGTGAAAACATTTTTCTTTGCTAACAAACATTGTTGTAGTTGGGTATCCTAATAACATAGTGGCTAAAGCATTTGTTTGGTACACATTGCTTTGCATTGTAGAATGCCTAGGAAATGCTTTAATTTCTTTATTATTTATTATTTTATCACAACCCATAGAGCACTTTTTAAATTACCCAATAGCATACATTAATAGTAACATATAGGGGAGACTGGTTACAAAAGTAACGGCTGGTCGAAACAAATGCTTTCTAGGTTTATCCAATGGGCGAACTCCGCTTTGCTACCATCAGGTGATAGTCTAGAGCACCCTCCTCAATCGCATTAAGTTGACGCGTGCGCAATGCGTTGTTAGGTTATATAATAGGACATAATGTGTTTTAACGAGCCAAAAGTAAGTTTTTCGACGTTTTCTTATTTATTGTTTCATAAATTGGATCATAGTAATCCGAATGTTTGCATATCCGTTCTAGATTAGATAAATTGTACATTGTTTAAATTCATTTTTATCTAGCACGTTCCGTTTTAAGGTTATATTACACGTTTTATTAAAAATAAGAAGGGGTACAAAAGTAACATAGTCCCCTAGAGTACAAAAGTAATATGTTACTTTTGTCCTCGTAATGATTTTATTACTAACATAATATTTTTATGGATATCTACTTCAATAGAATAGTTTTCGATACATTTCCGTGTCGGTAGTTCTTCATGCAGTAGTTTTTATGCGTTTTCACGGCATTCTATTGATTTATTTCCTTAAAATACATATTTTTTGAGTATTTAAAATGCTGAATTTGGTTTATGTCATTAATATAAAGTCTTTAAATAAGTAATTTGTTGATTTAACTTGTACTATTGTTTTCTTTAGCAACCCTTAGCAGTCTTATTACTTTCGACCCACAACGTGTTACTTTCGACCCGCCTACGTAGTCGAAAGTAACAACTGACAATTTTTTTTAACTCTGTGTTATTCATATAAAACACATCATAATTTAATAAATCAAGTTATTATTGTGAATAACATAAACTAAATTTATATGTAGTTATATTCATTGCATGACAATAATAACACCCAGCCAGAAATCAAGATAAAAGTACAAATCGTTACTTTTGTACCCGGTCTCCCCTACCTAAAATCGATTGTCCCTACTGACTTATATGAAATTTGGAGGATGTAATTTTTATATGATATAGGCATCTGATAAAAAAATATTTTTGAAAATCCACCCCTTAAAGAGTGAAAAAAGGTAACAAAGTTTGCTTGAAATAACCGTGTGACCTAACCAACAATCAAAATTTCAAATTAAGTTTTAAAAGCACCGTTAAAAACAAAACTTTAATACCACTTTATATATACCTAAATTGGTGTACATTTAAAACTTAAAATGAAATGTACGTCGCTATATCAGAACAGCATTTTACTAAATTAGTATGAAAATATTGGAGGGAACGGAAAGTAATGTCATTTTTGAACCTACCAAATTACCTTCTTTATGATTATAAATATTAGTTCACTTGTCGCATATTTTGTTACATAATTTTATTCTGAAATCTACATTGATATGGTGACCCCGAAAAAACCTGAAGGAAGACAAATTCAGTGTTGTATGCTCTCCAAGCTTCACATGGTAGTAACGCAAAGTTGTTACCAAAAACATTTTCAATAATTATTTATCTAAATGCATTATATGTTCATTAATACTAAATGAGTTTTATTCAAATTCAAATTTGATAATTTATTTAGTTTTTCAACTGGTACCAATCTAGAATGACAAAAAATTTAAACGATAGATAATAATATGAAACAGCATTACTTTCCAGTCTCCCTAGGTCTAATATATTAAGCAGAGTAAGTGTACCTAATATGGACCGGTCTTATAACATATATAGTTTATATAATATAATTTATAAAAGTGAACTTTAAACATAAATTTGAACAAAAGTTCAAGCAATGTCAAAGTTCAAGCAAATGTATTATAGATGTATTGTCCAGATACGTATTTTGAATGTCAAGCAATCTTCCTCAGTGGTCATCAAGGCGTATTAGATCGCTCTGTAACTGCTATGTAATGAGTAACAAGATACCACTAGTTGCACTAGATGAGTCTACATCATATAAGAAATACATCCTCCAAATGTCATCAGTCAGTAGAGACAAACGATTTTATGTATGTATTAGGATGTATGTATTATGTATGTATATATGGATTAATAAGCTTACTATAAATTTGATTTACATTTAAGTATATTTATTACTATTTTAATTGATGTTTATAGTTTACTTTTTTAAGTTATATTACATAAATAAGTAGTATCCGACTAAACTTTCGATGTTGGGCTAGTTTCGGCTGAAAAACGAATTTCGGCTTAGTTTTGGTTTCGACTGTCGTCAAACCGAAACTACGACCGAAATGGAAACTAAATTCGTGAGATAAAAAACTTGAAAAATTATTGTTTTTCACTTATTATTTGATTCTACAATTATGAATATTGATAACTATCAATAACTATCAGTTCATTAATATTTTGTTTAATATTATCCTTAATATTTTTTTTCAGTTCGAAAGAAAACAGATAAAAGTTTAGAAGAAATTATTTTGTTTTTAAGATGAAAGAAAGAGTACCTAAGCATATTGTATTAAAATTAATTTTGTTTTGTAACTTTTTTTTATTATTTTATGTTATTCGTGACTAGTATTAAAAAGAAATATTAAATGCATTTCTTTTAAATCAACCCCTTATTTCAGCATAAATAATTTATTTGAAATAAATGATTAATGAATACCTATAGAATTTAAAAGTAAAGACTTACTAACTATGATTAACTTTTTTTCTACGAAAACAAGACCTTATGAAGGAAGTTTCGGTTTCGGCCGTAAAAACTAGTTTCGGTCAGACATTATAAATAAGACCACATATATTTTATGTATTGTATAAACAGTATAATTGTTTAAAGTCATTGGAACAAAATCTAATTTGAAAACTGATTATATTTTAAAATTTAAGAATTTATTTAAGAATATCCTTATGGTTGTCCATATATGGACAACTATATATCAAACAAGTATGAATTCTTCTGGAGCATTGAGGGAGCAACTTTTCGTTTTATACTTCAATTAAAAAATAAAATGTTTTGTAATAACACAATATAGATACTGAATTACTAATTAATATGATTAATATGAATTAATATGATTTTTATATTTTTATTCAATTTGATAGAATATGGGTAACTAGTAGCTCCAACGTATACACTGGGTAACATTCACTAAATTTATCGATTTTTATTCTGAATCCCTTTCTTCTCGAAAGTGATTGGGCATCTGCGTTGAACTGAAGTGAACCTTACGTACTTTGACTATACCCCACTAACATAAATTTTCTCACTATGTCAACATTTTGTAATTATATAATTTTATCATTTTAATAAATTTCAAGCATATAATAACAAACTTTTCCGCGATAATTTAATGAAAAAGATTTATTTTTCGTTATCGTAGACTATAGAGGTGCATACTGTGTACATAATGTTAAATTAATTTTAACGCTTAAACACGAAACAACACGGAATTGATTACTTTCTTGGTTTTCCGCTATAAACTGTATAAATAAGACCTACCGTAACAATGGACTGTGATAATTTACATTTTTGTGCCTTGCGAAACTCGCAAATGGATCCTCTCGTTCAAGTTCCAATCAAAATAGAACCAATCAACTATGTATTCTTGTGAGTAAAAACCTACGATTTTTCTTTAAAATTCTAAGTGTTTTTCTTTGTTTTAGTATTTTTCTTGTTTGTATAGTGCTAGTGAATATTATTGGGACAATTCTTCATTTATTGTCTTCTAAGAAGAAATCTGGTGAGTTCCTTCTTTACTCAAAAGTTGCCTCAATGTTTGAATTGTCCAATAATTCTTTTTTGTTTTACGAATTTTAGAAAGTTTAATACATTCATTTTCGTTAGTAAAGAATACACGCGAGATTTTTAGGAGTTCCTCGACAGAAAATAAGTTAGCATGTTTGGATGGACTGCGAGCGATTACATTGTTGTGGATTGTTACAACTCATCATTTTATTATCACCAATATAATTTTTGATATTGACGAAAAATTTGTGAAAAAAGTAAGTAAAAATATAACCAATTAGATATATAAAAAATATATTAAAATCTAAATTTGAGTCAGTTTGAGTAAAAGGAAAATAATAGGCACAATTGATGAGGGGTGTAAAGAAATAATCGATTATAGAAAAAATCGCTTATTTCTCCGGTAAAAAATAATTTAACCAATCGATTTGAATATTGCAAAAAATCGATTAATAACGAATTGAGTTTTGTATTCACCGTTGATTTTTACGTTCGCAAACCTCTCGAGTCAATACAAGAGTCTGGAGCGGTAAAAGTATTTAATTTTTCCATGAATCTTGGTGATTATTAATACTGACAGATATTTATTAATAATTTTCAATTTATCACTCTTACCGTTACATATACAGAAAGAAAAAGTAGACATTCCTTGAAATAATATGAACAAATCAATTTCTCCAATTTCAATTATTTTTTCTAATAAAAAATGGATTTTTTCTACCCGATGTCATATCCCTACAATGGATTTATGCAATATACTATATTGCTTGATTTTTTTAAAATAATACTAAAATTTATCTAAAATAAGGAGAAAAATTATATCATTACAAAATTTGACCATATTGTTCATATATTTTCTCTGAAAAGGAAATTATAAGAGTATGCTCAATGTCATCATATTATTCGTATTACTTACTCATTGGACTCTTATAATTTTTATTTTATTTTAAATCTTTTTGATGACAGCTAGTGCTAATTTAGGTTTCCAAAAAACTTTCTCGGCATTTTAACAATAAATAACAACTCCATAGCATTTATTATATAGGCAGATAGCTTTGTGTAATATTGCCTAGACCAGGGGTGGGTAAACTTAATACTGGTATGATCAACAATAGTTTTCCTCAACTATAAGCGGTCGCCTTTGAAAAATGGGTTACATTAAAAACAAATACAAATTTAAGAGAGGATGAATAGAAGAAAGTATTTGAAGCACTATTTGGGACTCATAAATATTCGTTGTAAAATAAATGCGTGGTTGATTTTAAATTCAAGTTTTATTGCCAAATTCTCAGTATCATTTTCAGTTAAAAGATTTGAAGTTTACCTAAAAAATTATTTAAAAAGCCATGCCTGCGATCGATTGTCGACCTGTTCGCGATTGACCGTTTGCCCACCCCTGCTCTAGACTTTGCCAAAATGATTTCTATAAAAATAAAATAATATAGATTCAATCAAAAATGGAAACGAGTAAAGGACATTATTTTATAATATAAAACATAGCATTCAAAGTTCCTAAAACTTAAATTGAAAGAAGAAAAATTATTTTTGATCACTATACCTTTTTTTATTTGAGTTTTTCTCTATTATGAGACTTAATTGATAATTTTATGTCATCTCATGGAATTGAGCTTAAAGTTTTTCTTAAGCTCGTTGGCAACGATTGACAATACTTACGACTAGTAACTACCCGTGAAATATTTACAATCAGCACTTACCCAATATCCGACAAATATCAAAAATCAACAATTGAATGAAATCAAAATGACCATTTATGTAAATGACAACAATCAGTAAATTCAAATTAAAGATAGTGATTATATTGGATTTTCACTCACCCGTATGTGTTTATATATACTTATATTCTTTGTTCTCTGTTTAAACTAAATGGTATACTTACTTTATTTGTTTCTCTTAATTGGAAAATTTTATTTTTTAAATATTAAATTAAAAAAAATATAAATCCTCAATAATTTTAATATTTCCTTCCAAATTTGATAATCTTGTATTCTTTTACTTTTGAAGTCAAATACCAGGACTTATAAATGCATATACGATACCTTTTCGTCCCTTTTGAGCTTTAGTAGTTAAAATAAATACAATCTTAAATACAACCTAAAAATTTTCATTTTTTATCATCTCCTTAAAAGCTCGAAAGTAGATAACTCTCGTTCTATTAAAACTAGCTCTTTTTTTTATTTTTAGTGGAGCCAAAATCCTATAAATATTTTTATAGCAAGTGGTGTGATTGGGAATGATACATTTTTCGTAATCAGTGGTTTATTAGCTGGCCTCGCTCTACTAAACCAAATCAAGAATCCACTTCCCGGAGAAAGTCTCCTGAAGACCTATTTACGACGCTACTTACGGTAAACTTCATCCTAAATCATTATTAATATTAATTACCACATAATTATTAATTCAATTTGTTTCATTGTTAGAATAGCACCTGGATTAATTGTGGCTGTCCTAATTTATGCGACTGTTCCACTTCCTAGTTTCTCCCGAGATCCAAACCTGGAGACCAAGTTCGAGACTTTTCGCACATCCTGCCGCAAACACTGGTTTTCTACAATTACACTAACTCAAAATTATCTGAATGAAGACGAACTAGTATTTGCATATATGAATAAATTGTTAATTAAAATATTAATGCAACTTTCTCGCTTTTAGTGTATACCACAATCGTGGCATTTAACTGCGGAATGGCATTTATTTTTAATTGCACCGTTTTTCATTAAATTTCTTCACTCGAATCGGAATAAGTTAGCTATAATTACAATAGTAACACTTATACCCAGTTGTTTTGGAATTTATGTGGCTTTCCGGGATAATCTATACGAAGAAAGTATTCAATAGTTAGTATATTATTTCATTGCTTCATAGCTGATGGATATTCTGAAACTAATTTATTTATTTTTTGCAGCAAAACTATCATTTACAGTTCGTTTTTCTACAAATTTTATATCAAAACTCATATAAGGGCTGCTCCTTATTTCATTGGATTGGGTTTATCGCATTACGTTGATAAATACAATGGCGTCAAGTCGTTAAATGTGAAGGTATAAAAATTAGTAAATTTTTCTTTATATTATTTTAAATACTTTTATACTTCGTGGATTAGTCCTTAAACTTATGAATAGGTCATGTAAAGGTCATATATGATCTAAGCTTTACTTGGATTATTTAGTAAATTTTAGTGAAGTCCAAAAAGACCAAATTCTTTAAATTTGACTGATTATTTTTGACTACAACTAGAAACTGCCAAGTACATGCATTTTAAATTTATAGTATTCACCAGAAGCGAAGTCATAGTGAATCAGCTAAGTGGCATCTGAATCGATCCCAGCACTAATAGTAGTCGAAATTTCGTAAAATTTTGCTCATATTGTAAATAAACACGTTAAAAATAAATATAAAGATGGTTTCAGTATATAAATGGTCGAGTGGTCTAGGTTGCCTCTCCAAAACTCATAGGTATTGGGTTCGAATGTCGTATCGAGCAAATTTTCAATGTTTTTCGATTTACGGATTTTTATAAACCCTAGAGTCCCTAAAGACCTTAGTAATTATAAAGCGATGGTATATAACAATTAAAAAAAGATGGTTCAAATAGTTGTTGTGTTGTTATTTGCAAAAATACGGACAGAAATAGCAAATGTAAATTTTACACATGTCCAACGTAACTTACATACGTCCCGAAATTGTCGAGCATAATTTAATGCAGCCGTCAGATGTCGTTTCCATCACGCACGGGGTGAATTAAGGGAAATACAATTAGTGCACAAATGGCACAAACTTTTTGTTCATATATTCTACACCAAATTATTCAACAAATATTATTACTAACTGTCCGACTAAAAAAATTATCCTCAATTTTTCAGAAAAATGTCAAACTTTTATGGAGCACATCATTGGCTTTGCTGTTATTTGTTTTATTTCTTCATCAAATCTATCACTATTTAGACTTCAATTCAAATTCACTTTGGATTTCAATCTTTGGCGCACTTCATTTAGGATTTTCACGAGTCTTATGGTCAATTGGTGTGGCTATTATGATATTTTTATGCGTTCAAGGATATGGAGGTACAGTAAAATTATGCTTTAAACTTAACGTAACTAGAAAGAAATATTTCTGAACAAAAATTTCCCTCAAACTTTAGGTTTGGTAAACCGATTTCTGTCACATCATACTTTTACAATTCTCAGAAAATTTAATTTGAGCAACTTTTTAACTCATATTGGAATACAATTTGCGACAGCAGGATTTAGGAAACTGAAATATATGCATCTGATAATCGAGGTATTGAGGAGATGTAGTTGGTTAACATTTTTAAAAAGTACTTCTCTAATTGCTAACTTTATTGATTTTAGTTAAACGCTGTAGTAGGTGAATTCGGCTCGATGATTATCCTTTCGTTTCTCTGTGCAATAGCCATCGAATTACCGTTCATTGCAATTGGAAATTCGCTATTACGAAGCAGATCAAACAAAGAAACTAGTCTAAAGACCAACGGAAAATGTAAATCGAAATAGTCTATCGGAAAAATTTAAAAGAAAGTTTAACCATAGTAAAATATATAAGTTTTATATTTTTTAAGAATAAAATTTAAGTAAATCACTGAAAGACTAAAAGACTTATTATTAGCTTTTAATGTTGTAGACATTGAATATTATAGTCATTAATAAACAAAAAAATGCTGTTAAGGAATAATTATATATGTCGTATGACTCAACTTCTTCATTTCTATATTGATAATAATAAAATAAAGAAATACTGAAATTGAGTCATACGACATACATAATTATTCATTAATTTATTAATTGTGATTCGGAAATGATAAATAAAATATTTAGCAATGGTAAAGAGCTACATTTTTTTATAGAATTCAAACTAAAGACCTAATTATTTCCACTTTTAAATTCATAGTCCCAAAATTATGTTATTTGTGTTACAAATTATTTATATCCCTTTTAGTCACCATCTGGGAACGTTACATTTTCTACTTGGTTTTTAATTTAATTCGCGTTTTTTTGGTTAATTCAATTGTAATATCGTATAGGTAATTTTCTCTTTTGTTGGTAAATTTTCATTCATGTTCACGAATCTCATTAAGATCAAATTAGAAAATGTAACGTTGCCAGATTTAGACATTGAAATCTGAAATGGGCCAAAATAAGAATATCCCAACTATAGGAAAGGAAGCACTTTTCCTTTCCTGCTTATATGTGCTGGCACTCCAACGTGGTTACAAAGTTTTCGGTTAATTTTTCTAGTAAAAAAATGGACATATCTTGGATTTGAATTTCATTTTTGAAGATAAATCTAAAGGTTTGGAATTAAATAAAAAATAAAGATATAAACCATTGTTGATTACAATTACAGCTTAAGAAAAAGAAGAACCCAAATTGTTTTTGATCCCCACAAAAATATCCCCAAACAAATCATCTCTGACAATTGATCCTTCGATTAATAATTACTAATTTTTTGTACCCTGTTTTTTTCCTGAATAAAAACACTCAAAAGTAATCTTCTCTTTACTATTTATTATTTTTCAAATAAATTATCTTCGAAAAAACACCGAAATCTTATCGTTCCCTTCGCTAGATATTATTTATTTTCCCTTCCTCTTCTCTTACATTTTTTTTTAATTTTAAAAAATATTAGCATAATAAACTATATACAAGTGGTCCAGAAGTGAAACCCGGTCAGGTGTTGAAGAGTGAAGTCCCCCAATCTCAAAGAAAATATTTATTATGTTTATTAAATTATATCCCGAATTATTTGTGAATTAAATTGAAGACAAAGTTGAAAAGCCTACGTTGTCAGATATTGATGTTACTAAAATGAATTTTTAACGGGCTTCACTCTTGGAACCCTTGTATTTTCTTAGTGTAGTTTTGTAAGCACAAAATAATAGGTGGAGCCGAAGTGGTTAACAATTACCTTTATTTTTAAAACTTAAGTAATCCTTCAAAAATAAAAATAAAAAAACATTTTTTAAATTTTAAGTTTCGATATTTCGTAAACTTAGCGAGATATCGAAAAAATGTATTCTTTCTTTTTGTTTTACTTCGTCGAAATTTGTAAGAATCCGTCTTTAAATCGGGATGTTTGTTGTTGTTGGGATGTTTTATCAAGGTTTCTTTTGTCTTAGGGATATTTTTTGGGAATATTAGGTCTGTCTGGTTTGTAAAATACAATGTATAAAAGTGGCCAAAAGTTGGAAGTTGTCAAAAGATGAAATATCATGGCATCATTTTTGAAAACTTGAGATAGTATCATGTTAAAAATCTTCTGTTTCTATTATATAAAAATAATTAATGGGCGAAATGAGAGCTATAAACAGAATAAATAAGTTAATATGGTTAATATAAATCATGTATATTAACTAGTGTTTACATTGTGTAATTTAATGTCTATGTGTACTTTAACAGTAATGTTTAATGTTTATTATAGTTTTTCATTTTTTAAGAGTGTCGAAAGTATTAATAAAAATATTATATTAACTGACTAATTAGAATGTATTTTAATATTTATCATTCAACTAACTTATGGTAATGGAATGTGAATTACTTTATTTTTTTGAAATAAAAGAAATAATATTATATACCTTTATATTATTGAAAATCTTATGACTTCTTTTACACTCTTTTATTTATTGTTACCATTAATACCATTAATGTTCTAAGTTCGATTTTACTTATTTTATTAAAAAAAAGTTTAGTTTTTAATGTAGCTTTTGAAATTTGTGAAGCTTTTGTTGACTATTATAATAGTGTGTGAAATACGTAATCCTCGTAATAATTTAAACCGTTTAAACATTACTATTATTACTTTTATCTCAACAATTACTGACAATTACTTATTACCTTAACAATCTCTAACGCAGCTAGCGCCATCAGCAGCATTCAATGAAGCTATTTAAACGTAACGAAAACTACTTTACCAACTTTGTTTTAAATTCAAAAATGACGTTTGTGACGTTTAAAAGTTTAAGTTTGTTTTCTTGAGTCGATATTCCGTGTTATCCTGTGTTGTCCTGTGTTATGTATATATTATTTTTATAAATCAGGTAAGTTTAAAATTATAAATTCTCAATTCTATTATTTTTCTGTTCATGTTTTTCTTTTTAGTTAAAATGTCTCATTCATCATTATCGTCCAACGACAAAACAACCTCAACTGTAAACTTGGTGGATGACTTAAAAAGTAATTTAGAAGCCGAAACATATACAAAATATTTGCAAATGTCTATGCAAAGAAGAATAGCGAAGCGAAAACTAAACAAGACCATAATTCAACTAGACGCTAACCTTTGCGACGCTCTTAAACAATATTCAAAGTTAATAATGGAATGTGAAAATACTCGAAACCATATAGAACGTGCAAAATTTAAATGTGTAGAAAATGAAATTACTAGCACAGTTGAAAAATTTTTTCTGTGTCCAGAAGCCACAACGCTAATCGATCTTGACACTACCTTGGCAGAGGCACTAGTTAAATTAGAATCCCGAGCACACGATCTCGTACTGAAGAATGCAAAATTAGATTTATCGGAACAAGAAGAATTCGAAACATATCTTCGAAATATTGTTAAAAATTTGAGTATTTTAGAGCAATTTTGTAACAGAATTCAATTGGAAAAATCAGAAAAATATATATGCAATGTATCGGAAAAGAATATACAACTAAAGGAAAGATTTACAACATTTGCGAGGATCGCAAAAACGGTTGAGTCGTTATTGATTGTTTCCACGGGATTAGATATTGTTCATTAATTAAGAAACGTATTACTTTTAAAGAAAAATAAATGTAATAAATATACCTTAAGATTAATAAACATTAGATAGTAAACTATATTTATAAGTAAAAAGCATTTATTTGTAAGCTTCGTAATAAATAGGCCTTATTAACGTAAAAGTATGTCCATTCATTGTTTCATCTACTCTTTGGTTTTGAATCTTTTTCTAATTGATCGCCTGGTGAAGGTAGACGCGATCCAAAAGGTAATATATCAATAGATTGCACATGAGCTCGAACAGCAACTCCTGGTGGAAAAGTTATATGTTTATCGCCAACATTTCGAAATATCGTACTAAGAACTCTGAACTTGGGTTGCTTACCACTTTTTTGGTTTTGCGCGGTCCAACTATCACCAGATTTATCTTTGTTGTCATCAAAAACATCTAAGCCTTCTTCGTTGTTTGGCCCATGATGGTCAAAGCCTCCCCCAAGTGTTGGACGCTTATCGGGTTTTGACCCAAAACCACCATCATTTGTGAAAATGTCATCATCGGGACGAAAACTAACTTCTGGACGTTTATCGCTTCCAGGTCTTTTATTTGGTTTGAACCCTCCGCTATTGGGTCCAAATAAATCATCGTCACTTACAGGTCGTCCTGGTTTAGACGAACCGAACCCACTATCGGTTGGAAATCCTACATTTGATCCAAAAATGTCATCACTGATCACTGGGCGAGGAGTTGTTGGTTTACTTGGTCGAAAAGTACTGGTAGGTCTCGGGCCTCCACCAAAAATATCATCATCACTCCCTCCAGAAGGTTTGTTAGATCCATAAAAACTTTCTCCAGGCCTTGGTCGGCCTGGAGGTGGACGTTTAGGTCCTGAAGGTACAAAAGAGTCGAATAAATCATCGTCAAGAGGTCTTACTGGAAATTTGGTAGGTTTGCTTCCTTTATCTGGCTTTTTATTGAAATCACTGCCTTTGTTTCCGAATAAATCGTCGTTATCATCACTGCTGCCAAATGAATTTCCTTTGTCAAAATTAACAGTTGGACCGCCTCCTCCACCGTTTCCACCACCGCCCCCTCCAAATATATCATCACCTACTGAAGGAATAAATGGTTTTTTTGTTGGTTGAGTCGGTTTCGGACCGGTGCTTGGCCCAAACCCTAAATCTCCAAATCCAGAATCACTAAATCCAGAACCGCCAGAAACTGGTCCTGGTAAAGAAGGTCTTCCTCCTGAACTTGGTCGAGAACTAGAACTAGGTTTTGGTCGAGAAACACCACCTGGACGTTGATTTCCGAAAATATCTTCGTTATTCACGTCGGGATCATTTACATCATTGACGTCACCAAATGGATCAGTTTTGTCAATTGGAAGTTTGGATCCAAACGTAGCGGGTGGCTTGGTTGGCTTAATGTGGCCACTCGCAGCCGTATTTAAGTTCTCGTCCGGCCCGAAGATGAAATCGTCAAGAGGTGTAGGAGAAACAGTTCCGAGGGGTCCATCAAATGCGTCAGGAATATTAAACGGTGGATTTTGCGAGAATGGAAAGACAGTGGGATAGTCTTTTGGATTTTTCAAAACTCTGTAGCCGATATTGGCTCCAGCGATATAATGAACCGAATGTTGTTTGCCTTTATTGTCCAAATATGTGTAACTTCCGCGAACATTTCCGGCACTATCGCTTGTTTCCGTTCTTCTTTGATCTGGTCCAGCTGCTACAAATCTTCAAAGAAAAAAGTTAAACGATTTTTAAGATTAATTGTTTTTTTTTCTTACCTATAAGAGCCATCGAGACCTCGTTGAATTGACGTGTGTCCTCGAGGCTTCTTTCCAGGTCCACTGTAGTATAAAGGACCGTAGGCTCTAGGATTTGAATCTGGATAAGGAGTTTTCACGTGAAATCCGATTTTTTTTCCGGCAATATATTCAACGTTATGTCTCTCTCCAACATCGTCAATAAATGAATATCGACCAGTTACGTCTCCGTTTCGATCAGCCGATTCTTGTCTGTTGTGATTGCTAGACCGGAACCCAAAACTATAACTTGGGTCTTCATTTGGATCAAAGTATGGGTCATCGCGGTTTCCTAAAAGAATATATTTATAAAAAATGATTTGATTGTTGGTTTGTTATACCTATTGGTTTGAGTGGGGCGTTTTGGTTTAGGTCGTACTTTCGATGTACGTTTGGGCCTCTAGGTTTAAATCCTCGAGGTCCTGCGGAGTATTGAGTTTCATCAATACGTCCTGTTCCAGGATTTCTCGAACCGAATCTTCCTCGAACTACATTTCGAGGATTAGCTTCGCTGA
Organism: Sisyra terminalis; assembly: GCA_958496175.1. Taxonomy (NCBI): domain Eukaryota; kingdom Metazoa; phylum Arthropoda; class Insecta; order Neuroptera; family Sisyridae; genus Sisyra; species Sisyra terminalis. The sequence goes on from OY292278.1 coordinate 29,212,420, forward strand.
AATGATAACTGGAACCACGGTCCCGATTTGCGTATCCAAACTGATATGATCCGTCCCTAAAAATGAATTTTGAATGCTTTTTTATGACCCAAAATCAATTAATTTTATTTTTCTCTAGTACCTGTGAACAATACTATAATCATCGCTTTGTGGAACCAACTGGGAGTCTGTTGGGGACTGAGTTTGGGTAAGGCCGAATAAATATCCAAATACGGCCAGAGTCACACATATTGAGTTCATTTTCATTTTTCTTCACCGTGAAATAATCACAAAAACTTGCAACACCCTAAAAACTTTTTGATTTTTTTCCCAAATTTACTTAATAAGTTTATCGTATTTTTTTTGTACACATTTTATTTAATATTTATTGAGAATCGCTCCAACCATTCGCACTGGTAAAATACACTTTTCAAGTCCGGTTAACTTAGACCATTTTTGAACTTTGTTCATAATGAGAATGCAGAGTTAATTGTTAGGAAAAATTCAACATTTTTTTCTTTTATAGTCCAAATTTGAGAGGATTCCAATGGAGCATACTCCCACTATATCAAAATTGGCTTCCACCAGATTTGTGTTTTACCTCTCTCATTCTTCTTTATTTAAATTATTGTTTTAGCTTCATTAAAATTCTTCACAACTCACCGAAGTGGAGGGCTAAACAATCAGAAGCTTTTCCAATCGAAAATAAACATACGTTAATTAGATTTATCACATTTTATATAATCTTCCCAGAGATTATAGCAATGACTTGTAAACTTGACATCTTCGGGAAACTTTAAGATTTATTTTTAACATTCAATTCCTTAAATTCTCCAAAGAATCCAGTTAATGTAAAGTAAGATAAGAATTGCAGAAAATATTTGAAAAAAATCAAATCAATTGTTTGTTCTTTTTGTATTAAATTCGCGTTTGTGTTTGGTCTTCTGTGAAGATCTTTGATGTCCTCGCCACATTATTCTCTTTCTGGTCTAATGATTTCTGAAGAAAAAAATGCATTCAATATTTGGAAATCGATCAAAAATGGAAATGGGCAAATGAATTATTAGGAAAAAGAATAGAAAAATGCACATTTATTTTAAAGAAGGTGGTACATTGAAAAATAATTATTCAAATTATCGTTTAGTAATATACGTATACAGGAAAAGAAAACATTGTAATTAATTTATGTCAATTAAAAAATTCATGTGTGTTATCTTGCAGGCTGATTTATTTATTTTTCCATTTGCTGTTATGAAAAAGTGCGCTTTTTCTTCTCAATCACATCCGCAAATTTATTATTGTTATGAAAGTGGATGAAGCGAATCCCTAAGTCATGAAAAGGGGTAATTATGAGTGCATTAATTGTTATCAATAGAGACGAAAATGTCTAAATAAATTTAAATGGATACATGTAATCATTAAATTAAATTCTCACCTGTTGTATATTGATTTTATCAGGTCTGAGGACTGGATTTACAGAGTAGGCTGCAGCCTTATAATTTAGGGCCACCACTACTCATTTACGTAAAACAACACTCGAAAATCATAATATTTTATCATAGAATTTGATAATAGAGAAAACTAAAAACTTTAATTTACTAATATTAGAAGAAAAGAGTATATCGAGTTAACATTTTTTTGTTGGTCATTACCTACTATTTTTTAGAAAAACTATCCCCCGCCACCGATTACGCTTATAGCTCCTAGCAATATTAAATTCAACCCTGAATTTTAAACTATAATATGTAAAATTATTCAGTATTTCTTTCAATTTCATTAGCCAAAACATGGTTCAAAAAAACTTTCTAGTGTCCGACCGAAACTAGTATTTACGGCCGAAACCGCAACCGAATTTCGGAATCAGTCTCAGTTCCGGGCGAATACGAAACTTCCATCGGTTCCATCGATCGTCTTTTCGTAAGAAAAAAAATTAACCAAAATTATTCAGTCTTCACTTTTAAATCCAATAGGTATTTATTATTCATTAAATTTCTAATATTTGAACCAATCATTAACAACAGATGTTATGATCACTTCTTATTCCAAATAAATTATTTGTGCTGAAATAAGGGGTTGATTTGAATTTTGTACCTAATATTTCCTCTTAATATTAGTCACGAATAAAATAAAAAACCACAAAATAAAATTACTTTCTACCTAATATTTTAAGGTACACAAAATATAAAGTACTCCCTCTTACATCCAAAAATAAAATAATTTCCTTTAAACTTTGGCTAGTTTTCTCTCAAACTGAAAAAAAAATATTAAAAATAATTTTAATGGACTAATAATTTATAGTTGAAGTATTCATAGTAAAAGAAACTAATTTTGTAGGTAAGAAACTAATTTCTCAACATTTTCACCTCACGAATTCAGTTTCGGTTTCGGTCATAGTTTCGGCTTGACGACAGCCGAAACCGGAAGTTCAGTCGGACACTAAAACTTTCATAACAATAACCAATAAAGTTTAGAATTTAACTCATCGTCACACCATCCACGCAGAAAACTGATACAACCTAGTTAAAAGTTTGAACTTCATTTTATTTTTTTATTATCTTTTTATATAGATAATATATACTTATAAAAAGTTAATAAATATCTATAGCTCGTACCAGGTAAGTTAAGCGGTAACGATACGTGTCACTTGGCACTACGCGATCTAGTGGCTAAAAATAAAACTGCTCTAACTGTGTTTATTTCATTCTTGCATTTAATTACTTAAGTTATTGATAATATTTTTGTCAGTTAATGACGTTTTCGAATTTATTGAATCAATCTCAAACTTTGTAGCACAAGAGGAAATAACTGTGATAATATCGTAGTAGAAAAGTATTCAAGCCATGAATTTATACTTGAGACGATAGTCCACACTGCAAGAATTCAATTTCTAATTTCTTCTCATAAATTCAAATTTAATGTCATCCCTATTTAAAAAAGGCATTTTAAATGTTCAAAAACCCATTAGAAGACATTGAAACTAATTAAAGGCATTTTAAATGCAATGATTTCAAAATATGCCTCTAAATACTTTTTTAACAGCGATGCATGATGCTTAGTTAATTTATTATATTTAGTATTATCGTAGTTATTATTTTTTTGGGCCACAAAGTGTGGGGAAAATTCAATAAATTTGAAAACGTCATTAACTGATAAAAACATTTTGAATAACGTAAATAATGAAATAAACCCAGTTGGAGTAGTTGTATTTTTGGCCATCAGATCGCGTAGCGTCAAGGGATACTTACCAATTGATAAGCATTTTTCTTTCATCAACTGAAGTACTAATTTCATTAATATATTTATTTTGTCGCTATTAGAAAATTCTTCTAAAGCTTCTAAACAATTGATAAAATGTATATGCATTGAGGGGTGTTTGGATAGCAATTGCGTGCGGACGCTAATAATCCTAGCACCGAGGCTAATTACATGTTTCATGTTATTTATCTACTGATCTTCCAAAATACAATTGCCATCAAACGTTATCGAGCTTTTCAATTCTATTTTATCCTAATTAAATTCAAACAATAACAACAATATTAAATACATATTGAGAAACATCGGAAATCGTTATTTTTAAAGAAAATCGTAAAATATTATTATTTTTTCATATTCTAAAAGGACGTTGCAAAAGAATATAACATTTTACGATTAAATTAAGCGAAATTTGAAGATTTTATGATTTGATTTTATCTGTGTAATGAAAGTCTGATATACACTAAAAGGTCGAATGACCAATAACATTATATGTAATTCTGGTGTTTTAAGGTATTAAAAATAAAACAAATGTATGTAAATAAATATTACTTACATTTTTTCTACAATACATACTTATATATCTCGTTTATTATTTTTTAAAACTATATACCTAGTCAGCTACAATCATCATTCATTTTCATAAATTTATTAATTAGCGATTATTAAATAATTGTTGGATGTATAGACTTTTTTTTCAGTTTAATGTACAATTTGCATAATTTTTATTAATTTTATTATTGTTTAACAATTTATTTTTTGTAATAATAAATATTACAGAAGGATGTAATTTTAAAACTTGAATACATTTATATAAATGTTTTACTTCAACTATTAACATGGGGATATAGCTCAGTGGTAGAGCATTCGACTGCAGATCGAGAGGTCCCCGGTTCAAACCCGGGTGTCCCCTAATATTTTTTTTTTTTTTTTTTTATTCTTTTGTACTCTTCTCCCCTAACTTATTTATATACATTTAAGTTAAAAATTTCAATATTTCATTTTTATCAATATAATTCAAGCGATATTCTACGTAAAACCGTTTTTGAGATACTTCATAATTCGCTAAATTTATCTCTATAGAATTTTCGTATGTTTTTTCGATTTATTTTTGTTGTTGTTATAACGTTAAGCTAAAATTTAAAGAGAACAACAGTCGGGATGAGGCGAAGGTTGCCCCGGGTGTTAAGTGGCTCAAAACACTGAACATTTCTGTGAAATAATTGTTTTTGGATTGTTGTCACGAGCAAAAAATCGTCGATATCATAAAATTCATCAACATTCAGCCGAATACAATGAACCATTGCGAAAGCCAATTTCAATAGCTCCGCTTTATTATTATTTGAATGAGAATTATGAGTAAAAACAACGGAGGTAACAAGCGTAAAATAACTACACCGATCACAAATGCAAATTATTGTTATTAACAATTCGAAAACGCCATCCGGCACCTCGGCTCGTCCTATTTTGTAAGCTTTACAATAAAACTGATACGCTGAACAAGAAGCAAACAAACATAATATGGAAATGGAACCAAATTAATTCTGCATTTGACCATCAGCCCATCCTAGCCTTGACTCTTCTAACAAAAACTCCAGTGAAAATAATAGCAAACTAAACGTTACAGGTCAAAGTTGTAAATTTTAAACACAAAACAGAAAATTATAACACTTTCTATTTTCAATGTTTTAACCAACAACAATTGCGACTCTTTAATCTCTTCAGATTAAACAGAACATCCACTTTTCGACCATTTTTTGAATGCAGAATCCAAGTTAAGTAAATTCATTGTACGCATATATGCTTATCTACAAGCATATTATCTAGTACCCGATAACCGTAACATAAAACCATTGACAATGTTAATCATTAATTGTACCGATTATCGAGAAATAGATACCTATCTATTTAAATTTCGTTTATTTGAATAGAAACATTTTTCATACCTCAAAAATGCCTTTTTAACATCGTTAAAAGCAGAGATGAGACATTTTCAAAATAGTACTATTTGAAATGCAAAAGAGAAAATACCTATTTCCATTTTTTATTTTATTCGAAACACATTTAGGACATATTTTTTATTTGCAAAATGCAAAATACTTTTTGATATTTTTTTATTTGTTATTTACCATCGCTTTAAAACTATTAAGGTCTTTACCGAATCTAGAGTTAATAAAAATCCGTAATCGAAAAATATCGAAAATTGGCTCGATACGAGGATTGAACCCAAAACCTACCAGTTTTGGAGCGATCACCATGACCACTCGGCCACCAGTAGGCTTGAAAAAATTTTCAACTGTAAATTAATATGGCGAAGAATAGTTTTTAATTTTTTTTAATCACTACGGCAGCCAAAGGCAATGCTGTCCTGAATGAAGTGAACTGTTTTATAGTGTTTTGTATTGTGAGTATAGTACGGATAGTACGTCTGTGATTTCCCCGCCTACATGAAATTAAAGTATTGTTTTAAAGATATACAAGAGGATGCTGGAAGTGAGATTAACAATAATGACAATAATAATTATAATTTTGTTTAAATAAAATCCTAACAAAATAAAGAAAGTTAAACTAAAAATATTTATTGTGCATTTGTAATTTTAATATAAAATGGATAACTATTTTGTTGTTAATACATTTTCATACTATTTTACACTTCTCTGCTTAAAAGCATAGGTACTTATTTATCTCCCATATCTTCCATTTAATTGAAACAAAAAATAATAGCAAAAATTTAAATAAAACTAATATAATGGTAAATCAAATATAGACAACCAATAAGATAAACTTTTTCAAAAAAATATTTTACTATTTAAATTTATAATATATAGTTACTAAACCCTGAAATTTTACTTGATTAAAAATAATAATGTTCCAAATAAAAAATAATGATTATAGTATGACTAGTAACTACCCGCGAAATATTCACAACCCAGTTCTGACACAACTGACTAATTACAAAAATTGATAAAACAAAACCAAATATAAATATAATATAATATATTAATCTATTATTATAAAGAGGAAAGATTTGATTGTTTGTTTGCTTTGAATAGTCTCCGAAACTACTTAACCGATTTGAAAAATTCTTTCATTGTTGGGAAGCTACACTATTTCCGGTGAACATGGCTTATAATAAATTTTCAAAAAGTTAGGGATCCATACTAAAACTCCAATAATGTAACCCAAGGTCTGAAAAAATTACCAAAAAACATTCTTTTATCGCGTGCGCTGCGAAAACTATTGGTTATAGAACAAAATAATGTGCTACGATTTTGCAGAACATATCATTATCTACAAAAAATAGAGCGACAGCATATGTCTAACTATTATAGTTATGTCACAATAAGTGTTTTTTCATTTTAAAAAATATATATATATGCCACCGCTATAAAAGCTCTTTTATTTATACTTTGGGATTAATCCTTATCAAAATAAATGACTTCATATTTAAGTTTGCTTCAATACCATTATATAACTTTTTGAGTTATTCAATTTGAACATTCCATTCGAAAGATATCACAAGTTTAAAAATGTAAATTATTTGAAAAATGTCGCATGGTTACCGCTCTTTACTTATAATTAAGACCGAATTTATTGAACTTAGCGATATTTTTTATTTATGTATAGATGCTGATTGATTTACGAATTATTTGGTTCACGGTAGGTATACCTACCGTAGGTATACGCAATTGAACATACTCTTTTTAGATATTTATAAATATTTTTTGAAAATTAATTGATTATTACATAGAACAATTTTATTCTTTGCAACAGTTTATTAAATGTGTCTTTTTAAAGTTGACAAAATAGTATTTTTAGGTATAATTATGTTTTTCGTAAAAGAAATAAGAAAAACAAAAATTTTCATATACCACTACAACTGGAAAATTTGAAAAGAAAACATAATCTACACCTACGTTACGCAGACGAAGTTGCGAGGATCAGCTAGTATATAATATAAATAAAATAATCATTGTTTCAAATTTAAATAACTGATTGTTGACATTTGTTTCAACTGTCATTTCGATTTCATTCAACTACCAATTTTTGTCATTTGTCAGCCACACGCAGATAAAGTTACGAGTTTTACCCAGTAGAGAATATAGATTATAGAGAATCGAGTAGATAACGAAATGTAATTTTTTGGTGACCATAAGGTCTATCCGCTCCTATAAAATTTAAATATACAAATTCGAATTACCAACACCAATAAAATGTAGCTATTTAAATAATATCATATGGGTAGTTTTACATCCACCTCCTGGGACGTCAGCGAATAAAAAACATTTTACTTGAAATTTTATCAACCAAAATTGTACATTCCCTCTCAAATATTTTAAAAATAATGCATGAATAATCTAGAGTTTACAGTATATATCTCCAATTCTCTATATTAGATTTAGATACATTGTATACAATTTTAATATGTTGATTTTCACCAATTATATATAAAATTTATATATTTTTTAAAAGCATGATGAATTTCGCGGGTCGGAAAATTGGTCAAAGAGGATCTAATAAAGGGACTCGCGGCCCGTGGGCCGCGGGTTTGCGTCTCCGAAGTAAGAGTTTAGTTTAAATTTAGTAGAAAGAATTGCAATAAATCCCATATTCCCATAAATCCAAATAGAAACAGAAAATTAAGCTTATATCTTATGTTACTTATATATTGACTTGTGAGTTTAATAAGTTTACTTGTGTTGTTTGGATATTTATGTTTCTTTTTGGAAATTCGGATAACGAATTTCAACGTTTTTAATTAAGTGGATACGGTAACTGAAACTTGTTGACGAGGTCATAGACCTATCAACGTCCCTAAGAAATATAAAATTTTTCCTTGGAATTTTCATTTCAAAGCCAAAAATCATAAAACAGAAAAATCCGGTACAAACCATAGAAAAAGATTTTCCTTAATTAGCTCTCTCCATTACTCAACATGTAATTTCCATGTTAACTCTTAAAAGCCAATAAAACGGCATTAATTAGGTAAAAATAAAAGGAAAATTAGAAGGAAAAACTTTAAAAACATAATTCACACCAATTACGATTAAATAATAAATAATAACATACAAAACAGAATAGACTTGAAACGAAATTAACATCTATATGTTCATTGACTGATAAAATCAGTTAATTGTCTTTTTATGCAAAATCATTATAATGAAAATGAAAAAAAAAAATTTGTGCATAACAATGCTGATGGAAAATGTGAGTCAAGGCAAAAGATGTCCGGAAATGAAGACCACGAAAAGAGAGCGAATAGTGAGACAATGACGTTATCTTTGTGAATCTTCACAGAATTATTTTCTTGGATATTAATATAATTATCATTTTCAAATTAGTTATAAATGCAGAAAATTGAAGATAAGACATAAAAATCCTTTAAGCCACTCAATTGTCCATTCGGGAGATTGTCATTAATGTGCAACAATAAATTTTAAATTTATTATACTTAATGATTATAATTAGGAATGACATTATAATTAATATTAATGCTTGGAAACAATATGATCTTTCACTATTAAAAGGAACAATTAAACTATACAAATTCAAGCATACAGGAGAATTTTCTGTAACAAATAAATTAAGGATTTTTTTTCGACCAACCTTTCAAAAAGCTCACGCCGAGTATGAAACTTTAAGTCGGTAAATAATGTTTTTTAAAATTTAAAATTTTATCATCTTGATTATGTAAAAAAAACGATTTAAGACAATTTCCATAATAATTAAAACAACCAATAGCCTACTGGTGGCCGAATGGTCTAGGTGGCCGCTCCAAAATTGGTTGGTTTTAGGATCGATCGTCATATCGAACAAATTTTCGATATTTATTTATTAAGACAAGAGTCACTAAAGACCTTAATAGTCTTAAAGCGACGGTAAATAAGCACTAAAAAATCCAAAAAAAAAAAAAACTAGAAAGGTACACTCGCCAAGAACGAAGGTCTTAATTAATCCAATATCTCGTAAATTTTATTTGATTATTATTATGTGATTATTATTATTATTATGTCCAATAAAAGAACGAAATATGATTGAAAAACATTTTTTTATATATTTATAAATATATACCGTAGTTAGTTTCTGGCAGACTATTGAATTGAATGTTTCCAACAGGAAATTTTTGGAGAACTTAGATTTGTCATCAGCAAAATTGATATTGAAGTTTCCAGGTAAAATTAGAGAAATTTCGTGTAAATTACATCCATCCAGCTGATCTTCCTACTGAATATTGCCGAAGTGTAGGGTAGGTTGGGTAACATGGGATCACTTTTTTTCTCGTTTCTATTGGGTCACTTTGAAGTTATAATAGTTTGCTTGTAAGGTACGAAGCGTATAAATCCTTTTTTCACCTACTTTCCAGCACTTTATCGTGCTGAATTTTGGCACACCTGCTTACTCTCGATGATAACGCATGAATCCGTCGTAAAAATTAGGAACTATAGCTAAACTGTTTATGCTAGAATTAAACATTTAGTTAATAGTTACCAAAATTTGTGGACAACTCCGGACTTCTATCTGGACTCATGAAGGTTGCGGACGTAAAAATTAACAGTGAACAAAAAAGTGATTGAAAAAATCGATTTTTATAGAAAAAATAATCGATTTTTTCCATAATCGATTATTTTTTTACTTTCCCAGATGAAAAGTGCGGCGGAATAGGGTATGAACAAGTAAATAACGCGTTCGATTGTGAGTGTAAGTGTATACACTCAAGCACCCAATATATTTATTAATAAAGCAGGTTTGACTATTTAGAGTTTTAAAAACTTCGTAGTTGGAAGATTTAAGATAGAAGAAGAAGATAGAAGATTTAAAGAAGATTTAAAAATCCTGTATTTTAAACTTCAATTTTATTATTAAAAATTTCAAATAGTCGGTTTGAAAGATATGAGAATCAGGCAATTACTATTTATAGGGTTAGAGACATTCATCCCTGTTTAAAAAGGCCCTTAAAGGTATTTTTAAATCATTACATTTAAAATGCTATTAATAACTTTAAATAACTTTTGGCTCAGGTGTACTTTAGCACACCCACAATCTGGCAACGTTGCATTTTCGACTTTGTTTTTAATTTAATTCGCGATATTTTTGTTAATTCAATTCTAATATGGTATAATTCTCTCTTTTGTGGCTAAATTTTCATTATGGACCGATTTAATCGCGAATTAAATTAAAAACAAAGTCGAAACTGAAACATTGCCAGATTGTGGGTGTGCTAAAGTACACATGAGCCTAACTTTTAATGCCTATAAAAGCTTTTCCCCTACCACTTCAAAATGGGGGAAATGCTACTGTTATATTGATTGAACACTAAAAAATCATGAGATAGATATACATGGTGTCTTTGTTATTCTCTATCAGGAATTGTCAATTTGAAAGTGGGAATGGGAGGAGTCATGGAAGCAAAATACAAACTCATTCAGCATCCTTTATACATATTAAAAATTCACTTTGTGTTCAGGTCCTGTTGTAAAAATTATATAAAATATTTTCAAAAAATTTTATTCTAGATCTAATCAAAGTTATTCAAAGTAAATAAAGAATATGCATCACCATATTTTCGTTTTTGCCCTTTTTTGTTACATGCATACCAGCTTTTCTATCAGTTATTTTTCTATCAACCATGTTAGAATGTAAACTATTGTTAAAAATGTTCAAAGAAATTCTTGATTTTCATTCTCATTAATTTTCACAGGGTATAATTATTAAATGTTTCAATTTATAACACTGAATTAATTAAATTTAGTAATTCACCCCAATCAAATTAAGAGATTAGATCAGAACTTACCAGCTAGTTTGGAAACTTAGTTGATTTCTATACACCATCTTCACAACCTGAAAAGTTACTCTATTTGCAATATATACATTTTTCTGAGTGAAAATCATAGAGTCTGTAAAAAACGCTTTTTAGATTGTAAAGACAATATAGAAATAAGTTTAATAAAACTCTTATACTCATGGAATTTGTAAGTATCTTTAGCAAATTAATTCAATTTCTATTGCCCATATTGGTGATATAATTAATTAAATTTAAAACTTTAAAATCTAGATCGTCAATTTTGATCAAATCTTTGTTAAAAAAAGGCTTTTTAAAAGTTCAAAAACCCATTATGATCAATTAGAACTTGTTTAAAGTAAAGACATTTTAAATATAATGATTTCAAAATGCCTCTAAATGCCTTTCTTAATAGGGATAGCTTGACCTGATCAAAAGCTCAACCGAAAAACCATCATTTTCGAATGGTACTAACGTTTAAAAGCACTCACTGGTAAATTTCAGCAAATTTGCCAGTGAATAGACACAAATGTTAAATGTGTGTCAATTCGTGTAAAATACAATCATTTAGTTGCAACTAATGCTTGCATGATATCTACTGATAAATTCTAAATATATCTGACAGGAAAAGGTTCATTTAAATAAGTGTTTTATTACCACATTTCTACGTACGCGAAAAATCCCGCTCGATTCAATTAAAACGAGAATCTAATTGAATTTGAACGAGCATAGAGATAAATCTTTTGCATTGTTGATGTTATTCATCGCTAATTAGCAATATTGTCCTTGTTGCAATGAAAAGAATGAACTTAATTTGATGAGATTTTGATACTTTAATTTGACATCAAACGTCGAGATTCTAATCGAAACGAGAAAAGTTTGTAATTTGATAAATTACAGTTTTATAGATATTTTCAATTTACGTCTTTACAAACTTTTAAAAGGAAATTTCGTGTCTTATTCTTTGTCACTTGAGTCAATTACTTATTTGAAGAAAAAAAAAGAACGATTGTGTAATGAGCTAATTATGTAATTAAATTTTGAAAAAATATCGTATCTGTGGCATAAAGACTTCAGACAATTAAAAAGCCATTTTTTCTAATGGAAAAAGTGCAATGCCTTGGCCTTTGGGATTAAAGAAAGTCATTACCCTATTTCTACTAGATGATTACTAATTATTTTTCAAAAAAAAACTATGATAAGTTTTAAAGCATTGCTGAAGGAAGCAAAGAACATATAATCAATAATCAACTGGCATTTACAGTGACAAAAGGATTTAACTTTCATTGATTTTCAAGCTATGAGCAGAAATTTATCCATCATAATCAAAAGACTTAAGTAATGATCATTAGTTTTGTAAAGAAATTGAAAAATAAATAACTATCTGCTTCAAGAAACCAAGAATCTTTATTTGTTTAAAAAAATAGAAGTATTTATTTCAAAAGAGTAATTTTTCATAACATAAATATCGAGTGTAAATTTCTCATTTCACTTTTCATATTATAAAACTTATGTAGGAGCACAACCAAGCCTTGCCTTATGAAGCCCTCGGCTTTTAAAAAGATCTCATGAGTCAAAAAATAAATGGTAATTGTCGGAACTATCAGAAAAATGTATCTTAGTACTTTAAAGTATCTAAGATACTGTATCTTAGTTCCTTGATTTTTTGGCAAATAGTAGCTAAGATTCAGTTGTACCTCTTACATAAATATTCTATCTTCTAAAAGTTGGTTGTGTTTACAGGGGAATAAACAAACTTATACTCAACGTAATTCAAATACTTTTTAAAAAAGTATCTTATCTTTTATATTATTACTTTCCCAAAGTATCTTTGCCTGCTCTGATAATAGTTAGCAAATGCTAATTGGGTGAGCACATTCTGAGAATGTGAGAATGTATTTGTAAAGTCCCGAGAAAAAAGAAAGAAGACGAATCAAGATTCTGAATTTAATAAAACGTGTATTGGACTAACCCCAATTCGAAAAAAAAAAATGCCAGGGATAGACGACGCTGGAGGGAACAATTCAATCACACGGGAAACTGAACCTGCCATCAGGTAAACAATAGTTTTGGGATTTTGAGTTATAAAGTTTATATTTTGTTTTGTTTTTAAAATAACTGTCTTAGGCCTTTTTTAATTTTAAAAGGGTAAGAAATTCGGAGAATTTTGTTTTCGAATATGTCGCTTCCAACCACGGTAAGTGTTAAGGATAATTCTAAAGAAAAAAATGTAAAAAAAATATTTCTTTTGTTAAAATTTTCTATATTATATATTTATTATTGATTCCGATCCTATAGTTTATCTTCAATTTGTTGTAGTTCTGAAGATTTTTGAGGATCTTTTATTTTTAAATAATTTACACTTTGTTATTTTTGCACAACGTTTCGCAGTTTATTACTGCTTTGTCATTATAAATAACAGTAAAATGTCGAATAAAAAATAAATTTTTAACCAAAGTTAAATAAAGTTTATATTGATATAATAATAAATTAGTATGGTAGGTACTTTGATAAATTAAAATTGTTTTATACAATATAAATAATTATAGAAATTAATAATTTAGTTAAATGTAAGATACTTTGTTAGTGTAAGTATTTTTTAATATATGTAAAAGATAATAAAATTAGATAAAAAAAATTATCTAAAAAATAAATTTAATCAAACCTACACCAACAAAAAATCTTATATTTAACTTAATTCTAAATTTCCACAATTATTTATATTATATCATTTTAATTTACCAAAGTATCAAATGTAACATAGTAGGTGGTATAGTAGATGGTAACTATGGTATATTCCAAAATTCAAATTACTGAAATTCAAATAGAACACGTAATAGAAACGCAATTAATCTAGCATCAAACACAAATCACCATTTTTTAATAACGTTTTCTGTTTTTAAAAGTATTTCTTTAAAATCAATACATTAATTATTGAGATCTATGTTATTTCTTCTTTGTTAATATTTAATAATATATTCTAGCTTAAACATACCGGGCATTGAAATTTGTTTAAGTACTCGACTTTCAATAGATGAAAAAGAGAACCAGGAAATAATAAACTTTAAATCTGCATAGTGAAGCACCGCACCCCTAACCTCATCCTGTTGGACACCATCGAATTAAAATAAATAATCAAAATTGTAGTTACTTTTACTTTTTTAAAAGTCAAAATGCATGTCTTGAAAAACTCAATTATAATTGCTTTTAATTATTAAAAATTACAATTTTTTTTATTTTTCAAAAAATAAATATTAAATAAAACAGCAAATCTATTAAATTATTAAAATTTATTGCCATAAAATTATATAAAATAATGACTAATTTAAAACATTTAAAGTGTAAATTTTTTAAAACTAATTGAACCCATTTTTAATGATGATTATTGGTAAAATTATTTGATCCGAAGACGGTCGAATTTTCGAGTGATGAGGAACTGATATCAATTTTCAAATTATTTCCGAAATAGTATTCTTTGAATGAAGTACTATATTATTTATGGATGATGACCGCAATATTCTCCGATCGAATCTGTCACACATTCAAACACATCGAAGGCGACATCACAAGCTTGGCTCTCATCTAAAATTCAAAAAACAAAAAATTACATATTAAAAATGAAAGTTCTTTGACCCAAATATTCAACTTTGCATTTAAATTATTGAAAACATATAATAACATGATTTGATAAATGAATAATCATTTATAATAAATATCATTGATTTTTATATAAGTTTTTGCTTGATTGAAGACGACAAATTTTTACACTGACCTACATGAATAAAAATTCCGCAGCATTTTTTACTAAAAGAAGTTTTTTACTAAAATGAAATATTATAATGTTCTCATTTGGAACGAAAATCAAGATTTTAACGATAACTTAGTTCTCTTTTTCTTTTAATAAGTGCCTACTTCATTCATTTACTATTTTATTTAAAGCTAGGGATCAGGTGAACTTCGTACCACTTAAAATTGATTCATTGATATAGATAATATTACCGCATTTTTAATTGTGAATATAGATTGGATATTAATAAAAATTCATATACTTATGCATGATTATAACAAATTTAGTGCTTTTTTTATATATTTAGGTTCATAATAGTTATTCTGCTAATTTAGACGTAGACGTATCCAATAAATCATAGATCATGAAAATCGGTCCAGCCATTCTTCAGTAATAAATAATCAAACTAACACGACTTTGTTTTATATATTTAGATATATAAAGATCTGAAGAAGTTTATCGTTTGAGTGATATTAATAGTTTTTAAAATCATGTAATATTCAAAAAATAGTGCAATATTTACAGTGAAATATTATAATAAAATCTGATACAAAATTTAACCAAGGAAATTTCTATACTTCAAATTTCAAGAGACAATAATTTAAGTAAAATTAGTTAATATTTTCTGAGCTAATAATAACTCTCCAAATTATTCAAACTAATTTGAAATACATATCTAGGAAAAATGATGGAATTATGTTCCGAAATATAAACATAATTTCAAGGGTTCGGATTGAAAGTTTGACTTAGAGAGGTTTTCGAACTACGAAAGTTCCAATGTGTATTTTTTTTAATAATATTAGTTTTATTTCATTCATAATTAACTTCGTTTCTCGATATTTCCATAATTCAATTAAATTTAAAATCGACTGAATATTTCATAAGTGTTATAATACTATTACCGATTTTGCTACTAAAGTCACGAATGAGCCCAAATATTTTACGGCTAACTCAAAAAAGCTATATAACATAATATGCAAACTATATTCAAAAATAATAAATTTAAAGTTTTTCCGTTCTTTATAATTATTTTTTTATTGTTATTTAGCGCCCCTTTGTAAATACCAAAGTCTCTAGCGACTCTAGGGTTATTATATTAATAAACTTTTTTTAGAATAGTATTTTGTATTTTATTTGAAATACCCTTAGGGACATATTTTGTATTTGCAAAATGCAAAATACTTTTTTATCATTTTTTTTATTGTCTAAGGTCTTTAGAAACTCTAGGGTTAATAAAAATCCGCAATCGAAAAATATCAAAAAATAGCTCGATGCGCGGATCGAACCCAAAGCGACCCAAGCGATCATCTAGACCACTCGGTCACCAGTAAGCTGTTAAAATTTTTCAACGCCAATAAATTAATGTGGCGAAAAATAGTTTGTTTTTTAATAAATATGGCAATCAAAAGCAATGCTGACCTTAATGAAGTAAACTGTTATATAGTGTTCTGTTTTTAGACCACTAAATCCAAAAAAATAGCATACGAAATATGTACCATCCGTGTAAGAAAGATTATAGCGAGTATAGTATGGATAGTATGTTTGTGGTTTTCCCGCCTTAATTATATTAGTTTATATTACTAAGGCATTATTTAAAGCATTGTTTTAAAGATATAAAAAAGGATGCTGGAAGTGAGATTAACAATAATAATAATTGATCCTTTGTTTAAATAAATCTAATAAAATAAAGAAAATTAAAACTAAAAGTATTTTATTTTAAGAAAGTGTTTTGGAAACACGTAATTTGCATTTACTATTTTAAATATAAGATGAAAAACTATTTTTTATTTTGTATTTGAAATTGAAAAATTAAAAGTATTTGGATTTAGTATTTGCTCATTTAGTTGGAGGGTCAATTATAGCGTTTAAAAACTTATAGCTTTTGAAACCCCAGCTTTTAAATAAGTGCACTAGAAAAATAGCACTAGTGACATCTATTGATAAGTTTTGAAAATGGTGGAATCTTATTCAACTATTTAAAAATCCTTTGTTGCCGGTTAATTTTAACCGTAAACGGTAATTTAAAGCTCTCCAATAAGTTTCCTTTTCTTCCTTTCAAATAATCTTCAAGCTTTAACTACTACACCTATTACCTTGTCGATATCCAGAGAAGTATAATTTTTGATAGGACCGCTTTAGACAAGCTTGAACCGCTTGAATCGTAACCAAAACATATTCCCGTTCAGCCACACCTTCTGTATATAAATTTACTAAACCATTCACTGTTGGAAAACCATTTTGATCCACCTAAAACCGAAAATAATTTTACTTTGAACCAATTAAAATATTTAAATTAGTAAATTTCATGCGAAGTATTCCAATTTAAAAAGAGATAGTTTAAATAATTTGTCCTTGCGTTTTTTTTTTTAGAATAATTGCACGAGAAATGGTCTCAAAAAGATATATCTGTACATATGGATATGATTTGCTTTTGATGAAAAGATATAGGTAACAATATTTAAAGTTTAAATGCTAATAAATGGAATATTTTGTTTAAACATTTATGTAATTTAATGGCTCAGCTGAATATAAAAATTTATTACAATTATGCAATTTTGATCATTATGCAAGTGGAGAAGTGATAAAATCTATCAGGAAAGTTGTGGCAAATAAAAAAAAAAATAAAACAGACAAAATTCGAATGAAACAATGAACAGGAAAAAGGTCAAAAATGTTATATACTTATGTAGTATTATTGTAAATATTTAATTCGTAATCGTTAATGAATCTTATGCAATTAAACGATAATCATTATGTATTTGTTTTACCCATTTTTTTTACAATACAAATACTTACAGCTTTCACTTTCCGATAGACACATTGCAGAAGACACTGAAATAGAAATCAATCATAAGAACACATGAATCGATTGACCAAAACCCACTATATTGGTTTCATAAGAAAAACCAAATATTTTATACTTACACCAGCGATTTTTTTCTCTTCATCGTTAAAAGCTTGACGTTTGGAGCGCGACTTCGCCACCAAAGACGGATTTTCTTGAATCGCTTGAAGAGTTTCTAAACACAAAGTTAAAAAAATAATTCTCACATTAAATAAAACAATAATTTTATTTATATTTTTACCTTTTAGAATGGCAAGTTTGATTTCTTCTTGACATTGGCCAATGATTTTCTCAATGCGCTGGGGAGCTAGTGGTGGCGCGACACATCTTTTTCCCTACACACAATCAACGATTATATTCAAATTTCATTAATTAGTTATAGAAAATATAGTTATTCAATTATATAACCCAATTAAATGCAAATAAATCATAATTAAAAAGCGAAGCCTTTTATATAAAAGGTTTGACCTTTAAGATTTCTATAATCGTTCAAAGTTTAATGAAACTCGAGGTATTGTGGCTTGGTTAAATTGTAATTAATTGAAAGAAAAGGCGGAATTTTCTTATAACAATTTAATTATTAACGGAATTGTTTACATAAAATTTGCGCTTTGAAATTTTTAATTGACACCTTTCTAACCGATACGAAAGTTGATCAAAAAATCGCTTTGCAACGCCAAGGTTTAACGAAAGTTTAAAGACTAAATTAACGAATTGTTCATACATTTCTAAGATTTTTAATGAATATTTTCCATAATCAAATAGCTAGTAAGTAAAAGACGATTGAGGAAATGTTTCTAGTTTTTGATTAAAAAAACATCGAAAAAGCTGTACACTTTCGCTACGTTTTCACTCGATAGTACATGTTAAACTTACCAAAAAAAAACAGTTTAATATGAGTTTATTTTCAGAGAAAAAGTTAATTCCAAAATGACTAAATTAAGAAATACTTTAATAAAAATATCAACAAAATATTGAAGAAAATTATTTTTTTGTTATATTTACATATACTCACTAACCCAATATTTTTTAGGAACCATAATTATGTAATGTATTGCGAATTCGAGATAAAATCTCTGTATGTCAGACATATTATTCAAATAAGATGCAGTGTTATGTCTGTGATAAAAAAATTTGAAGTTAGAAACTTTTACAACATGAATATTATTTAACATTGGCTAATTTATATCGTATGTGTGACAAAACAGAACATATATTTAGGTCGTTCGGTTATCTCCAAATTTAGTTTTTGAAAATTCACGAGTTTTGAAGTACTTACACGGTATAGCTACTTAAGACTTCATTAAGGATGTTCTGTTCTGTCTAGCTACGATTTACATTGTTACTCTTATTGTTAACACTTTTACTTGTCATGACCTTCCTTTATTTCAAAACATTGCGACTATTTGTAAAAAAATATTTTTTGAAATTACACTTCTGTAGGCGCGAAAAAAAAGTGATTTTCAATTTTCGTAATAGAAGTCGATTACGCTCTTTAGCTTTCCGTCGAATATCGCCTATTATTTTAAAATTTTATGATTTTTTTTAGTTAATAACTGAGTTAAAATAATAATAAAATCGATGGTAACAATAACTAAATTTCGGTATATATACCGGCAAAGAGAGAACAAAAAATGTAAATACATACGTGTGAATGAAACCAAAATAAATATAGTAATCATAATCATTGTCTCAAATTTGCATTAACTAATTGTTGTCATTTGTTTCAACTGCCATTTCGATGTCATTCAACTGACAATTTTTGTCATTTATTAGCGTCGGCTGTAAATATTTCACGGGTAGGTACTAGTTTTTCACAATTACAATTATTCAATTCTGTTAAGAAATCTCGTTATAAAACAAGAACGGTTGATACTTTACACCGTAAAAACTTTTTCACGTTTAAACTGTTTATTTGATTATTTCTTCAATAAAAACTTTTTCTGGTTTTTTTTTCCAATCATATTTCCAAAAAGGAAAAAATATATGTTTATTACTTTCGCATTAAAAACAAGGAATGCGATGAAAAAAATTATTTACTGACGAAATATGATCAAACAGGTAGACTGAATTGGAATTTTGAGGTTGATTAAAGTTGCTTATTTAAGCTAACACTGTACTTACTACTAATTATATTCGCAGAAAGAAAATCATTTACAATATCCGTTTGACACTTTGGAGGTGAAGAGTCATAAATTTCTTATTTTTCCTAAATTTATATCGCACATAGAAAATTCTATTTTGTCCTTGCAAAAAGATTAAAAACAACATAACTTACCTAGATAATTTATGAATGACCCCTAATGTTCCGACAATAATGAAAAGATTTTGCAATTTCTAAGTCTGTAACATGCGCAATTCTCGTGCATTATTGTAGTTGATTTTTTCGTAAGTGGGTGAATTTACTATTTTAAATATTCTTAAGCCTCAATTTTCTGTTTCTTTTTTAAAGGTTTAGGGGCAAATTATTATTTCAACAAAAACCGCATTAGTTGAATAAACTATTTAAAAACAATTTTTAATAATATAATCTCGAAGTATAGTTACAAGGAGCTCGAACGGTATAGGTTTTTCCACAATATTTATGTATACAATGACAGACTCAAATCATAGTTCTCTTTTTTGTCACTAACAGCGCAAATATTCAGGACGTACCTAAGGTTTTAGGAAGGTATACCAATCTTTCAATTCATGATGGGTCAATAAAAATGTGGCGCCGCCATTAGTGTGTTAGCAGTACTAATTTAAACCAAAATTATATACTTTATGTAAGGTAACTAAGGTAGCAAAAGTTAACACACCAGACGCTCTTACGGCGGCGCCACATCTTGACACATTTTTCAGCGTGTAGAAGATTGAAATCCATAATTGTAAAAAACAACAACACTTTTCGCGTAATTATTCAAATACGTGCTTCTTGAAGAGTAGCGCGCTCTATCGAAACTGGACCTCTTTTTTTAACAATTTTTTTGAACTCCTTGTGTGTACACATCGTGAATATAATAATAATAGGCAAATGATTGTCTCAAATTTGAACGAACTGATTGTTGTAATTTCTTTCAACGGTCATTTCAATTTCCAATTTTTGCCAATTGTCAGTTGTGTCAGTATTGGACTATAAATAGTTCACGGGTAGTTACTAGTATATAATTATTCGGAAATTATTCCAGGATCATATATTTCCTGTTTTAAAACACCACAGTTAAAATTACTTATTTTGACTTGGTATTGAACTTCTTAATTCCCATAATATACATTTTTCCCCGACTGACATCTATAAATTATAATCTCTACTTAAAACTGCAAGAAAAGCTTTCAAATCATATCAGTACTAAACATTTTAACAAAATAAACCTTTTAAAAATTCTTTAAGAAGGATGAACGCTTTCTACATCGTAAAATCCATAGGAGTATAATTCTAAATCAGAGTTTATTCTGTATTTATGTTAATACTATTGAAGCTCAAAAAGTCAAAAGATTATCCCTATCATATAAAGTTAATCTTGTTAAGTAATCCTTTAAAAATGTTTCAATATTTACAAATATTATTTATTTATTTTTATATTTATAAGGTATATTAATTCGAATAGCAAACTATTATAAATGGAAAATGGTTCTTATCATGCCCTCAAAATGAATTAAGGACAAAATTCTCACACCGTTTCTCACACGATTTGTACCCCCAAGACTCGTTATTGTAGTAGAAAAACAAAGCTTGACCAACCCCTAGTTCGATATTATTTTAAAAGATTTGATAAAGGGCAAAAAAGTGCGGAACAATGCCTTAAATAATATATATTATAATCTTCATCTTGAGATTTTCCAAACCAAACGACCCCTCCACCCACCCCGCAACTTACAGGAAAAAATTAGCCAGAAATATAATATAGATTTTTAATAAAAATTAATTTTTGACAAACTTTTTAATCGGCAACAGACTATTTAAAATTTGAATGTTAAATAATTTCTCAATAATTGAGATAATTAATATTCAAATGGTCCAAATCTGTCGGCTTCTCGTTAAAATCTCTTGAGAGATCTGAAATCTTCGACTTGAACTCACCAATATTACGTAATTCACCCAGATTAATGTGCTGATGAAAAAATTTAATGTTAAAATGGACATATTTCTCTTTTTGTTGCAATAATTCTTCAGTTGAAACTTGTTTCTCTTCGATAACGACCTCGACCACGTAGGTTCGGTACTTTCATATGTAAGAAATTATGGAAAAAAGTTATTGGTTTACTTCAAAAATTACGGTTGACACAAAATGAGGACAAACTTGCACTGGATTTTCTTCTAGCGAAAAAATGTTAAATAATTAACGTTTTTTAACCTTAAGCATTACCTTTTTTTGAAGAAGAATGCAACAATAAGCAATAGTCAACAATAAAATTTTTATATAGCCTTATAAACTACAGCCAACATAAATCAATAGTCATAACTTTTTAATATTCAATTTCATTTATAATTATTAAGACTTATTTGCAAATTTACCTACTTTTCTAAATTCTAGTAAAAATATTTTTATAAGAAACCGCAGTAGTTTATTTATATGCATTTCTAATTTTATTGTTGTAAAAGCCCTTAAAATTCAATCTTACCTGATTGGCAGCTGATTCAATATGATCAATTGCAACTAAGCATAAACTAATCAAAATTAAGCTCACTGCACTTTTCATTTTGACAAAATTATACTATCGAAATAATTCAACAATGATCCACTCGATTACCAGTAACTGAAATTTTGACTTTTACTTTACAACGTGCGAATGGTAATCTATCAACGGCGTTTCTTGTATTTCAATATCTTTATTCGTTTCTTCAAGAAGTGGTGGATGACTTTGTCCCACCTTTTAAAAATAAAGAAAAAATTGAATATTTATATAAACCTCTCATAAAAGTAATCTTAATGATCATTCAGATAAAACAAATTATCATTGAAAATTTATTAACATATAATTAGTTCTCTTTTTATCTCAGTTACAAAATCGTTTCTCAATCGGCTTAGTTTTCACTCTTTTTAATTCTAAGACTAAATCATTAAAATTCAACTCAAAATTATATTTCTGAGTGGTATAAAAGATTATTTCGCAATTATTATATAAGATCTTATTCAAAACATTTTATATTGATAGCATTTGAAACATGGCTTCCGTCAGCAATTTCCATTTATTTATATGCTTAATAGATAAAATCACATAAAAACAATCCCTTCCTTATCTCTAAATAAAACCCTGTAATTGCTCTTTTTTTTTTTAATTCAATAATCAACAATTTGCATCCTTTTTTTCCCTTAAGGCTGAGATGTTTATAGTGGTAACCAGACATTTGCTCACTTGAAAAATCCTCATACAAAATTTACCAACAAGAAATTGTTTACTAGCATTAATGCTCACATGAAAGTTGCCCTCATAGAAATTTACTCACATAAAAATTAACGCAGATTGATATCACATGGAAATCAACCCACAGGAAAAAAAAGTTATTTAATTTATTATTATTTAATTATTAGTATTGCACTAGTATTTTAAGTATATTGATTATTTACGATATTGATTTAATATAAAAATCAAAAATTAAATTATTGCCGGATATTGACGTCACTAAAAGGGGTATGAGTCTTTTTTTTTTAATTTATCACTTTTTGAAAAAACCAAGATTTTTTTCAAATTGGTTCCCGGTTAAAAAATGACATTTAGTAACACTTGAAATCTTTACATTTAAAATATTTTTAGTAACTATAAACGACTTTTCATGGTTTCTGCTAGGTTTTTTTAATGCCTTTTTTATCAGGGTTAATAGTGTATATTACAATACTAATATAAAATACCATTTAATTAGATAACAAATTAAATACTTTTTGCTATGGGTCAATTTCCATGTGAGGACATATCCTTGTGCGTTAATTTCTGTGAGAAAGTTTTTATGTGAGTAAATTTCTAATGTGGGTAACTTTCGCGTGAACAACAATGTTAGTACGCATCTTTTTGTGGGTAATTTTCTAGTGTGCAACTATCACAGAACTGTTTTAGAACCTTTATAACTGTAATGATCTTTACCGAATCTTTTGATTCTATTATTTACAATTCTGGAAAGAGGAACGTAGCATGGGAGAAGCAGGAAGAGATGATTTTTAAATAATTAAAGAGTTTAAGAGTTTATTTTTACCAATTTTTGTTGACTAATGATGATAGCAGGGGGGCGATGAAATACGAGTCGGCTCCGGGTGGTGAATATCCACACCATCTACACTACGCCACTGTATGGAAAAAAATTCTAATAATTGCAAGGTTCAAATCTGAATTCACTTGATTAAAAAGTGATGACCCCATCAATCTTTTGCAAAGTTCTTCAAATCAGGGTAGTAGCTTCTCATTTCAATAAATAAAGAATTTAAATTCGTCTTCTTCCTTTTTTCTTGAAGTTTTTCAGTTTCCCGTCTACATTATCAAGTATGAATACTTTTTCTCTCAAAATAAGGTCTATGCAGTTAGTTTTTCTTTTCAACGTATCCATAATGCTTTGTGATGATTCAACACATCACAAAGCAGTTACGGAGTGATCCAATCAACTTGATGACCACTGAGGAAGTTTGCTTGGCAATCGAAATACGTATCTGAGTAATACGTCAAAAATATTTTTGTTTGAATTTCTGTTCAAAATCATTTTTATGGTATGATTTTTGTATATTACCATATTAAATTATACTACATAAATTAGACCACAATATATTCAATATATTGTATAAACAGTATAACTGTTCAAAGTCAGCGAAAAAATCTTACTTGATTATATATTATACTTTATTTTCTTACATATTTTATATTATTTATTTTTTTAGTTAAAGTTTTACACTTCACAAGTAGAAAATTGACTGTTATCTTGGTATAATTTCAAAACGATTGACTTTAAACAATGTGATAGTCCATTCGGGGACGACTTCTGCAGAAAAATCACGTTTGAAACGAGCAAAAGTTTCAACTAGGATCATAACGCGCCTGGAACGATATTCAGCCCATTTAAGCGCAATGAAGACAAGATCCACCTCGCACATACGTTTTCCTTGAAAAAAAATTAAGAAATTTATAATCTGAAAGTAAAACTTTTATTGGGTGAATGTACCAAAAACGTTTCGAAAGTTCATTCGTCTCGGAATGATCAGCTGAATGTGTTCCGGGTCGAGTCCGATTAAACGTTTTTGAACCTCCGTCCAACGAGTTTCGACGTCGTGGAGCAGCAAAAATCGGGCGTTTTTCGTCAAAAGACCGTTCAGCTCTTCAAAACGATTTCGACTTATTAAATTCGTCACTTTGGAAATAGCCTACGACAGGTTCAAAGATTTTCATAAGCGAACATTTTAAAAATATTGATCTATGACCTATCTAGATCTATACTAATATATAAAATTCTTACGTCTTTCTGTACATTTTAATTTTGAATCCAATTTTAGGGTAAATATTTGTTTCAAGGCTCTTATTTCAAATTTAACATTTTTAAAATTTTTGTCTGTCTGTCTGTCTGTTTATAACTTAAGAACGGAACAACCGAATTTAATAAAATTTCGTATTAAGATACAACACAACTACCCCCTTATAATAGGTTATTTATCATTCCTTAAAAATAATAAGGAAGGTATCCCTAACGTAAAAACTGAGGAATGAACACAAAAAAAAATACTTTAGACAAGCGAGTTATATATCGTTGGAAAAGTACTTAAAGTTAAAAAATAATATGTATTAATCTTTTTAGGTGAACTAATAACTAGGACAGTAAATTTAATTTTAACTACAACAAATCGTTTATTTGAAATATAAATATGTTTATATACAAACAAACATAAGATTTATAACTACGTTAATGGTGCATTAGTTTACCTATCTGCCGCTATAATACTGTCCAAGATGGAACTACAAATTTATGTATCAAAGGAAAGAAGACTAATTAATGTATATTTTTGTTAATGTATATATTATGTAACTATTATTAATACGAACAAATGATTTTAAAATGCAAAAAATGCCACTACAATGCTGTAATTAGAGCCATGGGTTTAAATATCGCAGTAATCTTTTTTTTTATTACTAATAGTTGTAAATAGACCCTGAGGCTTCTAATATCCTCAATCCTCAATAAGAAAATATTAACGATCAAATGTTTTTCTTTTGACAATTGATAAGAGTGAAACGGGGTGACTAAGTTTGTATAAGTTTGTATAATGTAGAGCTAATCAAAAATTGAAATTTTAAATTTAATAATCAAAGTGCTATTAAAGACAAATCATTATTACCACTTACTATAAAACAAAGTTCATCTATATTTGTATTTAGAAATAAAATATAAGTGTCGGTTATTTTATATCATTTTAATAACAAAATTTTAAATAACTTCATTTTACTAAATTAGTATGAAAGTTAAATATGTAGTAGTACTTATATCAAATAAGCAATTTTTAATTTTGTTCGTTTTTCAACAATCAAACATTTTAAAATCTAATTTTGTAGACCTGGTATATGAGATAGATTACAAATCTGGAGCAACTATGTATTTTGCTGAAAAGCATTAAGTGACCAATTTTTCGTCATATATTTCATTATCAATCAAAATATAAAATCTTCTATGCTAACTTTTCTTGGGTATTTAAAACAATTTTAAAATCAATTATTGTTATTGAAAATAAACAAAATATTCGAATTTGTTTCCACACTTTCCACCTATTTCCAACAATTTTGTAGGATGTACAATGTCCAAATGTGCGAAATAGAATTGCTTTTTAGTCATGATAATGAAAATAAAAAAATCGTTTTTTTTTCGTTTTACATTGTATTTTCAAATATAAGTGCACGTTTGTATCTTATGATATTTTGACGCGAGTATTTTTGAAACTGTTATAACCTATAATTAAGACCAACTTTATTTAACTTGACGATATTTTTTATTTATGTATAGATGCTAGTGTCCGACCGAACTTTCGGATTCGGCCTAGTTTCGACCAAAAAGCGAGTTTCGGCTTAATTTCGGTTTCGGCTGTCGTCAAGCTGAAACTACGACCGAAACCGAAACTGAATTCGTGAGATAAAAATGTCAAAAAGTTATAGTTTTTCACTTATTGATTCTTCAATTATTAATACTGATAACTATCAGCTCATTAAAATTTTGTTTAAAATTATCTTTTATATTTTTTCCAGATCGAAAGAAAACTGATCAAAGTTTAGAAGAAATTATTTTTTTTGTAAAATATAAGAAAGAGTACTTTCTATTTTATGTACCTAAACATATTAGATAAAAAGTAATTTTATTTTTTAACTTTTTTTTTGTATTCAATGTTATTTGTAACTTATATTAAAAAAAATATTTGCAGCATTTTTTCAAATCAACCCCTTATTTCAGCATAAATAATTTATTTGAAATAAGAAATGATAATAATATGTTATATTAATGATTAGCTCAATAATTGGGAACAAATGATTAATGAATACCTATAGAATTTAAAAGTAAATCCTGAATCACTATGATTAACTTTTCTTTCTACGAAAACATGACCTTATATGGAAGTTTCGGCCATAAAAGCTAGATTCAGTCGGACACTAATAGATGCTGATTGATTTTCGGATAATTTGGTTCACGGTATTATACCTACCTACCGTAGGTATGATAAACCACACTCTTTTTAGATATTTATGAAATTTTTTTGAAAACTAATTGATCATTACATACAACTATTTTATTCTAAACAACAGTTTATTAAATGTGTCTTTTTAAAGTCGACAAAATACTATTTTAAGTATGATTATGTTTTTCGTAAACCAAATAAGAAAAATAACAATTTCCATATAGGTACTACTACAAATAGCAAATCAAAAAAGAAAATATAACCAACACCTACGTTAGCAAACGAAGTCGCGGGCATCAGCTAGTGTGATATAAAAGTAATTAAGGATCCACGAAATCTTAACGTTTTTCTTCGATTTTAACAGGTTTATTTATTTTTCAGTTTTTACCTTACCTTCATAGTTCCAAATCGAAATTGCCCTTCGGTGAAATCAGGATCCCATTGCTTCAACATCCAAAACTTAATTTTATGTTTCATCCATGAATACAAATTAGGAACGAAAATGAGCTTCGGCAATTTTTTCTTTTCACTGAAAACTGTTCGAGTTTGACTGAAAAGCATTAATTTATTTTTCTCATTGTTGACAAAAAAGGAAGATTTTTGGCTCATTAACGAAGAATAAAATTGTTTGGAGATGATTTCGCTGGGTTTATGTTCATGTTTGATGATGTCACGTTTTAAATTGCTGCATACGGTGCGCGATAAAAGCACAGTGGCCAATGAATCAAATGAATGAAGAAATGAGTTAAATGGTTTAATATTTACATATTTTGGTATCGGTTTTTGAATAAACGTTTTGGTTACGTGAAAACTCATAAGCTAAAAATGTTACAAACAAAAATTAAAATCTTAGAAGAATCCTACCAAAGTGTGTAGAAAAATCTTACAATTTTTAGTTCATTGCACTAAGAATTTTTAGAAAATATTTTACTTAAATTTTGATTTTCATAACTAATTTTATATTTGAAATGAAATTGTGAAATTTCACTAATAACATTTTCTATTTTTACATTGCTTAGTAACAATTACAATTGTTTCACTCATTTCTTTAATTTTTTTACCAACGGAATCAATTTTCAATTAAAAATAAATTTCTGGATTTTAATTAATATATAACCAATAATAACCAATACATATTCTTATTTTCTTTATTATATCTACAATGTATCCATATAAACTCCAAACTTTTCTCCATTTACCTAACATTTACCCAAAACTTGAAAACTACTTGCTCGATTCATATTCACTTTTGAATTGTTCAATTTTTGATTTTATGGATAAATAGAATATTAGCAATTAACAACTATTTCAGTGAGTCAAATTTACAATTATCTGATCGTTACATTGCATGAATGATCCATGCGGAGAACAACGGAGATAATATGAGCTGAAAATAAAGGATGTAGTCGCTACTTGAGTAGCTTTCGTGACTTTTCGTTTTAGCCTCGTTGTATTTTAAAATGTCAATTTCTCCAATCTCCATAGGTATATTTGTGCAGAGTATATTAAATTTAATATATACTGTGTATATCGATTTCATAAAAGACATGTGAACGTTAGGGTAGGAGGTCTTCGGAAAACGGACTTTCAAAGTTCGATTTAAAAAAGTACTTAAAAAAAATTAAATAAGTAAATTTCAAGTTTTCAAAGCTTATATGGAGAGGGATCTTCGAGAATTTTAAATGTTCATTAGCATCAAAAGGACATCATTTATGAATGATTTCAAGGCTCAAGTCCCTTTTAGAACAGTCAAATCTGGCAATCTCGCATTTTCGACTTTGTTTTTAATTTAATTCGCGAATAAATCAGTCCATCATGTAAATTTAACCAAAAAAGATAAAATTATGCCACATAATAATTGAAGTAACAAAAAAATTGCGAAAAGAATTAAAAACAAAGTTGAAAATACAACGTCACCAGATTTCAAGGTTTATAAAATACACAGGTGGCCTCATGCGCTACGTGATGCATTCAGAAGAAATTCGTATATATTTTCAGACAGATTCAAATTTCAAAATTCTTCGTATGACGTCATTTTTTTTCTAATGAAACAACCTGTGTAATTTATAAACCTTGGCCAGATTTAACTGTTCTAAAAGGGACTTGAGCCGTTACTTTATCTAATTGTTGCTTTATTTTGTTGTTTTATCACTTTGAACTACAGATAATTTTTGAGGTAATGAACACCATGAACATTTTCAAAAAGACAGTTTTTAGTTATTAAATAATTTTACCTACACAAAATTATTATATTATTCCGTAAATTCTGTATTAATTCGTAAATTCTTATTTTAAATTATGGCAAGTGGCGCGCAAGGTATGTTAGTAAGAGCTCAAACCAATTAATGGTGATAGAAGGGTGATAGATGGAGCTTGGATCAAATTTAAAAATCAAATATGGAGACACGAAAATGTCAGACAAATTCGCCGATTAAAAATAAATCGTGTAAAAACGTTTTATGAAGAAAACATGTCGAAATCATCCAAAAGAAAAATAACTGTTGATGTGAACGTAAAACCAAAAGAACCACCACAAACAACACAAAAATCTCGCCCAAGTGTTTTTGAACGACTGGGCACGAAGGCGTCAACAGAATTCTGCCGAAATTGGGCTCAAAATGGAAGTTGCGCCTACGGTAAAAATTGTAAATATGCCAACACCCACGTCTTAATTAGTCCCTCAAAACAACGTGCTGCAAAAAAAGATGGAACCGACACCAAGAAAAAGCCGGCCCCATCGACACTGAACTCATCGACTCCAAAAGATGATCCCAACAAAAGGCTGCACTCGACGATAGTGAAAGCCGGTCGAAACTCAGAGCCTGAATGGGATAACTGGGATCAAAACGATCTTGAATACGCTGACGCTGATGCTTTAGAAAAGCGTCGCGAGGAATTAAAGCACGAACTCGAACTACAACTGAAAATGGAATCAAAACAAGGTAATAAAAAAGAGAAAAAACCAAAAAAACCTGAAACAAGCTCCTCGTCTTCGGGTTCGTCGAGCTCATCGTCCGATTCGAGCTCCAGTAGTGACGACTCAACTTCCGCCTCGAGTTCCTCATCGAAAGAATCGCATCGGCGAAAAGTTAAAAAAACCAAAACTAAAACTAATGATTCGACTTCATCGTCCGACACAGAAGCAGTTCGTGTCAAAAAGAAATCAAAAACAGCATCAACACCCAAACGAAGCACTCAAGCTTTATCGAAAACCACAACAAGACACCGCGAAAACTTGAAAAAAACCACAACATCAATGTCTCCTACCCGAAAAACAGCCACTCCGAAAACACCACCATCGAAAAATTCTCGGTCACCATCTCCACGACGTCCTCAATCAACCACTCCTCCATTAAAAACAAAAAGCTCAACTCCCCTAAAAACATCCACTGCAACTTCAAAAACCACATCGAAACCAACCCGAACTTCCCGTTCCCTCGACCGCAGTAAAGACCGGCGTGGTACTCCATCTCCAAAGCCACCGCCACGGACACGCGAACGGGACGAGAAAGACAGGCCAGTGAAGTCGCGCGAGCGCGACGAAAAACGTGACAAAGAACGTGAACACGAACGTGAAAAAGAGCGTGAACGTGAAAAAGAACGCGAACGAGACCGAATCAAAGATCGCGATAAAGATCGTACTCACGAAAAGGATCGAGACCCACCCAAACCTCGTCCTCGAGAACGTTCACTCACGCCCAAAAAAGAACCAAATCGATTTACAAAAGAAGTTCGTAAAAAAGATTCGCCAGAATCTAGCACTTCACGAGACCGAGCTAGGTCGCCACCACCAACTGGACGTGGTAACGTTGGACGACGGCGTGACGATCGAAGCCCAATTCGAGACGACCGTCGCTCAGATCGAGGTCGCGACGACGATCGCAACAAAAAAGACGATCGCGACATCAAACATGACAAGGATCGCTCATTGGAACGCAACAGGAATGTTGAAAAAGACAATCGACGATACGATGATCGAGATCGGGATCATCGCGATCGTGATCGAGAGCCCAAACGCTTAACCCGCGAAGAACGTGAAGCTGCACGTGAAAAAGAACGTAAAGAAGCTCTCGCGCGTTGTCAAGAACGTCAACGCGAACGGGAACGGTTGAAGAAATTAGCACTTGAAAAAGAACGGGAGATGCATTTAAGGAATCGAGAACGTGATCGAGATAGAGATCGTGGCTTAGATAAACCATCAGGTGATAAAGTCGAACGTTTACTTCCTCTACCTTCTGAAAGAGTTCCTTCATCAGTTCGAATGCAAGATTTGGATCGTGGAAGTTCAAAAACAAGTGATCGACGTGACAAAAGCTCCGAAAGAAACGCAGATCGTGGATTTAACCGCCTCGATCGAGACCGCAATGATCGTAGTTCTGATCGCTTAGATCGCTTACCTTCTCGAGATCGACGTCCAGAACGGGGTGGAAGTACCTACGATCATTCACTCGATCGACCTTTTCGAAATATCGATCGATCGTTCGATCGCGACAGAGACAACGATCGCGATAGAAACGAGCGAGATTATCCTGCATCTTCACGTCCTCATGAATCAGATCGAAGAAATTTACATCCCGACGACAAGTCCTACGATAGTCCATACAATAATAGAAATTTACGCGAAGATCGTCACTATTTAGATGCAGAAAACGATCGATATGATGATTCGGTAGGCTTGCGAGATCCTCATCATCACGATAATAGAGATTATCCAGACGATCGTCGAAATCGTCGCGACGATTGGCCAGATGAACGAGGGGATGCTCGAGGCATTCGAGATCGAGATGTAGGTCATAGAGGATATATTCGAGACTCTTCCCGACCTCCTGTCATGCATAAAGGACGTGACTGGGATAAGGATTATTTAAATAATCGGCAACATGACTGGAACGATAGAGCGCCACCAAGAGACTGGGAAGATCGACGTGCTGAATGGGATGCAGAACGTGGAGGAGGTGGTGGAGACGATGAATGGCGAGGTTACGATCGGGAACATCCTTGGCCTGCTGACGATCGTCGAAGAAACTGGCAATCTGATTGGAAAGATCGACAAAATGTGAAACGTGGACCTCCCGTTCGAATTCCTCCGAAATCTGTTCGGGATGAAAAAAATGTTAGCAAGGAAGTAGATACCGGAGCACATTCTGATCATCGACGTACTACGACACCTGCAACAAAACCTTCTCCTACGACAGGAACGACAGCACCAACAACTGCTTCATCGGAAGTTGAAACTGCACCTCCAACTGTATCACCAGTTGAACCAGTAGTAGCTGCTGAAACTACCGATAGTGTTAAAGTTGAATCTTTGTCTTTAAAACGAGCCGCCTCGAAGAGTCCTACAGGAGTACCAGAAGCAAAGAAATCTTGTGTTTCTGAACCAGTTCCATTGGAAACTGATGATTTAAGCGACATCAGCGACGACGATGCTGACGAAATTCTTAATCGGGAAGATGTAAGTATTTATTTTTAAACATTTAATCCAATGGTTGACAAATTCATAATTGCACAACTATACTTTTGAAGAACTTATTTTAAAAACTAAGAAAACATCCTTTGCATCCATAAATTACGTAAGGCACTTTGGAGGAGGAGAAGTGGTCCTAAACTTCTTATCTCCTAATTTTACTAACAAAATATATGATTTTGTCTTACTGAGGGAAATGGGGAAGAGGATTAATGTGTCTTGCCTAATTTATGAATGGATTTTGAAATAGTTCAATTGAATTAGTGTCTCTTATTGAAGGATAAAGACAAGGATTTCAAAGTTGGTGATTGTCCCTAGTAAATTTAGATTAAATTGGTGAGATTACTGTTTAATTTTCGCTTTTGCTTCTTCTGTAACCAATACCTATGAACTTGGGATACTGTAAGGATATATTCCTCGATTCCAGATATTTTGTATCTACACCATCCTATGTCAGCCCCTTGTCTTTACTCTTCATAGATCACAAATTTCCAAAAACCATTTATTTCATACATTTCACATCATTTTTTTAGAAAACTAAACTATTTGGCTTGAAGTTTTTCTATAGGTATAATGATATATCGAAATTATCGTAAATATTTCATATGATCGTAGGTGGAAGAAGTTGGTAACGAAAACAAAGAAAGTGGGTCCTTGATTGAAACCGATCTTGTAAGATCTTTAGACCCAGTAAGATATTTATAAATTTATTAATGTAGAAATTAAATGGAATGATTTAGCTTTTGAAATTATATTAAGAAAGCAAAAGGATGTAAGAATAGTAATTTGACCTCAATTTCAAGTGAAACCGAAATTTGCTTTTAATGTTCATTTATTCAATTTTTATGCATTTTGTTCATTTAGGTACAAATAAAAGCGAAATTTAAGTCCATATTACCGATAATGCATTTGATTGTTGTAATAAAAGTATAATTGATATTATTTTACTACGCTTCCAAAGTTCGCACGAACATAGTTTCGATTTTAATTCGCAAAATTTTTTGCCATCAAGATTTACAGCTGTAGAATTAGGTTTTTTAACAAAATGAATAATTTCAAAAGGATGCATAAAATTTATTATAAACGTCGTTTACACAAAAAAGAACGGTGTAGGTACTTATGTACGCGCGTTAAGTTATACTTCTTTGGTTAGTTAAAAAGATGTTTTCAATCCACTACAGTAGCAGTGATATTCGTGATTTTTTTGTTAATTTAACTAGAATATTGCATAAATTTATCTTTTCTTGCTAAATTTTCGTTATGACCCGATTTATTCGCAAATCAAATTAAAAACAGTAGAAAATGCAATATTGCCAGATATTGATGCCACCTAAGAGGACATGAGTTAAATTGGATACTAATACATATTGTATATATACATAGTTGGCTATGTACAGGTAATTTAATATTTCACAATATTATATACAATGGACTACTTAAATAAAGAATCTTACTTATTTGAATTATCTGTTTATCAAAACAGCATGAGTCACTTGTTCGAAAAATACTTATCAAAAACATTTACCTTATAGAAGTGGATTGTAGTCATAAACAGTCAAGTGCATATGCTTACAGAACTTGTCTACATAGTCAACTGTGTGCTTTTCAATTCTATTTACCTACAGCATGTACAAATAGCGACATAGAAAAAAATTAATTAATACAATAGTATATTTTTATTACCCATTTATACTATGTATTGAAACTGATTTTTAATTCAAATATTGAAAAAAATAATGTTATATAATGTATCAATCGACTTTTTTTACATTATTATTATAAATATTGCATTGAATAGTTTCAAAAAGATACTTTTTCTTTAAATGTACTTAAACTATTGTGTATTAATATGGATATGGTTCAAAGTATAAAAATTGAAAATGTTAAGTACAACGTTTTAAATCGATGTTTTAAATATAGAAAACAACTGATGGTGATTGTTAATTCGTCGTCAACCATTTTAGTTGGTTTCCTCTGTCGAAAAATATAAAACATCTGCTAGCGATCGACTCAACCGCGTTTTTTAGTATTATCCAAATCGTTCCTCAAGTCGGTTAGCTTCGTTATGAAGTTTCTTGCTAACAGTTTACGAGCAACTTTCTACTGTAGCTACAGTGTAACCGTTTATTAAATATTCAGTCTGATCATTTTTTCATAAAGTCGCTAAAGAATTATAACTTTAAAAAAAAAGTTTAGATTTCGAATTTTCAAACAATTAAAATTGCTCTCAACAAAAACGATTTTAAATTTCATACATTAAAATAAAGCGTCATCAAAATCTACAAAACAATTGTCTTACAAAATATTTTATTCTGCATAATTTTTCGACAATGGATTTTGTATCTCTTTTTCATATAAGTTAGAAGAAATTTGCTAAGAATCTAATCACTGTTCTTATATCCTAATGTTTTTAAAGGTCTTGAAAAAAAGGTCCAAATCGCTGGTAGTTATTTTAAAGCATGAATATCGTGTTTCTGTTTTTATTGTTGCCGTTTTTTTAAAGAATTATTTTTATTAATGTCTTGTTTATTTTAGCTACAAGAAACTCCGATGGAAGTTTCTGTTGAAGGTGAATCAAAAGTTCAGCCTCCAGTTCTATTGGAATCGACCCAAGAAACACCACCAGTTCCAGATGAGAGTATTGCAGTGAAAGCGGTAGCATCTCCAACATTGACTCAAGAAGCGCCGGTGCTTCCTTCAACCGATCAGCATTCCATCGACGAAGAAGCGATCGATCAAATGGATTTTGAAGAAATTTCCGATGAGGAACTAGAAGAAGAAACCAAAATCAAGGGACTGGGCGACGCCTTAGGCGTAGACTGGGCTAGTTTAGTAGCCGAATCGCGTCCACGAATCAAACCTACATCAAACGGGTCAGCGAAAAAATACTGGGAAGCTCATAATGTACTATCACGCACCGGCATTTCATTAAAAATGGCTGGGCCTGAAATGGCTCGACAAATTCTCGACGAAATAGCAGAAAAAGAAAAAGTAAACAATTCTAATGAATCGGAAATTGATTCAAACTGTGTTGTGGTTAAAAAAGAATTTGATTGTACAAATATTAAAGCGGAAATCGCGGACAATGACTATAAAAATAAAGAATCTCTAGATCAAGTGCATCCCGTTGCCGCAATGCAAGTTGCCCTTAAGGAATGGACGTTGAAACGGCATTCATTGTTTGCAAGTGCTGGGATTAATAAACGTGCACTATCGGCACGTCGGGACCTAGAAATTCGAAGACATTTATGCAAATTGCCTGTTAAAGATACAATCACCCTCGGCGATACCCCTATCACTCATGATCCAGAAATTTTTAAAATGGCTCTACGATTGTACGAGAGAAATTTATAAATAAATTTATTATATTTAATTGTACAAATATTTTAAAATTTTTTAAAATAAAATGAACATAGCAACATAAATAATTATACATAACCTAACATTTTGTAAAATTTTTGTCATCTAAATGAATTCGGTCGACTAAATCATCTGGGTTTTTCTTGAAGAAAAAAATTATTAAATTTAAAAAAAAATATAAATAATAAATAAATGATTTTAAAAAAAATCGTTAATGCGTTTACTATGCATTATTAAACCTATTTCAATTTTAATTTATTCGTCATATCATTTCCAAAAAGGTATACCAAAATACTTAATTATCTATTTCTTATCAAATCTGTATTTTAATTGATATATTTGTAATGGGAGTACATTTTATCGTATAACTTTATATAATTATAGTACTGCCCAGAATGTCGGAACGTCGACGTCTCCTATTATTGTCGTCAAGTGTGGTGCACGGCTTTGAATATTTGGAGTTTGCACGAAATGAAATAATCGAGTTATTGAAAAGGTTTGAAACATTACGCAAATTCTTTTTCTGCTTTAACTTCCCTTTTTTAATTGCAGTTTTAATATAAAAAGGGTCACATTTATTCCCTATGCTCTTCACGACCGAAATGCTTACGCAGAAAAAGTTGGATCATGCTTTCAAAAATGGGGTAAAATAAAATATTACTTTTATATAAATCAAGATTGTATTTGAAAATATTAAGTCCAAAGTGTATGGTCTATTTTAAATTGCGTTTGAATTTGTACTATGGGTAATTAATATAATCAGTGATTAGTAATCGATAGACGGAAAATTGTTACTGTCTCAATATACTTAATTTGTTAGTTAATTCTAAATTCTGGTTAATTAGATTTTTTTTTGTCTTCAAAAATTTTCATTAATGCAATATAGGTATTACGAGTAAATACATTTTAGATCTACATTTTGACTTCGTACTTGAAGCTTCGAATTATTTATAATTCACTGTGCATGTGATTCAGTTACAATACCAATAGTATATTACATTGTTGCGTTCCTATGCAGTTTGTATTTTAAAGAAATTTTAAGAATTGCGCATATTTTGTGCAGTTATATTATTCTCTTTCAAAAAAATTCATTTTGAAATCATTACTTGTGAAATGAGTTGAAAGGACTTCCAATGGGTTTTTTTGAACATTAAAATGCCTCTTCAGTTTTTACGACCGAAACCAAAACTTCCATCATAATTACTCAGTCTTTACCGTCTTTACTTTAAAATCCCATTGCTACTTATTAATCATTTAGTCTTTAATATTTGAGCCAATCATTAACATAACGTATTATATATTAATTAGCTCAAATATTTGAGACTTAATGAAT
This sequence comes from Sisyra terminalis, assembly GCA_958496175.1. Taxonomy (NCBI): domain Eukaryota; kingdom Metazoa; phylum Arthropoda; class Insecta; order Neuroptera; family Sisyridae; genus Sisyra; species Sisyra terminalis. The sequence goes on from OY292278.1 coordinate 29,249,837, forward strand.
AATAAATACTAAGAGGATTTAAAAAAGAAGACTGACTAATTACAATTAACTTTTTTTCTTTTATTATTTTATATAATTACAATTAACTTATGAAAACATATGGAAGTTTTGTTTTCGACCGAAATTAATACTGATGCCAAAATTTGGTTTCCGTCGAACACTATTCACAACTCCGGAAAGAGTATAACATAAACAACATATAAGTACTCCTATCTCATGATTTCTCATTACCAGTGCTTATTTCAAATAAATTATTTGTGTTGAAATAAGAGGTTGATTTGAACGAAATGTACTTAAAATTAATTTTAACTTTATGTGTTTAGGTACACAAAACAGAAAATAGTCTTTCTTACATCTTAAAAACAAAATAATTTTTGCTAAACTTTGAAAAGAAACTTTGAACTGAAAAAAATATTAATAATTTTAATGAACTGATAGTTATTATTAGTATTCACAATTGAAGAATCTAATATTATATGGAAGAACCAATCATTTTACAACATTTTCAACCTTGTCAGAATGTGATAATGCAGCATATTGTTAACAATTATTAAAAAGGTTATTCAAGGCATTTAAAAGCTTTTAATTTTTAGATGTCTTGTTTTAACAGGGTGAATCAAGAACCTATTTCGTTTGTCATCATAGTTCATTTAAGAAAAAAAAAATAAAAACAAAAGATCAACGGCTCAAAACATAGTTAAAAATTTCACAAATACAAACAAATTTTGGAATCGCATACTTTTTGTAAAACTTCTTTTTAAAAATAAAAAGTTATACCAGCTGAATCGAAACAATGTTCTGTTTTGTCTGGTTACATAAGAGAAGAAGTACTGGATTGTTGACAGTACCATTAATCATATTATTAGTTAATGTTAATATGATTATAGTTCCAAAAAAATAGTTCCCAACTATTACTTACTTAATGGATTTATTATCATAATCTGCCCCAAATGTTACTATTGCGGTGGGACGCAGTGGTACTTCTAAAATGCAGCGCAGAAGATTTTGTAAAAGAAGTCTTCAGAAATCAATATAGAATAAGTGCCACCTAAAATATTTATTAATTTCACAAACTTCTTAATTGTGCTGGGTATAGAGAAATGTATCTACTCTGTCTTAATTAAAAACAAATCAAAATCAATGTTTAAATACATAGTACAATTGTTTTTCGATGGATATTAATTGCATCAATTTAAAATTTACTGAATAATTAATAACATTATTAATAATATGAATCAATTTCTAAAAATATAGAAATGTTGTTAATTTTAACTTCATGTAATTAGTTTTCAATAAATTTTGATTAATAATAAATTAATATTTAAGGGTTTCAACTGGAATCAGTTCATCATGCTTCTGATCCAAAAGAGATGATCAATAACGCCGAGGCAATATTCGTCGGGGGTGGAAACACGTTTGTTCTACTCAGTGAGCTTTACAAACATGATCTCATCGAATTAATTCGAAAAAGAGTCTTAATTGATGGAATTCCATACATTGGCTCAAGCGCTGGAACCAACGTGGCAACTGCAAATATTTGTACAACCAATGATATGCCCATCGTATATCCACCTTCGTTTCAGGCTCTCAACCTCGTTCCATTCAACATCAATCCTCATTATGTAGATCCTGATCCATCCTCAACCCACATGGGTGAAACCCGAGATATACGGATACAACAATTTCACGAGCATGGGGGACGAACCCCTGTGGTTGGTTTGCGAGAGGGTGCATTTATTGAAGTCAAAGGCAATCGAATCACACTCAAAGGAATCAAAGGAGCGAAAATATTCAGACCCAACTTCATTCCAGTTGAATATGTTGTGGGAAACGACTTAACTTTTCTTCTAAAATTTGTTGGATGAATATATTTTGATCAAATTTTAATTACATAATAATATGGGATTATATTGTAAAATGGTTATTCTAAAACTGCTCAAATAAATTAATTTTAAATACAGCGCTTATAATGACGCATGCGTTTGTTTGATTAAATTTAGTTCAATAACAAAAATCGACAGTGGCGCTGTAAGTTGTCATTAATGGATTCTAGCCTCAAAGTTAAAATTATAATTGATTAAAATAAAAAAATAGAATATTACGATTATTTTTTCCTTTTGAGTATTACGTAAATGGTATGGGTCGATAATTTTGATGCGATCTGCATTTTTGAATGAGTTATTTCGTCGCACGGTTATAGGAAATTGATTGGAAAAACGTAAAGGAAAGCGAATCGATGCCTTTGAAAGAAACAGTGCCGGATTGTGCAATTGCATGTCCTGTAGATGACGTCGACGGCGATAATCGATGGATGAGTATAGTAAGAATCCTTTGCACAACTCTGCGAAGCACCAGATACTAACCAATCTTCAAATTTGGTCTTTTGATTTTGTAATGCCTCCACAATTTTTTTTCGCTATTTCATTTTCTTTACTTATTTGTTAACATCATTTATATATAATATAGTAAATCTCTGTGATATTAAATCTTATTTATTCTTTCAGCATAATAGATTCCTAGCCGAAACACGGGAACAAGATCCTGATGTTATTTTCATTGGAGATTCAATTCTGCAAGGTCTTCAGCACACAGAGACCTGGGATGAACTATTTGCACCCTTGCATTGCTTAAATTTTAGTATTCATCGTGACAAAACCCAAAACGTACTATGGCGTGTGAAAAACGGAGAATTGGACGATGTAAATCCAAAAGTATGCAAACCTATTTTTCTAAAGAATTTATTTTAATTGGCTTTAAAAATTCAGGTGGTTGTATTACACGTAGGGACAAACAATCATTCAGACACACCAGAAGACATAACCGAGGCTATTTTTGAAATTGTCAAAGAAATCCGAAAAAGGCATCCGACAGCTTATATTGTTTTACCGGTATATAAAACACTAATATTATTACCTTCAGTGTTTAAATGTTAGTTTTACTTGTCTAGACATTATTACCTCGAGGTCAATTTCCCAATCCACTTCGAGACCATATCGACAAAATCAATGAGCTGATTAAATCTCGAGCGGTATCGCTTCCTAGATTGGAGGTCGTCACCATCGATAAGGGTTTTGTACAATCAGATGGGACAATCAGTCATTATGAAATGCACGATTATCTCACCCTATCGAATACAGGAAGTCGAAAGGCATTTGAACCTGTCTACGAACTACTCAATCAACTATTGACCGAAGGAGAAGTCGAGAAAGATCTAACCCCATCCGAATAAATTATTCTTGCTTTTGGCTTACATGTAGTAGGAACACTGCTTATATTTATATATTTTTATTTTATTCAATGGGCACTGAAAATGAACCTAATATTTAAGAAAAACTTTTGTATTTTGCATTTTCCTTTTACGTATAAGTAAAAAAATATTTTTAAGTTACTATTTTTGTATACAAATGTGATATTCGTCTGTAATATTTCATTTAATTTAATTATATTTAATTATCTGCAAACCGTACAATTAATGTGTTTTTAAAATAATTGAACGTTGATAAAATTAAATTATTTTTGGTTTCCATTAACCATCCTTGGTTTTTTAATAAGTAGGAAACTATACGTTATAAAGTAAAGACTTTAAGACATCTAAAGCCGTTTCTGTACCAATAACATCAATATCAATCAAGTTCATTTAACTACATAAAGAGTAAGATTTATCCTTAATGTTGTCTCGAAATACCGAAAAAATGCCATCCTTTGAAAACCATCATGAAGTAGGTAAATGTTTAGTATAATTTTTTTAAATAACTCTTATACTCCAAATTTGACTATCTTAATTAGCACTAAATGAAAATTTAGCACTGACTATGTTCCACTCATTTCACTAAACACTTAACTAATTTAAACATTATTGGAGTAAAATATTGCTATAGTCCTAATTCATTTAATCAATTGAAAAATAAAATTTTGGTTACCCTGAGGTTTATACTCAGTTTTTTGACCTCAACACTGTTAGACCATGCAATATATGGATTAGTCAAAGACCCGTAGTTTTCGGCCACGCATATAAACAATGATCGTGACGTCATATAACGATGATTCTAATTTATGATTTCCGACTATACAACACTAATCAATATACTGTAATCTGTTCCTGCACAATCCGTGTTTGAATTCTATCAAGAAAAATCGATGAATACCGGAAGACTCAATTTCTCGATCAAATTACAGTATATACAACTTTATATAGAACTTTGAAACGTATATTTGTCATAAAATATCTTTCGCGTCGCTTTGACGCGCATGCAATGCCTCTATGTAAAGCATCAAACTAAAATTTGTCACTCATTTCCTTCTAAGGAAAAATAAGTTAAACCATTACCTATTTTTTCTATTGAAAAATTTGGTCGTTGTCTACTTGTAAACCAGCGACGTATTACTTTTTGCCTAAAAAGAAGCCAGAACGAATAAGTACTTGTATCTTGTAGTAGGTCGTATAGATATTCTCGAAACATGTTTCATCATTGTTTATATATGCACCTCAGTTAAAGAAGGCATTTTGAAATCATTACATTTAAAATGTCTTTAATAACTTTAAACTCCTTCTAATGGGTTTTTTGGACATTACAATACTTTTGAATGGGTATTTTTTAACATGGACATCATAGAAGACAGCGACTTTCGTCAAGAAAAACTGTTATGCAAAATTGTATATTCCGTGATCATCACCGGGATCTAGTGTTCGACCGAACTTTCGGTTTCGGCCTAGTTTCAGCTTAGTTTCAGTTTCGGCTGTCGTCAAGCCAAAATTACGACCGAAACCGAAACTGAATTCGTGAGAAGAAAATGATGAGAAATTATTGTTTCTCACTTATAACGTTAGATGCTTAAATAGGAGTACTGATAATCATCAGTTCATCATAATTATTTTCAATATTTTTTTCAATTCGAGAGAAAACTGATCAAAGCTACGAAGAATTTTTTTTAAGATCCAAAAAGAGTATTTTCTGTTTTGTGTACCTAAACACATTAGATAAAAAATAATTTTGTTTGTAACTTTTTTTTTTTTATTATATATGTAATTCTGTTTTTTTAATATCAATTCAGTTACTGTAGACCGATTTTGTGTTCTAAAATAATATTGTTTTTATTGAATAATAATTACAAGATAATAATATTAATAAGTTAAATAGTAAAAAAAAAATTAACTAAAATAAAATCGGTTTTTACAGTCAATGGTTAATCTTCAAATGACAAATAATGAATAATAAAATGTAAATTATCTAAACAACTTATTACTATGGTAATAAGTGTTTTACGTATATTATACCCAATTATACCCAACTAATATTAAAAAGAAATAATAGATGCATTTCTTTCAAATGAACCTCTTACTTCAAGAAGCATGAATAATTTGCTTCTTTTTCAATATTCCTCGATAAGTAAATAAGTAAATAAGAATTAAAAAAATACTTCAAATAAAAATTAATATTAGCTCAAATATTAGAGACTGAATGATTAAAAAATAGTTTTAGGATTTTAAAGTAAAGGCTAACATATGATTAACTTTTTTCCCAACGAAAACATGATCTTATATAGAAGTTTCGGTTTCGGTTTCGACCGAAACTGAGATTGATGCCGGAATTTGATTTCGGTTTCGGCCGTAAAAACTAGTTTCGGTCGGACATTACCGGGATCGTATAAAGAGCTATCATCTTCTAAGTTTCAATGATTCCATTTGTATATGAATCGTTAACCCTTTCAATAGAAGGCATTTAGAGTTATTTTGAAATCACTACATTAGAAATAGCTTTAATAATTTTTAATGACTTCTAATGAGAAATTTCTGTGTAAAATTTTATATTTCGTGATCATCACTGGAATCATTATAAGTATAGGGATGATAGGGATCATTATCATTATACGGAGTCATCATCTTCTTAGTTTCAATGTTTCCTTTTGCATATGAACCGTCTACCATGTTAAAAATGGTACTTAAAAGCAATTTGAAATAATTAGCTTTAAAATACCGTTAATAACTTTAAACGACTTTTAATGTGTTTTTGAGCTTTTAAAATGGATGTTTTTAACAGGGTATATTGTATGACCTAATTTTAAGATAACGACACATTTTAATTACAAAACTATTAGCATCGCCGTTTTAATATTTTTTTTATAATTCTTAATATTTATGAATTTGTAAATACTACGCTTTTTTTAAGTTTTTTAGTCGTTCTATTATAGTGATATAACTGCACTTGTCTAGAAAGACTTTTTGAGTTCTATTATTATAATTCAACGAAATTGTAAAGAAACGATAAGTCTCTTTTCTTTAGTCTGGATGTGTGTCTGTGTTAAAAACATAAAAATTGTTATAAAATAAGCAAATAAATCTAGCAATTTTCAAAATATGAGAACTACGAATACTCTAATTTGTTTAATTTGAAAAGATAAATTTTAGCGGTCAATGTTTCCATGCAGTAGGGACCAACTTAAAATTTATGAAAATATTTGGTGTATTTGGTGAAAAACTAAACTCCCTAAACGGTGCAATTGAAAATGCAATGAGTCGTGACTGTGTTAGTGTGTGCGTACATAACTTGTATATGTACACACTTTATACATACTTATATGTGTGTGTCACTCATAGTTGAGAAATAATCATCATCGAAAAGTGTAATAAAACAAGGCCAAGATTTTTTTCCCCGAAAACCTAAGGAATGAGGAAAACCTGACACCATTCTAAATGCAATAAACAAACGAGAAAAACCCACGTCAAATGCCAAATAAATAATCAAAACGGTTAGTGTAGCAGAAGACAATCCGGAGACGAGTTAACCTAAATATAAAAGAGATAAAAAAATCCCGTTGACGTTTTCATTGAGTAATAATAAGAAAAAAATATCGAATTCGATTTAACAAATGTTTATTTTTTTTGTTGAATAAATTTATTTGTTTGGTTTTCTTATTATTATTGAATGGTTTATTTCTTATTTCAAAGCTTTTAAAGGTCATAGTACAATATGTTTATTTATATATATATTTATGCGCAGAGTTTATTTAAAATAATTCATTTTTGTCGAATAAGATTTGAATAATAATTATTGCTTCGCAAAAGTTATGTAAAAGTAAATAGAAATATTACAATGTCGAATTTTTGCAGTTTCGAGCTTGTGACCTAAACCTTTGTGAACAGTTTTTGAGAATCGAATCGCTGTCGAGTTTTCTTTTGATTTTTCCGTACTTTGATTTTCGAACAACGAGAAGAAGTGTCGACGTAATTCGAACACCCACACATTTGCGTAAAAGACGACTCACCAAATTATAATATTTTAATGAGTGCATTCAAAATGCCGTTGTTTGGCAAATCGCAAAAGAGTCCCGCCGAGGTGGTGAAGGCGCTCAAAGAGGCTGTGAACTCGTTAGAGCGGGGTGACAAAAAGGCCGAAAAAGCCCAAGAAGACGTCAGCAAGAATTTGGTTTTGATCAAAAACATGTTGTATGGGACTTCGGACGCCGAGCCCCAGACTGACATTATCGTCGCCCAATTGGCTCAAGAACTTTACAACAGCAATCTATTGCTGCTGCTCATACAAAATTTAAATCGTATCGATTTCGAAGGGAAAAAAGACGTCGCTCAAGTATTTAACAATATTCTACGACGACAAATTGGAACACGTTCGCCTACGGTCGAATACATTTGTACGAAACCGGAAATTTTGTTTACGTTAATGACAGGGTTCGTTTTCCACATCTCTACATTTACACCTTTTTACTAAAAATATATTAAATTTTAGTTACGAACATCAAGAAATCGCCTTAAATTGCGGTACTATGTTAAGAGAATGTGCTCGATATGAAGCCTTGGCCAAAATAATGCTTTATTCAGAAGATTTCTTCAATTTTTTTCGTTACGTGGAAGTTTCAACGTTCGATATTGCCTCTGATGCATTTTCTACATTTAAGGTAACTATTCCTTTTGGTAAAATCAACTCGTAAGCTTAAAACTTTTACCTTTTAGGAATTACTAACGCGTCACAAAATCTTGTGCGCCGATTTCTTGGAAATGAACTACGACAAAGTATTCAATCATTATCAGCGATTACTTAATTCCGAAAACTATGTTACACGACGTCAAAGCTTAAAACTATTGGGTGAATTGTTATTAGACCGACATAACTTTACGGTAAAAATATATTTTAAGCCCTCAATTTTTTTGCTATTGTATAACTTTAATACATTACTAGTAACTACCCGTGAAATATTCACAGCTGACAATGACACAACTGACAAAAATTGTCAATTGAAACAAATGACAATTAGTTTGTTTAAATTTGAGACAATGATAATTATACTTGATTTTCACTCAGTTTTTTTTCATTCACACGTGTGTTTTTAAATACATTCTTACTTCCCTGTGTTTGCCGATATACATCCGTATTAAGACAGGCTAAAAAAAACCTTAATTTTTTATTCCTTAGACACCATGAAAATATCCTACGAAGTGACAAAATAAGAAATTTTCGTAAAGTTTACGAAATTAATATTAAGACGATTTTTGGGATTTATAATTTTCCATTTAAATTACAAAGGAGTTTTTTTATTTTGTTTTGAATGCTTTTAAACGAATAATTGTCTAGTGAAAACAAAAACTTATCCTTGTAGGAAATTTAACGATCTACAAAAAAGGTTTAATATGGTTTTTTGCTAAGTCGACTCGTTAAAAGTTATTCGTGGTTAAAGTCCTACCTCTTAAATCGTAAAAGGTAATTTTTAAAAAATTACATGCTATAAAATTAAGTTTTATTGTAATTGAAAAATTATTGAAATACGGTTCTTATTATTTGACATTATCAGTCAAGTGCAAATATAACACTTATTATATTTTTCAGGGAATAATAATTTTTTTCTAGACATTATTATGGTAAAGCAAAGTTCCTATTTCTTTTAAATTAAGTATGATAAAATTGGTTTTTCTTACAATAGTTTGTAAAAAAAATGTTTTTCCAAAAACATTTGATAAGTTAAACGAAAAATAAGATATTTTATATTTCTGAGTCATTTTGTGATGGAATATAAAAAATTGTAAAAATTATATACAACGATTTAAAAGGTTAAACTTGATCCTCGAATAACTTTTATAAAGAACCGACTTAACAAAGAATCATATTGCACCTTTTTTATAGATCGTTAAATTTCCTACAATGATAAGTTTTTGTTTTCACTAGACAATTATTCGTTCAAATATATTCAAAATCCAAACAAAATAAAAAAAAACTTTCGTCATTTCGAACGATATTTTCATGGTATCTAAAGAAAAAAATATATTTTTTTGGCATTCCCTAATTATACAACACCTATATTATATATATGTTTGTCTATTATTATTATAAAAATAAACTAAACTGCAATTTAAGTAATGGACAAAAAATAATTCTAATCTTTTAATCTTTGTAGTTTTTGAATTGGTTTTCATTAGCACAAATTTAATATTTGTTCTCAGAAATATTTTTTAAGCGAAAGTTACAGTCAGGACCGTATTAAAGAAATGGGCTCCAACCCCTCAGCTTTTGCAAGTATTACATAAATTCAAAATAAATTAAAGTTTGTTTTCAAAGAAATTAAAATAAAAACTTTTAAATTTACAGTTTGTCTTTAATATTTTGCGATAGTTATTTAAAAAGGCGGGTAAAAACATCAGTATTACTAGTAAAGCAATAAAATTGTATCATCCACATAAATATTGTAACATGATTATTTTATTGATATAGTGACACTTTCATTGATAAGCTCTTCATATTTAGGTTATGACCCGATATATATCAAATCCCGATAATTTGAAGCTAATGATGAATATGTTAAAGGAGAAATCACGAAATATACAATTCGAGGCCTTCCATGTTTTTAAGGTAAATACCTCTATAAAATCTGCTTAACATTGCTCTCTCATATTCATATATTTTTATTTTTTCCATAGGTATTCGTTGCAAATCCTAATAAACCGAAACCAATTTTGGATATTTTGTTACGAAATCAAGACAAACTGGTCGATTTCTTGACGAAATTCCATACCGATCGCTCGGAAGATGAACAATTTAACGATGAAAAAGCATATTTGATTAAACAAATAAAAGAACTGAAACCGACCGCTGAGTCAACAACACATTAACACAATTGTTTTATTATTATTCTTATTGATTAATTATTATTATTAATATTATTATTATATTATTCTCAATATTATATTTTACTTCAATTTTTCTTTCCTCTGCGCCGTTCAACGTTACTTCTTCCTCTCTTCTTTTCTCTTTTTTTTTAATTGTATTTTATTTCAATTCCACTCTACTTTTCTTTTCTTGTATAAAACAAACATAATAAAATATTCAATATATTGACTATCCAATACACAACATATAAAATTAATTATATACTTTATTAAAATCATAAAATTGCAGGATGTCCAATAGTCGTGTGATTTTTATTAAAGGAATTGATAAAACCAATAAAAGTAATATTTATATTACTAACATGCTTTTTTATCATTTTGTTTCCATAATCAATTTAATTAAGCGATTAAGAAAATTATTTCATGAAATAAAATTTCAAATGAAATATTTCAGAATTTTTACTAAAAACAAATATATATACGAGTAATGAAAAAAAAATACCATTAATCTGCCAACTATGGTTTTTAATACAGGTTTGTATACTTTGTCATAAAATGCCTCCAGTTTCTTTAGTTAGAAAAAAATCTTCTTTTGAAAGAATAGCTTTTATACAGGTCACTATCTATCAATATCTCATATTTTTAATTAATTCTACTAGTTCATTGTTAATTCAATTCTGACATCCAATTTTCTCTTGTGCTGCTAAATTTTCATAATGGTCCATTTTATTCGCGAACTGAATTAAAAACAAAGTAAAGAATGAGATGGTGGCAAATGGTACCTTATATAAATATTATTTGTACCCGTTTTTTAATACACGGAGTATGGAGTCACATGTATAGTATATTAGTTTTCCAAGAAAGTTTCCATTATTGACAGTTGTGCAATACAAATTTACCAAAAAGTATAATGTATGGGTTACTTTACCTCCAAGGAATGACATGGCCTTCTCTAATGTTCGTCGTAAACTCTATTTTTTGTCTTGAATTTATCGAAATGTTGACTTATTATAGTTCATTATAATTTTTGGCGATACAGTCTTTCTATCAATAACTACTTAATTTTTTCTTTTAAGATACATATAAGCCATAATAATTATCCAACCATTTAAGAACTATCATCCACTAAGCGAAAAAGAAATTTCAACCGTACCAACCCCTAGCATCCTCTTTTTAGTTCTTTATTTCACAAGAAAGGACCAGAAACAAACATACAGATCGTATTTAATCTCGCCCCTTCGCCCAAATGGTCTTCTTAGTTTGCTTACTAGAAAATTTCAGCACTCAAAGGGGGACTATATCGCTCCGTTGAGTAACCCTGATTTAAAGAGACGTAATACAAGAGGGCTATTGCTTCGAAATGTCATATATTCTTCTTTTTGCATATTTTTGTGTTTTTTGTATCTTTTAAGTCATATTAAGTTACTGTATTTTAAATTATTGATAGAGCCTACTGGTGGCCGAGTGGTCTAGATGGCCGCTCCAAAATTGTTAGGTGTTGGGTTTGATCCTCGTATCAAGCAAATATTCAATATTTTTCGATTACGAATTTTTATTAACCCTAAAGTCGCTAAAACACCCTAGTAATTATGAAACGACGGTAAATAACAATTAAAAACAAATTATTGGCAACTTTTAATAAATGTCTGCCAATTTTTTCATAAAATTCCTCAATTTATGAAATTCAAAGACACTAAAGTTGCAGATATCAGATCCATTGTAAATATTTTTTCCTAGACTTGCATACGATACTGCACCATTGTTTTTATTTAATACCTACTTAAGTATTCTTCATAACTTTCAAGTGAATTTGGGACTTTGCAATATTTATGCCATTTATACATTGAAGTATTTATTAAATTTGTTTTAAGATAAATTAAATAAGTAATAATTTTTGCTGCTATTTATTAAATCTGGTTTTGGTGCTAATCTCGACTGTTGGCTAATTTTTGAAAGTGTTTTCATGGTCGAAACCGATAAACGGCTTCAGTTGAACTATAATCAATATTAATATTGTACCTATATGTTACAATTTGTTCAAATAGATATTATTCGTGTTATGTACGTCATAAGGTCAAAGAATATTTTTTCTTAAATAATAAAATTCATATCACGTTTTATGTGGTTTATTTCATTTCTTTTTTATAAAACATTTTTGTGCACAATTTATTTAAATTGAAAATGTATAAATAAGTTAAAAAATTTGACCAAATCTCAATTTTAATGACTAGAATCCGAACATTTAAAATGTAGTTCGAGTTCACAGTCTTCGTTAATCTCTAGGTTAAATGCTAATGATTGCTCTATATATAATTCTAGTGTTTAGTATAATAACCCATTTATAATCATCATCTCATTATTACTATTCGTTTCACTTAAAACAATTCGATTAGTAAAAACCTATTATAACAATAAATTATTTATAATTACAGTAAAAATAAAATTTCCATACTTTTAAATGGAAACATCAGGAACAACCTAAAATATTAAGTCTATTTGTATATCACAATCTTAAAAAATATCTTTTAGGAAGACGTAAGTAAAAAAAATTAAGAAAAATATAAACGTTTTGGCCATTTAAAAAAAATATTGCACAGTTATCCAAAATAAAATTATCTCATTTGGGGCGTATTTTTTCGTACATAAATCTTTGTCCCAGATTTATTTTTCCATTACTCATCAGAACTTTCTTACGTATAAAATTGAATTGCTCTAGCGCGAATTCATATAATTCATTTTCCATCTGCCAAATTTGCGTTTTCTGAATAGTCCGAATAGTGTCTTCGGAAGGTTCGATTTTTTGAGCCGTTTTACGTAAGTGGGTTTTGTTGCTCCGCAAAAAATGTTCACGAGCCCCGCGAAACATTCGTGGCAATGTGGCTTCAAGAATTGCGACAAAATCTTCGAGCTCTTCAGTGACACCCACCAGCAAGTAGTGCTGCAGAAGATTCTTTTTTGCTTCCTTCAGCGCCCATTCATCGCCTGGATTCCAGCAACGGGCGGAATGACCGCAAAAGAACGGAATTTGGAACCACATATTGACGGGATCACAGTCTGGTTGATTGTTAGCGACACAGTCATCGAATGTTTGCTTGTCTCCGTGTTTTTTTCGAATTAAATATGGACGAAAATCATCACCATAACGCAAAAAGTAGTAATATGAAATCATTCGATCTAACGGCTTTCGTATTATGTTTATGTACAGTGGATTTTTTTCTCCAAGTCTAAAAAAAAGGAAAGCCAATGAATGTTTTGAGAGAACCCCTTAAATAGTTTATAATACTTGGTAAAATCCAAAAATGCCATATGACCATGGTACAGCGCCGGTTTTATTCGATTCCACTTAGTTATATTTTGCACAAGTCTATATTGATTTGGTAAAGACAAAACATGCATATTGGCTGTTATATTAATGTGAAGAACATGAAACTTATTTCTTTTGCAAAGATCATACGGAACGCCAACAAAGCTTGTAGATCCCGTTTTTGGGACGCGATTGTAAATTATTGTGAGATCATTATCGAAATCCTTTCCTACACTATCCTGAATAAGACTTTCTTCTTGACTTTTTACTTGTAGACGTGCTATCATACTCTCTAAAAATTACAAAAAGTCAGTATTGAATTTAGATATTCGTGGAAATTCTTACCTAGATTTTTCCGGGTTTCATCAATTTTATTGTTTTGAATTTGTATAATTAAGATTAATATACTAAATCCAGAAAGTACTAAAAATGCTAAAAGCTTAACTGACAACATTTTAAGATTGAAATTCATTTTTATTTTTACATTCTTTTAGGTCGTTTCTTTTTGTTTAAATTTAAAATGAGAGACGTCAAATTTGTCAAATTCTTTACGTTTGTCGGTAAAGTTGATTTCCACTTTGTTTTTAATAGAATGCGTCGAATGCGCACTCCAGCGCACACATCGGAGGACAGTAAGTTTATTGGACATGTGTATTATTTGCTTAATTATCATAAGAAAAATATTTGTCATGTCTTACCAATTGTTATTTCAATTGATTTGATTGCAAAAAATTTGAATGATTTAAAAAAAACCATAGTCATTTTAGAAATTTAAAATTTAAATATAAAAATAATTTTGTTTTTTTTTCTTTTTTTGTTTAATAAATAGTTAAAAATAAATTCATAAAATTTTACTGTAAATGTCTTCTTGTAACATCTAGTTTCAAATTAAAAAAAATAGATAAAAAACAATTGGCGCCATTCCAGTTTGAAAGTGCGTCGTTAAATTGCGCACTGACTTCTCTTTCAGTACACGTCAGTTTTTGACGGGTTGTGGATGTCTCTGATGAAATGCTTAGATTTTGATCGTTTTACTTTCGTATTAACATAAAAAGAAATGACTTATTTATCCAAATACTTAAACACTTAATTTTTTACAATGAAACCTAATGTAGCTCGCATCTATTGGTTTTTATTAATTGTGTCATGGAGCTCAAGGTAAGAACAATTTTCAAAGCTCGTCAATTTTTTTTTTTATAATTTAATCATTATCTATAGCTGCCTATTGTTTCTTCTTGTCGCATCCGAAAATGTGGATCGCGCCGAGGCGCCAGCGCTGGTCGCCGTTGTGCCCGAAGAAGATAATCAAACCACCCCAAGTCCGGCCGTAACGGGCACTGTGGAAAACTCTCAGGAAGTTCATCGAGATGAAACTCTCGATAGTGGCAAAAGCCTCAGTGATATTGAAAATATCGAATCAAGTTTTTCTGAACCACCTTTGAAGAGACCTAGTGATAGTCAAAGCGCCGTTGATGATTTTCCAGCGACACAAGTTTTAGCCGACATCGCCTCCCACAATGCAGGCTTAGTATCCGAGTAAGTTTATTATTCATTTTAGCTTTCTCAATGCTTAACTAATCGAAAGTTTTCTTAGAACTTGAGGAATGCAATGTAGCATAATTTGATATCTGTTTTAAAATATAGCTCAGCTAATTTTATTAGTAGTTATTCAGAATTTATAATGAACATTGAAAGTTCAGGAAATAAAAATAAATATCGAATGATTACTGCTTCAAGTAATTTTTTTCGATTAAAAATTTCTGCATTTACGAGTACGCTGCAACCTACAGGCCTTTACCACTTATTTTTGTCAAATTCCAAAATTTACTTTTAAATTTGAAAATTTGATATAAGTTACCTACAATTCATAAGAACAATTTATAAAATGGGTGTAAATTATTGATTACTGATTGCCCACTGCTTTTCAAAATTGAATTACCAACTTACCTTATAAGCCCCATAGTGGTAAATTCGAGGATTACAATTAAATGTGTTTCCCCAAGAGGAAACATCATCAATTTTAAGACGAAAGCTTAATTAACTTTAAAGGTTAAAAAATCTGCTTATAAATTGCTTTATAAAAGTTTAGAAATTCGAGTGTTCTAAAAATAATTGTCCATTTCTCATCATTTGTATGACAAGCACAATTTCCTTTATCAATAGATCTGAACACTGATTAATGCTATTACGATTATCGTAATGAATCACAGAGTTTAACATCTTAAGTATCTGTATTAGTACTTGAGAAATTATCTTAACATCTACTATTGGAGTAAGTAGTTTACTAATACTACAAAACTCTTTCGAAGGTTATTTAGAGTTCAGGAACTAAATAGTTTTAATGAAATCCTTATAATTTCATGTTGTCCACTCCCCAGTTTGAATGTGTTAAAGCATTAGAATTTTAACTTACTAAGATTGTATAATAAATAAAATTAGTAAAAAAAAGTATTTTCTGGGATTCACTATACAATGACATAGAGTAAGGTTTTTCTTATGAAAGTTTTTACGGATCATGGAACCTTTGCCATATCTAAAGTTGTAATAAACAATAGAAACAACATAGATAATAATATCCTTGGCAAGAAAGTCGACTGAATTTAACAAATTGATTAGAAATGTACAAGTAATGCCTTATATTAATGGTTTAATGAATTTTTATGAAAATACTGTTTATGTCTTAATAATTTTTCTCAATAGTTATAAAAATTAAAAAAAAAAAAATGGAAAGAAATTTTGTCAACCAGCCCAGTCTCCATACTACTCGGTGACTTCGACATGTGGAGTCCACTTACTAGCTGTTGAAGTATTGTATTCTAGTTATAAATAAAAAAAATAAATACGAATATAGTTAGTATTCCTAAATAGTTTTGGTTGTTTTTTAACTTTAAATATTTGACCAATAGAGGCTTCGTAGGATGACGTATAGGTACGAGTATACTGAACAGTAAAGTGGCGCAAAAATGACTATTGTTTTCGATTCTCCTACTAAAATATGTTATTTTATTATGTTTTAAGATACCTTTCGTAAAATCACCCCAAAAAAAAGTAATGTAGTTTAAGATTTTTAAAAATTCCAAAAATGATCAAAATTTGATTTTTTTCTTTTTTTATAAATGCATTACAAATTTTGAATACTCGTATTAATAATTAACATATTAGTTAAAAAATGAGCGATCATTTCAACGAAAATTTAGGGGTTCAAAATTTCAGACAATAATATTACGAATAATTAAAAATCATACGACAACTTGTAGAGAAACTACGAAAAGGCAAAAGTTGCTCACTATTTGTGTAACTAAGGTGGGAAAAAATAGCTACCTTTAGATAAGTTTTGAAATATGATATTTTCATCACAAGTTTGTCCTATTTTCTCTAACTAGGAATCTAATGTGCTCTATGGTCAGGGAATTTCATTCGGTTGGGGAAAGTCAGGGAAGCCAAGAAACTTGACAAAAAATCCAAAAATTTATAATTTCTTCTTAGTTTCTTTAAAACTTAGATTGGAAAATATACGTCATCCAAAATATGCATATTATTATGGGAAGAATTACTACGTTGAATAATAATTTCAATAGAACATATGAGCCGCTTGTTTTGAAAATAGCCCAAGTCCATTTCAAGGACGGTTCATATGCTATCTTTTTATCAATTATGAAAACATTCGTTTAACTGTTAAAGAAATTATAACCGCTATTGCAAAAGTTAATATTAAAACAATAATTTGTGGAAGTGTAATTATTTAAAAGTTAACGTAATTTGGTCGAGTTACAAATTCAAAAGTTTTGCTATGAACTGTTTTCAAAATAAACGGCTCATACAGATTGTTTCAAAAGTAGTAGAAAACAGAAAAAAAATAGTATAGAGAACTAAATTTGTAGACGAAAAGTTCTTTGTAGTTTTTATTAATTTCACGCTTTTAATTAGTTATTAATTAAATTAAGTAGCCAATCAGAAGCCTGATCAAAAATAATCCATCCCCTTATTAATATTTAGTAAAAAATAAGCTATTGTATAATATTTTATAGTAAAGGTTTCTGTGACCACCACCGTACTGGTAGGTGCCATGAAGATTTAAATTTCGTAATTAGCAAATGTTCAATATTACTTGCTTTACAGATTTTCATTATTTAATTATAGTGTTCGACCAAAACTAGTTTTTACGGCCGAAACCGAATTTCGGCATTTGTCTCAGTTTCGGTCGAAACCGAAACTTCTATAAAGGTTATTTTTTCGTAAACAAAAAAAGTTAACCATAATTAGTCAGTCTTAACTTTTAAATCCTACAGCTAATTATTATTCATTTAATCTCTGATATTTGATCTAATATCAATTTTTATTTCAAATAAATTATTCATGCTTCGTAAAATAAGGAGTCGATTTGAAAAAATATACCTTATATTTTTTTTAATATTAATTACGATTAAAATAAAATAAAAGTAGCATGCTATTGGTCGAGTGGTCTAGGTGGCAGCTCCAAAATTGGTAGGTGTTCGGTTCAAATTTCTCGATTTAAAATTTTTTATTAACCCTAGAGTCACTAAAGACCTTGGCAGTTATAAAGCGACAGTAAATAGCAGTTGAGCAAAGTTTTTTTTTTCTTATGTAGGTCTTAGACCTATTTCTTCAGTTTTCCTGGGAAGTGGAGGTTCAGCTATTCTTCCATCGCTTGAGTCGTTTTCCGATGGGCTGTGTGGTTTTCAATAGGTATTCCTAAAAATTACGAAAAAAGTTACAAAACCAAATAACTTTTTACCTTATATGTTTAGATACACAAAACAGAAAATACTCTTTTTAACATCTTATAAAAAAAGCAAATTTCTTCTAAACTGCTTAATTTTCTCTCGAACTGGAACATATACAATTAAGAACTTCATGAAGCTACAGCTATGAAATTAAAATAATTTTAATGAACTGATAATTATCGGTATCTTATCTATAACAATCAATTCTTGTATGTATGTATGTACGTATTTTGGTTTTTAAAAACGGCTCTAACGATTTTGGTGAAAATTTGAAATTCAATAGAATTTTGTTTTTAAAGTTTATCTGTAAAGTTGTCTTTTATGGAAAAACACAAATTTCCACGAAAAACGAAAAAACAAACTTTTAGCGTCATCTGTTGATGTGTGTACATAATGAATATAATCTATGTTGGTGTGAATAAAGACTAATATATAACAATTGGTTTCAAATTTTATTCAAATATGTATCTGTTAAATATTTTTAAAATAAAAAAAAATCTATTATCGAGTTGGATTGTCAAAACGATATTTTGGACTTCAGCTTTTAGATTTGCATTTTTTTAAAACCATTATCCCCATAGTCAATTTGAATAACTCAAATAAATAATAATTATTATTTACCTTTATAATCCGTGTTAAATATCTTTCGTTTATATATCTAATACTTCCACATAACCGAAACATATTTAAATGAAATTTCAAACCGAGTTGAACTCAGTCGTCCAGACACTTCATAATTAAAGAATCTAATATTATAAATGAGAAGCAATAATTTCTCAACATTTTCATCTTGCGAATTCAGTTTTGGTAACAGTTTCGGCTTGCCGACAGCCGAAACTGAGCTGAAACTCGTTTTAATGTGATGATGAAATAGAACCCTAGAGTTTTGAAATACTTTAATAATTTAATAATAGATAACAAATTTTAATAAAAATTATAGTTGTTTGTGTATCAAGGGTGTTATCAAGGTGATAATGCCCGGAGAGCGAGATAATGCAGTCCGAGGGCCTTTGGCCCGAGGGATGTATGTCGCGCGATGGGCATTATCACCTTATAACGCCTGAAGTGCATACAAAATTTTATTTTTCATTTAATTCGGAGAAAAAATAATTTTTATCTCAATTCTAAATTCGCAAAATGTATTCAAATCTGTAAATAATATGAAGTTCAAGTTTCCATGGAAAATATTAAATTGAATTCATATTGGAGTCAAGAATTCTTAGCAAAATATAAATTTAAGGGCATTATGAAAAATAATGCTCTCAAATTTCTAATGCATTTCTAATAGGTTGCCCTTGACCACGGGAATTATGAATTATAACGCCCGCTAATATATACAATGTATTATAGTAAGCATAAAAGATTTAATCACCATTGTATTATACTAGAATAATAGCTAAATGAAAAATAAACATTTTTATCCGTTTTTTTAGAGTATCCAGTATATATTTTTTTTCATTGTACAGCTACTTGTATTAAATTTCTTGGAACATGCTGGTTTTGGTTGATAGTTACTTTGAAAACGAGCCATAAAACCTTCGTATTTTTTGTCGTTAAACGATGAAAAGTATGTGGATCGTAGGTTGCCAACTAAGGGCGTATAATAATTCCAGTCTCAGTTTCCATTTTCGTTGCAAAACTCGTTTGGAAAGTACAACGTAAAAACTACAAATTTTTTTTGGGCTTTTGGTAAAAAAATTTGATCAAAGTCAATAGCACGTTCGATTGGCGGACTACCTTTTGAATTTTTCATCCTCTTTCATTCAACAGTTGCGAGTAAATCAAACTATCTCGCTTTGTATAATTGAATTAGTTGACATGTAAAGGTCGTTCTCTCATACAATACCAATGTATTTATAGAATTCACGTTGAAATTGGATTCGTTTCATACTTTTTTGCATTTACTTGCCTCTTTTTTTCCGCCCCGGCGCCTTCGGGGCATACTAGAATAAACTTATTGCACGCGCCATAAAAACATTGTTGGTATTTGCAGGTCTTAACATTTTTACAGTTTCATCATCAAATTATAATGATAATTTTTGTAAAATTGCGCAATATTTTTTTATTGTTTGGATTTCAATTATCATATTTTTTCGACACAAAATATGGAAATGTTAATGAATTAAACATACAAAATCCATATACAGTTTTGAATTTCCATTTTGTGACATCAATGAGCCTTTTGGGATTATTCTTTCTTTTTGTATATTTTTTTTCTATTTGTTCCCTAATTGGCTTTTTAAATTACGAAAAATAATGATCATTGAACTTTAAAGGCATAATTGAATTTCTTTTAATTTTATCATTAGGTGCTTAATTTGTAATAGTAATTTATTTGTTTAAATGAAATTTGTACCACGCATAGTTCACGCCAAATACGTAAAATTTATTCAAAATACGCCTTGATTGTAGTATATTGTATTTCTTTGTATTTGCGTCATTTATTATCTGCTTTAATTAGATTTAGATAAGAGAAAATTATTCTGTTTTTCTTTTGTTATTTTTTCAAACCAAAAGTTAATCGAAACAAAAAAAAATGCGATATTTTTGTGTGACAGTATTATTAATTATTTAACGATTCCTTCGTTAATGATCTAATTTATGTTTTTATGGTGGTACTTTTTGTGAATTTTACGATTGCATAAATTTTTTATTATACAAAGTTGATGACAGTTCGTTTATGGTCTAATTATTTTTCCGCTTTTGTTTAAAGAGGATTAAACAACAAATTATTTAGAAAATTATTGAGCTAACTAATGAATTATTGTTATTTTTTGGCAGAGGAATGAGGAATTATGAATGTAGTTTAAGAAGTTTTACTCTAAGCGCATTAAGAAAGTTCTTTACTTGAAAGAATAAGCGATACAACTATCATTAATTTTGGTTGAAATATGAAAAAAACTTTTTTATAAAATATAAACCAGGAAAAGTTTAGAGTTTGATTGTGAAATATTAGTAAAAATTTAACGATAATTTTGTTTGGGAATAATGTATTCTATCAAAAATTTACGTGCCATTTACGGCAAAAAAACGAAAGAGTTTTTATTATTAAAAGAATAAATATTTCAGTCTTCCTCTCAAATAAAATAAATTATGTTGTTGATGACTTGAAAATCCAAAAATTATTTAAAAAAATCCCATACAGTTTCTGAGAAATACCATTTCTCCATGCGCAGAACGTAAAAAGAATGTACAATTTTATATACAACATTAAATTCATGAACCTTCCATGCATCGTTTCCCTTTTTCCGAACAATTACTTTGTGTAAAACTTCTTTAAATATTTTTTTATTTGCTTTTTATTTTATGTTTCGCTCGAAAATGACAAAGAAAATGATTTTTGTAGATTTTTAATTGTCGGTTTAGCATGGCGTTGTTTAACATTTTCAATAAATATTTGTTATTCTCCTATATATTTATTTGTGTAAAATTAATTAGTGATTAATATTAGCTTAAGTTCATTTTGTATTTAAAAAAATACGAACCTATTTTTAAAATGTAAATAAACAACTTACTATTTAGCGCCTTTATGATAGGCAATCAATGTTACATTATTAGTTAGCGGGTTACTAAAATACACATAATTGTACATTTAACGCATTTAACATTTTCTTCTTTTTTTGTGTTGATATGAAAATAATTTCATAGTAGGTACATGCAAAATTATTTACAGTTCATGTTTATACAGTCCATGTTTATTTTTTGTCGAAATGGTTCCAGCGAAACTTAAAAATCATTTTCGAAGATTATAATTGAATATGCAATTTCGAAAAAGGCAGATGTCTGAATTTTGATACTTTTCAGGAGGGATATGAAAAATAAATATTTTCGAAACAAGTAAATTAATTATTTTTATTATTTATTTTTAAAGTTATATTGCAGCTAATTTGCAATCGGAAATTACAGAAATATTTTGCAGTTAATGTTATTATATACCCTCGGTTCTCTTTTTATGCGGTAGATACGTTCCACAAAAAAACGTATAAAAGAAAATCGCACAAAAAAAGACTAGACCGATATAAAAATGAAGGTTTCGTTCCATAATTTTTTAAAACCGCGTAAAACTAAATCCATGAGTTAAAACTTACCAAAAAATAGTCTTACCGTATTCCCTTTGAAATATTTATGCATATTTTTATAAAAACATTAACAATTATAGAAAAGTTTATTGAATTTCATTAAAATATAATCTTAGTATGTTCCTTTTAAATCTATATATAAATTCTATTTCCGAATTTCATACCCTTTAAACTAAACGGTCTAATTGTTTTTTTTAATGAAATGCTTCTTGAAATAGAAACCGCATAAAAATAGTACGTATAAAAAGAGAACCGAAAAAGAAATTACAACAATCAATTAATTCAAATTTGAAACAATGATTATTATATTTGATTTTCACTCATACCTTTGCGTTTACATTCTTTGTTCTCTATCCTTACCGACATTTAGCTATTATTTTTTTGTTATATATATACAATATCTCGACACTAAAAAAACGCTTTAAATACACTTAATGTACCTCTCACGGATATATAGAGTCCCTATCCCTGAAGGAAAAAAATGTTGATAACAAGGACTGTCAAAGTAGAATACAGGGCTCCCAGACTGTTTGCCAATGTTGGCCCAAGAGCCAGTCCCTATGTATAAGTATCTTACTATATTACAATGACATAATACTATAGTTATACTAGAACTATATTATATACTTAGAATTTTGGTATTTTGGAATTTTGACAAAAAAGTAACAAAGTAAGCCATGCCACTCAAAAATTCTACTGCCCCATATTGAGAACTTAATAACAGACAAAATCAGTTCAAAAACATCATTAAAATCGGTTGAATGGTTCTCGAGGAATGATTCACACATTTTTGTTACAAAAGATAAAAGTATATTAGAATTTTAGAATTCAATATTAAAATTGAATCAACAAAAAAATTTCGAAAAGAATAAAAAACAAAGTAGAAAATGCAACGTTGCCAGATTTGACTGTTCTAAAAAGGACTTGAGCAGAATATTTTAGAAAAAACGAGGTCTTAAGAATAACTTATTTAAACATCAACGGCGAATTAAAATTTTCACGTAATTATAAGTTGAAAATTCTTCTAGCTTATCTCCAGCGAAGACCTTCAGACCAGAAAAATTCATTCATCTTTAATGGAGTCTCAACTCTTGCTCGTTGTGTTTTGTTGAATGCTTCCAATTTTCCTTCCACAACATTCCATGTTAACTTGGTTCATGTTCTTTTTAGAAACGTCAATATCTGGCAACGTTACATTTTTTACTTTGTTTTTATATTAATTCGTATTTTTTTTTTGTTAATTAATTTTTATATCTTATAAGTAGTGTAGAACCCGTTAGACTCCATCCTAACGGAAAGTATTACGGAAAAAGATCTACAACGATATCAATTTCGATGGAGAAGAGTGAGTGAGCGATATATCTGTTGCGCGTAGTAGTTCTAATACAATGCAAGTTGTAAAATACATGAAATGGATGCGGATGGAGGGAGAGAGACTATATACTATTTCTCCGCACCAATAATATCGTCTCACCGATCAGCAATCTTAGTATATAAGATTTTCTCTTTTGTTGCCAAATTTTCATTATGGCTCGATTTATTCGCGAATAAAATTAAAAATTAAGTAGAAAATGCAACTTTGCCAAATATTAATGTCCCTAAAAATACATGAGTCGTTAACTTCTTTCGTCTCACAATGTAACCCAGCCAAGTAGCTATTCTTATCATCCCATCAACTATTGTCGTTTTTTCCCAATGCTTATAGGCTTATGAACCAATTCGTCTATTTGACGGATTTGATATTTCCTTTCTTTTTTTTCAAAGATCCACGTTTTTACTTCACAATGTGGCATTCCAAGAATAGTTTTTTTCCTATACGGTCCACCAGAACGAAATTTGGAGAGTTTGCAGCTTTAGATTTATTGTGTCCCTTGGGTCCCTATTTCACATACTGTAAGCCAAAAAGCCGAGAAAATTTCAAAACCGGCGAATAAAATGCTGTTCGCCTAGTTCAATACTAAGATCGAAGACTTCCATCCCAGTATTGAAATGGAAATCTCCGATTTTTAGTCCCCCAGCTCTTTTAGTCGCCATTTAAAGTGCCACATTCCAACAGAATATGAGATCAGTTTTATCCTTTATCTAATAGAATCTGCATATTGGAAGATCTAACAGTACTCCAATAATATGAAGTTGTAAATTGTTTCCAAAATTTCAGTTCCAATTTTCCATTTATGATTTTTTGTTGAACACGGTTTTTGTCATGGCTACATGCGTTTTGATTTCATGAGCGGAAAATTGCTCTTTACTAATAATACTTCCCAAAATTGGAATTGAGCCACTTGTTCTGATTTTTTCTTTGTTTTCCGTTAGACTTCTCATTTTCTATATATTCTTTATTTTAAATTTTATTATTTACTTCTAATTCTTCAAGTTTCCCCGATGGTAACCAAACGGTGTAGCATCGATAATAATTCCGTCTCTGTCCTCGCCATAACACGAGGTAGTCAAAATATTTGATATCTAATGCTTCATTAACAATATTAAGTTTTTTTTTGAAGTTAAATTTCTATAAATTCTAATAAGTTATTAAAAAAAATTGATTGTCATCGTTATTTGTAATTAGGTATAAATTAAAAACGTATTACGGCTTATCAAATATATAAATTGTTTAGCATTTAATCGATTTACTATTGACAATCGATAAGAATTAAGGAGCTTAAATAGTTTACTACACATTCATAATGAACCATAGAATTTAATTTTGATTAATCAATGATTTTACGACGAAATTTGATTATGGTTTTGAAAAAATAATTGGTGCGTCAATTTTATAATGGAATAACAATGACGTGGCTCAATTCGAATAAACCACGTTATATTCTCTTATCATTATATCATATTTTATAATAATTACTTTGCAATTGGTTCATACATTTTTTTTTTTTATAATTCATTTTACTCCTTGAAATTAAATTATGAAGCAAACATTGTTTTCATGGTTATTTGTTAAAATATTAATCAATTTAATGAAATTTTAAATTAAATTCAACTTAAAATAGATTTTCATTTGAAATATTTAAGTTTATAATTGAAGGTTGACTACTGAAAGCTCTGTTTTGTGAAAAGTTATTGGAAAAATGATTGGTGGGTGATTGAATCGATAGAAATGGTAGAACATTTAATTGGATATTATTGCACATGTTTCGATCAGTTTCATTATTCGAAAGCTGCTTATTTGAATACATAGTGAGAACGGCTTAAGTAGTTATAAAGTGAAGTGCAATAATGCCGCTATAAGATTAAATAAATGCAGTTTATTGATGCATGGACACGTGTAGTGGCTTGTTTTCTATTTTTGACTTCTCCCATGTAATTGTTGGTTACTACCCAAAACGATTGATGGTTCATTGTTGCAATTGTTGATTGACTTTTTATGGACCGATGAAGCTACAAATTTGTGCAAACTTTTCGAACGCTACATTGTTGGTTTTGTTAGCGGTTTTATCCAAGTTGTTTGTGTTGTGCAATGATGATGATAAGCTAGGACGAATTTTCGAAAGGTAAATGTTTTCCTTATCAAAGTTAAGTACTTGAAATACTTGAACTGATAATAAAATCAGCCGATATTTTATCGCCTGGTTAATGTTGGTTAATGTCAAACTAATCAATATATTGATAAAAGTAAAAACAAAGTAGGCGTGTCAGATCAGTTGAAAAAACTTTTATTACTCATAATTGACTATCATATCTTTATAATATATTGTATTTGTTATTGTTTTTTCACGTAAACAAGTCAACAGATATACATACAATTTTATAAACTTTTAAGGTTGGTCTTTTAAGTCTTGGATTAAATCGAAATGAGCAATAAAGGACTAGCCTAATTGTAACAGAAAACCTAGCCGTTAGGGAAGTCTGGAAAGTCAGGGAATTCCGTTGACTCGGAAGAAAAGATAGGAAACTTGGCAAAAAATCGGCAATTTATAAATTTTCATAATTTGCTAGTATTTAGTTTTGAAAAGATACAGTCGTCATTATAAGAGTCGTACATATGCACATCCTATAAAGAACCTTTAGGTCAAAAAGTAATTTCAATGGAAATCAATTAAAGCTTTTGAGTCACTGGGACTTATCACATAGCAGTTACGGAGTGGTCCAATATTACTTGATGGTTACAGAGGAAGATTGCTTGGCAATCGAAATACGTATCTGAGTAATACATCAAAAATACATTTTGTTTTAACTTTTGTACAAACTTATGTTTATAGTTTACTTTTGTAAGAATTAGATACATAAATTATACTACAATTTGTTTTTATTATAAACTGAGGAATGAATTTCAACTCTTCCAGCTAGTCAAAAGCCACCAAAGATTAATTGCTTGTTATTACCACTATGATATAGCAGCATATCGCTTAACTGATGCATAACACTCACTGGTCCGCAAAAAATATTTTATATTGTTTAAATAGCATAACTATTCAAAGCCAGCACAAAAATCTAATTTGAAAATAATAAAAATTTTATGACCTACCAAAATATTATAAATAAAATATAAAAGTCCACGTGTGGCCGAATGGTCAAGGTGACCGCTCCAAAACTGTTAGGTGTTGGGATCAAATCTCCTATCAAACAGTTTTTCAGTATTTCTCGAAATATAGATTTTTATTAACCCTAGAGTCGCTAAAGACCTTGGTAGTTATGAAGCGACGGTAAATAACAGTAAAAAATAATATATTCCAATATAATAATAGACAAAGACAGAGGACAAAAAATGTTATACGTTATACAATGTTATACAATTCGACAATATACATCATGTATTATATTTCGATTGCCAAGCAAGCCTCATCAGTGGCCATCAAGTAGTATTGGATCGCTCCGTAGCTGCTAGTAGTCAGTCGAAAGCCTCAAATTCGAGACTTACCGATACCCAAATCTTGTTTCAATTACGTCAATGAGTTTTGTTTCAGGATTATACTAGTAACCGGATTAATGTTTTTTGTTATTTATAAAAACAGTTTAAATTACTGTTTATTTGTAGAGGAAATTATTCTCATTTAAAAACTTATATTGGTTATTTGTATATTAAACAAAAAGGTTTAAAATCCAACAATTACAAACCAATTCTTAGAAACAGTAAAGTTAACGTTTTATATAACCGTTCTTAAAAACAAATAAATACAATTGGTGTTATTAAGAATTATAGTAGTACCTGAAGCAGTCGGGAAACCGATGACATGTGTTGTACAAAGATAAAAATTAAAAATTCCCAAAAAACAAAGACAATATAAACAACTACGTTTTTAAAGTTTTGAAGAAGTGACAGAGGCGCAAAATGTTGCCTTGAAGAATTTTTAAACAAAATGTTTAAGTTGTAATTGTTTGAATTCTCCCTGATCAAACATTAAATTAAGATTTTTCGTAAGGTGAAAAGCGAAAAAAAATTCTTTATACTAGAGGATTCGTTTGTAAATTGCGCTTTGTAATTACATTTTTTTTTTTGCTAAATTTCGATCGATTTTATATTCATTGGGGTCCCAGGAGTGTAAGACGAATCTCATTCGTCTAATACTAAGTGATACACGTAGAAAACCAATTGTTCGGTCATGAAAATTGGTCACATTTTATTTACCTCCATTTATTCAACAAATAAAACATTTATAAATTATCAAATTTTTCGCAGAACCATTATTCTTATCTTAATGGGGAAGTTGAACGAATTTTTTATTTTTTCAAAAGGTCATTGAAGAGTGATAATGTTAATAACTTTGCTTGATAAAAAATAAATTGACACACGCTTATCATTTTTCATGAAATTATCGAATTGTTTAATTGGCAAATTTAATGAAAAAGTGTACAAAGTAACGTATGCAAATATCTTATGTACTACAACATTTAAATTGATTGATGCGAGAAATGACAATTACATATAATTGCACTTTATAAATATGTATTGAGAAATATGAAAGTTTTTAATAAAAAAGTAATAATTAATAATTTAATGATTTCTATTAGCGTCGAGTGCATATGTGAAATGCAATCAATCTTGGCTCTGGCATTCATTTAGTGTTTAATAGCAATTTGAATGACTATTAGGATATGATTGATTTTTAATTGATATGCATTTTTTGTTTGTTTGTTATCAATTTCTTCTTAAACCGTGTTGAACTCAGTGATGAGAAAGTTGTAAAACAGCGAAAGCTATTTATTTTTTTGGAAAAAATTTTTTAGGTCGCTTCGAAGATTAAAAATTGGGAAAGTAAACGAGATTCCAAATGGGTACTCTCTCTGATAGACATTTATGCTTACAATTTTACTTCTTCTTTATTCTACGTATTGGCAAAATAGAAATGGTTATTTAAATTAATCGATGAACCTACAAAAATTTGTGTCCCCGATTTGATATATCTTCTTATATTCCTTAAAAAAGTTACTATATTTTTTTTTTCAATTTTTGTTAAACTAACCATAAAGTACGAATTTTGGAAGTTTATACTCAGTGGAAGTTGCAGTAATTAGGCCATCTGAAAGGAGTTCAAGTAAAACAAAATAAAACAATTGCTCTAGAGTCTAAAACTTGCGCTAAAAGCGATTATCTAAAACCTACGGAAGCCCTACTATGAGGCCTTTATTCATTTAATATCTTCATGGATTAGTCGTAATTAAAAAATGCCACAAGGAAATAATATTGAAATGCATTATTTTTGCTGCCATCAAATCAGGTTATTGTTTCTAAAATTAAATATATTCATTCTTAAAAACCAGATAATTAATTAATAACACTGGGAAACAAAGGTTTTGTTTTATGAAATTCATAGTTGATTCTAAATGATTTTCCGGACTGATATTGCTGATAGGAGATTTTAACAAATATATATTAATTTCGAAACTAAAATCGTTTACTAAATAAAACTAATATGAAGGAGATTTTTTCGTTGACTTGGAACTGTTACGGAGCGATCCTGTACTGCTAACTGATCACTGAAAAAGTTGCTTGGCAATCGAAATACGTACTCGGATAAAACGTCAAAAACACATTTGTATGTTAACACATGTATCTTAATGCTCATATTGAATCCACGACGCTGGAAGTTGCATAAGTTGCTCAATGTGTTAAGAGTAGTGTCTGACCGAAACCGAGTTTCGGCATCAGCCTCAGTTTCAGCCGAAAACGAAACTTCCATAATGGTCATGTTTTCAAGTTAATCCTAATTAGTTAGTTTTTTACTTCTAAATCTTCTCGGTATTTATTATTCATTTAGTCTTTGATATTTGAGCTAATATCACTTCTTATTTCAAATAAATTATTTATGTTTCGTATAATAAGGGGTTGATTGGAAAGAAAGACCAAGTGGTCAAGGTGGCCAATCCAAAACTGGTAGGTGTTGAGTTCGAATCTCGTATCGAGCAAATTTTTGATTTTTCTCGATTTACGGATTTTTATTAACCTTAAAGTCACTAAAGACTTTGGCAGTTGTAAAGCGATCGTATATAACAACTAAAAGAAAAGTTAAAAAAACATTTTTTCCTTATATGTTTAGGTACACAAAGCAAAAAATACACTTTCTTACATCGTAAAAACAAAATAACTTCTTCTAAACTTTGGTCAATTTTCTCTCGAACTAAAAAAAAATAAAGAACTTCATGAAGCTACAACTATGTAATAAAAATAGTTTTAATGAACTGACAACTGATAGTAAGATGAGTATTCATAACTAAATAATCTAATATTATAAGTGAGAAACAATAATTTACCATTTTATTCTCATGAATTCAGTTTTGGTGGTAGTTTCGGCTGAACGACAGCCGAAACTGAAAGTTCAATTTGACACCAGTTAAAAGTAATTGGATACATACTTTTTATTTACTAAAAAATATTTAACTATCTTTATGAACTCCGACCACGCAAATCTTTTGATATCCTTCAAGCATTTGATAAAGGTTTGGTCATTTATTAACTTTTTGATCTGATAAATTCCTGTCTTAGTTTTTTCAGTTCTTAATTTCCACCTATTAATTTCACCATATTTTTTAAGAGTTTTTACGAACTATTGTGATCTTTTTTGCGTGTTCTTCTTGATGTTGACATCTCGATACATTTTGGAAATTTCCTTGACTACTTTTCTGATAGGAATAAACTAGGAACTTAATAGTGCCAAATAGGGTAATACCACATATTGTCGTACGTATTTCGGTTACCAAGCAATATTCATCAGTGATTATCAAATAGTATTGGACTACTCAGTAACTGCTATGTAATGAGTCGTATGTGACATCATATGTCACTCGAAATTAGTTAGTATGATAATAACGTTTTAAAATTATAATTTATTTATAAACTAAATAACGTAGCAAAAATTTAAAAAATATATCTTATAGACCTATTATACAATGTCTCTATTAAGATGGCGCAAAAAAACCGACTAATAGTTCGAATTTCATACTGAAATATATTCGTTTATCATGTTTTAAGACCCCTCTCCAAAAATTAGCTCAAAAAAAAGGTCGCTAATTTAAAAGCTTCAAAAAGGATCATATATCACTAGGAGCTCGAATTTTTTTTTTTTTTTTTTACATTACCCTAATTTATATTGTTTATAAAGTGTAAATTTTGCTTACTTTTATTCGTTTTGGGTTTTGGAAGTTAATAATATAGGGGCGTATAGGGAATCGACAATTAATATGATTAATATCTAATGTACCGAGTATTTGAACCAAAAAAAAAAAACATTTGGGCGAATAATTAAAGCGAGTTCATTCTTTTTTGCTTATATACCTAATTATACTTTCGCCAAAAATAAATATTTACAGAAAAATTTATATTTTTATTGTGTGTTATATAAAAAACACCAACATTAATGCTAAATTTTAAGCGTAAATACCATATCGTTGAACATAATTGCATGTCGGATATTGCCAAGTTATAGCTAAGATATTAAACTCTTTTCGTAGCTATAAACAGAAGAATATCTAAGGAACTAATTACCCAAGGGAGATTATTTACCACCTACTTGAACGCTTATCCGCCCACTTTAATACAACTTATTCACTTTGAAAATTAAAAATCAATTATTAAATCCTGAACAGATGTTAAATCTATGTCCAATAAGTCTGACTATTGGCATCAAATTACGATTTCGAAGGCCAAAATTGACTTCAAACATATTTTATTTCAAAATAATGTTATATTTTTTCCTCCTCATGTTCCGTAAATGTAATTTAAGATGAATTAAAAGCATGAAGGGAAATTATAATTAATAAGAAATATAAGCCAAGTAGAAACAATGAGTCAGTTTTTTAATGATATATAATCATAGAAATATATTTTTTTTGAGAAAAATTAATAGTTGTGTTTTTTTGTTTTTAGTATGACGGGAACTGATCCTATCGTTTTGACTATAGTCGACACTGTTACCGAGGAGTTGAAGAAAACAGCCGATCTGCTCAATCTGCAGACGACAGTGTCGACGGAAAGCCAAAGTGTCAAAGGTCATCCCGAAAATGTATCACATTTCATCAAAGATATGCCAATCGTTCCTATAAAACACTCCACATCGAACCTTTCTGGTTCCTCGGGTGGCCTTTCCGTAGAGTCGGCTCCAAAACCGATTGTTGATGAGACCAAAAGTACTGTGATCAAAGCCGAACCGAAGGTGATCTCTAGTCGGGTAGAACTCGAAGATGTTCCACCAAGTTCGCCCAAATCCGTTGAAGCCGATATCCAGGTTAAAGAAGAGGAGGGTGAAAAAAAATTGGAACCAGCAGAAGAGTCGATAGCGGCGTCAATATTAGAAAATTTATCGAATGAAGAAAAACGTGAAGATATTCCATCGTTTTCTGAGTGGACACAAAAGCAGTTAGAGGAGGCTGAGAAGAAAAAGGATATTAACATGTCGGTACAAAATCAGAGCAATGGGAATGGGAGGCTTAGTTCAAATTTGAAGTTACGATCAAAAAATTATGCTTCACCGGATTGTGGAGCGAAAGTTATAGCGTCGAATTCGGAAGCGACGAGCGCTTCAGCGGTTATATCATCGTCGCGGGATGAATACATGTTAAATACGTGTACAAGTCGAATATGGTTTGTCGTCGAACTTTGCGAAGCAGTGCAAGCAAAAAAAATCGAATTAGCAAATTTTGAGTTATTTTCATCGTCGCCGAAGGACTTTACTGTGTTTATCAGCGATCGATTTCCAACACGAGACTGGCTCACAATCGGTCAGTTCACAGCGAAAGATCTTCGTGATGTTCAAGACTTTAGTCTTCATCCGCATTTATTTGGAAAATACATCAAAGTTGAGTTACATTCACATTATGGATCGGAGCATTTTTGTCCGATTTCCCTCGTTCGGGTTTTCGGGACATCCGAATTTGAAGTTCTCGAAACCGAAGATGAAAACAGTAGTTCTCAATTGGATGTAGATGATGGTGCAGATGAATTTGATGAAGAAATTGGTGAAAAAGGGAAAAACCTTCCGACGAATAATTTATTTGGTTCGGCACGTGATGCGGTGATTTCCTTGGTAAAGAAGGCGGCGCAGGTGTTGGTTTTGACCAGTGATAGTACCAATCGGACAGCGCAACGGACCGTTACTTGCGATGTTTCAAACATTGCGGCAAAATGCTTAACTCCTTCACATCTAATAGTTTGCGACAACTGCAGTGATTTCTTCTTTGAACAAGTTTACGAATTATTAAGTTGCCACAGTTCAACGTTGAAGTATTCCAGTGAAATTCCATTAGTGGAACGGACGTTACTGTCGAGCGATATTTGTGTGCAGTATGGATTAAATTTTAATTCAAGAGACTCGACAACATCATTGTCAAGTCAAGGATTTTATCGCGCGGTTTCAACTTTTTTTCGAAGTGAATACATCGCGGCGCTGTGTAACATAATGGCAATACGAGAAAAGAAAGTAGTTCTTAACACAAGTAATGTACTATATTTGAATAATACAACAGATGCACCAGGTCATGCTGAAGATGTTTTCCAAAACAAAAATCTAATTGATACGGAATTTCATACAGAAAATGATTTAGTTCGAAACACCGAACCCTTGTTGGAATTACCCCTCAATATCGCTTCAGTTTCTATCAATAATGAACCACCCTTTCCAAAAACGGAAACTGAAAACATTCAGCCAACAAAAACTCTTAATCTTGAAGTCAAATTAGATACAGTAGATGATATAATTGCAAGTTCTGAGTTGGAACATTCCGAACCAAATCCTCCAATCGACACAGACAATATCGCCCCCAACCCTCAAGTGCTTACTTCAGAAACGAAATTAGAAAGTGGAAAGACTTCGGATTTGGTCGTTGAAGATATCAACGGGAATATTTCTAGTAAAATTGAAAATGTCGCACCATCGGAAGTTGTTCGCAACGGGGAAAATGCCGCCGAAGGTTTGGAGTTAGGATCGGAACAAATTGCGTCTTTGTTATCGGAATGGGAGCAATTTCCAAATCCAAATCCAGTCGTCACGACAACAGTTTTGCCTCCAAGCACAACCTCGCTACCTCAAGGCCAAAAAGAATCAATTTTCATTCGACTCTTCAACCGAATAAAGGTGAACTTTGTTAATTTTTATTAAGGAAAAAAGGGTCTAATTATTTTTAGCACACCCCATTTTTGTTGTGCTTTAAGTTTTAAAAGATGTGTTGAAAGTTTAGAGGGATTACATTGCTTTTATATTCCTTTATTAATCGTTTGTCTCGTCTACTTAATTTTTCAAGTCGACGTCCCGCGGGATACCCTCACTTATCATTTAGAGCTATTATTACTTGTATTATTTAGAAATGTTTTTAATTTTACCGAGGCCAGCTTCTCGTCTAATGATAATGCGTTTTCCTTAAATAATGATCCAAGAATATTAAAAGAAATCATAAACGAAAAAGTAATGTTAATAGAAAAAAATACGGCTCAAGTCCCTTTTAGAACAATCTAATCTGGCAACGTTGCATTTTCTACTTTGTTTTTAATTTAATTTGCGAATAAATCGGCTCCAAATAAAAATTTATCTATAAAAAAGAAAATTATACCATATTAGAATTGAATTCTAGAAATTAACAAAAAAATCGCAAATAGAATAAAAAACAAGGTAGAAAATGCAACGTTACCAGATTTGACTGATCTAAAAAGGACTTGAGACGAAAATACTTAAAAATATAAGCTAAATTAGGTCTATCCAACATACGGCCCGCGAACTTGTTAAATTTTAAGTCATCTACGTATAATTATTACGTTACTTTTGGACATTTCCTTTGACTCACTGCGTAAAAAAATCTGACCCTCCAAAAAATCATGTTGGACACCCCTTGGCTAAATTACTTTATTAATTCTAGTGTATTTTTTTTATATTCTAGGCTCTCGAAAGGAATATGTCGTTATCGTCTCAATATTTAGAGGAGTTAAGTCGGCGGTACAAACAACAAATGGAAGAAATGCAAAAATCATTCGATAAAACCATCGCCGTTGTCAAGGAGGAAAGCAAGAAATCGGAGGAACATCGATTAAAATCAATTCGCGATTGGAGGCAACTGGAAAGTCAAATTTCTGTGTTAGCTGATGCAGTGCAAAAAATCGTTGCTGAGCAAAACTCGTGGTCGAATGCCGCCTCCTGGTTCATTCAATTTTTAATTGTGCAGCTATCGATTGTTGCGATATTACTTTATTTTTGTGGGAAGAGTGAAAATAAAATTGTAGACCGAGGAAAGGGTGGAGGTACGGAAATTGTTAAAGTTAGTATTCCGAAGAGGAGGAAGTCATTAGACGTGATTCGGCGTGAATCGCCAACAAAGCGACGCCGGCGTCGACCTAGTGAAGAGGCGTTAAACATTTCTGGAACGTATAATGACTTGTTAATTTACGATGAAGTTGACGCCGACGTGGCAGCCCCGACTCGAGCTCGTGATCGACGAAGAAAACGAAAAAGGAATTCAATTTTGCGAATGAATTCATCAAGTCAAAATTTACCATCGGAGTGTAATGGAGATTTGCTTCGACCTTTCGTCGAACCAATTTTAGCATTTTCAACAACCGATTCACATCCTGGGAATTGTGGCGATTTTGCAGTACAACATCACAAACGACAATTTAGTGCGCCAGTCATCAAGTTTCCTTTTGAATTCGAGTCAAGTTTAATGGGCGTGAAAACGCCATCTTCAACGTTACGCAATACAGTGCGCGTGCAAGAGCCGCAAGAACAGACGAGGAAGGTTTCCAAAGAACAAAAAATTATCAGTCCAAATTATATGAAAACTGCGACATCTGAACGACGAAAACGGATTTCGGTAACCGATAGTAAAGAGGTGATTGATCTGACTCCGGTTTCCGAGCCGGACGTTATTCCCGAAAGCAATTTGAAAGTGACGACGGTCCCAGACTTGACTCAAAACTCAATGCCGACTTCAACGACCAACGGACTTGGCAGATCTGATAGTTTACGAAGTGAAGAATCACCGAGTTTAAAAAAGGATAAAAAATCTGCGACGGGACTTAAGAAAATTTTCAAGAAAGTCTTTTAATTTTTGTTTTCGTTTTACAAAAGTGCCGTATTTACTGATATTTAAAGCTGGTCAAGTGCCAATACTGCCCCCTTTGTCACACACCGCAACCTGGACACGTCTTCAGAGAAATGACAAAAATATATTGGCACATTATCAAACTAAAAACTGGAATATTTAGTTTAATTTTTTTACGGACTAATTTATTTTTGTAGTATTACATTTTTTAGACGAGAATTTTTGTGGAATTCTCTGAGTTCCTATTTGTTTGTGTTTTTCTTGCTAGTGTTACGATCAACATTGATTTTGTGAAATTTGAAAAAAATGGTTTAAACGACAAGAAATTCTACAAAAAAATTTCGGTTAATTACTTTAAAAAAAATGAATGCCAAATGTGAAACTTTATTTGATAAGTTTAGTGTTAATTTGTGTAAAAAGAAAAAAATGTAAATCCTAGTCGAATTTTTTTTCAAATTTAAAGCGAAAATTTTATTATTTTTTAATTTTTAGTCTTAATTATTTATTGTTATTCAAAACATCACAGTTATTGTAAACTAGCGCAAAACTTTGAATATAATGCATTCTTGAAACACTCCAATAACTCAAAAAGTATGTTTTTGAAAAGAAAAACCATATAAAAGTTATTGGATGCTACTGGGGAAAATAAATAATAACGTTTATTATTGACTTAGACAAGCTTTTCCATTCTTCTTTCTAAATACTTAGTTAAGTCATAGATTTTGTGACCTGCAAAATCTGGGAAAAAAGAAAACAAGTAGTCCTGGAAATTATGAAAAAAATTATATTTGAGGTATTTCATGTGAAATTAATCACTAAATCTACACCCAGTAATACCACGTTTAAAAGGATACCTTGCTCAAAAACCTGACGTTACCGGAGGAAGAAATACACGTGATTCATAGGGGTACATTACTAAATTCAAAAAAATACATTGTAGATTTTTTAATGAATAGATGGGAATAACTATAATCAGCTTTTCTTGACAAAAACTTGTTAAACTTTAACATTCGTATGCATATATGTATTAGATTACAAAATTAGCGGTTAAACAAATGTAAATAAATTGACAAGTTGTGCCGTTTCTATTTTTGTAGATAAGAATCCATATGCATAGAACATATGAAATAACTGACAAGTCGAGGAATCCCTGCATGCACAAGCTCGCTTGTAGTACATAAATACGGAAGTTACCGTGTCTCTCAGCAATGACGTTATAGCGAGGTATCGTTAACAGAGGTAACGTTAAGCGAGGTATTACAAAATAAGGTTCATAAAAAATAGGCATTATATTCGAAATTTGCGGCAGTTATTGTACATTTGATTTACGAGTTTGGGATTTTCGGGATCGAGTCTCAAGACATTTTGCTGTGATAATTCTCGCACGTTGTTGTTTGGAAAATAAAATGTTCTTCTCGTTTTGTCTCAGAGGCTTGGGATTAAATTATTTTTTAAGAATTTCTTTTTTTAAAAGTTATAATTTTGTTTTTATTTCTGACAAAAAATCCAAATCGACAATATCCTCATTTTTATCACACATCTGTAATTTTTTTGCTCGTTGATTGAGAAGTTTGGTAGTGCTTTCGAGATCCTTTGACCATTCGTAATTATGTTTTGAACAAAAAATCACTTCGTTCTGGTCAAATTTTAGTTTGTATGAAGCATATGACGGAAAAACTGATATTAATTTCTTGAGGACTTCACAACGAAGAACTGAATCTCGACATACGAGGTTTACAATAAAAATGCCTGAAAAAAAAAATTTTTAGTCAACAGTTTTTAATTTAAAAGCATATTTGACAAAATATTTACCTTTTTCTGATAAAATTTCATAGATATCTTTTAATATTTCAATTTCGAGGAAAGATTTGGGAGGACAACTCATACCGAGGCTTGGGTCGTTACTGTTCACATCAAATAAAATTGCGTCATAAAAAAGACATCGTTGTTTTCTTTCTTCATGAATAAAAGTTAATCCATCGGCCACTGAAATTTCTAAATCTGAACCTTTATTCGCTTTCGACTTTCCCAAATCTAAACCGAAATATTCGGTTGCAACTTGAACAACTTCCGGATCTATATCGATAGCATGAATTTTAGCGTTTACAAGAATCTTTTTTAAAAAATTGCACAATCCTCCTCCACCCAAACCAATAACAAGAATATTTTTCGCTCGGTTAGCCTCGGATTCTATGCAAACTAAATTCGTTGCCGTTATCATATACCGATGATGATCACAAGCCAAATATCCAGTATCAACAACCAACTGTTCTCGATTTTTCAACTTCATCTTCTTCAATTTCGCTTCCGATTGAATTAAGTTTTGATTACTAAGAAAAATCAAACGCCGAAACAATTCTCCAGTTTCCGTTTCGACATCTTCGACAACAAATTTACCGGAAATCTCGCTATTTTTTTCACACAGGATATTTCGTTTTCCTGAATCTGATCCTAAAGAAATGTAAGGGATGTCTTTCTGGCACGTGGATGGAGCCAAACTTTTTACACACGCGGAAATTTCTGAGTTAATTACGTCTAAGTTTCCGTAAGTTTGCCCTCGATGCAAGACTACAATAGCCAGTCGCGAATAGACTGTGGATTCTAATAGGTGTCGACGTCCTTCTGGAGTTGAAAATAACCATTCCATTTCTCTAAAATAAGTCAGTATGTAAGTAATTCTGCATCAAAAACAATTTTAAGGTTTGTTGAGATAATAAAAAAAATATTATTGCGAACTCGTATACCGAGGTTCCACAGAAACTTGTAGGTATGTAAATAGTTTATATATCTCGGGAAACATAGCTCCAAAATTTTTGCGTTTTTTCGATTATGTACTAACTTTCCCAATAAAATTGCTCAATTTCAAAACTAAAGTATGGCACAAGTATACTGTAGGTCTGTATAACTTGGCAACGTCTGATTCTCCATTTTGCTTTTAATCTAATTTGTGAAAAAATAGACCATAATGAATTTCTCAAAAAAAGAGTAAGTTAGACAATGTATCGTCTAAACTCTAAAGTATTCCCGTGCCTGATATAAAATAGAAATTAAAGGAAAATTAGATATCGGAAGAATCAAATTTTTTATTAAAAGTTCATGGTTCTAATGAGATACGTGAAATAACAAGTACTTATAAAATAGTAATGGCTAAATCGAGACAAACTTTGGCTCAAATCCCTTTTAGAACAGTCAAATGTGGCAACGTTGCATTTTCGACCTAGTTTTTATTTTAATTCGGGAATAAATCGGCCCACAATGAAAAGTTAGCCACAAATAAAAAAGGTATACATTATTAGAACTTTAATTACCAAAAAAATCGCGAAAAGAATAAGAAACAAAGTCGAAAATGCAACGTTTATAATTCGTTATATTTTCTGGGACTCCCCTATAAATATTACGTCGTAAAAATACCTCCCTTCCGTACAAACATGAGTTATTATAACCATTTTTAAGCCTCTATGACGGAAATGCAGACCTTAAAATATTTATAGGGGGATTTTTTCGTTGGTTTAGATCTTTTATTTAATATTTCTGTTATGAAAATTCTCGTTTTATACTGTTTAAACAACATACAAAATATATTATGGTCTTATTAATGTAATTTAATTAACAAAAGTAAACTATGAACATTACTTTGGACAAAAACTAAAATGTATTTTTGACGTATTACCTAGATGCGTATTTCGATTGCCAAGTTATCTTCCTCAGTAGTCATCAAGTAGTATTGGATCGCTCCACAACTACCATGTCACAATAGTAACTCATCACTGTGCCTTATCACATAGCAGTTAAAGAGTGATTCAATACTACTTGATGACCCTGAGGAGACTACTTGGCAATCGAAATACGTATCTGGGTAATACGTAATATTTTTGTAAATTATATTTCATAAATGAGACTACAATATATTTTATATATTGTTTAAACAATATAAAACGAGAATTTTCATAACAGAAAGATTAAATAAAAAAGTCGAGAGAAAAATTAAAGTAAAATTGGTAAATGAATTGTAATCGTTACGTTTCGTTAGAACCCCTACCTATCGTTTCCTCCCACTTTGTCACATTCAGTGACACCCTCTCCTCCTTGTTAAAAACGGCATTTAGAGACATTTTGAAACCATTACATTTAAAATACCTTTAATAACTTTGAACTACTTCTAATGGCCTTTTTAAACATTTATAATGCCATTTTTAACAGGGCCGCCCTTTCTATGCCAACGCCACCTTTGTTTTAGATCAAATTTTCTTACATATTTCGTTTGCCAAGCAAACTTCTTTAATGATCATTAAGTAGAAATAGATCGCCTCAAGTCACTTTTAGAACAGTTAAATCTGGCAACGATGCGTTTTCTATTTTCTTTTAATAAATCAGCCCATAATGAAAATGTAAGCCACTAAAGAGAAAAGTATACCATATTAGAATTGAATTAACAAAAAAATCGTGAATAAAAGGGTCTTGAGCCAATAGATGTCTCGTAACTACTACAATATGATAAGTCATACAATAATTTTAATTAAAGCACTTACCTTCCTTGTGGAACAATAAAGACTGCAAACTTTCCTTGGTTTTTCCGTTTTGTGTTATCATCCAAAACATAGATACTGTACCGAGGAAGATGTTGATCTTGTTTGAATAAATCCATGGCAATTTCATCCGATTCGGCGATTGTCGTTCGCGACAAAGCGTGGCAAATCATTGCTGTTTTCTGAATATTTGCTACTTCTTGTTTTAAAGTTTCCACATCCACCCGGTTAGTATTACTTCCATGACATAGTTCGATTATTTGCATAGGCATGGGTTTGCATTTGGTACAAACTATCATAAAAACCGGTAAGTGAGAAGGACTATTTTCGGAATTTTCTATTTCAAGGCACCGAATTACTCGAAACATCCAACCCGGACGAGTAAAGAAGATTAATAAATGTTTGATGATTTGTTCTTGAAGCAAAGAAATGCATACGTAGCGACCTCCAATACGAAGAACTCTTTCGATTTGATCAAACATTGCGTTGATAGTTTTCAATGTAGATTCTTCCTCGTCCGGCATGAGAGCATCTAATGTTCCTTTGTCCAAAACCACACTAAATTCAGAATCCTGAAAGGTCATTTGTGTAACATCCATTTGAATAAAATTCATCTGATCTCGATTTTGATTTTGGACCGACATTTGTTTGATGGCAACGGGTGAAATGTCGATATTGGTAATTTTTGAATATCCAACATCATATAAATCAGAGCTTAGCTTTGAATTACCACAGCCAACGACTAATATACTGTCGGAGTTTTTGATATATTTGTGTAAATATTCACAGAGCTCGTTGTATTCCCCATACCTACAATTATAAGATTTAAGTATCTTTTTCTGAATATTTAGTAAAAAGAAAAATGCAAACCATTCGAATCCTTTTTTGTTTCGTTTCTCAAAAAAAGTATTCCAATATTGTTTGGTTTTAAATTCATCACGAGATCGAGGCAATAAATCCATTTTTTGCTAATAAAATAAATTAGTAAAAATAATTTGGTATTTAATTAGCTACACGTGGGTATCACTCATGGTCTTGTCAACAATGTCATACCGACAGTAATAGGTTAAGTTAAAACTATTTAAATTATAGTACAGAAAAGCCTTTTTTTAACTTAAGGAAAGATAATATAATAAACTCATTTATGTGGTGTACAGAATCTGGTATAAAATCATCTTCGGTGTTAAATATTCAAATTATTTTATTTTTCGAAGAATTTTGCTGATTTTGTCTGGTTCAATACTTAGATAGATAATATGGATAATTTACATGTAATATTGTTTGTCTATACTTGTGATAAT
Source organism: Sisyra terminalis (assembly GCA_958496175.1). Lineage (NCBI taxonomy): Eukaryota > Metazoa > Arthropoda > Insecta > Neuroptera > Sisyridae > Sisyra > Sisyra terminalis. Next base: position 29,291,373 of record OY292278.1, read on the forward strand.
AATAATAATATATAAATAGATATAATATAATTATAATAGATCAACGAGATCAACTTTTTACGAAGCAAACCAAAACAAATATTGCCAAACATACACCATATACTGGCATTTATTGTCTTCAATGCACTAATATATACACATTATGTATAAAAAGATATAAATAAAATATAAATAGATAACGCACGTAGCGCACTCTACAGTTATTGTACACAAGCGGTTACGTTCAAAGAAACTCCCAGCGCCATCCTTGTGGGCTCTAACCTGGATTGAACTAAATAAAATGTGACCGCGCCTGCGTCGAACGTGTGCCAAATTGAAAGAATCAATGTGTCAAATTGTCAATTTGGGCATCGGGAACAAGTAAAATTAAGCATTTATTTGCGTGAATTTGTCCTCATCGGTACTTACTTATCGATAATTGTTTTTAGTTATCAAAAAAACGTACCTCACTTAGATGGCACTGTGCACGCTTCGCAAGCTTCTGTGATTTTCGCTAGTTTCCCCTTTTTTGCTATGCATAACATGTATTGACATGTATGGTCTATTTGGTTTATTCATATAAACATTTTGACACATATCAATGCTTCAAAATTGTTACTTAATTTAATGAAACCGTTTTTAGTACATAAAATATTGTTATTAAAGACAATATAAAATAAATATTCAAGGGCAGTAACATTTTTCGAAAAAAAAAACAGAATGCGGTCGTGTGTATATTGTAAAGCGAAGGAAAGCACTCCTCGAAAACTATCTTTATTTAGGTAAGTATTACAAAAAATTTAAAGTTGAAAAATTGTAAGAATCGTTACGTTAACGTATTTTGTGTATTGTATTTGACAATAATAAAATAAATTATTATAGATATAATTAAGATGGTAATCATTAACCATAAAAAATAATGTACCAGATAACTTAACTTCAAGTTTAGTTGTTTCTAGTCTGTAAGTTCTAAGTAGACAAAAAGTGCTAATATATCATTAATGGTTTGGACCGTTTGGACATAACTTATATTATAGTCTTAAATATCATATTTTAAAATGATACCATATAATTTACTTACAAAATTTTTGGTGCGACGAGCGAAGTGAGCAAGGATTCCGGAAATTGATAAACAACGCGAGCAGATGGTGAAATTTATAGTTACTTATAATTAAACTAATCCTTTTTTTACAACTAAGTACCGACTAATTTACATTTCCCTGTTTTATGATTAACTGCTATCACGATAAAATAAAAAGTGCCAATATCACCAATACAATGATATATACTTTTAATATTCAAACACTCCAATACTTTCAGTCCAAAGTTTTTTTATTTAGATTGCAAAAAAAGTTATTCTTTAATTCTGTTGAAATTATCCAAAGTTACTTAGTCAGTTCTAGATCTAGCTATTGAGAATTGATCAGTAGGCGTGGGTTAAAAAACATAGCTACGTATTGTGTGCAACCATAGGATTTCCCATCTGCTTCTATTGAGTTTGTGTTATTATTTTAATTATTTTCATTTTCTTTAAAATACATTTTCAACTAGATTGAATCAAATCTAGGCCTGGAAAATGTTGCTTACGCAAAAAATTCTTGAAGCTTGATGTTTACATTATTAAATGTAGTAAAATAATTAAAATACAAGCAGTAATATGTTGAGTTTAACAGTGTTTTGTTTACAATTTTCTCTTACAAAAAAAAAAATACAAGGAACAGTTTTGAAAGTAAGGAAAAAATTGGTTTCTTTCCGAACAAATTTTTGACGCAAACAAAATCGCTACCAGACTTGAGTATAGCAAGAAAACTTATTTCTAAATTTTCTTATGCTTTAACCATAACCATTCATAGCACAGTAAACCCAATTTTTTGTACAAAGATTTAATTTAATAACTTCCATTTTAATTAAAAAAATGTATTTGATTTTTAATTTAATTATAGTTAACTACTTGATATAGTTGTATATAAAAGAGCACACAAAAACTAGTACTTTTTTGGTCACCAGGCGTCGTGATCAAAGTGGTCAGTTCCCATTAGACGTTCCCAGAAAAAACTTAGTCTAATTAAAAAAATATTATTATTGAGAGATTTTTAATCATTGTCGAGGAATGGCTAAAAATTCAGCATTTTCAGGAAGTACCTAATCATTTCGATAGTTCCATAAGTGCCTAAAGTTGTTTCCGAGAAATGCATAGTTTTGAGTTTTGACTTTAAAATACATAGATATATTGGAATTACATAAAGGTAGTTTCGTTTAACTCAGTATGTTTGTATTTTCTGAGAAATTTAAAAAAACAACGAAAAATAAAGATTGTCGAATTTAATTAGTTTCTGACAAAATTCTATCATTGCAAGCATCTTATAATATTCTAAAGCAGACCATTTACGCTCCGACTTGCAGTTCAACTTTCGAAGTCGGATCTAAAGTCGGACCGTGAATGGTGTTGTTGGAAGTTGGATGTCTAGTCGGATCATTTAGGCGATCCAACTAGTAGTCCGACTAACAGTATTGCAAGTCGAAGCGTGAATGTCCTGCTTAAATGATTTGACTAGTCCGACTAGATATCCAACTTCCAATAACACCATTCATGGTCCGACTTTAGATCCACCTTCGAAAGTCGAACCCCAAGTTGGACTGCAAGTCGGAGCGTGAATGGCCTGCTTAAATTTTGCCTGTTGAGGTAGCAAAAATTACCTTTGAATAATATTTTCTATTGATTTTTGGACAGATTTCCAAAAGACGAGAGAGTCCTCCCACTTTGGCTAAAAAATATGAACTTTGATCCACTCTGGGTACCGTCGGAAAATCATCGTCTTTGTTCTCAACATTTTGTAAGTCAGTGCATATATTATGGGCCCAAAACTCCTCGTTTGTATAAAGGCAGTATTCCGACAATTTTTGGCATTAACAAGGGAGATTCGATTACAAATTATCGTCAAAAATTAAATGAATTAAGCCAGAATCAACTCGACCTCGATCCTTTGAAAATAGGTAAGTTTATTCAATTTTTCAAAGCACACGTATTATATGTAAGGTGAAGAGTTCTTAGGAGGATTTCAACCCTTTAAAATCTTAAGACTCTATTTTATTACATAAATTGTTAGACTACTATTAATTAATAAGAAGAGACGGTATTCCTACGTATAACTGAAAGATTTAAAAAAAAAGTTTGATACGTCTTCAAAATTTAATAAAAGTGTTGTATTCAAATTTAAATCAATATTTAATAATAAAAAGTTGGCTAAATCTTAAAAAATCAGGAAATTTTAGTTAAAAATGTATACTCTCATCCTTTCAGCATAAAGCGTTGAGTCTTTATGACTTTTTATTCTTTGCATTTTTATAGAACCAAAAGAGGAACCAGAGGAATATATTTTGCCAGATGTATACTTTATAAATAATGCTGATATTTCATCAGCATTTTCGATAACCTCGGCACCCAACAGTGAAATATCTGAATCATTGTCAGAATCTTCGTGAAATATAAATTCAGCAGGTAATTTTCTGAGATCAACAATAAAAATGTAATTTGTTAAATTCGGAAGATATTTATTAGATATCTAGTAATTAAGTTGATAATAATAATAACAAATAGATAGTTATTCGGATTTTATGTTGTAAATTTTATCAAAAGTAATTAATAAATATGGGTCAATATATTCTAAACTGTTTTTAGCATTTGGTCCAGATACGTATCATTATTGCAATGAATCGGCATTACAATTATAGAAAAATCCAATTATTAATTTCATGTCACTGAAGAAGATTGTTTGGCAATCGAAATACGTGTTTGGAACAATATGTCAATAATCATTTTTCAACATTACCAAACGTTTTTTCTTATAGTTTACTTTTGATAAATTATACTGAACTATTAAATATATTTATGGATGCAAATACTGTAAGAGTACTCCAAAAATTTTGAAAAAAATAGTTCAGATTATGATTGTTGGTAATGATTACTTTTGCTAGAAATTTACAAAAACAATTATTAATCTCGTGTAAATTGACTACTGATACTGGTCCACTTGGCATGATTTGACTCACTATTATTCTTATCTCTGTTAAAAAAACATTTTAAAGTTGTTAAGGGCATTTTAAATGTAATGATTTCAAAATGCTTTTTATAACTTTAAAGATTTCTAATAGGTTTTTTGAACATTTGAAATGCCTATTTTCAACAGGGATGATTATTGAGTTTTGAAACTCGTTTAATATAATCTTATTGAAAAAAAGTAATAAGTTTTTTAGATGCAATAGATGACACACACAATATGGCTCGCAAAAATTTATATGACAATATAGATGTTTTAAAAAAAATTTGACCAAAGCGAAGCTCGAAGTACTAAAACTGAGGAAGTAAAATATGCTATTAATTTCAAAAACTAATCACTGTGAGAAGAAGATACCTTTATTGAAATAGAGGAAACAACGTTTGTTAAAAAGACTTTAACTTGAGTGGAGTGCATACGAACTTTTTCCCAAAACAATTACCTTGTTAGGTCAAACGAACATTTGCACTACCTTTGCAAACAAATTCATTAAACTTATATTGAATTGTTGGGAATTGGTAAAAATTTCGTATATACCCTAACAAAAAAATCCATATGAATTTATGTGAGAAACCACATGGGAAAGGATAGATTTATGTAGGAAGTCACATGATTTATGTAAATTCATATAGGAAATAAAGACAGCGAGGGTTAGAGACAGTTGCGGACAATAAAAAAACATAACATCATTAAATTAAAATTTAGATATTTCTGTCATCCTTTTACTAAAGTTTGCAAAATATTATACGTTCAAGTTTCATTTTTCTCATCGACGCCAATCGACGCTATGAATTCCTATAGGAATCCACATGTGGATTCTTCTTTAAACATCATATGGGAAACCAAATGGATTCCTATGTGTTTTTTTCTTTTGTTTTTGATAGGGTATTATTACAGAAAACAAAACATTTGACATTTTTTAATGCCGGAAATAATTAATTTTTGCCATTTATTAACAAGTAATCTTTTTAAATAATTTAATTTTAGTTTACATTTACAATTTCTAAAAAAAATTCTTATGAAAATTATGGTGTTTCTGATCCAAGCTTATACCAAAATTATGCTTTTCTTTTGTATTATTCTTTGATATCAATATTCATTTAAGGTACTTTTATACGAAAATTAAAGAAGAAAATATATTTTTTTTTGGTTTTTCATCTATTTTGTGTGAAGTTAACTCTCTAACATTAACACTTTCCTTCCACATCCATAGGTACGGAGTCAAATGCTTTAGTGACATACAATCGGGTTATACGAAATTATGAGGGGTTTGTTTTTACTACGAATAAGAGTTTTATTTTAATAAGTGTTTAAAAAATAAAATTGTAAATTTGATATTGAACATATTGAATAACAAAAATAGTTCGGAAGAACTATTGGAGGAACATAAAAATGGAAACAAAGAATTTTTTACATTTCTTTTCTTTAATGCCTCAAAAAAGTTATGAATTTATGACTGGAATTGAAACAGGTTTTGTATTTTCATTAATTTACAAATTTGTGAAGCTATATAACTACTCTATATATAATTTGTGCAACTGAAAATTGATTCTTTATGTATACCGGTTACCGTTGTATTATTCAGTATTCAAAAACCTTCCCGTTTTCTTTTATTATATTTATATTGAGTGTGAATTTATAATAAATATATTTAATACCAATATTTCATAAATCAATTAAATCAATTCTATTATATGTAGATGTAATATACCGTAACACACAATCTTTCGCATATTTTGAAAATTGCCGCTCCTAATTTGAAATTGACGTAAAATCATTCGTGTGTTATCGTTTCTCCGATTTAGTCCGATTGAACCTGTCAAATTTTAAGCAGTTTTGAGCTAATAATGGCGTTTATCAAACTAAATAATTTCAACAGTTCATTTAAAAACTTGCTGAAATTATCACCTAAAAATTTTCATTTATCAAAATATTCTTCAAATCAAACATGGGAGCCGAAGCAAATCGAAACTCATACACATCAGGTTATAACCTCTAAATGATTACCTAACAATGTCTGTATTTTATTCCAAATTTACAGAAATGGGATAAAGATGACTACAGAAATGCTAGATTTATTGATAAGCCGAAACATGTTAACACCAATTGGAGTATAAAGTTAATTGAAGAAGTTCCACCCAAGGAATGTAAGGAAAGTGTCGTTTGGTGTGATGGAGGAGATGGACCTTTAGGTCATCCTAAAGTTTATATAAATTTGGTAAATATTTTTATAGTTAGTTACACTATCGATCATCAAATTACGATTATTTTTTCATTTACAAACATTCCCAAAGAAAAAACCAAGTAATTTTTGTTCAAAAATGGTTTTGCTACAATTTTTATTAAATTTTTATTTTTACTTTATCAACAAAATTATTCAAAATTATGTTGTTTTATATTTTCATTGATGTGAACAAAAATTAGACCCATAATGTCCGAGACCTCATAGTATAATTTATTAATTTGTTTTTTGATTTTTAAATTGTAAATATTGATCAAAATCTTTCGATATTTCGCTTAGTTTTCAAGATACTGGGGGATAATACGATTCTTCCGGCGCTACGATTTAACCACGGATTCTTATAGATCTCGATGAAATAAATTGTTTTTTTTTTTTTATTATTTTTCACTTTTTTGATGGAATCCTAAAAATTTTCATGAAAAAAAATCGTAAATGCTTATAACCGTAGCTCTTCCAATTGTTGTTGTGCTAAAAAACTAAAACCAAGGGGTCCAGAGGTGAAACCCCCCGCCCAAGGGATGTTTATTTAATTATGTCTTGACTTACTCGCGAATTAAATTAAAAATAAAATCAAAAATGTAATACTGCCCGACATGGGCGACACTCCTCAACCCTCACCGAGGCATCGCCCCTGGACCCCTAGTTTATCGTATTTTTAGCCCAAAGAAATGGTAGAACTATGGTTGTAAGCATTTACCATTTTTTGTCATGAAAATCCTGAGGAATCCGTCTAAAAAAGTGAAAAAAAAATATCTTGCAATTTTTAAGTATCAATATTTCGTAAACTAAGCGAGGTATTGAAAAATTGTATTCTTCATTTTCATAGTATTGTCAGATATTGGATTTTAAAGATAAAAATATTAGGGGATTAAAACTTTTTTCTCAACTACATTTATACGTAAAACATACTTCTAAAGAAGCATAAGCTTTTCTACCAATATGTGAGCAATCAGTGTTCGATAACTGTGAAATAATTATTTATTTTTATTAATTATTAATATATTAATAATTTTTAACTGTCGGTTTACATAGGAATTTTGAAATTCTAAGGTAATAGAACTTAAAGTGTCAAAGGCTTCGGGCTCTCGGATATATGTCTTGTTTTATTTTCAATAATTTTTTAATTCTCATTCATTTTTATAATTTTCTCGCAATTTTTTTGTTATTGTCGTATCAAAATTGTATTTTTATGAAACTCTTATTTTTAGGATAAACCTGGTAATCATGCTTGCGGATATTGTGGTCTTCGTTTTTTTAAATCCAATAAACACTAACTAATATTGTTTAGAATTATAAATTGTAAATAGTTACAAAAATAAAACTTAAATAAATTTATAATTAATGTTCTTATTTATACAATTAAAAATTTAAAAATAGCAACCAATAAGTACTGAATACGAATATAAATATTGAATGAAAGTAAATTTGTAAATATCAATTAAAGTTTATAATTCCAGTGCATTTTTGAGTGTTGTTATCAATATATGATACTCTTAGAATTTTCTAAAAGAACTCAATAGGTGCCTACTGGCAACCAAGTGCTTAATGTGGTTGAGCAAATAATTTACTTCAAGGATGACATGTTTATTTGGAATCCTAGAGTCTCTAAGAACCTAAACTAAAGCGCCTTAAATTTAATTTCAAAATTGATGGGTATTTTTACTTATAATTTTATTATATAATAGTGGTTTAATGTTTTAAAATGTTCTTCTTTAAATTGCTAAGATTGAAATTATTGCTACTAAATATTCAATTTCGAAATATGATCTACAATAAAAATATTAGTTTTAATCATATGTACTAAAGGTAGTTTCACTTTTTAAAATGTAAATACTTCCGGAAACCTTGAAAAAACTACTTTGGACTGTTTAAAAATTAGAAATTTATGAGTCAAAATACGAAGCATTCAGTTATCGATTACTGATTAAAAAGGTGTTTTCCTTAGTATTGATAAGATATCAAGCAAATAAAATACATTCATATATTTGATTAGTAGTTGATCGACAGTTACGTTATGGTTTGTTACTTCAATCAGAAGGAACGATAAAAGTGAATTTATATATACAAAGCAAATAAAATGCCTTCACGCCAACAAAGGGAAACTCAAGAAATGGAAATGGGAACTGTTCCACTCCAAACGCAGGATTCGTACTGGCGTGCAGTTTTTGATAAGGTAATAACATGCAATTTGTTTCCACATTTGTTGCATTTATCTTTTTAGTACGATAGGGATAAGGATGGCCGAATTTCCTATGAAGAACTGCGTGTAATTCTTAGAAGTGGAGATTATGAAAATGATATTCCCGAACCGATAGTGCGGAAGTTAATGACATTTTCCGACCAAGATAGTTCTGGATATTTGGAGTTTGATGAATTTATCAAGATGGTTGAAAATCCACAATTGGAATTTTTGTTTGAGCATTTATTTGCACGTTACGTTTATAATGTAGTTCCTCGACGTCGGGTTCCGACTGGAGATGCTCTGGAGGGGTATTATGAAGAGCAATATTCGTGTCGTCCCCCAGCTGTATTTATGATTCTTATTTCGACAATTGAAATTGCTTTATTCTCGGTTGATGTTATGAAATCAGGATATTATTCTACTCACGGACCGATTGCAACCGTATTAATTTATAATCCGTATAAAAGATATGAAGCTTGGCGTTTTGTTTCATATATGTTTGTTCATGTTGGGTAATAATTGAAAAATTATAAAGTTTAAATCTGCTTTCGTACAAGAATCGTAGTTTTTTTATTACGGTTTGTTTGTCTATGAAATGTCTACAGTATGTTTAGTAATATATTGTAACTTTTTTATCATAGATTTGTCTAGGTTTCTGAATTGAATTAATATTACTTATATTTATTTATAGTTATCTCCATATTAGAACTTATGTTTACTATTTACATATCCACCAAAATTTACAAGAAGCAACAGAACTAATAGACGCTATCATTTATATTTATTTACACTATAAAACTAACTTATCGCTAACTATTTGCATAACACTTGGCCAGTACGATTACAAATTTTTTAAAACTGCATATATTTTGCACAAATTGAGAAGACCTTATGATATAGTTCTGATCAAGTTTTGTTTATTTTTTCTTGTTACTTTTTAATTTCTGTTTTCTTATTAAGGGAAACCTCGATAAACAATTCAAGGGAAAAAATTAACTGTTTAAAATAAATTTGGTAAACTAATTACAATTTGAGCAAATCTGGACTTTAAATATATGAAACATATCTTTAAAAGCTGGGATAAGCAAATGTGCATACTATTAGATCGTTTTCAAGTAAAATAGGGTTGCAAATCAATAAAAATGGTTTTCGAATGCAGCCTATTCTGTATTTGGTTCTAGAGTTTTTAGATTAATCCAATTCTATTTATATCATTCAGCGTAATTCTTTCCAATTTTTCGTTTCGTTTTTAATTCAGATCGTTATTCAAAGTTCTCGAAGACATTATCGTTACCTTATCATTTTGTACCTAAATCTAATTCCAGAGCTAAACTTCTTACGAGGTCATTACGATTTTTTCGCTCAACAAATAATTGATTGATAAGCAATTCAATTGAAAAAATAAATTTGAAACTAAGTTTAACAGTTTTTTTCCTATAGTTGTAAATCCTTGACAAAAATTTGCTGTTTTTGTTTATAGATTCATCTATTTACAAATATTGTAGATCCATGAAAGACAAAGTAACCAACATAAATTACTATATGAGTACTTAACGAAAGCAGACTTATTATAAATATAAATCTAAAACAATAATTTTTATTTCAGAGCCGCACACTTGGTTGTTAACGTCTTAGTCCAAATTATGTTGGGTTTGCCATTAGAAATGGTTCATAAAGGTTGGCGAGTTTTAATAATTTATTTTGCTGGCGTTATATGTGGTTCTCTTGGTACTTCTGTTTCTGATCCAAATGTATTTTTGGCTGGAGCTAGTGGTGGTGTTTATGCCTTACTAACAGCTCACATATCCACAATAATAATGGTAACCATCAAATTTGTGTAAATTAATTATCCGATGATGAATTTCCCAAATAGATTTAGTTGAAAATTTAATGATTCGAAATTCTGACAAAAAGAAGACTATAATAATAAAACAAATGAGTATCAGGCGTCTTGATCCTGAGACAAAATATCCCCGAACAAAATATCTCTAAGACAAAATATCCCCGACAATTGATCCTTTGCATTTTGCTTTAAAAAAAGCAACGTAAACGTTCTCTTCACTATTTCTTATTTTCACCTCTATTATCTTAAAAAAAGCACCCAAATGCAATCGTTCCCTTCACTATTCCGGTTAGTACTACTATTTTTGGCGCCATGATTTGAAGACGGATTCTTATAGATCTCGATGAAATAAAACGAAAAGAGAGAATATTGTTTTTTTGATATCTCGCTTATTTTACGAGATATCGATTATTAAAAGTTAAAAAAAAGACTTTTTCCCCACTTTTAACAAGGATTTCTTTAGATTTTCAAAAAAAGGTAATCGTTTACAACGGCAACTTCACCTACTTTTTTTTGTATTAAAAAAATACACAGGAGATCCAGGGGCAGAGCCCAAATCTCAAACAAAAATGTGTGAAATTTTTATTTGATATGGTCTGATTAATTCGCGAATTAAATTAAAAACAGAGTAGAAATGAAACGCTCGATATTGATATTGCTAAAAGGGAGTTTTAGCTTTCTCCCTGGACCTTTTGTGTATAGTTTTTAGCACAAAAAAATAGGTGGAACCGCGTTTTCTAAAGAATATCTAAGGAAATCCGTCTAAAAAAGTGAAAACAAAATAATTTTTCAATTTTAAACTATCGATATCGTAAACGAAGCGAGATATCGAAAAAAAAAAACTTTTTTTCGTTTTATTTCGTCTAGATGTATGAGAATCCGTCTTTAATTTGTGGCTCCGGAAGAACCGTAGTCTTGCTGAATATTACGTTGTCGGGATATATTGTTGGGAATTTTTTTATGGATATTTGGTCTTCGGATATTTTGTCGGGGGATTAAAATCATATCGATATCATGGAATCAACAAAAAACGATACCCTGTTCAGAAAATAAAAGTATACAAATAGATTTAAAATATTCAAAGGGATGCAGAAAATCTATACAGGAAAGGCAGGAAAGTGTCTGTTTAATATATTTTTGGAAAAAAAATCTTAACAAAGAATTAATTAAATTTCAATTGGTTTTTGCACTTGGTTCATTGCTGTTTGACTTGGATAAGAATAAGAAAAATTGAATCTTCATTTTTTAAAAGTTTTACAGGTTTAATATTACCGAAGTGCTTATAGGATTAATTAATTAGGGAATTAATTAGTTTTAGAAGTTGCAAATTAAAAAAAAACACAGAAACAGAAACAATTTTGAACTTTTTGATTAAATTTTGAAAATTAGAACTGAATAAATTTTGTTTTATTCAAAAGAAGTCGAAAATCTAAAATAATTAAGGCAATACGTTTCTTCCATTTGATAACAATACGCTATCAAGTATTTCTTTCGACGAATTTCGATCAATTAATACCTATACCATCAATAGACCAACAATCATTGAAACTCATAAATTAACTCTTTTGCTTCCAGAATTGGGCAGAAATGGAGTTCGCAATTTGGCAGCTTTTAGTTTTTGCAAGTTTGACGATCTTTGATTTTGGAATGGCTATTTATAATCGCTATGTTATTCAAGCGGAAGAAAATATTGGTTATGCAGCTCATTTATTTGGAGCCCTGGCTGGACTATTAGTTGGTATCAACATTTTGCGTAACTTCCAAGTGACCAAATGTGAAAAAGTATTATGGTGGATTTCATTGATTTCGTTTGTATCTCTTATGACGGTGTTGATTGCTTGGAATGCCGCTTTTCCTAACTATTTTCCTCCCCAAAGATGATTTTCTTAACAGTATTAATGTACTCTTGATATTAAATTTATTAAATTTAAGTGCAAATATTTTTTGTATTCATAAAATATATTGATACTTTTATAATTATTAATTTTGTTTATCATTTCAAATTTTTGCGTTTTTTTATTTGAACTTCTACTTTTAAGAAGCGTTCACAACAAAGAGGAGGCAATAGATGCAATTACCCCCTATCTCCCAGACAAAACTAAAATATTTTACTTAAAATGTGTAGTATAAAATTTGTGAAATCATTTACAATTACCATTGCCTATAGTTTAAAAATAATATAGTCAACTCATTATTTCTTGTTAATCATACTTAAAGAGAAGTAATTTTAATTGATTCAAATACTCTCCATAAAAGTGGTTATAAAAAAATATTTTCGTGTTCATATAGTAAAGTACCTAATTATGAGCTAACTAAGATAGTTATTAATTGTAAGTATATAGATAATGATAATTTATGATTGTTTGAAAAGTATTGAATACATATAATTTAATGGTAACTAACTCATTTCGATTCCGAGGGTATCTATTGCATCCATCACCTCCGCTTATATCCGCGCCTGAAGTAGACAGGCTCGTTTCCGATACAGCAAAATAAGATAAATAATAAGCTTGTAGCCTATTGGTGGCCGAGTGGCCAAGGTAACCGTTCTAAAACTGGTAGGTGTTAAGTTTGAATCTCGTATCGAACAAATTTTCAATAATTCTCGATTTAGGGATTTTTATTAACTCTAGAGTCGCTAAAGATCTTAAGAATTGTAAAATGACAATAAATAACAATTAAAAAAAGTAAGGTAGTTGCAAATAAATAAATTCGTTTTTATTTTAAATTTTTAAACTTGCATTATATTTTTTCTGTTGTAATAAAGTTACGCCTTTATTTCGAAAGTTTATAAACCCTTATCCTAATCTTTGGTATTAGACCAAGGGTGGTCAACCCAAATGATAGTACAGATCACTATGGAAATGCATCATAGCTCCGCGAGCCACATATAAAATTATATATCTCCAATTTTCCATATATAAAGCCTACTATATTAGCTTCCCAAACAATGGAACCCCATATCACTTTCTCGTGGTCATAGCAAGAAATTGTCCTCATTAGTCATAAAGTAGTATTGCATCACTCCGTAACTGCTATTTGGTGAATAATCAGCCATGAAAATTAAAAAAAATAGATTTTACATTTTGTTTGAGATTTTCTTAAAATTGATGTTTATACTTTACTTTTGTATATTATATTATATCTTTGTTGAAAAAAGATATTTAATGGCATTTTGAAATCATTACATTTAAAATGCCTTTAAATGCTACTTTCAATAGGGACAAATTAGATCACAATATATTGTATTTATTGTTTAAATGGCTTTTAATTGCTTTTTATGTTTCACAACAAATTTTTTACCCAAAAAACAAAGATTGCTTTAATCATTCTTGTTGTTTATATTTATATATGGTTTGGATCAACCAAATATTGTACTTTTATAAACAAATCGAGTTGTAAATTATGAAGGAAAATTACAATTTCACATAATTTATGAACGACTCACAATGAAAGTAAAATAATTAGTGTCCGATCGAAACTAGTTTTTACGGCCGAAACCGTATTTCGGCATCAGTCTTAGTTTCGGCCGAAACCGAAACTTCTATATAAGGTCATGTTTTCGTAGAAAAAAAAGTTAATCATAATTGGTGCCTTTACTTTTAAATCCTATAGGTATTCATTAATCATAATCATTTAGTCTCTAATATTTGAGTTAATCATTAACATAACATATTATTAACATATCTTATTTCAAATAAATTATTTATGTTGCCATAAGGGGTTGATTTGAAAAACATGCACCTCATATTTCTTTTTAATATTAGTTACGAATTTTTATTATAAAATAATAAAAAAAAGTTTGAAAGCAAAATTACTTTTTACCTAATATGTTTAAATACATAAAATAGAAAGTACTCTTTCTTATATCATAAAAACAAAATAATTTCTTCTAAACTTGGATCAGTTTTTTTCGAACTGAAAAAAAATATTAAAGATAATATTAATCACAATAAGTTGTCATCAAAATAATTCATAATTGTAGAATCAAATAATAAGTGAAAAACAATCATTTTTATCTCACGAATTCAGTTTCGGTTTTGGTCGTAGTATCGGCTTTACGATAGCCGAAAACGAAACTAAGCCGAAACTCGTTTTTTGGCCGAAACTAGATCGAAACCGATTAATATATGATAACATAAGAAATTGAAATATTTTTTTACCAATAGTACATTCCTGTGATATCATAAAAGCAGATATGATAGTTGCAATTTTTTTATTTTAAATTTTAGCGATACATTTGAATTTTTAGTTTAAACTAATTTATAAAACTGAAATTCCAAGATCATTTTATATGTTTTCAATAAAAAAAAAGGAAATCTGGAATTTACTAGTTTCAATAATTATCAAATCTAGTTCATTTATAAAAAATAATTTAAAATATTTTATCTTTTAGATAATACGCATTGTCGTCTAAATATTTTTTTCGTACATTTATTATACGGCAGAAGGAGTTTTATGTGTTGTATGTTGTGAATTTCGAAATTTTTGTAAGTCATTTGAAATGAAATAAGTGAATTTTCTTTCGAAACTGACCATTTTTTTTAACAAAGACCTAAATCATAAATTCCAATGTTGTTTTCAAAAGTGGCTCTACATCTTTTGTATTGTTTGTTAACAATAAAAGACGAGAGAGAATCTTGTAAGGTCATAGTTATTTATTCGGGGGCCGAGAATTCAACTTATTGCTATGAACGCAATAATATTCGCCTCGATTTAATTCACATCAGTGGTGGTACTATTGTGATACATTCTGATCCATTTATTTAGAAATAGATCATAGATCACACGTCGGATGCGGTTGTTGTGATGCTGCAACAAATGATTTTTTTCTTATTGAAACGTAAAAATATAAACAGAGATATTAATAAAAATTTTCATAGATAAAGAACAAGAATGTACACAACGGCTGTGATTAGAGTTGGTGATGTATGCGAAAAATGCGGCCAGTGTGGAGGGGTCTAACCAAATACCCCATCTAGCTTGTTTCACATTGTACAAAATCACAGAGAATTTTTGACTCTTTACGCTTTACTGAAGATAACTCAACGCTCAACTGAGGCCAACCTGAAATAATTTGAGTTTCAAATAACTCCTCAATTTAAAACCATAAAAAATTCCAATTTTACCGAAAAAATTTAACTTTAGTTACTTAAAAATTTGCTTCTCTAAAATTTAATGAAAATCAAAGTACAAAAATAATTTTCAGATACACCATTGGTAAATTTTAGTTCACCTTTCGTAGGGAAAAATATATTGGATCACTAATTTTTATTAGTAGAGCCGAATTTACGTTAGCGAGGCTTAAGGGTAGAAAATTTGTGGGGACTTATGCATCTGAATATATAAAAAAATATAGATTAATAAATTATATAGCTTTGTAAGGTCTTAGAACTCCTTGGCTTGGCTTGAACCTGTTACCAGAAAACCTAAATCTGAAACTGTTCCTTAGTATTTTCGCAATCTTGCAATGGTATTAATAGACATATTTATTTAGAAAAATATTTTTTATAAAGCTCTTAAATAAAAGTTTCCAAAAGATAAAAGAATATTTTAAATTTTGGATGAATTTTTTTAGTGAGGAAAACAACTTTCTCTTTTTCTATTGTTACCAAATTCATGACACGCAAAATATTTGGTACGGTTCGGATATTCAAGATACAATAAATATATAAAATCAGTTACAAAACTATAATTCTTGATATACAGCAAACAATTTGTGTACTCCGTATACTCTTCTATCTCGCCAGTCCATTCACCGTCTTTTTCTATGGAGAACACTATGGTCGCCGAACTACAATTGAGAAGTATTGGTAAGAAAAATGCAAAATATTTTCGTGAAATTTAGCAAATAGAATAACTTTCAGGTAATAATTTAAGAAAGGATTAAAATTGAAAACAAAGATTAAAACTGTATTTTTTTCTATATTTTTTTTTATTTTTATTTTGATTACACCTTCAACCTTTATCAAAGATTCTTATAACATTTTAAGACTTGTTGACTTGTTTAGTTTTCAACAACAGCATGTCGGTTAAGTGAATTAATAACTTATAATCTTTCGAAAATTTGGTAAGATGTATCCTAACAATTAAAAATTAGTAATACCTAGTGTTCTTATAAAATCGGTTTCTAGTTTTAAAAATGTGGTGTCTTTTCAAGTGGGGAAGACAAAAATTTACAGTCGAGAAAAATATTGATTTTTTATTCTTCTTTCGAGGAGAAATAGTCTAGCACAGAGGTGTTCAACATGATTGTTTGGAGGACCACATTTAAAATTTTTATTTCCTCAGTGGGTCAATGATCGCTACGCGCAATAGCTATACATAAATGACTTAAAATTTAAAAAATTTACAGGCCGTATGTAGAACAGGTCTGGTCTAGTAGATCCTTATTAAAATTGGGAATTTCTAAAAACGAGTAACTTGAAAATTTTTATTCTTTACGGGATTTGAGATACCATCCACTGGTTCGTTATCAGAGGCGTGCACAGAGATTTTAGATAGGGTAGGCAGAAATTTTTAAAAGCTACTTCAATATAATCAAAAATGCATGTTGGTTTTAGTTCGTCGTTATGATGATTAAATAATGAACCCTATACCGATTAGCCAATAAGATTTTAAAGTGTGAGTTTTCTGATTTTTTCTTTGCCAATCGATGGGAAATCGTTATATTATAACGTTATATTATAATATTAATAATTAGTTAATTAGCCATTGATATAGTAAAATGTTAAGAAAATATAGTTCAAAGCAACATACAATAACAAAAATGCGGGAAAATTTAGGAAACAGTTGATTAAATGTAAAACTAAAAAAAAAGTTAAGGAAAACTAAACAGAACCTCCCCCCTTCGAAAAAAAAATAGAAAAAAAAGACAACTCAGAAATTAATTTTTTTCCTCAAATTATATTTTCACAAAATTTTTCACAATAACAAAATTCGAAACATAATTAAAGAGGTTTTTTTCCAAACATTTTTCATCACTAATGAAAATCAACTTATCACAAAAAAATTTTGAAAAAATATATATACGAAGTAAAACATTAAGTAAGTGTTTTTTGAAATTCGAAAAATATTTTTCTTTGACTTTTTTTTAGTTTTAGTTTTAATCAACCGTTTCCTAAATTTTCCCTCATTTTTGTTATTGTATGTTGCTTTAAACCTTATTTTTTAAACATTTTACTATATCAATGACTAATCAATTGATTTGTCTTATTTTTTTAATTACCGCTAAACTATTTTGTCACAAACGAAACGGTTTCTTTCAAAAACCTCTACGAACGATTTCCCATCGATTGGCAAAAAAAAATTCGGAAAATTCACACTTTAAAATTTTGTTGGCTAATCAGTTTAGGCTAAATAATGATGTTGATATTTTCAACCACAAATATCCATAGATAGACTCAATTTGTAAACTTTATTAAAGAAATACAATATACTCGTCAGGTATAAATAATACAGATAATAGATAATATATTATTAAAATTTATTAGAATTAAATAATAACAATGTACGTAGATTACTGATCGTTAAATCGATTATTGAGATGAATCAAATTCAAACTTGTAATTTCAGCGATAATGAATAAGAAACGATGCTACTTCGGTAATTATCGTAATTTGTCGTGTGCAAGAAGACAGTGTCTTTTTTTAAGGTTGTATGTGTAGAATTGTATATTTGTATTATTGTTTTTATACGAACGCACACACTGACACGTATGTGTGCTATGAGTGCACACATATAAATATTTAGACACGAATAGTTTGTGTCTATCCCGCCGCGGAGCGGAGCGCTAGTGCATTGCAATGCAAATATTATCAGTCGCTTACTTGAAATTGAACGAACGAATGAGCTGGCATAATCTGTATACTGTATAGATGATATCCGTTAAGATTTTTTCTTTATTGGTATTTGGTAAATAAAATAAAACTAGATATCAGAACAAAATCATAAATATTTATCTGAATTATGTAGGGTAGGCAGTGTCTTTTTGTCTATATGGAATGCACGCCACTGTTCGTTATATAACAGTAATTTCCTATAAGACCAATTTCATATAAGTCCTAAGGTTGAAAATTATTTTCTGCCCCTTGTTAAGTTATAATTTTACAAAAATTAAGAAAACCCCTATACAGATGTTATCTGCCAGTAAAGTTAATCTTAAAATAGTCTTGAAATTCATTACAGATTAAATTGAATATGATGTACAGTATATTTTTTGAGGCTCTTTTAGATTGGCACTCTTGTGTTACACAATTTGGATGAATCGGTTCTGCATTACGAATAACTTAACCATTAGGAACCATCCTTAAATGTTTAATAGATATTAAGGGATTTTTTCTGGGTATAGATACACTAAACATCCTCATTAAATAAATATATAGAGTTTTCAAAATATTACGTCTGGCTATTTTAGAACAAAAATTGGTTGCTTTTAATTAATTTTTAATTACCAAATGTTGAGATTGTACCTGTTGTAACTTCTGAGGTACAAATTTTGTAAGATAAAAATAATTCAGTCGATGTATAACGAGGAGAGGGTGAGATTAGCAGTGGGAATGGGTTGAGTAACTGAGTCACGTGATATAGACAATATATATTGGGATATAGTCAATTAGTTGAATGGTTTCATTTATTAAATCAACCGAATGAATGAGTTGAGTATATTGAGTCGAGTGAGTGGATCGAATAAATAAATCGAGTGACACGAGTAAACGAATTGAGTGAATTAGACGAATACATATGAGTTGAATTTTTTTATGTCAATCTTTTTGATTTTGGATCTTAATTTGAAGAGCGTGTAAGGTGCGTGCCTCAGCTACCTCATTTAGATATACCATTGCTCAAAGTCAAATAAATCAAATCTTAAAGAAATAACTCCTTTTAGATTTTTTGTTTAATGTACTAATGTTACTTTAACTGATAATAATCGCTAAAATTTTCTTTTAGTTATTAATTTTTGAGTACAAATTTAACAATCTTTGGGCAGGGGAAGGGGGATTCAACGGAAATGTTACTTCGGTAAGTAAACTCAAAATGAAAATTTAGCCACAAAAGAGAAAATAATACCATTAATAGAAGTGAATTAACCGAATTAACCAAAAAATTGCGAATAGAATCAAAAACTAATTAGAAAATGCAATGTGACCAGATTTGATGATTCTAAAAGGGACATGAGCCAAAAGAAACAACTTTACACCCTAATAAAACTAAATCCTAAAAAAATAATGAAATTGATATTTCAGCTCACATACCATTTAGGTCAATCAAAATCTGGCAACGTTGCATTTTCTATTTTCTTTTTAATTTAATTCGTGATTAAATCGGACCATAATGAAAATTTAATCACAAAAGAGAAAACTATAAACTATTCGTTTATAGTTTATAGAAATAGGCCGATATATTAGGGAATTAAATTAAAAATAAAGTAGAAAATGCAATGTTGTCTGATTTCAACCGACCTAAAAGGGACGTGAGTCAATATTTCAATATGTATATACTGTTAAACTAATAAAGAACTTAAAGTAAAATTCTACTGAAATGGCAGTCGTTGATTCCTGCTCAATATTGTTAATTCAATTCGCGAATAAATCGATCAACTCATTATAATCAATTAGTTCGCGAATTGAAATAACAATAAAATAGAGAATTAGACGTTGCCAAATTGTACCGGTCTAAAGTATTCTTGTACCGGTGATTTAAATTATGATGTTTCTAATATCCGACCGAAATTAGTTTTTACGGCGGAAACCGAAACCGAATTTCGGCATCAGTCTCAGTTTCGGCTGCAACCGAAACCAAAACTTTCATATAAGATCATGTTTTCGTAAAAAAAAGTTTCATAGTTAGTCAGTCTTTACTTTTAAATTCTATAGGTGTTCACTAATCATTTAGTTCCTAATATTTGAGTTTATCATTAACATAACATATAAGAGGTTGATTTGAAAAAAATGCACCTAATATTTCTTTTTAATATTAGTTACGAATAACATAAAATAATATAAAAAAGTTTCAAAGCAAAGTTAGTTTTCACCTAATATGTTTAAGTACACAAAATAGAGAGTAATCTTTCTTATATCTTAAAAACAAAATAATTTCTTCTAAACATTGATCAATTTTCTTTTGAATTGAAAAAAAAATATTAAGGATAATATTAAATAAAATTTTAATGAACTGTTAGTTATCAGTCTTCATAATTGAAGAATCTAATAATAAGTGATTTTTTTTTATATTTTTATTTTATGAATTCAGTTTCGGTTTGGGTCGGAGATTCGGCTTAACGACAGCCGAAACCGAAACTAAGCCGACACTCGTTTTTGCCCGAAACTAGGCCGAAACCGAAAGTTCGGTCGAACACAAGGTGTTTCACAATTACATTTTTAAAAAATTATAATTTTCTTCTCTTTTAGTTGAAGAAAGAAACTACTGATCGATTTCCCTGATTAAAATACCTTCGAATTTTCGTTAATAGTAAAAATTTCTTGATTAACGAATTATATATACAATTTTTACTTATTTTAAATCTTAGAAAGATAGATTATAGACGTGATATGCTATGTGATTGATGTGATTGTTTCACTGTTATAAGAGAAAATAGTGAAATTAAATTGTGTTCTGAAAGGAAAAATTGAATATTCAATGATATTGGCATAAATTTACATTAGAAAAAGAATGTTAATTATGAGAAAATGGTTTAATGAAATTATTGTTGCAAATAATTTCTACGAGCGCTATAAGCCCGTAATACACGAAGCAATTGTGTCGGCCAGTGTAAATCGGGCTTTGCAGTTGACATGTTTGCCACAGCGAGTAACGCGCGCACATCATGTAAATATTTGGCATTCCATAAATTCCTCAGCCTGAGGTTTGGCTGAAATGTCAAATACCTTAGCTAATGCCACACTGGTCCGCCGCTCTTGGCCAATGTTCATTATTTTACTACGACAATAACGCAAATCAATTGATTTTCGTCAAAAATTCCATTAACGATTCCACAAAATGTGCTCACAAGTGTGTGAAAACAAGTGAATAATGAAAACGTACACGAAATTGCAACGCATTTCATATTTGTTGAAT
Organism: Sisyra terminalis; assembly: GCA_958496175.1. Classification (NCBI taxonomy): domain Eukaryota; kingdom Metazoa; phylum Arthropoda; class Insecta; order Neuroptera; family Sisyridae; genus Sisyra; species Sisyra terminalis. Next base: position 29,312,750 of record OY292278.1, read on the forward strand.
TATTCAATTCGTTTCCAGTGATATCTGACTAAATGTGTATGCGAGTGCGTCTCTCTCATGGTGTTTCTTATTGATTTTATTCTGTGAAATATTTTTCCGAGACTATAACATCAATTTCCGAGCTCTAGCTGTGTCTAGTCGTCTTTTCCTCGATATTTAACCAAAAAAATAATAATTTTAACAGCCAAAAAACAATCGTCATTACTCAGGGAAAAAACAAAAGATGTGCATAGTGAAAAACAAGTGAATTTGTAAACAATTTTGCGTCTAATGATGGATTCTGGGGAATCCCCGTTGCAGGTATTGTCGCGGGCGGCAACAATGGTCCAAGATGGACTCCCATTAGGCTCTTTAGGTAAGCTTTTATTATTAAATAATATTCTAAAAAAATGCTATTTGGAAAAACAAAAAAAATATGTTTATTTATAAAACAATTTACAACCTAGATAAGTGTCATATATGATAAGATTTGGTGAAAATCGTAGTGATTGTTGGAAGAGACGCCGCATTCCATCGTTGGTATGTGGGCATGGGCAATACAGTCAGGTGGTCGCCACATGTTTCAACTATAGCAGAAAATATTTGCTGCGAGTGGGGGAAAAGGGGGCACGTACATACTTGAAGGGGGCAATATGGGTCTTCCATGGGGTCTGCCACAAATATTGGTTAATGAAACTTTTTCTTTTGAATTTTCAATCTTTTTTTGTCATTATTTCAAAATATTCAAGAGAATGATCCACATATTTGATGTATGGTATGATGAAACCTCTTTGCCAAAATTATATTATATAAATTTCTAATAAATTTTTTCAAAGATTAAGACCTGATTTAGTTTGGTTTCAATTCTGAAATAATCTGAATTTGAAAAAATCTATTAATAGAAAAAAATAGCTTTCAGACTTTCGAATATTTGAAATATAAAAACAGTCTTGGGGTTGTTAATCGTCCCTCATAAACTTAAATTTCAAATAGGGGACGACATTGCATCTGCTTTGAAAAAGATACACTATCTGGCTTTGGAAAAGATTTCTCTTGAAAAATGTCTACATTCAATAAAAATTCGATTCTTCCGTTTTAAAGCTATGACAATATATCCAGTATATATTTATATTTCATGTAAAATAAATTGAATAAAATTCAAAGAATCCCTTCTAAAGTAAAAATGTAATAAAACGTAGAATATAATTTGTCTAACAATTTGTATTTATTTTCATTTTACATTGCTCAACTACTTATCACAAAAACCAACCTATTCGAATTCCTCAGATTTTTATGAGCGGTCAATGATTTTCGTGTTATAAATGGGTCATTGTCAGAACGCTATTGAAATTTGTTGAGGTATCGTAAAGTAAGACATCATCCTTGAATTCTAAATACCAATTGAAATTTTTTTTTTATATGGATCCCAAATGACTTCCTTGTACTCGGTTACATATTTTTGCTGTAGCCAAGGTCAATGAAAAGAATTTCTGATTCAAGACTAGTTTACTGGGCAAGACTGAATAAAATAAAATAAAAATTATATACTTACTTCGTTTACTCTTAAAATTGTAAAGAATTTCTTCAATTTCTCATGTTTCAAAAATTATATACATTCCAGTAAACTGGGGATTTGTTTAGTCGATTTTCAGAAATTCAGAACTAGATGCTATACTATACTGAATGTTCTTTAAACCATGGTTTCCCAACCTTTTCTTCTTGTGGAACCCTTAAGAAAGTTTTTATGCATTATGAAATCCTTGCAATACCTAAAACTGTTATAAATTAGATTAGTAGTAGTAGATATTTTAGATGATTTGACAAATTTATTAGAACTTTACAAGTAACGCCTCACATTAATACTATTATGCAATTTTATGAAAATATTGAAGTTTATCTTACAAATTTAAACAATGACAATTTGTCTCGTGAACCCATAATTTTTTTTCATGGAACGCCACGGTTCCGTGGAACCTACTTTAAGAAACTATGCTCTAAACATCAAATTTTAACATTCTATAACTTATTGGTTTTGATATTTACAAGATACTTCAGATCATACACCACAAATACATCATAATGGATTCAGAGATGCTTTTGGTTTTTCTTTCTTTTTATATTATTGAGTTTAACTATTTATATTTCGAGTATTAACTGCTGGAGATTCTAAATCTGTTCAATGGATTTTAAGAAAATAACTATATTACATCCGTTTTTGGAGTTTGAAATAATATAATAGAGCTTATTATATTTTACTACTCATATCTTTGAGTAGATATTTGTTTTAACGATATCGATGAACTTCTATATTGAGGTTCTATCTATATTGAATTTAACTGCATTAAATTATTATTAGGTCTAAACTCTAAAGGTTTATGTAAAATTTCAATTTAATTGTGTAATTGCAATGTTTTATAAATAATGTATACCTACTTATAAAATACAATTTTAAAATACATTTTTATAAGGTTTTTAATGGTATACTATCGACTGTATAACAGCTAGGGTATATTTCATACCCAGGGTATTCACACAACTCGACCTAATAATATCCTTTTGTATAACCCTAAAGAATACTAAAAAAAATAGTTTCCTGAAATTATTTTCAAAAACCTTTTTTTATCAGATGACCTAATAATAATTTATCATATTTAGAATATATTCTCCAAATTTTACGTCTCTACAACCAATGGTTTGGACTGTGCATTGATCAGTCAGTCAGTCAGGACAAACGATTTTATATATAATAATAATATATTTCTTTATTTTACTATGGTAAAAAATATAGTGAAGCAGTCCACAAAATCAGATGGAAAATTGATCTAAAAATTATCTCAAGTATTCAAGAATCCAAAGGTACTATCTCCTTTACGTATAATGTAATGCTCTAGTTTACTTTCTTTAATATAATTGAATGAAATTTCAATGGATTCATGTGAATTTATTGTACTTCTCATTTTTAAAATTTTTAACCTACCAAATATACAATCACTTATTTAAAATGATTTTTGATTTGTGCGAACATAGCTTTTGTTACTATGATGTTTTTATTTTATAAGTGTGAAACTATTCTACCATAAAAGATTAAGAAATGTAAATCTTTTGAAATTTCACTACTAAAGATCTATTAAGCATATTTCAAACATTTAAAAACCTTTGCAATTATGATTTTTTTTAAAATAATTAGATATCACTTTGGAATGTATAGAAATGTTATTGCTTTGCTTATTTTGAAGAACCATTTACATATAAACATAGTAACTATAATAGCAACTAATTAACTACAATGACTTTGTTATTTTGCAGACTAAATCATTGTGATCCAATTCAAATAAATAATAATATATTTTTCTATTGTACAAAGTTATATTTTTAAGCATTTAATTTTAATATTTATAGTAATTTTGCTTTTAAAGTGAATTTAATTATAATTGGTTGATATTAACATCGATATAGTAGTGATATGTAATTGTTTTACAATTTGGAAAAATTTTCAATTGGTAACTATGACAGCAATTCAGAATAATTGAATGTCGATCATAAACGATACATGATGGTTTCGCTATTAGTGGAAAATTAAAATAATGATTTTCTTACAAAAACTGATCATCATCAATAAAATTAAGTGCTTGAATTGTTTAATTGTTTGTACTTCTGTGATTACTTTAGGAAAGTAATAACATTAAAGTAAACATTCCAGAGTTTTGAATTGATTTGAATTTATAATAAAATATCTGCATTTTTAATTCGATATTAATTTAAAAAACACTTAAAGCTATGAATTGTTAACCTTAGTATCGTCACATTTTCTGCGACCCCCTACTATTAATATTACGTCACAAAACATAGAACCCTAATACATGTACCTACTACAATAAATTCTACCCAAATTGTAAAATAAAATATAATAATTATATATTATAATAAATATTAAATGATTGATTTTCGATCAAAACTGAAAAATGAAATAAAAAAATTAAGTAAAATTAAGGTGAAATTGTTTGATGAACTGTAATCGCCATGTTTCCTTAGACCTCCCTCCCCGATCTCTCTTTCCACACTAAGGATCGGTATTTTTATATCTAGATATGTAGTAACATTATTCTTTCAGATAAAATTTTATCCGCAGGATAGAGAAAACATGTCTATTTCACCTAAAAATAGTGATGGAACAAGACAAATCTCTAGGCCATATTCCTTAAAGAGTCAAATAAATGTATAGGATTTATCTAACATATACTTTTTTTCTAATAAGGGTCAATATTTTCGCTTATTACTTGATTGATTATATCTTTGAGATTGATCCTATCACTATTCTTAGGAAAAATAAGCATTTTTCTATCCTCCGGATAAAATTTTATCTGAAAGATAAATGTCACTGTATAGATGTGAAAATACGAACCCTAAATAGCTATCTTAAGGATATAGTTTATCTGTCTATAAGTGAAAATACCGGGCAAAAGTTTCACCTTTTCCCCGTTCGTATGCAAACGTATTTAACAAACGTTCCCATGTAAAATAACATTACAGTTCTTACCATTCTTCAAAACATGTTTTTATTTGTTAATATAAAAATTAATATAGTTAAATATTATTTTAATTTTGGAATGTAAAGAGAAATTAAAAATTGAATAGTATGGCTACTTAGGCTTTTGATTAATTTAATATTGATAGATATTAACGGCAAATTATATAAAATAAACAACTTATATGAAATTTGTTTACAACTGACAAAATAATCATTACCTAATGATGACATCCAAAAACTATTCAAACCCGTCGTAATAAAGAAGAATAAATTGAGTCATAGGACATATATTATTATTTATTAATTTTGATTAGTGTTTTCCAGTATCTAACAACCCAGCGCCACAATGGAAAAAATCTCTAACAATGAAAGCTCTTATGCTATCACTCCATTGTTATAAAAATAATATTGGATAACCTTATCCCAAAAATATAATCAATATAATAGTAGGTAAAATTATTTTATTTGTATGTCGATAAAGACAGAAAATAAAGAATGTATATAAACACATAAGTGTAAGTAAAAAAACACATGTGAGTTGAAGCCAAATATAATAATTATTGTCTCAAATTTGAGTTAACTGATTGTTGTCCTTTCTTTCAAGGTCATTTCGATTTCATTCAATTGATAATTTTTGTCAGTTGTTGTAGTAGTGTTGGCTGTGAATATTTCACGGATAGTTACTAGTGGTTCTTATTCTCTCTACTTCTATAAAAAAGGAGAAAGTGAAATGGACTAATTTTTTAACATAGATTTCAAAAAAATGCCCACTGAAATTAAATTGCTTTTTTGTACGATTTGGACACAATAGGAATTCAGAAATGAATCCAACAAAAATAATAAAATTTACTTTGACTACAAAGTAATATGATTCTCCTAATATATTTCTGTAAAACTCTTAATTTATACAGACACAAAGGGTTTACGATTCTGGAAAATACAAACATTGAAAACTCCAATTCATTGCTACTTGTATTTCTATTTTAAGAAGAAATGCTTTAATCACAAATGTGTATGTGTTTCAATATTTCGTCAAAATTCAATGAACATGTGTTTTTCATTTTTTTGTCAACAGAGGTCCAAAGAAATAGAATGTTTGTTCTTCTGTTTTTTGGGGTCTGGTTTCTTTTTTCCCACATTAATTAAATATAATTATGTGAAATCCCTTATAATTCAGAATTTATGGTTTTTATTTCAACATTTTTTGTAGTTAATTCAATATAAAATAAATTAAGTGATATAATTTTAGTTTTTTGTTTAGTATTATTTGTATAAGCTCTAAAAGAAGTGTTTGATATAATATGTGATATACAAAAAAAAAAAAACATTAAATTTATTAAGTATTTTAAACTCTTTAAATTCTGACGATAATTTACTTTTTAATTAGTTCTACTAAATAATTCACTTAATGCGGCCAATTAGCACTCATGCGTTGTTTAATAATCTCATGGATCTCATGCTTCAGTTCAAATACCTACAAATTTTCATTTCGACTTATTTAAGAATAATTTTTATTCTTCGTTTTAATGGCTAAATATTTTCTCACTTTATATGTATAAAATATTAATTTTTTTATGAATAAATAACCCATTGCTTTTTTCAAGAAGTTACAAAAATAATGCATGGAAAATAAATCGCAAGGTACAATTTAATTTACAAAGGAAATATGGCCTCGGTTTTTTGCAGGGTTGTAACTACGAAACTTCATTTAAGGGTTCAAATTTTAGGAAAACCTATATCTTAAGCTTTAGGACTATTTGCTCTTTATAAGTTTGCTTATTATATGTTTCAAATAACAATCCTATAGCCTTACAGTATAATATATACAATAGGGTAACGCAAAAAATAGGATTCATTTTTTCTTCGAGTCTTACTGAAAATTGTTCATTTATCATGTTTTAAAATCCTGTCCAAAAATAAGTCTCAAAAAAAAAAATTATAGGCTGCTCAGGATTTTTAAACATACTTGGGTATATATAGGTAGAAAGTAATTTATATTTGATTTGAAAAATTCCCTTATAAAATACAACATGGTAGAGGTTTGTTTCGTAAAATCTTATTATCTCTTCCGACATATAGCATATTTTCAAATATGTTTTTTAATGAGATTGTATTGTTTTTCCCCTGTGCCGTTAAATGTGATGTTCCTTCATGTTAGCCAACAATAATACAATACCAGCCATTAATAAAATCTCAGTTCCGATAAAATATGAATCTTAACATTTTAAGGGTAGAGTTTTAGAGTAGTATTAAGGGGGCCGAAAAGTAATGTATTTTCTGAACCTATAGACATCCAATTGTCATTTATCGACTCATCGGTTATTTCAAAGTCCTTCTAAATAATAAACTTCCTAATAAAGTCCTAATAATAATAAAATAAATTTCTAATAAACTTTGGTCGATTAACCAAGGATCCAAAAATCGTCAAAAATTGTCAATACAGAATTTTTTATTCTGCAACACAACAATGCAAAATTCATCTAAACCCTGGAAAAAAATTAATAAATTAAGGGTTAGTGATATTATCTTTCCCATCATAGTCTTCCAAAGTTGTTCCATCGAATTTCTACTTATTTCAATCGCTAAAACTTTTTCTATGTGGTAAAATAATTGAAAACTGAAATGATGTAGTAATCGACCGATTTTTACTAATTTGGCATTAAAAAATTGTAAACTAATGTCATAAGGTTGATAATATTGAGGGTGATTAAATCATTGATATGAAATTAAAGCTTATTTCAAAACTTTGTTTTAATTTTATGTTAAAAAAACGATATTACTTTCCCGTTCCCCTATTAGTTCTTACAACAGTGTTACATAAAAATAGCAATGTTTGTATTATTTTTTTCGAAGAAAGGTTTTTAACATCTTGATAATTATATAAATGATACATATATGTTAAAAGCTTCGGTCGGATTCTAGTTATATGCAAAATACTTAAAAAATATGTGGAATATTGAAATAATATTTTTTTGACCATTAAAATATTATATTCACGCATCAATGTATACATTAACTAGTCAATGTGTAATATATATAGTAACTTTGTACCACTAATCAAAAATGATTTGGTTTATTTTTTAATTTGTTCAATTTTCAATAAAACCACTTTTTATGAATTTTACGTAGAACAACGAAAATCTTGAAAACAATTGCCAAACTATTCAATAACAAAATGTGCAATGTGCATCCCCATTGAATTATAAGCATTCCAACTACATCAAAAGATTTGTCACACTACCTTGTGGGTGTAAATTTTAACGGTGTTCCTACTTTAACGATAACATATATCTGTAAAAAAATATTTTATAATACTCAATATCAATTGCCATTGAAGAGAAAATAATTTTTTTTTGCTAATACCTTAACATTTTATGTTTTTGAACCAGATAATCTTAAAATAAAATTACGTAATTTAAAGATTTTGCAATATAAACATGAAAATATACCGAGGTGAATGAAAATATAACTAGTATGGTATACAACAAGCTGGTATTATATTTTCATGAAACAAACGGAATCTAATTTTTAATATTTGTGTATATGCAACCGTCCTTACATTGATGTTGAAGTTGTTGCATATACACATACAACATATGCAACATAATATTATGCTCGTTATGCTCTATGTCTATGCATTAGTTTGGTAAAAGTGTAGACAACCGGCAACTCTTATACTTTTTAATTAAGAGAATTTGTTTGTTTCGAAATTAATAAATGAAGTTTTTGCTTTAATTAGTGGTATAAATCAGAATGATATTTTTATCTTTGATTCAATTAACCATTGATGGCTCATAACTACTAACGTACATGACATTGTTCTTATTGCTACATTAATTAATCACATTTTTGATTCAACATTTTTTTTTGCGTTAAAATTTTTGATTTACGACTTCTCATATTTTGTAGGCGTCAATAAATCAAGAAATTATTGAATTAATTTATGATTTCTGATTAATTTTTCTCCAAATCTTACAATTTATCTTGCCAAAGAATGTTTCAAACAAATGTTAGTAAGAATCGGTATTTGTAAAATTGAATATTAAATTGGATTGATTATAAAATCAATTACTTTGACACTTATTGGTAACAAATATCGATTCTCTTGTTATTTTAATAGTTGCATTTTGGAAAGAAGAAACTTCTATTTAATGTAAAAAAGTACATTTTGTAATTTGCATGTTGTAACATTTTTCTTTTGTGTAATTTTTTTTTTTGAAGCCTAATGTAAGAAAAAGTGTTCAAAGCCATATTTAACTTCAATTACCTGGCAAAATATTTCAAAGTTGCTCTGTTGAAACGCTTTTTTTCTTTTGAAAAAAAAAGAAGTTAATCAGTTAATTAGTCCTAAAATGGTCCGTCAGTCGGGCGCCTTTTTTTGTGCTTTCTATTATCCATTTAGTTTGGAAATAATTTGAGGTATCCACGTGAGTTTCATTATAAAATGCCAATTATAACGAACGGTTAAGTGCAGGGAAGATTTTTTTTTGTTTCAACTTCTTGAATTTTTGTTGACTTTACAAAGCAAAACCTTTTTTCAATACAGAAAAAAAATAATTTGGAAAAAATTCAAATAGTTTTTATTGGTACTTCTTATTGTTAAATATTTTATATAAGTTTATGCAAGATAATTTGATAAGTAGATATTTTTACACTTAAATATGTTATTTGAAGTTTAGAAAAGTAGTTTAGTAAATAGGTAGTTTAAGTGATTTGATCTTTACGTACATGTAGTTTAGTTTAAAGCTTGAAAACGTTCATTGAACATTTGGAAAATGACCAAAAACCGAATATGCATAAACTAGTGAAAAGGAAAAATATTTTTAAACAAGGAAATTCTATAGATCAATATTTTCTTTCGGTTTTTGAAGTAAACATGAAACTTTTTTTTCCCTGTAAAGATGTTTCTTAAAATCCACCGCCTTAGGGTCATAACTATCGTAAGTTACGTTAACAAACTCGAATACGTTCATTTTCTAAATTTAAATTGTAAAAAAATATAAAATACATAAAACCTACTAACTTGATCCAACCAATATTCTTAATGACAAATTATTTGCAACAAATACCTACGAAATTTGTTTAATTGTTGAAATAAAAGTACTACCTGACGATGACAGCTACCCGTTGAAACGCGTAGTGGAAAAATAATAGAATTGAATCATACAACATAAAAAAAATAATTTGTAGATTATGTTGATTTATAAAAAATAATCAAGTAACGCCATAACAATTTTTTCTATATTATTATTATAATTGATAAGATATAAATTTTAGAGCTGATATTTTCGTTCATGGATAGATAGATCATATTCTTATGATATCTATTTAAGAAATAAACATTTATCTGTTAGATAAATCCTGCACATTTATCCTACAGCATATCATTATTATTTGGTGAAAATACGCATATTTTCTCTATCCTCCCGATAAAAATTTTTCCGGAAGATAAATGCCACTATCCTACATATGAAAATACTGTGAAAAAAATCATGTTTTTGAGATATAAACAAACTTTGATTGGGAAAATTGAAATATTTTCATATTTTGTGGTAGGCGACAAATCATGTCGATATTATAATATGACACTCATATGAAGACGTAGATAACCGCTAGTATGATATAATTTATAGTTGTGCTTTATTTGAGTGATATTTTAGAGCTTATTACGATAAATTCAAGAGCGATTACCGTATATATTTTTAAAAAAAATACTAAGGTTTACCATTTTTATTTTATTTTATTTATGGAAGCTTCATAACTACTGAAGTGTTTAGTTATTTTAGGGCTTGTAAATTCCCTAAAGCCGTTCTTAATTACGTCACTTAAAATTACACCTGTTTAAACCATGATTTTGTCATACTAATCTCTATAAATGTATAGCGCACTGTACATTAAACGATAAATAGGTGTATATAATGTAGATAGTTGTTAATTTTTAACTTTACTTGATAAAATTTAAGAAAGATTCATTTAAAAATGCAAAAAAATCGAAATGAGTTCCTATTGGCTCGGTATTACAATGACGTCACGGTACGAAACTTCAAAATCCCATGAACGTTTTCTTATGACAAATGTACTTTAACACTAAGGGAAATGTTTAAATCGTTTAAACATTATGTTAATGATTTAAACTATTTACAATCTACACAACCTCTATTCTTAAGGAAAAAATTGATAGTAATTTTTAAAGTACAAAAATGTTTTCCACGGCGAAAAATTGTGTAAATTGTCAGAAATTGTGTAAATTATTATTCTTTCCATGGTAACCGCTCAATGATCTGTTTATATCTTGGTTTCAATACACGTACTGTGACGTCACAGAAAACCCATAACCACACTTTTCATTTTCGGACACTCATTTGCTCATTAAAATATAAAATTTTTTTTCTGCCAAAATACAAGTTTTTCGTAACTAAAAATTGTTTTTTCTCATATTAATAAAGTCCTTCATCGTTTAAAAAAATTTGCATATGGTCTATAGCCAGCCATTTATGTTGGCACAAATTTGGAGTGAACTTAGTAAAATGCATTAGCGCCTGTGTTAAAAACAATGAAAGAAAGATTTATACATATATAGAAGTCTCTATTCTTTGATGTGGGCAACTGAAACATCGAAGCAAGTAAAATGCATGCGCTTATTTGTGTAGGTTGGCGCTCATTGGTACTCAATTGTCAGCTGTTGTTTTTAGTTACTATAATATATTGTAACGTGACGTCTCAAAACTGTATTGAGATGGCGTTTATTCGTTCTTTTAATTTCTTTTGGAAATAAATAATCACTTTCACACTTAACAACCACTTTTTTATTACACAATTACACTTGTCAACACACTAAAAATCACACTAAAATCACACTAAAAATCGCTTTGTTGTAACGGAAATTCACAACTGAATTACTATACAGAACTGTCTCTTGGCTTGAGCTGAGCGCCTTATATACCCGCAACCCAACGTTCTAGAATATTCCAATGTTCGCGAACGTTCCACCACCTACTAGATGTTCCGAGATGTTCCAATCTATATGTACATTCGCATTGGTGGGAGAGAGATAGAAGTCACTCAGCCAATCGCGTGTCGGCATGACACAAAGAGAGAGAAAGACTTTGTCCCTTTCTGTTACAATATATATTATATTAATATATATAATATTTTATATATATATATATATATATTTATATATATACATATATATATACATACATATTATATATATATATATATATATATATATATTGTCTCTACGTAGATGGCGCTTCGTATGCTACACTAAATCCACTAGATTCTTACTTTAATTTGATATATATGCACGGTCTATCCATATAAATATTACTTTATGAAAGATAAACCTGTAAATGATGCATAACATGCTTTACGATTAATACTACACATATTTTGAAGTTAAAATATTTTTTATATATTATAATAAAACTTTAATGGATGACTTTCTGTCATCCATTTATCATTAACTACGATTGTCACGTTTCTTTAGACCTCTCGCCCCTCGTGTCATATCGTCATACATTAAATAACATATCCTTCCTCCGTATGCGAACATATTTTGTGAATCGTAAAATATTGAAAATTTGTACGTCTTGAGATTTGAATTCAGCAACTACGAATTTTGGAGCGGCCACCTTCACTCGTGCATTAGTTGGATTACCATTGTTGACTTCTATTAAAAGAAATAAATAAAAACTGTTTTTCATTTTGAAAAAAATCAACATAAAATAATTGGAAAAAATAAGATTTATAAGCAAATAAAATTATGGATGTTGTTTTTTTGTAAAATCTTGTGCGAAGTGGATTTCCATATTTACAAATCAAGTCAATTTATTGTTTTGTTTTCAACGATAATAATTAAGTAATAACATGAAACCCATCAAAGATTTATCTCCGATTTGTTGTTTTTTTTTTTATTAAAATTGAAATCGTAATTGATTAATCAATTTTTTTTTTGGCAAATCAGCAAATCATCTCACTTTCGGATGAGATCAGATATATTTTCTTTGCAACAGTAGTAGATCAAAAAGCCGAAAGCGAAAATTGCATCATTGTCGGTTGTCATAAACAATGAAAAAAAAAATAATTAAAACAAATTTGGCAAATTTATTGATGATTCGATCGAAATTTTTTGTTTATAATCCAATCAGACTTGGACGAAAGCAAACGAAACTAGTTTTGTAAGTCTCCCGTTAATCGAATTGATTGCATAAAAAGTGCAATTTTTCGTACCGTTGCGTTGATTTGCTAAAATAAAAAAAATAAATGTCGAGGAATCTATAGCCTTTGGATGCACCAACTGTTCTAAAAATGCTTGAAATTCGTCTGAAGTTAATGATTAGCGTGTTTATTTTTTATTTTTTTTTTATTTGGAAGTAGAATTTTTGAGGCTGCGTTTTTGGGCGGATGTAAGGATCTTAAATCTTACCTAAATTTATTAGCCGGAGGGAGATAACGCAAGTGTTTCGTCTTTTTTTTTATATTAGTTGTTTGGACGCGGTTTAGGTACATTTGTTGGATCTTTTTCGAACTTATATGGATGTATTTTGGGGTTTAACAGAGACGGATTCATATTATTTTGAGCCCTCAAAAAATAGTGACTTCGAAAAAAAAATTATGAAGTTTTAAGGCAACTAGTATAACTTTGTATAGAAGTCGAGATCATTACAGTGTGAAAATTTTTTCAATTTTTTTTTCTTCCATCAAAATCAAAGATTTCGTTTAGGTATAAATCGGTGTTCTTAAAAATTAATACTTATGGGTTGCGCACCGTACTTTTTTATTTCCCATAAATAAGGAAACATTTGTTCTTAATTTCAATTTTTACAGCCAACGGTTGTTATCCAAGGAATCGATAACCTTGAATTCATGGAGAAAAGAGGTGTCTTTTTAGTTCGCTTGTTTAATCGAAAATTATTATTAGTATCAAAAAATTCTTGGTTTTCTTCATATTAAGGGGGCTCTCCCATGTTACGGCCTGTTTTTGTAAACATTTTTTGAGATTTTGTTTTGAGGACTAATGAAAAGATAGAACTTTAAGTTTCATATCATTTGTTTATATTAATTTTAAGGCTATATATACAAATTTTTAATCAAAAATCTACAGTAGAACTTGAGCTATAAGGCTCCGAAGACACCCCTTTCGAAAAAATTGACGCTCACTCTTTCCACGATTTCGGCGGATGGACTTGTGTGACATAAAAAAAAACAAGGACGTTTTAATCTGTAGGCCTTAAAGCATGGCATGAATTAGAATCAATTGAAATTATGAAAAATTTTTGAATTTGCTCAAAAAAAACTTTTGAGCACATGATCAACAAGTGATAACTTATCAACAAATGATAAGGGAACTTTTACGTAAAGCTTCTGATTTTCTGTAAACTTAGGCTTTAAAATTCTTGGTACGGCGAATTGTTGATTAGCTATTATGATTAGATGAAACTTAAAATTGTTTTCCAATTTTATTCTTATCTAAAATAAAAAAAAAATAATGTGCAATCGTCGAATATAAATTGCTAACATTGACACCCCAATCTTGCTTCTGCAAAATCTATAACTATAGTTCTTCGTATGTTTTTTTTAGATTGAAGAAAGGCAATAGATAAGTAAAAATAGATAAGTTTTAAAAATTTACTTTAAATTAGACCTAATTTTCGTTTATTTATTTATAACACTAAGATCTCTGGCAAATATACTTATTGTTAATTTCTATTTTGATAGAAATTGTAAAATTTGTAATTTACGAGAATTACGAGAGTGAAATAGAGTTTAATTATAAGTTACAACTAAAGTTTGATTTTTTCCCAAAGTCTACTTCGGTGATCAAAGTTGATTTTACCTATATTTATTGTATTGGGCAATTTTGGAGAGTAGTATGATTAATATAGGAAGGGAAAGCTGTATTAAGTATATATTAAGTTTATATTAAGTATATAATATATATGTCCGTGAGAATCATAGTATCTGATGTCCATTTTTCGGGACTTAGCGAAAAAATCATTTTAACTCAAATTTAGATGATCTCTTTAAAGTCAAACTATTAATTTCATCTTCTATTGATGGACAGTAATTTACTAAAGCACAAATTATCTCAAGTTATCTCAATTATCTCAAATTACTTAAGATAGTATGTACTCTAAATAACTAATTAAGACTATAGTTCTCTGGTATAGATATAATCTATATCTTTAAGGATATTATGGAGGTATGTCAAAATGCTACTAGATAACTTAAAATTTAGGAGAATGTTCCTTTTTTAATGCTAAGCACCAAAATTTATTGCAATTTAAAAATACTAAGATTTTACATGTAATCTTTTGGAGATTCGGTACTCGAACAGACTAAATTTATTTTTAATAGCAAAAAAAATACTACCAATTTTGCATAAGTTTATTTGAATTCACTATACAGTTTTAAATTAAAAACAGACCGAAAATGTGTTTTTACTTGATAAATTAATAAGTGTATAAGAAAGTGCGGCAATATTGTCGTCAAATGAGACCCACCTTCTTGTATATAATAAAAGCTGTGTTAGTACATTTGGTTAAATAAAACTAAAACTCTTAATTTATCATTGTCACACAATGAGTATACAATATAAAGCAGGAAAGAATGGAATATCCAAATAATTTATTTTCAAAATATTAAGCTCACTCACATCATGTGAGAGAGACATACTAAAGTTGCCAACGTTGACAACATATAAATTCGACAGTGTTATTGCGTTTTCATTATTTTATATAATGTTGAATAGTAAATTTAATGTTTAATTCTTAGTTATAATTGTCTTAAAAATATGCTAATTTAAGGTTGTATTTATAATTTAATTATATTAAAAAATTCTACATTCATAACTTATGAGCATCAAATCAAAAATATTTTGATTTGTTATATTGAAATCAAGGTATATTCAGTTCCAATAGTTAGTTAAAAATTTTCTATATTTTTTGTTTTTTTTCTTATTTTGTTTAAAATTTTTGGTGAAATTCTGATGTTCTCTTAAATTGTATTTAGTTTTTTAAATATTGACCTATTTATTCGCCTCAGATATGCTGTACGACGTAATTATTCCCGAATTTCTATTTTTATGTACTTCTGTCTCCGATTGTACTTTCATAACATCCTTAAAAACATGTAACTATTTTTTTGTATATTTCAATGAGTTACCAAGAAAGTTAGCGAACGTTATATTTTCAAAAATATTTAATTTTGTAATAGTTTATCACGAGGTATGAAATAGGTTTACTCCCGTTACCAAAAAATTGGTGAAAGGTCCAAAATATGAGTTTTTCGCCATTTCCTGCAAAACGGTAAGTTTTATCATAAAAATACTCTAAACAAAAAATGTAGATCATAAAATTATCTACAAAAAATGTACCAATACTTTTTTTCCTACGAGCCACCGTTTTTGAGATACAACGATTTAAAAAGTGGGGCTAGAAAATTTCAAGCACCATTTCCGTTCCTTAAATTCAATTAAACTTATTACTCTTTACCCAAAAAAGTTCTCAATTATTACAAGATATTTTAGTCGTAAGATCAATAGACAACTGTTGAAGGATGGCAACGGTGCTATTCCAAAAGAATATTAATGTTGAGATGTAATTCCTATTTTTCATGTACGATTTGAAAAAACGCTGGGAATTTTGGGAGATTTTTGGTGTGGATTTCTGAGATAGTTGGTTTTAGGTAGTGGTTGAAATTGTAGTTTTGAATTTGGTAATAGTCCGTTCCTGAATGAAGCGCTAAGTGATTATTTTGAAAATAATAAATACCTACCTGAGTGAGGCGTTTGATGTTGGTTTTTTCTTTACCTGCATCTTGGCGTTATCGTCTGCGGTCCGTCTGTCTTGATTGATCACACATCCAAGTCCGTTCATCTCGCGTGGCGACTTCTTTTATGAATGAAGAAAAAAACCTAGCGTAGATCCGTAAATCCACACACTCGCCGTACAATCTTCGTTCAATAAACACCTCGATCTTCCTCATAACAGTGCAACAAGTGTTTTCCAAGAGGTTTTGTACCCTTCTCACTTTAACCGGCTAACATCAGTTTTCCTACCGTCTTTCCTAAATGGAAAATGTATTTTTCAATTCGAATGTGCGTGAGGTGTTGTATGCCAATTTGAACTATCGAGTGAACTCGGAATTTGTGAAAATCGGTTGCGATACGTCCAGAATGGCACGACCGAAATTTACGTTTTGGCAACCATGGATAAACCTAGAAGAGAATCAGAATCCCTTCGGTATGTTATCTTTTAAAATATATATTCCTACCCTTGATTTCCAATTGTTTTTCTCAAAAGCAATTTTCTCATAATTTTCGATGAAGTGTAAAGGGATTTAAGAGGGTTTTTGGATTTAAACGGTTCTCTTTGGTCCATCTGTTTGATCTTTAACTCAGGGCAATTTATGGGGCCGTATTTATCGAAAACGCTCGGTTCGTTTTATCTTTTGCGTGTCGGGTCTGATGGATTCGATGGATCCAATATATAAGGGGATAATGGGCTCATCGTGGTATGTGTGGAATGTTGAGGCTTGAGATAGACGGTGTTTTCAAGCGATTCCCAAACTTTTTTTGATGACCGGTTAAACCGGTCTTTTCTGAGGTGCACTAGCTGCCCACTGACAAATGTTGGCATTTTCATAGTTTCGATTCAAAGGAAGGGGAGGTTTCAAATATTTTTTTAATGATAGAGAAAGATAATTAAAAGGAAAATTACAGACGGTTTTGCCATTGTTGTTTTAAGATTTTAATTTAAATTTGCAAATTGACAGCATGTTGAGTCGTTACAAAAGGGCTTTGAATATATTTAATATAGATACAAGGTCGTCGCGGTAGTAAATTAAGATGAGGAGGTAGAAAAATAACGGATGCAATTTAAATTATAGGCAAAATTAACACAAATTCTAAGATTGAAAAATAAATATCTGGTTCTAATTTATTGGGCTTACAGTAAATTTTGTATCCACTTCGTAATTAAGGTTCAGATCTAAAGGGATTTTCCCAATTTTTCTAATTTCTGAGGACAATTCTTTTAAGTATTAAGTATTAATTAACTATTAAGTATTAATTAACTATTAAGTATTATTTCTAGTTCCAATCGGTTAGATTTGCTTTTAAAGTAAATTTTATTAGGCAATCAATTGTATTCCTATACGAATTCATGTATAGCTAATCCTACAGAACTAAAGGGACTTTGACCCAGAGATGGGTAATCAAATAGGACTTGAAGGGTAATTTCCTCCCCTGAATTTCGTTGAGCGATAGGATTGTATATTGACGTGAAATTTATTGAACTTAAACAATTAGTTTCTCTGGAATTAATCGTTTTAATAAAAATTGGGCAAATTTTCTTTCTTTTTTGTATTTCTCTATGCTTCACGTTGGGACCATATTTGCCATTCACCTGTTTTTAGATTCAGATAAACTATTTCCTATAAATTTTATTAGGGTGAAAATATTGAGTTTAATTTTTGTTATTTTTTATCAGAATTAAAAAATTTATTAACTTGATTAATTTTCAATTACTGCCACTTGTATCTATGTAATTTGTATCTACCATGGCTTTCTATCAATTTCCAATTAATTTGTCATGATGGAATCTAGGCAACCGAGTGTTGCATCGCTGATAAGCTGTTTGCGGAATCAATAATCAATTAACTTAAATTAACGAATCACGAAAGTTTTTTAATACAATTAATTAAACAGTCAATTCTTTCACCGTTGTAAATTTTGATACATTTTTACAAAATGTATTCCTAATCGCTTTATACTGTCACTAAAGCTTTAGTGATTTTTAGGTTCTAAGAACTACAAATTTGGAAATAAAACTATAATTATGTTGCGGGGTTGAATCAAAACTGATTAAAACTCAGTATTCCATGGAACTGTAATCGTAAACTGCACTTTAAAATGGGATTATTTGAATTAAAAAAAAAAACTTTAATTAGTGCAGTGATAGTATATTGCATAGTTTTTCCATTCTATGCATAGTACTTCATATTTGAATGATTTTTGCTCTAGCTGGAAATTTTATCTTCAACCTTTACAGATAACTTTTTGGTAATGATACCTGGATTTTTAAAAAAAATATAGTTTTAAAAGTTGAAATTCAACACATTTAATTATTATTGGTTTAATTACATAAATACATGATCATGGAAGAGATTTTTATGGGGTGTAAAAAAAACTTTGGTATTTTCTTTAGACAAAAGTTACTTAATTCTTCTTTAAAAGTTTGCAAATTTTTTTTATGTGCTCCAGAAATTATAGTTTACGACAAATAGTGCTTGGAGAGCTTTCATTTCAATGATTTATTAATACATTGAAATTGTATATATAATGGTGGTCTTAACTTTGGCAAAAATTTTATATTTTTTATGATATACTCTCCTACGAGTACATTGATTTGATTTTTCTTTGATTTGCTTACAAGTAAAAAAAAAATATAAACTAAGATTGAAATAATTATACAAGAATGACATATTTTAAATTGAATGAAAGGTGAAATAAACTTTGGTAAAGTAACAAAAATGAAACATTCACAAACGTGCAAAATAACTTAATAATATTTCTTCTAAACAATAATATATAAAATAAATTGCGGCCTTATTGATGTAAAATAATTTATAAAAGTAAACTACTAATATAAATTTGAATCAAAGCTCAAACTGATACATTGCCTTTGACATATTTCGATTGCCAAGAAATCTCCTTAGTAGTCAGCAAGTAGTATTGGATCGGTCTGTAACTGCTATGTGATTCGTCACATAGATAAATAATACCACAATATTTATTGTATATATTGTTTCAACGGTATATTATTTAAATTGTTCAAAATCAGTGGAAAAATATAATTTGATTTGATTTAATTTAATAGTTGTTTGTGAATCACGTGTGGAAGGATATCTACAAGCGTGAAATTGATGTAAGATATGAGCTTATATTATATCTATAAGAATACGAATGAAAATTTATCAACAAAAGCGAAATTTATAGCGAATATATATTATTAATATACGATCTTTGAATTGAATTAACAAAAAATCGCGTATTGAATTATATATAATTATTATATATAAACAAACTAGATAATGAAACCTTGACAGTTATTGATGTCGCTAAATTCATAAGCTGTACTATTCATTGATGTAGTATACGAGCTTTCATACAAAAGCACTATAAGCAGAAGAAAATGGAACCATAACGTTAATCAGATGTCTCTCCCTTTCTATATATTAATTGTTAGTTATAAATAAGAGAACTTAAACTTTTATGATCCAAGAGACTTTACTTTCAGACTTTATTTTCATAATAATTACCTACTTTTTCCAATTTTAACCGTTTTTATATATATTATATATACTCTTTTAGAAATCATTAGATTTATGAATATAAAAAAAAAATGCAAAAGTAGGAATACAAATGATAGAAAAACAAAGTAACGATCTTTCTTCTTTGTTTTAGTACCAAACTACTAAATTAAGAAAAGTTATTTTTCTTATAAAATTGTCATATTTTTATACATTTTTTAAAATTGTATTCACTATTTTATATTACAAGAGCAAGAAAATCAGCAAATCTGTGGTATTCTTTTGTGAAAATAAAGATTTTTTTTGGCCGAGGACAGGTTCGTCGTTTATATTCCTGAACCAACAAAGATTTAGAAAAAAATTAATGACCTTCTGCATAAATTAACTTGGTATGCTAAAAAAACAATTTTTGTAGTTTTTTGCTAATTTTATGTTGAAAATCAGGGTCATTTGGGTTATACTGGAGAAGGAAAATAATCGTAGCCATATTGATACAATGTTAAAAATGTATTTATTATTTCTAATTGAAAATTTATTATTTACCTATGAATATTTTAATAGTTTCTTGAAAAGATTAGTTAAAAGAACTAAATTTTCAGTTCAAGTTCAAATGCAATAAAGCATTAAGAAAGGTGAAACTAATTAGGGAAAAATCAAACGGTTCATTATAATTGCCTTATTTCAAACTATTCATTTTGAGAAACTCTGGTTTATGCGAACAACCTTGGAAGGCCTTCTGATGTTGCAGCAGTCATTAATTACCGAAGAGATGGACCACATCCGGAGGACCAAACCCGGTTCGACCGCTTCAATTATACTTAGCCCCAGGCCCACATTTCCACTGAACTCGAAACTTTTATTACATCATTAAAACGTACCGAAAACATATGAATGAATTTTTTCCTCTGTTACAGAAGCAACGAAAGCACCATCCTCAAAACAACTTCCCACATCCAAATGGAAACGTGATCGTCGTTCCCGCCTACCAGAATATTCCCGAAAGACAGAATCGACAAAAACAGCCGAAAAAGAATTGCTTGAAACAGCTCAGACTCACGAGACTAATAAATCGAATTTAACCACCGACACACCCTTAGATATGAGCGTCAGACAACGAGGACTCCCTCCGTCGTACTCCCAAGCAATAAATAGTTCCAGTTTTAAATCGAATCGGCCTACGGTTATCACATTGACTTCATCGAAATTCCCTACTTTCAATTCGAATGACTCAAAAGGACCAGGTAAATTTCGTTTCGTATTAACTATCTGTTGCGTCCCTTGTTTTCTTCAAGCTAAACTACTTGGTAATTTCTTTGGCTTATTCTTCTATTGATTACAATTTAATAGAAATAAGGAGAGTACCTTTAGTAATAGTGTAACTAGCTAGGTTAAATTTTGTCATGAATCCATATCTTTCCGATGGTTTAAGCAATGATTTCTAATGGTTCAAGAAATAAAAAACAACTTAGCACCATGTTGAGGCTTGCGTCCTTCAGAAGGTGTTGAAAATTAAGGGTCTGGAAGTTGATTCTGAACTACAAAATTTAACGCCGGAGAATTGTACAATACCTTCGAGTTAGTCCTCAATAATGTGTTAACAACTATGTGATAAACAAAGGGATCTTGAATTGCAAACATTGATATGACCAGACACTTGCCCACTAGAAAAATTCTCACACGAAAATTGCCCAAATAGAAAATTCCTCATACAAAAATTAACGCACATTTTTTTTCCCTGCGGGTTAATTTTCATGTGAGGGTATATCATTTTTCGTTGATTTCTGTGTGAGGAGTTTTATGTGTGGGTAACTTTCGTGTGAGCACTAACGCTTGTGGACAATTTTCGTGTCAAGAATTTTCTAATGTGTAACTATCACAGAACCGTGTATGGATATGGAGATAGATATACTTATATATGGATTGACCATGCATATGACATTAAATAGAAATAAGAAAACTAGTGTGGCGTACGAGCCGCCTACATAAGCTCAGTTTTTACGGGAACTAAAAACGTAGAAAATTGAGTCTTGTATGCGCTAGCCTACATAAATAAGTGCTTGAATTTTGCAATAAGCGCTTTGCTTCGATTGTTTCAGTTGTCCACACCATAGAAGAGAGACTTCTATATATAAGTTTTCAACTTCCAACGCTTCTAACATAGGCGCTGTTGCGTTTCGCTTAGTTCATTTCACATTTGTGCCTACCTAGATGGCGCTGGCAATTGCTTCTAGTGTGGCTTGCCGTTTACTGTAGTTGTTGCTGTACAAAATTAGCTTTGGCCAAACGTAATTTTGTACAGCGACAACTAGCAGTTGGCTAACAGAAGCTCGGGATTTACCGACATGCTAACCCAAATTTCGTCCTCATTGTTAATATTTAATATAAAATTGAACTTCTATATAAGTTTCTCTTCTTTGGCGCTATTCATTTATAGAGATCAATGCTTGCAAAATGTTTTCGTCAACATTTGATGAAAACATTACTCACAAAAAATAAACCTTGTGAAAAGGTTTACCCGTTAAAGAAATGCTTAAAGATAGTTAATTTTCTTAAAAGTTTTTCCGGTATGGAAGTGAAATTGTCAGGAAACCAACTAGATTGGTTATTTCTTTTGAGCAATCGAGTTTCCCGATAGTTTCAGTGTTGTACCGGAAAAACGTTTGAAAAACTCAATTGTTTTGTTAAGCTCTTTTTTCAAATTTGATAAACTCAATTTTACGGGTAGTTTTCATTAGTAAATGTACATTGTGCGAGTTAAAGTCATTTTTTGACATTTTGTGATCAGCATGCTTTTTATATAAAGGTAGTTAAATGTTGTTAAGAACTAGTTTCTATAAAATATGAAGTAAAATGATGTCATAAGTCGTCAATATATAAGATTAATACTCACCTGTAATATTGAATATCTTCTGGAGGGTGAATGTCAATAGGCCAATAGGCATATGATGCTTTATTACTTTTTGGTCCTAGAATCATCGATAAACATTACTTAAATTATTGGGTAATGCAGATCATGACAATTTTTTTGACCAATTATGTTAGAAGAAAATAATTCATTTTAATTATACTTTGAAGAAAACAAGGGTAATCAAAATTACCAAAGACTTATCTCGATGGATTGATTAGAATAAAATTTTAATGTTTTTTTTTTGTTTTTAGGAATTTCCATGTGTGATCCGATCATTGATGAGCATTTCCGAAGGTCTTTGGGCAAAGACTACGCGGCTTTGTTTTCGAACAACAACGAAAACATTCCCATTAAAAAATCCATACCAATCAAAGTTTCTACTGAGTCACCCCGACCAGCTATCACGTTATCAAATTTACGGGAAATAATGGGTAACGACACTGCCAGTTTGTCGGTCGATGACCATTTCGCCAAGGCTCTGGGTGAAACCTGGTTTAAATTGAATGACAAAAACAACGAGACGAGTAGTTCAAGTTCAGGTTCGGAGAGTTCGGCCAAGGATAATACGCAGATTCGAGTGTTGTCCACGTAAATGTTTCGAGTAGGATTAAGGATTTAATTGTCTTTGTCTATTTGAATGTTATCTAAATTATGTGCGAAATTTTTTTTCAATAGACTGTGTATGTACTTGTTTATTTCATTATGATAGTTTTAAGAATAAGGTTATTTATTTATTATTCATTATAAGGATAATACTTTTCTTTTTTAATTTTCCTTCAATTGAAAATGTTAAAGCAATTTCATGTGCGATTTATATTCCAAATAGTAAAAAATAAAAATCATCTTAGAATAATTCTTGTTTGTTGTTTACTTTTAAATTTACTTTTTCAGAGTTATAATTAAAGTTACAATGTACCATATACAATATATATATTTATAAAAGAAAATTTAATCCTTTAATTGTAACAGTGCTTAGAAGTGGAGTTTTAGTATTTAATATTATATCTGCTTGAGTCAATTGAGTACTTACGTTATTGTTGAGAATCATTCATCAAAATGAAATCATTTTGAATAACTTAACTAAACAAATAAAAAAATAGTGTTAAACTTGGGTATATATTTATTTTTTAAAAATATAATACTAAAAAAGTTTGAAAACTATTAAGGGGTTGTTGTAGATCCGTAGATATTTAGATATTAGAATTAGGGATTATATATAGCAGAGCTGTCGAACCGGCGGCCCGCAGGTCGTATACGGTTCGCCAAATTATTTTTACGGCCCGCGAGTACATTTTACCAAATAAGTACATTTTTAACATATTTCTGCCAAAATTGAATATGCTAATTAAAGATTTTATCAATTTGATGATCCTTAATAGTCGATTGATTTATTTTGTGATCCAATTAATATTGATATCAACTTTGTTAATCTTAAATATCAAATAGAATTATGCGACCTGCAGGCCGCCCCATTTTCTACGTCTCGTAGAGTAACTGAAATAGAAATATTCAAATTTTTCGGTAAAGAGAAATATTCAAAATTGAGTGATTTTGGACTTCAAATTGTATTAATGTTCGGATTATAGATAAAAATAATAAATAAAGATCTCACTCTTGAAGATATAGTTAGACTTGCCACAACAAATATTGATGTGGATATAAAATATATTGTCGCTAAACAATTACGACCACAATGTTTTCATTAATGTATTACGAATATTTTTAAGTTTTCTTTTTAGTATAAATATTTTTTTTAACTAACATTAACTGATTTTTCATTTATCAACCTTCTTGGCTTCCGAAATGTTAGATGGAGAAAATTTGGCCCGCAAGCTATAAGTTGGACAACACTGGTATAAGGTATACCAGGTATACGACTCGTATTAAGAACATGTAACTATAATTTTTCATATTTCAATAAGTTATCAAAAAAGACATCGAATGTTTTTAAATATTTGTTTTGCAATAAAGTTACTACGAGTGTGAAATAGGTTTGCCTCCGTTACCAAAAATTGATACTTCTATTGTATTGTTTGTCTTCGTGGTAAGTTTCTGTAGTTTATCAAATAACAGTTAAATAAATCTTGATATGTATAAACCTTTGATAAACTAGGAAAACATTTAAAGTTTTTTTTTTTTTTTTTTTTATAAATTTTGATACTTATAGAAAAAATAAGAATTAAAGAAGTTTTTCAAATTGGAAACCCGCTTTTGGGTTTCTTTTAATTACAATGGTCATCGAGTAGTTAAGATAATCGCCCCAAAACTGCTTGGTTCGATTCTTGTATCGAGCAAATTTTAAATATTTCTCGATACGGTTTTTTATTAACCCTAAAGTCGCTAAAAATCAACGATAAATAACAACCAAAACAAAAAAGTAATTAAATATTATGATTTTTTGGAATTCATACATTGTACAAAAGAAAAAAAGAAAAGGAAACGTTCATTAGAAAAAAAATTAATTCTAGGTATTTTTAAAGCGAATTATTACTTAAAAAAAAGTATTTAAAAAATTATTATAAAAACCTCGCTTGTATTTTGTAGAAGGTACTAAAAAGTAAAAAAAATACATTTTTGTTCATCAAAGCGAGGTGTGTTTTTTATTACCAAATTTTAAACAAAATTACACCCTTTGCTTTGATGTACAAAATGTATATTTTTATTTTTTACAATACAAACGAGGTTTTTAAACACTTTTTAAATACTTTTATTTTCTCCTTTTTAGTCTTTCAATATATTTTTAATATCAATTTACGCATGTTCATATTGATACGCTTTTAAGGTAGGCAACGTGAGTTGTTTTCAGTATACAGAGTTAAATATTTAATTATAGTAGAAATACTAAATGGTTATTAAATTTTTCAACGGATTCACGTGTTGCCATCGAGTGTAAGTAGGTATGCCAAAATTCAGCACGATAAAGTGGTGAGAAGTAGATGAAAAATGAAATTATAAGTTCCGTACCATACAAACTAACAGCGAAGTGATCTAATAAAAGCGAGGTAATAATCTTTATCTTTGTAATGCATCCATTGTATCAATAGAGAATATTTTTTGGGTCATATTTCAAACATTATGGGATTCTCTAAACATGAATTTCGTATTTTAAGCAAATAAATTATTTAACCTAATATGGTGCAATATAAAGTTTCTAAAACATAGAGACAAATGCGAAAAATTTTTTGTAGAACGAGTGAAATTTAAAATTCGTTTTGAGGATATCACTCTTTCTATGGTTTTCCTGGAAACCAAGAATATTTTTTTAGAGGAATTATATATTGCCACTTGTATAAACTTTGAAATGATATTGCGGGTGTTCTTTTGCACACAGGACAAAAATTTGTTCACATTACAACTCACGTAAGGGCATTATTCTATAATTCGATGATAAAATATGCCCGTATCAGGAAAAGCAATCTCGCAATTATACATCTTTTTTTTATTAAATGCAGTTGTTAGGCAACTATTGTTTTAGTTATGTAAATGGGCTGGATCGTATGTTCTGTAGTTTACAAGTTAATATAACTAAAGAGTATGATTAGTTTAAATAATAATAAAATATATTTTTACAGATCCAAATTGACAGGAAATTAATGACAAGGACATTGTTTTTGCGTTGAAGAAAGTATCATCTTTTCGGGTGATAAATGATTAGTAAGTACCAGTATTTTTGAGACTTCTAAATATTGTTCTAATTGAATTTTTCGCTACAGAAGAAGCTAATCGAAGGCAACAGAGATTTGAATTGTTCATCATTTTTTTTAGGAATGGCTTCATTATGCTGAGGGAAGTTTAAAAATCATTTCAATCCATTGAATTTTTATTTTATTTGGGAAAATTTTTCAGACGAATTTTGTGAAATTCTTGGCAATATGTCAAAATTGACACTTTTTTCAACTTTGACGTCGATTTTCACATTAACAATCGATAGTTTATTCAATTGCGCTTGAATTACTCAATCAATTGATGTAGAAAAAGTTTCGGAAAAGTCTAAGGGGAAAATACTTTTTTTTCCAACATTTCAGAAATTTCAAATCCCCGACCAAATTCTCGTCAAATTTATAAAATTTTTATCGAATTTTCCGATTTTTTTTCGCTAAAATAAAATTAGACTGAATCATCCTTAACAGTATGGCATAAAATATCTACCAAATGAATAGAAAGTACATAGTTTTATGTAAGCATTTTAGCCATACCCACAATGTCACAGTTGTTATTATTTGTTTCACATTTATTTGGTTTGATTCCGATTTTATGAAGTTTAAATGCAACATTGACCACCTTGATTTCTTATCAGGGTGTTTCCATATTATGAAAATTTATATTTAGGCTTATCACATAGCAGTTATGGAGCGATCCAGTATGACTTGATGACCACTGAGGAAGGTTGCTTGGCAATCGAAAATCGTATCTGAGCAATATGTCAAAAATACATTTGTTCAGGTTTTGTTTAAATTATCTTATAGATTGCATTTGTAAATTATAGTACATAAATAAGACCACAATATATTTTATAAATTGTAACCCTCAAATTATCCATTTTTTCCTCAAAAGAACAATATTCAACATAAAAGTTTAATACCTTTCAATGAAATTAAAAAGGATAATAAAATGAAAACTTAAAACTGTTAACAATAATTACGAGAATTTTATTTCTAAAATTATTCGAATATACATTATCATTATATAGTTCTAAAACTAGTTCTGTATTTCTATGATTTTTTTAAATACATCAATGTGTTTCAACATATTTCTTATTTGATAATACATTGTTAATTATTAACTTTTGTAACACACATATAATAATATAGTTTTGGTCTTTCTATTCTATGTAAGGTACCTAAATTTTGTAGGATTTTGGTGTTAATTACTATTATAGCACACACATTTTTGTGATTAAAATACTTAAGGCAAGGTAGACACATTGAACACATTTAAGAAACGTAAATGAAATGATAATTTAAATTAACGAAAATGAACGAAGAGAAATATCAAGAGGCAAAATACAATAAGTCAATAGAGAAGAATGTATAATGAACTTAGTAAATAATGAATTGCTTAATGATAAATAAATTTAAATTACAAAAATGATATACATACACACTATAGAAACATTTAGAGCTCAATATTTAAAAGAAACTAGAAAAGATACATATTATTATTATCGATAAAATTTTCTAAAACAGATATCTATGATACATATTGTATGAAAATATATTTTTGAAATATTTCACATTTTCCTGATATGCGACTTATTTGGAGTCGGTACGAGTCCGTAATTTAGCTCGAGCCATTAGAAATTCTTTACTCAGACTTTTATCTTCTTCCTCCTGAAACAAAATTTGAAATATTAGTTAATAATAATTAATGGTAATTCCATTACATGTGTTAAATTCAAAGCATTGTTTAAAGATATTTCAGAATTAAGATAGAATAGCACCAACTTTACGACTTCCTACAGAAAAATAACTCTTGGAAACTCAAAATTTGTCAAAGAATTGTGGTTTAATCTAAGCTACTGGCTTAAATTTTTTTCAAAAATATTATTTTTAAATACATTTTTAATAGTATATTTTCAATGTTTAGTTCCAAAATTCTTAATTTTAAAATTTTAAACCGCATATTGTGGAGTAGCATTTTTTTATATTATAGTTTATTATAGATATCTCTTCTTTATCTGTAACTAAAAATGTCATATAGAAAGAAAAATTAAATATAACTCCAGGAACTATGGATAGAACTTTAAAAGAAACTACACATTTAGAACGTTTAGAAGGGTTTAGAACTACAAAATGTGCATATAATTTGTGCAGTTCTAAAATTTTCTTAAAAAAAACACTGTTGTGAGTGCTACTCTTTCTTAATATGCTTTTATTAATTTATTAGAACCTCTAATTATATTTATGGCCATTAATTTAGTTAATTTTAAGTCTTTAACGGCTTTAACTACCTTAATATTCTCAGTTTTCCAGTTTTTACCCCTTTCTACCTTTATTTATAGAGATTTTTTTTCATACCCAGCATTTTTCTATTTTCGTAAATTAATCACGTCAACGTGAATCAGAACCAGAGAAAAATGTTTGGAATGGTTTCGAAGACGAAAATCAATCAAAATTTACAGCAAATATAATGAAAATCGGCTCAATGGCTCTTTTAAATACGTCAATATTTAGCAACGTTGAATTTTCTAATTTGTCTTTACATTAATAAATTCAGCCATAATGATTCCACAGAAATACCAAATTACGTTTGACCAAGAATAATTTTGAATAGCGACAACTAGCGGTCGGCTAACAGAAGCTCTGGAATTTATCGACATGATAGCTTAAATTTCGTTCATATTTTTAACACAAAATTAAACTTTAATATAAGTCTCTCGGGTCTCTCTTCTCTGGGTTTGAAAATGTATTCCAATCTTGCGATGCATAATGGGAAATGTGTTAAGATGTGGCGCCACTATTAGTGTGTATGCAGTACTAACTTAAACCGAAACTATGTTTATTTGTTAGGTAATTAAAATAAATTAAGTTAGTACTCTAGACACTCTTGTAGCAGCACCACATCTTAGCACATTTTCCGTCGTGAAGAAGATTGAAATTCACAATTTTTAATAACAATCACACTTCCAACACAACGATTTAAACGCGTGCTTCATGAAGAGTAGCGCCCTCTATCGGTACTGGACCTCAAATTGATACTATTTTTTTCGTATTATGTTCAGACTTTTAGTACTTACATTTCGTTATCTCTAGTGATCTCTTGTATTGATAAAATAAGTTTTTATTACATCCTTTTTATAATATATTCTAACAGTTTTGTGAGAACCTAAACACTGACCTTACCCTTTTATCTACTGCAATTTTTCAATCGAATCGAATTATTACATTCAAATGATTCGAAGAAAAGTTAAAGAGCATTAAGTTTGACTTTATTGGTTTCAGAGAAAATATCTTTCTCTAGTTCTACATCATTTCTTTCGATGAAAAAGATTAAACTAAACTAATTGATTTTATTAATAGATTCACCCTTAAATTATAATCATAAAGTAATTATATTACCTCAATTACTTGAGGATTATTAATTTTTTTGGCACGATCTGCAATCACACGTTCGAATTCTGGAATTGACTCTTCCATTTGTTTCTCAGATTCTCGTTTCATTTGTGCGTACTTGTGTTTTTCTAATGCTTTTGCCAGTTCAGACTTTTGGTTCAAAACGTTCTTCCCACTAAAACATTTTCGAAAATAATAATTAAGTTACTATTCAAATTAAACTAACAGTAAAGATGACTTACATTTTTTGGTTGAAACGTAACTCTCGATGTAGATTCAAATGTTCTCCAGATTCCAAACATGGATTCGGTGGTTTTCGTGGAAGAATTAATCCTTCTTGTGATATTAATGGTTGTGAAGAGACAACTCTGTCCAAACGTTTTGTATGGACATCAGGACTTGCAGGTACTGTTTCGGGAATCATATTTGCTTCAATACCTGCAATAAAGCACACAATTTTTAATTACATGCAAATAACTTGAATAAATTCTATAACAAATTTTCTTCAATAACTACATTTTTCAAACATTGCAATTTGATTCTGAATTTTAGACATTTTCGGTTGCATTTTCTCCAAAAGCCAACAATAAAATTGATTAGAAATTTTATATAAACGTTGTTACTCATTCGATCTGTTGGTTTAAACTAAAATAGAATGCGGAGAAAGCAACGAGTGTGAATAACTACTGAACAGGAAACCTTTGCGAGCTTTTCCAATAATATGTATTAATTGAAAAAAGCTTTATTCAAGGACCTTGAGACCATTATCATATGTCTCTCAAATAGGTTTTTTATAGTAACAACTCACCACGTTTTGCAATTCGTTGATGTTTTTATTTGTGCGACTATCTGTTAAGGGTATCATAAATGGGAAGCTATGATTGTGAAACCTTGATCTATTTTTATAATCCTCATCAAAGATTAATTCAATTAGAAGTAATACCGATTGATGCTATTGAACAAAAACACTTACGAGCTTTCAAAATCTACGTCTAAAATAAAATATAGCAATCACGCGATAAATAAAAATGAGATGTTCTGAGATTGCCACAAATTAACTCATAAGCTAAAAATATAATCATCAGCAAATCTATCGAACCTTCTAAAAATGATAGTAATTTTAAAAAAAAATGGTTTAGATTCTAAAAATATAAATCTTCTATATTTTTCATCATTTGAAACAAAGATATTTGTTATTGGTTTTCATTAACCACTTTATGTACTTTATGTAACAAATGGATCAAGGCTAATTGTTCAAATAAATTTCGTAAAGTATTGGTTTTATAAAATAAATCTTTTTTTTTCTTCAATTTTATATGAAAAATTTGTAACATCCGTGAAAAAATCGATGCACAGTTTTCAAGGGGTTAACATCTGTCTTGGGGTCCCCTAAAATGGAAACCGTGGTTTGTCGAGAAAATATTTGTTTATGACTGTCATAGATACGAAGATTTATACTACATATCAGTTGCCAGAGATTCAATACCACTTTATGGGCTTTAAAGAAGTTTGTTTGGCAATCGAAGTACGTATTAGAGGTAATATACAAAGTAATATTTTTTTGAACATTAGCTAAATTTTTTTTATAGTTTACTATTTGATTTTGTATAAATGTTTGAAACAGTTTAATATACTGTATTGAGTACTGTTCAAATACAGTGAAAACTATTCGATTCGATTGGTAGCGTTAAAATCGTTGCCTTTTCCAAAAATAGATTTAACATTACTGATAAATAAAAGAAATTATAGATTTTAGTAAACAAAGTATTGAGATAAATTTGTTAAAACAATTTTTTGAATGATATTTTGGATATTTTATATCATTGTCATATAAATTGTACCTATTTGGAAAAGTTTCCACCTACACCAAGGGTGGCCAATCCGCGACCCTTGGGTCGCATGAGACCCGACATGATCATTTTACATCCCGCGAGATTCATCACATCCTTACAAAATATTTTTATTTTAAAATGACCAAAGTGATGAAAACCAATTTATTAAAAATGCCCTCAGTATATCTAAATCAAATACGATAATATTATACAATTAATATTATACATTTTGGTGGGCCACCCCTGATCTCCATAATTCCAATTTTCATTATTATTCTTAATACCAATTTTAAGATTGTCTATATTTAGATTTGTTTCATACTTTGGCTCAGGTCCCTTTTAGGTCGGTCAATATCTGATAAAATTGCATTTTCTGTTTTGTTTTTTATTCCATTCGCAAATTTTTCGTTAATTTCCTTCTAATATGGTATAATTTTGTTTTTTGTGTGTAAATTTTCATTATGGGCCACAATTAATTCGCAAATTAAATTAAAAATAAAGTAGAAAATACAACATGGTCAGATATTGACCGACCAAAAAGGAACATGAGTAATAATTTTCTTTATTAAACTTATTATTTTTCTAATTATACTATACATTTTAAATATTTATAATTGTTACCTGAAGTTAACTGTTGAAAATCACTTTTAGGCTCGTTATTTGTTTCGGAACTATCTGAGCTCTCCTCAAGCCCAAATTCCTAAAAAAATAAATAAAATAAATGATTAGTTCAACGAACTTACAAAATGTTAAACTAAACTTAATTGAAATGTATTTAAATAATAATCAGCTCAAACAAATATGATACAATCGTATAAATTATTCTCTTCCTGACTCAAATATCAAAGGATTAAACATCGTGAGGAATACACGCAATGTGGTTGGGCAATAAAAATTCAGATAAATTCAAATTTTATTTATATATCCATATCGTTTCTCACCCTTTTATTCAGACAGACATTTTTATTACATCCTTAATATTAGTTATATAAATGCGGCGTTGAGATAAAATGAATGAGGGAACATTGATGATGCCCCTTTTATGAAACGATGAAAGGATATCAAATATTCCTTGTGTAACTTTATATGTTTGGTTCAACTTTCGAGACAAAATTTATTCAAAAACCATGATTGCAAGTGGATATTTGTAAATGAGAGATTCGCTGGTGCGTTTCAAAGAATTTTTGTTGAAAATGTAATTAGTAAAATATTAATATTGTCGAATGCAATTTAATGTATTGCATAGCTTGCTAAAGCAATATGCAAATGTGGTAATAAAACGCACTGAACTGCACTTGAAAATGCAATGATCTGCATTATTGATCTCAATAGTAATGGGAATTAAACAACTGATTTATTTCTAAGTTTTCTGTTTAATTCAATCAATATCATATTTATAATTAAATTATTTGGAAAAGAATTAAAACAGATTATCTTTAATTATACAAAATGCTTGAAAAGTTAGATTCAGGAAATAAGGGAACTAATTTAATTATGAACAAGTATTTTTGGATTACAGATATTTGATGGAAATCTTTTAAATATTTTTCAATTAATTAACACAAAACTTACATAAGAGCTTTGTCAGGGTGACCAAAAAGAAATAAATATAAAATATCCGGATAATTAAAGGTTTTCCAGAATATTTGTTGAATTTATCCATGACAGGAAAATGTTATTTATATGATCCAAATATTTGAAGTTTTAATGAATGTAATTTTTGTGTATTATTTCCAATCAGAGTTATGCAACGAAACATTTTTCACTAGTAATTTTTTAAACATAAAATATTTATATCTTTAACTAATGATTACTTGGTAAAGTTTCTTCTTATTAAATGCTCATAAGTTCAACGATATCGGTGGTAAAAATTGATTTTTATTTATTCATTTATATACTAGCGTTTAATTTTTATATAGTGAACAAAATAATACTCAATTAAGGCTCGCTAGTCATACTAAATGACGAGGCATCTATAAAATTTGGAGAAAAAAAAATATGTAGGTTTTAAAACAACTATTGTTTTTGTCTTCATGGTAAAATTTTGACCAATTTTTTTCCATCACATGTATTAATTAGTGAAATAAGTTCCAAAAATACCATTGGTTAAGAAATGTATATACATGCAATATAACTGGCATTGTCACCATTATAATTTTCCTTTAGTTCTCAGCCAATCTTTATTAAACTTGATACACAGATTCGTCGGAAAATCGCCTTCAAGAAGTTTAGAGATTGGATTTAATTAGATGACTAGTTGAGAAATGGTAGCCATGTAATTTTTTTTCACTGAGTTTGAACTGGTTATCCAATATAATGTGATCTTATTTATATAATATAATTTTAAAAAATAAACTTTAAACAAAAATTTGAATAAAAGTTTAAGCAAATATATTTTTGACGAATTGGCCAGATACGAACTTCGATTGCCAAGTTATTTTCCTCAGTGGTCATCAAGTAGCATAGGATCGCTTCGTAACTGCTATCCGATGAGCTCTATTGACACTATTCTATCATGAAGACCACTGAGGAAGTTCGCTTGGCAATCGAAATACGAATCTGGACAATATATCAAAAATATATTTGTTTGAACTTTTGCTCAAATTTATGTTTATAGTTCACTTTTGTAAATTATATTGCATAAATAAGACGACAATATATTTTATATATTGTAGAAACAGTTTAACTGTTCAAAGTCAGCGAAAAAATCTAATTTGATTTTATGAAATTCCTAAAACTCCCTAATATTTTTTCAATTCCTTGATATTTCCATGATATATTTTTTTTAACTCTGTGGTCACGCTATTTGTTTAGTACAATAGACAATATTAGTAATAAATTCAAAATTATATTTAATTAATATAATTAATTAATTATATAAATAAAAAATTCAAACTAAATTTTTTTCGTTGACTTTGAACAGTTTATCCTGAATAAACAATACATAAAATATAAGGTAAACTAAGTAATAAAATATGATTTACAGAAGTAAACTATACACATGAGTTTGAACAAAAGTTCTACAAAAATATGTTCACAAAAATTCGAATATCTCATTTTTACCTTACGATTTTTAGTAAATATTTTATATATCAAAGATAAAATAAAAACCGATTTATAATTCTTTATGTAAGATCACAGTTGGTCTACAGGATTTGATATGAAACATAGAATTATATGTTTATGGTGTATTGCCCCAGATGCGTATTTTGATAGCCATGCAATCGTTATCAGTGGTCTTCAAGCAGCATTGGATCTCTCCGAAACTACTAAGTGATAAGTATTAATTAAGGGGGTTTTCCTGTGTGACGGCCTGCTTTTTATGATTTTTTTTGGGATTTTTTTTTGGTAAACCAATGAAAAGATAGAACTATGATTTTTTATGATTTGTTAATATTTATTTTAGGCGTATGTATATAAATATTTAGCTAAAAATCTCAAGTATAACGTGAGTTACAGCGCTTCGAAGACTGTCGAATCTGTCT
Organism: Sisyra terminalis; assembly: GCA_958496175.1. Lineage (NCBI taxonomy): Eukaryota > Metazoa > Arthropoda > Insecta > Neuroptera > Sisyridae > Sisyra > Sisyra terminalis. Next base: position 29,347,852 of record OY292278.1, read on the forward strand.
AGAAAAAATGGACATTCGCTGTTTTCCACGATTTTGGCTGAATGGCTTTTATCAAATAAAAAAAAATATAACGATGTTATTTGGAAAATTGAATTTTTGATAGACTTCTTAAGAATAAGTTGTAAATTCACGTGTATTTTTTGTTGTTTTTTATAAAAAATAGAAATATTCGAAATTTGTTAAAAAATTTAGTTCATTCCGTTTATCTATAGTTTAAGTTTAAAGTTTTAAGAACGATTGAAATTATAACAAGTTGATATTTTTGTAACAATTGTATCGATTTCCAAATTAAAAAAATCATTTTACCACCGTATTCTCAAAGTGCTAAGAAACAATTTAAGCAAAAACAACAATCGATTTTTTTAACCCATTTTACAGGAGAACCCTCTTAATTGAATGACTAGAAATTTAGAAAAATTCAATTATGAACTAACTATTATATTTGGTTGGAAAAAATAAGTAAGTAATCAATTTGCGATCCTTTTATTTGATTGATTTACTGTTACTTTGTATATTTTATAGTTATCTTAACATATTTAATCAAAAATCTTGTACAAATTTGTTAAATTATTAAAATTGTTCACAACTAAAGAAAGTACGGAAATGCAATTTTTTTCTTCTTTTTTACTGTGATAATTTTTTCTGAATATTATGAAAAAAATTAATAAAATGTAATTTATTGGCAATAAATTAAAGAAGAATAAATGCAAAGATAAATAATTCGTCGCTTGCATGTCAAGTTTTTATTTAATTATTCATTGTTAATATCTTATTTTTTCTTAATTTTCACCTTGATACATTTCAATTAAGTATATAGCTAGATATATCATAGTACATTATAAATCAGACCACTCTCCGTTATTTCCATCTTTGTAAACTTATGTAAACACTAGATCGGGACGATATTAAACCTACATTGTAGATACAGATACACTGTGCATCATTATGTTAATTACTATAATTACATGATCGTAATACATACAAAAATAAAACCTCATACGAGAAAAATTACAATAAAAACTGCAACCGTTGTATTACAATGATGGTTAACAAATAGAGTTTACATGAGCCTCGAGGAAGAACAATTAATTATGAATATCAAATTTAAAAAAAAATGAATTGTAACAATCGAATAAATGTATTGCATACTTGTACATAGAAAATTATTCCCAGTGGCTCATAAAAAAAATGGGAAAAATATTTTCCTTTATTTCAATGAGATCTGAAAGATGAATCGTTCGATATCATTAATATTGAGAGCAATGACATTAATCTTTTCAGTTTTAAATTAATAAATAAATTGTGATGAGATAGTTATTTAAAATATTCCTATGGGGGATTTGTAATTAGTTTGTAATTAAATTGGTGTATTGTTGAAGGTGAAAAAAAAGTATAAGAATACCACAATAAAAATATTGGTGTTCAAGTTTAATGATTTAAAAGGACTAATCTTCGATCTATCTATAAAATAAATACAGCTTTATAATTATAGTTTTTTTTCCTTATATTATTAATTAAATGATACTCGTGACTTTGTCTTCGTGACATTCTATATTTCTTGTTTAATGATGCCACTTGTCATAAAATATGAGAATCGTTACAATTTTTCCTGCCAATTAATTGGTCATACTTCAAAACACGGTTTTTACACCCAAAAAGTGTAAGGAAAATATAAACATTTTTTATCAATTTTTATTTGAAATTAATACTTTTTCTCTCCACTGTATACGAGGTACGTTTTTCCTTATTTTTCTTCCGTAACGATAGCTGCCATGTTTTGAGAGCAACAATGAGTTGTATCCAAATATTAAATTTAATTATTAATGGATCCACTGTTTTTGAACTAAGGCAGAGGTCCATCGTTTTGAACCTAAGGGCACCTTCTAGGATGTCAGTTGAATGGCAACCATTGTTTATTTTTCAGGATAACTTTTTTGTTGCTAATTGTTGGAAAAACTTTTATTTTATTTTTTTCATAGTTTACATTTTTTCAGCGGCGGGTCCATGGAATATGATCAGCGGACACCATGGTACCCGTGGACATATGGTTGGAGACTACTGAGCTAAGCTATGCAGATATCAATTTAAAAGAAAAAACTTAAAGAAATACTATACAAATATCAGGTTTACGAACAGAGAATTAAAAACAACAGGTATTTTGACTATAATATGTAAAATAAGGTACGACTTGTTACCATCTTAATAAAATGTATTGTAAAAAACATATCCTAATAGTTTTATAATAAAATAAGTTTAATTTTGGAAAAGAATCGTGAATAAAATTTTACTTTTTTGAGTTTTGATTTCGTGTTTAAAAACGTTTAGTGGTTGGTTGCAATTCTGGTGAGGTCACACATAAGTAAACAGAATTTTTTATAGTTTTTAAAACATAACTATTAGCCCTCAACGGACCAATGCCGCCATATGAGCGGCATTGTACTTTATTTACTGAGTCTAACGCCACGCATATGGCAGCAATAATTGATTTATTATTTTTAATTTTATATATTTTACCTATACATTATAAAATATAGATATATTTATATATTACATAATTTCTTCAATCTGTATAAATCCTTTTATCCTGAATATAAAACAATACATTTTCATTAAGATTTAATATTTTCTTTTCGTTTAACAATAAGGGGGCATTCATTAATTATGTGAGACCTTTAGGGGAGGGAGGGTGTACAAAATCGTGAGAGAATGAATGGTCTCTGCAAATATCACGTAATTTTAAAAAAAATTTTTTAAATGAACCTAAAGTAATCACAACCCAGATTTACATTGCAAGTACACATTTTAAAAAATCTCACGTGATATTAGGGGAGGGGGTCGAGCAAAACCTGACGAAATCCTACCAAAGAAGGAGAGCGGGTCGAAAAATAGCTAAAATTGTCTCACATAACTAATGGATGCCCCCTAACTTCGAATAGGTAGGAAGTAAACTTGAAATACTACCGGACTGTTAAGGGTAAATATTAAAATTCGTCATTTATAATCATAGAAAATTCTACTTTCGTTTTATTAGATTGTACCTTGAACTATACAAAGCATAAAGACTGTCCATAAAACAAATGAATCATTGAAATTAAGACGATCACTAATGACGATCCAGAACACTCCAGAACAATCCAGAATTACTCTGTATAACTGAGTAGTGTACTGCACAGTCAACGACAAGCTGCACTAAGAGGAACTACTAGTACCGTCTACGTAGGCACAAAGGATTGAATTTAACAAAATGCAACACCGCCTGTATTAAAGCATTGAAAGAGAGACCTATATATAGAAGGTTTTCTTCTCTGATGTGAGCAACTGAAGCAATCAATCAAGTAAAATACAAGCGCTTATTTGTATAGACTGGCGCTCATTGGCACTCACTTGCCAGCTGTTGTTTTTAGTTACAATAAAAACGGTGCCCATTTAGGAGGCGCTTTATACGGCACACTGGATTTTTCTTATTTCTATTTCTCGTCATATACACGGTTTATCCATATGGATCGATAAATATACTCTTTCGATGTACAATTTGTTTTCCAATCGCACCCAAACATGTATTAGTAGTACAGCAGCTGATGAATTTTAGTTGGTGTTGTTATCTATAAACTCATCATATGATGTTCCGTGTGGCCGCCAAATGGCGGATTTTGTTTAATCCTTGTATTATATGATCTAAGGTCTACATCCGTGATAGAAGCAGTTTCACGTCACAAGCTAGTTAATGATTAATTCGTTATGAATCCAAAGTTCACCATTGATAGACATTAGACTGTACTACAAAAAGTATAACTAAATTAAAAGGCTATAAATATTTGTTGAACAAATTTTTAAATAATTTTAAGATATATTTTAATACTCATTTGCAAATTTCGCTGTGAGGTGAGTGACGTTTTTCGAGTTTCAATGTAATTAATGCAAAAATCTTGACATGTAACGTTGCAGATTTTATGCTCGCAATTTATAATGAGTTGAAATGATTCTGTTGGAATTCCGGCCTGTAGGACTCCCCACAAAACCTTATTCAAAAAAAAAGAAAAAACCCAAGACAATTGTAAACGCGAATGAATGGATGAAGTGAACTGCAACTGCGATGATAATATGTAAAGACAGATTGAAACAATAAATTTAATATATGTATGCATCAACTCCACATATTTATATTTTTGCGTGTCGAGAAAATATATTTTTCTATTATTATTATTATCATCACAATGACAATGCGAGCCTCTCTTACAATGATTATGTGGAAATTTAAATGTAACATGTCAATGCTCGTTTCTCAATAGTTTCATTTTTTTCGACGGTGAATTCTTCGTTTTTTCTTTTTCATTCTTATTCCATTTGCTTTTTTGTATATGTTTTGCTGCCATATAATTATTTTACATGTAAACAACAATTGTAATGAAAGTGAGAACATTCATTTTATTCTTCAGCTATATTCTCCTTAGTCATTAAGCATGAATTAATCATACCAATTAATAATACCACCACAGCATTTTTTTCCAAAATAAAATTGTCTCTAGTCACCCATATTTTAAGTTTCAAAATTAACTTTCCAAAATTCAACGGTCAATTTACTAGTTTTTATGTTCTATATAAATGACAACTTAATACCGTTTCATTTAGAATTTATTAAGTCACTAAATTTTTGCATATAATTCAAATCATTTACGTATTTAGAATGTTTTAAAATTATTCACTTTTAGTAAAACCTATCAATTACAACTACTTTACATTCTTTTCTTTTACATATTTTGTTATATTTGATATATGGAACCTTTCAATAATAAAAATAAAATTTGTAAAGAAAGGCCTCATCAATTTTTGCTTTAAATTGCTTTAAATTAAAAAAATATGATTATTAGTAAAACATGAAGAAGCAAGCAGAAGATAATTTTTTTATTATCATTTTTCAAGATCAATCTAATGATACTCACATGATTCGGTGTATTAGAATTTTCTTTTTCTCCCCCAAGCTTTTCATTCCCCAGGGATGGTGTGCTGCTTCTTTCATCAAAGTTTTTTACATAATTCAATAGATTTTTATAAGTTACATCTTTCTCTCAAATTTCTTCTTTAATGTGCTAATAGTTTCATTTATCAATTTTGTCAATCATTTGTCTCAAATTTGAACTAACTGATTGTTGTCATTTATTTCAACTGTCATTTCGATTTCATTCAATTGCCAATTTTTGCCATTTATCAGTTGTGTTGGCTGTGAATATTTTATGGACCGTTATTATAAATTAATATTTATTAATATTTATGCCATCAAGTATACTAAACATGCTAATTTCAACAGACATTGAAAATGGATTCATTTTGACATATGTACGTCTTTGAAGGTAGACAACGGAAGTTTTTTTAAAGTTAACTATTTAGTTAAAGTAGAAAAACTTAGAATAATTTAAAACTTAGAATACTTATAGTTTTAGGCTATATCTATTTATAGTTATTAGTTAGATAAGGATGCTGAATAAAAGCAGCATGCGTTTTCTGAGCCATTGCGCAAACTCCGATAAATGGGGCTCTCAACCAATGGTGTAAGGTCGATTCTATTTTATAAGGAGAGTCGTTCTTACTACTGAGACCGTTGGTTGAGAGCCCCATTTATCGGAATTTGCACAATGGCTCAGAAAACGCATGCTGCTTTTATTCAGCACCCTTATCTAACTAATAGAATCGCGCATCTGAACAATTAAATTTCAAAATATCATATTTTTTGGTATCTTTAAAATTGTCTACCACTACGTTAACCGTGCGATAATGGTCTGCCATGGTTATTTTTCAATAACAATAATAATAATAATATATTTTTAAATTTCCAAACGGTAGCCGTGGTCAAATACTTTTAAAATTAGTCAATTTTTAACATCTGAGGTACCTTCGCAACACCTACGCTCGGCACGCTGGACTTAGTGACTCACGAATTCATGTATGTTCGGTTATGGTGACCCCCTGTATAAAAATCTAAGTCTGGTCAATTACATACAGGTAGCCAGCCACTGGCTCTTAGACTATTCGTTTTATTAAATTTTACGACGGATTAATGCATTGTCATCGAAAGTAGGCAGGTGTGTCAAAATTTAGCACGATAAAATTCTGGAAAATAGGTAAAAATAGCGATATAAGTTCCGTACCTTACAAACAAAGTGACCTAATAGAAGCAAGATAAAAAGTGTAAGGACCAGCGAAAGGGTAGAAAGTATTGATAAAATCAAAAACAGTACTAAACAATTATAAGAAAATCAAAATCGCCAAAACTGCTACAGGTATTAGGCCACAAAATCATATATGGTAAATAGAGGGCTGACAATAAAACAAAAGAAATATGTCTAAACTTTCATTTGACCTCTCGAAATTTGAAAAAAGATCAATATATGTACAAAAAATTAAGAGTATACCAAAAGTGGAGAAATTAATTAATTAAGCTACTCATAAAATATTACCCATTGTATGATGGCTAAAAGACTTATAGTTCACTATAGTTATTAGGGTGTCTTTTTTTGGGAATATTTTTTTTTGCTCCCATACCGAAATTTTGTTGGAAATACTTCAAAAAAAATTCCCTGAAAGTTTGAGCTCTTAATATTAATATTAAGTACTCGCTCACAGCGTGTGAATATTTTCCATTTAAAATACACGTAAACTTTGATTTTTTTTTTAAATTTTATATCGCCTCGCTCAAAGTCGGGATTTTTTTACAATTGTATGCTCTACAAAAGTGCCTATTGCGGCAAAATCGTAATTTACACGGGCGAGGTAGTACGGGTCACTAAACCTAGATTTTTCATAGATTTATCGTTTTTCTCTCAGTAACTCATGAATTACAAGACCTACAGAAAAAATGTAAATGTCAAATTTATAGGAAATTTAATTTCCTACAAAAAAGTTCCAGAAAACTAAATTGCTAAGATCGATATTTCTCGAGATATTGAGCCTTGAATTTCTCTTACTATAAAATTTTTACGGATTATTGAGTAAAATTTAAGAAAATATTGATTTTCTATTCCTTATTAAAAGTTATTAAAAATAGGCACTTTTGTAGAGCATATAATTGTAAAAAAAATCCCGACTTTGAGCGAGGCGATATCATAAAATGCCGCTGATTTATAAAAATTTAAAAAAAAAATCAAAGTTTACGTGTATTTTAAATGGAAAATATTCACACGCTGTGAACGTGTAGGTACTTAATATTAATATTAAGAACTCAAACTTTCAGGGATTTTTTTTTGAAGTATTTCCAACAAAATTTTGGCATGGGAGCAAAAAAAAAATAGTCCCAAAAAAAAAACCCACCTAATAGTTATAGTTCACTGTATTATATTTACCTCCAATTTTCGTTTTTTTTTTTTTCGTTAGTATAAATATTTTGTAGTTCGAAATCAATTTTTAGAAGCCAACATAAATTATTAAGGAACGACTAGTTTAGATTATAAAACAAAATAATAGTGAGATGAGTCCTAATATTTTTTTTATAATATTGGTACATTAATATACTATTTTTTAGCTATCATTCACAAGTCGTAACTTTAACAACCTTAAAAATAATTTTAAGCAAATTTGTATTTTTATTTGGTTTCATTAAATAAATTTGCATAAAACCCACTCATGTGCTCGAGGTAAGATTATATTGTAATATGATGAAGAAAATAAGCTCGTATTTCTTTAATGCACCAATAAATCAAATTGAAAGGCATGCATGTATTAACAGTAGTAATACCCGCATCCGATTTTAAATGCCAATATCTGATACCGGATATTCGTCCCACGCCAATTCGTGAAATTCACCAATTCAGAAACGTTGAGGAAGTATTTTGTTCAACTGTTATTATGATAAAATTAATCTAAGCTCTTTTCGGATTATTTAAAATAAATTGGAAATTCCTCGAAATAAAAATGTGTTATCTACTAAAGTGCATTTGGTTTTCATTTATGTAATTTCTATATTTTAATGTTTCAATCTCATTCAACCCAACCATCCTATTTGACCATAATATAAATTTAAATGTATTAAATTCAATTAAGGAAAATGTAATTTTATTTCCTTCTATAAATAATAGTTCACTCATAGTTAAATATCCGCGTAATTTAAATCAATTCATATAATAATATTGCAAATCTTTCTCATCCGTATAACAAGATAATATGTACACTAAGTAAATTGCCTATGAATAATACTAAAGTAAAAAGTTTATTAAGCAATTTAATATTTTTTTTTATTTCATATCTCGTTTTTCAGAATTGTATGATATGTAATAAAATTACTTATTACAATCGCATTCATAACTATATAGCTTATGTTACGTTACTCAAGTTTGAAATTTTTAAGTACGAATTTTAATATTTCAGAACTTTTGTTCAATCTAATAAAACTATAATACAATAAGCGAATAATTTTATATAAAAAATTCCTATATAGCTACATAGCTATGTATATAGCTAATATTATCTTAAGGAAAACGAAAAAGTTTCTTGGGTTTTAGCAATTTCTTTTAAAACTCTCGATTGATAAACAAATACAAAAAATACTTTTCATAGCAAACAATATGTATATTAAAAATATATATATATATAACTGAGGAACTACCTCCTTCCTAATTTTAATTTTATTAACATCCTAAATACATTATTTACATGAAAAATCCGAACATTGATTTATTGAATCGTTAATTTAATATTTTTTATAGTCATCATTTTTCTGTATTTGTAAGTAAAAGAGTTTCTAGTATGATTACAATAAAGATGACCATGTAATATTTAATTTTAATACAAAGAGTGCGCCACTCTACGGTCAGAAAAGCGCAGATATTTTTGAATAGTTATATAATTTGTAAAATTATGCAACTATCGAAGAATGGTCGTCCGATAAGGGGCGCAGCCCCATAGTATTTTACAAAATATGTACATGCATATATGCATATATAAAACATTACTGTGAAAATTTTAAAGCGATTCACTAAGTCGATAAATAGTTATTGCAAATTAAAAATACTATGATTTTACACGTAATCTTATGGAGATTCGGAATCGAACAGACTAAATTTATTTTTAATAGCAAAAAACATGCTACCAGGCATCCTAAACTTTCAACATATGTAGTTTAAACTTTAGAGCAATAATTTTGCATAAGTTTATTTGAATTCACTACACGGTTTACAATACAAGCTGTGTTAGTACATTTGGTTAGATAAAAATGAAACGCATAATTTATCTTTATCACATTCATGAGTACACAGTATAAAACGGAAAAGTATGAAATACGTCAAATAATTTATTTCCAAAATGTTGAGCATATCGCGCATGCTTACTCACGCCATTTGAGAAAGACATACTAAATTTGCCAACGCTCGCAACCTATAAATTCGACAGCGTTATCACGTTTTCATTATTTGATATAATGTTAAATTATTAATTTGATTTTATTAATTTAGTAATACTTTTCTTACAAACATGCTAATTTAAAGCTTTATTTATAATTTAATCATATTAAAAATTCTATATTTATAACTTATGGACATCAAATCAATAATATTTTGATTTTGATAAGTTGAAATCGGGGCATCTTCAGTCTCAAAAGTTAGTTAAAAAATTTCTATATTTTTTGTTTTTCCTTATTTTGTTTAAAATTTTGGGTGAAATTTCCGATTTTCTCTTAAACTATATAAATTTTTTAAAGTATCGTTTTATTTATTCGTCTTATGGTAGCTATATGACGTAATTGTTCACGAATTTCTACTTTTATGTACTTTTGTCTCCGATTGTACCTCCATAATATCCATAATTTTAAGATGCAAAATCACTTCTGTGGTCACTAAGCCGAAAAAAGAACATGTAGGTAACGGAAAATTGTCCAAATCTCAGAAATAAAGTCTTCAAGATGATTCAATTAAACTAATTCCCGTTGAAATTATTTTTTAAGTTTAAACGTTCTTTTTTTTAATTATTCACAATATAGATTAAACACGTTATAAAAATAAAGCAAACTTTTTATAAATTCAAAAGTAGGCCTAGCCTTCTGATGGCCGAGTGGTCAAGGTTAGGGATGTGAAATTAAGGAGAAAAAACCGAATAATTAAAAATCGGGGACTTTAGGACAAATTTGGAAAAATTCGAAAACAAATTAGAAAAATTGTTCTTTTCATATAATTTCCAAAAATACCTGCTTTGCAATAATTTTGGTTTTTCTTATTTTGTTTAAAATTTGTGATGAAATTTCCGATTTTCCCTTAAACTATATACAGTATTTAAAGTATCGACCTATTGATTCGCCTCATGGTATGTATACGACGTAATTATTCACGAATTTCTATTTTTATGTACTTTTGTCTCCGATTGTATCTCCATAACATCTTTAATATCTGCTTAGTGATTATTCATCAATTAGGCAATCCTGTTCCTTGAACCATTGCAGACATATCCGGGACAACATGTATCTGTACAGATATCCCTTATTCCTTATACATATAGACCAAGAAAGCAAAAATGAAATATAAGCCGTTTATTTTGAAAACGATCTAAGTCCATTTCACTAACAATCCATACAGTAACTTTTGTATCTATAACTTGATCATATAATGTTAATACTTTGTGTTATTATTTGTGTTACTACGATAATCTATTCTTTGACAATTAAATCTATAGTTTAGCCATAATATAAAATAAAGATAGAATAGGAACCATTCTTAAAATAGACTTAGACTATTGTCAAAATTAACGACTTATACATAGTGACACTTTACGAATTTTTGGTATAAGGTATTGAACTGAATAAATTAAGTCATTTTAAGTATTGAAGTGAGTATAGAAGAGAGTGATAAAGTACATAAATAACTGATGAAATCTTAAATATTCTCTGTAAAGATGATGAGTTTATTATTTATTTATGAAGCAATAAATTTGAATGCATTACTTGTTGGATATTTAAAATGTGAAAACAGCATTATTATCCCTGGTAACGAAGCAAATAAATCAACGTTGCAGTAAAACAATAATAATTACAAGGCGGATATGCATAGGTAGTATTCATCACGTTGCATTCAAATTCATCCTTCCAGTTTAAAGAGAAACATGCAAGTTCAAAAGATCGTTTCAAAACATCCCGCCGAATACAATTTCTAGCAAAATATAAACGACTGATGTACATACCTACGACATTGTACATACCTACGATATCTATATACATAGATGCCTACTTGTAGGCGCGGCGACAGTATCTAAACCGGCAAAAAAATTCTGCTTTACTAGTCCACTAGTCTAATGACTTGTATTTTCATTTCTCCACCATGAATTTATCTCTCACGATGAAAATACTCACACTTATCTACGGTATTACGTTTCTACATTTTTACTCTTTTTCAATCGCTCACCACAATGGCCGCCACGGAAAATGGAGAAAATTTTACACAAAAGATGTACTTAGATGCGGTGAATTTAAATTGAATCAAATTGACCGTCAGAGTTTAATTTTAAATAATTTCAACATTAATTGTTATGTCGGTTGGTTTCAGTTAATGTTTTTTTATGTTAAACTATCTGTTAATTATAATGTTTCATTTAAATCACTTGCGTGAGAACTTACGTCGAGATGCTGTTTCCTTTTGAACACAATTTACAAAGACATGGCGTTCTTCATTAACGAAATTGAACTCCAATTTCGAGCAAAAATAGATTATTAACCAAATAACAATAATTATTTAGAACATTTAGTTTTAATAGTCGAACGTTTTGATTTGCATCTCATTTTAATTTGGTTTATCAAAAGCAAAAATTTCACTTAATTCATTTGATTTAATTAAAAGACCTACTTACTGTTAATCATTCACGGATTATAATATGCCTTAAGCATAGAGATTTGTTACAATTACGGGCAATTTATTTTCTTTTTGGAAACTGTAGCATGTACACACTAGAAAAAAATTATGGAGTAACAATATTATATTAGTATTTTCAAAAATATTTCATGGGAATCGGGAATAATTTTTCCAAGAGGTGGTAATTTTTTTGGGGATGAGATCAACTCTTTTCGGAGTTATAATTTCTACAGGAGAGTTGATTAAATGGCCATTAAAAAGGTACAAAACAGGGATGTTGTTAGCTTCGTAACCGTAATCAAATTTAACGGATTCCCAAAATAAAAATTTATCCGAAACCATAATGGAATCTAATAAAAAGTTAAGAATTATTTTGGATAGAGTCGGAGTCAAGGGCCGGTATTTTCACCTCTATGTAGTGACACTTAAATACAAAATTTTTATCCGGAGAATGGAAAAAGCATGTATATTTTTACCTAAGAATAGTGATATGAATAGGATTCACTTAACATATAAATTGTATCGATTAAATAGCTATCTTAAGGATACGGTCTATCTATCCATGAGTAAAAATACCAGCCTTTAATATAATAAAGTTATATCGTTATATTTTTTGATGTTCTTTCCATAGTTAGTATGTAATTATTTGTACATATTCTTTGTTTAGGGCATTTTTAATTTTTAATACTGTACAGCATATTTCATCGATTTCCCAACTTCTTCAGGTACTATTTAATTCTTAATAACACCAATTTAACTGTCAATTACCTAATAAATATTTAAATAGTATCTGAAAAAGTCGGAAAACTGATGAAACGTGTTGTACAAAAATAAAAAAATTCCAAAACAAAGAGAATATCAATAACTATTAAATCGTTACATCGTAGTAAATAATGTTTTCCTCTTATGTTCCTCTTCTATTTCTGAAAAATTAAATATTTGTACCCAGAACTATCGGATAATCCCAAATGCCTGAGATTGGTATAATATTAAGTCCACATATGTGCATATGAGGTTTTCATATTCAGAACATTCCCCATATAGTGTTTAATAAAAATGCAAATATTTCATCAGGATGAGCCTTGGAGAACCTCAACACTGCAGCCTTAAGTGTGTTCCTTGGGTTCCTACTTCAGCTGCTGTAAGCCAATAAGCCAAGCAAATTTCATCAACCAGCGATTAAGATACTGCTGGACTAGTTTAGTACTGGGATCGGAGATCCTCAACTCTTTTAGCCGCCATATACAGTATTACATTCCAATAGAATACGAGAAGCAGGTTTCATCCTCTGTCTGACAAAATCTGCACATTGAAAGGTCTTAAAGTATCCCAAAAGTATGAAGATGCTTTTTCAGGCCCCAGTTATGACCGGTTATGAGGCCTATCACCAATACGTCTTGTGATTTACTTAAATTTAGTATTTCAACAGTTGAATTTTGAAAACGATTTCTCATTATTCTTTTACAGTAATTTTACTCCTTAATGCTGCTCTACAAAGAACAATGATTAGTATAAAATATAAAGCCACTCTTTGATGATTTTCCTTACCGCCGATTTTGTGACCCCAAACACTGGTTTTGAATCATCGAATGATATCGCTGTCCCTCGATAGTCAAGAATATCTACCTTTTCGTTCCCCAGTTTACCCTTATGGCCCCGGCACCTAACCCAATGTTTACTTAGTTTTTGGCGGTCAAATAAAAATAAAGATATTGCTATTTAAAATTCACTACCAAACCAAAGTTGTAGAAACTCTAAATGTAACATTATAATAGAAATTACGATATTCAATACGAAATTTAAAAGAGGGACCTTCTCTTTTTTTGAATCAGTGGTTCCCAACGGGGGCGATAAAATTTGGCAGTCTATTTTAAATTTTTTTATTAAGGGATGGCAGCATTAATACAGATAGATAAAGAGGAATAAGATTGAAGGTAACGTTCCGCTTTTGAGTATTGATAGTTTGGAATAAATTGATTCTTATAGTAGGAAACCTGTGCTTTTGATGTTTCGAAATAAATGTGACTATTTGGAAGGTGAAGTTAACCTTATTTTTCTTATTAAGAGAATGATGGTTCGTAAAAAATTGGGAACCTATGACTTAAATCAGAGTTTCTCAAACTGTTGGCAGTGAGACTAGCAGAAGAAGTCACCAAAACTTTGTTTAAAGTTTTTTCCCATGATCTTATGTTTCAAAATTTTTTTATCTGCAATGATAAGGGGATTTTTTAAATTTTCGTACATATTCATGAGGTCTCTATACCCAAAAGCTTAAGTAGCTTCTCTTGAGCTATTCATTTCATTTTGGTAATCTGTTGTATGTAAATATATGTCGATAGCTGGTTTTGGTTTTCGAATTTTGTACATACAAAAATTCAAATTTTGACCTTTCTAGATAATTTCCGTTTTATTCTGCACGGTGTAATAACTTATTTTAATTTAAACTCATTAAATAAAAGGAAAATGAACGAATTATTAAATCTTTTATTCAATTAATCGATATATCTTACTTAAAAATATTGTATCCCGTTCTGCTTCATATTCCCGAATATTTTCCTTTATTATATATTGATCACTTCCAATTAGTTGGAATAAAAAAAATACGTGTTCAATAGAAAATGATTAATCTTAATTTAAAATTAATCTTGCAAACACCAACCAAAAATGATACCCTCTTAATAATAAGTTAGCCATCCAACCCCCTAGTTTCGCATATAATGAATGATTCTTGAAGGACCATTTTTACCCTTGGCCACATTGAATATAAGTAGCGGAACGAATCGCTTCATTTCACAAAGGGTGTGCTTGATAAACTGTCCAATATCTTGAGAAATAATTTTCTGCAAGTGACATTTTCGCTCCAAAATAATAATGGAGTTCACATGTCTATACCTAATTAAAAATACTTCAGAGAAGCTTCTTTTGTGAAGATCTCAATCGATACCAGCAACTTTACATTTTACGTACAAAATTTCAATTGTATACTCTCGAGATTCGTATTTGTTATATATCTATACAGTTGGTATGTATACATTGTACAGTGTGCCAACTTAATTATAACCCTTTGTTTCAGTTAAAACATAGTTTTTAATGAATTAGACGCGTGTTTATAGGAATATTTTTTAAATGATTTATATAGAGAAATCGAAATCGTGGGAAAAAAATATGCTTAATAATTGTAATGAACATTTGTCAGATGTAACATTGAATGAATTTTCGACTTAAATTGAGAAAATTTTGTGGTAATTAGAAACACTAAATTGTTAATGCAATTAAAAATATTAAAGTAGAAAATCGTCGGAATAAATTATGAAAATATTCTTCTTTATTTAGGAAAATCTTTTACAGATTTTGCAGGCCTTATTTAACTTTAAGTCAAATAATCATAAAAGAAGATCTTTAAAATAAGATCTCCGTTAATTAGTCAACATGACATTGACAATTCCATAAATGATTTTGCTTTGGGACAAACACGAAAAGTTTTTAATTTGTAATTAATTATAAAATTTAAAGGTATTTGATTCTTTATCAATTTTCTTGTCTAAGGATGAAAATACGGGCGGCAAAATAGTACGCTACGCCATTGTATTAAATTAAATATAAAATACAATTTGAAACTATTATTAGGCTAAATAAATACTTACGTGTACTGTTGGGTTACAAAAGGATTCTTGAAATAGGAAATGAAAATATTTTTGAAAGGTCAAGGACAGTGGCGTAGCTACAGGGAAGCAATTCAAAGCTTTCAGGCCCCTGACTGTAGAAGGCCTCTTTAAAAATTGATTTATTTATTATTAAAAATATAAAAAAATCATAGAAGTAGGCATTTAATAAATTTATTTTTTCCAAAAAAAAAAAATACTTAACAAAATTATTCATTGATATAATAGTAAATAAAATCATATTGACTGTATTTCCAGAAAATCAATTTTTAATACTTTATAAGATTTTGACTATATTTATGGAAAATTAAATCTGTGATTTCTTATTTTTTGTGGTTTATTTATATACTTTTTTAATTTAAGTAAAAAAGGTATTTTTCTTTGTATAAATAGTTGAAATGTTAGTAAGAGCCCTCTAGTTTGCGTAAGGGCCTTAAAATTAAAAGTCTAGTTACAGTCTACTGATGGCCGAGTGGCCAAGGTGACCATTCCACTAGTAGATTTTGGGTTGGAACCTCGAATCAAGCAAATTGTTGATGTTTCTCGATTACGAATTTTTATTAACCTTAGAGTCATTACAGACCTTAGTAATTTATAAAATGACGATAAATAACAATTACAAAAATAAAAAAGTCTAACTACGTCATTTGTCAAGGAAGTTTCTTTATAAAGGATTTAACTACACATTTTGGGCAAACTTTGAAATATGAAAAAATGTCTTAGATATAATACACTATCATCTGAAGTTAAGAAATTTGAACACTTAGATATTAATAAAAATGTAATCATAATTTATCAAAAAAATCACAAATTCATATACAATTTTTTTTTTAGATCATAATGTACCTACGAAAACAATTCTTGAAGAAAAAACGAGTAAATGTTTAAATTTACAGTAAGACTCCATTTAACGCGGGGGATACGTTTCAATAAGTTCCAGCGCTAAACGAAACAGCATAAAACGAGGTAGATTCCGAACAGGTGAAAGCTCTATAAGAGCAATAGAAGACATTTTGTGTTTTCAGCGCTTCGCATAGTAAAAAAGGAACTAAATTTTTCTATCCATATTGGCGCGATAGTATTTTTTTAACTAAACACCATAATTTGATTATACATTACAAGACTGTAATTTGTATCATAATTAGGACAATCTCAATACAATCACAGAATATTGAATTTTTTTGAATTATAAAAATGATATTACTATAATGTGAGCACTTGTTGCGTGTTCCTGGAGAATTACGAGTATTTTATTACACTTCGACTTTACTATTAATGATTCTTTTGTAGAGTTATCAAGATTTAAGATTTCTACCCGTAAACCCTCTAACCACCCTTTTGACAGTAATCTAAGATAAAATTACAGGTTCTTAACAACAAATTACACGTTTATGAATGAACGCTTTTCATTGTGAGTCCTATTCAAATGTGTTTAGGTAAAAATAGTCCCCATTCAGCAAATGCATTTTTAACAAAGAATTAATCAACCCAAATGATCTTTTGAGCCGCTTAAGTGCACCGAGTATATATTTAATTTAGTGAGTAGCATTTAAATAATATGATCACAAATTAGGGTAGATTATTTTTTTTAACTTCTGAGGTTTGAATATAGATTCTTAAAACTAATATTAACCAGCCTCTTCTGAGAATTTTCCATTTTTTTTACAATCATATGAAAAAAATTATGTCACTATTTAAGAAACATACAATACATGTTTACACACATTTTTGTAGAAATGTAAATGTTCTACAAAAATGTAACGTCTATTAAATCGGTGTTTAAAAGTAAAAGTGTTGAAAAATTAAAGAAATATAACGTACTGATTCTTAGTATTGAGAACTAGTAGCTACCCGTGAAATAGTCACAGCCAACATTGACAGAGCTGACAAAGAACAAAATGCAGTCAAATGACAGTAAAACCAAATGACAACAATCAGTTAGTTTAAATTTGAGACACTGATTAATATAATATATTTGGATTCATGCAAAGGTTTTTTTTCACTTATACATGTGTTGCATTACATTCTTTGTTTTCTGTCATTGCCGAGGTACATAATATGTAAGTTGGCTTATTGTTATATTGATATACAATACACTATAGTGGAAAATTATTTGATCTACAACAATGTACCTATCTTTTGCTTAATCGATAAGGGTGAGTATCTAAAAGATTTATTTCTTAAAAAATTAACTTGCAGAATTTATTAATTGTTATTTACCGTCACTTTATAACTACTAAGGGCTCTAGCGACTCTAGAGTTAAGAAAAATCCGTAGTCAAGAAATATCGAAAATTTGCTCAATACGAGATTCGAACCTAAAACCTGCCAATTTTGGAGCGGTAACTTAGACCACTCGGCCACTAGTAGGCTTTAACTTGCAGTATTATTTATGTCAGGTTGTATTATACAAAAAAATATATTGTAAAGTACTCTACCAGCATTCAGTTTTCTACAAAAATAATTAGGTACCGTTATGAAATCAAAGTTGAATAACCAAAGAAAAAAAGTTTTGTTTAAAGTATCTAAGAATCAATATTTTGTTATTGGAAGCAGAAAAACAATTTAAATATTTTCCATTGAGCTTTCCTTATACTCATACTAAATTTGCAACAAAACGATTGTATAAAATAAATAACATTTGTTTAAATTTATGGGTATAGGTATAGTCATGGGTTGGTTACTCTGCTTTAACAAATTAACCAAAAATTAATGCATTTAAATAAATATTTGTCCAAGATAAATCTAAATAACTTGTATAAATTTTATTCACACATTTAAAGATCTTTGCAAGAAAAGTAAGCGAAATTGGTAATCGCTTAGTATCACTTATTGTATTTATCCTTTAGGAATAACTAAAATAAATTAAAGCCTCTTATCCCAAGATGGACTATTTTTTTATGATTCAAAAAAAGCTATTGAATCCACTATCAAGTGCTTTAATGTTAAGATTATCTTATACAAATTATATCTTTTAAACAAATTAAAAGCAAATTCGTATTACAAAACACAAATGTTTTTAGGCTTTCATCAATATTCTCACGAGCTATGAAACTCTGTGCAACAGTGAAAACTGATGATAGTCCTTTGACGTCAAAGCTACAAACAAGGCTTCAATCTTTCATTTGACGGGAAAGCCGGAACAAAGTATAATCCCAAAGGCGTTTTTTCCAGACTGTAAACCGTCCGATTTTTCAACATGTTACGTGTTTTTGTCTGCAAAGCTTTCTAAATTTCGAGGTATTGTAATACCGTAACCGTGAAAATGCGTCCAAGAAAATGATACCCCTTTTAATTCGTCATGACTATTAAGTCGTTCAGAAGTGGTTATACATAATTTCTAACTACATTTTAAACGTTAATTGGACATAAAAAATGGGAATATTTGGAATAATTTCACCATTTTCCTGATTTAATATTTCAATCATTTGAACTAGAAGCTATAGTCTATTTCTTTCATTAATCGTCAGGTAAGCGTTTTGCTAAGTTAAACTTGTTTCTCCATTTTTTTATCTTCTGCTTACAATGTCAATCGTTGTAATTAGATATGTTTGGGTATAGAATTCTTGACACATTATAGCCATTATATTTCCATTAGCGCGAATTTTGTTGAGTAAAAATAATACTTTTCTTTTTCATTAACGCCGTGTTCAAGGTGAAAGTTAATAAAGAAGAAGTTGCTTCGACTAGTTCTTTTTTTCTTTCAATTCTATAAATCATTCGTCTTGCATCTTTACTCAATTTTTCACAAAGTTAAACAATGGCCATAAAGTTATCGCTATGCGCGCGCAGCACTTGATTGAAATTGTTTTTGTTTTCCAAATTTTCCATTATTGTTCATAAAGATGGCATGCTTTTTTTGTAACGGTAGTTAACGTTTATATGAGCGATTCGATTAATTAGCAATTTTGGCAATTCATTAACTATTTTGTAATTAGCTACGCCAATTTGGAAGGTAATTATTTAATTTTTCAAAGTAGTTTGTGGCGTTTAAATTCTTGATAGTGATAAATTTTATGATGTTTTTGTTTATTTAGAATTGTTTTTAATTATGGTAACATAGTACAATAGTTGTAGAGTAGTTGAAAACAAATTAAATGACGCATAATTTTTTGTAGATGTTTTCTTTTTTTAATGTGAATTTAATTGAAAATAAGTTAAAGCTTACCATTCATTCACTGTGGGTAAGAATGCAAACGATGTATCGATTATTTTAAACATCGATATATCTTTCATAAACATCAATGTTTTAACGGCGTTTCATCTTGTTTATGTGGTAAAAAAATCAAAGGATTATAAAATAATCGTTTAAGTCAAACGACTTGTTCGTTTTGCTTCAAAAAAACTTAATTCAATAAAAAGTTATAAAACAAACAAAGAAACTGCTCAGTAATACTAGGTGTTTTTTTAAATCAAGTTTTTTTTCGAAAACTTTTAACTTTCGTTCATCATATCTTGTTAAATATAGCTCTCAATTAAGTTAAAATAAAATAAGTTTTTGTTTAAAACTGAAAAGTAGATATTGTTATCATGTTTTATAATTAATATTTACAATAGGATAGGAAAAGTTATAGGTATGGTGACGAATTTTTGAAAAACTCTCCGATATTGTTCAGAAGTATACATTGTTTACAAAAAATATGATTTTTCTGCAGAAGTTGCAGATTTCATAGGAAAATTGAAATTTTAATTTTCAAATTTAAAATCCACGCCAAAACGCTTGGAAGGGTTATGGCCGTTATGGCGTCGCTTGTGACGTCATGTTTGAACATCAAACGTATACCTACATACTAGATGATCAATGAATCCTTTTTTTTTATTTTGTGTCATTAAATATGAATTTAAAAGTTTATGAGTGATGAGCAGTGCTTTAGTGTGGTAATACATCAATTAAAAGGCAAATGAATTTTTGAAAAGTTCAATAATTCACAGTTATTGTGGTACTACTGTAGAACTCATTAGGTTCCATCCTAACGGAAAGTATTACGGACAGAGATCAGCTGCTATAACTACAACGAAATGCAATTTTAGTGGAGAAGAGTGAGCAAGCGAGATCTGTTGAGCTTAGTAGTTCAAATACAAAGCAAATTGTAATATGCATGGAATATATGCGGATGAAATGAGAAAAACTATTTCTCCGCACTAACGAAAACGTCTCATCGATCAGCAATCTTAATATATAAGATTAAGAAATGCATTTGAAATATCTTAATTCAAAAAATGTTTACTTCTATTTTCACACAATTTCTTACAATATTTAAGCCAGGACACAAAACTCCTATTTCAAAAATTCATTTCTTTGATCGACGATGGATCAAAAAGGAAATTCGTATGAATTTGACTTATCTTTTCCAATTGAAAGTTTCTTTGTATTTTTCTCTACCATTTTCTTATAATATTAACAAAATCGCGGTGGCGGAAGTTCCATGCTCGACTAAAGCCGCATAAAAATTTGTTGGAACTAGTTTGTTGGATATAGTGAAAACTGAAGATATTTTTGTATATCTTATGTACCTACGCATTGAACGTAAAAAGAGAATGAAATAGGGAATGTAAACGGCATCTCTTGACTGAGCTATTCCCCCACTATACTCCCGCCTGATAAGTATCAATGCACTCGCTAATACAACTATGACGTCATTCACTTTGATTGGTGTTCAGCTTGTCTACGCGGCTTGCTGTATTTTGTATTTATACTTGATCAAACTTATTATTTATGTCGTTCTTAGTAAAAAAATAAATGCGTGTTTTGTATTCCCTGATCAATTTTTATAAAATTAATATCAAATTTTAGTGATTTTTAGTTTCTGTCATCATACCATTAAATTGTCTCGAATTCGCAACATACCGGTATTTTGAGAAATGATTGTCATGCGACAAAAAGATCGAGAAAATACAATAAAAGAAATGCTTTTGATTTTCACAATGAATTATCAATCCTTAGTTAAGTGTCATCTAGTGGAAAGCAAGAAAAAAACAAACAAACAAAAACCTGCCTGCATTTAAGGTACGCATGGAATTGTTCTTCGCTTGTTTTATCTTAGTCAACATATGGTAGATTTATAAGAAGTAAATTATTAAGTTAAAAAGGAAATAGTTAGTATCTGCTCGTACATTGCTTTTTTTCTAAAAATTGCATCAAAAGTAAATATATAAGGATAAGTTAATGGAAGAGAAAAGTAGGTGTGAAATAATAAATTATTATAATGTAAGGCACTTTAAATATTCAAGAAAAAAATGAAAAAGAACATTTACTGTGGCTGCCTATGGAAAATAGTAATAAATATAGTCCAGTAAATGTTCGAAACTGGTTTATTCATGATGATTTAAATTTATTTTAAAGGAAAACACAAAATGAATAAAGAAATAAATTTTAAACTTTATCCTCCGTACTATGGGTGTTTACAATGTGCGTTTAAAAAAAATAATTAAGGGGGTTCTCCCGTGTGTCGGCCGAATTTTTAAGCATTTTTAGAGATTTTTTTTTGACGACCAATGAAGAGATAAAACTTTGAATTTATTATCATTTATTTATATTTACTTAAAACGAATGCATTTTAATTTTTAATACATCTTCGAATACTTCGAATACATCCGTCTAGAAAAAATAGACACTCCTAATTTTCATGATTTCGGCTGATTGGTATATCTAAAAAAATAAAACGATAATTTAATTTGTAAGCATAAAAGCATAGAGTGAACTAGAATAAATTGAAAATATGGAAAATTGGATTTTTTGTTATAAAAAAAATACATGTATGCAATTCACATGTGTAGAAATGAAACCTTCAAAAATGTGAACTTAAGGATACTGAGACGAATATAAATTTCAAAAGTAGGATAATTGTAGGGTTTAGCTATGATAATATTGATACCAAGTTTAAAAATTAGTTTACATTTTAATCACAAATATTACATTAATTTTTCCAGACTCCGAGTTCGCATTTTCGATACATTTAAGACTTAAAAGGCTTATGGTAACTGAATTATGAAATAAAAATACTTTAGTTTCAATTTGATCAATAGATATATCGTTGGAATACTGCGCCAATTACAGTTTTTGATCTTGTTTTGAATACAATGCGACTGCTGCACAATTTTAAAATTTTGGTGTTCAGAAACTTAATCAAAGGAGTCGTTGTATGCAATATTTATATTGAAATCTCCCTTTAAAATTTTTGGAATTTATCATGTAAAGAATTTGCAATACCTTTAGTGAGTACATGTATTCTGGGGCGAAATAGTTCATTTAGGATGCAGCGCAGAGGAACTCTCAGGAGAGGTCCTCAGAACAAAGAAAAAAAAAAGAGTACGAGTATATGTATTAAATTTTCGTGGATAAACTTGGATAATCACGGTAATATTTTGTATTCGTTTTCGGTATACTTAAAAAATGTTTAAAGAACCAAAATAATGAAATGTTTGTGCAAACAATACACAATTCATTGCGGTTGTTAGGACGACTATTTTCAAACGGCGTAATAACAAACACGAAACACTGTAATGTTTTCTTGTAGATTTAGTAGATTTATATTTCTATATTTTTATAATGTGACTGTTTAGTTTCATGAAATTTCAAGTCATAACGATGCTAAAGAAGTTTTCATTCGAAAAAAAAATCGAATTTTTTGATACTTGTATGCGTTAACATATGCTTAATATACTCTATAAATTTAAAGTTTATAGGACCTAAGATTCAAATTATAACGACTTTTGTATCTTCGTAACTTCAAATTTTAAAACCATGTTGCAAACATTACTATCATGTTGTAAACATGTTAAGAAAGAAATTTAAGCAAAATAAAAAAAAAAAACGTTTTTTCCATCTATCACACGGGAGAACCTCCTTAATTAGTTTATTATCTTATGGAGAATATGATCCCAAGCAAACAGTTTTCAATAACTTAGTGAATTGAACATTCATTTACTAGTAAATTACATATTCACGTTTTAAAAAAATAAGACTTCAAAAAAATTTCCCGAAAACTTTTCAAACAACAATACCCATAGAAATTAAATAAAACGATTTTCCTTTTACTTTTCCCTTATATCCGCCCAACTTTGATCAAACAAAAGTGAATAATTCAGTCAATTTCTTTGAATAACAAGCACCGTTTTATAAATAAAAAGAACTACAACCAATTATTAAATTTCTAAAATTCAAAATTTTCTTAAATAGAAAATCGTATGAAGAAAAGCAAACAGTCCTAATTTGTTTATGTAGGTACATCCAAATTAAACAATCCAATTATATTAATGAAAATGGTGTTTAAAATGGGCATAATTTAAATGATTTTTCAATTGTAGCAAATCAACTTTCAAAATAATTGACTTTAGATAATTTCTTTTTATATCTTCTGTTCGTTAAGATATGTTGAAAAAGGTTTTTTTTCTTTACTGCGGGTGTATTATACTGGTTTGTGTTGGCATTGCAAGAAAACCGATGGAGGTCAATGATTTGTGGTCAAGACATGTTACAGAAGAAAGTAAGTACGTTTTGATTTCTGCTAAAAATATGATTCAGTCATTGTACGATATCTGGAACTCATATGAAACCACTATAAAGACATATCGACTCGTATGGATGTTTTCACGTTTGATTACACCGAAAAGATTATTTGCCATGCTACATAACCAGATAGTTCCGTCAGATAACGATACCAAGTCGAGGGCTCAGTACCTTAGTATTTCACTTACAGATAATTACATTTAATGTGAAGAGTTTATTCGAGCCGTATACTTTTCGAAATCGTTGAACTTGGAGAGAATCTCCTCCAGAGTTTTTACTGATAAAATGCAGCCGTTGCCGTTGGCTTTAACGAGTGCACCATTTTAATAAGGTCCATAAAACTATTGAATAATTTCGGTAATTTTTAATTAATTTCGAAAAGTGGTTTTATCATTGTGCATCAAAAGTTTAAGCCAACGACTGTCGTACAAAATACAGCTTGTTGTTTTGGTAAATTTGGATGAAACATGACTTAAGAAAATGTGTGTTGGATTACACAGAGAAAAGTATTCTGTAGGATGAAATGGCTATCGCTGATTAGATGCTTTCGTAGCTTTATAGGTTTAAAAAAGAATAACATAGTTATACATAACAAAAAGCTTAAAGGATGTTCTAGAGGTAAGTCAAAATGCTACCAGACCAATAAAAATTTAGAAATATGTTCCTTATTTAATGTTGAAGCACTTGTGAAAATTTAAAACGATTCACTAGGTCATTAAAATGTTATAACAATTCAAAAATACTATGATTTTACATGTATTTTATGTAGATTTGATAATCGAACAGATTAATTTATTTTTATTAGCAATAAAATGTTACCAAGCATCCCAAACTTTCAAAATATGTATTTTAAATTTTAGGAAACTAATTTTGCATAAGTTTACTTGAATTCACTATAGGGTTTTTAAGAAACAAATTATAAATAGACCGAAAATGTGGTTTTAATGTGATAAATTAATATATAAGAAAGTGCGGCAACACTGTCGTCAGCTGAGACCTACTGTCTTGTATATTTGCTGTGTTAGTATATTTGGTTAGATAAAAACAAAACGCATAATTTATTTTTGTCAGATTCATGAGTACACAGTATAAAGCGGAAAAGGATGAAATATGTCAAATAATTTATTTTCAAAATGTTGAGCATGTAGCGCATGCTCACTCACATCATGGGAGACAGACATTCTAAAGTTGCTAACGCTGCCAACCTATAAATTCTACAGCATTATCATGTTTCCACTATTTTAATTAATGTTGAATTATTAATTTAATTATTATTGCCATATAATAATTGTCTTAAAAACATGCTAATTTAATGTTTTATTTATGATTTAATCATACTAAAAAATTCTACATTCATAGCTTATAAGCATCAAATCAATAATATTTTGATTTGTTAAATTGAAATCAAGACATATTCAGTCCCAAAAGTTAGTTCAAATTTTTCTATATTTTTCTAATTTAAAAGTAAGCCTGACCTAATGGTGACCGAGTGGTCAAGGTGACAGTTTCAAAATTATTAGATGCTGAGTTCGATCTTCGATTCGCGCAAATTTTAGATATTTCTGGATTACGGATTTTTATTAACGATTCAGTCGCTAAAAACCTTAGTAATTATAAAGCAACAGTGAATAACAATTAAAAAAATAGGCCTGCTGTTGCCCAAGTGGTCAAGGTTAAGGATGTGAAATTAAGGAGAAAAAACCGATTAAATAAAAATCAGGGACTTGAGAAAAATTTGGAAAAATCGAAATTGGAATTGCAAAAATTGTTCTTATCTTATAATTTCAAAGAATACCTACTTTTCTTCTGTATATGTCTTTTTAAATTGTTAATAATTCTCTATCGTTATTAATAGTTAGTCAAAGTTGTAGAAAAAGTAAGTAATTTTACTACTTTGGTACTCCTAACCACTCCGGACTCCTGTCTGGACTCGAGTGGGTTGCGGGCGTGAAAATCGACAGTGAACTAAAAATCAATTCTTAATTAATCGATTTTTTATAATGTTAAAATCGATAACTATAACTGATTTTTATAAAAGAAATAATCATTTTTTCCATGATCGATTATTTATCATATTCTTAGTCAAGATAGATGCTGGTTTCGATCCTTGTTTTGAGCAAATTTTCAATATCTTTCGATGTACGGATTTTTATTATCCCTAAAGTCGTTAAAAACCTTTGTTGTTAAAAAATGACGATAAACAACAACAAATAATTTAAAAGCATACTTATGGATTTTTAATAAATTGCTATTTGAAAGTTTTTCTCTACTTCTTCATGACAATACCTATAAAGTGAACAATATCTAAATTCCTGTTGAGCACAATTTTTTTCATCAATTTTACTGGTATAGTGCACTACTCAATTTCTCTTTCATAGTTTGCATATATCATTGTATAGCGGTTCAAAGAAAATAATTGTGTTAAATCTGCAGATCTTGAGGAAATATTACGATTTTTCTAGTTTTGGAAATTTCCGATAAAAACAATTTATTTTTTTAAACACAATGTGGCATACCGTACATCTTGCTGAAATCATTTGGAGCTTTTTCATTAATCACTTTTGGGGAAAAACTACTACAGAATTTTCGACAATTTACAAACTAAGTTAATCTCAACCAAAGATTATTTTCAATGAGAAATAATATTATGTCAGTATTTCCCAAACTATGGATCGCAACCCACCAGTGGATTTCACCACCGTATAAGACACGAATAAAAAATAGGTGAAAAAATTGATATTTTCAATGAAACTACTATATGCCCTCCTTTGTCTAAGACAGCTACAAAGTGAGTCCCAAGATTGGAAATTTTTGTTAAATGAGTCGGAGTCCAGCCAACTTTGAGAAACATTGTATTATGAAGATCTTTTAATCTACATGGCCAACAGGTTCAAATACTATTTAATTTAAAGTTCACTGATTTGCATTACTAAAACTTTCCACTGTGTTTTGTAGATCTTATGATCTTTATATTATGATCAACAGGTTCAAATACTATTTAATCTAAAATGCACTGCATTAATATTACCAAAACTTGCTTGTTGGCAATCGAATAAGAATTTTTCCATTAGCCACATTGAAATGGTGCACCCTGTATACTAAACCAACATTGTATATAATAATGTACAAAATGAATCAAGATGCTATAGTTATATCGATGAGAAGACCTATTGTATCAAAACTCTGATAATTTTATAATCACAGTATTGTTCCTACACATTTTATTGTTGCATATTTCTTTTTATATTAAGTTTACGAGCTTAAGCAGTCCAACAAGTGCGTCTGTGATTAAACAATCAAATATCCATCCAATTTACACGAGAAAATTTTAGAAAAACTCCTCATTAGATGGTTTCCCAGGCTTGATTCAATAGAGGAATTTTGAAAGATGGTTCTATTGTTGCGAATTCGTTGTTTTTATCGCAGACACGGAAAATGGTAAGCAAGAAATTTTAATGTTATAAATCTACTTTTTCTTCTAAAAGTGCTAACTGTTTACGGTTGCTCTCACGATAATGTGATGAGTTTTGCAAATTTATTACTTGAATTTCCGATTGCTACTCAGCTAATTTCCTTTTTCTCGAAGAAAATGAAGACGTTATTTGGGACGGATATTAAACGCGACGTTCGAAAATAACTTATTTGCTTACATTTTTCTTCTTCCTACATACATTCTGGCAAAACATTCGGGCGTTGACACTTACCTGAAAAAAAAATAATAAATATAAATAAAATGTATAATTTTATAAAAGTTTATAAACATAAATAATAAACATAATAATTTGTATTTCTCTTTATTAATAAGAAAACGCCTATTCAAACTATTGAACTACAATGTTACCAAAAAATTAAACCACTTTCAAAAATTGAGTTTTATTATTTTTCTCTTTGGAAGCAGACGTAAATGCTTAAGTCCGTTTTTTTTTCTTCTTATTGTCTATTTCTATTATTTATTTAAAAATTAAAAGAAAAATAATCATTACTTTTATTGTGTGAGATTATTGATCTGCCTTTCTAATGAATGAAATTGAAAGTTGAAGACCGAAGAAATTATAGAAAATTTTCTTGATATTTAAGAAAAGAACTAACTATTGACTTCATATTTGATAAATCATTCATTTCTAAAATCTATTTTAGTTAATAGAAAATAAAAAGCAGAGCATTAGAAAACAGAAAAAAAAATTAAATAAAACTTCATTTGTATTACTTATTCCAATCATTGTAGTAAAAAACCAAGATTGAGATAACATATTTTAAATGTCGGTACCTAGTTTTTCTTTTTCCAAGGTAATTTTTATTTATGATACTTTGAACCAGTGTTTCTCAACTTTTTAAATGAGCCGCACAACTTTGAATTTGAAAATGTCTTCGCACCCCATTGAAAAATGTATTTGTTTTTTTTAGTTTAGAAAATTACATTATTTGCAAAAATTATCAAAAATTTCATAATTTATATTACATTAGGGGCTTCTTCCGCACCTCCAAAAATACCTACACTGCACCCCTATCGGAGACACCCTCACAGTTTCATTTGCACATTCACCGAATTCTACTTAATTGGAAAAATAAAATATGATTTTTTCCAATTCAAAACAAAATATTGTATTAATATTTATACATAAGTTGACATAAGTCATATGAGTCGGGGGTCTATTTTGACTTCCACTGAGCCTGTGAGACTGACTCACCGAACTCCTGAGGCTCAAATGAATCCATGTTAAGAACCAAGCTCTATGTCATTGTTTCCCAAAGTGGTTCCATGAAATCTAGGGGTTCTATGAAAAAATTTTGAAGTTCCACGAGACAAGTTATCGTATGATAAACTACAATACGTTTATAACAATACATCAAACTATTAATGTAAGGTACTACATGCAAATTTCTAGAAATTCTTCTTTACTGCGACACGTTTCAACAGTTTTTGGCTGTCATCATCAGGTAATGGTTATTTTGTGAGTTGTAAACAAATTTCATGTAGGTTTTTTTTCAGGCATTTGGAATTCCACTTTTCAATCTCTTTTTTAATTTAGTTAAGATTTTCAGAATTAAATTTAATTAGACTCCACATTGCAGCCTCAGAACTTATAGTTTGCTGAATTCCTATTTCACCTTGATAAGACTAAGCAGTAGATCAAACTTAAGCAACCGGCGTAACATGTTCTACGTTATTCGACTGTATCAGTTCCAGGGTTCATTATTCCTAATTTCTTATATCTCCATTCATTCAGAGTACCACATTTCTACAGAATGTGATACTCCGGTTGATATATGATGGCAACCCCAGTGGTATGAATAATTTTTACCTTAGGTTCCACCCTTAAATACCAGCACCTGAGTCATTTCTTATCACAGAATCATCTGTATACAGGACAATACTATGTGGCAAAATTTTTCTTACATATTTCCCATTTCGTCAGTGATCTTTTTATTGTCATTAAGAAGAGTACATCAAAATCGATCTCTTCTTTTACCTATTTTAGTTGTAGATCCTTATGTATATAGCCGTTATTTAAATACCACGGTGCTTGGAGAACAACTATGAGGGTTTTTGGTTTATATCTCTGTTTTATGTCGATATTCGAATTTAAGGCTGTTCCCCAGAGTTGTTCTCCGTATATCCAGATTGGTTTCAAAATCACTTCATACAGATAGTATTTTTAAATGCGAGTAATATTTGTTACTGCAATTACAAAAAAAATCCTCTACCAAATCTGCCTACTCATGGTTGTAACCAGGATTGCTTTTTTTCATGTCCGACTTATTTTTTACTTTAGACGCGGGGCTTTGTTGGTCTTTTGCATAAGTAATACAGCCTTAGTGCACACCGACGTTACTTACGTTGTAAAGTTCTATTAATTCTGTCTATTGTCATTTCGGTTATCTGTTATAATGACTTCAAAACGATTTCATTTAATTCGTTAAAAACTTCTAAAATATCTTATTCATTCTATTAGAAGTTGTTTTAATATGTATTATTTTTAACGATGGTAGTTGACTTTATCCATTATTGCCCAGATCTGGCTACAATTATTTATTTATATTATTCTATGCTCCCTATTTGATTCTTATGCAACTTTCATGTAGAACAAAATCCCCTTGGGGCTGTATATTGGCCGTTTTACCAACAATTCATTTCGAGGGAACATTATGTGTTTCATCTTCTTTATGACATACATATATTATTAATCGACAGAAAAAGACTTCTAATTTACTAAAAATGTAGTATTAACGGTAATCTCTCCTGTTGAATGGTTTCTAATAAGATTACGTTTTCCTCATTTTTTTAGAGTTGTTGAAATTCTTTTAGAATTTAAGAAATATTAACTGAATTGTATTCCATTATAGGAGTTTTCCCAGTTTTTTTTTCCAAAAAGAGGGATTTGGTCAAGTACAATTATGCCCCTTTTAAGAAGTTGTAGTATTTTTAAATTTTAATTTGAAATAAATATGGACAATGATAAATATTTTTTTATTTGGATGGATAATAAAAATTAAATAATTTCAAAGATAATTAATCGTAAAACCATCTATCATTAAAAAACAAGAGAAGCCGGTTGGAACAAAGTTATTTCGCTATATAGTACGAGTATATATCATGTATTAAATAAGAAAAAATAAACTAACAATGATAGAATAATTAAATTAAAAACAATTAAAAAATGGAAGAATGTTAAAAATTGTACTAATCATAAATTTTCTTTGATTTATGAAAAAAGTTATTTATTTTGATCTTTCTAACATTTCTCTCTCGCTTCTTTTTTCTTCTACTTTATACAATATTGCAGTAATATATAGAAATATACTGTCCGGGTATTAAAGAAACGAGTAATATGCATAGAAAAATGCTAATAAATACGAAAATACAGATATGACAAACATAATTGCACTACACTGGATACAATTGAAGGTACAATTGAACTATAATATGGTAAAAGTGTCGTGACAGTTAAAGTCTTATACTTTTATCAGTTTAGTTCTTATTCATCAATTGTTTGAAATGTAATGTTCGATGAAGAACATCATTCAAATTAT
This sequence comes from Sisyra terminalis, assembly GCA_958496175.1. NCBI lineage: Eukaryota > Metazoa > Arthropoda > Insecta > Neuroptera > Sisyridae > Sisyra > Sisyra terminalis. The sequence continues at coordinate 29,378,870 of OY292278.1, forward strand.
TTTTTTCACTTACTATGATTATTTGATTAGAATAAGAAATAACTTTATACTTGGATTTGTCTTGAAAAATTGGAATACAATATTTGATAAATATCCGAAGGTAATAATGCAATAGGTACTCGGTACTCGGTATTTTCGAATGATTTGATTGAAAAAAAAAATTCAATAAACCATCAACTGAAATAATTTTAATTAAAATAACAAAAGTTTAAAAGCTCTGATATTTACATAAAGTGAAATTGCTATCATATTTCGTATGCGAGTATCTAGAGGAAAACGAGTTACCTTAAAATTAAATTAACGAAACACAAAGCAACATTTTTTTTAACTTTTGATAAAAAATATATTTAGTTACACAGCCTACAGAAAAACGTTTTTCACAAATACTTCATTGTATTTCCTAAAGCTTTTATTTATCTAAAAAAATCCCCATTTCACTATTGCATTATATATTCCAAAAATAATTATCTCTATAAAATTCCCAATGGAAAATAGTGGGAACAAAATCATTCATACATTATCTCTTATCAAAAATGTTTAGACTGCAAAATTCAAACCCTGATTTATGACCGGAGGTATGTTACGATAAAAAATTGTCGATTAATATGTTTTTTATTTTATTCATAATGATATGCTTATCCATACGCCGCAATAGGAAAGGCTCTTCAGGTTTGTTTATTTTGAAGTGACGATGATGTCATGCTGACGTATTGGAAAATATTGAATTCGATCACTACAAATCAATCAATACTTTTCAAGTTTCACCTATAGTATTTTGATTACATCTGAAACTTATTATATTACGACTAATTTATTTTTAGAATCAAGGACGAAAAATCATCAAATAATTTTTCTGCTTATAATAAAATTAATGATTACCGAATAGGTAAGTAATTAAATAATAATTATAACAGAAAATAGCAGGAAACATTAATTATACTCCCTTATTAAATATGTATATAAAAATTATGTTGACTATTTTTAACACATTATTTATGTATTATATATTTTTTATAAAACCTCTTTTTTGTCTTTTATATACAATTAATATCCTATGCAAAGTGCTTACAAATTTTAGCTTATGTGGAGGATTGACCAAAGTTATTTAATACTTTAATACTCTGGCAAAGAATTATCATTGAAAAACATAAAACAGAAAAAGAACTGAAATGGATTTTGGACCGTTTGGTTGTTATTATGCCTAATATACACTTGTAGACAAAAATCATACAACTCGTGTCTATAGACAAAGTCCTGCGATTGTCTACAAACCACCTATTCTGAAAATTACAGAGGAAAAGCACACGTCTATGGTCTCCCATTTTGAATGGAAAACTTTAGACATGTTGTGCAACATTTTGTAATTTAGGGTTTGAAACTGCCGACTTTCATCAATTTATTGTTTTGTATTTTTAGATTTGGTTTGAATACACAAAGTGGTCCTATGAAAAGGCATTATACTAACTGAAGATGTTTCCATTTTACATTGTTTATGGGATGTCATATCGGAAAATTGTAAAAACTATTGTAAGGGCTGATATTGGAAGACATTGACGAAAAATATGAAATCTCTTTTACTGTGCTTTTTTACGTGTTCTTTTACGACTTTTACTGTGAAAAAAAATAGATTAGGTGTGGACGCCAACAAAAGCTCTAAATCGTTTTGGATTTTGTTCGTAACCATCTACAAATAAAAACAAATAATTTATCCATAGACAGTCGTATAGCTTTGTCGCCTAGTGTAGAAGAGACTCAAAAGAAACATATATAATGGATATAAATACAGGAACCTGGAAAATTCAGAAAGAAAAGCCTCTTCATATCGACGTGAAAATCATTCAACTAGAAAATTTGGCCTAATTTAAATGTTTATGAAACATCATGAACGAAGCAAATGCACTAATGAATTTAAAAGCTTCTTGCTATGCGGAAAATTGCATTTAGAGACAAAAAAAATCCCTTCATTGGAAAATTATGACTAAAACTTAAGAAACAGTTACTGAATCTTGTAGAGTGCAGCACCGTATGAATCGGAAATATGAACTCTTAGGAATTAAGAAAGACAGTATCTGAAAGACTTTGAAATGTGATGCTACAGAAGAATGGTAAAAATGAATGTACGAGACGACCGAAATACGTAGAAGTGTTGAAAAAATCAACGAAAGAAAAAAAATTATCTACGTTGCAACATGAAATATATTCTTGAATGAAAATGTTTCACATTTGATGGTGTAGAAGGAAAACTGGAAAGATCCAAGAAAAAAGAAGAATAACGAAAATATATTGAAGAGGAATGAATTACCTTTACCTAAAGCAGCAGTCGCCAAACTCTTTGACCTCACGGACCACTAAATTTATAATTTATATCCTGCGGACCATTAATAGGATTTTTCAAGTGTTAAATATATTACAATAAGAATATTCGGCTCAAGTCTCTTTCAGAACAGTCAAATCTGGCAACCTTGCACTTTCTACTTTGGTTCTAATTTAGTCACAAAAGAGAAAATTATACCATTTCAGAATTTTAACAAAAAAAATCGCGAGTAGAATAAAAAAAAAAAGTAGAAAATGCAACGTTGCAGATTTGACTGTTTTAAAAGGGACTTGAGCCGAATATTCCACATTTCTTTACGGACCAATGAAATTTTTTCCTAAGGACTTCGGTATAAGACAGACAACGCAGATGGGCAAAATTAAACAAGTTGAACCATAATATTCTTACGCACTTAGGAAGAAAATCATAAATTAAATTGCTTATTAATTTTTTGCAATTAATTTTAGGATCGGTATTTCCAATAGATAGGTAATATCATTAAAATAGCAAAATTTATCTGTAAAATAAATCCTACACATACCACTATTCTTAGGTATTATAGAAATATACGTTTCCTCTATCCTTCAGATAAAATTTTATATGGAAGATCAATTTGACTATCTAGATGTGAAAATACCATTCCTTATTATTGGTACCTATCGTCGCTTTATAATAGTCAAGATTTTTTGTGAGTCTAGGGTAAACAAATTCGTACATGGAGAAACATTAAAAATGTGCTCGATACGAGAATTAAACCCAGCAGCTACTAGTTTTCGAGCGGCCATCTGGACCACTCAACCACCAGTAGGCTCCTTACTGTATTATTGTTATTTTCTGTAGAAGATCTGGAAATGTCACGGAACAATAACCAGCAATTAAAACAACCATCCGTTTTACATTGACTAAAATTAATGATCTTATATGAAATTCTTAATTAATGGTAGAAAATATTTTTAATTGGAAGATCCTTCTACAAGTATAATCATATTTTTTGAAGAATTTAAGCATTTGATGTTTATAGTACAGTATTTTCTTCATCCTCCCATTGGAAATCGTATTCTTATTTTTCATAATAAATAAAACAAAATTTTAGGTTTGTAAATCAAGAATTGGAAACGGTAGTGTCTTGAGACTTTAGGGTAACTAAACTACATAAGTCAAATGACCGTTTATTTGATTGTTTTGTAGAATTTGTACATTGCATTTAAAGTTTTACGATTTCAAAGAGTTACTGCTAAAGATTTTAAGTTGTAAACGAGTGGCCGAGGAAACCGCTTCGAAACTAATAGCTTAAGAACTTAGTGAAGAAGAATTCTTTGTCTTTATGAATAGGTAAGTATAGTTTGAGTTCTCCCTTGGAAATAACACTCTGTAATCTAAATACAATTAATTACGTTTTATACTAAGGGGTAATAACCGCTCCTAAATTAATGTATGAAAAAAAATAAAGAAATAATTAAATATGTTTTCCTATCAAAGGTTATTGTTACGTTAAATAAACATTAATCAACTGGGTTTCGTAATGGCGTTTTTAATTTAAATTCCCAACTTTTTCGATCATCGCATTGTCTTTCTTGAACGTCAAAATATAATTGATATATTTTTAGTTCGACTAATTCTTATAGTTTTTTTGCTTGCCTCCATACAGGTTGGTAGACGGATTGTGATGTCAGTCTTCCACTTCATTGTTACAAAAGTTTTTTTCGAATCCAATTGTACGATAATTGAAAATTTTCTGCTTATTTACAATAAACGAATAGCCAGAAAAACTAAAACAAAGCCGTCATTGAGAGAAGTTTCACAAACGCTTATAAAAGAAGAAAAATACAGCACAAGATGAGTTATTCAAGAGTGCTATTTTAGTAGCAAAATGGAGACAATGGCCGAGGAAGTTTGTAAAAAGGTATACATTAAGAAGCAGAGATGTAGGCTTTTGAAATATGCACGTAGATATCTTTTCCACTTTTCTCAAAGATGTTCGTCCGTTGTAAAGAAGCTCTTGTTTAATTGTAATTTACGTAAGCTTCGAAAGCTCGCGAATGTTTTCTTGTGCCACTGCCGGTGAAACGTTCAAGATGCACTCTTGGCAGAGATTCGAGATTTGTGGGTATCTTCCGTGTTATTGAATGGCAAAGAACAAAAAAAAAACTATCACGTTTTCATGTAGAAAATTTTCATTGCACATTTTCCAGATGATGATAATGAGATAAGAATGTAACATTGGTTTTTATCTTTCACGGTTATCGCTAAAATCACAACTCTTTAAAAGCATGGTGGGTAATTAAATTTTAATAGTAAACATGTGTGATCAACAAACACGATTTTTCGTTGAACAATCGCATTCTTTGTACTTAGAAATTGTTTGGACATACTTATCAAAAGTTTATTTTTATTTAAGTATTTTAAAGTAAACGAGGAAAACGAAACCGGGACGTGCTTAATCTCACAATTAAAGATTTTTTTCTTTTAAAAATAAGCTTCATTGAAATTTGTAATTGTAAGATGGTACATAAAAGAATATACAAAATTATTGGCAAACTATTGAAATATGTTTTACCATGATTCAAATGTCCCAATGTAAACCGGTATACAAAAATTTAAAGCGGAGTTTACTAGTGGGCGATCGCTCGAGGGATCAAGGTGACCATTCCAAAATTGGTAGATACTGGATTCGATTCTTGTGGCGAGCAAATTTTCAGTATTTCTCTGATTACGGACTTTTATTAGAGGCACTAAAGACCATAAAATAATCTTTAAAAAATTATAAAGTCTAATATCATGTACATCTGGATCAACTAATGTCCCTAATGTCAAAACTGTCGAAGATAGTTTTGGAAACTTAATACTAATATGATCGACAATAATGCTTTTTCTCTCTGAAAAAATGGGTTAAATAGAAACAAATATAAATTTAAAGAGAGAATGAGTAGAAGGAAACAAGGGTGGATCTAGTTTAAAATTGATAAGTATTTTATTTACTTCCGAATCACAATCAATTAATGGATAAAAATATATATAAGTCTTTGAGATTCAATTAAATTTATTAATTCTGTATTATTACCTGATGATGACAGTTTAAAACTGTCGAAACGCGTCGTAATAAAGAAATTTAATTGAATCTCAAAGACTTATATATATTATTATCCATTATTTGGTGGATTCAGTGTTTTTTTCTGGGGGGGGCACAATATCATCTTTCATTTGCAAGTGCGTGAAAGGGATCACGAAAAAATTTCGCAATTCCAGTCAGAAATAGACTAGTTTCACTAATGTTCTTTCTGTTATTTTATTCATATAGTTTCTCAACTTTAATAATTTGATTTGCTTCTAAGTATGTACTGTTATAGAATCTCCACAGTACACAAAAATACCCTGGGGGGCACATCCCCCCCTAAATCCGCCCTTGGAAGGAAATATTAGAAGCACTATTTGAGAATCGGTAATGTCCATTATAGAATAAATGCGTCTTTAATTTTAAATTAAAGTTTCACTGTCTGCTAAAGTTTTAGTACACACTTTAAATTAAAAGAATTGAAATTTATCTAAAAAAATTTGTAAAATGCATCCGATCGATTGTCGACTTATTCGTAATCGACTGTCGACCTGTTTGCGATCGACCGTTCGATCACCCCTGAACTAGATATTAGATAATTTATTTTTCCAAAAATTATCCGAAGTTTATTTTGGGTATTTCGTTACCCTTAAAAAAATAAACCTAGATACTTATCTAAAGTTACTTAAAAATATAATTTTTTAGTTACTTTATATACTATGTACGAGTATATACTAAGTTTCGTTACGTATTAAATAAAGTTCTTAGATAATGAGATAATGTATTTCATATCTTTTAAAATTTAGAAAACAGGAAAGTATGTATCGTATATCTAAGCCCATGTAAACACAATACACTTAAATAAGCGATAAAAGATTACTAGAAGAGGTAGGTATATATTGAATTTTTTAGAACTAAACAAAATAAAACTCTCAACCAGTGGTTCTTAATCTGTGTTCGATCGGACCTCAGGGGTCGGTGAGTCAATCTCGCGGGTTTGGCGGAAGTCAAGACACACCCCCGACTCATATGATTTATGTATAAATATATATATATATCTTTTGAATTTGAAAAATCGTACTTCATATTTCCAATTAAGAAGGGTTTGGTGAATGCAGATATGAAACTGATGGTGATCAGTACTTCCAACAAGATTAAGAACCACTGCTCTACATGAAATAGAATTATATATAAAAACATCAAAACATATCAATCACAAAATTATATCGCCCCCCTTACAGTAAAAATTTATTAACACGCAGTTCCCGATTTTTGGGTCACTTGCTAAGGTTTGGGTCCCCGGTGCAACGAGAAAGTAAAAGTGATTGAATTTTCGAAAAGTAACGGTTAGCAAAAAAGGCTAACAAAAATTAACTCTTGTTATTTAATACTCGTAATTATGAGAGTGTAGTTAATTGTTGGTGGTGGGAACGGCTACCACAAGGTAGGAAGTATTTATTTACTTTTATTTAATTATTAAAATATTATTTAATACATCTTATTGTTCTATTTACATAATATTTCGGAATAAACTTTATTTTATTTTCTTTCTTATTTTTAAATTGTATTGTTCATTTATGAAAAAAAATCCATTGGATAATAAGTCGTTTTAAAGTAAACTTTATTTTGTATAACCAAGTAGTTAGGTACCCCATTTTATTGATTACTGCGTACTTTATTTTTTATTACTTTTTATTATACTTTTCGGTATCTAAGTTACCTTTTTACGTTACAAGACAAAGTTCTTTTTAAAAAGTATCTAAGATACTGATTACTTTTAGTCAAAAAATAATGGAACTAAAATACTGTAACTTAGTAGCCTTAAAGTAACTAAGGTACTTTTTTCTGACAGCTCTGGTCCCTTTATAATAAACTTTATTACAATTCGGTTTGGTTCAATGAAGCTTCGCACCAAAAATTCTTCCATTTTTCAAGAGCTTATTTGATCTAATTTATAATTTTGTTTAAAAGTAAACAATTTTTTAAATGATAAGAAAGATTCGCGTAACAATAAATTTGTCCTTTCTATAAATAAATTGGATAATGGATATATTTCAACAATGAGATAATGAACATATGAAAAATTAAACATTCGAATAATAGATAAATAATGACACAGTTTTTTATGTCAAGAAAGTTCTATTTAAATAAATTTTACTGATAAGATAACAAAGTTCTACTTGCTATTTTTAGATTTGGAAAAATAAAATGTTTTTTTTTTTTTTAATAACGAACCTTTTGAGGAATTGTTTTAAATTTATAAGGCATTACTATGCTTAATTTATTTGAATGAAAGTAGGATTGAGGTGGAAGTTGATATTAAAATTTTGGAGTTTCAAATAAGCAATTATTCCTTCTCCAAATTCCATTATACTTTCAACGATTTTAAGGGTTTTTAAAGGGTATAAATAGGAAATTCTCAAGAAATCTCGAAATTCTTGTTCTTTTAGTTTTAACAAAAATCTAAGTAACCTATAATGGTATTTTTTTTTCTTGAAAGGAACATTACTTGAGCTAATGATATTGGTTATAATTTAAGAATTATATTAATATCTATATAAAATAATAAATAAATAGTACTCTGAAAATTATTCCCTCACTATGTCCCAAACTTGAGATTAGCACATTTTAGAACTGTTAAAACAAAAAATTTTTGAAAAAATTATTTGATTTGACTAATCGATTAAAAAACATAATAGATTTTCAAAAATCTTTTGAGTTTGGAATGTACAGTAAAGAATATGTTTTCAAATATATTTTTTTATGTGTTTCATAAAAAAGAATCATTCCCTCACACCTTTACTAACAGTCGATATATGAACGCATCTGTGATTACTCATGAAAACTCTCATCGATTTTTAATTGTTGGCGATAATATCAATTATCTCACAAATTAAGTCATCTTACGTTTTAGAGTATCTGTTCAAAAAAAAAAAAAAAATATGAAGAATTTTTCAAGATTACATTTTCAGTCGTTATTCCCTCAAATTGAAAAAGATAGAGGTATTTACTATATGTTAATAGTAATTGCAATTTAAAGTAGGTTGTCAGGGACGGTAAACTTATACAAAAATTCAGATATAACAAAAATTTATAAACTAATATTTTATAAGTTATACTTCATTTCGTCATTCCCTCACTTTAAATTAAAACGAAGGAATGACGATATATGAGGTAGTGACTTTAAAACTAGTCGAACTTGATTTTTTTAATTTTATTTCTTATTTAATCCTTAAATTCACCGGTTTTTCTTGTTTAAAGATGTGAACATCATTCGTATTGACTTTAGAGAAAACTATTGCTGTAAGTACAAAGCAAAGATAAAAGTAGTTCCTTTCAACAAGACAATAACACTTTACAGAAAAGTATTATATTTACGTAACAATAATACTGTTAAGGTCCAAAATTTTGACTCACTATCAAAAAATAACAAACACGATTCAATAACGGTATGACCTATAAAAACTGCTCCCTCACTTTCAAAATAAGAAATCATCCTATAATTCCTCTAAAATAAGTTTAATCTGGGGATCACTATATTGGTAAAATCTAGTTATATAAATACATATATAAAAATCATACCATAAACATAAATTTGAACAGAATTTCAAACTAAAATATTTGTGACGTATTGCTCAGATACGTATTTCGATTGCCAAGCAACCTTCCTAAGTGGTCGTTAAGTAGTTTGGATTGCTCCGTAACTGGAAGATTACTTGGCAATCGAAATACGTATCTGAGCAATACGTCACAAATATTTTAGTTTGAAATTCTGTTCAAATTTATGTTTATGGTATGATTTTTATATATTATTATATTAAATTATCTACATAAATTGGACCACAATATATTTTATATATTGTATAATCCAGGGATGGCCAACAAGTCGACCGCGGTTGAAACAAAGTTGAACAATTTGTTCTAATTTAAATAAATGTTTGAAATTCTTAATTCTATAATTTTCTTAATTTCTAATAGTGTGAAAATGTAATTTTTGACAAAAAGTGAAGGTTTGCAATTTAAATCGGCGATATAATGACTTCTTTAATTATCTTCTAAAATTTTAAAATGATTTGCCCCTATCCATAGTCGACCGCAGACTATATTTTATGGAAAAAGTAGCCCCTAAAAGCTAAATGTTTGGCCACACCTGGTATAAACAGTAACTGTTCAAAGTCAGTGAAGAAATCTTATTTAACATTAAGCTTAATTCTTTCTTATTAAGTATGTTAAAAATTTAAAAATATATTTTACGTAGGAAATGGTTTTTCGATTCCAGAGAAAAATCATTCAGAATATCTGGTTTGGGTAAATATAACTGGTGAAAATTGGTTATAGAAAGCTCTTATTTATTAAACTGCAACTTAACTGACATCGACTTACATGAATGCTTTTGCTGTATATTTTGTTTTTCCTGAAATATAGCTAATATCCTTGATTTTTAAAATACATTTATTAAATATAAATTTGACATACAACAGTAATACTTTTTTCTTGACAACATCAACTAGGTATTTTTTGTAATAACGTATCACAAAACATTAAAAACTTAAGTTAACTCAAATGATTTTCATAGAATATATATTCAACATTGGATGTTGAAACGTTAACGCATATCAAATTTAGCTCGACATTGCAATGTAAACACAGGATTTTGGAATTTCCATCTAGTGACATATACATATTTCAATGTGAAATCCTTGCCCAATGGCTCCTCGTTACATAAAACATCAATATCCCTACAATGTTCCATTCCGTCACATAGTTTTTTGGCAACAAATTTTTTCACGTGAGCTATAGTTGCTTGAGCTGAGCACCGAATAAATAAGCGTTTAGTCGTTTTCAATTTCGGGTGCAAACATTCTAAGCAAACGGTTACTAGTTCTTCATGTTTACTGATTTCCGTTTCGGTGGCCGGTTCTTTGACTTTGTCATCTTCGGCGGTCGCATCCTCGACATTTTGCGGAATGTCACGCGGACATGGCAGTCCACGTGAGCGGTAAAATTCGCGTTCTTCCTTTTCCTCGTTCTTTTGCAAATTCGGCACCAACTTGTAGACGATGTCTTGCATTGTCCGGTCATGAGAAATGTATTGTAAGGGATGGGATTCGTGTACGACCACATTGCAAGACGGACAGATTTTGTTGTTCTCGAAATGCTTCACTAAACAACTCTTGCAAAATGTATGCAAACATTCGGTGATTGTGGTCGCGTCGATTAAATAACCGCGACATATTCGACACGTGATAATGTTGTTCAGTGACTTCAAACGAATTTTCCGCTCCATTTTCTGGCCGGCCAAACCTTTCCAAAGCTCATTTAATAGTTTGTCCTTCATTCGGATCGTTTAATTTTTAACTCTGTTAAAAAAATTAAACTTTATTATTTCAATCATTTGTGTTACATTTGGACATTGAAAATTTTCGATTTGTTCTTTCAAACGTAAAATTGACGGTAATTCTGCAGAAATATTTGCGATTAACTTCGATTCTTGAAAATAAACATTTTATTGTGTTTATCTTGACACTAATTCTGAATTTCCATTAATGAGTGAATTCACAATGACACGATTAAAATTACATATCTGACTCATTAACACTATTATGACTCAATTTATGTAGCATATTTGTTCCGAGTGAAAATTTGTATAATGTTTTAAAAGGATGTGGTTAGATTATCAAATTTTGATTCATTTTGAAGAAACTTTTATTATAATAAGTTATTTTGTGGATACATAACTTTTCCGTAAATAAAAGGAAACAAAATTCTAAAAGCTTTTGATCTGTGTTTATGAATAATTTTATTATACGATAAGTGATGAAATTGGATAAATGAAATGAAAGAAAATTATAAAATGTGATTTTAATAAAAATAAAAGCCGTAAGTCGCTAGGCATAATTGGTAGAACAACGTTTTCTGATGCACATTGCAGTTCGCTATATTTAGCGCAACAATCGGTAAGAATTATAATCACTGAAAATCATTATACAAAATCATTATGAAATTAGTGATTTTTATAGGTCATGAAAATAGTATATTTATTCGATAGAGCAATTAGTCAATCGATCTCCTCGAGATTAAGAAATTATAGTTCCAAGTTACGATTACAAAATTGCGTATACTGAATGTATTTTTCTTGAAACCCCAGCGAAATATAAATATTTTTATTCTATAATTGATCATTGTTGCTGCAAAGAGTATAAAAACAATGCAAATTATAGTTGTTTAGATCGAAACTTCGTAAATTATTATCAGTTATAGGACAAGATTCCGAAAATATATAAAAAAAGAACTTTTAGACCAAAACGGCGCATATGGAAATCCAATAATACCTCGAGATACGAGTTTAATTCGTTTTGTAACCTTGCTCGTATCTAAAAGCAATTTTTCCCATTGAAATGAATTGAATTGCTATTAATCCGTTCCAGCTCCCAAAATACCACTTCAGTTGTTTTTCTTAGCTGTTATTGAACAGGAATATTTGAACACACGCTGACTTTAAACACATTGTTTATACAAACTACAAAATATGTTGTGGTGTTATCTATGTAATGTTATTTACAAAAATAATCTATAAACATAATTTGGAACAAAAGTTCAAACATGTGCATTATTGACGTATCGCCCAGATACGTATTTTGATTGCCAGGTTTCATCCTCAGTGGTCATCAAGTAGTATTGTATCACTCCGTATTTGCTATGTGATGAGTCCTGACTCTGTTATGAGGAAGATTGCTTGGCAACCGAAATACGTATCTGGGCAATACGTTAATAATATATTTGTTAGAACTTTTATCCAAATTTAAGTTTATAGATTACCTTTTTAAATTATATTACATAAATAAGACCAATATAATATATAACCAATTCTATAGAACATTTTACTGTGAATTCCTTTAAGTCTTCAGAAAAGAGTGCATTAAAATATATTTATCCACTATTAAAAGTTTTTTCAATTGTTATTTACCGTCGCTTTTTAACTACTAAGGTCTTACGCGATTCTAGCGTTAAAGGAAATTCGTAATCGAGAAATGTCAAAAATTTTGCTCAACACGAGGATCAAACCCAACATCCACCAGTTTTGAAGCGGTTCACCTTGACCACTCGACCACCAGTAGGCTTCCTATCAATTTGGAAGCAGTCACCTTGACTATTCAGCCACCAGTTGGCTGTTTATTTAATTATGATAGAAAAAAAAATTTTCTACACATACATATCTCTCTGATTCATCAATGATATATCTACTTTGATAGATTCAATAATTTGTTGCGGCCAATTCTTTGTGAACTTCACCAATTGGTTCATAATCCCAACCTTTTGCAGGAATTATATCTGCTATAATAAACAAATATTCTTAATTTATCAAACGGCACCGAGTTTCTTCATTTTTACGAGTTTGTTATATTACAAGAAACAATAAATTTGACCAATAGTATGCATAAATGAATCAAAAGAAAAAACAACTTTTTCAAAGTTTTATACAAAAAAAAAAATGTTCAGCTTTTTTTTATTCTACTATTGAGTTAGTGGACAAATATTTGAACTCAGATGATTTGATTTTAAAAAATGCTTTCAAGAACGGGCCGTCGCACGGAAGACCCCCTTAATTTAATTAATTTAGTGAGAATTTGTTCAAAGTTTTCAATCCAATTAAAAACCGCTTTGTTCTCATATAGATAATGAAGACATTTCTCAACACAAATATTTCCATATCAATCATTGAATTATTTGTTTGCATAGGAAGTGCAATTTGGATTATAATGACATATTCCAGCTGTCCAGATAATTTATTACTTACTTAACACATGAAATGCAAATGAAACAATGAATTCAGTTCGTCGTAAGATCTTGTATACTTAGTAATTAATTAAATTTTTCAATTATTGGCATCGGCCAAGTGTGAAATTGAATCGTCGTCACTGCATTATTCTCTCTTTTTTATATTCATAACTTCAATTAGATGTTACGAAGATGAAAATAAATTCATAATTGATTAGAACCTTTACATTCAATGAAGCAACCAATAGAAATTTCAATGGATTAACTATTTTGTAATAGTTTCACTTTCACAAATTTTGCAAACTTTATTAATTTTTTCTGGCAATAAGTTGATGAAAAAAAAAACGGGCAAATAATAATTTATTTTATGATGCCAAGTTTTTATATTCGATTGCGATTGTAAAGAATTGCTTGCGAACTGTGAACTATCGCAATATTAAGGTCAATGGAATCAAAATCGTTTTTTGCGTGTCTGCAAAAATGAGACATACAAAAACATTAGTGAATGCTGCGTATTGAACGGTTTCAAGTAGGTATGGAGTTGCGATATAGGGCATTCGCATATACTCCATATATACTCGTATACTCCACTTGGCTCTACTTCAGCTGATTTTGACAATTTCGTTATAATAAAGGCAAAACGGAGCCAGACAGACAGGTATTAAACCTCGGGTCGTTATACCCAACGAAAAAAACGATAACTTTCTGCAGAATGCGTACGTAACATCGAAAAAAGTAAACTTGAAATTTGAGAGAATATTGACCTAAAATGTACATATATAAACCAAACAAGTTTGTATTCAAAGTCTAGTCTATATTCTGCGGAGACGTAAAAGTAGCTTTTAGTTTCAAACTTAAAAGTTCATTAAAAAAATGATTAATGGATATTCATATACAACTTTACTATCGTACCTATTAATTTAACGATAATTAATTTTAATTTAAACTATAATTGCTTCTCTTATTTTAAATGCACGTTAAATTATAACCATTGGACAAACATTAATAGATTGTCCTAACCACGATCTTTAAGAAACTGAGTTTTAAAAATCATAATTTTTTCTATGAAATCTCATCTACTACCTTTAACTTATTAAATAATCGACAATAAATTACATAATAGAAAATATTATTCCAACTTGGTTGTTAGAATATTATTAGTTATGGATGCGTGAAGTCGTAACCCTTTAAGATGTACTTAAGACTTAATCTTGTCTCATCTCGCCTCAAAACCGAGATTGCGACACTCAAAATTATTATAAATAGTGCTTTCATTAAAAGTTTGATAAAAGCATACAAATTAAATTCATTTTCATAATGAAATTGATCTCAAATTTACATCGCATAGCTTCGAGATTGTAACGAGACTTAAACTTTAGGCTCTCATAAGTCTTTAATTTGAGACGAGACTAAGTAAATCTTGTATAGTAGTACATGTTTACTGCATAAAAGTCATATTAGGAAAATCGAAAAGTAATGTCGTTTCTGAACCTATACATTCCATTGCTATAAATCGACTTATAAATTATTTCTAAGTAGTATCAAAGAAATTTTATAATTAGAATGACTTGCTCAATCATAAACGATTAACACATAGTTTTTATTCTAAAATTTTTAATATAAATATAAAATGGTTAAACAAATTGTCGAAGGAATATAAATTCGGTATTGTATGCTCTTCGAGTTTTTCAGGGTAGTAACGCAAAGTTGCTACCAAAAACATTTTCAATATTTATCCAAATACATTAGATTAATTCCAAATGAGGATCCTAAGTTCAAATTCGATAATTTTGAATTCTCCAACTAGTATGAACCAAGAATGATAAAAACTTTAAACAATAAGATTAAGGGACAAAGTGGTACCAAATCCATGCCAGACAGTAGAAGAGCTGTCAAATATGCCTATTCAATCTGGGTCGACCAATCATGTACTCAAAAGTTCCCAAGAATTGGCAATAAAAAAAACTTGATTCTGCAATAATAATAGCAATAATAATCTGCAATAATGGATAATTCAAGACTCCTCTGCAAAAAAAGGGATATTGCTTTATCCACCATAAACGTTCAAAATTATTTCATAAGATTTCTATTTATTTCAATAGCTATAACATGTTCTAAGTGTTAAAACAATTGAAAATTTAAATGATGTTCAAATTGTATTTTTTTAAATATTATTCGTATAAATCAATTGTCAAAAAGTTGATCATAGTTTTGCTATAGTAAATTGAATTAAAAAATATTAGGCATCGGCTTCAGTTAAGTTTAGTTTTAAGGATTTCGGCTGATTTTTTCAACTATATTGTATTTAAACAATATATAAAATATACAATATATAATATAAATATGCAATATATGAATATAATTACATGGATAAGACGTAATATTATTTACAAAAGTAAACTACAAAACATAACTTTGAACAAAAGTTCAAACAAATAAATTATTGACATATCGGTCACATACGTATTTTGATTGCCAAGCAATCTTTCTCAGAGGTCATCAAATAGTATAGGAGTTCTCCGCAACTGTCACGTGTTAACCACTGAGGACGATTGCTTGGCAATCAAAATACGTATGTGACCGATACGTCAAAAATACATTTGTTTGAAATTAGACAATATATTTCATATAGTATTAAAATTGTTTAGGTGAAAAGATTGGCTGAATCCTTAAAACGAAACCAAGTGTTTATAAACATTGTTTGAAGCTAATGCAAAATGTTTCTTAATTCAACTTACTGCAGCAAAAATATTTTAAACACAGCAAAAAATAGAAACATTAGAATACAAGAAGTTCATAATCAAGATTCTAGAGAAACCGCATCGCACATAGAAAAAATGCTTTAACTCGATTTATGGGATGGACAGTGAAGTTATAAATCAAAATGTATTCAAATTTTTAACCACGTAAAAAAGCAAGCGCTTATTTGTGTAGCTTGGCGCTCATCACCACTCAATAGCTAGCCGGTGTTTTTAGTTCCATAAAAATTGTCCTCTTTCAGATGGCGCTTCGTACACCACACTAGATTTTTCTTATTTCTATTTCTCGTCATATGAATGGTCTATCCATATATACCGATCAATGATTTTACACCTAATTCTCTTTTTACACGATAAATACATTCCTAAAAAAATCGTGTAAGAAGATTTTTTTTTCATTTTAACTCGTGTTAAAACATGTTCGGGTAAAAAGAGAATTAGGTATATAGCACAATTTAATAGTATTTTCGTTTAAAATTTTGCATGTACAATAACATTTGTATTACATGAATTGAACGGGACACAAATATCGTTGGTAAATTAAAATAAGCTTAAAGTTTGTCTTTCTATTCAATGTGCTAGGAAACTATACAATTTATTCTTTCCTCGAATAAGACGTTGTATAAAAGGAGAAAAATACTGTATTTAATTATTGTTTGATAGTTTTTATTTAAGACAATTTTTATTTTTAGATTTATTTATTGTTACTGTTGAAGAAGTTTTGTGTGGTAAAAAGATCACTTTAAATCTCTGATTTAAGAAAAAAAAGTAAAGAATGTCTAAAAAAAATAACCATTTCCTTCTTTTTGTTCATTAAATAACATAAAACCAACTAAAAATTTGACCTGGAAACCCAACGATACCATTGAACTAATCGGTTTCTCTGGAATTCTTGAAGATTATAAGAATTGATATACTATACATACACAAAGGATTGAAATAGGAATGCACTTTTTTTCAAAATGCAAAATTTTAAGGTTTGATTATGATATCACCATGTTATAAATATAAATTATTCTCATATTTATTTTTATATGATTTGTAAATGTGTTACTTTAAAGAATTGTAACATAAATGACGTTATCAGGTATTTTATTTTAAATAATGTTATTTATTTCGGATTGAAAATTAATGATATTTGTGACATATTTGAGGTTCTCACGAGTATTTGGTTCATCCTTTTCGATTATTCACTTAGTTATATTCATCACTAATGGGAAACAGGTTTCTTCAATAGATATCCCAAAATTTTTGAAATGCGTTCAAAGTTCTTTTGATGTTTTTGTCTCTGTAGTTTATTATTTTCAATTTGAAAATTTGTCTCAAGTTATAAAAATCCCATTGTGGCTGTGAGAATTTCCCTTTGTATTTTATAATAGTGATGCTTTTTTAAACTTTTTGAAGTCACGTTGTATTTCGAAACAATTTCCATCGTCTTGGTATGAGTCTAGACGAAGAACTATTACGTCATGGTCAGTAATTTTGATGAGAACAAAAAAAATGCTGCGGGCATTTAACGATTATCGAGTCCATTACTTTCATCAAGGGGAGAGATTTAATTCGATTCAATTTACTCATTTTTTTCAATAAAAATATCAAAGTTTTCTTTGATACTTTTATTTCACAGTGGAAAGAAAAATACTTCAGACATTTCGAAATTCAAAAATCGAATTGAAAAGTTAGCAAATAAAAACACCTGACAAGAGTACCGTGAAAAGCACCTGCTTGTCACATCCGAAATATGTAAAATTGGTCTTTCAAGTTTTGAAACACGAAATTAAAGCCATTCTCGGTTGCCGGTTGCAAAATTACAAATACAAAGAAGTCTGATTTGTTTGGTAAAAACATTCCCTCGAAAATAATATATTATGATTTTATATTTAAGAATACCACACAAAAGAAGATAACATCCTGAAATATTTTTTTTATAGTAATATGAAACTAAATGTTCTTCGTGAATAATTTTAAAATATTTCAAAATCTGAAGGTAGGTTTTATGTGAAAAATTTACCAAAAGATTGATCATAAATAACAAAGATTATTATATAAAAATAGAGTATTTCTAATTATTTTTGAAGTTAAATTAATAAATCCTTTGAGGGCTCCTAAAATTCCAGATGTTCATAGAACCATTTGGAACTGTTCTACCTGCCAGGTTGGGTTATACCTAAATAAAGACAGGTACTGTTTACGTTACGTCATTTGTTTATTCCAATTTTGCAAAACAATCTTAGCAGCTTTGTTACTATTTAGTTCCTAGTAGTTAGCATTATTAGCCACGTCTTGCAGGATAAGTAGGTATATCAACTAAAGCTTATGTTAATAAAGAGTTCCTATAAAAGATTATCATTATTTTTCATTTTCGCCATTTTCAAATTAATTTCGGCGTCGAAGATTTAAGGAACATTTGGAAAAACAAATTATAGTGTCAAATTAGATTTTTTTCACTGACTTTGAACAGTTTATATTGAGTATACAATTTATACATAAAATACATTGCGGTTTTATTTATGAAATATAATTTATAAAAGTAAACTTTAAACATAAATAAGAGAAGCTCAAACAAATGTGTTTTTGACGTATTTTCCAGATACGTATATCGATTGCTGAACAATCTTCTTAAATGGTTTGACTCATCACATAGCAGTTACGGAGCGGTCCAATACTACTTGATAACGATAATTGAGGAAGATGCTTGGCAATCGAAATACGTATCTGGGCAAAACGTCAAAAATACATTTGTTTGAGCTTTTGATCAGACTTATGTTTATAGTTTACTTTTGTTATTTATATTATATGAATAAGATCAGAATAATTTTTATATATTGTATTAACAAATTTTAATGTATTATTTAGATTGGCCCCAAAAAATTTGAACCCTTGATATTGATATCAAGATGCTTATCATCGAAATTTTTTATTTTATTTAACCATCACATTGACGCTGAAAGAATTAAATAATATATATTCTTAAAGGAAATTAAATGCTCTACAAAAATGTCTGATTGAAAATTTTCGTCAGATCAACTGTTTCTTTAAAATCGAGCATTAAACATTGATATTTTTTTTCAATGTGCTTTTTTATTTTGGAATTTTGTAATTAATGAACGAATTGATATTCAGAGCAAATTTTTATATATTTTTTATATATTCTTAAAGGAAAATAAACACATAGGAGTGAGTGAAAACCAAATATAATAATTATTGTTCCAAAATTGAGACTCGTCGTTGTCATTTATTTCAACTATCATTTCGATTTCATTCAATTGCCATTTTTTACCATTTGTCAGATGTTGTGTTAATGTTGGTTGTGCATATTTAACGGGTAGCTACTAGTGTATGCTTTAATAGTTTTCATAACATAACGGAAATATTTGTGTTTTAATTCCAACGATGATTAAAGTGTAGCTATCAATTATCAATTAGTTTTTAATTACAATGAAGTACGATATTTTGTTGATTCTTAACATATATATTCCCAATTTGGAAACGAAGTTTCTTTATCAAGAAAAGAACGTATATCTACATAGTCAATTTTAAAAAAAAACTTTTATCTTACTTCTAATTATTTTATTATGAAATAAATTCCCAGACAAAACAATTTTCGTCTCGTTTATTTTATTTTGTTATTTTTTCTTGGATTTTATATCAAATGTTGAAACACCTTTTGTGACCTCATATTTTATAGCAAAAAAACTTTTTGTCACAATACTTTTGAATGTTGTACATGTAACATAGTAACGAAATTTTGGGCAAAAAATTTAGATAATTATTAACTTTAAAAAAACTACTACTAATAAAGATAATTATAATCTTTCACTGCAAGCAAGTTTAGTTACGAAAAAAATTACTCAGACAATATAAAGATGAATTTACTGTTTTTCTCACAATCCCAATATAAATTCAATTGAGAAATTATTTGCAAATAGCGTAACATGATGTAACCGCAATTTTATATTATTTTTTTCCGCATTTAAATCAATGAGAAAGAAATTTGAGCAAATGCAATTTTTCTACGACACTTATTTTTTGAAACGAAACCACTAGAGAAATACTATATTGGTTCATGGCAGTAAATTAATATAATAATCTTGATAAATATGAAAGTGGTGAATTATGTAAAGAGGAAATCAATGAAGTACATTGATTGTTCATTGATTTTCAAGAGGTTACTTTTTTTAGTTGAAGAAATCTTCAATAAGAAGAAACCGCGATTATTTCAAATTGGTCAACAAAAGCATAATTAATTTCGCATTATTGATCAAAGGCCAGGAAGTTGTTACGATGAAAACAAAACGAGGAAGCGAACATTTTATTTTCACTTTTAAATTACCAAAAACAATGAATTAGAACATCTGTTTTCTGAAGAATCAAATAAATTTATAGAGAACGATACAGAAATTTCATTTTTGTGCAATTGAGTAATAATTATTTTAAGTTAACGAAAGTTTATATAGCAAAAACAATCGGTTGAAATGATTGACTGCAAAATTAAATGGAAGTGCATGATTACAGGTGTCTGAAAAACTTTTGGTTTGGAGTTTCTGAAGCGCACCTCCATAAATTCTTATGGAAATGGATAATATTACATGTATTCTTAGTCTAAAATTTCATTCAATATATTGAAATAAGGTAAAAGACTTCAATATTTTTCCAATTTTTTACGTGTTTTGGAAGAACTTGAATAAAGAGTTCCATGGAAAACTAGGTAATCCCCTAACGTATGCTTAGGTATGTGCATGATGAAAGGGGAGATTGTGATGATTGAGAAAAAAAATATTGGTAGGGAAACAGAAACATAAATCCCAAAGCTTTAAAGATCAAAAGTTCAAATACTATTTTATCCCGTAGTTAATTTTCATGATAATTGATTATGGAATTACGTTGATGAATATATGTATGGCCAATGAAGAGGACCCTAGCGAATTAGAAATGCATTGAGACCATTGGAACAAAAATAACTGGAACTAAGAACAAATATCATGAGACAAAAGGAATATTGTGATTTTTGATGTATAACTCAAACAATTCCTGTTTGTGGTTTAAGTTTCTGCTGTCATTTTTTTTAACTTCTGAAGGTTAATAAAAAAAATAATAATGAAATCTACAAATAAATGTTTAAACCACAAAGTTTCACAAATAAAAACAATATTCTAGGAATAAAAAAAAACAACTAAAAACAATCGCCCAGTTATGACACATATATTGGCATGTGTATTTCACAATTGAGTATTCAAGTACTGTAATAGTTTATGGTGTACTATTGGCCAAAGTTGTCAAAGATACTTTGGGAAAATACAAAGATACTAGATAAGTTACTTTGGGTATCTAGTTACTAAGAAATAAACTTAAATACTGATCGTAAGTTGCTTTGAAGTTACTTAAAAAGGTACTTTTTTAGTTACTTTGTATATTATGTATGTACTAACTTTATAATCATATAACTGGTAAAATTCTTAGGTAATCAAATAAATAATTTCTTATCTTTATTAATTTATTAAAAAGGAAAATATGTTTGTCTAATCCCTTGTTACCACAACACACTTTAAAAACTATAGAAGATTAATATGAGGTATAAATTGAATCCTATAGAACAAAACAAAATAAAATTCTAGACCTAATCTCTTGCTATCTAAGTTACTATTCGATATCTAACATACTTTTTAAGTTGCAAGACACAGTTTCTTTGAAAAAGTATCAAAGATACAACATACTTTTTGGTATAAAAATAAAGGAACTTAGATACTTTTAGGTAACTAAAATACTTTTTTCTGACTGCTCTATTTTGGTTTGATGTAATACAACTACTATTGTCAATTCTACAGAACTAAACTACAGAAATAACTTACTAACTAAGCCTACTGGTGGTCGAGTAGTAAAGGTGGCCGCTTCAAAACCTAGTAGGTATCAGGTCCGAATCTCGTATCGAACAAATTTTCAATAATTTTTGATTTACGGATTTTTATGAACCCTAGACTCAAGAGAGTAGCTTACAGCTCGCAATATATAACGGCTTTAATTCAGTAATGCATTTTGAAATCTGTGTGAATTTTCTGAAAGGTACTTTTTACTACAATTGCCGAAGTACACATCTCAAACATTGTCAAAATATCTTGCACCATAGTAATGTAATCATTGGATTTTTTTTATGATAATCGTTTTTAAAACTTGCGATAAACGAGAATCAAAATAAAAAGAATGCTAACGGTATTTTGGCAAATTTTGGAATATACGTATAGTAAATATAACAAGAATAAATAAACAAAAAATAAATAAAAATAAAGCGCAAATTAACTCATTTATATTGCAAATATGCATTTTAAAAAATCTCACGTGATATTAGGGGAGAGGATCAAGCAAAACCTCACGAAATCTTACCAAGTGGGAAGGACGGGTCACAAAATAGCTAAAAATATCCCACGTAATTAATGGATGGCCCCTTACTTTAGAAATACTTAGCAGAAGAAATACAATTACTTCAAATAGTTTTGCTGAAAACAACTTCAACCACTCTCTGAGAGAGCTATTAACCATATTATCTTTGAATTTATTTTATAGTAGCGATAGTAACAAATGAAATTAGGTCATTTTATATCATAAGATCTGATGTTTTAAAGTAATCAAAAATAAAAATTAATATTTCTTGACTTTCTTGGCTTTGTTTTCACTAGCGAACTAATAAGAAGTTAACTGTTCCTTTATATTAATTTGAAATTATTCAATTAATAGAAACAATGAGTTAATTAATCCTTAATCCTTAATATGAGTAACTATCGTCTATTATAGGGGAGACCAGGGCTAATTAGCTATAGGAGTAGATAGGCTAACCTTTAATAACTAATCTGAGGTACTAATCTGAAGTTACCATGGTATGGCAGAATAACTTTGTAAATAAAATTTTTTCATATCACATTCTTTGTTGCAATGCCTCCGATTTCATGAAATGCTATGAAAATTTGATTCATTTGTAATTTTGATGCAGTAGCTTTGTATTTCATAGCATTACTTTTGATTCAGTACTTACTTCTGTTAAGACTAGACAACGTGGGAAAGAAAAAATGTTGTCTGGGGTTGATTGACTAGTTATTTTAAAAATATGCTAAATGTTTGATTAAATTTGAGAAACCTACAGTAAAGACGAACTTATAATTTCACTCTTAAAGAATCATGATTCCCATATGTCAATCGAGGTACAATTGGTACAATCCCATATATTAAAAAGAGTGAAAATGCATAGTATTTTGTTAAATAAATATCTTCAATAAAAAAAAATAATTTTTTGTTACATATTAATTAAATAAGCAAATTATAAAAAGATAATGAATACTCAATTTTTATTTGCTAAAATGTATTTTTTGCGATTTCTGTTTTAAAATTTAACACACTTTTTTATTTAGGTCAGGCTGCCCCTACTACATAGATAACCCACCGGGATTTTGGGTTGGTTGACTAATTTTTCGTGTACTATAAAATCAAGTGTATCAGTTTTACCGAAGGATATTCCGGTTAATGTTGACTTTTACCTTAGTTTTTTAAATTTTGGTTTAGTAAAATTGTTTTTCTTATATAAAAGTAAAAAAATATTCAAGTTTAGACTGGAATTTAGTCAACTAGCCCTGATCTCTCCTATGTCATTAGTAAAACATATGATTTCTTAAACTTTAAATCCTCAATATGTAACTCAATATGTAAAAAATCCTATTTTTTTATACTTCTAATGCTATATTACCATTTCTTAGTTTAATGATCAGAAAATGTAACTTTAAAAAAATATATAGCAATGGCCAATGACAAGATTGAATTTACAGTAGAATACAGGGTAAATTGAAAAGTGGATAAAAATAGATGAAAATTTAATTAAAAAGAACATCACCGTTCTGCATTGCAATTGTATTTATCAAATGGAAACACCTATATCACCTTTAAAGCAAAACTAGAAAGTATTTTCAAAAGTTTTTTTTTAATTTCATAAAAGTTAGTCAAATTATTACCTTAACCAGGAGAACTGAAACAAATTTACATATAATTTGAATTTTGCAAAAAAAAAAAACAAACAACCCCTTGCCTTGTTCTAATTAACTTCGCAAACATATGATGTAGATTGGATGGAGATACTGCGTAACAGTTCAAGCTATTGATTTCCATATGATACAGTAATAATTTTAAATTCATCTAGCTATGTGAATATATGAAATTAATATACCATATTATATTTTAAATGTAAAAATAACTTGAGCTCCCGGTTTGTTTTGGTTTCCGGTAGACAATGTTTGTAAATAAATGAACGCGGAAACTGGGTATCGATCTGAACGAGAAAATTCTCAAGGCTCGAGTATTCCCGGTTCCAAAACGCAATAAGTTCAGGGTCCCCGGGATTGTTTCGATTGGTAACACCGCTTGCTTCCATGACACGAAAATAACACAGCATCCCATGTAGGCCAAGGGCGTTAGCACAGTTCTAACCTACTCTATTTTCACAACTGAATAATTTACACCGAAACCGAAATGAACCATCAAACTGCCTGTTTTCAACGGTAATTTGAATTTTAAATATCTCAAACAGGTTATTCCGAATTCATGTTGGAAATTGAATTCTTTCGAGGCCTGAATGGAGAATTAAGTAATTATATGGTTATATGATATAGACAAAAAAAACTAATTTTTATTTCTATGGAATTCTAAGAAATAAAGTAGAATCAATGCGAATAATTTCTACAAATGAATAACAAATAGCGGGTTTCAAAAAGAAATCTTCCAAACAATCCAAACCATCCAAACATTCCAATTATTTTAACATTAAGGTGATGCACATTCTTCTTATACTCGTATATAGACCATAAGACTAGCAGAAGAAAAATTGGTGTATGATAGCCTCTTCTAATTTTTTATAATTAGCCAACAAAGAGTCGACAAAAAATTTTAGTAAACATTTGGACTTTTTAGTAAGCACTCTAAAAATTTAGCAGTTTATTATTTTTAAAAAGTTTACTTGTTCAGAAGTTACTGAAATGTTAGTATCTACCGCTACTTTTTAGGCTAAAATACAATGAAATAAAAAAAGTATATGCACCATGATGCAAATCATATCATGATCATGGAATATACACGGTGAACCTTTTTGAGGCGTGGATCATATTTTTGTTCATACTTTTTTTAGTTCTAGCTCGTGAGCCTCTAATGTGCATGACACCCATTAGCGCCTTACAAGGTGAAACAGAGAGGAGACAATACAAGTGCTATGGAAAACTCTTTCTTCGAACATAGCGAATGGTTGCCGAGCCGTCATGGGTCAGTTAAAAAGCTTACGTGAGTCAGTGTTTGACCATAATTCATAGGAGTCATAGGTTCGCCATCTCTGATATATACTTTTATACTTAGTAAGTATAAAAGTATATATAAGGCCGCAAAAAACTGACTAATTTATGGAATAAAAATTTATTTAGGCGCACCATAAGAGAGAAAAATAAATAATGTTACGGAAGTTAGTTTAGGCTGTTACGTTCACTGAACAGTACACAAATTTGGATTGTACTAAACAAAATGCAACTGCGCATGTAACCAATCGGGTAACCTCTGTTATATGTAAAATGTAAATCAAGCTAACTACGCGAGATAATGTATGTGTTTTTTGAAACCAAAAGTAACTTTTATGTTTATAAATTTTGTAAATTAGTTTTCTGTTCCCTAACAAAGAATAAAATACTCGTCTAAATTTAAACCATTTTTTTAAAGTTATTTAACGGACTGATTAAAATAGTAATATTTAAATCAACATTTTATATAACAACATTTTAATATCAACATTATATAATAGGCAAATGACGGTATTGTCAGCAAAGACAAAGAAGAAAGAATGCATTTAAACGCGTACGTGTGAGTGAAAACCAAATATAATAACTATTGCCTCGAATTTGAACTAACTGATAGTTGTCATTTGTTTCAACTACCAATTCGATATTTTCCATTGTTAATTTTTGTCAGTTGTCAGTTGTGTCAGTGTTCGTTGTGAATATTTCACGGGTAGTTACTAGGTTTGGAGAACTATAATGGTGCAAATTCTGTTTACAAACTCTAGTTTTAAAACAAGAACGAATGAAACTTATTTCCAGAAAAAAACTTCTATTTAAAAATATCCTTAATTTTTCCAAATTAAGGATATTAATTAATCCAAAATCCTTATTTTGTAAGGTTTGGACCTTTGGTGTTGGGGTTTTGACGCAATTCCCCATATTCCGAAACTATTTAGCTAAATGGACCTGATGATTGCCGTATATATTAGCAGCTTCAGTGGTAATGGGATAGAGCCTTCCGCTCGTAGTAAAAAATATAATTTTTTGATAAATTGGTTGTGTCCATATTGTACATAATTTTATTTATGTTTAGTAGGATAGTGGACATGAAAGGATGTAGATCCATGTACTAATTATTAATTTTGCGACACTATAAAAGACCGAAACGTGTCGCAAAATTAATAATTAGTACTGGGATCTACATCCTTTCATGTCCACTATCCTACTAAAAATAAATAAAATAATATAATTTTTTATACGTTTTTCTAAGTTTTGCGATTATTATTTTTAAATGGCTTTTCCATCCTGTGTCTTATCTAGTGTTAAACCCAGGTATGTATTTAATCGAATCATGTGACACTCTCTCCAATGAGCCACATGCTTGCCGTTGGGATATTTCTTCTACAAAAACCGAAAATTTTCGCGATTATAATAATTTCTTATACCTACTAAAAAGTGTGATGCGCATCCTCTTAATGATAATATGGTTTTAAATTTTAACATCCATCTTTTTCTACTTAAACAACACTTTTCAAACTATGTAAAAAGAAAGAAGTAAATATTTTATAGCACAATCTTGTATTAGTACCTATTACAGAATAAAAATAAATACTATATCACTTATTATTAGTGTTTCCATTGTACAATTTGCTAATTATCATGTATGTACTTATAATACAGAAATACATCATAATTGGGAATTTGAAAAAAAAAAAAATATTGATTTTTTTCATGTATTTTAAAACTTTATTATTAATAATATTGATATTTAATGCAAAAAACTTAAAAAAAATTTTTTTTCAATTAATTATAAACGATTAAAAACTGATAAAATTTTAAAAAAAATCACGTGACTATAAACGCGCCATGAGTGGCCACCATAGTTGTGACGTCGAAATGTTATAGCTATTTAATAACAATACAGCGTTTACAGCTATTACACGTGACTAGACAATAATATTGAAAATTTATTGCTAAAAAACGAGTCGTTAGTTGATTCCAATTAGCTATGTGTGATAAATGATTTATAAAGGCAAAGTCTGATAATATTCCTGCACTGCTTGAAACCATTTATTTCGACGTTTGCCATCTTGGGGAACATTTAAAAACATTTTGTTAGGAGTTGTTTTTGTAGTATTCGTTCATAATGGTACAAAACAAGAACGATAACTTTTAAGGTTCGACATGCTCAATATAAATTTCAATATTTAACTATCACAACAGAATTAAATCAATCAAAACACTGTACTTATTATTTCTGTATCAACTGCAATGATTGTCAACTAACATTAGGACGTCACACGCGCTCGTGTTTGTTCGGGAGCTGTCGGCGTGTTTTCGGTACTAGATTCAAAAAATTCAAAAATTAATTTTTATTTTGAAATAACTTTTAAATTATTGCGAAAATAAAAAAATAAAAAATAGTTTTGCTATAAAACTTATATATGATCTTTCCATTTATCACAAAAAAAAAAAAATTCACAAACCCAATTCTACCAATTAAAAAGTAACAGTATTTGAATTCTTTTTCCTAATCCAGAAGAACTTCATTAGTTCGTTCACGACGCATCCATTTGCTTCTGCTTCATTTAAATATTTCATGTCGAAGGGTTGTTGTTCCCTGTACTCCCTTTTAATGAGTCCTATGTACATATATGTTTACCACACCACCCTTATTAACTACGACGTGTTAAAAGAGTCGTTCGCAAAGGTTTGAAAAATGTAAGGCTAAGGACTACGTTTGTGTGAATTGCGTGAAATTTCCCAGTTGAAAAATAAGGACAAGTATCATTACATTCTTGGAACTCGAAACTAAAAGCGTGTAGGTAGACAGCGTCGTGTAGACTGTAGAGATTTTCAAGAGAAACTTTCCAGTAAAAAATCAAAGTTTTAATGATTATATATTTCATCAGTTAAGATTCTAACATTTTCAATGTAATGTTTCTTTAAAAATATTCCGTTTAATTAGTTCTCTGACATGGTACGGCAATAAGACAATGTCATTACCTGGAGCGTATAACTTGAACATTAAATTACCGAAAAGATTTCTTGTCTTCGGGGGGCTATTATGGCATTAGAGTATCGTGTTCGTAATATTCTCAACACAAAGAGGTATCGCGTAAATGATAATAGAAGGCATCCCTCAAAAGCCAGCCTACGTTCTCAGAAAAGTAATAATAATTTTCAAATGTAATAACGCCATTTGGACCCTCTAAAATTATGTGAAAGGATATTAACGTTCGGTCTCTAATGGATTTTTTCGAAGATGAGAATTATATTATGGAAGAATGATGGAGCAATTTTGCCAAGAAATTATTATTTGTTTCATTTTATCTCACTTCTTCCATAAACAAAATGATAACTTTTTCAAACAATAATATTATCATTAAAATACAAAAAAAGTTAGTCAATGTCTGCTTTGTACGGTTTGCATTGAAAAGAGAATATTTAAAAAAAAATTCTAAAGACTATTTTAAATGCAAAAAAAAAATCATACTTTGTTATCTTTCAAGGAATCCGATTGCATATTTATTTTCTTACAAACATATTTTCTAGAGAATAATTTTTTTGTACTCCAGATTTTATCAAATCAAAGAAGTACAAATGTTGATTTCAATTCTTTAAAGATTTTAAATTTAAGATGTATTTATAAATCTAAAGCTATAAAGACATACTTAAGAAATTCTCATTTTTAAGGAATTCACAATCTGAAATGTGAAATATATCTTTTTTATTAACGAAAACAGAAAACTAGTAGCTACCTGTGAAATATTCATAGCCAACACTAATACAGCTAGCCAATAGCAAAAATTGACAATTGATAGAAATCAAAATGATAGTTGAAACAAATGACAACAATCAGTAAATTCAAATTTGGGAAAAT
This sequence comes from Sisyra terminalis, assembly GCA_958496175.1. Taxonomy (NCBI): domain Eukaryota; kingdom Metazoa; phylum Arthropoda; class Insecta; order Neuroptera; family Sisyridae; genus Sisyra; species Sisyra terminalis. Next base: position 29,407,947 of record OY292278.1, read on the forward strand.
GATTATTATATATGGTTTTCACTCACATGTAAGTATTTAAATACTACATTGTTTATTCTCTCTCTTTGGCGACATACCGTAAAAACATTTGCCTATTCTTACATTAATTAAAATTAATTTTGAACAGTTTATACAAGTTAAATTTGCACAAATGTATGCAGTTTTTTTTCAATTACAATCACTCCAAAATAAATTAAAATCACCAATCTGTAACTATTTAGTGTGATTGAAAGTTAACTATTTCTTTTAAGTACTTGAGCAATAAATATTAGCTATAGAATTTATTAGTGGCAGTGATTCGTACCTATAGTATTTATAAGATATCGTGCCTTAACGGAAGTTTACATTCAAATAAATAAACAATAAACATTAGGCTTAAGTTTCAGAAGAGTATGCAAATAAATAAATTTAAAGTTTAAATAACTTCCGTTAAATATAAGTAAACATCAATCATCATTCACAAATCTACGTACCTTAAATTGTATATAGTATGATTACAAATTGCACTACAAATCCACATGGAAACTTCTAAAAATTTATCAAAAGAAGCCTGATGAAGGAATAAAGGATTCACAAAATAAGTATACTTTTAGTTGTTGGTTCTTATTTCGCATGTTTCTCATTACTTTTCCGCAAGTTCAAAACTTTCTTTACTTAGAATTTAAAAATGTATAAATTATGCTCATTCTTAAATTGCTACTACTCATTACTACTACAATTACTTCCAAAATTTGAAGTCATAATTAAACATAGGAATAGGTCGCAAAGAAATACAGTTTAATAATTAAAAATTATTATCAATATTTTTTAAGCATATCACGTACCTACTGTAATACAATTTCATTCCATTTTCCTTTTTTGATTGTTTTAAATTCTTTGTCATTTAATCTAAACAGTTATGACTTTTTTCCAAATGTAAGTGGACCGTGAAATGTTTTTGTTTTGTTCATTATTTAGGGCTTGTGGTTGCTGCGTTTGTCTCTCTATTTTCAAACTCAAAAAGCAACAACGTTGGTAATGTCTATGATTGTTAGAATTAAGCGGACTATAAATTTTTATGCTTGTGGTTTTCAACATTTATTATCAAGTTTTTAGGTGTGTTTAGCTCGAAGGTGTTAAAATAAATGTTGTTTGGATATTCGGTGCCAAGATAGTTTTGTGATCCAAACACCAGTTTGGTGTCAACTTGGATTTATTCAATTTGTACTCGTAAATAATGACATCATCGTGACGCTTTCACTTGATATTTTATTGCAAGAAAAAGAAATAACTGATTTCTACCATTTACAAGTGATTCGAATCAAAAGCATAAATATTTTTGACTTCAAAAAATAAATATTATATATGGATACCTAATTTAGTATAGTATTATATGATATACCTACTCAAACACTACGAAAAGTACTTTCCAGAACTCTTATCAGCCAACGTTAATATAAGTCGAGTCAAGGATAAAGATAAATGTCCATTTTTTGTCCCTGTTATTTTTGAATAACTATAATTAAAATCTACGACATTAATTAGTTTCCACGGAGTCCAAGTATTTTGACGCAATACTTAAAGCCTACTGGTGGCCGAAAGGTCAGGGTGGTCGCTCCAAAACTGACGGCTTCGATTCTCGTTCATAGAAAATTTTCAATATTTCTCGATTTGCGAATTTTTATTAACCCTAGAGTCGCTAAGTACTTTGGCAGTTATAAACCAACAGTAAATAACAAAAAAATCAATACTTCATTCTGCAAGTACTAAATTAGTACCCTAAAATCTAAATATTTCTAAGGTTGAACACTTCAAGACCTAAAAGATGATTTAAGAAGTTAAAAAAGAAGTAAATTTTTTTTTATTAAATATAGTACAATCAGCCTTGTTATAACCGGCAGTTTGGAGTTAGGTCAAGGTTAGGCTATAAGCCGATTTCGTTCGACAAAATTTGACACAAAGAAGTTTTTCAAACCCTTGAATCCTTCTTCTCTTTGTCTATTTATTAGTGCATTGATTGTAAATACACATATTTTACCATAACCGTAAATAATCTGGTGGAAAATTACTTCCACAAAAAATAAGTCAGACATGAAAAGTCTATTTTTTAACCATTTTTCGATAGGCCTCCTCGCCAGGAAATCGTAGTCGTTTGCAATTATTAAAGGTAGGAGAAAAAAAGTCTCAAAAAAAACCAATTCAAAAACCTCAATAATCAAAATTTGCATGTTTGTTTAATTCAAATTTTCATAACAACCATTTATGAAATTAGGTTTACGACTGAATGTGTAATAAGGGTGATTTTAGCAAACTATAGATCCATTATGCACTCACTGTGCAATCACTATATCAGGGGTTTTCAAACCGGGAGACGCACCTCCCTAGGGAACTAAGGACTAATCTAAGGGAAGGCGCGAAAATTAGCCAGTATTTCGAACGAAGAGATTTGATAAACTTTGAGCTAATAGGCAACTACATCCATCTCATTAGGCGATAACAATAAAATATTATTACATGTTTATTCTTGTGTATAAGAGTTTATCTTAATAATTTTTTTGGCACTAAAAATTTTTGTTTATAGTATTTTAGAAAACGGAAAAGAGACGTCATATGATTAAATATTTTTAAGGGAGCCGAGGAGCTTGGAAAACACAGCACAATTTAAACCAGAGGTGGCCAACCCAGTATACATGTATCTATGTCGGCGAAGACAGAGAACACAGATTGGAAACAGATGTTTGAGTGAAAATTATCTCAAATTTGAAATAACTGATTGTTGTCATAGTTTCAACTGTCATTTTGATTTCTTCCATCGGCCAATTTTTTTCATTTGTCAGTGTTGGACTATCAATATTTCACGGGAAGTTACTAGTACACCATAACTCCGCAGGGTATATACATTATAAATCCCGATATTATATTTAAATACACTGTAGACATTTTTAATGTATCGGGTTTCACTACTTTGGCAATTATAAAAACATAGATTTTGTGGATGTGCTAAGAATCTCGCAGGCCAAAACAATGATCAAGGCGAGCCTTATGCGTCCCGCGGATTGGTCACCCCTAATATAATTCATTTCACACACTCCAATTATAATGAACAAAATTGAATTACAGCCATAATTTATGATCCATAGTTATATAAATAAAATGTATTTATGAGGTATTGCCCTTATGGCGTATACATATTTTAATTGCCAAGCACACTTCATTAGTGATCACCCAGTAGCATTGGATCTCTCAGTAATTGGAATTGTTGTAACAGTTGGACAAAAATACTGTAGGACAAAAGGTTAATTGAGACTTGGTGGTGCAATTTCAATTCTATGATTTCAGAATTATTTCGGAAAAACAGTTGGAAAAATAATCGTTTTTGTAATAACCATTTTTCCCAGTTTGACAAGAGACTGATTACTCAAGGAAGTTATTCTTCCAATAGACGACCCAATGGTTCGTCCGTAAAATGCCTTTTACTGGATCATCCCATTTTTGATAGACATGTGAGAGATCTGAAAATTTTTCGAGTACCAAGGTTTTTAATACTAATTTTCGGTTTTTATTAATACTAATTCTCTGATATCCTGTTTTTATAAAATGTTAGAAGCATAATCTAAACATATTATAGAACAACTTTGGGTAAGAAACGCGAGTAATAAAACCATTCTTAAATTACGGATACTTTTTGATATAATTTTAAGTTTATCTATTTTGTACGGCGAAAAAGTTTTGGATAAAAAATAAAAGAAACCATTAGTGTAACTTCTTTAAAACAAAATTCAGACAGTTTTCTTATCTGAACAGTCATTCTCCAGTAGAAAAGATTAAAATTAAATAAACGAAAATAGTCATCAGCGTTTTTTTTTCTTTGTAAATATTACCCACTTTTACGAACTAGTAGACACAATTATGTCTTTGAAATTCATTTTTGTCTTTCACATTTCTCTACGTTATCATCGTTTTTCAGCATTTTATACTTAAGTGTGCCTATAACCTGAATAAAGGCCAATTTAAAAAAATTAACATTTTATTTTTATATATTCCACTCCTATATATGCCTATGTACTTAATTTTTCAGACAATTCTTAAATTATCATAAAAGTATTTTGTATTTACCTATTGATTGGGTGTACAAATAAAAAACATATATAGATAGCTGAAAACGAGCATTATTTATTTGCTTCTTTATTACTGCATTAAATTTTATTTCTAACTAATGTTTATAGAATTTGTAAGAGTTTTACTATCTAACTTGAGTTTATTATTTTTATGCATACATTTTAGATAATATTGCAATTGCAACGGATTTACATTTAGGATACATTGGTTCCTGAAGTTCTAAGAAATATTATTAACCTATAATTTTCAGGGACTCAACTAAATTTTATGGTTTTAAATGACGGATTTTTCATAAATTTTTCTCGAAAACTACTTTGTTCAATTTAAACTATTTTATACGAAGTAGTATACGATTATAAATATTAAAGGAAACATTTTTTAAGCTCTAAATTTATTTCGTTACTTTTAGAAAGTCAATTCCAATACATTTCGTGGTACATTCAAGGGCAGTGGTTCTTAACCTTGTTGGAAGTAGTGACATCCACCTTAATTGGAAAATTCTTGAGTTAAAAAATAAAGAAGTTTTCAAAACTGTGATTTTTTTTTGTTAAAAAGGATGAAGAAGTTGACAAGATCATTTTTATATTTTAGTTTTAGTTATCCGACCAAATAATTATATCTACTTAAAGAAGTCAATCAATTGTTGATTTCAATGTCACCGATCGATCGTGCCCATAGAGGTATAGTATAGAGCTGTGCTTCCCAATCCAAATGAGGGACGCGGCCCCCAAGAGGCCCTGAAGCTCAGGAGTCGAGAAATATTTCTATAATAATAATTAATGGTACATAAATAAAAAAGGGCTATTGGTAATTTTGATGAGCCTTGGATTTTTTTTCTGATTTAAGGGACCGTGGTGTGAAAAGTATTTGAGAAGCACTGGAGGATTGAGGATTCATGTTTAACTTTTTTTGACCTCATAATAAATTCGGAGATCCTATCTCTCTCCAACTGTCATTTAATTTCAACGAACTCGGTCAAAATGGTCATAGTCAGAGGTCAACAGTAACGAGATGCACATTCCATGCTATGCGTATGATGAACTTAGATAGACAAAGATAGGATCTCCGAAATTTGGGATGATTTCTTAGGCCATGAAAAATCATTTGTTATATACAACATAAGCACTCTATACTACATCTCTGTGATCGTACTTTCCATCGCTTCCACTGAGAAAAACATAGCTTTTGGAGAGTTGATTTTAGCGCCATCTATTAAATTTACGAAATAAATACGAAAACTATGAATTTGTTTCCCTTAATACTTTAAATGCTGAATGCTGAAAACGGCTCGGTTTTTAATAAAGAATATTTCGAGCAAAAAAAATGATGATACCAGTATATGTAAAGAATTTCGTAATACTTTCTTTTGTTACTGGAATTTTTCTAGAAATTGGAACTAAAATGAAATTGTTTAGCTGTTACGGAGAACTAAAATTTGCATGAAAATGACTTTGAATAATTTCAAAACATTAAAAATGTGACTTATCGCAAAAAAATTGTGCCATTCCCGTTATTTAATTCGACCACAATAGATAACAACCGTGAATTTCATACTGACGTAATTTATAATAATAGAAAACAAGATTTAAAAGTTGAAATCCATCTTCAAAAAACAGTAGACGCATATGTTCATGTTTGCTTTGAAAAGAAGCGAATTCCAATCGTCTTATTCAGCATATTTTTTTTATATTTTTGATGTATGTATTTTCCGTTTAACTTTGTTTATATGTATCTATTACATGAATGTGCGGAAATGTACTTGAAAAAATTAAAAATAATAATATAAGAAGTATGATAACAACGTGTTTTGAATGTGTGAAGTTTATAAAACATATTTATGAAAAGTGTACTACTATATATGAATTTTTCCTCATTTTTATTTACCTAAAATGCTTTGTGTTTTGCGATATGCAAGAAATCTTTGTCTGCCGCTGGTTTTGTCCTACCGACTAATGCAAAAGGCGTTTTTTTCTCCATGTTTAGGTAGATATAATCCACCCTATATAATTTTATATAAATGTATACTGTATGTATATACAGCTCACATGCATAAGTAATGCAAAAGCACAGACGAAAGGGACGATAATTCATACATTGAAATAAAAAAAAGCGTACTAGCATATATGTAACCTACACACAACGACTGACGCTTGTGCTTTTACAATATTGATACATTTTATAGTTGTAAGAAGAGCTTTCAAGTATCACGTGAGTAATTGCAATGTCAATTTTGCTGACACGACATAGGACTATTCATGGGTTTTTCATACGCACATAATTCAAGGGAAATTATTGTGCGGTGAATATATTAAGTGTAAAATATTTAACTAACAGGTTGTTGTGCCGAAAATAATGGGTAGTTTAAAAAAATAATAAATAGCAACCCCAAAATTACGTCATTAAGATACGTGTGTAGTACGTCATTAAGGTGTCTCTTATTGTTATCATTATGTAATGGGTTCGATATCGCATCAAAAATATGTTCTTATTAAAAGCAAAAAAATGGATCTGGAAATTTTAGTATTCTTAATAATATTAACATGTATCACCAAGCAAATTTCTTATGCCGAAAAGGGTAGATAATTTAACATAAAGCTAGTGACATTTAGCTTCGAGATAAAATTTTATTCGGAGAATGGAGAAAAACTGCGTATTTTCACTTAAGAATAGTGAAATGTTGTATAAGGATTTATCAAACAGATAAATTGTTATCTATTTGATAGCTATCTTAAGAACATGACCAATTTATCAATTTTTTTGTTAAAACAATCAATTAATTCATAAAGTTATTTCTAAACTTCATTCATTCCTATGACATAATAATCTCATTATTTTTATAGTTTTAAAAGTTCATATAAAGTGTGGACAACACTTTCTACAGAAGTTTTTTTCAACCTTTGTAGGTAATATTAAAAATTAAATAGTCTACTGGTGGTCGAATGGTCAAGGCGACCGCTTCAAACCTGATAAGTGTAGGGTTCGATCTTCGTAGCGAACAAACTTTCGATATTTCTCAATTTAAGGATTTATTAACTCTAGGGTCACTAAAAACATTGGTAGTTAAAACGACGGTAAATCAGAATTAAAAAAAAAACATTAACAAGCTTAATCCATATATTAATGGCCAACTTTACCGACGTTTTTCACCAACCGGGTACCCACGAACGTTAGTTTATAAAAAAATTTCAATTTTCCTTTTAAATATGAATAGGTATCGACTATTTAAGAAAAAAAAAAAGAAAAATCTGTATAAATGTGAATGATGTTCGAAACTAGCGTTGATACAATAGCTCAAAAGGGTCGGAAGTATTTTTGCATCATTTCAAGGATTTCTACTATATAGTTTGTCAATATAATGTGTCAAAACCAATATCTCATACCTATTTTCATAAGTGAAAAATGTTGAAATAAAATCCTACTAGTGGTCGAGTGGTTAAGGTGACCGCTCCAAAACTGGTAGGTATTGGGTTCGATCCTGGTATTGAGCACATTTTCGATATTTATCGATTATAGTTTTTTTTAACCCTAGAGTCACTAAAGACTTTAGTAATTATAAAGCGACGATAAATATCAATTAAAAAAAAATAAATAAAACAAACAAAACAAAAGTCATTAGCATACTTGCAAGAAATTTGTAATCGCTGGATGGCACCTATTTACGTAATTATATGCGCAAAAATTTAAAACGGTTTTAAGATCTCTATTAAGAGAATTTTGGGTTAAGATTGAACAAAATCAAAAATAACTAAAACAACGGACCGCTAATGATTATAAGATATGTAATGATTGGTGGTATCTATAATATGTTCAAAACTTTAAATGGATTTTAAGTAAAATTTTCACAAGGATATAAGAACTGACACCATTTAATTAATAGTATTGATTTAACTTCCTAAGTGAAAGAAAAATATCTTTCTAAAATATATGCAACTTCGTACATAATCTGAAAATATTGTTATTTTATAATTTTTTGAAGTACAACTTATTGAATCTAATTACAAGAAATAGATTCTAAAGTATAATGTGAAAAGATATAGTAGAATAATGGTAATAGGATAGTAGAATGTAGACAGTAAGGTACCTAGTAGTATGTAGGTATTAGTAGAAAATAATGAAAATCTCATTTATTTAAAAGCGTTACCTTTATATTAAGTCGTTCTAGTTTTATTTTTCATTAATGAGAATTCAGATTGATGAAATTATAGAGTACATAGTGAAACATAGTTATAATTAACGAGATACTTAATAAACTTGTTGATTATCTTAGGTGATAGATTAAACTAATTATAGTTGTCTAATTTGACAAATTATTTTTGAAATGCAAGATTTCCCTCAGATATTTGTTAGTATTTTACGCATCACGTAAAACTAAACTTTAATAGAGTGAAAAAAAATATATAAATAATTATATTCCATTGAAAATATTATTCTTAGTTGTTTTAGTCAAGGATGGAAAAGGGCAGCGGTCGCTAAACTTTTTGACCTTAAGGAACACTAAATTCATAGTTTAAATTCCATAGGCCAAAAATAGGATTTCTTTAGTGTAAAATATATTATGTTAAACGATTATAATAAGTATATTCTAAATTTCTCTGATCGCTCGAATAGAATACTAGTTACTACTCAGTTACAATTTTTGGAACCCTAAAACCTTAAAGAAGTAAATCCGGTCCTGATAACAGGGATGGACATATATATTTTGTATTGAAGCTTTTAGTCAGATTAATTAATTTCATTTTCAAAAAGTAACTTAATTTGAGAATAAAAGGAAAAAGAAAAAAAAGATTCAAAAAAAGAAGTACAAAGGTAACAAATGCAACTTTAGAAGGCTCAATAATTCCTCGAACAGTCTTTGATGATAAAATATAGATAAGACCTCTCTGATCTCAATTTATTGAATGGAGTTGGCAAAGGAAAAATAAATGGCAATTCCAAGAAAATAAATTTCTGCATAAAAATCAATACACTCTTACAAAAAGCTTTTTAAAAGCACACCTACCTAAAGCTATGTATAGCAGATACAAAACATTTCCATAAACAAGCATAAAATTCATAATTTTATAAAAATGTGACAACGAAAAATAAAATACCGTTTTTGTAACATGTAGCAAAATTTAGTCGATTACCTTGCTAATTGCAAAATTATTAATTACAATTTGTAATTAAAACATAAATCAATATCGCTCGTCATGCAGATTGAGAGTGATAACGAGAATAACATCCTAAATGGAATACCCGTTAACAGCTTTCGTTCATTTTGAAATAATTGCCATCAAATCGTTGAGATATTCTAATTTAATTTACTGTTAATTAGATCATACTTAACTAGCCTGCCAGGTAATTACTTACGTAAATATGAAAAAATAAAATAAAAACACGCTAACCAAGTAACCATAATCCAAGTTTCGCCCTCGTCTTCGCCTTCAACAGTATTTTATTTTTAGACTTCCAATTACATAAATTGATATGAGAAAGATTTATTTAGTTTTTCTTATCTAAAGTAAGTAACTGCTAAACTGGACATAGGAATATACCAACGTATATTAAAATTGTGGTTACATAAACTTTGTGTTTACTTATTCGTGTTTAAATTGCAAAGTTACCGAATACATTTAAGCACGTTCTTAATGAGATTCTTTCTAGCTGGAACCAATTTAACATTTACGTTTTTATTATGAAACGTAGTTTTCTTAGAAAATACAAAATGTTTCGTGGAAAGAATTTCAATTAGCGTTTTAAATAACAAACATTTTAGTTTAAAGTAAGATATAATAAATATCTCAATTATATGAGCCGAAAGAATAAAAGTAATTTATACAGTTTTTGATTTTATTAGACTAACAGCTGGCATGTTTTTGTTGTGAATATTTCGATTATAACCAAGACTAAGAATTTAAAGTAATAATATTTTCATTAAGCGGAGCTGGAGTCACCTATATTGACTCCAGCTCTCAACAATCTTATGTTAGGTGTAGCATATGAATAGTTGAATCATTAATTTATTTAATCCAGAGATTCAATGACACGAAATTTCACTTTAATTGGTGTTTAATGATATCCACCAATAGTGACCAAAATCATAAAAAATGCTTATAAATAATAACTCTATAAACAGGAACTGGAACTGAACTAAAGTTTGGAAAGAATTAGCTCCCGAGCTAAAGCTAAAACTAAGAATGTGACAATGAGGAGAAAAAATCGATTTTTAATAAACAAAAATAATCAGAATTAGAAAAATCGTTTTTTCTTATTGAAAGAATGCCAGTTTTTTTCTTTTGTATATGTTAAGTGAGATGAATTGAAAATTACAAATAATTATCTATCACTAGTAGCTATCTGTGAAATATTCACAGCCAACACTAACACAACTAACAAATGGCAAAAATTGACGATTGAACAAAAGCGAACTGATAGTTGAAACAAATGACAATAACCAGTTAGTTCAAATTTGAGACAATGACTGTTATATTGGGTCTCTGTCTTTGCTGACATATGATACATTATATATACATATAGGTATTCGTTTGCAGATTATTATATTGATTATTATTAATGACTAGAAGTTGTAGAAAAAGTACTTTTACGATTCCAATACTTCTTTACCGTTCCAGATTCCTATCTGGAATCGGAAGGGTTGCGAATGTAAAAATCGACAGTGAACAAAAAATCTATTTTTTGTAATATTAAAATCGATTTTTATGGAAGAAATAATCGATTTTTCCATAATTAGCCAGAACTATAGTAAGTTATTAATAAAAGCTGTTATTAATATGAACAACTAGGTAATAAAGTCGACTTCGATTATTATACCAATATATCGACAATATTAATATATAAAAATTGTTTTTGTCTAAATCTAGGTTTAGTTCTGAGCCGAATGATTTTGCACACCAGAAAAATAACCAAACAGGGTGTTTTTGTAATAGAATATAGAACTAGGGTTTCAAATTCGTTGATATTCACCGATTTTGCACGATATTAAACTATTTTGAACTGAGCCCAGGCAAGAACCCCTAAGTTGGACGATGGGACCAAGCTTGGGCTAACACTTGGACCCCAATTTGGGTAAACCAATCTTGGTCCATGCTAGGGTTAGGAATGGGTACAGTCTTGGTTATGCCAATGATAAACCAACCTTGGGTAAAGACTAGGGTGCCTAACATCGGCCAGTTTATGGCAACCCGGACTTAGCCTATGGAAGAATTACCTTGCCTGGGCAATGTCAATGATTAGCCAAGCTTGGACAAAAACTCTGGAGCCTAACTTCCGCCAATCAACAGTAACCCGGGCTTGACCTACGGAAGAATTACCTTACCTTAACCATGCCAATCGCCAAATGCCAATGATTAGCCAATCGTGGGTAAAGACAGAGAAGCCTAACTTCTCCTAATTAACAACAATCTGTTATAGTTAAACCTAATATGAAGCAACACATTAGGTCCCCCAGGCGTCAAGGCAGAAGTACAACAATGATTTTAAGTAGCTTAATTCGTTTTAACGTTTGAATGATTTTTAAAGGTCTTCAGTTAAAAAAATAATTACAATTAACAATGTAACCATGAAACTATCAATTTTATGCATTATAAAAAAAATGGAAATTCTCTCTATTACATAAAAGATCATTTATGGAAGGTTACTGAAAACGAAGGCAATTAAATTCACTTGAAATGTTATTAAGGCCAAAATTACACCAGTTTAGAGTTAAACATGTTGAATAATAGACGAAAATATTTGATAATTAAAAATGAAATTTCAAAATTGTTACATTTTATGACATCCGCCCCCTCGCCGTTCACTTTCAACAGTGCAATTTTGTAGCCAATTTTTCGTCAAATTACCAAATAAACAATATGGACAAGCAATTAAATTTGCAAATGTTTAATGAATAATTTAACAATGATCATTAAGATAATAATAACTATCATTAAGTGTTTAACGCTTCCAAATTTAAAGAGGCGTAACAGCAAAATACAATGAGCCATTCTCCATTGAAGTGAAATTTTAGACAAAAATCAAATAGTTTGCTTTTGATTTTTGGTTTTATGGGTAATTACTATATTTTTTTCGATTTGTTAATTGAATTGAGAATTTCAAAAGTGTTTGATTCAAAATTTCCTTATCTGCTAACTGATTTTTTATGATTGTTTATAATTTGCTGTTTATGTAAATACCATGACATATCAATTGAAAAACTTATGATTTACAAGTTGTTTGTGTGAAACAATATCTATAGATCGAAATCATATTTTTATAAAAGAATTCGTTATTCGCTATGCCGTAGCAGTTCACGAAATATATCCCAAATTATAATGTAAATTATAAATAATATAAAAGATTAGGCGAGTAACAACGAAAGAACTACTACAGTTTCGTTGAAATAAAAACGAATAAATAATGGATATTTAAAAAAAAATTGAAGATTTTTGGGTTCTGTCGGTCTATCTGTTCGTAAATCACAGCCATTTTAATTGGAGCTTCTATCAGAATATAATAAATATACGAATATATGCATGTGCAATATACGTTTAAGAAATTTAAAAGAGAAGTGTCTTCTGTAAGCCACTATACACGGGTGTAGGTCGCAGAAAATCAATGAAAACTAATTGTGATAACTTATTACCTTTGCAATTTTACTTTTGTAATTATAGGATGAAAAAAAAATCAGTGCACATAATCGTGAGTGGTATCGTTAGAGGATTTAAAGAATAAAAAAAAGAATGTTCGAACGTAATTTCAACTAATAGCAGCAAAAAATCTTTAAAAAACGAATTTTACATTTGAAATAATTAAAATAGTAGTCATGTAAGCAATATACCACAGAAATATTTTTGATTGTGATTTTTTGATGAGGTAATCAGCACATAGCAGTAACGGAGCGATCCAATACCACTGGATAAGCACTGAGGAAGATTGCTTGAAAATCGAAATACTTATCTAGGCAATAGGTCAGTAATATATTTGTTTGAACTATTATTCAAATTTAAGTTTATCTTTATTAAAGAGTTCATATTTTTCAGAGATTTCTTGGAATTATTACAGCAAGAAAAAAATGTATGTATGTTGGCAAGAAAAGAGAACAAATAATGTAAACACATAGAGGTGAATGCAAACTAAATATAATAATTATTATCTCAAACTTGAACAAACTAACTGTTGTCATTTGTTTCAACTGTCATTTCGATTTCATTCAATTTGCCAATGTACCAATTTGTCAGTGTTGGTTGAGACTATTTCACGGGCAGTTAACAGTAAAAAAATAATTTCTGTTTAATGGCATAAGACACACATCTTTTCTCAACAGATTTAAAAATTTCGTTATGGTATATATTGAATTCATTAAACCCTTTTAATATTAACATTAAGAGGTTGAGCAACATTTTTTTAAATTTCTATAAAATTAACATAAAAGAACGTACTGTTTCTTCTATACTTATATCAAGCCAAAGAAATACCATACAAAAGATTTACAAATATACTTTTGTAAAAATTAAACGTTCAACAAAAAAGGTTTCTTAATATTTTTTGATAACTCATTTGTTCAAAAGTTGTGTGAACTTTAATCGTGACGTTTATTGTATATTATAATGTAGGAGATTTAAACGTAGTATGATAGTACCAGAAAACTTTAATTTTTACATTAAAGGTAATATATAAGATAATGATGCTATTGAAATTTTATTAACTTTTTTTAGTAAACTTATTAAAGAATAATTACAGAAGTATTTTGAAGAATCCATAAAACCCAGAAAAAAATCCATAATTTCAATGTTATTCTCACGAGAAATAAATAACAGAAGAACGGACGAGATAGGCAATTTGATAGCTCTCGCATTCTCAAAAATTCAAATAGGTTTAGTTATTTTTTCGGCTACTAGTAGCGCATTGCCGCGAATAATCTCGACTATCTGAATTGTTATTGGTTGTTCGCTTTTTTTATACTTTAATAACTTTAATTTAGTATAAATTCATTAGTATTGAATTCTCTTATAATTGGAAAACAATTTTCCATTACCTTTGTAACTATTAACTCCTTGTATCCCTTGTGAATGATATGAAAATGTTTTAGCACTTATAGTCAAACTTAGTATAATACTGATACTAGAGCCCTCTACACTGTTTCCTTACTTCCTGGACGACTTTCCAATACAGCGTTCATTTTTCTGTCTTATATTTCGTGGTTATTCTTATGGAAAATAAAAGGTGTGATGCGCAACCTCTTACTGTTACTATAAAGAGTTAAGAATTTAACAAGCAGCCTTTTATATCGAAACGAACTATTGAACAGGTTTGAAAGAAAAAAACCGAATTTCTAGTAAGTATTAATGAAATGAATTTTAGTAGTCGTAATTTTTTTTCCTTCATCAACTTTTGATAAGGAAAGACCTTCATCGCATTAATTTTTTTTTAAATCTGTCATAAAATTTCTCTCGAAAGCCGGACAAATTATTAAAGATCTTTTTCTGCCACCCATACCCATAAATAATCAGCCACCACATATCAATTGGCAGCTTTATGACTTGTGGAATTTACGATATCCATTAATTTCGTTGAAATTTCAAAGAACAATATGTGCGAATCTAAAAAGACGTAACGGTGCATGTTAAATAGTAATTTCACTAGTAAATGGCTTTCAGCCATTTAATTCACAGAAGGTCAATCTTAAAGCATATAGGCCAGATATCGCCACCTTCTTAGTTCTGATAGATAATAAAGTTTAGTGGAAATCGATTGCTTAACATTTACGCAAAACGATTATAGCTTTTGTGTTCTAAAAATTGTTAATCTATTAATTTTTTTAACATTTCATTTCAGATATAGCATCATTAACATTGATTTACTGTTGGATGATATTTAGTGCACGGATATTAGTTTTTTTGATAATAAACCATCAACATATATAGTATACGCAAGTTGAGATTTATATATGAAAAGAGGCCTTGGAATATTTTTTCTTTTATTTATTTTATATTTTTTTAAATTAAAACACCTATTGATATCTTTTTTAAGAATAATTGACAGCTCTTCGGCTGACATGCATTTAATACCACTGCCCCTTTTTAATATTTAATTATACCAAATTTTTACCATTTTTGGTTGGTACGAGTTGGAGAACTCCAAATTATTGAACTTGAACTTAAAAAACTCATTTAACATTGACGAACATCTACTAATGCACTTGGATACATAATGCAAATTTTTGGTAGTAACTTTGTGTTACTACCCTGTAAAATACGAAAAGTATACAATACCGAATTTGAATTCGTTGGGGCATTTGTTTAATCATTTTAATATAAATTTCAGAATAAATAATAAAAGTTATGAAAATATACATAAGCATTCTATAAATAGCAATAAAATAAATCAGGTTAGATGCTTAAATGTCCAATAGTGCATATTTTTAAGCATACAATTTAATTAAAGTGTTCTTCTATATATAAGCCCCTATTTGATTTTGATGCCCTAAGCTAGAGAACCTAATTAGGCTAATGGACAATCCGACCCTGAAAATGAATGCAGATATATCCAGAATCTAGGACAATAATAGAAACCTACAAAATCGAATCATTATTTTTTATTATAATATTGCAAATTTTATTTTTAAATGCCTTGTTAAAACGATTTTAAAACATAATTTAAAGCAGTTGAAATAACGATAGGTTTAATAGTTTTGCTCGCCAAGAAATCTAAATGTAATTAACTGTAATTTCAAATAAGTAGCTTTATTTCTCATTTTAGTATATTCTGATTTAGTAAGCAATAATAGTAAATCGCAGTCTACAGCATTTTTATGCAGTGAAATTGGTATGAATATATTTGCAGCTGCTTTAGTCGGAGAATTTATTTCGCTGTAAAGTTATTTTAAGCAATATATTAAATTGTTCTAATTTTTTTCAGAATATGGTTAATGATTTGAAAAATTATAGATAATTGTTAGAAATTTTACGGCCTGTAAAGTTTAATTGGAATGGTTATGTCAATACTGTAGATAGTTATAAAGTTTTACAAATATTTCTAGAACTAGAATTTAAATAAGATCATTGATATTATGCTGAGCTACAGAAAAAATACTAAAGACAAAACTTTGGAAACAATAATGATTAACAATAGTTTTAATTTTTTGTATATTTACAATAAAACTTATTAACTTTTAAACAATTTTCGAAGGATCTTTTCCGTACTATTTTGTGTATTAAAAGTCCTTAGACATAAAGGGGTTAATTCTTATTTTATATAATCCTATCAAAACTGCCAAATAGAAAAAAAAATACATAAATCACAGGTTTACACTTAAATGAAATGAACGAAAAATTGGATGATTTCACGCAATAAATGAAGTTACTTATAAATTGTTCTACAAAAAAGGTAAAATATTTTTTAGGTTATAAAAATTTAAGAAAAAAATTAAATAAACATTATCGCCAATCCGTGAAATGGTAAAAAGAAGCGATTTTTTTAATCACTCTGAGGCGATTATACTAATTTAATAATTTTTCTAAAGAAATATTTGTATCTGGTGAAACTAAAATATTCGTTGGAGTTTTAAGGATTTACAAAAATGTACACATATAAGTATGATATTCATGTATATCTCTCTCTATTATATACTATTTAAAGTAACCTTAAGTTTGACGTTAGTTTCATGTCTCCAGTAAAATTAGTTTTTGAGATATATTACTTTAAATTATAGTTATGCAGACGGACAATTTTATCCATATCTCAAGGTCGACGGAAAATTTGGTCGCGAAATATACATTAATTGTGTTTATACACCAAGTCGATACTTTAACATAAGCTTCGATACATGTAGGTTCCCATGTAGGAGCCAACTCGCCATACTAATTCAGCTAAGCCCATTCGATTGTTGCTCAGACCACACGTTATCCTATATAAACTGCGTCACCCTTTTAGGGGATGAATCTTTTAAAAATTATTTTTTATCGGATTCTTACATCATACAAAGAATACACCCTCAAAATTTCACGTCTTAACGACCATCGGTTTAGGCTGTGTGTTGATCCATCTGCTAGTTAGTCAGTCAGAACAAACGATTTATATATTATTTGGTAAATAGACAGAAGAAAATTTACCAACGTTAATTGTTAAGCACAAATATTGCACTTATGTCCAAAAATATTTTTGAATAGATATCTTACCTCAGATATGTGTTTCAATTGCTAAGAATTCATGTTTAGTGACCATCATGTATTTTTCTTTGTTAATCAAGAAACTTTAACCATTTATTTTTTCACTAATCGTGCATTGGTACGTTACAATCATAAAGAAATTCACTTGATGGTCATTGAGAATGCTAAGCAATCGAAATACGTATCTGGTCCAATACTTGGACTTGGAGAACAGTTTAAAGTTTGTCAAAAAATATTTGATTATATTTGTAAATATTTTAAATCAATATACAATTGATACATTTTTATCACCTTTTCGGAATAAGTAAATATATTATAATATTTTCTATTTAGTTTAATTTGCTTAAAATAATTTGTTTGCTTTTTAAATAGTTCTCATTTCCTGAAGAATAAATTGGTACTAAAGACTGTCATTTAAACTATTTAAATAGGAAAGGAAATAAAAATTTATCTAACAATCTAATTAACTTCTAAAAATTAACGTCAAATGAAAAAAAAATAAGAATTTAATTAAGTCACTAACATTTTGGCAAAATTTTAATAAACATAGTCAAGATTTTTTTCCATTAGCTAAATTTTGCATACCTACTTATAAAAGCATCAATAATTAATTATGTAAACCAATTGAAGAAAAAAGAAATCATAACAGTTAGGTTAATTGTAATTAAAATATAATTATATCTCCGCAATAGCATTAACTTGTTGAAACAAAGAGTTATTTATTTTACTTAATCTGAAACAAGAATGACAGTTCCTATATAATAATATTAATTATTTCGGTAAATGAATGAAAAATTATAGAGATAAGATCTATTAAATATTATAAATGTATTTTAATTCGAACGAAATGCATGGTTACGTTGCAATGCTTCTTGAATTAATTAAAGAATTCGGAATACATTTGGAATTTCAATTGACTGCATTTTTATTGGTAAGAATTTATTTTGTAGGCAAGTATTACTATTAGCTTGGTCCCTTGTTTAAGAAGATATTGACCTAAGTACTTGCATTTAATGCCCCTTCAAAAAGTTGTTGCTATAGTACTAAATTGTCTTAATGTATAAGGGAAATTCAAGTTTCTTGTTAAGGAGTATGTCACAAATAGTATTCGTGATCATTGTGTCTTGTGTAATTTATTGTTGAACGATCAAGACCCTTTATATATTTTCTCGTATGTTCCAAGAGAACGCAGAATTGCCGTTTCTTTTCTGCAACATTGGGCAATACTGGCATACCTTCTTTGGGGTTTCTTAGTACTGGGCACTGTTTCATAAATCGACTTGTATATATCTATTTAGATAAAAAGTGCCAAGAAAATGAAACATTGAGTAACATTGAATGTGAAAAGGGAAAATAAACCGGTTGAGGCATTTTTGTAATGTGCAACAATGACATGATTATGGAGAAATTTACGATATCGTTGTTTTGCAGTTTTCAATTTATTAAAAAATAAAATATCTGGGAAAATTGTTGAAAAAGTAATTACCATTGCCAGGAAGTAAATGATAACTCATAAAATTAACGATAAGTTTATGACTAAATTATCAATTGACTCATTAAAATATGGAACTACGAAAATGATTTAATATTTTCCTAAAACAAATATACTCAATATATTTACATTCAATAAATAAGGCATTAACTTTAAGAAACATAAATAATTATGATAAATTTTCAAACTTTCGCAAATGACAGGAATATTATAAAACTCTAAAGTACTTACTGGTTTCATAAATGATCTGAAACCCCAAAAAACTATTCTTTTGTATACACAAACTACTAAATAATTTATATTTAGATAGTAAAATAATACTTTTTGTCCCTTAATCTAGTGTGTTAACGTTTTTAATATATCATCTACATCAATAGGTTCCAAACTTTTTGTGCCTGCGTCCCCCTTGATTTTCGTAAAAATTTAATTTGATAAAATACACCCATGATATTGTAATTTATTTAACGGGCTATAAAATAATCAATATAATATTAGGGAAATGCAAATCGGCAAAGACAGAGAACAAAGAATGTATTTTAACACATATGTGTGAGTGAAAACTAAATCATTGTATAATCATTGTCCCAAATTTGAACTAACTGATTGTTGTCATTTGATTCAATTGTCATTTCGATTTCATTCAATTGCCAAATTTACTATTTGTCAGTTGTATCAGTGTCAGGTTATAAATATTTCACGACTAGCTACTTGTATACCATATTAAATAGACATTCCCGTGAATGAGGCACGTCGCCGTGGATCAGAACCATTTTGGTCAAATTTATTCACAAATTGAAGTAAAAAAATAGAAAATGTAACATTGCCAGATATTGACGTCCCTAAAAGAAACATAAGCCGATTTTACTGTATTTGCTGTGGATTTTGGTTGAATTTTCGCGAATAAATTAAGCCATGGAGCCATGGAATTTACCCGATTTTCACCTAAAAATAGAAACACATAAAAGAAAAAATATCATACATTAAATTTATCTGCTCAATTGACGCAGCTTCAATACCACTGGATTATCACTAATAAAGATTATCACTAATTTAAACTCAAATAATTATTTTAATCAATTTTTAAGTCAATAAATTTAAGGGTTGGTCTATTTACTAAAGATATACTATACCCATAAGAAGTATTTACGATAAAAATTTAATTGTTAGATAAATCCTACACATATCATTGTTCATAAGTTAAAAATACGCATTTTTTCTCTATCCTCCGAAAAAAAGTTATTTTACAAATAAATGCACCATATAACGTAAAAATACCGGTGCTAAATGTATAAAATGTTTATTACAATATTAT
The DNA here is from genome assembly GCA_958496175.1 of Sisyra terminalis. Taxonomy (NCBI): domain Eukaryota; kingdom Metazoa; phylum Arthropoda; class Insecta; order Neuroptera; family Sisyridae; genus Sisyra; species Sisyra terminalis. The sequence goes on from OY292278.1 coordinate 29,427,994, forward strand.
GTGTAAATATAATTTAAGGACAAATATAACTCGATTTCGATAAAAAGTCAGTTACCTTTTTGTTCTCAGTACCTACACTAACAAATAGTACATAAAGATGTCTCTTATTTATTGATCAACAGTTTCTTAACAATTTTAATCGCAATCCAAAAATATGTTTATTGTTTATATTAAAACAAAAAAAACATTCCAAATTTGATTTTTTTTTCACTATCGTTAACATACATGTACCACCAAGCGACAAGAAAAATCCATATATCAAATTATATTGATTTTTGGAAAACAAAAAAAATCGGAACAAACCCAAACATTTTGTTTTCTGCGTTGTTTTCTAACATGGTTATTTAAATTATAAACATTAAATATTTATAAATTAACAAAAATTCATTGAAGTTTCCTACATCTGCATTGATTTTTTTTCCGAATCACGAAGCATAGAAAAGTAACCTTATGCATTAGAACAGTGATTCTTAACCTTGTTAGAGGTACTGACCTTCACTAGCTTCATATGTCTTCTTAATTGGAAAACCCTTCTTAATTGGAAAACATTTTTTTTTAAATTCAAAACATAAGTTAATATTTATATATAGGTGCACAAAATCATATGAGTCGTATTTTAACCTCCGTCGAACCCGCGAGACTGACTCACCAAACCCTTCGGGTTCGATCGAATCCAAGTTAAGAACTACTGCATAAGATTATTTTTTTTAATGTCCTCTAATAAGTAATTAAAAATATAAAAATCAAAAGAGCTTACATAATCAGTGTAATATCTTATCAATCGCTCGGTGACACCTGTTAATGTTGGTGAAAAAAGCTTAAAAATGGTAATTTTTTTTTCAAATATCTTAAGGCGAATATTGAACCAATTTGTAAACGACCAAAACAATCTATATGTTTATGAAACATAAGATAATTTATACCCACTAACTGTCGGAATGTAATGAAAAATTGGTCCAAAAATTTTCATTTTTTTCAATGGGAAGTTACAACTTATTGTATGCGATGCCAGACATTGAATGGACATAAAACACATATTATTTTATTTTCGAAAATATATAAACGTTTATAATTCTTAACAATTAAGTAAATGAAGTTATTAGAAAAAGTTTTAAGTAAACAAGACATTTCTCGTCAATTCCATAAATCAAGGGCGTTAAAAAGGCTAAAAAATCATTAAATGGAATTTAAATTATATGGCATATTTTTTTCTAGTTTCCCAACAACAATGCAGAGATTTTAGCTTAAGTAAAAAAATGATTTTTAATAAGTTTTAAAACGGCGTTTTTATTAGTTAGAATTTCAATAGAATTTATTTACTGTTGAACTGTTTATAATTAAAAAACTCGTATATAAAATAAGTGATATTTATAAATAAATTTAATTAGTTAGTGTAAATAAAACGAAGTGAAAGAAGTTGTTTGAATCTTCATTGTTTGTTTATATCTGAACATGTAAATGATTGGAATAAGAAACCATCTGAAGTTTGTATTTATAAACATTTCATACTTATGATTACATTTTCCCGAACAGATAATAAACAGTACGAAAAAATAAAATATTTATCATTATGATATTTTGACTTACCAAGCATTAAGCCATAATCCATAAAAACAAAATCATAAAATAAAAACTTCAATGAATAATATTATTAAATTGAACGAAGAACTGTGAATCACAAACACTGATTAATAAAAACGAATTAAACAAATATCAAAATTCACTGATTGGATATTATGGATTTGAATAAACGCGCGCACACTGGATTGTTGATAGCAACAATGAGTGGCAATTGTTAGCGGAGCGACAACAAACGGCGATGCTTCTTTGTTCGCAGCACTTGGCAGACTGTGATGTTGGCGCGTCGGACTCTATCATCTAGCTTGTGTGTGGTGGCTTTTCCATAAATACATAACCATTAAGTTTTTGTTCAATTGATTACATATTAAGTGTATTAAGTGCCAATATAATTTTCTAGGAAATCAATAATTATAACGAAATTGGTTTTCGATAATGAAAATTATTGAATCCATTTTCATTATTGCCAAATTTAAATGCTAAAAATATGATTTGTTAAATGGTTAGAAATCGACGCTCTGGTTCCAATAAGCTAAAGTTGCAGTAGGTCGAAATCGCACTAAATATTTTCTATATTTTGATCTATTTTTTTATGAAAATATATTTTTACAATTATTTTTTAAGAGGGGATTATGCTTTCGGTAGGTTACTTCACACTTATTTTTTTTTCTACTTAACGATGGGTTTACTTCCCGTGTGGTTAAATTTTTCTCTATAATTTCAATTCGCTTTGTACCTTTTTTCTTGGGGACTTCCAGATCCTCCTACAACATCATGAATCCCTTTTCGCCATTGATATGTATCAGAGCTGTTAGTAAAAGTATTTTAGTTACTTAGAAGTAACTTAGTTACTTTAAAGTAAGATACTTTTTTCTAATAGCTCTGATACATATCAATGGCGAAAGTTAGTTACTTTAAAATATCTAAGATATTTCTTAAAAGCAACTGTATCTTGAAAGGACATAGGACGAGAAGTATAGTGAATCGGCCCTAGAAGGGTATTTGGTTCATAATTTCAGGGTATGTTGGTACTATTAAGATACATTGATTCGAAAAGTTTCACATCCCTATGTATTACCGTTTCTTCAAAAATCGAAAAAGCTGAAAATCAGAAAAAAAAAATTCTCAGAAACTTGTGAATCGATTTATTTGAATTTTGGATATATTTTAGAGGCTGATGGTAGCTTCTAGAAAAAAAATTAAGAACTTTATCGATGTATAAGATCCTTAAAAAAAGAGAGCATTTTCTTTTAATTTTAATTTTTAACCATGATACAATTTCGGTACAATTACAAAACTATTTTTTTCGAATTTCCCATTCAATTTCCTTTAAAGTTATAAGTCTTTTAAATTTTGAAAAACGGTACGCCATATTGAAAAAAATTAAAAACCGATTTTTTTACACAAAAATCCATTAATGTAATAAACAGAAACAGAGCTTACTCGATTACTATACGAGTGCAAAAGTACAGAAAATATTAAAAACAATAATATGAAAACAGTTGTTTTCTATTAACTGAATTCAATCATTAATATTTTTAATATTTTCTGTTATTTGCACTCGTATAGTAATCGAGCAAGCTCTATTTCTGTTTATTACATTAATGGATTTTTGTGTAAAAAAATCGGTTTTTAATTGCATTTTACAGGCTTCGATTACTTCAGTTGCCCTAACCAAAGAAGAAAGACTTCTACATACGTCTTTCTTTTCAGTTGCATTTTGCTTAATTCAGTTCAAATTTGTGCCTACGTAGACGGCGCTGGCAATTACTTCTAGTACGGCTTGTCGTTTAATGTACAGTGAGCTTTTTATTTATACAGATCAGTGCTTTTTGCTGAGAATGGCACAGCTTCAGTTAGCTTTTCTTCATGCCTTTGTTATCTTAAGCGATGGTTCTTTCATCTTTGACTATTCTCAATTAATTTAATTTACTCTCCTCCAACCCCAAAATTCAAAGTTCTCCAAATATTTCCTTTTTTATTTTCTAACGATCCAGGTTTTTAATTTCACATACACTCCACACAAACCATTTCGACCAATCCATTCGAAGTTTAAGCTCTAACTTTTCAGTTAAATATATTTTTCTTGCTGTTGAACGAGCCTTTCACCTCAACAAGACGTTCTTTATAGAATTAATGAATTTTCCATCTTTGGTGATGAAACTTCGTAAATATTTGAATTGGTTGATTGATTAATTCTAGTTGTATGTCGCTCACGAAGTTACGAAGGTTAATTTTTGTGTGCATATAAAATACGTAGCTGTATCATATTAGGACCAAAGGTAGCTGTCTCTCATACTTTTCCCATACAAGCTCATGTAGGCTCATATATTCAGGGCTTTATTAGGTAACAATTAAGTAAAAGTAGTATTCCCGGTTTTTTACCAACATTCATCTGGAATTATTGAATTTGGGCTTTCAAATTTTAAGAAACTCAATAAACCTTTTTGAAAACCACTTATCCAACACAAGTGACAATGTCCTATTTCGTTAGCTTTCATCATAATTCATCAATATTAATAATGACCGTAATCAATCTTCCCTTATAACAATGTAAAGCCTTACAATCCTTTCGTTCAAATCTTTTGATGAGGATGGAGGTATATTTGTATAACAACCCTTAAACTATCCTTTTGATTTTGGCACGTAAATTTTGTATCTCAAATTACAAACACCCAGATAATTCAATTCTATATAAATATCGAATTTGAAAAAAATATGGTACAAGTAGCTTTTAAACAAGTGACTATCTGACAATGTATCATTCTTAAATGAACATGCATAGACTTCCTATAAAGAATAATAAATAAAATATAATAAAATATAATAAATAAATAAAATATAAATAAAAAATAAGAAGTTCTTTTGTAAAATTTCTGCTGGCCAGAATTGTCCAAATGTTATGCATTATACATAATATGTAGTTCGGGAAATTTAAATTTTTTGACATAATTTTTGCTTACCCTCTTATCTATATTATTAGCACCTTTTCTCATTAGTTACGTTATTATTAGCTTGAAAAATGAATTTAATTTAATTTTATTCAAAAATATTGAAGCAAGACGTTATTTGAACTATTTTTATTGCATAACAATTGTAAATACATGCGTCATTAAGAATAAGCCATTTTTTAGAAATTGATTTATGCAATAGTTAACGAGAATCTAATAAACCTCTTCTATAAATTTTTGAAATTTTTTATAAAACTATCTAGTTATTTTTAAATTTATTTATGAACATGTACAACTTAAAAGACATTTATAGTTTATAAAATGGAAAAATAGCATTAACTATTTACATTTCATAATTAATGAACTAGCAAATCTGTACGGTTCAAACTAAAATCAACTTTAATAATAAAAGATTCTAGTTACTCTTCTTCTTTATTCCACGAGGATAAAGATGGGAGTTTAGAAATAAAAATATATATTGTAAGTACCGTAAGAACACGAATACATCTTTAAACTTTATAAGTTGAGTATTTTTTACGGTGAAATATGACTTAAATATTTGACAAAATTACCCTTATTTTAATTAATTTAATTAATTAAAATGGACATATTATCTTGAAATGGTTATTAAAATTGGGTCAAAATTCTAAAAGCAAGCATAGACTAGTTTTTTTGTAAATTAGTATGATTTATAGTCACTGCTCCGATTCTTGAATGAACGATTCTTCCAAAACCACAACCCTACTAGGCACAACCTCGAATTTCAAATTTCAACAATTTTACGAAAACTAATGCTCGATAATCACGATCACATACCCATATACGAAAAGATCAATCTTTTTATAGTAATTTTTAAACGTTAATATCAAAATAAAATATATTCAAACATTTATTTCGACTACCTAAATTTAATTTAGGTAACATTATGGCTTCATGGTGAACATTCATTGAATGATAGTTTTACAAACCCTAATTAGGAAAATATTAAGGTAATAGAATTTTGATTTCCGAATTAAGACCGATTTTTCATTCAGCATAAACGACCATTAAAGGGAAATCAACGCAATTACAACCATTTTCATACAATCCGTTACTAAACATCAATGTTCAGTAAAAAATATTTACAAACACATTTGCATAAGAGATTTTATTCAGACATCAAAAAAAGTGATAAAACGATGAAGAATTATTATGCAGACAAACAGTGGGATAATTTTTTCACTTTCATAAATTCAACAAAGATCTGTTACCAAAAAGAACAAAAAAATATTTCAAGAGACTATAAAGAGAGTTTTGTAACGCATAAATAATAGCTAAGTAAATGCATGTGAAAATATCTTTCGGGGGAAATAAGTTGGATATTTTTTTGAGAAATCTCATTCATAAAATATTTCCTTGCAAATAATTTTTTACTACCGAAAACTAAAATTAAATATCCACTGAACTATAAATTAATATTTTCAAATCTAAAATATGCATACATTATTGATCAATTACGATGTATAAAATAATAATAATGCAGTTAGAGTGTGTATTTTCTACGTCCATATGTGGATATCAATAAACTCGTATTTAAATGAATGACATTAATGAGTTAAAATTCAAGAAAAGGATTTCCTCTGTTCAAATGTTGACATGTAAATTGCGGTAGTTTTACCAATATCGTTTCTTATTCGAAATAAATAAGCACTATTTTTAGCAACTTAATTAATTTATGCAAAATATAACGATTAAACTGATTTTTAATGAAATGTTACCATTTTAATTTTGGGATACAATGCTTTTTAAATTATTTTTGGAAGGAAGGAAGAAACCCGTTTTAAAGTAAAAGATTAATTAAAAATTTTGTTTTTGTTGCACTGAAATGCATTTTAGTGCTAAATTTAAAAAGATTGGAAATTTAACGAGGTAGTTGTAGGAAATCTAACTCCATAAATCGGACATCATATTTAGCGAACCTACGAATTCTACATAAATAAAAAATATTTTTCTTAGAAACCTCTTTATTACCTTCTATATACAATTTATATACTATGCAATGTGCTTACAAAGTATAAGAAAAGTAAAATGTAAAACTTTTATGGTTCTTCTTCCATATACACCAGCTTAGGATGGATCGAATCATAAATATGTAAGTGTTAGGAAGGGTCAATGAAGAAAGAACAGGCATTACTATAAAGACAAGAAAAGCTAACTAGATGGATCACATTCTGAAAAACAAAGGATTCTTGGTAGATGTGGTAGAAGAGAAAGTGGAAAGTCCCAAGAAAAAAGGAAGAAGAATTCAAATCCTGGTTATATTGAAACAAGAAATGGACTACCTTAATTTGGAAAGCCTTGCCAGGAATAGACGACGCTATAGGTAAAATTCACCACACGGGAAATTTAACTTGTCGTCAAGCATAAAAGTGTTATTTCTTTTATATAAAATCATCTTAATCCAGTGATAAATGAAAATACAAAAATCAAACAAGTATACATTTTTCTCTGCATTTGCAACAAAAATAATCATGGATGTAATCAACAAATTATCTACAGCACGCAAATAGTCAATGTACATACTTTAGGGTATATCAAAAAAATATTTTCCAAATAGGTTCAAAATTTTTGCTTGGATATGAAGTATAACGAAATCAAAGTAAATGTATAAGAAAATGTATTACACTGAAGATTCTGAATTTCAATAACAATAAAACAAATACCAAATACTTAAGTATTTACTATTCAATGATAAGGGGCCATCCATAAATTACATCAAACGATCATGGGAGGGAGTACACAAAATGTAACACAGTGTGACAAAAGCCGGAGGGAGGTTCTAAAGCTTTGTGATGCCACATTATAAGTTTTAAATCTTTTATCAACGTAATCAATCGTTTATCATTTCTTAGTTAGTCATTTGTTTTGTCTTTTATTTCAAATATTTGACTATATGTGTCTTAATTAATAATTTTATGTGGCTATGTGTTCAACTAAACATTTTATTGTTTAATGGAAATAAAGAAAAATTGAAACTATTGTTTTATTTTAGTTATAATTATAAAATTAAAAAATATCACTAAGAGGAGGGGATTTAAAAAATGTAACCACCTGTGACAAGAACGGAGAAGGAATTAAGAAATTTTAAAATTTGTGTGACGTAATTTATGGATGGCGCCTGACACCAATTTCGGAGTACAGAAGTATCGTCAACTCTTTCGCGAGGCGACACCTGGTAGTATTTAGTGCAGTCTCAAACATGAAGACCATAATAGTCTTTACAGTCATTAGAGTGAAATTTGGAGAGCTTCAACACTGTAGCTTTAAGCTAATTGTGTTCGCTGGGTTCCTACTTCATCTTTTGTAAGCCAAGAAACCGAGGAATGTTGTTCGCCATGTTGGAGTTCAATTTAGGAATCGGAAACTTTTTTAGTCGCCAAATAGACAGAGTGCTACATTCTAAAAGAATATGAGAAACCAATGAAGCAGTTTCACCCCCTATCTGACAGAATCTAGAAGAAAATATAAATCTCCGATATATTCAACATTTTTCATTAGTGCATGGTAAGTGTCGACATTTACCGGTGTAAGTCGACAATTTCCAATTTCGGTCTTTCACGGTAACATAAATACTTAATCGGTAAGAACTAAGGTAGGGGCTCAATCGGTTTTCTACTGATTGTGACATTTAGGGGAAAGTAGTACGAGTTGAGCCCTTGGGGTAAGATAACCCTTTACGATTGTGCTGAAACCATTAACGTTACCTAGTTTATTTCACTGGTAAAACTTGGGATCATCTTGCCCATAGGGATGTACAAGATGATCCCTTTGTAAGGTTTTAAAAAAAAGGAAATATTTCAATGAAACCTCAATTATTTTCTGGTTTTGAGTATTATGAAAGTTGAATAGATAAATATACAAGTAGTAATGGCCTTTGTTTTTAGTTTACCATGAAGACTATATATTTTACAGCGATTCCCGCTTAAAGAGATCATCTCGTGCTACCTTCCCCTACCTCAGAAGCAAATCTAATCGATTGGAACAAGGAATTTGATCCAGAACAATAATCAAAACATAGAAATCCTCCAGAAGTTAGAAGTAGCCACAAAACGAATATTAGCGGAATTTCAGATACAGTGGCAGTGAATAATATGGAAACAGGAGGTAATAGCTTTATTCGCTCGGAACTTTTCAAGTGGAATATAATTATATGTCTGGTCATTTTTGCTTTCAACTAATTACCCACTTGAGCCCAATATAACTTGAGACCCAGAATTCCGCAAGGTTGAGAATGACTAGAATCACAACCACCAGTATGAATTCTTTTAGGGGATTAAATTTCCTATTCCCCTCTTGTACAAGATACTACCGTCTATCTATAACCATAAATTTTAAAAAAAGGTACCTACGTTCAAAAGGTTGAACTAGAACTACGATACAATATTTTACGATAAATTATGTGAATAATGAAATTAATTTTAACATCTTAGTTAATTTCTTAACAAATATTTTCCATCGTTTCGCTTCTTTTCGTTACCACAAATTTTCTTGACCGAAACAATTACTTCATATATTTAGTGAAAATAATTTCAAAATTTTTCACTCTGACAATATCATTCTCATAATCTTCTACTCGCATATTCTTCAGAAATAACACAATTTATGAATTACAAAATAATTACGGAACGAACTCATTTTTGAAATTTGATATTTCCTCAAAAAAATATTTTTTCCATTTAAAACGCATTTCACACGAAAACCAAAAACCTTATCAGATCAAAAGCATGGGCGAATTAATTCATTATCTTCAGGTGAAGTTATTAACTGTTAAAAAAGTATTTCAAATTTTGAACTCATTACAAAATGAGTAGGTAATTAGTAATCCACTATATTATTTCCAAATACTGTTCAAATAAAATATAATTAAGTGAAAATTTAAGTGTTGATATTAGAAGTAAAGATTTTTTAAGTATGGGTATGCGAAAAATAAACAATAATTTTTTCCAGATTATCTTTGTAGTATGCATGAAGGACAAAATATTTCAACTATCCGATTGTCGCACCGACCGATGAGTAGAATTATAATTAAGTTAATATTTATTCAAAACGATGAAATATGCGTAATTTTCTTCTTATCTGAAAACACAATCTTCTTTACATACATACATACATAAAGTAAAAGATATCTAAAGGTATTGTATAACATTTTTCCGTATAAAACCATACAAGTAACATGAAGTTTATTTGATCGCTTTGCATCTTTAAAAAACCGTCGAGTAAATAAATTAAGGCTTTAAATTTTCCCACTACACATTTCCTTAATATATAATAATATTGTAGGCAGCTTAAAAGTTCTCAGATACACTTGTGCTACATTTTAAGTTTTATGAAGCCGGTTTAAATAAATTATGTTACCTTCATTAAATACGTCATATAATGTAGCATCCTGTATACGGTAAAGTGTCTCATATAAAATTTATTTTTAAAAATGACAAATGATATATTTAAGAAAATACGACAATATTTATAGCATTTGGAAAAAAATCAGGGATTTAGTGTAAAGGAAAAGTAGAACTAGTAGTTTCTTGTAAAATGAAGTCTCTAAAAGGTATTTGATAAAATATTAGCAATATTATTTGGATAAATTTGCAGTTTATCTATCTATTATTATAAGGAGGAAAGATTTGATTGTTTGTTTGCTTTGAATAGGCTCCGAAACTACTTGACCGATTTGAAAAATTCTTTCACTGTTGGGAAGCTACACTATTTCCGGTGAACATAGGCTATATTCAATTTTCAAAAAAGTCAGGGATCCATACTAAAGCTCCAATAATGTAACCCAAGGTTTGAAAAAATTACCAAAAAACATTCTTTTATCGCGTGTGCTGTGAAAACTATTGGTTATGGAACAAAAGAATGTAGTACGATTTTGCAGAACATATCATTATCTACAAAAAATAGAGCGACAGCATATGTCTAACTATTATAGTTATGTCACAATAATTGTTTTTTCATTTTAAAAAATATATATAAATGCCATCGTTATAAAAACTGTTTTATTTATACTTTGGGATTAATCCTTATCAAAATAAATGACTTCATATTTAAGTTTGCTTCAATACCATATAACTTTTTGAGTTATTCAATTTGAATATTCCATTCGAAAGACATCACAAGTTTAAAAATGTAAGTTATTTGAAAAATGTCGCATGGTCACCGCTAACTACACCGCTCTTTACTTATAATAAGACCAACTTTATTGAACTTGGCGATATTTTTTATTTATGTATAGATGCTGAATGATTTACAGATTATTTGGTCCACGGTAGGTATACCTACCGTAGCTATACGCAATAGACATACTCTTTTTAGATATTTATAAATATGTTTTGAAAATGAATTGATTATTACATAGAAGAATTTTATTCTTTGCAACAGTTTATTAAATGTGTCGTTTTAAAGTTGACGAAATAGTGTTTTTAAGTATGATTATGTTTTTCGTAAAAGAAATAAGAAAAATAAAAATTTTCAAATACCACTACAAATGGCAAATTTGAAAAGAAAACATAATCTACACCTACGTTACGCAGACGAAGTTGCGGGGATCAGCTAGTTATTACATATGGCAGCACTGAATTTTTTTCGTACTTTTTAATCGATTTTTATTACTTAAAAAGCTTCCAAATCACAAATTATGAGTTAAAAAAATTATTATAACCCATTTTTAATAATTTTTTGAGATCTATATAATGGTACCTTACACGATTATGCAGACTATGTTTTTCATCCGTTTCTTATATGAAATGTCTTCCCTTATTTTTTTCAGCCCATATCATGGCGGATCGCTGTATTTTTAGTTTTATTTTATCAAAATAACTATCGACTAATAAACAACTAAATACGTGCTTTGTATTCTCTGACAAGTTTTATTAAATAAATACAAGACTAGTGATATTTAAGTACTATCATTATATATATTGTATTTTTTTTTCTGCTTATAATAATTATTCGAATCATAAACATTTTATACCTTGCTTTTATTAAGTCACTTTGTTGCTAGTTTGTTAGATACGGAACTTATAACCTCATGTTCTCTTACTTCCCATCACTTTATCGTGCTGAATTTTGATATACCTTTACTCTCGATGACAACGTATGAATCTGTCGTAAAATTAAATAACCACATAAATATTTCTACTTTAATCAAATATTTAACTTTAAAAAAACTTCTCTTGCCTACCTTCAAACTGTGTCAGGTGTAAAAGTGAGTCAATTCTAAGTGCTTGTTGAAGTTAGCATGTTTAGTAGATTTTATGGTGCCAATAGTAATTAATATTAACTTATAGTAACTGCCCGTGAAATATTCACAGCTAACTAATAAATGACAAAAATTGGCAATTGAATGAAATCGAAATGACAGTTAAATTAAATGACACAACAATCAGTTAGTTCAAATCTGAGACAATGATTGACAGAATTGATATTAAAAATATATTGAAAGACCAAAAAGGAGGAAATAAAAATAATTAAAAAATATTTTAAAAACCTCGCTTTCATTGACAAAATGCACTAAAAAGTAAAAAAATAAATTTATGGACTGATTCCTTGTTCCGATTTCACCATCGATATTGAGGCGATATTAGCCAATTAATGAAAATCGTAAGCTATCTAGTTATACATCCCAGCGAGGAGTGTTCCGTATTACCAAATTGTAAATAAAATTGTACCTCTCGCTTTCATGCACAACTAAATACCTTAGGATTCTGATTAATTGGCCAATATCGCCTTAATATCGATGGTAAAATCGGCACTAAGATTCATTTCATAAATTTATTTGTTATTTATTAGTGCATTTTAACAAGCGAGGTTTTTAATTTTTTTTTTTTTATAATTGCAGACAGTGCTGGGAAACTAGACTAAATTAGTGTGGGTTTCCAACTCTAAAACAAATGTTTGATTATAGCTATAGCTAATTATATGCTTTGATTATAATATATAGGAAACTATTTTTACCAGCAAAGATTATTATTTGCACGTTAAAAATATTGAGATTTGGCTGAATCTATGGGGTTTAAAACTGTTTTTAAGCATTCACTGCTTGAATTTAATATAAGATAGTCAGGAATTGGAACCAGTATAAATTTTGATAGCTCCGACTTCGATTTCGGCATCGCTAAAATCAAAATTTTAGTCCCAGCTTCTCCAAAATCTTCCGGTTCCATGACTCCGAGATCCTACTCCCCTGCCTTGATTTCAAGTGCACATCTTGAACCTACTTGAACCTAGTTTTAATAAGGTATTCTTATTCCTTTTATTATTAGAACTCTGTCATGTTTGGCCCAGCTAATAATACCTCCTGGGATAATTGTGATCATCTATTTCTTCATCGATGTGGAAACCTACCCAATAGTTTTTAATATTGGCTTGTTGAATATACAGAGTATATATTATAGAGAAGATTACCGACTTCACCAACATTATTTTCCCAGACAAGGCTCACTTCCACCTAATTGGTATATGAACAAGCAAAATTGCAGGTATTACCGTGACACTAATTCGCAGTTGAAGCATCAAAAACCCCTGCACTCAGCCAAAATTACTGTATGAGCAGCTTTGTTAGCATGAGGCATTATTCGTCCATACTTTTATAAAGACCATAGAAGAAATTCTGTACCAATAAATACAAAGCGGTAGATAGTTATTTTGCAGAACTGTTTTGTTCCAGTACTACAGGGTTTCAATGGAATTAATCAATGCGTATGTGGTTTCAGCAAGATGGAGCAAAGCCCAATGATGAGAACCTTAATGAGCAAACCCATTTTATTACACAAACTGGACTCATTTTGTCTACATGATCTCTCCAATACCGTCTTCTTGATTTTGTCCATCTTATACTATTCCGTATATCTAATTCTTCTCTGATGGAGTCACTTTCTAACCTTTCACTTAGATTTACGCCTCTGAAACTCCTTACTATCCTCATTTTCGTTATTTTGGGTATTCTTTTAATAGTTGGATTATCAGCTAATATCCCAGCTGCATAGGATAAAATTAGTCTAACGCAGGTTTTATCGATATCCTTACTTTATTTTTTACCGACATAACTTTGTTTTTCCAGATTACATAGGAATCCTTCAATTACTTGAAAGGTAGGTTTTAATCTATTGAATTTTGAAAAAAAAAATCCGACGTCACTTTGCACATTTAATTTAAATGAATCGAATTTTCAACATCGCGAACATTTATTTTTTTATTCGGTATTGTTTATGCTATAAATACACCTACTGCATAACAAATCGATACAAATCAAAACAATTTTTTCCTCCAATTATTTTTTTATTTTGAAATTATAACTAAAATTTTCCACTGAAAAATTTATAAGGAGTCATCAAAATGGCGTTCCGTTACAGCTTTTAAACTTAATTTTTGAAATTTGAACTATAGTCTAAAAATAAGTCATATGTTCAAAGTAAGTTACACAACGTATTTATACTTCATATTTTTGAATGACTAAAATGCATTTCTATCATAAATTATGGAAGTCTTATATTACAGGGAGAGGACAAATTTAAAAATATCAGATTAAGATGTAACATAATAAAATCTCTTAAGATAAATGCATTAAGTAAAATGTTCTTTTTTAAGCCACTCCAGATCGTAACACAAATCACTTGTTAAGATAGTTCAAACCGGATGAACATGTGATGAGTTTGATTGTAACAAAAAGTCGGATGTTAGAAATGGTGTGGATAAATAGAGTCCAAATTTAACAGTCTCCCCTTTGCCACTGTCGTTAATTTTTTAAATTCAATCTTTTTCAATTAAAATTCAGCTCGAGCATATCTAATTGTTAATTTGTAACTACATATGTTTGTCTGTTTGTTTAATTGATGTTGACGTGTTTATAAGCTTTTGAAACATCAGAAGATTTATTGCCTAATTGATCAATTAGTCAGTGCCGGTATTCAGGACCCATTTTAGAAGAAAAAAGACCTAGGATTTCGTACAGGTATCCTTCATATAATACGCGAGAAACTTTGAAAAAAAAAGAGGACATCAATTTATTATTTTTACTATAATTGAAGTGAAAACTTCTTAAGGATTGTTGTGACTAGAAGTTCCATGAAACGAAAAAGCGACAGTAAAAAGAGAAAAACTTATAAATCTATAAGATTTATCGAACGCGAAAATGAGATAGAAAACATTAAAGTGTTTCTTATGTATGTAAGCGGCTGCGTATTACACCGCTTGGAAACAATCATTCTAACAACCGTGGAGAATTGGGTATTGTTTACATAAACATTTCATTATGTTGCATATTATCGTGCTTATCAAAAAAAAAAAAAACAAGACTAAAAATACCGTAAAAAAGTCATATACGAAAATTTAATAAAATACACACCAAAGGCATCGCAAATTCTTACCAAAATGAAATTCCAATAATTTTAAGGGTCGCATAATGTAAATAAAGCATTAGATACAACGATCTCATTGATTAAGTTTCGGGTCACCAAATTTAATTTAAAAATATGCAGAAGTCACACTGTATCAACAACAAAATCAAAAACAGTAATTGACACAGTATTCCAACGATATATCTATTGATTAAATCGAAACTAAAGTATTTATTTCATACTTTAGTTACCATAAGCCTCTCATATCATTTCTCGAGAATACAAACGCGGAGTCTGACAAATTTATGCAATATATATCTGAATATAATGTAAAATACTTTTTAAAAATGGTATCAATATTATCATAACTAAACTTTACAATTATCCTAATCCAGAAATTATATATTCGTCTCATTATCTTGAAGTTCACATTTTTGGAGGTTTCACTTCTATCGCGTATGAATTGCAAACATGTAGTTTTTTTTCTTAGTATAAGACTTAGTCTTACTAAGGGCTGATATTTTCATATCTAGATAGTGAAATTTGTCTTTCAGATAAAATTTTATCCGGAGAATAGCAGAAAACATGTGTATTTTTACCCTAAGAATAGTGTTATGTGGAAGATAAATATGTAGAATTTATCTAACATATAGACCACCAAAGTGGTCGATATAGACCCTTTAGAGTCGATTTAAGACTATTCGGAGGTCAATTTGATGCAGAGAGTGGATTGGGGGCGAAGAAAAAACAATTTTAAACACACAAATAACATTATACTTAACCGCGTATATCAAATGTTTGAATAATTTTCATAATTAACTTAATACCAGTTTCTTTACCGAAAATAAATTGATAATTTGTTTAGGTAAAAAAATGAATTCACGTAAAACCTACAATAAATGTTAAAAATTAAAAAAAATGTTTAGGTACAAATAGTTTTATTTTAATTAACTGCAAATTACTTTTGTGGTAGTCGATGAAGAATTTCCAAAAATTATGTAGGGATCAATGATTAAAAAAATTTGGCTACCCCTAATCTAACAGATAAATCTTTATCTATTAAACAGCTACTAGAGTGGAAATATCGGCCATAAATGGTAATAATATAAATTATGGTATATGGCATAAATAATTTTTATTTGTCAATCGATTAGAAATCGTTTGTGAAGGTTGGTGAAAAAATCCGCTTGGTTTGTGGAAAAACTTATTACTCTATCATTGGATTCTTAATGAATTACCCCTAAGATTTTTCGCCACAAACGAAACAAATTCATTCACAAACAATTACACATTAATTAGCAAAAATAAATGTTTCAAAATTCAAATTTTATCTAATATTTTTTCGGCTAATTAGTGTAGTTTCTAAACTTAAATCAGGGTTTTCAAAAATTTAAAGTACCAAGGTTAAAAGAATTGCCAGCATTACTTCAATTGTTTTTATGTATAGTCCACTGTTTTATAAATAAAATTAAATGAAAACCATTTAAAAATCAATGCAATTTCTATATAAATTTTCAATTTCTCGATGGCACATGTTGACTTTGTCGAAAAAACCTAAATTTTTTAATCATTTTATCTAGCAGCAAATTCAAAAATAACAAACATTCCAGCAAGGAAGCAAGGAAAATTTGTTATATACTTCTATTCATTTTTCCGATGCGTATACAAAACTTAAAGCGATTAAAAGCTCGTCAAAATTGATAAAAGACTGTTAATATGGGGATATCTTCATTTTATAATGAAATTTGGTTTCGCTGAATTTGCGTTTTCTAAGTTCTATATTGGTAATATGAACTCAATGGATAAATTACCTAAATGAGTTTTGAGATATGCAAAATAGCTTTTTTAATACGAGAGGCACTTTAAATCCTCTTGAACAAGCAATTTCCTTCTTCGGATCAACTGAAGATTTAGTTCTAAGTATTATTTTCATATTTCGATAAAAATTTAAAAATTAAATTGAATAATATTTTCCTGATTAATTCACTCAATAACAGACATTGATTAATTAATTTATAATTAACTTACAATTTTTTTTAATTGTAAGTAAACTAGTATAAATTTCAATGTTTTTGCAATTCATATTTATAAGTGTAATAAATGAAAGTGGCAAAATTTGACTATTTGAAAAAAAAAACAATAATATTTACAGGAAAAGTTTCTACACCTATTCTTTGTATGTATCATTGTCAGTGTTTCATTAATAATAGCCCACTATAACACTTAAACTGACCACTAGGAACGCTTGTGTCGATTTGATTTTCCCTATCATGGCTCCATACATAACGAATAGATAATAAAATAAGTAACTGCTTTTGTAAGAACTAATATTTAAGTTAATATTCAATTTAATCAAAAAAAAAAATTGACATATAAAAGTTGTAATTTTTTCCAATGCAAAAAATAATATAATTAAAAACAAACAAAACCCTCTTCAATCAGCTTAAAAATATAGAAATTTCTAAAATATGATAAGTCTTCTTGTTAGTTGCTTATAAATTGTGTTTAAATATTCTTTGAAATTTCTTAAACATTACATTTTTCCTTGTTTGTTAATGTAAATTTTTCAGAATTTCAACCTAATTTTTAATAAACCACATCCACTGTAATGCGGAAATATAAATTTTACTTTCGCTAAGAATTTGGACGTTAAACACAATAGATAGGTATTATTAAGATATTATTCGCCTGCAGACTGCTTTATATTATGTATTAATAATACATGAAAATAAAAATAGATGTTGTTGGAATAAATTTAATACTTTATTATTATTTCTAGGTTTATGTTTAAACCTACAGGATATGTAAATTAAGATAATACAGTGTATATTATTGCGGATAGATTATTATAAATCTACCGGAAATATGGTTCATAGCCTAACTCTATTTTTCTAGCCTGGCTCATTTTATAATGTAGGGTACGCAGATTTTTTTTTTTAATTTATAGTACTCTTTTGAATATTTTTGCATTAGATAATACCTATGCATTTGAAGTGCATTTTTTTAAATTCCAAAGAAATGTTCGTATTTTTGGTAATAATGATTCTTTCAACTTAGAGTCTGCAATACTTTTTATAAAAATAATGAAAAAAATAGAAGTAAAAATAAATGCTTTGCAATAAAAAAATGTTTTTCTGTCATTGTCTGTATGTATGAGCTTGAATTTATCAGATGAATAATACCAAAGACTTCGTTCGCATGTTTATAATATGTATGTATATTGAGTATAATATATGATCATAGCATATTCTTACTATATTATGGTTTTCTTTTTAAAATCGAACACTTTTCTCTAGTTTAAAGTATTTGAATTTCTTAAAATTGTTAGTAAATCATTAGGAAAATTATTTTAAAATTTGAAAAACGAAATCTAATGTGTATAATAACTTTATTTTTTTTTTTGAGTTATATTTCTTTAGTAGCATCATGAGAGAGAAAAAATGGTATTGCGGAAGTTGGTTTGGGCTATTATGTTCACTGAATAATATACAAATTGTGGATTGAACAAAACAAAATGCAACTCCACAGTTGTCAAATCGGGTAACTTCTGGTATATGTAAAATATGAACCAAGCCAACTACGCGAAACATAAAGTAATACCGTTGGAGGAAACACAATAAGCCCTGAGGATGCAAAGTTGAGGCACCAATGACCTCATTCGAGGAACCCCAACCACATAAAAATATAACATTTATATTTTTTGGTTTCTACTTTTTGAATAAAACAAATCGAAATGAAATAAACCAATAAGTTTTTTTTTTTCACTTGTGGCAATATTTATTTTAATAGACCAACTTTCATTGAAATATTCAAACCAAATAAGTGCGTTATTAAATATAACAAGCGAATAAATCAGCATTTTTATGAGTAGGTCTTTATGTACATAACAAAACATTCACAGTCTCGACTAATATTTGATTTGAAGAGAAATTCAAATTCCTTCGTCGTTTTATATACCATTGACGCTAAGTTTAATTAATAAGCGTATAATATTCATGTTTGTGTTGTTCATATGTTAGTAAACTATATAAGCTCGTATATAATTTGGCAAAATGTAATTAATTATTTTTAAATCGTGACAACCAAAAATAGAAACTATTTTATCCGTTAATTTTCGAGAATCATCTTTAGAGGTAATGTAGGTGTGCTTAATAGAAAAAGTAACAATTCGAGATTAGTTTTGTGGTGTCTGAAATGGAGGTTGAGAAATGAGAGATGTATGCTAAAATTTAGATGTAATTATAATGGTTTTTTTCTTTTTTCAAAAAATAAAAAATTGTGAGATAAAGTAATTAAATTTGTATTTTAATAAATCATTTGGCAAGTAATTGAAATGTAACTGGGTTTTGAAGATGGTGCACATTAAAATTTCTCTTGCGAGATTTGAGATAATTATAGATGGTAGTGTCGTTACTGTGTCGCTAGTTTTTATAAAGAAAAAGTTGGCTTATTTTTTTCAAGAGTTTGGCAATTTATTTTAAATAATTAAAATAATGTTTACTAATAATTAAATATCTAGAAAGATGCAGAAAAAATACTATTAACACATCGTCGTGGTAAGTTACCACCACCCGTTCATTCAAACCTATCATTTGATGGATTTCCCGACAGTATTGATGCTGTAGTGGAAAAACATAAAACCGGTTGGTAAAATCTACTTTTTCTAATTTTTCTACTTTTTTTTATTTAATTTTTTTAATTAGATATTAATTTTTCTCCTGAGCATTCGATTTACAATTTTTTATCTTTTTTTCGATTAACTCGGTACTAACGGAGGAGTGAATTCTCAAAAATTGTCGGCAGTCAAATTTCGTAAGTAAAATCTAAAGAGGTGGCGCGTAGGTTATCCGACAAGAACGAGACGCTTAATTAATCTAATATGAATTATATTTGGGTATTGGTTCCGTCTAATAAATACAATACAAAGAACCAAATTTCATTTGGAAAACAGAATTTCAAATATCCTATTACAATTATATACAAATCAATTTTAAAAATATTGAAAAAGCAATAGTAAACTGCGAAACGTTGTGCAAAAAATAACAAAGTGTAAATTATTTAAAAATAAAAGATCGTCAAAAATTCTCGGAAATACAACAAATTGAATAGTATTTAGTGTTAGATAGTTTTTGAAGTCTAAGTATTTCGCCCCTAAAATTATGAAGTTTTAATGGGTTATATACAGTTAGAAGGCCGAAAAAAAGCGAGTTTTCCAGAATTTTTTCAGAGAAAACTTTTAAATTTATTAATTAAAAAATTTGTACGTATATCATAGTATTTTTTAACTGTATTTTAATATTTGGTATTAGTAAAAATATTTATTTGGAAAGGAGCTACAGCTGATCTCCGGGAGCTCCTCTCAAAAAAGACGTTTTGCGGTGACCACTATATCTCTGAACTGGATCCTCTGAATTTAAAAAACCAAACAGATTTCGTTAAAGTAATGTTAAATCTAATAATTAATCGAAGGGATAAGAAAAATATTTTTTTTTGGCAAAATGGCGGTTTCTGAAAAAAAAATCGAGTTTTGACCAAAATTTCGGCCTTAAATTGTTTAAGAAAAAAAAATAACTATCGGTGAGAAAAAATCTGCGATTAATTACCTAAAAAGTATATTTAAGAAGCTCGTGTTAAAATTTGAGACGATTGATTAAATCGATTTAGCCGTTTTGGAGTAATGTTGGTCACCGACTTTGATAACACCATTTTGAGAAAAACGCGTTTAAAGTTTGAAAAGCACTTTACATAGGATAAAAACGCCTTTTCAAATTTGCGTGTAACTTCGAAAATATTCACCGGAACGATATGAAATTTTCTGTATGTATTCTTAAATATATGTACATTAAGAAAAGAAAATAAAAAAAAAAAACGATTTTTTGAAAATTCTAACTGTATATAACCCCTTAATACTAAATTTTAATATTGACAAAAATGGAAATATTTATGTAGTGGCGGGCAGAGGCTAAAGCGGGCCAAAAGCTAGGCAACATTGTAATTTCGAGCCTATCCCACTTGTCGACTTTATCAATCAACGATTCAGCATAATTTAGACACGTTTCAGCAATAATTATGAATATCACATTTTTCGATTAAATAAAAACTAAAAACCTAATTTTTGGACTCCAAAAATTACAGACCCTAAACACGTGCCTAGTCCGCCACTGTATTAATGCATTAATACAAGAAATAAAAACCAATTTCCAGATCCTACTGGTAGCCGAGTGGTCTAGGTGACCGTTTCAAAACTGGTAGGTAGTGGGATCGATCCTCGTATCGTGCAAATTTTCAATATTTCTCGATAACGGATTTAATGAACCCTAGAGTCGCTAAAGGACCTTAGTTGTTATAAAACTAAGGTAAATAACAATTAAAAAAAGTTTTATCTTTGTCTTTAATTGTATAGAGCAGGGGTTGGCAAACGGCCGATCGTGAGCAGGTCGACAGTCGATCGCAGACATTATAAATAATTATTAGCCAAATTTCAAATCTTTTAGTGGAAAATGTGTTAATGTTCAACCGAACTAATTTTTACGGTCGAAATCGAGTTTCGACACCAGTCTCAGTTTCGTCCGATACTTCCATATAAGGTCATGTTTTCGTAGAAAAAAATTTAATCATAATTAGTCAGTCTTTACTTTTAAATCCTATAGGTATTCATTAACCATAATCATTTCGTCCCTAATATTTGAGCTAATCATTAACATAATATATTATTATCATTTCTTATTTCAAATAAATTATTTATGCTGAAATAAGGGGTTGATTTGAAAGAAATGCACCAAATATTTCTTTTTAATATTAAATTACGAATAACAAAAAATAATAAAAAAAGTTACAAAAACAAAATTACTTTTTACCTAATATGTTTAGGTACACAACATAGAAATTACGTCCTTTTATATCTTAAAAACAAAATAATTTCTTCTAAACTTTGATCAGTTTTCCTTCGAACTGAAAAAAAAAATTATTAAAGATAATACTAAACAAAATATTAATAGATTGATAATTATCAGTATTCATAATCGAAAAATCAAACAATATTTTTTTAACATTTTTATCTCCGAATTCAGTTTCGGTCCTAGTTTCGGCTTTTTGGCCGAAGCCGAATGTTCGGTCGGACACTAAAATGTGTACTAAAAATTTAGCAGACAATGAACCTAGAATTTCAATTAAACACACATCTATTCTGCAAAGGATATTATGATTCCCAAATAGTACTTCTATTATCTCATTATTTCATTATTCATTATCTCTTTAAATTTGTATTTGTTATTAATTTAACCCAACTTTCCACCCATTTTTCGAAGTCGGCCATAACAGTATTAAGTTTGCCCACCCTTGGTGTAGAGTTTATTATATTTTTTTTTTGGTTGGTTAATCTTATTTTCTTAGAAAATAAGACTATAGACATCTACAGTATCCGGCTCAGAATATTTGTAGTTGAATTGAACTGGAGTCGGTCAACGCCAGTTTAAGTTCATAAATTTTAATTTGCTGCAAAAACCAACTTAAAGACGCAGATTTATAGTTAGTTAAATAAAGTAACTGAATATTTCTAAAGGAATCATAAACTAAATGTAACGATACGATAAAATAACGAAAGGCAAATAAAACAAATAGCTAATTATACGATATTATATTTATCTTTGAGAATAATATCAATATTATTTTAGTCAGCGTTTCTTCGTACATATAAGTAATTAGTTATTTTATTGGAGAAAGAAATGCATGATATAACTTTATATGGAAGACTATAGCGGAGAAAAATTCGGTAAGCCAGATGACAGACTTTTAATTTCTTTATTTAATAAGTAATCAAATTTTTATTTATTGAAAAAAATAAAATCAAAACTTTAATAAAATAGAACTTAATACTTTCACAACTAAAAGTGAAAAGAAGGAAATGTTTCGATTAAAATCTTTAAAAATTTTCAGATAATCTACAAAGATATTAAAGATTTACGTTGAAAAAAATAATTTTTAGTTCTTTTCTTTAGATTAATATAATAAGGTTATTATTTGTACCATTCATAAGTTTGCATTGAACTAACCAATTATGGATAACTACCGATTATAATTAGCTCAAATCGATGAGGCGAAGTTAAATGAGCCTAATGGCATACTAGTCGAACACATCAATTTTGAATAGTTCTTTAGTTTCACTTTCTCTAGCAATACCGTCTATACTGATAGTTATTGTTCAAAAGATTAGTTTAAATGGAGAGAGGTTTTGGTGTCACTGCACATTTAGTTGACGAAATGCTTATTCATTATTCACGTAGCAGTTGCTTTTTATGTGTGAAAATATTTTTAACATAGAAATTGTCTATGAGTGGAAATTCTGTCCATGCAAATTGTTGTTACATTTAAGGAAGTTATGGAATTACTCAAAGACCGTTAATTAATTGCTCATTATTTATATGCAATAGAAAACTTTATTACATGTCTTTGGAAATCGTAATTTTTCATCGTTACTTATTAAAAATAACAATATAACACCGCATTGTGTTTGTTTATTGGAAATCTTTCATTAATTCCGATCGAAAACAATAATCATGTTATCTCTGTAACACCGATTATTTACTTAGTATATGGTTTATATTATTTTTTTTACTTCCAATATTAAAAAAATACTATTACTGGGAAATTCAATTGTAACCCCTTCAATATGAGCATTAAAGGCTCAAGTGTACTTTAGCACACCCACAATCTGACAACGTTGCATTTTCGACTTTGTTTGTAATTTAATTCGCGATTTTTTTACTATTTCAATTCTTATATGGTATGATTCTCTCTTTTGTGGTTAAATTTTCATTATGGACCGATTTAATCGCAAATTAAATTAAAAATGAGCCCTTTAGCACACCCACAATCTGACAACGTTGCATTTTCGACTTTGTTTTTAATTTAATTCGCGATATTGTTGTTAGTTCAATTCTAATATGGTATGATTCTCTCTTTTGTGGTTAAATTTTCATTATGGACCGATTTAATCGCGAATTAAATTAAAAAACAAAATCGAAAATAAAACATTGCCAGATTGTGGGTGTGCTAAAGTACACATGAGCCGCATTAAATAGTAACACCACAATGACCACAATACTAAGCACACCTAATTACAGTTCCCTATATTATCTGCAGTCATAAAGGAAAGAAATCATCGAAATCATTTCTTACAGATTAATCAGCCATAGTTTACACATCTTCCATCATGAATTGCAAAATTGGAATACCTTCTCATATATTACCTTACCTTCTGTCAAAATTCACTGATCTAAATGTTTTTTCTCTATAGTCCCTAAGTGTAACCATTTAAAAATTGATGACAGCCAAAATGCAGTTCATACCATTTTTCACCTATTTGAAAAACAATCTTAAAGAAAACTTAAATCATTTACTATTCAAAAATAAATATTGCCAATTTTATTTAGATATCTTTGACAATTTTTAAGATGAATCGATTAACAGGTGACTGTTAAACATAAGAAACTTAAACGGAAGCAATTAATATGCACGCATAAACGCTATGCCAATTTTAAACATATTCGAATTACACTTATGGCGGTTTATATATCGAGACAGCCGGATTCTCTTTAATAGGGCCTGGCATATGGAAATGGGGCGGCATATTGACATTGATAATTCCATAAAAATTTTGCTTTAAAAAAAGCACAAAAAGTACTGTAACGTGACGTCTCAAAACTGTATTGAGATGACGTTATTTGTTCTTTTAATTTCTTTTGGAAATAAATAATCACTTTCACACTTATAATCGCTTTGTCGTAACGGAAATTCACAACTGATTTTCTATACAGAACTATCCCTGGACTTGAGCTGAGCGACTTATATACCCGCAACCCAACACTCTCGAATGTACTCCAATGTTCCAGAACAATCTATATGCACATTCTATAGATGTTTCCGGAACAATCTATATGTACACTCGCATTGGTGGGAGAGAGATAGAAGTCACTCAGCCAATCGCGTGCCAGCATGGTACAAAGAGAGAGACAGACTTTGTCCCTTTTTGTTACAGTAAATTCTTAAACAATTAAAGAAGTTAAAGGTATTTGACTTGTTATTAGTTTTCTTGACTAATGATGAAAATAGGGGGCGGCAAATTACCGATCGCAAAATCATACGCTACGCCACTGCTTTTGATTAAAATATATAAACTAAAATTGCACGATTAGGTGAAAAATGGGAATTTTACACGATATATTAAGGATTTTTGATAAACGTTGATAACTTTGATAGCCGACAAAATTTGGAAAGAAAATAAAATCCTAGGATGAAAAAAATTCAATGAAACAATAGTTTATATCTAGTAAGTCTTCAAAAGTAGTCTTAAGAACATCTTAATCCAAAAGAATGTTAAGAATTCTCTCATAAGGCTTTTTACTTTGATTCCTTTTCAAGCCAAACAATTATTTAAAAGAAAAATGCAAAATAATAAGCACTTCCGAGGCTAAAACAGGATACACGTTTTAAGACTTTAAACGGAACGAGGATGTTGATATTTTATAAAAACATCGGATACAATTATGTATCCATATCTGATATGTACTACTACTTTAAAAAATCCAACATAACATGACTTATCACATATTATCTTAAAATCATTAAAGCCTTCCATTTATTTTCTGCAAGCCATGTTCTACTTAATGAAGATGAAATATTAGTGTTTCAGTAATGGTCTTACCCTCAATTTTTTATTATTAATTAAATGGGAAGGCGTTAAAGGAAAAATCATTAAAGGAAAGCGTAGCCGATTGTGCATTTGTTTCTTCTCAAGCGTAGACACTAGAAAATGTTTATTTCAAGGGGATGGACGAAATTGATCACTGGAACTAAATTGAAAATAATTAATAAAATCAATGAAATAAGTCAAACGTGAAAAAAATGAAGTATCTAATTATGATGGCGAATAACTGTGAAAGGCTTTCGGGATGAGAAAATATTTAAAAAGTCAAAGAAAAAGCGTAGGTGTGGAAGGAAAGCAAAGGAAATATTTGCTCTGAAATCAAAAAGTGTAAAAGGTAAAATGGATAAACATGAACTGTGACCTTTTCTGATTTACAGATAATAAACTCAATACATCACTATAATTTTCATTTTATTAATAGACTGACATAGAAAAATAAAAGGCGAGTGAGTTAACTTAATAAGTTACCTTCGATAATACATCAACATAATGTAATCAACTGTTTACCGTGGTATATACGAATTGGAACATTTAAATATAAATAATAAATGATAACCGCTGCAGCTTCCAAATTCAATTTTTCATTTAAAACTATTGTAGTATGTTTTAACTAAAACCATAACAACTCGCATGTTATTTCCACATTTTTTTATTATCTTGCAATTTTTGTAAAAGATACACTTAAAACAGAAAGTCAATTTCACATTGCAATTAACCATAATTAACTATAAACAATCATGATCTTCAAACTCGTTTGTTTTACCACCTTTATGTAATATGTATCATAAGAAAAAATTCTCAACTGTTTCATTATTTTCCTACCTTAAACAAATCAGGACTTTAGCTGATATTTGATTAACTTCAAAAACATTCAAGGAAGTACGCAAAGTGGATAGACATTTGCTATATCATTGACATAAAACTCATTAAAACAACCAACATGAGAGAAGGAAGGTAAATGGATCTATCATGTTAAAGGTGTTACTTATATAACAGCATCACATGATTCTTAAGACAAACAATACTAAAAATTAAAATGAATGAACAACATGTTTTCAGAAAAGGGGAGGCAGAAAAGTCGTACTTTGGATGTCTCTTTTCTGCCAACCATACCACAGATACAAATTGTTTATGAAAGTTTTTCTCTTAAGCTATTAGCTGCTAAGATATATAATTCCAGAATAAAAAAGACAACCAATATCAGTGTCATGAATTAATAGATATCTTAGGCAGCACACTCGTTTTGTCCCCCTTTGTGCTTCTAAAACTATTAGTATCTAGTTGGAGTTCATCATTGGTGTTCACAACACCAACATAGAGATACATTTAGGATTCTGTTTGCTAAAGTAAATTATATTAAGAAGAAAAGTATTCTACTGGTGGCCGAGTGGTCAAGGTACCCGCTCCAAAACTGGTAGCAAATTTTCAATTTTTCTGGATTTATGGTTTTTTATTAACCCTAGAGTCGCTAAAAACCTTGGTCGTTATAAAACGACGAAAAATAATAACAAACAAAAAAAGAAGAAAAGTAAGTTTAAAATGCGGTTTTAGTGATTTTTATGAAATTTTTTGATAAAGGAGTAATGTATACGAGAGTTGATAAGCGAAGTAGTGGATGCAATTCTCTAATTACACATTAAAAGCACATAATCAATAACAAAAATGAAAATCAGGGTGTCTAGTATTTTTTTTTCAGCGCAAAGTCCCTTGCTTTCCAGACGCTGATTTTTACCAGAGCCGACATTAATAAGCTCAATGTTAAATTTGAGGAATTTCTTCTCAATTTGTCGAATCATTAGCCCCCTTTCACTGAATTTTTGAATAAATGATATTTACTCCCTTCTAAGACAACACAAAAGTAGGAACAAAATTGTCATGGTTTACCATGTGAACCACGTGGAATAGTTTAATAAGCCAGCCACGAAAAAGCACTAAGTTGCAATAAAAGGAAATAAGGTGGGGGACCACCGAGTTTTACTTTCTCGATGACAGATTCATAACTAAGTCGGCTATAATATATATGGTACAACTCAATGTTTCCAGATCGAAAATAGTTTTTTCCCTGACTATTCCTGACGTTACATACAAAAACTTATGGGCTAGAGACTTTCATCAATTTTGTGAAATGGAACTCTAAAAGCATTTGTTGAACTTCTATATATGGAGTACAGAATTATAAGGATCGCAAACCTTGATCTTAAAAAAAAGGAAAAAGAAAGGAAGTATCCGAAGAGTTTTGAAATGTACTAGAGAAGAATAGGAAAAAATAAATGGACGAATTGCGTCAGAGATGTGGAAGTATTATGAAGAGTTAACGAAGAAAAACTATCATCGATTTGGTGACAAGAAGAAAAGCTAACTGGATAAGTCACATTATGGATGAAAAAGAGTCCAAAGAAGAAGACGGATTAAAATTCCATGCTTATTATAAAGAGAAATGGACTCTTATTAAGTATAGACGAAGCTAGATGAAAATAATATAAAAGAAGATATTCCAATCTTACAATACAAATTTTCCCTTACCATCCATAACCTTATTTACAAAAAACTTCATCAATTTTATGAAAAAGTTGCGAAATAAAACTAAACAACGTTGTAATTTTTCATACATATTAGGGATATTCTATTTAACTTATTTATCAACGTAGAAATTTTTTACATATTACGCATATTTCCAATGACATCGAAATATTTTTCGATCTAAATATTAATCTTTTGAAGAAATTTAAAATTTTCAGATTTTTTTTCTTTTTCCAATGAAATTTTTTGGCATTCCTTGATTTCCCAGATTTTACACCTTAAAAACGCTACAATCTATTGCTGCTTATCCTAAGGTCGGGGCTAAAAACTCATCAAATTTTTATTAAAAAAAGAAAGAAGCAATTATCAACAATGCACTATCGCATCCTACCCTATTTTAGCAATCAACGATATACAACTTGCTTGCTTTCATACAAGTTCGTCTACTTTAAGTGATTTACTTTAGGTGTTTTTTTTTTGACTGAAGCAAAAGTCCAATGTTTGATCGGAGATACAACTCATAAAATTAACTTTTTAAAGTGAAGTTCTAACACTGTTTATATAATATATAAAATAGGGTGATTTTTTTTTTGACTTTTTTTTTTTGGTCCCATCGTGAAATTTTGTTGGAAATACCAAAAAAAAAAATTCTCTGAAAGTTTGAGCCCTTAATATTAATTTTAAGTCCTCGACCAAGACGTGTAAAGATTTCCCATTGAAAATACACGGAAACTCTGATTTTTTATTTTTAAATTTCTATATCTCAGCGGCATTTTATGGGATCGCTTTTACCGAAGATGGTTTTTTCTGAGAATTAAACGCTCTACAAAAGTGCCCATTGCGACAAAGTCGTAACTCACACCGGTGAGGTAGTACGGGCCACTGAACATTATTTTTCCATAAAATTCAAGGCTTAATATCTCGTTTAATATTGATCTTCGCGATTTGGTCTACAGGAACTTTTTTGTAGGAAATCAAATTCTCTACAAGTTTTTCATTTATAATTTTTCTGTAGCTTTTGTTATTTACGAGATAAATGCAAAAAAAAACGCGAATTTTATTGAAAAATCAGGTTCAGTGGCCCGTATTACCTCACCAGTGTGAGTTACGACTTTGTCGCAATGGGCACTTTTGTAGAGCGTTTAATTCTGAGAAAAAACCATCTTCGGTAAAAGCGATCCCATGAAATGGGGCCGTTGAGATATAGAAATTTAAAAATAAAAAATCAGAGTTTCCGTGTATTTTCAATGGGAAATCTTTACACGTCTTGGTCGAGGACTTAAAATTAATATTAAGGGCTCAAACTTTCAGGGATTTTTTTTTTTTGGTATTTCCAACAAAATTTCACGATGGGACCAAAAAAAGTCAATAAAAGTCAAAAAAAAAATCACCCTAATATATAAAATATATTGTGGTCTCATTTATGTAATATAACTTAGAAACATAAACTATGAACATAAGGTACGTATCAGATACGTATTTCAATTACCAAACAAACTTCATCAGTGGTCATTAACTAGTATTGGATCGCTCCGTAACTGCTATGTGATGAGTCTATTATATATTGTATAACTGTTCAAAGTAGCGGAAAAAAATCTAATTTGCAGTAAAATAGTTAAATAAGTATTTAACTTGTATAATGCTTTTAAATATTTTTTAAAAGATACCAACATTGTTATCCAAAGAAATGCACACGGATAAAGCATCAAGCGAAAAAAATGTGTGTAAACAGTCCCTAAATTGCTGTTAACTACAAAATGTGTTTCTTGTCAATAGACCATTTATCTTATTCAATATTGTCTCTGTTTTATAAAATAAACGAATTTTAGTACTTGATACAAAAATACATTTTGTAAGTTGAAAAATAAAACTAGGAAATAAGATATCAGAGGTTTAAAATTGTACTTTTATTTCTCGCTAGTTGAAATTGTTAGGAAAATTAAAAAAATTATTCATGTGTATTATGAAACCTACGTTGTTTTCTTACTTCAACGGTCATAAAATTTTATGTTCTGTAAATAAATTTAATAGATTTCTATACAATTAAGATTTTAAGGTATTAAATAGCGGATACACCTTTGTTATAAATTCTCTACAACAATCAGTTTCTACAAAATTGAAACAAATCAATCCGAAACTTCTTGAGTATGAATTACATGCAAATATCGTGATTGTTACGGTTAAGTAAAATATAATATAATTTCTAATTCAAATTATAAAAATGGATCGTAAATCAATTGATACCATTAATCTGATTTCCCATAACTATCATTTTTTACCAAACCAAATATTCTACGTATTCTACGTTGTTCTATCCAATTGTTCAAAATTTCTACTCGTAAAACGAATCTACATGTGTAAATGTTTGAGAAAATAAAAGTGAAAACAAAAGTAAAGGATGAGAAATTACTTTGGATGTGTAATGATAATAAAATATGTAATTCAATCTTACGTGAGATTGTGTTTATAAATGTAATTATTAAAATTCGGCTGATAATAATAAAACTTTCATAACTATAATTGTCAATTTTACGTTTCTATGCATCCAGCATCTGTTGTAGAGATTATAAAACAGTAAAATCTAGTGAAAGTGTTTTACTGTTTTCTCTCAAATAAGCAAACGAAAATTTTCAATTAAAATATTGTCTGCATTATTCAAAATATGCCTTACCTGATTAGAAATTGACGCAGAAATTGGCATCTTTTTATTTGTTTACACATTTTATAAGCACATCTCTAGTTTATTTTGATTACAGATTTTTTCGTTGAAATTCACATTTTATTTTATTTCCAGCACTAAATAATTTAAAATGATTTACTTCTATTAACAATTTATTATTTATGTCAAATCTAAAATTTGGTTTTGTAAACGACGCCGGTCATTGCCAAAATTATCATCGAATGTGACAGATGCTGATTGAAAGAGAATGCATTAATACAAATTAAATGAATAAGACAAGAAAAGAAACATCGACCTAAAGACTAGAAAATTTTGAATAAGACATCTACTTTACCGATTTTTAAAGTAGAACTGAGCCTCTATAGTCGATTTTCATTACTAGATTTGAAAAGTATATTTAATTTTAAAAAATCATTAATTAAAAGGGACAAAAAAATAAGTAATTCTTTAAAAAAAAACAGAAAATTTTAGCTTTGGCTGATACTAGGATAAGTTGAAATTTAGTTTCGCTTGTATTAACTAAATGTGGTAAGATCGGTACATGCTTTTAATAGATATCAGATATATACCATAGCTGCCGTAGTGTCCGACCGAATTTTCAGTTTCGACCAAAAAAAAAAGTGAATTTCTGCTCAGTTTCATTTTCGACTGTCGTCAAGCCAAAACTACAACTGAAGCCGAATTTGTAAGATGAAGTTGTTGAGAAATTATTGTTTCTCATTTATAATATTAGATTCTTTAATTATGAATACTGATCTTATTATCAATTATCAGTTCTTTAAATTGATTATTAATACTTAGTTATAGATTCATGAAGCTCTTAAATATTTTTTTTCACTTCTAAAAAAAACTAGCCAAAGCTTAATAGAAATTATTTTTTTTCAGATGTAAAAAAGAGTATTTTCTGTTTTGCGTACCTAAACATATTAGGTAAAAAGTAATTTGGTTTTATAACTTTTTTGCAATTTTTTGTAACTATCGTTTTATAATTCCAAAAGTCTTTAGTAACTCTAGGCTTAACAAAAATCTTGAAAATTTGCTCAACACGAGATTTGAACCCAACACCTACCATTTTTGGAGCGGCTACCTTGGCCACTCGATTACCCTCGGATCACTTCCAAATCAACCCCTTGTTTTAAGAAGCATAAATAATTTATTTAGAATAAGAAGTGAAATTGGCTTAACTATCAGAAAGTAAATGAATAATAAACACCTAGAGGTTTATAAGTAGAGACTGGAAAATTATGATTAAATTTTTACCTACAAAAACAAAACTTTGTAAGGTAGTTTCAATCGAAACTGAGATTGATGCTGAAATTCGGTTTCGGTTTCAGCCGTAAAAACTAGTTTCGGTCGGACAATAAAATGGCGTATTTTCAATGAAGTAAAGAAAATTCATAATATGTATATGCATTTGTACCCATGGCTACGTACACTTCTGGAACCCCAGCCAATATAAAATATTCAGGCCATCAGTCGACGCCTGTTGCAATGTATCTGATTTTAATTAATAAGTAAAATTCGTAAAAAAAATTTGCAAAGCAAATTTTTTGCACTTGTTTGCGAGTAAGACTTGTTTTTTAAACTTTTATTGATCAGATTATTTAAATTACAAATGAACTAAATTAAGTGTATATTCAATAGCATCTTTTCATATATTTTTCCTGTAACACTATTAAAAATTATATATCGAGCAAGATTTCACAATTCATATTTTCTTATGGGTTTTCAAAGTTTGTGCTACATTAAATAAAACAATGAAAAAAGACAGTGAGTGCCATTTTGCACTAGTTAAGTTCATTGATTTCAATTTGGTGAATTCAAAATGTCGGAAAAGAAAAAACCTTGTGAAACATGCAACTATAAAGATGCTAAAATATCCTAAATATATAATTACGAATAAAAAATACTAACACAAAGATCAATATTTTTTATTCTTTCACCAATATATTCTATATTTACGTTTGAGTTCTTTATAATTCTAAGTTTTTTTTTTTTTTTGTTTAAAACGAGCATTATTTATATTTGGTATTTAATTCTGATCCCAATCTACCTTAATCTGTAACTATAATACAAACAATACAAAGATAAATTTATATATCAATAAAAACAAATATCACTTAATAAAGCAAATAAATTGTTTCTGAGAATTATGGTTTAAATGAAAACAAGTTCAACTGCAGTCTTTTCGGATTATTGTAGTAAAATATTTAAAATTGATAGCTCGAAAGTGTATCATATTTGTACAGATAGATCCATTTAATTTGAGACTGCTGAATATTTCAAAACAGTGTTATAAAAATGCAAATAAAAGTTATTGAATGGTGGTTTAAAGCAGCGCTTCTCAATGGGGCGGGGGAAGTCTTGAAGCTCTTTCCAGGGAGCCATAAACTATTTCACTATTATAAAAAAAATCATTAAAACGTAATCAGAGACGATAGCTAATACAAATCAATCAAATTTCAAACTTCGAATCGCACGATCACAATACTTTATCCGAAATGGGTAAAATATTACACAAAAATTTATAAATTATTTAGATTTTTTAGTTGAAAAGTTATTATAAAAAAGTTATACTGAAATTATGTGGAAAGAGCCTTTGATATTTTTTTCTGATTTAGAGGGACGTGGTATGAAAACGCTTGAGTAGCACTGATTTAGAGAAACAAAATTTTGACGATTATTTTTATTCTTGAAAATGTTTTAAGTTTTTTCACGACCAACTATTTTTTTTTTTAAATAAGAATGCATTGTTCATTATTTTTTGAAACAAAAAAAATTATGACTTCAACTTCAGCAGGTAAAACTCAAAAATGTGACTTATCACATAATAGTTACAGAGATATTCATTACTACCTACTAGAAAATCCCTGAAGTTTGTTTGACAATCGAAATACGTATTTGAGGTAATACGTCATCAAAAAATGTTTTTAACATTAGTATAATATTTATGTTTAAAATTTAATTTTAGTGAACTATATTTTTAAAATTGGACACACAATATATTTATAAATATTATTAAGACAGTTTAAACAATTCAAAATCAACGAAAAAATTTTAAAAGTTTCCGGAATAAAAACTATGCATTTCTGTGTAAAAACATCATTGACCATGAAAAAACTCTTAAAAATGTGATAAAAATCAAAATTTTGATTCGTTTGCAACATCCAATATAATCTATTTAAGCTTTTTTGTTAAGGAATTTACTGTTTTGGGGATATAAGGTGATAATTTAAATGGACCTCTCCATGTAGTCACTAAACGAGCAAAATGCTTTGACCGCTAGTTTATTATCTTTTTTTTTTAAATTGTAATAGTTTTGACTCAAGATTGAAATACGAATTTTATAATTTTTACTCTTACTTTACAACAAATATTCATTTTTACAAGGCGAATTGTAATTTCACAATTTAAAATCACATTCTATATAATTTAACAAAAACTATCGCTGCCTGAATTATATTAGATTTTACAAATAAAAATATATAAAATAAATAAGACAATTTTTGGTAGAGAACATATAAAATAAGAGAAACTGAAGTTAAGAGAGAAAAATATTGAATCATAATTTTCGATAACTTAATTGAAATGTGTATAAAAAACATAGAGAAGTATTATTTTTAGTTTCATATTTTTCATTTTTCGTAACTATTCATATTCTTTTAAATCTAATAAAATAAAAATGTACAAATATTGCGTAGCATAGGTTATTCATATTAGTAACTTAATAAAATCAGATGTTAGCCCTTAGAAAGTGTATCACGATTATTTAATTTTTCAATTTTCCATAAATTGTTGATTTTAACGAATTCCAGATTTAGAATGCGCAATCAACCATTGTAATGTAATATCGATGTTATCTTTTTCTTTACATGAGATTGAATAACAGCAAATTTCGCGATCTTGAATAGCCGACAAATTCCTAAAACATAATCTATGTGTAAAAAGAAAATTTAAAGATTGGCATTAGCTTACATTCGTTCGATAAGACCATTTTCATCAAGAGCATCTGGTAAATCTCTTTTATTTCCCAGCACCAATACAGGAATTCCAGCCAGTTGTGGTTTATCTAACAAATTGTGTAGCTCATTTCGAGAGGCCTCTATTTTTTCTGGATCTGCAGCATCTACCATATATCTAAAACCACAATTCAAGAATAAACACAAATAATCTAAAAAACACCATAAGATTTGTATCTCTTGTATTAAATTACACAATAGCGTTAACTCCTCTACAATATCGTTCCCACATTGAACGAAACCGAGGCTGACCACCAATATCCCAGACTTTTATTGTAACATTTCCTTTGGTAATTTTTCGCATATTAAAACCTACCGTTGGAATCATATCTGAACTAAATTGGCCCGACTGCAAAAGAAGTGATTTCATGTAATGACAATATCCACTCAAAAAGTTTCAAGTAATTAGATGAAAAGTGAAAATAAGTGTATAAATTTATTGAGATAATAAAGTTAAATGTACGATAAGAAGAAAGTAATGAGACTGAGACTAACCGCGATAACATTAACAAATGTAGTTTTGCCAGAAAACTGTAATCCCACTAATGTTAATTCCATTTCTTCTTTCCAAAAGAGGCTTCGGAACCAGTCCAAAATTCGGTTCATTAACGCCAACATTTTGCCTATGGATTGGAAAAATATCAATCAGAATTATGTTTGATGTGTACACAATGACAACACAATAAAAATATGTATTTTGACGGCAAATTAGACAGAACACCCAACCCGATATGTCAAATATCCGTCATCTGACAATGCTTTGCTACACGTGCTGCTATCGCTCTCTAGTGAGCCAAATATGAAACTTATTATACGCTAAAATGGCATCAAATTTAAATCAATTTCAAATTGGTTTTCGGAAAATCGAATTAGTAAAGCTTAAACAATAATATTGTAAGTTTTACTTGTAAAGATGTAAAATAAAGTTGGAAAACTATAAATAAACTTCGTTTTTCTAAAATCATAAATATAGTATCAGTTATAAAACGGTGTGTAAATGTGGTGTAAATATAGGATTATTCGAATGAATTACGCAGTGGAAAACTGAAAGAAAACGAGATTATTTCTCTTAGGAAAAATTCTCATAGTTTAAATAATATTGAACCAAATATAGTATAAAAGCGGTAAATGATAGCAAATATGCCTATCTTTTCGTTGTCATATTTAAAATATATCATTTGCTGGTTTACACCGGCAACTTAATTGTCTTTGAAAATTCAAATAAAATAAAATATTTCGTCTTTTATAACAAATTGAAAATATTTTTTGTAACCATCAGAGCTAATTTAACAATTTCAAATGTGTCAAAAAATGAATGGATGATGCTCTGTTAAAAAGACGCTATTAAGAACATTTAAATTTTAAATGCCCTTAATAACTTTTTTGAACATTTTAACAATAGGTAGCATCGGTAGCATTCTAACTAGGTTGATAGAGAAATAAAGGAAAAAAGTGAATATTCATATAATAAAAGAGGACAGACATAAATATATCCGATGAATAAATACGCTACAAAACGCTACGCATCAGTTGCCTATTTTTTAAAATTGAGTTTCCACATATTTACATATATATTAAATTATTTTTATTTAATTATTTTGAAATGCCACTAAGTGCCTTTTTTAGCATAGTAAACTTGATAGTTCGGTTTTTATCAATAAGACCTACTCCCAAAATACATGAAAGAAAATTAAAAACTTTACGTAAATGATTAATGGTATATTGAATTCAATTTGTGTTTTCTTTTTGAATTATCATCTAATAGTTGTGCAGTAACTTGCTTGGCGATCGAAATACGTATATCAGGGTATTATTTTTTTTGGATTCATGTTTACTTTATCGACGTCAATATCGGGCAAAGTTGCATTTTCCAATTTGTTTTTAATTTAATTCACAAATAAATCGAGCGATAATGAAAATTTAACAACAGAAGAGAATATTATGCGATATTAAATTTGAATTAACAAAAAAAAAAAAAAACGTGAATTAAATTAAAAACAAAGTAGAAAATGCAACGTCGCCAGATTTTAGTAAGGCTTAAGTATACATGAACCATTTTTAATTGTAAATACAATATATAGTTTTCAAAACAAAGGATTTTTTTTCCTTATTAGTTCCTCTTTTTACGTCTCGTTCGCTAAAAACAAAAAAAAAGAAAGGGTTTTAGATAAAAAAAACACCGAAATTATTTTGGACATCAATTCTAATTTAGTATTTTTATATATACATATAAGTATTAATAACACAATATAACATAAACGCATTGATAAATTCTAAATTTGTTATAATAAAAATAACATTTAAAAATAAGTATTATTTATAGGTTTATGTTTTTTTACATTTGATTTATAAACTAAAAAGATTAATTAGATTTCTGCATCGAGAAAAATACAAAAAATAATAATTTTGCAACTATGTTAGTCGCAGTTGGCATTCAGTAAAAACGAATAAATAAAATCAATTACTTTAGATTTATAAAGAATATGAATTTCATTTGATATTGGAATGCGCTGAACTCAATCAAATATAAAAATTTCATTATGAAAAACGGATCGTTTGTCATTCTGTAACTTTAAGATTAGATGGGAATGTTACTTATTTTTACCAAGTTATTTCATTAAAATAAAACTATTCTGGCGGCAAGTTTGACTAATTTAAAATGCTTAAAAATTAATTACAATTTCTACACCCACAATACTAAAATGCATTGTAAAATATTTGAATTAAACAAGTTTTTATTTGCGGACAGTAAATCTGAAGTTACAGATGTTTGTTTAATGGCATTATATGTATTAACCTGGACGGCTAAAGATCCTGAAAATATACAAAGTGGTCCATTTAACATGAGACAATCTGATATCTTCAAAGTAGTAGGTATTAAAAAAAATAAGTTACTAGATGCTGAAAACGGATAAAATTACCATTTATTTTTTTTTCTCGAAAATATTGAAAAGCTAGTCAAGATCAAAAACATATATTATAATTTTTTTCTCTTGTAGCATCTAGTAATTTTTATTTGAACTTTTCTTTAAAAAAATATATATGCTGTTTTTGAGACATGAGATCAACTCTTATTAAATGAATCATTCTGTATAATAAATATGGTATAATGTACAAATTATTTTGTATAATAGACACTGTATATAATATTTCATATTAAACTTGTTTAATTTTAATGAATCTAATCTTGTAAGATGTAGATTATTTGGTTTAAATGTAATAAAATTGAAAAAAAACGATATGAAAACTAAATTAGTCACATATAAACAGTAATAATATTATTATAATCACATTTAGTTACATATAACATTAAATTAAAGTAACGTTCTGTTTATAATTTGATAGAAACTTTTAAACAAAGCTTACATATAAAGTTTTGATGATTTTTTATGGTTTTGAGTATGATATAAATAATGCAACATTGTTCATGCATTTAATATAATAAATTGAAATCACAGAAGAGTCATTTTTAAAATTACTAATTTTGAACCAAAAATAGTATGAAGTGTCTTATAATATCATAAACGATTAAGTAGTGTTCAAAAAATTTATAATCTACCAAATATTTTTGAAGTTTTCTTTTCAATCTATTTTGTATAACTATTTTATAAAACAAAATACAATTCTATAATACTCATTTCAATATAAATCGTTTTTGTAAATCAATATCATTCAAAGTTTATTTCTTTTCCAAGCTTGACTATTTATTTCACAGAGTTTGTAGTTATATTATTCAGAATTATACACTTAGGTATTCTTATATTATAAAATATAGTGGGCATTATTTATAAATATATGTTTATATTATTTTTCATCAAAAAATAATTGAATTAATAATTTTTATAAGTATATTGTAATTATATAAAAATATTTAGTTATACAACCAAGGGACAATTAACTCAATAGTATAAATTGTGCAAACTTAGGAAGACGAAATTCAGAGTAAAATGTTTACTAGCAAGTCGAAACATTCTTAAGAAATGTTACTTTAATAATTCGAGAGAAATAATATTTAAATTATTTTTTCACAATAGTTTTGGCACTATTTTTATTTATAAATCAAAATCATTTTTTGAATTGAATAATATTATAAATTGCACTATCTAAAAATTAATCACAGTTATTGTCCTCCGTGGAATTTAAAGTTTTTTACCTCTATCTTTTTTATTTAATTTTTTTCTTTTCATCTTTTAAAAAATAAATTATTCACTTAAACTAAGTATGATAGGCTTAACTTTTCTCTCAAATTATTAAGTATTCTAAGGACGTATTCTAGTTGAGTGTAATCGTGCAATTGTGCTATAATCTTTCAACCGTAAATCTTAAAATAAAAATTTAAGAAAAACGTCAATTTTGCCTGAATATATTATTATATTAGATCCAAATAACGCGCGTTTCTTTGAACGACCATAATCACGCGATTACTTCCAATTAGGACAAACCCTTACATTTAAAATGATAGACCATCAGACAATTGTTTGAAAAATATTTTGAACTGATTAATTAATAGCAACCTTATAGTCCCTGTTAAAAAAAGGCATTTAAAAGAATTTTAAATGTTCAAAAAATTCATTAGTAGTCACTTAAAGTTATTAAAGGCATTTTAAATGTAATGATTTCAAAATGTCTCTAAATGGCTTCTTTAACAGGGGTTTCAAAGAAAATAAAATTATATTAATATTCATTTTTCCGAGAGAATTTTTAATATGCATTAAATAGATTATGAATGAGTGACGTCATTCGCCAGTATATAAAAACGTTAATTCAATATTTTAAGATTTTCGGACTTGGCACTTAAGATTATTCAATCTTATTTCAAAACGCCCTTTATTGATTCTGGTAATTAGCATTTTGATAATACAATTAGCAAAGTAAAAGTTTCTATGTAAATATATTTTTCTATATATCGTTAAATATTTTTTTATTTTTCTCTGGTTACTACTGGTGGCCGAGTAGTCAAGGTGGCCTTCCGAATATAATAGGTGCTGAGTTCAAATTTAAAGATGAGCAGTTTTTATAATGCTTCTCGGATTTTCATAGAAACTGGTCTTATATTTTATGACTTGGTAGTCTTAAAGTGAAGAGAAATAATTGTTAGGAAATATATGTATCTTTAAGTTAAATTGAATTTTTTTTTGGACAGTTTTATAGTTTAAATGAATCGTGCGAATTTACTAGGAATATCGCGTAGAACGCTAAAAAATGCGAGAAATACAAATGGGTCTTCACTATACATGAAACATCAGTTTTCATCCAAAGATATTGAACCAAATGCAAAATTTTTAAATGTTAATTTCTAGTAATACTATAGTCGTACCTTAGGAAGATAGACATTGCGCAATTACAATAGCGCAGTAAAGGAGTTTTACAATCAACAAAAACTAGTGAATCGTAGGTAACGTATTTCTGTCCGGTATCATGATCTATAGTATCATGATGTATGATACTATAGACTTTTTTTTATGTAAAATATGATCAAAATTAAAATTTCTTATCATAGGAATTAAGTATTTAAATTCACAATTCTGCAGGTGAAATTTTCAAAATTTGTTAAGAAGTGTTTGTTTCATTTGTATAAACCTAAGCCTTTATCAAAAAAATACCGCGACGCCTGTAGTTAATACTTTTGTACTGCATTTTTTTTACTTTTCTTACTAAATCTATATTGATATTAATACCGCGCTTATGTAATAGATCTACTTCTGAAGTTTATCGGGGCTTCAGTTAGTAACTTTGCACTTTCCACTATGCAATTTTACATTCCTACACAGGCCCGGTAAGGTGTATTGAGCCCGAGAGGAGAATTGAACAAGGAGAAGTATTTTTAAAATATAGTATTCAGTGGCGTAACGTACGATTTTGCCGCCCGAGACCGACCGGAAATTCACCGCCCCCTATTTTCATCATTAGTCAAGAGACGTGTTTTAGCCAAACACCTATAAATTCTTTAAAAATTGATCTCTATTTTTCTCAAAGTACATCTTTTTATACTATTATAAATGTCAATATGCCTCCCGAAACTATATGCTAATATATGTCAATATATCTAACATATAATATATATGTCAATATACTACTGATATTATTCCTTAAAAATTCCAAGAAGCTCAAAATGTACTCATATTATCCGCCAATTTACAGATTCCTTTCTTCTATTCTTACAGTATCCCGTGATCATAAAATTTCGGTAATTGGCAAGTATTGAGAAGATTCCAAAGACAGATTTTTCTAAATTTTTTTAAATCATCATTGTAACGACAAAATTGATTCTTTTGTAAAAAAATTAAGGCGGGAGCTTGATTTGAAGACCTTTTTTGACTTAAGAGGCGCCAATCTTCAGAAATTGAGTATCATAAATCTGGCATTGGAAATATCGAAAGAAATTTTCTCAATGATTGAATTTTATTTTTCTGAACTTTTAAAATTAGTAATTAATCAGTTTCATATAGCAAATTTATTTTATGTCTGATTGTCTATTTTTGGAACTAGTAGACTGTATCTAGAAGACTCAAACTTTTAGATTAATTTTGTGCTTAAAAAATAGAACACTAAATTAATATTAATGACAAGCAATCACCCACACATGCATAAATAAAAAAATATATTTTCAAGAGAATATGGACAAGGTGGTATGGACAATTCGGTGGTATGAAAAATCAAAAAAAACATATTAAGATTTTTTAAATTTAACTTAATTTGCGTTTCTTTCCAAAATATGTAGCTCCTTGTAATTTTTCAAACTCCCGAGTTTCAAAAACCACAAAATTCGTACTACGAATACTGTTAGTAGTGTTCTGTTTTGTTCGATCATGGTTCAATTCTATTTAAGCCAAAGAAAATTCTCAATGACTAATATTTTACATAGACTATTCAAATGTAGCCATTTTTGACTACACAAAGTGATAATGATGATGACGTCATACAGTGACAACTGTAACTCGCGTATTATAGGAACTGACATATTGCCATTAAAATAAAAGAGTGGTATAAGTTTTACTTATCACCAATCGATCATCATCATCATCAGTCGATGAACGTTAGAAGAATCGATTTTCCTAGATCATACTATATAAAGTCATCATCTAAGATTTCAATAGATGTCCTATTCGCAGCAGTTGTACTGAAAGTTCTATTCAAATCCTCTATGTAGGTCCAAAATCCCAAAAATATATTTTTTTAAATTAACTAAATACTTTCAAATGATTCAAGTGGAATTATAATATGGCACTATAAATGCAAAAAATATGTGTTAGGTATTTCATTTTACTTTTTAGAACTTACAAAATTTAATAAATTAAAATTTAATTTTTAGATTCAAAACAGGTTTTCAAGAGAAGAAAATCGAGAAAATTTTCTTTGATTTTTTCAGTTATTGAATATTTATAACAGGTATAGCGATAATATGGCTCAGACAATTATTTCACAATTTTATTCTTAGTCTACAGAAAAGATATGCACTAAAATTGTTTTCATTTTCTTTAAAAATATTACATATATTAATTTTTTTCATTTTTGTTATATTGAATTTTTCAATTCTACCAATTCATATCTTATACAATATTTTTATTTTATATCAATGTATGTATTTTTGTAACAAAGCTGAGAAATTTTCGTTTACAATTATTACCGTATAAATATCAAATATACTGTAAGTAGTAATATATATTTTCTTTTATTTATTCTTTATGTTAATGTTAATTTACTCTCTTAGTTTTAATTAATAATCTTGTGCTTTTACAAATGTTAATATTTTTCTAATACTTATGCAAAATGCTGACATTTCATATTTAATGTTTGTATTTATATTTTTCGTTAAATTTCTCTGCAGCTATGATTGGTTGATAAAGCATGAGTGCACTTGTGAAGTTGCCTTCAATAAATTTCTCTATTTAATTATAAAAAGGATATATTTAGTGAATGAAATAAATATGAACCTTGTACTGTTCGTTATATTGACCGATTGATATTTGATTTTTGATTAAAAAATTTATCGATCGAAATTTTTTTCATTTTTTCGCCATAACGGCCAAAACTGGGTTTCTAGTTGCTTTATAATTTTGTACATTTTGATTATATAGAATTATTTTTTAATCAATTAGAATGAAATATCATATCACAATTTTTGAGTTAAATGTAAAATCAAATAAGTCATTTTTTAAAATAATAAATCCATTCGAAAAGTTGATATATAAAAATAGTTTGCTATATCCTTAGAAATTGGAAGTAAAAGTAGGAAGTAAGATAGAAATGTTATTTATGCATTAAATTTGCACTCATTTTTACTATTGAAGTACAATATAGGGCAGAGATTCATTTATTGTTATACTATAACTGAATAATTTCTGTAATACTTGCTGCAAAATTATGATTTTTACACATGACTTCACTATAAGACGATTAAGTTTAACTTCATTATTTCCAGCACAATTATAAGGAAAAATTTGTGAATTTGTTTTTGGAACATTTAAATTTTATAGAATTTTCTGTTTTCCAGGATCAAAATTCACAAATTTTGAAATTTTAATAAATAATAATGATCAACACCAGGGGGCAGCAGTATACAAATGCACCATTTACGCTCTGAAAAAGCGCTGTAATTTGAAATATATACTATATCGTTGAGCATGATTTTTTTTTTCAAAAACATTTTTTGTGAATCCATGGCAAAAAAAATGGTTCATTTTAGTTTAAAACTATTTTAAAATGCTGATGTTTTTCTCAAACCAAATCTTCAAAAACTATTTTATAAAGATTGTGGAAAGGGAGGAAAATCTAACAAATGGGATTTTTGCAATTTAGTTCCTTTAAATACGTGTTTATATACATTTATTCACCTTACGACTAAAGGCTTATGTATTAACTTCACGCTCATCAGATGTCTTTCCACATTTATATTGTTTGAAAAAATTGCTATTGTTGCTATTATTTTAAGTTTTATGAAGATAAAAAGGGAATAATTAATGTATTCGTTACCCTAAAAGTAGATTTATATTGGCTTATACTTGGAAAAACTTAAAGAAAAAACGAAAATGAACAATAAAAATGGATCTATTTTATTGATTTTGTATGGTATATTTGAAATAATAAAATTTGATGATTTTACTCATTAATTTTAAATTGTCCGCATGACATGCTTTTTCGATACACTTGAATCAAAATTATTTGATTTGATTTTTATCTAACATTATTTGATTTTACAAATAAGCAAAACCCCAAATGACTCGTTTCATTATATTTTAAATAACCCAAGTGGCTGCCTTACAGTCTTGTTTTCATTTAAATATACAATTTTTATATCAATATAATTATATAATAATTTTTCCAATAAATACACTAATGTTTTAAAATCATTTGAAAAATTTTCGTACTACATTGTCATTTTTATGAGTTATATTGGTACTACAACAAGAATAGTTTTCTGATACATTGGATATTTTTATTATTTAATATAATTTTTTTATTAAATACAATTAACATTTTTGGAAAAATATAAACTTAAAGATTGGTAGTAGGCACGAACAAGTTAATATAATGTTATCAAAGGGAATAAATAACATTCGCTTTACAATTAGAGTGATAAAACATTTTTAAAAAGTACTATAACATCATTGTTAAAATATTGCACAAGTGATCTTTGATTTAATAAAAATGCTAAACCTAGTGCTTATTTTATAAATAGCTAACATTTATGCAAATAATTAACAAATTACATTGAGACTATTTATATGATTTAGTTTTTTAATAATAAGAATATAATCAATTAATGATATAAAATAAACGGACGACATTTCTTCATTCATAACATTTTTTTCCTCTACAAATAATTTAATACCGTACAACGTTAGTGCCAAAAATATGTATATATTTGTATACAAAAATTAATAATTTGCAAAAATGTGCTTTACAAATCATTTATTTTGATAAACTTTAAAAAGCATTAAGCTTTTCTTTTATAAATTTATATTTTATATATATCGTCACTGG
The DNA here is from genome assembly GCA_958496175.1 of Sisyra terminalis. Classification (NCBI taxonomy): domain Eukaryota; kingdom Metazoa; phylum Arthropoda; class Insecta; order Neuroptera; family Sisyridae; genus Sisyra; species Sisyra terminalis. The sequence goes on from OY292278.1 coordinate 29,472,804, forward strand.
TAAATTTATTTTTTGTAATACATTTAAATATATATTTTTTGTACAAGTCAGTGTTTGTTTCATTTCAAGTAAAAATATAGGAAACTTGAACTTGTAAAAATATAAGAAATTTATAAACAATGATTTGAAAACTATAATACATAAAACTATTTCTTTTTGGAAATAAATGAATCAAGATTTTTAGTTTAAAAATTCAACGGACGGAAAATAGAATATTAATTCAAAGGAAAGAAAAATAAGAAAAGGAAATCAGCTTAAAGTTATAATAATAATAATAATGGAAGAAATGATAAAAAATATGAAGTATATATTAAAGACTAATTAAAATATTTAAGTTTTTAATATTATATAATACACAGAATTTAGGATAGAAACGTATATTTTTGATAAAATTTAAAAGTAAGTTGTTTTTTTATTGTTATAATTAAAAAAATTTTGCTGAATTATCGAAACAGACGTTCACGAAATGCAAGTTTAAAACTAACGTGGGGGATTTCCCAGTGACTGTCTAAGACGAAACAGATCTCAAATATTTAAAGTGACCCAACAATTGGGAGGATGACAATGACACCATTGCCGCCTGTTTCCAGTTGAAATTGCAGACAATTCCATACAAAACGTAAAGCGACGAGATATAAACCCGTATGTTTTGATTCTCTGCATATCTATTCTTCTATTCTCACATCAAGACGGGATCTAAACTGGGAGGGTATGTGTGAATGGATTTTGTGCATTTTTATAAGCACGAAATATTCATGTTAAATGTGATAGGAATATTTAAACAGTGTCGTTTTGTATAAACACGTAGTACATTATCCAGAAACATGCGACAATCACAAATTGTATTTAAAAGTGCCATTGCGATCCTCCCTGTTGATCTCATTCACCAGGCGTGCCCGATCCCCAACGGTCGAATTCGATTCCCGAATCCGGTGACACACCAATCTGCCCTTGCGGACTCAGAAACTCGGTCTGCCCGTTGCCCGAGCACTTACATTGCTTTCCGTGGCCACATATTTGGCAGTTTGTCGTTATTTGTCCACGTTGATGTACATGATGCTGATTATGACTATTATGACCATCGCTTTCAGTCTTGTGATTTTTACCACTACGCATTTCTCGGTGGATTTGATCAATTATTTTACCGGGGTTCTCCGATTGTATGTCCAACTTCAGCTCGCGCTCGAAGTTATGCAACTGCTCCATGAAATGGAAGTTGGGGGCAATATTCGATTTTCGCGATCGTACTAAATTAAATGCATCATTCAAGTTTAATGAGCATTTGTACATTAAATATGCCACTGTGATTGTCACGGAACGAGAGACTCCCGCCAAACAATGAACAAGAATACCTTTATTGTGCGAACGCGCTTCATCTGTAACAAAAAAAAAAAAAAACATAATATAAAAATACAAGTTTTCTGGAAAGGAAATATTTTAATATTCAGCGAATGAATGATCAACGGATCAATCGAAAAGCGATCAATGATTAGTAGTGTCCAACCGAACTTTCGGTTTCGCCCAAAAAACGAGTTTCGGCTTAATTTCGGTTTCGGCTTTCGTCAAGCCGAAACTACAACCGAAACCGAAACTGAATTCGTGAGATAAAAATATCATAAAATTATTGTTTTTCACTTATTATTTGATTCTTCAAAGTAAATGTATGTTTGAAAGTAAATGTATGATCTAGAAAAAAAACATTGAAATCCGTTGTTCAATTTCCGTTGATGTTTAATCCAATTAGTCTATGAAATTCAACGGTGTACGTTGAAGCAAACGTTTTCGTACGTTTCGTTGGAACCGTCACATCGGTTGTCGTATAAAAACAAAGTTCTAAGAATGGAATGACTCAATTTAGTATTTTGATTCTAAATATTCGAAAATTTCATTGGAAAAACAACGAAATCATGAAAATAAAAAGATTTTTTTCCTTTTGTAAAAAATATTCTTAAAAATTCAATAATTTTCAACCCACATCACCAATTCCTATAAGAATAAAAAAAAGAACTACTTATAATTCGTCTATTTGTACATATGTTACAGCCATTTTAGACATATTATTAGACATAGATAAATTTGAAAGAATCTGTTTTGTATGAATCGCTATATAATGGTGTAGAGCAGGGGTAGGTAAACTTAATATTGATATGATCGACAATAATTTTTCTTATTTATGCACGATCGACTTCAAAATATGGGGTAAATTAAAAAACAAAATGCAAGTTTAAAGAGAATGTGTACAAGGGAGTATTAGATGCACTATTTGGGAATCGGTAATGTCCGTTGTAGAATAGATGTGTTTTTAACTTTAAATTCAATGTTCATTGTCTTTTAAATTTTTAGTACTCATGCAAAATGCCTGCGATCGACTGTCCACCTGTTGGCGACTAATCGGTTGATCGCAATCGACCGTTTGCCCACCCCTGGTATAGAGAAACTACGAAAAAATAAGGGTAATACATTATTTGTCTAACTGTGGACGATAAATGTATAAGTTTTCGTTAGGTAGATTTTAAAATTTACCGAAGTAGTTGAAAAATAATTTTGTTTGGATATCCAAAGTAATTTCTTATGATAAACGGTCCTGAGGAAAACGTCAGGATGAAGGAGAGATATTTTATTTATTACAGTAGGCATTTTACCGAGTACGGTCGTTGATATATCTCATCGCATTGCTATTAACAATTTTTATGCAGTTTTGGATAATAGCAGAATTCATGATAGAATGGGAAACGATGTTTGAACGTTTTTCAATTCCCAGTGAATTAAAAATGTATACTATTTGCATAGGTATTCGTAAGTCGATCTACACGTTCTGGGAGATATTATACTAAGGAACTAGCTTTATTTTTAATATATTTAAATCGCTGAAAATATAATCTATGAAATCTATGAAAATATAATCAGGTATATTATGATATATATTATAGAATGTAAAATAGATAATGTATAATAAAGGTTTTGTAAGAAAAATATACTTTTCTCAGGGGTTTAAAAAAATAGAACTGCACAATTTTCTTGTTTTTTTATTTACAATAAAAAGTATGGGAGCTTAGTATAGGAAAAACAAGTATACCTAACTGCACAAGTTGTGTGAAAAATTTCACATTAAAAACGTTTTAAACAAACTTGACCTATTTATTAAATTTATTAAAAATGTTTGCTTAATTGTTTTAAATGTTGAAATATAAACATACAGAAATTTTGCTCAATGTATGGTGGATCGTGGTAAAGATGGAAACTTGAAGTAAGTTAGTAGAAATTAAGATGGTATCTGGTTAGAAAATGGCTAATGAATTAAAAACTGCATGCAAGTTTTACATTAAGCATTTGTCAAATGAAAGCAGCGGAACGAATTTACGGAATTTAAGGGATGAAAAGTTTCAAGTAAATATTTAAACCGATGCATATAGGAGTGCGTATGAATTAAAGATGTGCTATCTTATCTTTGCGGGGCCACTTTTAGGTTTGTCAATGGAGCGCGCTCCGGGTTTGACCTAGATGTCGTGGTTCCATTCATAGCTCTTGAATGAAATACTCTACAACCACCACCCCCGCAATATGAAAAAGGGTGTGTGTGCAAGAAGGATAAACAACGGCGACGCGGAGCCCACATAAGCGGCGCTATCCCTGTTGTTTCCAACGATAAACATCCCCCGCACACGTAGCAAAAAATAACAAGTATTCTAAGCGCTCGCCCACGTGTTTAAGAGAGACACATTTGTCAAAGAAAATAGAGCTGATCTGCTAGCTTTTTTTCCATATTTGTACAATGAAAATGTGCAGGCGATGAAAGTGTGACAGCAATATTCCAATTGTGTTTGGGGGTGCGACGCGAAGGACGCCGTTCAACCCCTAAACCCAGCTGTGTTTCTCTTGAAAGTAGCTTTTCCTACTACGGTATTGATTCCGTGCAATAGAGTACATTCGTGTTTTAAAAACAAGGATGAAACGTGCTTCACTGAAAATCGTGGGTGGTAAATGAAATTCGTGTAAAAAAACCATTCATTCTAAAATATTCTTTCTTTTCCACAACGATTTTTTTTCCTTCCAACAAAATACACCGATGAAATAGTTAATGAAAACTTATACTATTTTATCTCTTTACTCTGAACTTGAAATGTTCATAATACGATTTATCTTAGAATATTTTCAAACACAATTGATTTCATTCATGATAATTTTTTATACTTACAACCTTCAGAATTCCAATAATAATTTCGCCCACATAAGGTTTTCTAAGTGCCGTATAAAAAATAATACATTTTCACTTTAAAGTAAAGCTTTCACTAGTTTATTTTTTTATAGAAGTTTTTATATTTCTTTTCACAACTTTAGACACTATTTCAAATAAGAAAATAAGTTAATTCTATAAGAAAAAAAAGGAATAATTTTGGATGTTTATAATACCGTAATTGAAAAAAGAAAATTACAACAAATTAAACCGAAAAAAAACTTTCTTGTATGATTAACCAAGCTCTTAAACTAATGTAAGTAACTATAGTAATTTTGAGTCGGCAACAACCAAACAAATATGCAAATTCATTATGCAAATATGGCTGGTTCACACTACTGCACGGTTGTGATGCGAGACTAGAGAAAGCTAATCTCATTAATTTTTAATAAAAATTGTTGATACAATAGTATGAACCATTTTCTATTAATAGTAATTCAAATATAAACAATTGTTATTTTTTAAAACTTTAAGTGGGAATTGTCAACGTCGAAATTTAGGATAATTTCACTCTATATTTCATCGCATAAATAGGTACTCATAAAAAACAATACGTTTAAACTGAATAAGATTAAGCCTACAAATAATGCTAACGGAAGATTGAAACCAGAGTGTCTTGTTTTTCTTCAACACAAATTCTCTAACTTTCCAGATCGAAATTCGTCTTTTTCTGACCTCATTTAAAAAAAATCTTCTAGATTAAGGACTTTGGTAAATTTTTCTTTGAAAGATTGTGATAAAAAATTATAAATTTTGTGATTTTTCATCTATTGTCTTATGAAACTCGTTTCTGGTCTTCAATTCCACGGTTTTGCGTAATTGTGATCCAATTGCACCACATGAATTTCAGTTTCATTTATTGTTGCTTTAGATAATTGCTGGAAGTAATTAATCAGTTTATGCTGACTTTCATCTCCCATATCGCTTATGGAGTGGGAATACTAGGACTATTTCTGGAAACTATATCTGGATCTTGAGTAGACGACACAGGTACTGACAGTAACATTTTAATCACCGTATTATCGTTTTCTTTATTTTCCTCCATTGTTAAATAGTGGAAAAATACAAACACAATTGATTCGAATTGTTAATTTTTATTTACGCGTTACAAAAGCCTGATGCAATCCATTTTTTTAATAATGCTTGGATCATCTACTTGATCTACGTCTATCAAAAGCTTCTATGTGATTTTATAATCTTATTTTACTACAAACAGAATTTCTATGCATCGTTTAGGTCTATATATTTTCCGATCTAAATACTATCTAGTTAAATTAAGGAAGAAAATCCATACATTTGTAACAAGTTCCCTGACTTTCCTGATTTTTATCCTGACTCAAAATTCACTAACTTTCTAGATTTCCCTGACCATTGGACATCCTGGATACGATTGGAACCAAGCCAAAGAAGAAATAGGTAGTTTTACAAATGCGAGGAAGGTTAATGTAGGAACTATAAATGTGCCTTTTTCGAACCACATTTAATAAAAGAAGAGTTTATTTTAATTACAACAGCAAAGTTATACAATACAACGGATATAGAATTATACGATAATGGCGAATTCCTGAAAGTATAAACTTTTAAAATCAACTTAAAATAGATACACTTTTCAACCAAAATATTTGTATAGAAATATCATACGAAAATTTCTTTTGTTCTTTGAAATTTTGAAAGTGAAGAAACAAAGTAAAAATATTGAAAATATATATTTTAGTAGAAAATTAAATGCACCATGAAAAAGGTTACTGCTTATTTGTTACTAAATCGCCAAGTTCGAAAACTATTCGAGGTTTAATATAAACTATAAATATTTAGAAATATAATCTAATTTGATTACTAATTAAAGAATTTTATAATGTAAAATATTGCATATTTCTTGAAAGAATTTCCTTTATTTTAAATAAAACTATCTTAAGAAAAATCAAATAATATAACTAAAATTTTAATGTAGATATTAGTACCACTATCTATGTGCAAATGTGCATAACTTCTAAAGATAAAAAAAATGGAAATTTTTGAAGCGTTTCAGCCGCTGGGTGATAAAAATTTAGCTCATGTTTCTTTTAAACCGTTAAATATAGCAATGTTGCATTTTCTACTTTGTTTTTAGTTTAATTCGCGAATAAATCGACCCATAATGAAAATTTGGTCACAAAAGAAAAACTATACCATATAGGACAATATTAGATTTGAATTAACGAAAAAATCGCGAATAGAATAAATAATAATGCAATGTTGCCAGATTTGACGGTTCTAAAATACACATGAGCCAAAAATTTGAAAGGATTTTTGTGAAAATTATAATAATATTTTTTTAATAATAATAATCATAATTTAATTTTAATCATAATAATAATAGGCAAACATGCGTATATGTATGTCGGCCGAGAAAAATGAATTAAACACTATCTCACAATAATCTTAGTCTCAAATTTGAATTAACTGGCTGTTATTATTTGTTTCAACTGCCATATCGATTTCATATAATTGTCAATTTATGTCATTTGTCTGTTATGCCGGATTGGCTGTGAACATTTCACGGGTAGCTACGAGTAGACAATAATAATAATTCATGATATTTGCAACTGTAATAGACGTTATAATTAAAAGTTTGTATTTTTAAAATATTTTACCCTGATTTTTCAAATAAAAAAAAAACAGAATTAGTCACCACATTTACATAAGAAATTAGGTTAATAAAAGCTTAAAATTCTACTTTTAAAATTTTTTTTAAGAATTCATTCGTGGTAGGCGTTCGGAACAACGGAATTTCTCAATTTCCCTAGAAAGGGAAAATTATAAAGATAGTTCCGAATTACTATTTGAAAACTTAAAATTCATATCTAAAACTCGATATAATAATTGTATTGCGTGTATAAGTTATCGACAAAATTGTCTTTGAGTGATTTATACGACATAAAGTAGGTATTAATAAAATATTAATCTTGACCTTCTGAATACTATCCTTGAATTTCTACATCTAGACTTAAAACATCCTGTATATTATCTAAGAGTATACCATAATCACTATTTAGGTAAACTACTTAAAGCATTATTTAATTTGAAGCTTAAGATTGAAATGTATATAAACTTTTTAGTTTTCGATGATTTATATTTAAAATGTAAAGCTGTAAAATTGTTTTTAAGCCGTTGAAAAGGAGAAACTTAATTTCATTACAATATTTAATGTAATGCAAATATTTATTTTATAATAGTTTTTAAGTGAGAAAATACATTTTATATTCAAAGTACTATTATAAATGATAAAAATAATTGGGAAAATGTAAATCATTTTTGTTAAATTATTTTTGGGAAATTAAGTACGGAAGTAGATTTTCAGTTTCCGACTGATTTAAATAAATATATCTTATACCTATACCCAATGCTTGTGAATTCGCCTTGAATTGCTGCAAGTATTGCATGAGACTAAAATTCATTCATAGTATAATATCGATTGAATCGCAAGTGGTTGAAACATTCGCTGTTCATGGAAATATGAAATGAGTTTTAACTTACCTATAAACTCTATGGCACTGGGAAAATGGCTGGCAAGGTTTTGAGACCAATGATCGGCTATCGGTATTTGCATGTATTTTATATTGCCCATGTCCTCAAATACATTGGGTAGGTCGGGCGTTACATTCAGCACATACTGCAACGAAAAGAGAAAATAGTGAACAACACATTATCGATCCGCCACCAATGGGGGCAATACGGCCGGGAATGGCGCGGAGCTCCCGAGGACAACCACCACATAAAGTGACCCTTGTTAAACGTTTCATTCATTCGTTCTGTCGTTCAATTCTACGACAAGAAATAATTAAATGCCACATTATTGAATGAATTTAATTGACACAATCCATCCTCAATAAACACAAGAATAGTGAAACAAAAAGAAAAATACAATACTATACTATATCAAGCGAAATTATTTCATTATTCAATTAAGCGGCTTCCTTTTATTGTATTTGAGCAATTTAAAATTCCGACTAATTAGTTCTGGTAAAACAATGCCGTGTAAAGTTAGAATATCAAATTCTCATAATTAAATTATGAAATCTAACTTGCTAATGAAGTGTCTTCCGTTTAAATTAATGAATGTATCTCACCTGAATACTGTGCCTTGCAAGAGCTTGACTATCTTCACTGTTGGCTGCATTTCCAAGGTACAAATGTGGTAAAATTTCAACGGGAAAATCCCGGTCGTCTTCCAGCCCTAATGAACTATCACACCGATCATCGGTATCGGAACTATCTGTCGAACTATTTGCAGCTGATGAAAGACTGTCACAGCTCAAATGAGGAGCACGATGAGGGTGGGTGACACCCGTCGATATTCGTAACGAACGCAACCCCATCAATGGCAACGCTTCGGTACCGGATAGTCCTGTACCTGTATCGGGAACCTCTCCCAACAACAGCGCTGAGCAACTATCACACCATTCCGGATATGAATCTCGAAAATATGTAAATCCTCCTGCAAAGAAAAAAAAAATAAACATTAGTTGGTTGATTTTAAAATTTAATATTACTCTAAGTAAAACAGACAAGTGAATTATAAATATGACTCATAATTTATGACTAATTAACAAATGAGATAATCGTTATTTTGTTCCCGCGTGTTTTTAATTATTAAATTGACGTAGGTCATAGAAACGAAAAAAAAATGATTTGTCTATGTAATTCGTATTCATATCTTGCATCATTATTTTCCTAAATCTTAGAACATGGTATATCTATATACATAAAATATGTCTCTCTGTCTGCATGTATGTTAGTTGCTTTTTTGGTAGTATACCAGTAAATTATTCCACTAGGTTTTAGAATGCATGAAACAATAATATTAGCAATAACAATTTTAGAGAGTCAAATTCAAAATTATCTGCTTATTGCATTGCTTTAACTATCTATGAAGCAAATAACGGAGACAATGTGAATAAAAGTAAAGATATGGTCACAAGTAGGCAATAGACTAGAGCAATGTTTCTCAAAGTGGGTTCCGTGGAACCTTAAGGTTCCACGAGACCAGTTGTATGATTTTATAATATTCGTAAGATACACGACAATATTTTCATAAAAAACCATCAAACTATTAATGTAAGGTAATACTTGTAAATTTGAAAGTTTAATCGAATTTTCTTGTCAAAGGTATTATTTATTATCTTTCTGTTGTTTATAACAACTTTAGGTATGGCAAGGGTTCTATGATCCGTAAAAACTTTCGGAAGGGTTCCATAAAAAAAAGTTTGGGAAACCCTGGACTAGAGTAATATGAGTTATATGTATATAGTTATCGTTTTAAGTTGGTTGCGTCTTATATTATCGAAGAATCTCTATTATCTAGCAGTATTTCTATCTTGTTATAATCACAGGAACAACGCCACAGGTAAATGTTTATCTGGCAGTTATTTTTTTATTAATTAATTTATTTATCAGTATATATAACTTTGTATACAAAGTTTATTTTTTGCTATAAAAGAAAATTTAACTAGCGCTAAAAATAGTATGTTGTTGTAAATAGTTTGTACAAATAGTATGTGCCAGGTTTGGGTTTGGTCTACCGTTTTTCTAATTTGGTAATTATGGTAATAACGTTTTTTTAAATATTTTTCTGCTATTTATTCCTAGGGTAGTGGTTCTTACTCTCTGGATTCGACCGAACCCCAGGGGTTCGGTAAGTCAGTCTCGCGGGTTCGGTGAAGGTTAAGACACACCCCCGGCTCATACTATCTATTTATAAATATATACCTGTGTTTTGTATTTTAAAAAAATCAAAATGTATTTTTTCCAACTAAGAATGGTTCGGTGAATGAGCATATGAAACTGGTAGGTGCTGATAAAGTTCAGTATCTTCAACAAGGTTAAGAACCACTGTTCTAGGGTATGAATCACGGCTATTTTATTGTTGATATTATATAAACGAAATTTGAAATAAGGATCCTTACTTTTCAAATGCATATAAGCATGTAGGGTATCGTTAGATAGGTATTAAAAATGATTAAAATTCACAACTTTTTATATAGACCAAGTTAGTGAGACTTGCAAAGTTGTTAAAAAAATTCTTCCTCTAACCTTGCACAGTAGAAAATTCTAAAAAAATGTAAGTTAGTAGAACCTAAACATATTTTAGTTCAATAAAAAAGAGGCTCAATGAGATATATCATGCAGTTTTTGAAGTATGGTATATTTTCGGTTGCATACTATTTTTAAAGCTTACCTTAATAGTTTTTGAAAAAATCTATGAAAAAAAGAGTATTTTACTTAAATATTTCATTCAATTTTAAACTCATCGAAATATCGTTCAGGAACCCTTCACTGTCGATAGTTCTACATGTACTTAGTCGAATTTCGAATGTTTATTTACCACCGTTTTAAAACTACCAGCTGTAGTTTCAATGAAAATATGTAAGACGAGATTTTAATCAAACACCTATAAGTTTTGGAGAGTCCACCTTAACTACTAGTCCACCAGTAACTTTATTAACTAATTTTATTAATAAGCAATATAATTTCATGTTGAATTTATACAACTTTCGTCTTTTTATGGTTTCGATTAAATAATGCTGAAAAAACCAATCAGCTGGTTTGTGTTCGATTTGTTTACCTGGTGGTCATCTGCGTAAATATTACTCTAAAATAACTTATTTTATTGTTAAATTACATTAATGGGAACAAAGTTTGGTTGAAGTTCTGCAATTCGTTCCGTTATGGCTGCATGTGTAGCAAATGTTTTCTTCCAATTTCTGGTATTCTAAAAATAGCTTCATTTAAGAGGAGCTGCAGTATTAGCGTGGCAGCGCATCAATTTAAAGCAGAGCCAGAATAACCGTATTAAAATAACATAAGCAATGTTTATATAAGTCAGAGGTTAATTAATCGAGGCTTTACTTCAATGCAATAATTATCACTGCGTGAAGTAATGAATGTTGACGGGTAAAAATGTCTACATACGGATTCCGTAAATGTCTTCGGGTGCATCTCATTCATTTAGTTGAACCGATTGAACCTTCTTGCTGGCGTATATTTAATGTAAGCCATCCACATTATTTAATAAATTTATTTTCCACCCACGAGCCGATGCCATGCCGTAATAAACTAGCATTATCGATATAATGTTGGCGCCATCATACCGTAACTGAACACATCTTTTTAATCTCTCATTCTGGAACAATATTTTTTCATAATTCCAAGACTATTTTTAAACTTTAAATGTTTAAATAAAAGGAAAAGAAAACGCTACCAGACATATTCAAAACGATGAAAAATGTTTTCCTTCATTTTTTCCAAGCAGAAAAAAAACGTAGTATTTTAAATTCAGGGAAATATAAGCGGGTGAGAGACCTGACAGGAAGTACGAGAACTTCGAACCAGAAGTTGAACACATTAAAGTTTGCGACGATGTCTGTGGAATTATATGAGATATGGCGTTTGGATTTTTATTATTAGTCATTTTAAAAATGTACGACCAATTATAGACATTGAATTTCCGATTAATGGGTAGTGTAAATGGAAATTGAAAGATAATAATTCGAGTAATTTGCGCAGTTTTATTTATCAAATAAAAATCGAATAAAATGTCTTTGTGGTGTGCTGATATAGTGACCAAGTTGCAATTCTCATCACGTTCCATCGGGAAAATTTCTGCTCTTGTGTTGCATTTACTTGTAAATTTCATGATTCACATTTTCAAAGAGCCGATCGAAATTATAATTGGCAATTTTTCAGACAATTTATTCTTTTTTTTGCAGAAATTGCTGGCGTTGTGAGAATTTGAGAAGTTCGATTACTTTTTTCTTGATTTATCATCATAAACAAACCATTTGTTTGCTTATCTATGCTACGGCATCGCCGTAGCATGTGCATCAATAATGTAAGAGGAGCTTTGCACCAGAAAAAAAAAACAGAATTTAATCCACTTTCAATAAAAATAATCGCAAAATATAAATATGAAGTTTTCTACTATAATCCTCTATAATTCTATTATCTTTATACTTATTTTGCAAGTATCACCAATTAAAAAATATTGTACTTAATCTAAATACAATACACATATGGTAAATTGAAGCCTCTTTTTATGTGTTGATCCGGTACACGATAATTTCAAAAATTACTGGATCGAATTTGATATGGAGGATCGAGTATTCACTACTAAATACTTCAAGAGTAGAGGTAATACTTTATGAAGGTTTGGATACATTTTTTTTAAAAACTTTGTTTTAAACGTGAATAAGTCTTTGAAAGTGCTTAATGGTAGGAGGCAATTCAAAGGATACAGTTGGGTGTTATAACTTTGTATCAATTATCTCCATCCAAAATTTAACGGTACCACTGAAGACCTAAAGAATCAAAGAAATCGGTACGTAGAGTATATCGCTCGCGTTGGAAAGGGAAGTACCACCATTTTGAGGCTTTTTCACCATGCTTTGCGATTTTTATTTGACATAACTTTTGTCACGAAGAAGCTACGACGTTCGTTTATGTTTCGATCGTCAATTTCATCAAAATTTATCAACTGCATATATAAAATATTAGTATAAAATACCTAGATACTAGAAAAGTAACTTTTTGAACAAGCATCCCAAGTTACTTTGGGTATCTAGTTACTTAAATACTAGAATTTAAATACTTATCTTAATTTACTTTTAAGATATTTCAAAAGATACTTTTTAAGTTACTTTGGATACTATGTGTAGACTGAGTTCATAACATATTAGGCAAAGTTGTTAGGTAATCAGATAATGTAGTTCTCATCTTATAATTAATTTAGGAAAAATGAATGTATGTTAGTCTAAGCCCTTACAAATACAACACACTTAAAAAAACGATAGAAGATTATTATAAGATGTATAAATTGAATCTTATAGAACAAAACAAAATAAAACTCTATATTTAATCTCTCGGTATCTAGGTATCTAAGATAGTTTTTAAGTTACAAAATATAGTTTCTTTTAAAAAGTATCTAAGATATTAGATATCTTTTGTTCTACTTCTACTTTAGTTCTGCATAGTAATTTAATATTATATTTACTGAAGATAAAACATTATAACAACAATCAACTGGGTGCTAACCGAAAAAAAGGAGAAAATCAGGATAAAAGTGAGCCAGCAATGAAACTTTCTACGCCCCCAAAAACTGTAAGCAATTGATGTTTATATTTGACGTTCTAAAAACTATTTCCAAATCTATTTAGTTTATCATAGTATTTTTTCATAAGTCAAATAGATTAGCACTAGACATATTATCAACCAGTGTCCGTTTGTTTAAATTTAAAAGAATAATGTGGGTGAAATTAAAGTGAACAAAGAATCTTGTATAAATAAATTCTAATTTCACTCATTCGAAGTTAGATCTACAAACTACATTGATTTCTTATTATTCTAAAATGTTGCAAAATGGAAATAAAAGTTGAAATTTATGAAGATATAAAAACGAAAAACCTTCTTTAAAAACAAAAGAACGGATAAAAAGAAACTAAAAGAATAATGGGGTAAAGGAAAACTTCCGAATCTCTTGACAGATATTGAAACTTGAATAGAAGCTAAATTTTAATTTATTGAGTCGAACTACATAAGTCAGAAGCATGATCTTTCGGGAAACAAAGAAATAAGAATCTAGAGATTTTTGAAATGTGATGATGATAAAAAAAAGAGAAAATTAAACAAAAAGATCAATTCATTGCCTAGAACAGAGGTTCTTAACCTTATTAGAAATATCAAACTCCACAAAACAGTCGAAGCCACTGAGCTATAAGACTAGAGTGATCCTGGTCATAATGAATAATATAATGAATGCCATCGGACCCCCACTTTCTTTTCATTTAATTTTTAAATCAGTGCTCTCTTGTGGCTGTTGTTAGAACTATTCCACTTTGCTCTGATGCTGACTTAAGGCGGAGGGGATATTGATTGGGGATACTGGGGGTTTTGAACAACTTTATTGAGGAAGGAGTACGAGCACTCGGCAAATTGAGGCAAAATGACATTATAGATTTAACATTGAGCTTTTGGAGCACGATCACTCTAGCCATACATCTCAGTTGTATGGGAAACAGTATTGAAATCTTTGGTCTTCAGAAAAAAAAGAACACGAAATTGCGGTCGGAAATCACTTCATTCAAATCATTTCAAATCAAGAAAGAAAAAATTAAAATTGTAAGTATGCTACAAGTTTGCCAATTAAAATTGAATCCACAGTAAATTTGGTAAAATGCCGAATATTGTTAGCAAAGATATTGAAAGAATATTTGTAGAATTTTACTTTTGATTTGTAATGATTATTGCAATTCATCGTATAAATAAAGCTACTCCCTAGGAAGCAGGGAAAACGGAATTGTAGCTATTATTTTTTTGAGAAATCATAATAAACAGTAAAAAAATATTTCACGTGTAATATTTTATCCCGCAGGGCATCCAAGTAATCAAATCGGTAAAAAAGTCATTTAAAATAGCATTTCGAAATTGAAGCTTTGAATAAAAAAGCAATTGGAACTAAAGCCGGATATCACGCATTTTTCTAAGAAATTCATTCATTCTTTTTATACGTTCGAGCAATTATAAATTTAAATTAACCACTGAATATGAATGTTTTGATTAAAAACATGAATTGTTGACAAACTAATTATCCTATTCATTTACGTACTTGCAAGAAACTAAAACTCTATTGCAAGCTAGATATTAAATTTTTCTATTTATATTATCCTCCATTTGCTATTTGGAATTATTGCGAATATATTAACTTCATGTTCAATCCAATATTACGTTATCCATACGTTCTACATGTAGGCTCTTTGAATATATGTAATTAAAATCGACAATGTTTACATTTTTCAGGAAATAAATGAAAACTCATTTCAAATTAAATCCTTTTTTATTGAAAAAATATGGATTGATGGGGATTGAATTAAGTACATAATATTATGGATTGGAGATGAAGGATAAACTCGAAACGAGAACAGCAGGTAGGTATTATTGGTAAACCAAACTCTTATCCTCGTACACATATTTGTTGTATACAGCAAATGTACATAATGCATATTTAAAGTACTCAGAGGAATATTAAACTTATACTTATTTGTAATGCACTAGAATAAACATCAACATATTTATCTATATAGAATGTAACCTTTCCAACTATCTTTTATAGAACTATTATGAAACTAAAGTTTTGAAGTTTTCCTGAAAATATTTTACTCAAATATTTAAGCAATAATCCAAGGAGGATGGTTCTATGTTTGTTTAAGATGCAGAACTAATTAAGCCGCTATATCGTTCATAACTACATTAGTTCTACAGGATTGTTGTTTAATAGGATATTATTATTATCATCAATCATAAACTGCATTGTGTTTCAAAATCTATTATCCCGTAAGAGAATTATAATCTATGATTAAACTTTGAGAACCTTGTCACTATAATAGGGTGTTGTGAATTTATTTGAGTTTTTTTTTTTTGTTATTTTAGAACTTATGGAAGCCTACTGGTGACCGAGTGGGCAAGATGGCCGCTCCAAAACCGGTAGGTGTTGGGTTTTAATTGGGCAAATTTCCAGTATTTCTCAATTTACGAATTTTTATTAACTCTAGAATCACTATAGCCCTAAAAGTCGAGTCAAGAAAACATCAAAGAGAATCATCCCTCCCCAAAATTAACGTGAAAACATACAACTAGAAAACGTGACCAAACATCAAACATCCAAAAACGAAAAATCCACTAGTGAAATTAAAAATCATATTAGTATGGTAAAAATTGCGTTTGACTTCACGAAGAATCTTTTCACGAGAAAATTGCATTTTCCGAAAGCTAATCGCTAAAATACTATGTGCGGAGTGAAGCATTATCTAGATCCGAAATCTGGGCCTTAGAAAACAATAAAAGAAGTATTTGAAGAACTTTGAAATGTGGTGCTAGTAAAGAATAGAGAAAATTAAATGAATAGTTCTAGCCACAAAACGCGGAAGAATTAAGAAAAGTAAATGAAAAAAAAACGATTATCTATGTGGTGACAAACATAAAAGCTAATTGGATAGTGGTATTCGGAGAACAAAAGGGCTCATACTGAACATTGTAAAAAGAAAACTGAAATGACTCAAGGAAAAGAAAGAAAACGAATTGAAATCCTGCACTTATGAAAAACAGGAATGAACCATTTCGATTTAAAGAACCTCGCTAAGGGTAGACGATGCTAAAGGGAATAAATCAACCACACGGGAAACTGAATCTGCAGTAAGGTACAAAACAGAACAATAATTCAAAAGTAGGTTATTGCAGCTATAAAGTATGTAAAACCCACTAAAAATGATTTTTTTAGTATAATAACTGGTACTTATTTAAAAACTTATTCAAAATTTTCCATATTTGAAACGAATTTAATCTTAAAACCTTTGGACGCTACTATTGTGTTCTACCTTCATATAAAAGTTTTCTTTACAACTAAAATTTGAATATAAGTTTTGGAGAAAAAACGCATTTTTATTTAGATTTGAAGTCTATATTTTCCAATTACTGAACTGTAGACGAAGTTCCAGATTCAATGATATATATTAATACGTATTGGTTATTGACCGGTGAATAGGGCTTAAAATATGGCTTCTAATTTTGTCCTATGAAAAAAGTTATCTATTTTGTTTACATTCAATTGTAACCATTGTAACTAATGTTTATAAATAGATTATAAATTATATTAATAATGTTGAAACTAATTTCTAAAAAAAAGACTTGAACAAAGAAGTATAACTTCTTACGTGCGTATCAGTACACAGCTTTTTTTTCAGGATGTATCCCTAAGGTTAAGTAGGATCGGATTTATAGAGTAGGTTGAGCCTACTAACTTGTTTGGAGATCTCACAACTTATTTACTCAATAACACTCGAAAACTATAAAATTTGATTATTGACTATCAATTTCGATAAAATTGACAATATCAATACACTTGTAGTAGTAGTTATTACTAGTAATTAATTTGAACTTTGTCCCTATAATTATACGTAGTCTACAAGAGAGTCTAGAGATAATTAAATAACTGCTATAATCAGAAAAAGTGTGTCAATTCATTTCACATTAATGAATAAGCTTTAATAAAAAAAAATCGTGAATTGGGACAGATTTTGAAAGTTAATCAATTTCCAAATTTGCTACGTTTCGTAAACTAATAGTCAACTTCATCCGGCAAATCTGTGTACCAGGTAAACTTTAAGCTTTCATAATTTATGAAATAACGCACTAAAGCTCTTTTTTTGGCTAACAGATGTCGTGATTAAAAGATCATTTCTGAGTTATAAATGTATTTATTATTAATACTTTACAAGCACTACAATGAAAGAAATGAAACCGCTTAGAATTTAACTTTTAAATGGAAGATTTTCTGATTACGAAGTTTTAAAATTAGGATCGGGTTGATGAGGTTTTAATAATTAATTTGCAACACATGTTGTTTATTTGTACCTAATACGTTAGAAAATTTTCCCCGATGGAAAAGCGGTGAGGAAAAATTTATTTATTTCCTGAGGAAAATGTGCAAAGTTTAAGTTGTTTACATTAAGAATTTACTTTCAAGTAAACAAGACATTATTGAAAGGCAAAAGCGAGATGATGCTGATGGAGAAGATACGGTATTATATTTTATTTCATATATCTTTCTAACATCGTAACTCACAACACATATGTTTGTGATTCGCCTGGATACCTCCAGAGAAATAGGGAAATGCTTTCCTTCATGGTAAAAATATTAACGGAAGTATAATACGATAAAAATGAATGTGTGTAATAATCTTAGACCTTGCCATACATTGCGTTCGCCTAGTCTTCTAGTGTTTATTTCCCATGAAGTTGTTTTAGCCTTTATTAAATTTCAGTGGTAACAGGCATGAGAAAATTCTCTTGGGTTTCACATATATAAAAACGCTCACACTTCGTTTCTTTTTTCTACTTATACATAAAATGTGGGAGATAAATGTTTAAAATGATCAGAACCTTGACGAGAGCCTTTCCCCCAACACTCTTAATTAATATGATATTTTAAAAAAAAGCCCCGAGAAATGCAAACAAATGTCTGAAACATCCTCGGAATTGCAAGACAATTTGCGGAAAATCGAATTTATATAAAAGACGACAATGAAATTCCCTCCGCACTTGCAAAAGTTCTATATAACTTGTAAATTGGGTCATAACGGAATCAGACGAAATGATTATTGGTTTTTCACGTTTTTCCATTAAGAAAAGCTGGAAAGTATGTTTTTTACTTCTACTTGTAAATGATTTTTTTTAGATAATTGATTAACCTGAGATAACTAGGAAATATCCAAGGGAATTATTAAACCTCTTTGTAACGGGAGCTAAAATTGATTTTTCCAACAGTTAAAACGATCTCCATAATGCTTACGTTTAGTATCTACAGTAAAAATCATTTATAAATCGTGCATCATTAATAATAATCTAAAGAAATAAACAAAGAGAAAAAGAGGAAACGAAATAGGAGTGAGATCGCGCAGGAGAATGGTTGCTAGGTAACGGTGGGAAAACAGGATCACAGAGTCGGGAGTGTTGTAGATTTACACACGTTCTCCCATCTGCCTTCCTTCCCTATCGAGAGCCACCTGTATTATGGGCTATTCTGCAGCTCGGTTTATGCGACCCAATACTCAGCATCCCAGTCGAGACCCGGTCAAATGTACCACCACCAATGCCGACCTGTTTTCCTTTTGAATATTTAGGATTAGCTTTAATTTTTTATAGAAATTCGGTTGAGATACAAGTATATGGTGGCGTGAAGCTTCTATTATTGATAAGTGGTCACTTATTTTTCTTTGAGCCTTTGTACGATATACTACATTGTGCTTTAGTTTTGAACTTCCGAAAGGTGTTGTAAGTTACAAGGATATCAAAAACTTTTCATCTGCTTCCCTATAAAGTTTTCATATTAATATACTTTTCCTATTGATATTTCAGTTTTCAAATTAATCAATATTCAGGAAACTGGTGAACTTTTTAATAAATTTCAATTTTTCATCGACTTTTCTACACTTAATATATACGAGAAAAACATTTAGTAGTTGATCAAGGTGTATATTTGGTTGCATAAGTAATAGGTAAATGCAAATTTAGAAAACAAAAAAAAATCACAGTTCATGATAAAAACAGTGGAGTGAGAAAAATAGAAATAAAAACCTATGGCAACTAATACCTATATTATTAGAATATGTTATCATTTTTATAATTTTGAGTCCAATATCTCGATAAAATATCCTTATATCAAATTTGTTATTCTCAAACATTTTCCCTCTCCTTATGTTTGTTTAACTTCATTTAATTCAAGACCGACTAAACCGATTTTGACAAAATTTGATATTGAAGTATAATCCAGAATTCCATTCACAATGGGATACATATCAATAGTAAAAAAAATATGTGGAAGTATTCCGTATATACAACTGAGTGATGAAAACAAAATTCAGCTTACATAATCGAAAAGTATAAAAAAATTGTCACAGTTTTCATATTGTGAAATATTGAGCCTTATATAGGGTATTAATATTACGAGGTCTATATCACAGTTTTTGATTTTTCAATCCAAAGTACATTTTTTCCTAAACTTTTGAAATATTATATTAAAAGAGTTAAACAACATATATTCTTGAAGAAATTTGAATGCTCTACAAAAAATGTCAAATTGTAAATTTTCGATAGACCTGCCGTTTTCTTATAATCGAGTCCTGAAAATTGACCTATCTTAAATATTTGATTTTTTATCTTTAAAGCCAAACTTTTATATATTATTGAAGAAAATCAAATGTTCTATAAAAAAAAGGTCTCTTAGCAGTTTTTGATTAATTTACTACTCTCAAAGTTGTTTAAGGTCAAAGTTGCAGTAAAAATATTTTTTAAGCTGTTTATTTTAATTTGATTGAAAAATGCAATGTTTTCCATCAAAAGTATATTCATATGATATACACCAGTGTAGAACCCGTTAGACTCCATCCTAACGGAAAGTATTACGGACAGAGATAGGCTGCTATAACTACAACGAAATGCAATTTTGGTGGAGAAGAGTGAGTGAGCGAGATCTGTTGAGTTTAGTCGTTCAAATATAACTCAAGTTATTATATGCATGGAATGGATGCAGATGGAGTGAGAAAGAATATTTTTCCGCACCAACGAAAACGTCTCACCGATCAGCAATCTTCATTTTAATAAATAACTTTTGTTAAAAAACAATGTCTTTATTGACTAGAGGAAGATATAAGCTAGAGAAAAGTAAAAATATTTATCTAAAGGAAATTACTAGTAAGTGAGATTAAATTTAAATATATCATGTGTTTTAAATATTTTCTTTTTTCATTATACCAATTAAATAAAAATATCTTTGATATAGAACATTACAATTTTCGATCGATTTAAAAAAAAAACGGAATTTTATTTTAACTTCAACTTTGACCTTGAATAACCTTGAGAAAAGCCAATTCATCAAAAAATGCTACAAAACCTTTTTTATCTAAGAGAATATACAAAAAATTTGCTTTGAATATTAATCCGTTCATCAGTGACAAAACTTCGAAATTGAAAAATCAAATCGTAAAAATATATCAATGTTCAAGGTTCGATTATAAGGAAACGGTTGGTCTGACGAAAATTTACAATCAGACCTTTTTTGTAGATCATTCTATTTCCTTCAAGAATATATATTGTTTAATTGTTTCGGTGTGATGGTTCAAAAGCTTTAAAGAAAAAAAATGCGATTATTGAAAAATCAAAAGTTCCAATACCTCTTAATATCAATATTAAGGGAACAAAATTTCCTAATATTTTTTTTTCATCCTAAATAATATTGTTTTTAAATCTTTTAAAAAAAAAGTAAATTTTTTTGACCCAGCCTAAAAAACATTAGATTTTAAAGAATTTTTAAACACAACTAGTTAAAGATGTAAAATACCTGGAGGCTCTATGTCATTATAGTAAAACATAATGCTATCATAGTAAAACTTAAATTTTCTTTCTAAAATTCATTGATTTTGAAATTAAGTAGATAAGTATATTAATGAAATCTGTTGTACATTATGCAAATTGGTAAAAATTGGTTTAGGGGCTTTATTTTAATAAGCAACCTCTCATTGGTTAAGGAAAAATAATAACCACAGAAAAAAATCTTTGGTACTAAAAGCGCAAATAAGCATAATTTGTTATCAATACAAAAATGAAAAAAAATACATGACAATTAATTTCTAAGATACATTGTACAAAATTATTCAGTATAACACTGGTAATAACTAATCAGTGCTTAGTCAATAAATTGTAAGTTTATATATTTAAATTATTCTTTTACATTGTAAATAGCTTACAACTTCAATTTCTTTTAAAACCACCACATTTAAGTAGATAAGGGAAAAGAGGAAGCCAAGAGCTTTAGTAAAATTATTTCCTTATCTGATAGAAAAAGTAAGCTATTTGATACTTTTTGATAATTCAGCACTTTTATTAGATAACTATACGAAAGAATTCAACCGCAATAAATAAGAAATAACACCTTGAAGAAAAATACTGCTAACGTCACTTTAGATTCCCGTCAAGAATAAGTTATTTATGTTTCAAATTTTATCAGACCGACGGTAGAACTAATCCGGAAATTCATACATTTTTGGGGATAATAACTCATCTGCTTTTTTTCTTCTTTATTTTTAAGCGTTTTACTTGAAAGAAATTAATATCGCTGAAACATCCTCGATTTTGATTTACATGCGAAGTTGTTGAAAGCTTTTTCCCGTCTGGATTCAGGAAAGCGAGAATAGATTAGAGATAGGTATTGTTTTTTTGTTTTAAGTGGGAGTGAGCTTGAATTATTTTAAAGTTCAAGGGTATCGATAATTTATGTATTAAGTTTTATGAAAAAAGGAGATGTAATTACTTTTATGAATTTATTATGATAAAGCAAAATGCATTTGTTCGCTTAACGACTCATGAAAAATTCATTGGGGTTTCAAAAACGGTACGTATAACACTTACAAAACTGACTTTTAAAAAAATCTATAACGATATTTCTTTTTTAATTTTCCACAAAAGCTTCTAAAACTAATAAAGTGTTGTTTGATTAATTAAATGCCTCTATAAAACCTTAAACTTGAAAAGTGCACAAATAAAACATAATTTTGGGACTAAAATTTTATAACTTTAAGAGGCCATTCATAAAATACGTTTGCATACAATAAGGGGGAAACGATGTCGCTTAGTGTGGCAAGATGTTACAAAGGATGTCGGATGGGGAAGTCTAAGGAAACATGACGATCGCAGTTCATCAAATTTAAAAATTCATTACTTAAATTTTTTCTTTATTTTTTTATTTAATTTTTCTTTATTTAAGTTTTATTATGTACGTTGGAGATATTCTTCATGGACTAAGTCCTGGAGAGTAGAAAGTTTTCTCGGTTTCTATTCAAATTTTTATAATAAGTTTCGTAGCAAAACTATAAAACTTAAAAATAGTTGTTTAAGACTCGATTCGATTGTATTAGAGCAAGGGTCCCCAACCTTTTTGCTCCCAAGAACATATTCTAGAATGCCGGTTGAGCGGCGAGTGCCATTTATTTTGAAGTGAAAACTTCTTTAGCATTGTTGTGATATGAAATTTGATAATACGAAAAAGCGACAGTAAAAAGAAACAAATATAATTCAGTAGGATTTAATGAGAGAGAAATTGAAGTAGAAAACATTATACAGTATTTCCACGATTTCCACTGATTTGTTTATAATGGATAGTGCACTGTACAGTAAACCATCAGTGACCATCCCTATTCCAATTTACAAATACGAAGGGTACAGGTTGTGCAAAACCGAATCCTAAGGTTAATTATATAAGGTATCCAGGTACATTAAACGGCACCTTACATCAAGACCAGAAAATTGCATATATGCTAAATGTTCTGCAAAACGCTTATCACCGGCATATCCAATCTATTATGGACCACTCTAATCCACTGATCCAGGAAATGGACACCAATAAGCTCCCACCTAGATGTCAGGAAAGGCTCAAACAAAAGAGCCACACTGATCTCATCTAACTAATTTATTTTATTATTTCTCTCGTCTTCTCTAGAAAATTTAAATTTCTGCAAAAAAAGGCTATTCTTATGAGGTTAGTATGAAAATGTATTAACCTAGCAATCGGTAAGGAAAGTTCTTTACATTATAATGCATAGGGAAAAGTAGGGCTTGAGCCTTAAAACAAGAAGGTACCCGATCGTGGATTCGTTACCAAACTTTCGATTATCGCCACTTTTAAGAAAAAGAAATCATGGATAAAACAGCCAAGGATGTTGATTTTAGGTTATTCCTGCTTTTGTTTTTTTTTTAAATATTTGTGTAGTATTAATTGCAATAATTGTGTAGTATTAATGGATTATGTACGGTAGTCTAGCTTTCGTGACGTAATATTTAATAAAAATTTTAATTGACATATTTTATGGATAGCCCCTTACAAATTTCCAAAAAACAAATTCAACCTATCATTTAAATTAGATGGTCCCAGATAGTTATGGTTATACTTGTTTCAAAACTTTAAACGCTAAAGCTTCCAATGCTTTAATTTTCAATGTCGATTTATTTTTTGAGAAAAACTAAGAAAATATTTAAAAATACAAATGAAATAAAATATAATAGAAATTTGATGAGAAAGAGCAGAAGTTATAAAACTTATTTTCGTGGAGAAACTAATAAAGACAAAATACAGTAGCTTCAATTGATAATAAAGAGAGTTTTGTGAAAGAATTTCAGCAATTCTTTAGTAAAGAAAATATATGAACGAATGAAAAATCAATTTTTTGCAGAAGTTATGACACAAACAATATTTAGTCTGTAACTTTTCCATTTCTGGGAAACAATCTATTTTAGCTCTCAGCCTGAAATCAGGGAAAGTAAATTATTTCCAAGAAAAAAATTACTTTGGGAATGAGAAAAATATGTTGAAGAAAGGGAGATATATTCTTAATTATTGAGGACAATATTGGAGAATATTATAGAAACATCAATGTGGGATGTAAGATGTACCTTTTTTTCCAGGTTGTTACAGTACATAGAACAATAATATCTATAATTATCTGAAAAGTAATAATTTTTCAATCGACTAAAATGGATCTTAGAAAAAATCCTGTTTCTCTACAAATAAACTCCCCGTTCCTCAAAGTTAAATTGTGAAGCTTTAGAAAATAATAGGCAATAAGGGACTGTTCATAAAATACATTCGTATACAAGAGGGTGTCACATGGTGTGACAATATGTGACAAAGGAAAGGGGGTCTAAAAAAACGTAGCGAACACAATTCATCAAAAAACTTTATTTTAATTTTTCCCTCGATTCTTTTTATTTCATCTTTACGATAGAATTCATCTTTTATTATTCACCTTTAATTTTATAGTTAGAAAGTTATTCTTTTCATACTTATAACAATATAAATATTTTTTCGTATATATTTGCCATACCCTGTACGGGTGGCGGGTTATTTTTCGTGACAAAGGGGATGGAGTTGAAAATTTGAAGAAGGTATTTTATGAACGGTTCCTAATTGAAAATAATAAAAATTTAACTCAATACGTGCTAGCATTTTGTAATCGTACTTAATTCCTTATAAATTTTGTGTAGTTTTGTATTTAGGGTCCCATGGAAAACAGAAACTATTATAGTTTCGTTATATCCGTCTATTAATATGTCCGCTATTTTACTTTTAAAACTAAAAACACTATAAAAATGCATTTTGGAAGAAAACTGTATTCCATTATTAACTATAACAGATGAAGTCAGAGACCAGTGGTTCTTAATCTGGGTTGTAATGAAATATAAAAAATATTTCAATCTAATTAATGTAATATAATTCCCAAGGGTATACTTTAAGCAAAAATTCAAATAAAATGTATTTGACGTATTGCCCCAGATACGTATTTCGATTGCCAAGCACATTTCATCAGTGGTCGCCAAATAGTATTAGATCTCTCCATAACTGACATATTTGCAAGCCAGAATATGATTTTTAAAATTAGTATGTAGGAAATTTTTAAGGATGGTATGGAGATACATTCGGAGACGAAAGTACATAAAAATAGAAATTCGTGAATAATTACGTCGTACATTATACCATGAGGCGAATTAATAGGTCGATAGTCAAAAATCTGTGTATAATTTAAGAGAAAATTGGAAATTTCACCAAAAATTTTAAACGAAATAAAAAAAAACAAAAAATATAGAAAAATTTTAATCAACTTTTAGGACTAAATATCCCTTGTTTTCAACTTAACAAATCAAAATATTATTGATTTGATGCTCATTAGTTATGAATGTAGAGTTCTTTAATATGATTAAATCATAGATAAAACATTAAACTAGTATGTTTTTAAGAGAATTATAACTAAAAAATAAAAATTAAATTAATATTTCAACATTATATACAATAATTAAAACGTGATATCGCTGTCAAATTTACAGTTTGGCAGCGTTGGCAACTTTAGTATGACTCTCACATGATATGATTGAACACATGCTTAACATCTTGAAAGTAAATTATTTGACATATTTCATCCTTTTTTGCTTTATAGTGCGTACTCATGAGTATGAGAAAGATAAATTATGCGTTTCATTTTTATATAACCAAATGTACTAACACAGCTTGTATTATATTCAAGACGGCACGTCTCAGCCAACAACAGTGTTGTCACACTTTGTTATACACTTATTAATTTATCAAGTAAAAACCACATTTTCGCTTTGTTTATGATTTATTACTTATAAACCGTATAGTAAATTCAAATAAACTTATGCAAAATTAGTTCCCTAATTTTTAAATCACATATATTGAAAGTTTGGGATGCCTAGTAGCATTTCCTTTGGTTATAAAAATAAATTTAGTTTGTTCGAACACCGAATTTCCATAAGATTACATGTAAAATCATAGTGTTTTTAAATTGCAATAACTTTTTAACGACTAAGTGAATCGTTTTAAAATTTTCACAGATGCACATTGAATAAGGAAGATTCTTTTAAATTTTTAGTTGTCTGGTAGCATTTTAACATACCTCCATAACATCCTTAGAACGTCTGTGAGGACTAAAACTTAGCCATGTCAAAGTATAAAACAATTTCAACGCCCTATACAGCAAAGTAGCCCAAAAATGAAAGCAAATAATAAAATAATTCACCAATGAAAAATAAATATTTAAAGCCCCTTCGATTCGAAATTAAAATGCAAAATTTAAATTTTTAAAAATTGTTACTTCTTTTGCAAAAATGTATTACAGCTTGATTTGACTAAATTTTACTTTCAAATAAACATAAATCTTATAGTATAAGCCAATGTAAGACGCGCCATGCGGAAGTGATCTATATGACGCGGGCGTCGGAAATAGATCGCAATGATCGCCTCATGGATCGTGCGCGACAGGATGTTTACAAAATGTACAGAAATCGTCTGCACAAATATATATATTCTTGAATAGAAATAGACCTTTTCGAAGAAATTCATTTAAAATCATTTTCGTTGATTGAACTTTTCTATCAAAGTTTATTATATGAAAGAATTTTAATTCAAGCATCAAACAAGATATATAAATTAATAGAGTTATTTTTGTAATTATTATAAATGTTGCTATCCGTATGTTTTTCATGTTTTCAATAAATTATTCTTTTGAAGTCTGCTAAGAATTAATGTCGGGGACGATTGATGTATGTACATTGTACGTTTTTATAAATAAATTTACTGTTTTTTCTTAACAAATTTTAATTTTTCGATAATAAAGCAAATATCTTTCTCCGAAAATTTGAGTAATTAGTTACAATATACTATTCTTTTTTTATATACAGCAAATCAAAACGAGCAAATCTTTATAGACTGTAGAAGTGCCATTTAATACAAACGAAAACTATATAAATATAAAAACTATCATAAAATTTAAAGAATATTCTATTTAAGAAAGAAAAAAAAATCTTTCTTGGTCTTTCAATTGCCAGGTTGTATGTAAAGTTTGTATTATAAGAACCAGCATTTTCAAGATTTAAAAAAATCAAGGGGGAAAAGCCTATCGGTAGCTGAATGGTTAAGGTGGCCGCTCCAAAACTGGTGGGTGCTAACTTCGAACTAATTTTTAATATTTTTTCAGTCGTATTTTATTAACGCTAGAGTCGCTAAGAACCTTGACAGTTATAATGCGCTGATAAACTCTCGCATAAGGGGAAAATAGTCATATTGCACCCAGAAAGGTATAGTAGTGACATACGTGTCAGCTTTCCAAACTATCAAAACAAAAACAAAATTATGTTCAAAAATTCAAACAAAATTTGAAAAACATTTGAATAGTTTTTCACAAAATTTCTTGCCTTTTCCTTGATTTAATCAGTAAATTTGAAATTCCCGAACATTCCCTGGTATTCCAGTAATGTGATCACTATGCTTATAAGGTACGTAAGTAACTCTAAGATAAATAATTTAAGTATCATTTTCATATCTAGAAGATCATTTTGTTCACCAGTCACAAGCCTTTACGGAAGAGAAAAATTATTTACAAAAGAATTGAATATAAGACTTTGATTTCTTTTCTGTTTATTGTATTTACAATTTACTAAGCCTATATTAGTTTCTCTCGTAAAAAATGGCTCAAATAATTATGAAACCTACCAAAAAACTGTTATTTAGTTTAAAAAAATAAGCTGTTTGGGGGCATTCATTAATTACGTAAGACATTTAGGGGTGAGGGGATGTGAGCAAAATCTCACACAATCTCACGTGGGGGAGATGATGGTCTTGGCAAATATCACGTAATTAAAATTGATCTTTCAAATAAATCTAATGTAATCGAAGCACAAATAACCTCATTTACATTGCAAGAACGCATTTAAAAAAAATATTCATGTGATATTAGGGGAGGGGTCGAGCAAAACCTCACAAAATCTTACCAAAGGGGAAGAGCGGATCGAAAAATAGCTAAAATTGTCTCACGTAATTAATGGATGCCCCCTTACAAGTATAATTACATTATGTGTAGATTCCAACCCCGTAATTTAAAAATAAAATAAAATGTTAAAATATTAAAAAAAATCTTCGTATCGCGTCAGATACTTATATCGATTGCCAAGCAATTTTCTTAAACGTTATACATTATCAAACCGCTTAAGTGCCCTTCATGGTACTCAAGTGATGGATTTAGGGTGATTCATCATTAAAAAAATTGTTATGCATCGTGTTCGAATAGAAATGGAAAAAGAATAAATAAACTGAAAAGAATAAGCAAGATGGATAGTTTAATAAAGTCAGCGAAACGAAAAATCAAATTTCCTGTCTAGAAAATATATTTTTGTTAACTCGTAAACAACGTAGACATTTACTTTGAACTTTGTATAATTTTATATGAAAATGCAGGATGAATTTTCCCGTTTGTTTATTTTATCATATTGCTGATATTGAAAAACATCAATAGGTAATTTGATTTGTTTTATTTGAAATCATTTTTGTTCCATTTTATTTTTGATTTTGTGTAAACTATGAATACAGATATTTAATTCTATTTTAGCAAAAAAACATAAAATATTTGTTAAATAAATATTATTTAAAAATTCACTTCAGCAACAAAATTGTTCCGTGCTTTTTAGTTGGGTTGGGAAAGTACATGTAGTGTTAATGTGTGTGGTCTTTGAAAATTGAATTCGTTTTTTTTCTGCAAATACAACAAAAAATATTTATTTTTATAAATGGAGTACATTTTAATAATGTAATACATTTTACATTTTAATTTTACTAAACCGTAAAAAGCTATGACTAAATATACTTAATGACATCACAAAGAGTAAAAGCTTAATATATACATTTGATTTTTTAATATTCTGCCTAAAAGCACCATTATACATTTCCCAAATTTATTAATTTGGTTATATTTTAGTATAACATTAGGGCCGGTATTTTTCCTGATTGATAGATAGACTATATTCTTTTATAAATTTTTGTTGGATAAATTCAACTCATATATCGTACACTTTTCATTATTATTAGGTGAAAAGACTAATCTTTTCTCTATCCTTCGGATTAAATAATAATCCATAAGTCACAGAAAAAATGTTGAATTTTTCTCGTATTTCAAGCAAACCTGGATAAAGCGATAATTTTAAATGATAATCTAGTGAATATTAAAAATCAATAATGCAGGTAGAAAATATTATTGAGAGCTAATGCATAGACTTCTAGCATACAAACCATAAAATTAAGTTTTAAAGGTAAAAAGTAACGCTTTTTTATTTCAATTGAGTAAATGGTAATAAATTACTGACGAACGAGTGATCAAGGTGGCCACTCCGAAATCAGTAGGTACCTCTAAGATATAGATTAGAGCTAAACTTAGTCATAAAACTCTCGAAAATATATTAAATGTCATCGGATCACCACTTCCCTACTTATTTTGTTTACCAAACCTATAAAATTTGAACTTGTACAATAGTCCACTTGTCAACTTAATCAAAGGAAAAAATATTTTGTAGAAATATACTGTAGAAGGGGTACGAAGACTCAAAAAAATCGAAGAAAAATAACACTTTAAATTTAAGATTGGGCTTATGGAGTAAGTTCATTTTAGTTTACATCTCCAGTGGTAGGTACTAGGTTTGAATGTTGTAGTAAAGAAAATTTTCCATTTACTAATTTTTATAATTATAGAGTCAGTGACCTAAAGACCTTGGTGGTTATAAAACAAATATTTACCAAAATGAAATACTGGCTATTTTGCTAATAGTAACTACTCGTGAAATGTTCACAGCCAACACTGACACAGAAACTGATAAATTAAAAAATTATCAATTGAATGAGATCGAAATAACAGTTGAAACAAATGACAATAAACGGTTAATTCAAATTTGAGACAATGATTATTATTTTTGGTTTTCATATGTGTTTCGTATGTGTTTAAATATATTCTTTATCATTGACTTTGCCGTTATACATACCTATCTTCATAAATACGTTTGCTTATTAATATATTGGTATTTTACGCTTTAAGCATGAAAAATATTTCAGGATTTTAGGATTTCTGACGGTGAAAATTTTACAAACCTACGTCAGATTCAACGTAAGTTTAGCAACCACACCACTAGAATTAGCTAATATAATGGGTATAAATATATATAATATGTATTATAATATGTCAGTTAAGATAGAGGATAAAGAATATAATTAAACAAATACGTGTGAGTACCTACTGTGATGAAACCAAATATAATAATCACTATCTCTAGTTTTAATCAACTGATTGTTGTCATTTGTTTCAACTGTCTTTTGATTTCATTCAATTGACAATTTTTGTCATTTGACAGTAGCTATGAATATTTCACGGGTAGCTACTAGTTGCTAATATTTGTGTAGAAAAGAAATTTATAAAAAAAGCTTAGCATGCTATAACATTATATATTGATAGTCAAAACGTAACATGTACAAATTAATTCAAACAACTTTTTGAATTTTAGCAAGAAAAATAAAAACAAAATACGTCAAGCTGATCACCAGAACCAAAGGCTAAAACCCTTTCAAATCAAAAAAGAACTTAAAAAACTAATTTTAGTTGGATTAAAATATTTGTATTTTATACGAAGTACACAACTCTTGCGAATAATGTTCGCGAATCAGTGATCTGCGAACATTGTGTTCGCAATTAATGTTTGCGGACATGTGTCATCTACACTACGTCCCTAATGTTCTCTAACTAAACAGTGTTCAGCGTACAATATTTTTGTAGGTATGTACCAGGAATTCAGGAAATCAATTCAATGTGCAAAAAATTATTTAATTAAATGCTGTTTTATATGAAAAAAGAAACAAATTTTATTTCCAATTAAAAAAAAATAAAGATATTGTACGATTTTTGTTATATTTTAAAAACTACTGAAGAAGACAATCCATTAATCGAAATCGGTCGAAATATTTCATATTTGTTTGGTTTTATTCGATAAGGTTTATATTATTATATTAATTATATTATTATAAGATGTATTTGGTGCTTGTTTAAAACCTAATACAAACCTATTAACCACCGAATATAATACCTGTCATTTCTGGTTGCTATGATTTCGAATGAAAGTTCAGAATTTTCTATTTAAACTTGTTAAGGTCAAATAAAAATGATAAAATTCAGATCTCAGCTTTTATTAAATTAGAAGACAATTCAGGTGGTTTAAGATCGTTTTTTTTTATTTAATATTTTAATTTTTTTATTGAATTTAAATGGAAAATATTATATTTTTTGTGATTCAAGAAGCCTGATGAAGTTACGATACGTAACGAAACGTAGCTAATTTGAATATTAAAAAATATTAAATAAAAAAACAATCTTAAACAACCTGAATTGCCTTCTAATTTAAGTCAAATAAAAATTAAATTATTTGAAACAAAGCGGTTTATTATGATTATTGAATATTCAATAGTTTTATTTGCGGTTTTTAATGGATTCTTCAACTTCAAATTATCTACTAAAATACATTGATTTTAACGTTTCTATACCTCGATGACGTCAGTTCAAGTTTTTGTTATTAATTGGCATTGGTGCAGCTCTGTAATCAATCCTTATCTTTCTTTAGTTTTCTTTACAAATAACCAACTCTATCGGAAAATTCAATGAAAATCGGATCAGAAGTAAAGCTGATAAAAACAAACATAAAAATTTCTTCATTGAGACTATGAGGATATGAAATCGTCACTGTAGAAGCAAAAAAATTTAAACAATAAGCTAAAATATTATTATATTTAAAAATGACTTCATAATTAGTTAATTTTTCCTTGAAAAAATGTCCAATTTAGCGACGTTAATCCCTTAAACATTTAATTGTGTCATGATATAACCCGAAACAATTACCGTTGGCGTAATTTCGCGGCGGTTTTTCTTTGAATTTCTTTTTCACTGGTTTGTCATCGAGCAATAGTAAAAATATAATTGAGCTCTTCTGACGCACTTTTTTGGCCGTGGGCGTTTCTTGCAAATCCAATCTGTTCTCACTTAATGACGCCAATTGCTTCCTTCGTTTGTGCTTTATGTAAGTTTATCAATGGAACAATGGCTTTTATTTAATTGATATTCGCATGAATTGTTTTAATTGACTCTGCTTGCCAATTGAATTTTTCATCTTCCCAATCAGTATTGTCTTCAGTAATTGATAGCAATGATTTGAATGAATGCTTATGATGAATCAATTGATGGTTTGTGCTACAAACTCTCCATCGTGGTACAGAGTTACAAACAAAAAATTGAATTTGGACAGCAATTACGTTGTATTACTTGAACAGATGTAAAACTAATTTACCTAAAACCACCGAATAATGCACAATATTTCAAAATTTATAGTAAAATGTTTTTCCTTTTTTTTGGCTCCTGAGATCTGTAGCTCTTAACCTGGGTTCAATCGAACCTCAGGAGTTGGGTGAGTTAGTCTCGCAGGTTCGGCGGAGGTCAAGACACACCCTCGACTCATATGACTTATGTATTAACAGAGCTGCCAAAAGGAAGTATTTTAGTTACTTTAAAGTATCTAAGATACAGTATCTTAGTTTCTTTATTTTTGGCAAAAAGTAACTAGGATCTTAGATACTTTTTAAAAGGAACTATATCTAGATCTGATCTAGAAAAATATCTTAAATTCCGAAAGATTAAATACAGAGCTTTATGGTGTTCTGTTTAATAAGATTCAACTTATACCTTTTATTTCTTATTCATCTTCTAACGTTTCTAAATTATGTTGTGCTTGAAGGGGATTTGACATACCTAGCGACTTTAATACGCCTAACAACTAGTGTCCGACCGAAACTAGTTTTTACGACTGAAACCGAATTTCGGTATCAGTCTTAGTTTCGGCCGAAATCGAAACTTCCATATAAGGTCATATTTTTGTAGGAAAAAATTTGTTATCATAATTAGTCAGTCTTTACTTCTAAATCTTATAAGTATTTATTATTCATTTAGTCTTCATTTAAACCACTATTTGAGCTAATCATTAACATAACATATTATTATCACTTCTTATTTCAAATAAATTATTTGTGCTTCTTAAAATAAGGGGTTGCTTTGAACGAAATACACATAATATTTTTTTAATAATTTTCCTTTCTTTTTAATACGAGTTACAAATATAAAAAAAAAGAAAGTAAATAAAAAAGTTACAAAACAATGTTACTTTTTTACCTAATATGTTTAGGTACACAAAACAGAAAAAAAAAACAGAATATTTTTAATAAATTGATAACTGATAATAAGACTTCAGAATTCATGAATTAAGAATCTAATATTACAAGTAAGAATCAATAAATTCCCAACATTTTCATCACACGAATTCAGTTTCAGTTTCGATTGTAGTTTCGGCTTGACGACAGCCGAAACCGAAAGTTCGGTTAGACATTACAAACAACCCTAACAACTTTATTTGATTACCTAATACGTCGCGAAACTTAGTACATACCTATATATAATATACAAAGCAACTAAGAAATCACCTATTTAGTATCTTAAAAGTAATTTAAGATAAATACTTATCTTAAATACTTAGATACTAAAGCTCCTTTTTTAAAAATAACTAGATACCCAAAGTAATTTCGGAAACATTTTAAAAAATTAACTTATCTAGCACCTAGATATCCTCAGATAGATTCCTAGATTTCCTCAAAAATCTTTCACAGCTTTGTTACTAAATAACTATCTCAAGGATATGGTCTAATCTATAGTGAAAATATCGATACTTAAATATACTATAGACAAGTTATTGGTATCTCTGAACCTTTGTACCCTTGAAAATAGTTTTCAGTTTTTATGTACAAGTCTGAATTAAATGTTTTATCTTTTAGACAAAAGTAAAATAATTATTAATTAAAAAGTTTATATTTTGTTACTATACAATCTTCAACATTTTTTTCTTCATTTATAAATACTATTCTACTATTATATAGTTGACACCTCCAGACATTCCAATTATAAAAACTCAAGTTTGATTTATTTATAAATAATTTCCATTGTTAACAAATTATTGATTTTCTCCAATTAGTCGGTTCGAATGAATGCTTCAATGAACTTTTACTTTTCGATCAAAATTATAAAGTTTGCTCGTTAGTGTTTACAGTAGACTATTTTTAGAAACATAAGCGTTGAAATTATCAAATATTTATACGAAGTATCATCAATTAATGTCTCTGATTTGTACAAATAAATATTCCTTACTATTTGCTTAAAACGTTATAGGTATTTATTTTAACATACATTCGTAACTTATTATTTTAGTATTTTATTTCCCTCGCATAACTATTTCTAAGAAAGCCATAGTTGAAATAATTCATACGTTCGTAAAATGTATATCTATTAGCGTGAATGGATAGTATTGGATAGTAGGTATCTATATATTCAAAAAGGGGCACTATAAATTTAATCGAAAAGTAAATAAATATTGGCTTTATGTTATATTCCAATATGTAGCGATATGTTTGGTTTTAGATAGACATTTTTTTATTGCTATTTCTCCCATTCAACCTTTAAAAATTCCATTCGATTAAATGGCAAATGTCTGCTATGGAGCAAACGAAACGACCTACTTTTTATCGATAAAAATTTCCGAAATTTAAAATAAAAACTTTCCAGTAGAGATAAATAATTTGAAGAAAATGCCTTTTGTAGTGCAATTAATCAAACTTTACTTTATTGATGAACTTTAAAAAAAAATATTTAAAACAATAATACTAAAAATGTTCTTGTAGAAGTGATTAGATGTATAGATTAACGAACAAGTATGAACACCGTTCAAATAGCATAGTATAAGAATTTGTAATCGCTAGCAGGAACCTTTAACAGTGTGAAACAGTATATACTCTATAATTTACAATAGTAGAGGTAACTTTCCAACATACATTTATATCCGGTGCTTTCCTACTTGGGATATAGGTAATTGACATATTGACCGTAGGTATTAGTACAGAGTTAAAGTTATCTTGTACGATAACTTTAAAAATGGGAATACCAAAATTATTTTTATTTTTATTAAATATCAAAAATCTACTTAGTCGAAAAAAAAATCGATAAAAATATCAGTATTATTTATGAGATACGCGTACAAAAATGTGGTTATCATTTTATTGGTACAGAAGATAAGGTAGTGATTATAAAATAATTCATTATTACTAATATTATAATGAAATCTGTAATGTTTGAGAATACTATGGTTAATAATGGTACCCTAACAATTAAATGATTCTTTTGATAACTTTAATACTCATTTGAGAATTCATGATACTATTTTGACTGTTTAACATCTATATGTGTATATACGTATGTATTTTAAATATGAAAAACTGTAAATCGTAGAAAGCAGTAATTTGGTATTTCGACTTGGAATATATGCAAAACTTTGTAACACTTTGACGTATGCAACCCGTTAATTTTATCAATTGTGCCCGATCGAAAATAGTTCTTACAACCGTAATCAAATTTCGGGGTTTCTCGCCCAAAAACAGAACTTCTTTTGAAGACATAATTTATGTTTATTTAATTCTTGTGCATTTTTCTTAGTTGCTATACATCCTTTATAATTAAAATATATAGATTTTAAAAACATTGCTTCTATTGACAAAATACACTATAAAGGTAAACAATAAGTTAATGAACTGAATATTTGTACCGATTGCATCATCGATATTAAGGTAAAATTCTCCAATTAAAGAAAATCGTAAGCTATCTAGTTGCGCATCAAAGCGAGGGGTGCAATTTTGATTACAATTTGGAATGTGGAACATCTCTCGCTTTGATGTACAACTAGATAGTTTACGTTTCTCATTAATTGGCTAATATCGCCTAAATATCGATGGTGCAATTATTACAAAGACTAAGTTCATAAGTTCATAAAGTTCATAAATTATATTTTTTTACCTTTTTAGTGCATTTTATCAATAGAAGTGAACTTTTTAAAATCTTTTTTAAATATTTATATTTTCTTCTTTTTAGTCTTGCAATATGTTTTTAAAATAAATTCTGTCAATCATTGTCTCAAATTTGAACTAATTGTTGTCAATTATTTCAACTGGTATTCCAATTTTCGTTCAATTAACTTTTAAAATATCTTTTATTTATGTTAAAAACAAAGTTTCGGCAAAGCTTTTGCCGAAACTTTCCCTTTATTTATCCAAAGAAAACTATAAAAAAATGTAAATATTGAAATTATGAATATCTTATATTTTTTGTTTTTCCAATAGTTAATTTTTCAATAAACATTAATATAATAGATAAATGAGGCAAATGTATGTATGTCGGCAAGAACAGAGAACTAAAAATATAAATAAGCATATATGTGTGAAGAAACTTGTGAATGAAAACCCAAAATAATAATCATTGTTTCAAATTTCAATTAGTTGATTGTTGTCCTTTGTTTCAATTGTCATTTCGATTTCATTTAACTGTCAATTTTTGTCATTAGTCCGAGTTGGCTGTGAATATTTCACAGGTAGCTATAAGTATTAAATAAAATACTTATAAACTATAAAATTCTCTTAAAACTTGTTGATAAATAATTTAATAGTTTACTTATTTGAAATAAATGGTTTTTACAACTAATCTTTGTATCATTTATTCAAAGTAAGGTATAAGCTTGGTTCAGGCACGTCGGATTTTGAGAACTTAGAAGAATTGTTTAGAAATGTTTCGAAATTATTCCTCAAGTCTTGTTTACTCGAAGGCAATTTACATAAATTTTGACATTTAATGTCAAATATTATTTTCAAATATTTAAATTGTAATAGGTTTAAATCGTCTCCCTTATTAATATTACGGCTCAAGTCCCTTTTAGTACACTCAAATCTGGCAACGTTGCATTTTCGATTTTGTTTTTTAATTTAATTCACGAATAAATCGATCCATAATGAAAATTTAGCCACAAACGAGAAAAGTAGACCATGTTAGAATTAAATTAAAAACAAAGTATAAAAACAACGTTGTCAGATTAGAGGGAACTAAAATGGAATTGAGCCTATTTTTAAATATATTTGAAAATAAACATCGCTTTCTTATTACTGAAACTCAAAATTTGCGTAAAAATTACATCGAGTAAATGGTACTTTCAGAAACAATTACCAAACTATTTCTAACAGTTCTCTTTAGTTCTCAAAATCCGATGTGCCTAATCCAAGCTTATACCCAAAGTAGAACTATGAAAATTCGTAAATATTGAAATTATGAATATCTTTGTTCTTTTATTATAGTAGTTTTAAGCCTCTAAACGCCAGCGGTTGCGCCATCGCATGGGATGTCTAGGCTATTTTTTGTTTTTCCAATTATAAGAATGTAGTTACATTATTTTTTTCTGGATACTGTGTGAATTTTAAATAAATCCAAAATAAAAAGAAATCATTGTGAAAATTGCTTTTCCCACTTAAATTTTATTCAAGTCAAAGGCGATATAAATCACGTAAAAAGTTTGCTTTTCGCATGTTTCCGTATAACAATAAACTCCCACGCAACAACTTGGGAAGACACTGGTGTTGGTGTTTGAGTTGAGTGATATGTCGTTATATTATCAACAAAGAGCTAGAAATAGATGAAACATAAAGATCGATTTGGAAAATACGATATATCAAAGAAGCGGATAAAGGAAACTTTCTATTTCTTCACTAGGTCACATTGAGTTTGCTCAAGTTTGATGGCTTGATAAACATAATAGATTGCTCGTCAAGCTTTTTGCAGAGATGTGAAATTATTGTCACCCCCGCTTCTGTAAAACATTTATATTTCCCTCCATGTAACATTATTGTAATGTTCCCTCGTGATATTGCCACTCTTTATGCGAAAGTTGACTCCCACGCTTTCCTTGAGCTTTATGAAAAGCGGGGGCGTTGTTTCACAGTGTCAGTATTCGATATGCATTGTTATTTGATAGAACATGGCTAATATATCTATCGGCTACATAAATTAATGGAAATACCAAAATGTTAATTTTAATCATTTAATTATAAACTAACAGTTTTCAATTTCCGTGCGCTTTTCCGACATAGTTTTGTTTTATTAAAAATAATTTAATCAATTACAGGTTTTCACGTGGGTTGAAACCTACATAAGTACTTGGCTGTGTTATTTCATTTTCGTTCTATTTCAGCGCAAAAATATTTCACCTTCGAGGCTTATCCTTAAAATAACCATGAAATTTACAAGCAACGTACATCGCTACCATTATTAAATGAT
Organism: Sisyra terminalis; assembly: GCA_958496175.1. NCBI lineage: Eukaryota > Metazoa > Arthropoda > Insecta > Neuroptera > Sisyridae > Sisyra > Sisyra terminalis. The sequence goes on from OY292278.1 coordinate 29,511,228, forward strand.
AATTTCATTCGAATTCATGAAGTATTTTTAAACGGAATGAAAATACAAACAAGATAAAAAACAATTCTGTTGAATCTAAAGTGGTTAGGGGTGAAGAACGAAAAGAAAAGGAAATAATATGAAAAATTTGTTCATACATATAAATCTAGAACTAGTTGTAAAAGGTAGTGAATTGTTTGTATGGCTAAATACTACATAAATGTAAATATTTTAACAACTGGTAGCTACCCGTGAAAAAGTCACTGCCAACATTTACAACTGACAAATGACAAAAATTGGCAGTTGAATAAAATCTAAAATGGCAGTCAAACAAATGACAACAATCAGCTAATTCAACATGTCATGTACGTGTTTGTACACATTCTTTGTTCTTTATCTTTGCCTACATATATACATTTTACACACATTATTATGCTATTATTTCATTGACTAGTAACTACCCGTGACATATTCATTCAACACTGATACATCAGACAAAAAATATTGATTTAATGAAGCACGAAATATAAATAACAGGAGAACGAACGTTGTGTTGCAAAGTCGTCCATGAAATGAGGACACAGTACAGAGGGTTCTAGTGTCAATAGTATTCTTGATAGTTTTGACAGTTCTTGGCAAAAGTTTGAATTAATAACAGTGGCAATAAGAGTACAATCAGTAAATATCAATGTAACGATGATGCGCTGCTAGTGACCGAAAAAATAACTAACCCTATGTCCGTGCTTTTGAGGTTACGAGAACTAACAAATAGCTTATTTCATTCGTTCTCCTGTTATCTATGTTATCTATTGTTCGTGGAATTAAGTAAAAATGACAGTTGAAATTATTACACCAATCAGTTAATTCAAATTTGAGACAGTTATTATATTTGGTTTTCATTTACATGTTTTATTTGTTTCTCTCACACGTACGTATTTAAATATATTCTTTGTTCTATCTTTGCCGACTTAAATGCAAGTTATAAACATAGGTTTACATATTAGTATAAGATTATTAATTCTAAAAAAATATCACGATCTTGTGATATCTGATACTTAATGGCTGATGGCCGAGTGATCAAAGTGGCCGTTCCAAAACTGGTAAGTGTTGGAATCGGATCTCGTACCGGATAAATTTTCAGTGTTTCTCGATTTACGAATTTTTATTAACCCTATTGCCGCTAAAAACCTAGGTAGTAATAAATTAAAGGTAAATAACAACTAAAAAATTGTATAACCATTATTTTCGGAGGAGTCTGGCATACATATTGGAAGTTCTGTAGTAAGAAATAAACAACAAAAAAGTAAACAAACAAAAAGAGAGGGATAAACCAAAAAAGTTTTTGACTATAAATGTTACTGCTATATATGTAACCTTTTGTTTGAAGACAAATAATTTGACAATCTAAAGCAAAGTAGTGAGTATTTCCTTGAAGAGATAAGGAGTTCATTTAATTTTTTACAAGATTTTTTCCACGGGAATTATTAAACTATTGAATTTAAAACTGTATGCAGCTTAAAAAATCATTTTAATACTATATTTATTTCGTTAGTTTTATAGGAGATACACAAAAGTCCCTTAAAGCTATGCCTTTTACGGTGAACATAGTTCTACCTAATCGATAACTCTAGTACAAAAGTTTCAATAATTTCTATATGTAGATCATTACAAAAAGAAGGTAAAAACAAGCTAGCTGTCTATCTCTTTTTCGCTGTCTTTCTCTTTCTACAAAGAGCAAACGCTCCTTCAGGAGGGCTATCTCGATAATGATAAAAAAAATATGTTTTCCATGTGGTTTTAAACTTAGATTTTGCAAATTACGTTGGTCATCAAATTTCAAATAACTCAAGAAAATCAATTCGGTTTTCTTATATGATTAGAAAATCCAATCATGAACATAGAAATTCAATATTAATTAGTATCAAGTTGTGGCAATAAACATCATGCAGTAGCTATATTTTTTCTTTGATACTTTTAAAACCAAACATGTATACTGACAAACCCTCGAACCGGAAAAATTAAACAAAAATCGTAGTTCAATTGCAAAAAAAAAAAAACTAGAGTTAAATCAAAGAGAATATATTATTCGTTGTAATGTAAACGAGTGCTGTTACCAACATTTATGTCAGACCCTGGTAGTAAATACATTTGTCATTTATGTATATCTGATTCTACAGAATTCGAAGCAAAAATAAATCATAAAAGAAAATTGTAGAAAAATATCATAACTTTTTTATATTTTTATATAGTTTACTTCAAAATTTCGCGCTAACAATATCCAAATAAAGCCTACAGGTGGCCAAGTGGTAAGGCTGACCGCTGCAAAACTGGTAAGTATAGGGTTCGAATTTCGTATCACGCATATTTCAATATTCCTCGATTTACGGATTTTTATTAGCCCTAGAGTCGCTAAAAACCTAAGTAGTTATAAAACGATAGTATATAACAATTAAAAAAAATCATATCAACTAAAAGTGGTATTCTAATGGTTTGGTAAATAAATGAAACATTCTCAACAATTTTTTTTCGTAGATTTTACATGTATCCGTGGCTGGGTCACTATGTCCAAATATAGACGTCTTTTCACATTTTATTATTAACGACGTATTATTAACAACTTTAAACAAAAAAATTATTTTGGAAAATAAACATTATTCTTACACTCCACTATTACCTTAGAACGTTTTTTTAGGCTCAAAAAGATTGAGAACTTCTGCTGTAAATTATTTTCTAATTTGAGGTATCAATTTTTTAAAAGAAACCACGCCAAATTATTTAACAAACGGATGCCCACTTTTCTCGGGAACCATTCATTCAAATATATGAAGCAGGTTCAATCAGGAGCATTATGTGTATTTTTATCGTTTATTTAGTAAAGTAATATAAAATTGTAAAATAAAGGAAAGGGAAATGAGTAGCAAAAGTTAAAAGGTAAAATATTGTGGGAAACACAAGAAGGAACTTTTAAGTTAAACAAAAATGTTAAGATAAGTAAACAAAATTTTAAATTTGTAAACTTACAAGTGTAAATTAATTGGAGGAAATAAAGTTTTATTATTATTATAAAATTGTAAGAACATTAAAATAGTGTTATTAAGATTAAAAATTAAAAAAATATATTTTTCGGTACAACTGAGTATTTCTATCTCTTAGCGATCTAACTTTTGGTAATTTTCACCTTGGCAGAACTAACAACTCACTAAATACCAAAAGATTCATAATTCGGATTAACTTTAAAAAGATTGTTACAAACTTTGATCAATAGATTAGAGGTTTCACAGTGGAACCACGACAGACATTTGACCGATATTAAATTATAATGTCGGTCAAATGTCAAATGTTTATATAGTCTACTATGCAAAATCAATACAATTTTCTCAATTAGAATTACTAATTCCTAATTCACTCTGATTTCTGCTTTTTCCAATGAACAATCTACCGGGGTATGAATCAACGTAGGCAGGTAGGTACTTATGTTTGTTTTTTATTATTTTTTTTTTTTGAAAAAAATTATTAATCATAAATTAAATTATTTCGTCATTGTTTACGATAAAATATTGATTCAATCTTTTTTAAATAAAATTTAATGTTATCAAAAAATTAATAAAATTCTTATCAAATAAAAAAAAGTTAATCTTTTTGTCATTTTCAATACACGTTTAAGATTGTGTGATTTATCCACATTATTTGATTCATTCAATTAACATATGTATTTATAATGGTGTCTGTCATAATATTGGATTTATTTATTCTTTTAATTTTCAAAAATACATCATAGAGAAAATATTATCTTAAATAAAAATGTTTGTTTAATAATGCTCATTATTTTTATAAAAAAATTGATAATATCAAATATTTTACTAGAAAAGGAATAATAATATCCGTCACATATATTTTTATTATTTTCAATTAAAATATGACAAAATTTATGCGTGCGACTTTCTGAAGTTAAATAGATCTCGATTTTATTGATAATGCAGTAACATATTACATAACAATTTCAGAAAAATCGAAAGACATCGTGTTTAATTGTTGGCGATTTTACTTTAGAAAGGTATAGTTTTAAGCGACTTTAGAATTAACAAAAATCCGAAATCTGAGAAATATGAAAATTTCTTTGTTACGTGATTTGAATTTAGTATATACTACCATTTTGGAAGTAGTCACCCAAATTACTTGACCACCAGAAGGCTTGATTAAAATTTAATTTTTCTTTAAGGTGTTTCCAGCAATTTTGCAATCGGTAAGGAAGGAATCGCCATGCAGTACTTAAAATTGTGTGTCATTTATATCATTTTCATAAAAATAGTTAAGTTATAATGTTATAGTCACATCAAATAATGGGAGAAATAAACATAATTCATGATAATGATGACTACCACTTCAGAAAAAAAATTACGAATATTTTGAATCGTTTTAAAATTTGCTTTTATATTAGAGGGACTGAAAAGTAATGTCGTTTCTGACCCTATAGACTTTCAATTGCCATTTATCGGCTTATAAGTTACTTCAAAACCGTATTAAACACATTTTATGATCACAGTGACTTGTTAAATCAAAAAAGATTATAATATATTCTGAAATCTATATTGAAATTGTTAGACAAATGTTTGAATGAAAACAAATTCGGTTTTGTATGTTTTTCGAATTTCACAGGATAGTAACGTAAAATTGCCACCAAAAACATTTTCAGTTATCCACGTAAATTAAATATTTATTAATGCCAAATGAGTTTAAGTTAAAGTTCGATAATTTTAAGTTTTTCAACTCATACCAATCAAGAATGATAAAAAATTTAAACAATAAGATGTTAAGGGAGGAAGTGCTACCAAATCCAGGTCAAAAAGAGCTAATTTTCCTTTTAAGGACGTCAATAATTGGCAACGATTCGATTTTTCTACTTTCTTTTTAATTTTATTCGCGAATAAATTGGGTAATAATAAAAATTTAGCGACCAAAGAGGAATATTCGATTATAATACTGAATCAACAAAAAAATCGCAAATTAAATTAAAAATAAAAGAGAAAATGCAACGTCACCAGATATTGACGTCCTTAAGAAGGACATGAGCCAATGAACCTTACTCCCATTGATTTACATGCTAAACTTTTGTCAAACCAAATTTTTTTAAGAAAAAGATCCTAAAAAACGAATTAGATCAGTGGTTCCCAATCCTATGCCCACGAGTACCATGGCACCGTCGACCGTTTTATGTGAACCCGCCACTGTACCTACGGCCACTTTAAAAGAAATATTAAAGTTTACAATACAATGTTGTAAAAAAAGTTAATATGTAGTAATTAATCAGAGAAATAAGACAAAAGAGAAAATAATTTCATTGTTACTATTTTTTCCCGGTTGAAAAAGCATCTTCTAGGTATAGTTTGGTTTGTCTCCGTTTCTGTAATAACGTCCTCTAGTAATGTGTTCTCCGAATTCGACCCAATTACGAGAATTATATATTTTTTGTGCATTACTTTTACGTATTATTCGCTATATGTATGCCCAAGTGTATATATAACTTAAAAATAAATGGTACGCGTCGGTCGATTGACATTTTAGAATATGCCTTTGGAAGCAACAAGGTTAGGAATCCCTGAAGTAGGTGATCCAAAAAAAATTTTCCTAGATTGGTGATCTAAATATATTACAATTTGTATTCAAATTTTTACGGCCCGAATATCTATATTTTGTGGACGACCGATTCATCTTAAATTCCAGGGAAAATATTTTTCTCTGATTATCAGGACCAAAAAATATACAAAAACCATTTTTCCAAAATTTATTATCATAATATTTGGGCTGTTGGGTCCGAATTGTGATGAATCAGTCCCACTTTTAGCTTGACGTCAGCTGTAGCAGATATTTCGTTGAATTCTCAAGGTAACTAAAGCTTTAACAAATTGAGCTTAATAAATTCCTGCTACTTTATTGCTTTATAACAGTTCGTTTACCTCAACACGAAAAACATTTATTGCTGCTGCATTTTATTTAATTTCCGTTGACATCACAACAATTTAAATTTAACGGCGTGAAAATATACAAGTTAGAACCAGAAAGACGAAAAACAATAATCTTTTTAATCAATTAGAAACTTAATTTCCCGCCAAACTATTAGCAACTGTTTACTTATCGTTAAAAAGCAATTGAATCTGTATGAGGAAAAAAAACATTGTTAAAATAAACACGAAAACCATTTTACGTTTGCTTTTATTTTCGTTGTGTGATGAAAATCCGAGACACACGTGAAAACAAAAATTAGTGAAATATTTGAAACATAAACGCGTGAACAGTATGCAGATTTCGAAGCCGGAAACGAAACATTTCACTCAAAAGCCAACGTCTGCGCATTAATGTGCGTATGTATATGTGTGTATATATGCAGATGAGGAGAGTGAACGTTAATTGTGTACAATTCAAAAAAAATATTACTTCCTGCGTGCGAAAATAGAGATTTATTTTGAAACACCGTTATAAGATCCATTAAAATTTATGATGAAATGAATAACCTTGACGTTTGCTGCATATGGCACATATGGGATCTATTTTATTCATAAGGCACAAGTCTAATAACATTTCAATCTCAAATCAAGTTTGACTCATACTCAATATGAATATTTGAAGGATTTCAAAGAAAATTAATAAATATGATTTTGTTTAAAAAAACGTACTTAGATTCCAAATGACTTCCTTGTACTTAAGTACATATTTTGATACGATAGGGAGTTTTAAGCAATATATAAAATATATTGTGGTCTCCATGTAAACTATAAACATAAATTTGAGCAAAAGCTCAAACAAATGAACTACTGAAGTATTGACCAGATACGTATTTCGATTGCCAAGCAATCTTCCTCAGTAGCCATCAAGTAGTATTGGATCGCTCCGTAATTGCTATGTGATGAGTCACTAGTGTATAAGTATATTTATTCAAGTTAATAAACAGAAATATACAAAGAAAATATGAAGATATTTTTTTTAAAATAACCTATTTTTATGTATTTTGGAGAGCTGGAGGCTTAGTTTTTGAGGAGAATCGCATGTGGTTTCAAAAATGGTATTCTAGAAACCATCTCGACTACAATTAAAACTCGCATTTGATGATCCACGTCTGGTTTTTATGAAGTGGGTATAATTCGTGTTTGTATTATTTCTTTTTATGTCTTATTTACCGTCACTATATTACTACTAAAGTCTTTAGCGACTCTAGGGTTAATAAAATTTGCTCAAATCGATGATCGAATCCAACACCTACCGGTTTTTGGAGCGCTCACTTTGACCACTCAGCTACCAGTAGGCTTATTTGTATTATTAATTGGTAAATGTTAATTTGAATGAAAAAGAAGTAAGAAATTGATTGTTGATTGGTAAAGAATCAAACGAATGTAAAGACAAAAAGCTAAAAAAAATAGTTTAATTTCAATTTCGAATTATCCTATTTCTCAAAGTGAAACTACATAGCCCTATTGGTAGCCGAGTGGCCAAGGTGATCGCTCCAAAATTGGTAGATGGTGAATTTGATCCTTTTATTGAGTAAAGTTTCAATATTTCTCGAATTACGGTTTTTTATTAACTCTAGAGTTACTGCGCTTAAAACCTTGGCAGTTATAAAGCGAAGATAAATAACAAAAAAAAAAAGTATACTTACATTGAAACTCATTTAAGTAATTACTTAGCAAGGGTGTTGGGATAAAAATATTATTTTTTTGGTGTTAACAAAAACTTTTTGATTTATAAAATTAGAAAATCCTTACTGATAAACAATGCGTCACCATGTTCAAGCTTTTTTTAAAATTGTTATTTACCGTCGCTTTATAATTTCCAAGGTTTTTAGCAACCCTAGGGTTAATAAAAATTTGTAATTCGAACCCAGCACCTACCAGCTTTACTAACTACCACCTACTTCATCTATTGGAAACCAAAAAGGCGAGCAAATTTCAGCAACCGAGAATCGCTATTCGACTAGTTCAGGGATTGGAAACCCCCAGATAGTTCTGCATTCTAATAGAATGTGAGAAGCAGTTTCACCTTCTGTTTGATAAAATCTACATATCGGAGGGTCCAACAGAACCTCAATAGTATACAGAAATTTTCTCAGGCTTCAGTGACTGGATATCAGACCTATCACCAATCTGATTTGAGATCAACTCTAATTAGGTATTTTCAGTAGTTGAATTTTGACGATTTCCCATCAATCTTTCATTGCATTTTTGCTACTTAGTGATAATTCATAAAGGACAATGATTAGGATAAAGCTTCTCCTTTAGGGTTTTTTACCACCGATTATAACCCCAAACATTGGTTCTAAACCAACGAATGGGGTCGCCGTTCTTCAACGGGTAAGAACCTTTTCGATCCTCAGTATATCCTTCTGGTAAACCACCCAGCAGACAAGTCAATAAGGACGCACTGGCACTACGACAGTAATTTGGAGTTAGCCTGTGGCTTAATCTACGTTTTTAACATTCTGGGTATCAGAGAATATACAGATTTTGCTATTTTCAAGTTCTTCCGTAAACATTTCCCATGCACAAACCTGCACTGTATACGTTTCAACCTGATACGTAAGGGTTCCTATTTTTAAAGGTATCAGGGTTTTCTTTGATTTTACCACAAAAAGCAAAAAAAAAAATGCTGAAAGTTACATTTTAAAAGTTAGGTATACACATTCAGCGCGCGCAAACCGAATATTTTAATTGTTAAAGTTCATATAAATACAAAAGAGTTAATAATCACACGAGAAATTTGTTTTATACAAAAGTGATGTGCCATTTTCGTTAAATAAGATTTTACAATAAAAAATATGTATTGTAATTTAAAAAAGAATATGCTGTCCTTGAGAAAAGTTATACATGTGGGCAAGGTCAACAATAAACGTTATCATTTTGTTTCTCCGTAATAACGAATAACTTTTTTTTGAACTTCTGTTTAAGAAAAAAACATTGCTTTTGAGAAATCGATTTCAAGTTAAATGGACTATTCTGTATAACCACTAGGGGGGAATGGCGCTACATTATTGGTAATACATTTTATGCTTTACAAAAAAAGTTTATATTGAGTATCTATTTTTATGAAAAAAATTTATAATGAGAATATTTGTGGGCATTTTTTTTGTCAGAAAAAACTTCAACTATATTATGATTCGTTAATACGCAGTTAAAAATCGTTAATGTTATCCGGCTTGAAAAATCGGTTAAACCAATAAAATGAAGGAAATCACAATTAATAGGGAAGTCTCATAAACGAAATTAGACAACATCGTTAGCGACAAACTGCTAACAATATGTAGACTGGAATGCCTGTGCGGGATCAAGGGATTATGGGCTTTTTAACAAAGTAATTATTCGCAGGAAACATGGAGGAACGCATCAGATACAATATACATTTACATGAATGAATTCTCTCCCTGTTTTAATATTCCGTTGCACTATTTATTTTTTAATATATTTTTTTTTTGTTAAAATGAAAAGATAATGACTTAGTTTCATACAATTTTTCGAGTTCAATTCATAAATACAACAGATTTTTAATTTTCATTTCATTAAACAAAATAATTGCTGATTAATTATAAAACGTTCATTTTTTTACTTTTTTTTGTTCGTTATTTGTTTGTCGGAAAAACAAACCTGTCGATTGAGCTGATAAAAAAGAATCACAAAAGGCAGCTTTAATGGAAAAAGCTCGTTAGAGTTAGCGTTATTTTTAGATAAACCGGAGTTATAAACAGTTTCATACAAAGATTCTTCGTGGGCGATGAAATCATTTTGAGGAAATAAGTTGTGATTTTTTTTTATTCTCCATTTTGCATTAATTATGTATACAAAGTATGAAATGAAAACAACTAAGGTTTGGGAAGTAGAAACTAAATCAAACACTTGTAAATAATTTCATTTTAGAAACGTGATTTTCGGCACGTAGTTTAGGTAAAAATGAAAAATATGTCAATAATTAAGGAAGGAAAAGCTTTTTTTATTCAGAAAACGAATTCTAAAAATGGCAGTTTATACCGGTACAACATTATTACACTATACAATTTCGAAAGAAAAGTCGAAGTTGCTTTTATGTTCGTGATAAATATTAAGTATTGGTCGATTAAATACCATTTTCGATAGTTAACACAAAAGGAAAGGTAGTTTAAGTCGTTTAAACATTATGATAATGACTAAAAAACCATTTACAATTTTCACAACTTCCATTCCTAAGGAAAAAATTGTTTGTAATTTTGGGAGTATAAAATGTTTTCCACGATGAAAAACTGTGAAAAATATCAAAAATTGAATAAATTATTACTGTTTCTTTGGTAACCGCTCAATGATCTGTTTATATCTCGGTTTCAATACGCGTACTGTGACGTCACAGAAGACGTATAACACCTATCGTTTTCGGACTATCATTTGCTCATTAAAATTAAAACTTTTTTTTCAAAGTAAAAGATTTTCATAACTAAAATTGGGTTTTCCTAATATAAATAAAGTTCTTAAATGATTAAAAAAAAATGTGCATATCGTCTATTCTAGCTTATTCGAATATTTTTATTGGTAAGCATAACCACCGGTAAAAAAAATTTCCAGCGGGAAACTTATTTTTGATTGGAAACAAGGCTTCCTCTTATAATACAATAACTTTAAAAAAAATCAAATTAGATTTTTTTGCTGACTTTGAACCATTATACTGTTTTTACTGTATATAAAATATATTGTAGTCTTATTTATGTCATATAATTTACAAAAGTAAACTATAAATATAAATTTGAATAAAAATTAAAACAAATGTTTTACTGACGTATTGCGCAAATACGTATTTCGACTGTCAAGCAATCTTCCTCAATGGTCTTCAAGTAGTAATGGCTCCGTAACTGTCATGTGATGAGTCACGAAATAAGTCACGTACGAAACATATTCAAAATAAGCACCCAGCGCTTCTAAAAACTTAAAAAAGGATTATTGTTTAAGAAACAATAACATTATCTTTTCTTTCTGTAATTTTGTTTAATGATTTAATAAAATATACTAATTAAATGATTCACTAATAATTCGTGACATTTCTGAATTTCTCGGAGTAAAAAAAAATATTCTATCCGTGTACCAGCGCTTACATTGTTACGGGATTCTCGAAAAATGTGTTTAATCAATCTTTTCAATAAATGTCATTAATAAATAATGCCACTTGTAAGTAATTAGTGGAACTAAGTGGTAAAATAATTTTAAGGAAAATATTTTAAAAATTCAATATTAGAAAGGCATAATTAAAATCAAAAATATTGAAATTATTTTTTGTTCTAATGAGGTTATCGACGTAAACTTTGATTATCGAACTTCTTTTTGTAAAGTATGAAAATGTAACCATTAAGTCGTAAGTTTTTTCAGGTACCATAAAATTAAAAATTTAGATAATATTACAGAATTATTGACCTTAACATTATAAAATAATTCGCAAATACATAGCAATGGCTTCGCTATGGAAAATAGATTTGCTAAAATGTACAGTTAATTATAAATTTCGTTTTCAGTCGTATACACGTAAACTTTATTTACATTTAAATTAGCGAAATTGGCATTAAATTTTGGCCGTGAAACCATCACAAAAAATCCAACCAAATCGTTAAAAGCCATTTGTTAATTAAAAAAAGATAATAAACTAAAATAAGTACGTATTTTTACTCACTTATTTAAGACTCATAGAAGTAACAGAGCGATCCAATACTACTTGGTGACCACTGAGGAAGATTGAATGGCTATCGAAATACGAATCAGTGCAATACGTCAAATTCATGTTATTATTTATTAGTTTACTTTTGTAAATAATACTCCATAAATAAGACCACAATATATATTTCATACATTGTATAAACAGTGTAACTGTTCAAAGTCAGCGAAAAAATCTAAAAAATATCTAAATTGAAAAAAAAGTACGTAGTTTTGGATATTAAATTAAAAGAAAAAGTATTTATTTATAAAAACATATTAACTATGCGTACAATGATGTAAGACTTTCTAACGAGTCCCCAAAGGTTATAGAAATCTTCTAGAATCAAGAGAATGACTCAGTCCATTCTTAAGGGATCCTTTACCACCGCAAGATTTTCCAAGTAAAATGAATGGATTTCAAATTACTAACCTTTACAGAAGTAAACCCGTGACCATTCTTTACTCAGTCAGACAGTGTTAAAATATCGATTTAAATAATTTTTATACATATTTTTGTCAATAATAATAAACCAAATCCACAATTTTTTAAATCGTTAAAGGACATTACTAATATGAGTAAAAACTAATTTAATATTTACGAAAAATGTGTACTTTTCAGTATTTTTTTTAAAATTTTAATGAGCAAAGGAGAGTCCAAAAAAAAAGTATGCTTATGGGTCATCTGTGACGTCACAGTACGCATCAGTACACGAATTGAAATCGAGATATAAACGGATCATTGAGCGGTTACCATAGCAACAGTAATAGTTTACACAATTTTTAACATTTTCCAGTTTTTTACCACGGAAAACATTTTTATTCCCTAAAAGTTACTATCTTTTTTTTCCTAAAAAATGAAGGTTGTGAAAATTGTAAATAATTTAAATCATTAACAAAAAGTTTAAAAGATTTAAACAACTTTTCCCTTTGTTTTTAAGCACATTTATACAGGAAAATGTCCATGGGATTGTAAAGTTTCGTATTGTGATGTCATTTTAATGTTAAGCCAATAGGAACTCGTTTTAGGAATTTTAAATTTAAAGACTTTTTTTGCGTTTTTAAATGAATATTTCCTAAATGTTATCAAGTAAAGTTAAAAATTAACAACTACAATAAGTTTTGATATTAGTCAAGAACATTTTTAAAACTTAAAATTATTTTTAGATCATGTGCATTGATTTAGGTCTATTGATGCTTTCATTACTTATTTCAACAAGTTGTTTCTAAATTAAGGGGATGTAACATACGTTTGCTAGTAGCATGTAATTATTCTAAGTAAATAGCCGTAATAAAAATAATAATTTTCTAACAAGATAAAGATAAGAGTTTAATAAAAAAAAAAAGATGAACAAATAATTGGGAAGTACGATTAATAGCCTTATTACAAAGAGTTTGGGTTTTCAATGATATTTATACTTTTAGCACTTAATGTAAAAAATATAATGCATGTCAATTACTAATTATGAGTTCGTGTTTATGGTATGAGACGTTCTAAACGGATATCCGGCATCTCAAAAAGAGCATTTAAACTGAAATATTTTTAAAAAGAATCTGAACATTGGAACCCTAAGAGTTCTCAGCAATTACTTATATGAATACAATAACGATGGAGCTACTAATGATAAAAATAATAATAAAATTATTATAATACGTTAGAGTAATTATGTACATTAGACATCCTTTAATTCAGCGGAAGTCTCAGCGCTTGGCAATAAGTTATTCATTTCCAGTTTCCGGTAATGTGTCGTCGAATCGGCCAGCGCCTTCGGTACAAATAATGCGTGTAAATTATATTCGTACGTACCAACTCATATATACCATACACGAGCCAAGATATGGTACTAATGTTTCTAAGAAACGATTCAGACAAGCAATTCGTTGTTGGAAACATTTTTCCGTTTGATATTTGTTCATAAGTGAGATATGTATGTTGAAAGGCCCATCTGGCCAATTGTATCACGTTCGGGTACAAAAGAATTATTATTCGTAAGACCATTGTTGTCCTCGCAAGGAAATTCTTGTCCCGTACATTATCTCTTGATAATCTCTATGCCGTTTCTTTTCTAATTCAACAGTCTTCCTTCTTCAAATTCCTATTGTGTAATAATCAAAATCCCTTTGAAATGTGAATGGCATATTGAATATCATTTTATTATCTATTGAAAGGATATGAGCGTAAATTGTTAAGCGACAATTCAATCGTAAAATTGCTGTCGGTATTGAAAACTTAAGATAAAAATATTACATAACGTTACCTTTTTACAGTGGAATCAAGTTTGAGATTGGAAAAGTGGAAAATTCGCTCTTACCTAAAACAACAAGAAAAACAATTGTTTAAAAATCAGAAAAAAACGATAAAAAACAAAGTAAATTCGCTATTTCTTACAATAAAACTATATTTATCCATCAAATTTATTGATATAATATAATATTTGCAAATCCCATTTTTTAACATTTGCCCAAAAAAATATACTGCAAATTAAAAGTTGTAAAAACATATATCGTTAGTTTAAATCATCATGCCTCATTTTTTAACAATTTATCGTATTACTTCATTAAAATCGATTCAAAGTATCGACTCTTCACGTGGAAAAAATTGTAGATTAGCCTTTATAAAGTGATTCTATAAAATAAACATTATTTCTACCCGTACTCCAAAACAATTAAAACCTTGAGATAATGATATCACCCCTGTTGAGAAACACTGATGTATGTATTTCTGTTAAAGTATACATTTACGTTAATGTGCACATAAAGTCATTCAAGACTGTCAAGTTTTCTATTTCGATGTTCCCAGCATGAATAAATTTAAAAAAATATTATACTTTCCTTTTCTCTTGAAAGTGAAAAAAGAAGTTCTGAAATCGGACAATCTCTGAAAATTCAAAGCTCGTCGCTTTTCGGATTACTCCGAAGATTTTGATGAAAGGAAATATAGATGAAACACATCTCTCTCCACAACTATCCAACAAAAAGAGAAAGGCTCCCCTGACACCCTAGCCCTTGTAACAAGATGTCATATTACGTTGACTCATCCCCCCTTCCATGAACGTGTATCGTAATTTATGAATGACCCCTTATAAGTAAAAAAAAATTTTTTTCAAAATATATATCTACCTATATCTACGAGAAAAACACTTAGAAACAATAAATATGAGCCAATTGCCAAAAAAGTTAAACTATCGAAACAGTAGATAATTATGAAACCAAGATTCCAATATTTTTAACACTATATCATCAAGTGGTATTAATTATTGTACCACATCGTCGACCCAATACTACAACTTGATAACTTGAAAATTAAAGGTTTAGAGTTCAGACTTATAAAACAATGTATTAAGGATATCTGCATACTGGGCTACAATCTGGTAACTCATAGAATAGATGTGAAGTACAGTTTAAACATCTTCACTACGCTGGATGGGAAGTTAAAATTCTGAAAAAACTTTAAACGCTCTTTTCTGGAAACGACTAATTTATAGTTTTCAAGTTGTAGTATTGAGCCGACGATATATTAGTAGAAACAGAATCAAAACTCACAATGCATATTTTTTTAATTTAATTTTTATTTACTGTCGCTTTGTAACTATCAAAGTCTTTAGCGACTCTAGGGTTAATAAAAATCTGTCAATCGAAAAATATTGAAAATTTGCGAAAATATTGAAAAATACAAGAATTGAACCCAACACTAACCAGTTTTAGAGCGACCATCTTGACCACTCGGCTACCAGTAGACTCGGATAAAATTTGACTTCAAATTATGATTGTAAAATGAATAAAATGTATAAAAAAAAATTTTTGCCTCACAGATTCAATAAAAGTACGATATGCGATAAACTTTTGAAGTAAAGTTCTCAAACTAGTAAATGCATTTCTATTTTTAAGCGCACAAAAATCCTGTTGAAAAATCGTTGACCAGATAATTGAGAATCGTATTAGTTTTTATTTTATTCATTTGCAAGTCAGTGGTCGTGAATACTAAAGTAACCTTCAAAACAATTACAATTTATTTAAATACCGGCGGTTTTTCTGTAGTATTTAAATTATACAAACAGACTCTCATAAATGAATGAATCACCAATTCAATGAATGACTAATAACTTCCAAATACAAATTCACAAAAAAAAAACAAACGAATTCTGATTTACAAATGCATTTACACCTCCTCTTTCATAAAACAGCAAATCTAAAATGCCAGAAATAAAGTTTGAGATTGTAATCATAGAATGGATCACGTTTCATCGACTTATACAAGAATTTATTTCATTGTAGATCAAGTGTAAGTGAATGTGTTATGATGATGTAAAATGTCTTCACTCCCCATTTCTTCACAGTGGATATAAAACGTACCGATATAGTGTAAATAATTATGATTTAAATATTAATCACAGTAGAGTAGATTGACGTCATTACGTGATGGAAAATGTCATGAAACTCGGGTTTTATTCAACAGTTCAACATGTGCTTGCAGGTACCTACGTCTAGTTTCATTGATATTCGGATGGTGTGGATATCGACGATAATAAAATGAATTAAGAGCATAATGTTTTTGTACCATTTGATGCCACGTATTAAATAAAAGTAGACAAACTTGTTCTTTCTTGATTTGATCAATGATTCATTCATAGATATTTCTTCAAGATATTAGTCATTGTTGCACTTGAAATACATACAACCTACTTGTGTCCATTTGAAAATAAAGATCATCATTTAACATCTGAACAAAGCAAGTAGCGGAAATGGATCACTGATGTGTAATATATATGGTAAGTATATGACGATTTTCTTATGAAAAATTTGAAAAAAAAAACAACTAGGTATTAATAAAACAAAGGCAACAATTTTCGATGATTTTAGGGGACATCCATTAATTACGTGAGACAATTTTAGCTATTTTTCAACCCGTCCCCTCCTTGATATAATTTCGAAAGGTTTTGCTCGACCCCTCCCCTACTTCAATGTAAATCTGTGCTTCGATTACATAAGATCTATTTAAAAGAATAATTTTAAAAAAATACGTTATGTTTGCCGAGATCATTCGGTCCCCCACGTGAGATTGTGTAAGATTTTGCTTGACACCCCTTCCCTTCTAAACGTCTCACGGAATTAATGGATGTCCCCTTATGTTTTGCATAGTTTGGTTTACATATGGTTAAAGCAACAAGTAGCATTTGCTCTCTATGACAGTAATATTTAAACGATTTTAGAACATAATTTATAGATAATTTTCACATTGAAATATACATAAATAATGACAATCAAAAGGCCTACTGGTGGCCAAGTGATCTAGGTGATCGCTCCAAAACTGGTAGGTGTTGAGTTCGATCCTCGTATCGAGCAAATTATCGATATTTCCCGATTTACGTTTTTTTTAACCCTAAAGTCGCTAAAGATCATGATAGTTACAAAGTAACAGTAAATAACAATCAGCCACCACAAACAGAGCAAGTCACCCATTGCCACTATTAATTTTGTTTTAAAGTAAATAGTTTTCATTTTTGTCAATGAAAATATAAGATACTAGACACTCGCCCGCTTCGTTGAACTATAAAATCAAGATTTAAAATAATTGAATTATTTTTTTCTTTCTTTGGAGTATTTTGGACTTATGATTGAAGTATTTCTTTTAGTATATAGCAGGGCTTCCCAAACTATTTTCCTGTGGAATTCTTATAAAAGTTGTAACGAATCATGAAACCTTTGCCATAGTTAAAGTTCCTAAAGCTCTTATAACCGTAGAGTAGCATGGTGTGTGCCGGAGAAGCCGTGGCATATGAAAATGAGGCAGCATATTGGCATTAATAATTCCAAAAAAGATTTTGTTTTGAAAAAAACACAAAAACCTTGTTAAATAATTAAAGAGTTTAAAGATATTCGGCATTTTATCAATTTTCTAGACGAATGATGAAAATAGAGGGCGGTAAATCTCTTGCCAAATCTTTGGCAAGAAAATTTGACCGAATTTAACAAATATATTAAAAATGTGCAAGTAATGCCTGTCATTTACAGTTTCATGCATTGCATTATTGGAATACCTTCTTATATATTACCTTACTTTTAATAATTGACCCTATGATTTATTAACTTAGGGGGGCTGTAGTCTTCTAAACTTGAATGAATATTCTGATGGTATAAGTAATAACTATGGTATAAACACAAATTATCCTCGAAGGCAAACAATAAATATACAGTGGTCTTTACCAAATTTTCATACAAGGCGTTCACACGTAATTACACGAATCTTACAATTTATATTATATAAATATTATGCACGTACTTATGTAAATACTATACTAACCTATTATTATAGGTTATAGGTTTTAATATAATGGTTTGTATAATTTATTCGTGGATAATTAAAATATAATTCAAAAATTCCAAGATTTTGGACTCCAGCGAATGAAATTTTAATGAAAAATGCCAATTTTAATTTCAACTGTACGCACATCTCATGTAGGGTTTTATTTATCTCAAGAAAAACAATACTCTACAAATGTTACGGAAGAAGCTGTGTTGTCAAACCTAAGAAAAGATGAGTACCGTAACCACCAAATCGCTTACAACCTGCAGTTAAGAAGAGAAAAAATCTATTTCAAAAATACCAATGCATAAGCAGGTAAAGATTTGTCACATTTTTCATTTGTTACAGTTATAATTTCAAATAATTTTTAGATGCTACATACACTTTCAATAAATATTACCCAGAATTCTATTCGATTAATTCAATACATACATATATATTATATAGGTACCCATACAAAGTTCTAAAAATATTTTATTGAAGTAATTATATAAATTTCAACATTTGACTACCATAAGAGCTGTTACATCATTAAAAGTTTTTTATCAATTATTTCATATACTCCCGCGCAGTTTGATTCTAAGAATTAATTTTTCAACGTGGGATAGGAATAAAAAAAATATAAACAGAAATGCAAATTGAGTCAATTACCTATTGAAAAACTAGTAAAAAGATATCAACTATGGAAATGTAGTTATAATAGAGAAAATAAGCTATTTATGGTAACTAAAGATATGGAATTGAAGTTTACATAAATAAATAAGAAATTATAGGTTGTGATTTATAAGTTCAATGTGTTCAGTTTTTTCTTCAATACAAGTTCCCGACCTTTCGAAACTAAAATTCGTTTTTTTCGCTGACCTTATGTAGGGGCCATCCATAAGTTACGTCACACAAATTTTATTACTTTACCCCCACCCCCCACCCACCAGCGTCCTTGTTACAAGTGGTTACATTTTCAAAACCCCTCCCTCTTGATGTGATGTCATTTTTTTCAATTAAAATATTTAAAATAAAACATCAATTTTTACTATTTTTTTTATTTTCATTAAAGAATGAAATATTTAATAACCTCAACCTATAGTTAAATATTTTACAAAATAGACAAAACTAGACTAGACTAATTAAGACTAATTAGGAAACGATGAACGATTGATTATTTGAAGTTTTAAAACTTAATTATCCTGTGTCCATGTACTTTAAAATTTTAAATTTTAATATGTGACGTTGGAAATCTTTGAACCCCACCTCCTGACCCTTGTCACACGATGTCATCTTTCGTTGACTTCCCCTTCACAGAATGTGTAAAATAATAGTTAGCCCTTTATAAATAGATTTCCAACATATTATTTCTAGGAAAAACATATTTTTACTAGGTACTTACGAGCTTTTTAAGATGTTAATTCGTAGTACTCATAGGCTGTACTCCTTTTCCTAATAATAATCAATTTATACTTTTCTTATATACTTTCAGTACTCAGAAAAATGTAATTGACATTGATAAAGTCCTTAATTATGTTTCATTTTTCCATTGTTAAGTTTTTAAAATTTTCAAATCTTACAATTAAAAATGACTCTACTAAGTGAGAAGGAAACTTCTTTCTTAAGTACGTTAGATACCATCTCTTTGTCACAATTAAGCCGATAGTTGTTATATTTGAATATATGCATTTTGCAAATTTCGTGGCGATTACTTATTAATTAATTGAAGTATAATTTAACTACAACTTCAATGTAGCTAAGGACCACTAATTGTTACTTTCTTAAAATAGTTAAAACAGGGTTTCTGGATCAGTTAAAAATTATGGAAGTATTACAAGAAGTTAGGCAAAATATTACTTTTACAAACGTTTGATTAGGTATATTAATAAAAGATTTATAACTTGAAATCATAATGTTTTCATGGGTTTCAATGTATTAAATTTTAATATGTGACATCACAAAGCTTTTGACCCCCTGACCTTTGTCATACGTCACATTTCGTTGACTTCCTCCCCATGAACGAATGGTATAATTTATAAATGGCCGCTTTTTGGAAATCTTATCGACCAAATAATTTGATCAATTTTGTGAAATAAAATGAATCTTGTGATTTTTCTTATATACCTACTCCATTAAATTTATGAATAGGCTTTAATATAATATGCATAACTACGATAACGACTACGTATTTTGCAATCTACATACTAATCAAATTCTCAAAAGATTAAAAATTTCCAAAAATTGTTGACTTTTCCTTGACTCAATGATATTCCTTGATTTTCCTAATCAGTGAACACCGTGTTATACAATAACCTGAGTATATTGACCGCTTTTTGTTAATAGTGATCACCAATAAGGATAATAAATATCAAAGTTTAAATATATGAAAAATTCTTTTTTAAGACTCATTTTTGTAGACAGCAATTAAAAATGTTATACTTGAGATATAAGTAATATACTTGAATTAAAATTTTGTATTATCATTTTTGACGTAGTTAATTTTTCACTGATAAAGTAAAAGGAATTTTAATTTTAACATAAACCATCAATTACAGATTACTTTGGCATATCGTTCAATGAAATAATTACTAAAATGCAATTAAACACACACTCCATTAGTCATTTCCTGTTTTGCCACAAACTTTATTCAGATATGGGTGTAGAGAAATGCTTGAGGATGATCGAGCATTAAATATGTCGCAATTTTAAATGTAATTAGATACACGAGAACAAGCTAAATCACTTAAATAATTAATTATCAATTTCTTGATAGAATAAGGAGGTTCTCCGATGCGAAAGTTTGTTTTTAAGAATTTTTTGGGATTTTTTTTTTGAGGCTCAATGAAAAAGATAGAACTTTAAGCTTTATATCAATTGTTCATATTCATTTTAAGCGAAGGACTATACATTTTTAGCCAAAAATTTTCAGTAGAACGTACGTTATATCGCTACGAAAATCCCTTTTCGAAAAAATAGACGCTCACTGTCACTACGGTTTCGGCTGATTGACTAATCTCAAATAAAATAATATTAATAAAAAAACGTCTTTTTATATGTTAATGTTATATATGTATATGTACATAATGTATATGTTATATGTTATAAAGACATGGAATTTACTAGAATTAATTGAAAATATGAAAAATTAAATTTTTGGCAGACTTCTGAAGAATTAGTTGCAATTTCACTGTTTTGTTTAAAAAAAATGAAATTTTCGGTGATTTTAATTCATTTGGTGTGTCTACAGATGCTGAGTTGACTCTATAAATTTGAAGTTAATTGGTTAAATCATTCTCAAGATATGATGGAAACAGGTTGAAAAAACACAGATTTTTCTTACGTGTTTAAAGTAGGGATCAACATTCTGCATAAAAAACATCGATATTAGAAAATCGATATTTTTAAAAGTTCAACATCGATGTTAAAAATATCGATATTTATAATCAACTTTGGATATTGGGAAATAAGGACCAACTTATTTGTGGAATATTATTTTATTTTCATGCCAACGTTTCGTCAAATAATTCTTGACTTCTTCAGGGCTCTACAATGAAAAATTCAGGAATTATTTGACGAAACGTTAGCACGAAAATAAAATAATATTCCACAAATAAGTTGGTCCTTATTTTCCACTATACAAAGTTGATTATTGTATTACAAGGACAAAAATATAACATGGATCGATATTTATAAATGATATATCGTTTTTTTAAGGATGTTTATATAATGATAACATAACGTAAAATTGTTAACTCTTTCCGTTTATAATCTAACGTCGTTATATTATAAACTGATGAAGTTCACAAATTTATGCTCGTGATTGAAAGAGTTATCAGTTTCTGTGTAAAGTTGTTGATTACAGACGGGATAGATGATAGCGCTATGATGAAATATCGTTTACTAATCATCGCTCATAAAGAGCAATGTATCATCGATGTTTTGGGTCTTAATAATGATTTTTATGAACGATATATCGATGTTTGAAAAAATCGATGTATCGTTTGCATCCCTAGTTTAAAATTATAACGACTTCTGTATCTTTGTAACGATTGCATCTTTCTAATGACTTCCAATTTTAAAAAAATAATTTATCACCATAACCGAAACATGTTAAGGAAGCAATCGATGCCAAAAAAAAAACTATTTTATAAACTCACCACACGGGAAAACTCCCTTAACAAAACCAAAGCGACAAAATCTGTTACAATGTTCTAAACTGAATATCTATATATCAACGCGATAAATATATATTGATTTCATAATTTTATTAAAAAAGTTCAAACAGAAGTTATATTTTATACCATCGGTGCATCAGATGATATAGCCGGAAGTTGAAAATATTGAAATATGAAGTTTTTAATTTACTTTTGTCGTTATTTATACGCCAAGTTGCAACACAAATATGGCTGTGAGGAAACTTTATCTTTACCTTTCTGGATAAACATTGAGGATATATTTGTAGCAAGAAATTATCTGCAAGTCAGAAATATAAATTTTTATTGCAGATACCGATAATATAGAATACATGATGTTATAATTTTATACTCCTAACATTTATTTAAGAGATATAAATAACTAAATCATATCTCTTCATTTGTTTGCTGTATTAAAATTCGTTTTTAATTATCAGTCAATAGAGTTTTACAACTTGCTAAAACATTTTTATTGCCCTAACCGCTATTCGAATCTACATGGAACGTTTGAAGTGGTTACGTTACCACACTGATAGAAGGATTTTTTTGTATTTAATAAATCAATTTATTAAAAACTTTTTCCGCTATTTTTTTGAGTAAAAGAAATATTTTTTTACTATTAACAACATTTATTAGTATGCAATGGATCTCTTTTTTATATTAAACAAATTTTTTTATTATTTAAAAAGCCTTATTATATTGAAAAAAATATTTGCTTCCACCAAATAAGATTTGGTAATAGTTAATAAATATTTTGTAGGCAGGTATTGTCGGTAGATGGTTGTACTTAACGTGTAGTTGCATATGAATATATATTGTAGAATACTTATGTGTAATCCTGAAAACAATCCTGTATTCGGTTTTATCACTGCAATAATATCTGATGGCAATATTATTTATTTTTGTTTTCAAAAATGTGTTACTATTGGACTAAATTCTCATATAAAAAGTTATGAAATACTATTACCAAAAACAAATGAATCAGAAAATTTGGTACTTATAACGTTCGATCAATATTTTAAGCCATTAAAAATTCATGTAACATCAAATGGTTCTTATGTCATATCTCAAAGAAGTATGATTTGACTTTTATGTATGAGTACCAACTTATCGATAACTATATAGTATTAATTATTATTTAATTATTTATTATATTTTAATTTTATTTTTCATTTATTTTTATCAAATTTCTAATTTTCTGTAATTTTAACAATTGAAATAAAATATTAAAACAATTTTTTGAGGAATTTCTTAAATATTAATAACCCAGTTTATAAATACAAATAAATCATTTATTAAATATTAATAAATTCTTTTTTAAATATTAATAAGTCATTTTTTACACGTTAATAAATCATTTATTAAATATTAATAAATATTTGGTTGGCACAAAGAAATAGCCGTTAATAAATGATTTATTAACTGTTAATAAATATTTGTTAAAGACCGATCCTCTAACAAATCATTTATTAACTATTAACAAATCTTTTTAAATACAAAAAAATCCTTCTATCAGTGCATTTGCATACAGCGTGTTTACTATTTTTGCCTAGTGTTTACAATTCGCAAGATTTTTGTGACATCAATAAAAAGACTATGTAAATTCTAAAAACGTGAATAGCTATTGCATTATTTCTTTGAAAAATCGAACATTTAAAGGGTTATATACAGTTAGAAGGCCGAAAAAAACCGAATTTTCCAGAATTTTTGCAGAGAAAAAATTTAAATTTATTGATCTAAAAATGTGTACACACATTATGGTACATTTTAACTGTATTTTAAGACTTAGTGTTAGAAGTGTTAGACTTAGAAGCTCCTCTCAAAAAAGACGTTTTGCGGTGACCACTATATCTTTGAACTGGATCCTCTGAATTTAAAAAACCAAACAGATTTCGTTAAAATAATGTTAAATCTTGTAATTAATAGAAGGAATAAGCAAAATATTTTTTTTTGATAAAATGACTGTTTCTCAAAAAAAAAAAAAACGATTTTTGACCAAAATTTTGACCCAAAATTGTATATAAAAAAATAATATTTATCGGTGAGAAAAAATCTTCGATTAATTACTAAGAAATATATTTAAGAAGCTCGTGTTAAAATTTGAGACTAATCGATTTAGCCGTTTTGGAGTAATGTTGGTCACCGACTTTGAAAACACTATTTTGAGAAAAACGCGTTTAAAGTTTGAAAAGCACTTTACATAAGATATGTTTTTTCAAATTTGAATGTAACTTCGAAAATATTCACCGGAACGATATGAAATTTTCTGTTTGTATTCTTAAATGTATATACATTAAGAAAAAAAAAATCAAAAAAAAATCGATTTTTTGAAAATGCTAACTGTATATAACCCCTTAATACCTTCGTCCCTATTTCGAAGAGAGGCTTCTTATCTTATATTTTTTATTCGCTGTGGTTGAAAGAACCTGCTTAGTTTTGTATTCGTAATTCTGTAAACATTATCGTTGGATTCTATTTCATCAAGCGATAAATCAGCTAAAATAATGATAGGAAATATTATATTATTAGTTGAGAAAATAAGTTTTGAGGGAATAGAAAAACATTTAGTAACTAGAATTAAATAGTTACGGATTATCTTTTAACTCTATTTTGTACAAATATGGTGTGGAAAGGGTAGAAGCACTCGACAAATTACAGAGAAATGGCAATTTAAATTTAACATGAGGTCTATGGAGTACGTTCACTCTAGTCATACATCTCAATGGATGAGACTCGATCTCTAATCGGTTAATTAGAAAAAATAGGTGATATTGACATACATTTTTGAATGCAAAGTAAATTTTATAAACGGTTGCGCAAAATTGTGTCAACTTCACTAGAATTTTTGTATAGGAAGCAGTAAAGTATCCTGCAAAAATATTTAGCAATCTTTGATCACTTAAAATCTAGTTTGAAAAAAATAGCACTTTGCCCGTACTAAAATATAAACAGACATTGAGCAAAACGATTTTACGACTGATTTTTCTTCTTCCAAATATAATTTAGTTTAAGGTTATTAAAAGTAATGTTAACCCACTATAAACGTAATCATAGTTAATAATATTTTCAAGTTAAATAATTTATTTATGATTTTTTTTATTAGTTTTACATCAATTGAAAAAACCATGTGATAAATTTTCAAGTTTTAAAAAGCCGAAATTAAAATGGTGAAACCTTCATACTATATAGGTCGTTTAAATTTTCAGAAGGAAAACACCAAGACGATTTAAAAAAGTCAAACGAAAAATACTCATAACTCAAATTAAACATAATTACTTGCTAACAAATGTTTGCTAATTACAAAAAAGCCTACATGTTTTATTAATAATATTATTCACATGCATTTTATCTACCACTATGTGACCGTATGTTTTACAACATATGTGAGGAAAAATGTTGACAACCGTTTGATAAAAACTTAATATAAACTGCGTTTAATTTATGGGAGCATTGTATAATGATTTCGTATTATTTTTCATGAGAAGAGAAAATGTAGCTACAAAAACCATGCAAGACTTAAAACCATCATTTTTATTGCACATTTGCAAATTTCGTGCCCTTTAAACGAACAGTATGAGCACTATATAATATGTAATAACATGAGAATCACAAAAATAATAATATTGTCGCTTTTGAGGAAAGGACTTACGTGAATACATCGACATATGCATATTATCTGGAAGACAATGAATTTCCGGACGTCCACAGTATTTCCATAAACTATGGGACGATGAAAACAATTAACAAATTAAGCCCAATAAACCTAATGCACGTGATCAAAAAATAATTTTAAATGTTTAAAACATAATGAAGCTGTTAATTTTTAACTTTACTAGATAAAATTTAAGAAATATTCACTTAAAAACGCAAAAAAAAATCGTTAAGTTCAAAATGCCTAAAACGAGCTCCTATTGGCCCAGCATTAAAATGATGTCACAATACAAAACTTCAAAATCCCATGGACGTATTTCTAGGACGGAAGTACTTTAAAACAAACGGAAAGGTTGTTTAAATCGTTTAAAGATTATGTTAATGATTTAAACCATTTGTAATCCATACAACCTCTAATCCTAAGGAAACAATTGATAGTAACTTTTAGGGAGTAAAAATGACGAAAAATTGTGAAAATGTCAAAAGTTGTGTAAATTATTACTGTTTCGTTGGTAACCGCTTAATGATCTATTTATATCTCGGTTTCAGTACGCGTACTGATGCGTACTGTGACGTCACAGAAAATCCATAAGCAAACTTATCGTTTTCGGACTCTCATTTGCTCATTAAAATTAAAACTTTTTTTTATCAAAATACAAGGTTTTCATGACTAAAAATTGTTTTTTTTTTTCATATTGATTATGTCCTTTATCGATTACAAATAAAAATGTGCATATGGTCTAATTAATAACGTGGTGAAATTTTATACCTTTCGAACGCCATTTATGAATCTTTAAGTTGAAATTTCTCTTTACCACATAATTTATAGAATTAATGGAAAATAAAACAACTATTATACAATGCGAGAGCTTTTGTTTTACTAAATGCATAACTTCGTTCTGTTAGAGAAACCCGAGACGTATAGGTAAGTGCCTATAGTAAAACAAAGCAATCAAAAACAGTAAAGAAAAATTATTCGCTTCGTTAAAGTAAAAAAATAAATGAATGAAAAACATTTGGTATAATAGCTTTAAAAATGATATTAATCAAATTATTTTTATTGCAACTGGCATATTACAAAAAATACAGCTTATTTATCAAAAAAATAAATAATATTGGTTGAATAAAAATTTACTTCTTTTTTCTATGAAGTTAGAAAGGAACTAATATATGAAAATGAAATCACCATTCCGATATATGTACCATTTTATGATAGCATGAACTACCGATATGATTACCAAAATTCGTTCTTTAATTTCAAAATGTAAAAGTTATAAAATATTTATTAATTGTTAACGCTGTAATAAAATCGTTTATTGGTAACTAATACGTGATTTATTTCGAAATAACGAATCGTTATCATATAAATAAATTGACTATCTTGCCGTGCGTCCGTGTAGAATGGGCTATGCGCATGCGCTCTGTTATCTCCACTTACGCATTCAAAACGTTGGCAGGGGTGTTCACTCACTAATGTATTTATTTGTGAATACGTATTTCGGATTTCCAGGTTTACAATATGTGAAAGCCAAAAAACATAATGCTAACTTATAAACTTAACTTAACCTTTACAGATATATCTACTTATCAGAGTTTAAATTTTTGTTTCTTATAATAAATCAACTTTGTAAACCCGGCATAAGTGTTTTGTCATTCCACCATATAGAAAATAAAGTTACTGATAGTTCAGGACCAAAAACAAACAAAAGGTCAGTTACTTGCTAGATTGCCATCAACATTATAAAATACTATAGACTTTATAAATCTACTCTACTTTGTATCTATAATATTTTCTGAATTACATAGTATTTTATAATACTTTTACATACCAATGGTATCAATATCTGTTTTCTCAAGCAATTTTTAATATCTATCTAATGAAACTTTTCCAGTAAATTTTATTTTTATTTTTTTTAACATTTTATATTTATTATTGACATTAATAGTAAGATAAATCAAGGATTACTAAAAAAAAAAAAAAAAAACAAATAAGTTGAAATAATAAGTGAAGGGTAGGAAAATCGAATACGATAACTCTTCAACTATTTGAAAGTTGATCTATCAAAAATTTATTGAAAAATAATTTCATTTGAACGTCACAAGTATTAAAAAATATTATTCAAAATTACAGAAGCAAAAAACCGAAAGTTAAAAATTAAGTTTTTCCCTGTGGCAAATTATATAATAGAGTTTTTCATAAAATTCCTTTCAAATATATTTTTTTTCAATATCAAGTTTATCATCATAAGAAAATCTTCAATCGGATTAAAAATATGTTTTTATTTTTCCTTCTACCAAAGACATCAAATAAAAATTGGCTAAAAAATTTATCCAGAGGCTTCGCCTGATCTTTGCAGTGTATAAAAATATATTAAAAAAAAACTTTTATTCCTAAAATAAATCCTTGAAGAGAAAAAAGATTATTTTTATGAAAAAAAGCGGAAATTTTAATTTCGAAAAGATTTTTTTTTTTGACTTAAGAGTTGTACACTTAGGTTTTAAAATTGAACTTCAACATAAAAATTTTCATATTAGTCGTTTGAAATACAGAAAAAAAATGTGGCTACCACATAACTTCCTCGTCACGGGACACGTTTTTTTGCTGCACCTGGTTTTTCTCATGTTTCATAAATATAGCAATTAATAAACAGGCTAAATTATTGATTTCCATTTTTTCAGATCTAAATCGACGTATAATGTAAAGGATATATCAGGATATGATAGACCAAATAAATTAGCAGTGTTTACTTCATTTATTTCAAAAGCAACGTTTCGTTGGTGTTATTCCAACTTCATCAGGCAACTTGTAAATATTAGATAAAAACACAGAGTTCCATGATTTATCTAATATTTACAAGTTGCCTGATGAAGTTGGAATAACACCAACGAAACGTTGCAATTGAAATAAATGAAGTAAAACACTGCTAATTTATTTGGCCTACTACATCCTGATATATCCTTCACAGGCTAAATTATGTTTTTAATTTAAATTTTTGCTCATATTTTTTTAATTTCTAGGCTCAAACCTATTGAACCACAAAAATCACTATCTTTTCATAATTAAACAATGAAACGTATATTATACGAGTGAGAAAGCTAATCTATATTTCTTGAACTATTTGAATTTCTCTCTGTCACATTTTCACCTTAGAAGAATTGATGTACTTATTTGGTTGAACTCAATATATTTCATCCATTGACAAAATAACCACAGACCAAATATCCCCAAACAAAAATATCCCCAAGACAAAAAAAAAACGTGACAAAATATCCCAACAATGGAATATTTGGCAAGACTACGGTTCTTTCGACACCACAATTTGAAGGTGAGTTCTTATAGATTTCGAAGAAGTAAATCGAAAAGAAAGAATACAAATTTGGATATATCGCTTAGTTTACGAGATTTCAATACTTAAAATTGAAAAGTGATCTTTTTTTCACTTTTTTAGATGGATTTCTCTAGATTTTAGGGAAAAAAATGTTTAAAACCCCTACTTCCCCTAATTTTTGTGCTAAAAAAACTAAGCACAAGGGGTTCAGAAGCAAAACCTACTAAAAGTCACTTTAAGCAACATCAATATCTGACAACGTTACATTTTCTACTTTGTTTTTAAATCAATTCGCGAATAAATTGGGTCAAAATTAATAAAAATTTCAAATATTTTTTTTTTGAGATTGAGGGACTTCGCGTTCCAACTTCCACCGAGGCTACGCCTCTGGAACCTTTGAGTATAGATTTGTGATAATATTAAACAAAAGTAAAAGAAAAAGGAAACCCAATGAAAAGTGAAGATTACATAAAGATGTTTTTTTTTCAGGAAAAGACCAGGATACCAAAAATAAGTCATAATAATAATAATCGAAGGATCAATTGTCGGGGATATTTTGTCTTAGTAACATTTTGCACAAGGATGTTTTGTCTGGAGATATTTGGTCGAGGATAATCTGGCGGAGGAAGAAGACGTCTAATACTATTTATCTATTCAAAATTTTATATGGCCATAATCCGAGCTGGAGCTTTAGCTGGAAGCAATGGAGCGTTTAACAATTTTACATGTAAGCAAATATATTTAAGTTTTGAGTTTCAATGACACAAACTTGCATTTGAAGCTATCGTTTAGTGATCAAAAAAATATGCTTATACGTTATGGTCCTAGTGGGTGAAACTGGAGCCTAAAATAATTTTGGATAATTTATTAGCCTTTGTTGTAACCCTTAAACGACGCTAATAAATACTGCTAGTACTTCATCATTAAAATAAGTTTAACAAGATTAGTTTCTAAACTAATTCAGAAAAATCCATAATTCCTATGTTTCTAAGTTTGGTTTTCAATAAATTTGAGTTGTGGCTCAATCGGTTTCACCCAAAATACCAATTTCATAACTAGAACACTTCAAACTCAAATACAAAATTACTGCTCTCTATGATTTATCGTTTTTGAGATTTTCCAGATACATACCAATAATACAATAAGTCAAAATAGATTCAAAAATGCTTAAAATAAACTAGAACTTCTTTCCACCTAGTAAAAGTACAAAGAAGTATAAATCGAGAAAATGTTATGTAACCTCGTTAAGTTTCATTTTAAATGGATTATTTTTCTCCGTAAACGATACAAGTCTACAAGCTTATTCATTCAGCTTTCGAGAGTAATGAAAGAATGACATTTTGAACAAAACCAATTAAATTGTAACGAAGCCAACAAATATCTAACTACAATCAATTATGCATCCAATCAGAGAGCGAAAGATGAAAATAGCGACATTGAATGTGCTAGACAAATGAAACGAATCGATAAATGTGAACGTAGGTATGATTTAAGTGTGCGTGGGTGTCGCTTTTAGCTCCAACCCCTTGAACACGGGGTTATATTTGTTCTCGTCAACCCTCGCCATTCTTAATCCACTACATCCTTCAGTCGGCTGAATGATGAATGAATTCCACCAAAGTTGAAATCAGCTCACATCCTGCCCTTTCACGCTTCACTATCAAGGATTCCAAATCCTTCGGAGTTTTATTTATTTATTCATTCATTCATCTCTTCGGCATGTGTTTATTTGTCGACAAAATGATTGATTTGAATAATAATATTAAGTATGTTTTATCTGGGTTCAATTAGAAAGAGTTTCATACTTTATTTGATTCTCATCCACTTGAAATTTCCATTCAATATGCCATGTATATTTTATAATACAACCATCAATTATCACTTTCGATGTGTTTGAATATTTATGGCTATCTTAATCTTCGAATAACTCATGCAAAATACACAACTGTTTAATATGAATGAGCTTTGAACTAATTAAAATTGATCGAAGAGTCGACGAAATAAACTATTATTCAATATACCCAAATCAGACCTACGTAAATTTTAGTTTCAAACATTTTTAGTTGCCATGTGTAAGTTTTTTTTTGTCACAAATTTTTTCTGTTAAAAACCACTGGTCAAATTACTGAATCTATTAGTTAAGGTCTGTTTAACTATGAGTAAGAACTGTAAGTAAGTTCCAACTAAGAAAGTTTTAACAGCAATGGTCCTCAACCCAAGTTCAATCGAACCTTTGGAACTCGGTAAGTCAGTCTCGCGGGTACGGCGGATATCATATCCAATACAAATATAAAAATCCAATTGAATGTTTGCTGGGATTTATATCAGAAGCAGACCTGACCAATTGGAATAAGAAACAAAACTGGGGCACAATAGTTACAGGACGCATAGGAACTGCTAGAAAGGCCCCCAGAACGAAGAAGAGGAAGAAGAAATGTTATCAACGAAAGGAACCACTTCTTGCCCTTTATAATGTTCAAAATTTTCAAGATACTAAGAATTTTCTGTATGTAAATTAGGAATTTCAATTTATTCTATAAGGTACGAACTAACGGAACTCTAATATTAGGACGCAAGTTTACATTTTCAGCGAAAATGTACTAAGATATTTTAATGTAAAATTAAGTGTCAACATTCCTACTAATTCTAACGACTTAAAGCAACTTAACTTAATTTTGTACTACCGCTGCTATAAAATTACGCCAATTCAGTTTAGGTCTCTTTTAGGGACAGAATTTTGGCGTAAGCCGAAGGCTACCTTAAATGAGGAGATTAAAAACCACGTGGATTACTTTTTGGCAACCAAAGGATAAATTTTTATGGACGTGGCTTAGTAAGCTTCTGCCAGAATGATGACAGAATATATTAAATAAAAATACTATGTAATTCAATAAAATATTTATACATTATAAAAAATTGTCCCTCCCCTTAAAGCGAAACTACTTCTCAGCAACTTAATATTAGGGGTACCGGAAAGTATTGTCGTTTTTTCAGTATACAATTAGAACAAAAAAAAATTTGTTACAACTATTGATTTTAAATCAGTGATATAATCAGGCTCGATAGTATCATCGTTTGGACATCTAGTGTGCAAATTTTTAATCCCACATTTGTAAAAATCAATTGGTTACTAAGGACAATATAAAAAATATATATTTTGAACATCACTTAAACTTTCACTTTGTTTACCACTTAATAAATGTGGTAACGATTGAAATAATAAGAAATCCGATGAAATAACTTGGGACGATTATGGTGGGTACGGCAATATCACCTCCCCCTTAATAAATTAGTTTTTTCAGGGCTTTTCTTCTGCAAAGGGGTCTTGAATTACCGTGTTGTAGCATAGAATTTTATCTGTTGACAGTTTTTGAACACTTTTGGGTATTTGACCGATCGATTAAGATTGATTGAGAATATTTGACAGCTCTTCGATTTTCTGGTATACATTTGGCAACATTTCCTCCTTTAACTTTTTTTTGGTTAAATTTTTTGTCATATTTCGTTGGTACCAGTTGAAGAAATGAAAATTATCGAATTTGAACGTAAAAAAACTCATTTGGCATTAATAAACATCTAATGCACTTAAATAAACATAGAAAATGTTTTTAGTAACTACTTTGCGTTGCTATCCTGTGAAATTCGAAGAGCATACAATACCAAATTTATATTCTTTTGGATTTTTGGTCCAAGCATTTCAATATAGATTTCGGAATAAAAATTATTTTGTAATTTTTACTAAGTTGATAAATTACTCTAATCATAAAATGTCTCTAGTACCACTTTAAAATGACTTATACGTAAATGAATGTCAATTAAATGACTATTGGTCTAAAACTACATCACTTTCCGGTACACCTAATAATAAAGGAAATTGAATGGGAATTATGATGGATTTCCAAAGCAGCCCTCAATATCATTTAGGTTGATTACTCGTGGTTTATAACATGATTAGACAACTAATAATATAATTCATTGGTACCAGTTGGAGAAATGAAAATTATCGAATTTGAACTTAAAAAAGTCATTTGGCATTTATGAACATATAATGCTCGTAGATAAACATTGAAAATGTTTTTAGTAACAATTTTGCGTTGCTATCCTGTGAAAGTCGAAGAGCATACAATACCAAACTAGTATTCCTTCGGGGTTAAGGTCTTACCATTTCAATGTAGATTTCGGAATAAAAAATATTTTGTAATTTTTATAAAGCAGGCCATTTACGGTTCGACTTTCGAAGTTAGATATAAAGTCGTACCGTAAATGGTGTCGTTGGAAGTTGGATGTCTAGTTGGACTAGTCGGGTCATTTAGGCGATCCAACTAGTAGTTCGACTAGCAGTACTGCAAGTTGGAGCATGAATGGCTTGCTTAAGTCAATAAGTCACTCTAATCGTACAATGACTATAGTACCACTTTGATAACTTATAAGCAGACATATGTCAATTGAATGACTATTGGTTGAAAAACGACATTCTTTTCCGGAACACCTAATACTAAAAATACTTGTAAACAGTATATTTTAAGTTAATCAATAATATTGGATGTTTTTTGTTTTCACATTGTGGGTTTCTGGAAACATTTAGTGACAAAAAAGAAAAGCGAAACAATGAGAGAATGGTCTTGAATGGAAGTGAACGAAATATCAATACTGAGAGTAAAATATTGGGCGAGGTAAGTTCAGAGGGTTTTTCTACCACGCACGACCGTGCGAGCCTATCAGACGCTCGGCCCACGCACCAAAAGGGATTCTCGCCGCTTTTCGCTTTTCCAACGCATATATATGTATATATACACGTAATAAATGGAATATACATATATTTATAGATAGACGTCCGCCGCCGCGCCGGTTGTAACGAATTCAGTGTGTAGGCGCCCCCAAAATTCATTGCTTTTTAGCACAATTACCCGAGCATCGCCCACGCACGGCGCTATCCTCTCGAGTCCCGAATTTGCCATTTTTCATTAGGAAAACGTCCCTCTCTGTTTTTGTGCAAACGTAATCAGCTGCTTAACTTATTTCTTCAGACAAGGACTGTAGATGCTAATACGTCGCTTTCAATTGGAGCAGATACAGTGATAGGCGATGGCAGTTTGATTTCGTTTTTGCCAAACTCGATTTGTGAATGGGAAAGCATTTCATCCCCCATGTTGGCGTCATCACCACCTACGTTCTCAAGGGACCCGTTCTTCTGTTTGCTTGTCTTCATGTCGCCTCTTTGGCAACAGGCCTGTTTTTATCAAATGCAAAACATTTCTATATTATACTCAATGGGTGGACGAAAACGTTCGTTCGTTATAGCTAAAGCTATGTTTGGAATTTTCTCATGTATTGTCACGATGAATGACTTTTACAAAAAGAAATATATATTACACGCCACGTAAAGTTTATGTTTAACATTTCCGCTGTTTTCTCTTGGATGAATTGTGTTGTGGGCGTTTGCTATACATTTTCTCTATTTTTTCCATCCTTTGTAAAGCCATCGTTAGACTTCAAATGAAAATATACACAATTAAGTATATTGATAAGAAATTTCTTCATTCCAAACATTAGGTTTTCAGAAATTAATTTCGGTTTCGGAAGGGGGGGGGGGCAGAAAAACTTTTTTTAACAATGTATAAAAATTTTATTGAATTATATAGTACTTTGATCGAATATATTTTGGCAAACGCTTGTTTAGTTCCACGTTCATAAACATTTATCCTTTGGTTGCAAAAACCTGATCCAGGTTTTTAACCTCTTCATTTAAAATAATTCTAAAGCTTTGCTATCTAGAAAATTTTGTGCAAACAAGAACAAATAATAATCCAAAGGTGCCAGATTCGAAGATATGGTGGGTGTGGCAATACAATCTATCTAACGGGCAAAAGTTTTTGGTGCGTTACCGAGTTTGTATGAGCTTTTTTGGACGGCGAAACCTTTATGTCAAATGAAGAGGTCAAAAATTAGCTGGATCATTTTTTTGCCATAAAAGAACAAAAATTTTATATATATGGAACTATACAACTGTCAAAAAATGGCAGTCGGTATTGGACCAGAATGGACAATATTCAATCAAATATTTATATTCAACAGGAAAATCATCTTTAATTTTCCACCAAAAAAAAACTTTGTAAAGAATCTAAGAGTAATAATTTGAACATTTTCTCTCATCTTAAAGTATTACTAGTTCTCTAATAATGTTATAAACCAGGGGGAATCAACCCAAATGATATTGAGGACTGCTTTGGAAATTCATTATAACTTGGTACATGTTTAAATAATTAAAGAATTTATAGGTAGGGAAGACTTTTTATTAATTTTCTTGACTTAAAAGAAAAATAGAGGGCGGCGAATTTATAGTCGGTCCTGGGCGGCAAAAACGCATGTAGCGCCACTGTGAGAGAAAATGCATTTATATTGGATATATCATAAAAAGAAATATGGAAATAGATTCAGAATAAAATCCTAAGCCAACAAAGAAAAAAAAAGAAAACCCTAACTTTAATTGCCTTATAAGGGCCAGGCAGCGCTGAAAAAAGTATAATTGCACGAGAAAATTCAATTTTTACCGAAGAATTCGGAAATTTTTTTAAACTGTAACTTCAATCCATGTTATATTTCTGTTCGTGTAATACAATAATCAACTTTGGATAGTAAGAAATAAGGACTAATTTATTTGTGGAATATTATTTTATTTTCGTGCCAACGTTTCGTCAAATAATTCTTGACATAGCCCTGAAGAAATCAAGAATTATTTAACGAAACGTTACGAAAATAAAATAATATTCCACAAATTAGTTGGTCCTTATTTCCCACTATCCACAGTTGATTATTGAAACTTCAATCATTGATTTTATTTTACAGTAATATTAACTCAACGTTTTTCAAGATAATAATTTTGCAAACTAGATCAAAGATTTGCGAAATTTTTGGACCAACTTTTTACCCAAATCTTCCCACAGACTTCAACGTTTTCGGGGTGAAACAAATCTATAAATTGCAACCTATAATTTTATTGTCACAACGCAATATCTTCGGGATCATTGAATATTGGATGTTTTGCATTGCGATTTCACAACAAATCCTTATTTATTGAAAATCAGTAGGAGTAGTTAGAAAACGGTTATTTTTCAAGTGGGAGTTATTAGTCATTTATAAACATTGAGTAATAAAAAAAATGTCTGCGACAGGCACTTCGATTTTATTCATTACCACATATTTTTTCCAACCAATCATAAAATTATCCAAACTTAGGAAAAATATTGTATATTCGTAATAGTCGACTCAGCATCAAATGAAACGATTTGTAAATTTCTAGAATTTTTTTTCGTCTATTTTCAATTAGAGTTCGCTTCACGAAAAATGTCTGAAAATGAATTCGAGTGTGTGTGCCCCTAGTCTATCATTTTCTACATTTTCTCTGGAAAACCCACGCACGAATCTTATGGCTTTTTGTTCGTCGCAATCTTCGAACGTTTCATTCATTTCCATTCATATGTCATTCAAACGAACTGAATCAAATGTTACCCTTCACACTGCTCTTTTCCGTCTCAAATAATCTCCATTCTAGGCTATTTTCCCACTGATACATACTAAAAAATTCCATTGAAAAAATATCCATTTATTTGAAGAAATAAAATTCGCAGAAAAAAATATATTCTGAACATTTACAAAGAAATACTTTTTTGCTCGTTCAAATTTAAATTGATGATTCAATCAGCGACAATATATAGAGGAATTATATTTTCTATTCATGCATAATGTGCCAGCTAAGTTTAATATTATTATTGTCATCACAGTTTGTGGTCAAGTGATTTTTGCGTTGGTTAAATAATTCCACATTAGATATGTGGAGAAGTTCACATGTGTTACATGTAGGTGTGTTTAGCCCATTATTGGAAAAACTTAACAACCGGTTTTTCGAATAGGCTCGATTATGTGCGCCATCTCTGCCCACTGAATCATTTTTGGGTTACATTCTATCATTTATAAACACTATATCACTTATAACATTCATTTTCTCGCAAAAGGTAAAAATTACTTTCATTTAAAATTAATAATTTTGATCGTTCAAAGTTTAACTTAACCTTTTCTAAATTACTTTGATTCAATATTTTATATTAGGCCATTTGTATTCAACAGAATCAACTGATTACTTTGGTTATAGTTCGGAATTCTGATTAACTAGTTATTGAATTTAAGATTTTTATTCGAGCTATCCGAAGAGTTCATAGTGGCTCAAGTGTACTTTAGCACACCCACAATCTAGCAACGTTACATTTTCGACTTTGTTTTTAATTTAATTCGCGATATTTTTGTTCATTCAATTCTAATATGGTATAATTCTCTCTTTTGTGGGTAAATTTTCATTATGGACCGATTTAATCGCGAATTAAATTAAAAACCAAGTCGAAAATGCAACGTCGCCAGATTGTGGGTATGCTAAAGTCCACTTGAGCCTTCATAGTAATTCAAATTACATTTATTACCTTCTTCAAAAGAAATTTAAGGAGAATTTAATATAGCATATATATAATAGTTTTTCTTTTTGTGCTATCATGTATCTAGTTAGTACAGGAGTCGGAAATCTTTATTGTTTACTATTCTAAATAACAGACAAAACAAATAATTAAAATAATCATTATGTCCATGAACTTTAATACTTAAAATTTGGGCATGTGATGCCACAAAGCTTTTAAACCTTAGGCCTCCCTGGCCTTTGTCACATGGGGCCATATTTTGTTGACTTATCCTCTCCCCCTGAATGTGTAACGTAATTTATGGATGGCCCCTTACCAATAAATAACGACAAGTATTGTTGTAAGCTCTTTTATTTATATACATCTTACATTATTTTTTTTAAACAACCAATAATCCTTCTAAAGAATTATGGAATCTAATCTTATAAAACACATGGTTCATTAGTCAAATATATGGCATATGTAATAAAGATAGCCACTTAAAGAGTGTAATTATAATACAGTATTAAATGTAGGATCTACTCCGCTATTATAGGATGTAGATTCTTTTGTGAATTATTTAAAAAATTAATACTAAAGAAGTTAGGTTTTAAGAGAACGTAGCTATAAAAGTAGATAAAAAACAACACACCTTAACCATCAAGTTTGCAAGATCGATGGATTTTACTGATACCAATATTATCAGAAAATGCCAATCCCGATATTCTAGCAATATTTTATAAGACTGCCATCCTATTTTTGTTTTCAAAACTAAAGTACCCTTTTGTCTATTTAAGTGTCTTTAAATCATGATTAAGTTGTATAATTAATAGCGAAAAGATTTCTCATTGTATACATTTTGTAGGCAAAATTGAAGAAGAAAAAACATAAATTATCAAATAATTATTATTTATTTGCTGAACGCAAACTTTGAAGGTTTGTTTTGAATTATTATTGCATTTTAATGAAAATCATTAACTCCCATTTACCTAAGTACAATACATCAACAATGATAATTCACTTTAGAGTATAATGTGGGATTACTATAACTACTTATACATACATAACTACCAGCTACACAAATTACGTTTACGTGCATTACGATGCACGAGGCTGCATGCTCAAAAACATATTTGTTAAACAAATCAGAGATTTAGTCAAAAGTCTGATGTCAGATTGTAAATTAGGTTTTGTGAAAAACAAGTTTAATGCCTCGTAATCGTGTAAAGCTACCACACTTCCTTATGTCATTTTACAAATTTCAGACAATCACGTTATATGCAATTAAGTGTAACGACTGTAGTATTGATAAAATTTCTGCGAAAGGAATTTTATCGTGTAAAATATGAAACTATAAACTATCAAAAAACACTTACCAGTTTATTTATTTTTAATACTACTACTGAGATTCTTTAATGATTTGTAATAGTAAGATAAATGGTAGATATATCAAGCGGTAATCAGAAAAATATGTGTCGCATTTTTTCGACCATAAAAGGCATCTAAAAACAAGAAAAGTTCTATTTGGAAAACCACGTTTCTATTCGAAGGCATTTCCATTGAAATGTAGTATTTAATAAATTACTAAATGCATTTTCATTTTGTTTCAGAGCACTGATAACTTTGAACTATATCTTATAGCCCATAAAATGCCTGATTTGTATCAGAATATAGATAGGATAGGGTTATTTGAGCAAAGCAATTTATATTTAGTAATGGAAAGAAAACCATAAAGAAAAAACTGGAAATGATGAATATACGAAACCTATCTACCAGATTTTACTCTAACTAAATAAGGATATTTAAGTTGTATTATTACAGACAGAGCCGGGTAATTTTTACCTCTTTGGCCCGTATTTCGGTCACAAGATTACCTAAATTTAATATTTGGAAAATATTTGCACATTAACATTGATAATGCAAATAGTTACAGTGATTTTCATTGTAGTTTATCGTTTTTCTTCTTTTTAGCTGCGCCTAAGACAGAAATCAACCGTATGCGCAACTAAAAAAAGTGACATTAAATGAAATAAATCCATTGATTTATATATGGATAGTCGGTATATATGGCGTAACCTAAAAAAAGGGAAAATAACAGAAGCATACACTGTGCCATCTAGGAGAACTTTATTTGGTAACCAAAAACAATAATCGTTAAATGAGTACCATTGAGCGCAGTCAACGCAAATAAGCGCTTGTATTTAACTTGCTTCAATTACCCATGCTGACACTTTCAACTTACTCAACAAAAGAGCTGTTGAATTTTGTTTAGTTCAATCGAGATTTGTGCTTATAATGATGGTACTAGCAATAGCTTTGAGCGTGGTATCTTGTGTACCTAATGTAGAGTGATCTATCCACTAAACTCATATCAATGTCTAAAGCGCGATTGAAATGTGTCTCTTTTTATCGTTTAATTAGAAATCCTCCATCATTGTCGTAATTGATTTGTATTCTCAATGGTTAATTTCATGGATATTATAGAGCTCTGTAATCGAAACTATCGGATACCAAAAATACAAATCTATCGGAACCTGCAACCGAATTTAATATAAAATTTCAAATAATTTTTGATTCGGTTGGAGTTACATTGAGATAAAGTCAACTTGTTATCTTTAAATATTTATATTTTCCATTCACGATTTCTAAAAACAAATCTTTATCTAAAACTATTAGATAATCCGATATATTTCTATACCCGTAACCGAAACATTATTCATAAATTTATTATCAGAAAAAACAACAAACTCATGCCGCTTTAGAGACAACAATATCTGGCAACGTTGCATTTTCTACAGTGTTTTTAGTTAAATACGCGATTTTTTTAATAATTCAATACTAATATCGTATAATTTTCTTTTTTATCGCAAATTTTTTGTTATCGCTAGATTTAATCACGAATTAGAAAAAAACAAAGTAGAAAATGCAACGTTGCCAAATATTGAAGTCGCTAAAATATCAATATTAACCATGAAACGTTTTTTGGTGGAATGATTGTTGGTGGGCACACATGAGAACCACTGGAATAGAGGACTCAAGGTTAACTTTATTTGACTCAGCAAACCAATAATCGGATATTCTCTTTCTCTCTCTGTCATTTTACTTGAACAAACTCGGCTGAAGCAAGGTCTGATGTATATTTCTTACTATATGGAACTTAGGTAGACAAATATAGAATCTCCGAAATTTGAGATGATTTCTAGGGCCACGAAGAAAACATTGATTGTATACAACTAATGCACTCTATATTACATCTCTGTGATTTCTAGTTAGCCTTTTTCCATTCAGGTTCCATGTTATATACATGATCAACGTAAGTAGACAGAGATGGAATCTCCGTTTGAGGTGATTCCTGAGGCCATGAAGAAAGCATTGATTGTATACAATAAGAACACTCTACACTACATCTCTGTAATTTTTAGTCAGCCTTTTTCCAATCCCTGGTTTTTATTGTTCATGGGGTAGATACAGAATGGCTTAATTAATCGGGTCTCACCCTGCACTTAAGAATGTACAAGTTTTACCCGGATAATTGCAAATGCAAAACTGATACAGATAAACCGAACGTGAGTGTATTACGTTTTTTTTTTGAACCATTAAAAGCAATATCGAATATTCGAAAAGTATACAGAGAAGTATGTGTAAAACGAGTATCCTGGTTTAATTACATTCATTTTTAATTACTTTTTCCTATTTCGTTTAGAATTTCATTTTTATCAAAGTTTCAAATGAGGATACTATTGGATGCATCTGGGCTTCGGTATTATGTTTTTATCATTTTTTTTATCTCTTATTTCAAACCAGCGCATATTTTTATAATAACTAATCGAAAAGCATCATATCACATTGCAAATATGGTAAAGATTCTTCATTTCATGTAATTTTTATATTAGAGATTCATTTATTTTTTTTAAGTAAAAAACAAAATTGGAAAATACAAACATACTTTATTTGAATCAAAGCTCTTTGGTCTCACCCCTATTTAAAGCTGTTACATTAAATTGAAAATGTGAGAAAAACAACAGATCGATATTAATTTATTATGCTCGTGATATTTCCTACAGATATTTTTCCTATCATTTCTAAAGTGTTGGCAAACAACTGGGACAAGTTGTAACAAAAATGTCAAGAATTATAAAATCAGGTCATCGGGAAACAGTTCGCTACTTACTTGAAAAATGATCACTTTGTTCGTGAAATTTTATAAAAATGAGCTTTTGTCAAAAACGGAACAGTATCTTGAATACGTTTTCATTAACGATCGCCTTCAAATTGCTTTTTATTATCTACCTACATGAAAAGGATATTTTAACGAATTTGAATTTCTCGAATATTGTTTGCGCAATTTTCTCGACAAGTCCTTGATGGGATTTATTGGTTCATTTCCACATAGGAGATGGTTTCATTGGCAATGATTTAAAAAGAAAATGATGTTTCACTTAGCGCTAATATTGACATTGAATCAATTTACCAAATTGGCGAGTCGCTATGTTTTTATGATAATTGAAATTAATGTTTTTATACGAATTTTCTTCATTTGGAAAGAAAATAAAGTTGTGGTTATCCGTCTAATAAAATAGAGTTTTATTTGAAAATAAAACCATATGACAATTATAAGAGACGAGAGATACCGAGAATAATCAAAAAATATGACATTCTGTGTAAATAATTACCAACGATAAATTCAACTGAAAAACTAAATTGAATTCTGCAGATTTTCTTCAATCTCGAAATAACTCAACAAAGAGTTGGTTGGAGAAAATATAAGCTGCTTTTCTTTCCACCAAAAAAAAAAAAAAAATACTTATCTAAATGTGGCATTCTTTTTCAGTACGATGAAGTTAAAAAGAATAGTAATATATGCACAATTTAATACTGGCATTTTTAACATTTTTGGAAAAAAAAAGGTAAATATAAATAAACAATTTACCAACCACTGCAGAAATGACGAAGCTTGGGCCAACCCTGGGTAAACATACCTTGGTAGCTCTATAGTATCTTGGTAGGTAACCTAGGGGTAGGATAACCTTGGGTTCGAGGTATATGAAAATTTGCTTAGAAATATTATTTGTTAATAAATCAATGATTTAAACTATAAGCATAATACAGAATATTTCTTTTTGTATTATAAGGACTTGTGTTGTATTTCAACTATAATTAATGGAGAGAAACAAAACATTAAAAACTAATAATAACAAACTTTTTTGTTTGCATTGTTTATCTGGAATTAAAATTTAAACAAAAAAAATAAATTCACTTCCTTCTCCATCCTTAACTTTTTCTTAATTGTTATTTACCTTCGCTACCGTAACGATTAAGGTTTTTAGTGACTCTAGGATTAATAAAAGTCAGTATTCAAGAAATATCGAAAATTGACTCGATTCGAGAATCGAACCTTATACCTACCGGTTTTGGAGCGGTCACCTTGACCACTCGGCCATTTACCAGTAGATCATTTTAACCTTTGTATACCATAGGAATGCGTGCATTTGATATCACAAAAGTGATGCGAATATCGGAATTGATGGTTATTTTCTAAAAGTACTTTGGCAACTTTATTACTATTGTTTGTTATTTTCACACCATTAACAGAAGTAGGTACTCCGATTGGGTACTTCCCAAAAAAGTGTTAGTAAAATTAAACAACCTAAAGTAAAAAAATCGACTACTGATTTTCAAAATACCATAAAATGCTTTGTTTATTAATAACATTCTTGTCGTGCACACTTAATATAGCATAGATCAAAACCAGCGATCAATAAGCCTTGTAACAGCCTTAATAAATAATCAACCAAACAATTTAAAAATAATCATCAAAATTTACTAAAAAAAACAGTTGAAAATTTTAAAACAGGGGTGTTAACTATAAACCATCCTTAAAAAAATAAGAGTTTAGTTTTCTATTTACCCTATACAGTGACCATCTAATGGCACAATCTATTACATAATAAGCGCATAAATTATAAATCATGCTTCCAAAATCTCAAAGATTGCGCAAGGTCTACGGGAACCCATTATCGTAATCATCGTAATTGATTACTTAAATATTTATGATAAATTACCAACCATTACATTCACCCAATTCAAATTGGAACAATATTTATTTCACATCTAAAAAACATTTCAAGCGTATAAATAATAAATACAAATATTTAAAATTATCGACTATGTGTCACAATCACATCATGGTAATAAGACAATATAGGCGGGTATAATATATAACTTGAAAATTAGCCGAGAACCGGGAAAACATTAAATTAATTAACTGATATAAACGATAACAGTGTATCCAAATGTGACATGTTTTGTTCGGAAATAAAACGATTGAGAATTTGATGGGATAAGTAATTAACGTTGAAATTAATAAAATAAACCTAATAAATACAGTATTGTTCATTGTATGTATCATAAAACACACGTGAGTAAGCTATTTTTTGCAAACATAATGGATATTTTTTACAAATTATAATATAAAAATACGTGGGTGAATAAAATGACATATATCGTGTTGATTATTAAAATAACACCCCCACATTTCAGACATTCACCGCCCATATGCACACATGAGTTTAAATTAGTTACCTCTACATAATGTGTACACGTAAAATACATTTGGTATATTTCAAGATTATTATATATTTACTATAATACCAATATAACAGCTTAATTTAGAAATTGAAATAAAGCGTGCTAAAATTACATGGGAATACTTGTACAATGTAATATTCTAATT
Organism: Sisyra terminalis; assembly: GCA_958496175.1. NCBI lineage: Eukaryota > Metazoa > Arthropoda > Insecta > Neuroptera > Sisyridae > Sisyra > Sisyra terminalis. Next base: position 29,555,524 of record OY292278.1, read on the forward strand.
ATTAGCATAACAATAATAACCACAATGATAATGATCTAATTATAACGAGAATGGTTTTAATTATAAAACAATTATTTATAGAATAACCTCTCGTTTTTCTACCAGAATTTCAATCGGGGTAGGCCAAGACCCACAGCTTTATTATAAATCAATTTATTTTTAGATGAAGTTTATTTGTACAATAGGAATTAAACCATTTTCAATTTCAGTGAAACATTACTGGGTAAAAGAGAAAATGATAACCATGTAAAATGGAAGTATGAAAATTGATTTACTTAAAATTTGAAATTTTTAAATAATCATTGAGAAGAAACATTACTTCGAATACTCCATACCGGAAAATCTTGGTAAAACTAATATGTACCATAATAGTGATTTTTAACTTGGATTTCATTAAACCCCAAGGATTCGGTAAGTCAGTCTTGCAGGTTCGGCGAGTTCTTAATGGTTTCGTCCATTTTGTTCACTTATGTATAAATATATACCTATGTTTTGAATTTCAGAAAAATTATATTTTATTTTTTCAAACAAGTTTGGTGCATACATATATGAAACAGGCAAGTATCGATACCACCAAAAAAAGGTTAAGAACCACTGTTTTAATTTTTAGTAAGTCCTGAGAAAAGAACCAATATATATCAAGATAAAAAATATTGATATTGATTGAGGATGAATTACTAGCAGCTACCCGTGAAATATTCACAACCAACACTGACACGACAACCAAATGCCAAGAATTGGCAATTAAATGAAATCGAAATCACAGTTGAAACAACTAACAACAATGGTACCAATGCTTCAATGGTTTAAACTAAAGTACCAATTGTACTAATTTTTCAATCACTATAATACGTCAATATATTCAGACTGATTCACATTTCAAAATACTTCAAAGGACGTAATTTATTTTTTGAAATGAGGCAACCTACATAGTTAATATATCTTGGGGGATACTTTTCCTTATTATTTTTAAGAAATAATATATTACCTAAAAGAAGTGGGAAATTGTGTTGTATCTTAATACTAAATTTCATAAAATTCAGTTGTTCGGTTTTTTAATTATAAAAAGACACACATACAGACGTAAGAATTTTATGTATTAGTATAGATTTCAATTACTCAACAAAAATTATAAAATTTCAATTAAAGAATTTGAAGAACTCCCATTTATCGTTTTTATAGAATGAACCTAAAAAAATATTTTTTTGACATTTGGATAAGGAAACTGTATCATGAAGAAAGAAATAACGTACAGAAAGTGAAAATAAATCTTATTGATGAATTGTCCAACTCAATTATCACTAAAAGTACTAAAATCATTCATCACTTTTTATGAATCAATTGTGTAATCGCTTCAATTATTAGAAGCAAAAAAAAAGTATAAGCTAATAGGATCAAGCCTACCTGAGTATTAACGATCGTATGTTAACATTAAAAAGTTACGTGCAAAATCAATATAATTATATAATAAAAACATAATGAAATACTTCAAACAAAGCTCAATTACATTTCGAGTTCAAGGTTGAGCAACCCGAACAATTAAATAGAATAAACGCTCTTGGCTAAATAGATTTTAGCTTTATCTAGGATTTATTTCTGAATTCAAGCCGTACAAAGCCATTAACGTTTCCGCGACGAAAAAAAGAAGAATACTTATTTGCAACGAATACAAGTGCGAGATAATTTCTTTAAATTCACTGCTAGAAAATAAACTAGACATTTAGACTGGCAATTAAACTTGAAATATCTTCGTATAGCTATAGTTATTTTCATTTCCCCTGATAGATGATCAAGTTTACGAGAAGCCTAAGAAACTGCAAGAGTGAAAGAGTGCTAAATTATGTGTAAATTCATTATATAGGTTGTTTTTAAAATATTAACAACATACCAATCACAAATTGTGAAAAAATATCACAGGTTTGACATACTAAAGTTTAAGAAGGATTAGAGACCTGGACGTTATGGAGCTAATTGGGGGGGGAGGGGCGTTAAGAGAAAAAAGTTTTAGTTTAAGGGTAAGGGTAAAACAAGAAAATATTTAAGTGCCATTTTTTCTTCAAATAAATTCGGTAAAAGCCCTAAAAATATTGAATTTATTACAAAAATCTACACGATTCCTAAATAGCAGTAGATAATTTTCAATCAAACTAATTCCAAACTAGGAGAACAAATTGGTAATATTACTGCCATCGTTATTCGTGCACGTATTATACAAACAATTAAAAACTTTGGTGCCTACAAATTGTAAAAATTCAAATCTCGAACAGTTCGTAATATGAATTTGTTATTATAAAAGGATGTTATATAATTTGGTCAGTCAAAAAAACATGCCTCATTTCCTTTTCCTAAAACAATTATTACATAATACAAATTTCCTTAACAGGTAAAACTTAAGGTTGTTTTAAAATAACCGTTTTTATTATGTTTTCTCGAACTAAGTATTAGGGGCACGGAAAGTAATGTCGTTTCTGATCCTATTCGTACGATGGAAACGACATCTGACGGCTGTGCTAGATTATGATAAATTATCCATTATGTGGATTTATTTCCGAACTTTTAAGTCATCGCTTTTAAAAAAAAGACAAAATATGTATAAAACAGGAAAGAGTATTGATGTATCAGTGCTTTCTATGTTTATTCCGACATATATAGATAAGGAGAGGTAGTATATATAAATTTTCGCAATTAACAACGCAACAACTATTATGAACTATTATATTTAATGTTGGCCTGTTTAGTTACAAGAGCATTACAAACATATTTTAATGAAATTTCGACCACTATTAGCGCTGCAATCGATTCAGTTATCCCCACTATGACTTCGCTCCCGACGAATAAACTTTTAATTGCCATTATCGGTTTATAAGTTATTTCAAAATCGTACTAAAAACATTTTATGATTACAATGACTTGTTAACTCGTAAAAGATTAGAACGAATTTATTATTCTGAAATCCACATCGCAATTGTTAGACAAATTTCCGAAGGAATACAAATTCGGTATTGTATGCTCTTCGAGTTTGACAGGGTAGTAACGTCAAGTTGCTACCAAAAACATTTTCAATATTTATTCTGTGTTTTAATGTCGAAAAATGGCATAACTTTCCGATTCACTTATTACTTTATCATATACAACAAATTTTCCATTTTGTTTTGGGCTTATTTGGGGTATTATCGAAATCGCGGAAACCAAAAATGTAATGTAATGGCCTCTTAAAGTGGAAATAAGTATCTATTTGGTCTTCTAACTAGAAGTAACGCAAAAGATGGTCAGTCCTTAATATTTGATGATATAAATTGAGAGTAGTTGAAACTTTAAACACTTTTTTAACAAAAGTAAGAGGAAATACATATTTATCTCAAATAGCAAAGTGACAAACGACAATAAGTAAACAACTAGAAAATATCGACATTATAAACTTTGTACAATTCACTATGTGGCAACGTCTCTTGCTCTACTGTGTTTTTAAGTAAACGGGCGAACTAATTAGCAAATTTGGTGTTAATTCAATTCTAGCATCGTCTAATTTCTCTTCTGTTGATAAATTTTCATTATGGCTAATTTATTCGCGAATTGAATCAAAAACAAAATAGAGAATGAGACGTCGGCAGATAGTGACTTGTATAAAAGCAACTTGTACCAAAAAAGCTAATGTATTTTTCTTATAACAAAATTGTAAACCTTTAAAAGTACACACTGTACTTCATAGAATCGATTAAAACAAGGAAAACTTCTACCAATTTTAAATAACAACTTGTGATTTCGCTAATGAATCTGTTTAGGAAGTTTTATATCAGGTTAAATGAATTTGATTGATTTTTAGTTTGTAAAAAATATTGACAAGATATTGCCTGAGGATAATTAATTAAGTCATCAAATCCACATTAGTTTTAACTGATATTTAAAGATATCATTTAAATACTTTAATATGATAGTTCGTTTTGCAATCATGTGTTTTTTTTTGCTTGTTTTTATCGTTTAATATGAGGTAATAAAAATATAATATTATTACGATAAGGTGCAGTAAAAATAGAAAGAAAGACGGTGGAAAAGTATTAAATTCTGTTCGTTATTGTAAAAAGGTTTGTCTCTCCTTGACCTTATAGGAAATGCGATAAGACGACCATTCAGATTATAATTTGTCATTATATACGAGTGTGTTGCAATAATTTTTTTTCTATTGCAAATGATATGGCATTAAAGTTTTTGAAATATTGTTTTTAATAACTTAGAATCTTAATAGCTATTTCTAAAACGAATAAAAAACATAGACAAAGTCAAAAATTGTATTCTCATTATACTTCATCAGTATATGCCACAAATTTATTAAGTGCAAAAAAAATATAATATATTTTATTAATAACATTTTCCACATTCAGATGTTCCTTGGACTCTGCAACCCTTTCATTACTAGTAAAACAATTTTTGGAAAAATTACTACCTATACTGAAATGTAGACGTAATTTAATTATTATTCTCTTACTGGTATGATTTGTTATGTTATAATACTAAGAGAATCTACTGGTGGCCGAGTAGTCAAGGTGACCGCTCTAAGACCGATAGGTGATGGGTTCGATCCTCGTATCGGGCATATTTTCGATATTTCTCGAATACAATCTTTTATTAACCTAAAAGTTGCTAAAGACCTTGATAGTTATAAAGCGACGATAAATAATCGTTTAAAAAATTCTAAGAGCCGGTATTTTCACTAATGGATAGATAAACAATATATACTTAAAATATTTATTGAATAGATAAAAATATATCTATTAGATAAATACTACAACTGTCACTATTCTGTTTTCTCATGTTTTCTCTATCCTCCGGATAAAATATTATATAAGTAATAAATTTCACTATCTAGTCTAGATATAAAAATACTAGGGTCGTACACTTAGGGTCGGTATTACAATATTTTTTATAAATATTGGCATTTGTTTTCCAGAAAAAAAAAATATCTAGAGGATAGAGAAAACATGCGTTTTTTCACCTTAGATGTGTAGAATTTATCTACCAGGTAAATCTTTATCTACTTAATAGCTATTTTAAGAATATGATTTTTTTATATATGAGTGAAAATACCGGTTTTAAGACACGTACAATTGCATAAATCAATTATTATACATAAACTTTAGTTTCCAAATTCTTAAAAATCATAGGCTTCAAATATATTGAACCATTGGTAGAAGAAAAGTTAAGGAGATTTCTCAGAAACAAACTGGGTTGAAATCGTGTAACGAGCAAGATTTTAATTATTTCTTGTTTTACAGATTTTTCTTAATCCTACAATCATCAAGATCCTTAAGACCTTAAAAATATGGTAAATAACCGTTAAAATTATATTTTTTGTCTCCCACTATACAAAATATCGAAAATGAACAGGCGGAATTGTGGCTAAAACCACCTCTTACTCTTTCAACCATCTCTTTTGGCTAGATTTGATGTTGGCAATCCTGCTAGTGACTAAACTAATTATGAAAATAGAAATTGACATTCCTGCAAGTTCCGTCGTTTACAACTCTGCTTGATTCTACTAATAGGATAAGTGCAATTTTTTACCCTAGATTTTTTATAACCTTTTTTTATTTTAAATTCATAACCAGTTAATCGCTAGTCAAATTATAGCGACAAATTTAGCCCAGCAGGTTTTTTTCTGCAAGACAAATTCCCTGACTTCCCAGGTCGAAATTCACTTTTTCTCCCTGACTTTGTTATAAAATTTTATCGACCTTAATAAATTCTGTGTACAAGATGATGCAAAAAAAAACAATTTCTTTTTAGTATACTATTGAACTTACAATATTTTGTTATAATTTTACAAAAGAATTTTTATATAACATTTTTTTTTTGGCAATAATGGTTATATCTTTTCAAATCTAAATACTAATCAAATATAAAGAAATTAAAAATTTACAAAATTTTTGGTCCATTTCCCTAACCCAATGAAATTCCCTAACTTTTCAGATAACCCAACACATTGTGCATTTCGCTAGTTACAAATCGAGCAATGTGTAAAACTGTCTTTACTCGCAAAGTAAATGAAGAAGGCTTTTTTCAGAAATGCTAATTGATATTTTTCAAAAAATATTCTTTGCTGCTACTACTTTTACTCATTTCTTGTATAAAGATGGCTGTATTGTATAAAGAGAACTGACCAAAGCAATTTTGGAAAAGTTAAATGAAATTTGATGTCTCTCGAAACCAAAATTAGCTTATTTCCCTTACCTCATTTATAAAAAAAAGAACCTCGGCTAGAAATTTTGATAAATTTTGCTTTGAAAATGTAGGTATATATCTATATTTTATTGAACTTACTCAATGTATAGATTCTTAACATAATATACTTTTTTACGATGAAGTCTACATCATTTTCAATCTAAATATTAACCAAATTATGAAGAAAATAAAAACATCCAGAATTCCTTAGTAAGATCTCTGCCTCTTCTAACGTTTCCCTCGACCTAAAATTCCCTATTTTTCTATACTTCCCTAACCGCTATACAATCTGGCAAAACTCTGGTATCAAGATATTACATGAAATATCATAAATTTTTAAACGCCCTTACCAAAGGAAAGCTTCCATCAATATATACTTATTTACGATGAAATCTACATCTTTTCCAATCTAAGTACTAATCAAATAATGAAGAAATTAAAAATTTCCAGAATTTTCCTGACATTTCCCTCGACCCAATGAAACTCCCTAATTTTCCCTAACCGCTGTATAATTCACCAAAACTCTGGTATCGGGATATGAAGAATAATAAATTTGTAAAAGAAAGCCTCCTTCATTCGCTTTACAAGCTAACAATGCCTTTGTCATCTTCGCTATTTTGTAGCAGTGGCATAGAGTTGAAAAATAGAGTTACATTGTCCATTCATCCATCAATAGTGTTGATAACTTTTATTTTCAGTTACTTACTAGCAAATTAATAATAATGTTTGAACAGATTAAAAAATCAATTTGATAAAAGTAATTAGTTTTAATTGATTAAATGCTACTTGCAATTCTCATTTACTGATAAAATTAAATGTTATTTTTATTACGCATCTAAAACATGTATTGGTAATTCATAAAATATTTCTTTAATTCATAATTTTCTAATTTAAATTTTTCAATTCGATTCCGAGAAATGAATATTTTTGAAGAAAAAAAAATTATTTAAGAGTACGTTTCCGGTGGCATTGAAATCATTATTTACTTGATAAACTTGTATTGATTTTTGATATTTTTTAATCAATAAAGATTAAATTTTATCAGTTTCGTTCATTCTTTTATACATATTTTCTGTCCGATTCGAAATCTCAATGAAATTCATAGAAATGTTGATAAACATTTTCCCCGGAAATTGCACTATTTTGGATGATAATGAGAGAAAATCAAAGGAAGCATTGATATGTTTTTCGAAGAATAACGAACGAAATGGAGGAGAGACAAGAAGTCGCACTTTAATTGCAGTGTACCAGTGGAAGAGAGCTGTGTGTTGGGAATTTCCAGGAATGTGGTGACTGAACTGGGCTACTACACCTGTGGATTTCAATACATGCGAACGTCAAAATCGTGAAATACAAAGCTGGTTCAGAGGCAATGTTGAGGTTGGGAAATGTTGGCAGCTTTTTTTTGAAATTGGCGCTGGATTTGGAAGTTATAGATAAGATTATTGGGAGGTTTTACGTACCTTCAAGACAAACTACCCGACATCCATCTTGGGTTAATCTTCGCAGAAGAACACTCAATATTGAATCACTGGGATGAATGTCGACCGAGTCGTTATACAAAACAAATACGTTTTCCTTGTATGCACTCGTGATTTTATTTTTCAACTCGCGACACTTGATTGTCGACATTAAATCAATTTTTCCTGCTGCTAATCGCCGCAACATAATACTCGGAATGGAAAAGTTAACTGCATCGCGAATATGCGATTCGCCGTATTCATTGGAACTGCGACAATCCAAAACAACAATCTTATCCGAATTGCTCCTCAACTCCGACAAGAGCCATTCCTTCGAAACGAACTCGTAGTCGTTATTATCGGCCGTCTTAGGCATTTTCAAATTCTTCCGAAAATATCTAACCAAACGGAAAAACGTTCAAAACGCCAACGAATTTATTTACTTATTGTTTTCTCTATTTTTCAATGAAAATGACAAAGCTCGCATTTAGAAACATCTTAACTAACAAGCATTTAAAGTTCCTAGACTAGCTTCCTGTTATGATCTACTCAATTCAATCACACTAAATGCGGTTTCCTACACTCAAAACAAAAGTAACGTCCAACACGGCACACCTTACAACTCAAAATGAATTTATCGTGAACAAAACGCACCTAGTTGATTATACCATTCACAGAGTGCGCCACTATACTGAATATCCTTCTTCGCCTATGGTGATTGGAGCTTAGTCACGTGAACGAAAATAAACCAGCCAATAACATTGCCCCGTTGAACTTCATTGATAGGCATTATGAATTCAATTTACTCCGACCAAACACTCCACATACGTCCCTTACACTATCTCACTCTCACTCATCGCATCACAAAAAAATAAAAAATACGATTTTAAGCGACGAATTAAATTGAATACATTTTTATATATGTATTTACTATATACCGCGTGGGCGATTATGATGACGGGTACATACGAAAAAACAATGACGTCATCGTATGAGCCGTCATTGATTGAACATTCGGTGCGTGATACGATTGAAATCAATTTTAATGATAGATTTGCATGATTTTGCACATGAACATTTATTTCTATTATTATTGAACTAGGTGGAGAACGAATGTTTTTAATGTGGTGGTGTGAAATGTCAGCGGGAAATGTTTTAAAAATAGATAAATGGGGGCAAAACTGTCGAACAAAGGATATTTGAAAGGATTTTTTTTTCCATTCTCGAACCGTAATCACTCATCTGGTATCTGATAGCTATGCTTCATTCATACGCGGCCAATTTGTGCTGCCTTGAATTGTGGCCACAAGTGAAAATGTTTATTCAATTAGTTGAATGATTTTATTGGAACAATCTATAAATCTTATATTAAGAGCTTTATTGATAAAAAAAAAACAGATTAATTAATAACTGATACTTTTCAACGATAAAAAACGACCGTATTCGACTAAATAACAGTTGCTTCGAAATAATGTCTAACAATAAGAGCTAGAAACATTCATTTCTTTCCCATTCTAGCTCCAACAATGTTCACCCTATTTCAGGGACGTATATAAAGGGGGGCTGCAACCCCCCCTCAAATCTTATGTCACATAGACAATTTATAATAGTTACTAATATATAATTTTATGATATATGGACGTTAAACTATAATAATAGTAATAACAATTTTATGATAGGTACAAACGGCTGTTAGTGCTTTAATTGAATGCAACAAAGACTTGTTCCCTAATATCTATACCCTAATGAAAATTTTAGCTATTTTGCCAGGTGTCAATAGCTACAGAGCTGCAGAAAGTAATTTTCAAATCTACGAAGTATAAAAAGTTACTTGACAAACCCTACTGCAGAAAACCGGTTAAATGAACTTGCATTGCTTCCAATACACAAAGATATACACATAGATGACAATATAGTTTCGGATAAGTTTGCAAGTATTCCAAGAAAACTTAATTTTGTTCTTTAACCATTTTTTATTGCTGACTAAATAATTTTTATTAGTTATTGTTTTTTAATTGATTGTTAAAAAAATCAAAATAAAACAATATTTTTTGGGCTCTAGGTACGACTGAATTTTGTATTTCAACACTTTTAAGCGTACTGTAAGGTCAAATGGGAGAGAAAACTTCTTCGGCAAATTGAGTAGCACATAATTCACGAATCACTATTTTAAATGTAAAGAAAACTTCTAAAACTTCATTATCAGTTAAAACTTATCGAATGAAATCTTAAGGTGCATTTTTTTGCAGTCGCTAGTCGCTGATTTCTAGCGAAAAATGTGACCACGTGACTAAAATGTATCATGTGCGCCATCTGCAAAAAAGTAGCGATATAGCTAAATTTTATTTAGCCATTTTTCCGGATTATACCGATTCTACCAGACATGATTTTCTTTATTAATATATACCATTAATACATTTCCAAAAAGAGTTCATAATCGGTACATTTATTATTCATAAGCTGAATATTTACAAACAAGTATTAATACTTATTACTCGAAATTAAATTTGCATGTACCTATCAATAAAGTATATCGATACACTGATATTCAAAAGAGAACCAGAACAAATTTGTTCGACAAATTTCAGCCCACATGTTACGTTTTAGTCATGTGACCACATTTGTCACTAAAAATCAACGACTAGCGACTGCATGAAAATGTTTCTTTACATTAACTCTCCAACTTCCTTGTATCGTTTCTTTATACTATTGTATAGCGATTCATAGAATACACCTTCTTTCCAAATTTCATCTTTTTAGCACTGAAAATATTAAAGTATTAAACAATAGTTGTTGTAACGTACGGAAAGATGGACATGACCAAATCATAGAAATTCCATTTTTTACTACAGAACTCTAAAAATTAAATAAATACCTCGATTTCTAGGTGAAAAAGAAGAACATTTCTTGGCTCATGTCCTTTTAAGAGACGTCAATATCTGGCAACGATGGATTTTCTCGTTTGTTTTTAATGTAATTCACGATGTTTTTCTTAATTCAATTTTAATATCGTATAATTTTCGGCTCAAGTCCCTTTTAGAACAGTCAAATCAGGCAACATTGCATTTAATAAATCGATCAATAATAAAAATTTAGCCACAAAAGAGAAAAATATACCATATTAGAATTGAATTAACAAAAAAAAAATGCGAAAAAAATAAACAAGAGAGAAAATGCAACGTTGCCAACTATTGAAGTTCCTAAAAAGGACACGAACCCCATTCTTTATCGTAAGTTTCTCAAGTTTACTCTCAAATGTTAAATTATTATTATTTATGATTTTTAGTTCTTAACTAGTTTTCAACAATTGAGCTTCAGTAACACCAACAAACAAAAAGTCACCTACGGAGTTAAAACTTTTTCTGGACTATATTTTATCATTATCAGTTTATTGATTTCGTCGTAAAGTCTGCAAACATACACATATTCCTGTTCGAAGATATATCTATTTCTTTACATTTATTTTTTAAACAACAATTTTTCAACGTTAATTTTTATGATTTCATTATTGCAAAAAAGTTTTTGGGTGGAAAAAATACTAAATATCCTTTACATTGGAGGAAAATTATATCTATTGTTTTTCGTTTTTCCCCTTTTTTTAACTAAAAAATCAAACAAACAACAGTCAATCATTTTATAAAGTCAATAGTTTAAAATATAAATCTATAAATAAACTATACCCCTTAGTTAATATACACTGTATGTTGTCATTCAATTGTATATTTTAAAACTTTGGTTGTTTGGGTTGATCCTGTATAGTTAATTAACGCAAATAAGATGAAATAGATAAAACATTGTATATCCCCGTCAATGCCCACACAATCCCACGCACAATATCGTATTATTTTCGGAATTTGCTGTTAATGAGTAATGCCTTCATTATTCTATACATAGAATAATTGGATAAATAGCAAAAGGGATTGTCAGTTGGATGGGAAAGTACCAAATCAATTTTAACAAAATAAATTGGTTTATGTAAAACAAATTTATTTTTGCCGATAAATTTTTCATGGTTTAAAGTTTAAATAGTCGCTAAATTCTTTTTTTTTCTATTATTGTTTACCATCACTTTATAACTACCAAGGTTTTTAGCGATTCTAGGGTTAATAAAAATCCTTAAATCGAGAAATATTGAAAATTTGCTCGATACGAGATTTGAATCCAATACCTATGGAGCGGCCACCTTGACCACTCGGCCACTAGTAGGTTGATTGCTAAATTCTTAAAGATAAGTTAAATCAGCCAACATATCAAATTACGACTGGGTAACAATAGCTGGTAGTAATCAACTGTAAAAATAAATAGTTTATTTTTCACTTTGTATAGTATTTTGGTGTTTATGTAATCGTTATATTTGGTATAAAAGTTGGGGGTTAAGGTTGCTTGAATCTGGAACCGACTTGATTGTACATAGAATATAAAGATACCATTTTAGTCGGTAGGTATAAATTACAAAGATTACAAATAATGAGAATGCTTTTAGTAAGTTTTTGCTCTAAAATTTTAAAACAAATTAATAGTCATTAGGTTAAAGTTAGTATTGCCAACAAATGCTAACAGTAAGTCTACTCCCCACAAAAAACCTCTACTAAACTTCCTAGCATCATAGCATCCTACCTACCCCCCAAACATAAACAGTGCCATATCCTTTCTAAAAGAAATGCAAATATACAACAAAATATAACGACATCCCTTGGAATTTTGATTCATTGAAGACCTTATAAATAAAAATAAATTAAAATAAATAGTCATGACTAAATTTTTTTCCTACGGGGCCTATTCTCATATCTAGGTAGTGACATTTATCTCCCAGATAAAGTTTTATACCTGGTAAGTAGAGAAAACACACGTATTTTCACCTAAGAATAGTATTATATGTAGGATAAATATATAGCATTTATTCAACAGATAATTTTTTATCTATTACATGATATCGTAAGAATACGATCCACCTATCCTTGAGCAAAAATACCAGCATTAGATAAAATATCGCTATGCATCTAGATTTGTTTATAGTCGATTGTTACAATTCAAATGTATAATTTATAACTTTTGAACCAAAAAACCAAATAACTATCTATTTAAATTCTTTTTGTTATAAAATAAAACTGTGTTTTTAATTAAACTACAAACTATCATAACAGCTTTTTGTATACAGTAGAACCTTGTAATAAAGTATGTATAATGAGAATTTATTTTGTATTCGTTGTATTTTAGGGGCCGTTCATAGAATACATTAGCATACAAGGGGGGAAGTGGTGTCAGTAGAACAGGGAAACGTGACGATTTGGAAATCGCAGTTATAGAAACATTTTTACTTTTATATTTTCGACAGTTTAAATTATAACTTGTTATATTTATTCATGTAATTGGAAGAGTTTATTTTTCGTGACGTAATATTTTGGGGGTGGGGGTCACAGAAAATGTAACGATGGGGGAGGGGGATCTAACAAGGTACAATTTTGAATGTTGTATTTTCTGAACAACCCCTTACACGCGGTGAAGATATTTTTTTTGATGATTATTTATAGATACACTGCGATATTTTTGGTTATGAAACCATTTTTTATTAGTTGTTCTTTTTTATATCAAAAATTTTGGCTTAAGTCCATTTTAGCACACCCACAATCAGGCGACGTTGCATTTTCGATTTTGTTTTTTATTCTATTCGCGATATTTTTGTTAATACAATTCTAATATGATATACTTCTCTCTTTTGTGGTTAAATTTTTATTATGGACCGATTAATCACGAATTAAATTAAAAACAAAAAAGGAAAATGCAACGTTGCCAGATTGTGGGTGTGCTAAAATGGACTTGAGCCAAAAATTTTGCTACCCAAAAGTTAGTTGCAACAATCAACTACAAATAAATCTGGGTATATAGCGACATTTGTTATTAATAATTTTTGAAGTACATATATTTTTTGGGGATAGTAAGTTTTACTGTAAAAAGTTTCGATACAACAATTATTCTCATCGTTCTATCAGCCAAAAACGGTATATCTACAATCAAGTCGATAATCAGGTTCAGGATTGAATTATAATCTTGAAAAAAAATGGTAAAAAAACGTATTCAAATTGATCTTGAAAAACATTAAGATAAAGTAATTTTTATCGCTGATTAATCAAAAAAATTATTTGGCCTTTTCAGAGATCTAATTAGTCAATCTAAACACCTGGAAATAGGCTAACATCCTAGAGTCTATGAACTGCTACTATACAATGTAGTGACTGACGAGGGTATTAGGTATTTAGTTGGTTTACTTAATTTTGAAATTGGTTATGATTTTATTAAAATCTTTGAATATTTATTATTTTTGAAGAAAATTTACTAGTGTAGGTTTTTATTGCCATCGATTGATAATACTTCATTGTTATGATAGAGTATTGGTTATAAGTTTATATAGGTTTTCCAAATAGCATTTGCTTATAAAACTTACATAACATATTGAAATCAATAGTTAATAATTTATCGCAAAAATATAGTTATGAATATTTTGAGTGGTGAGTTATGGAGTTTGTTAAAAATTATTAAATTTGAAACAATCAGCGTTATAACGTTGAACGTTTGAGTAAACATGCTTTAATTTTGCCGCCCCTTTGATAGGCCGCTCGCGTGTTAATACAAGCGTAATAAAACGCAACGAGTTCAAATCGGAAAGATCAATAAGTAACTGGTTTCATTTTTTGATTTATATCAATTTTTTGCTTTTTGAATGAAATATAGATTGTTCCAGATGTTTTTTTTTATGTTAAATGTATTTAAGTGCTACTCAATAAGTAAATAGAAAAAATACATTTGAAAATATGGTATTATATACTATTAAGTTATATAATGTGGTAGATTGAAATAGTTTAGAATTTTTTTTTTGTTGGCGCGAATATGCGAAATGTATTTTTTTTAAGCTTCCAAAAATGATCATTACCTACTATACTTGTTCATTATTCGATTGGTCTGCGTAACCTGTTTGTATTCCCGGTATAATTTCTTTCTTTTACTTTTTTAAAAAAAAATGTTTTTCCCCATCCTTTTGAACTAATTAAGTATCCCAATACAACCAATGTCCCAATCAGGGCGTTTGCACTTCATAGGAAATCGTGGTCAAGGCACCAGGGCCAAAGAGCTACATAGAGCTATATAATTTTTAACTCATAGAGAGAGAAGCATGATTTCTAACGGGGATTTTACATTCCCCTATCTGTAGTTGACTACCTGAAATACAGGGCAAACATTGCTTCGTGTTTAACTTCATAGTTATTCGAAATCACAATCGTTTTATAAATATGACACATATGACATCACCTCTAATGGGAAAAAAAGGAACTATTTTTGAAAAATATCGAGTTTTAGTGACCCCTAGCAGAATAAAATATTAAGGTTTTAATTTTTAAAACCATAGCAACTGTTAAACTGTTTATAATACTTAAAAAAAGCAATTAAATCAGTTTAATGACATAAGCATAAAATAATCAAGCATAAAGTAATCGCAGTATAATGAACGATTATTAACAAACATTTACGGAGGAACTGATTTTCCAGGTATTGCAGCTTTTACATGTTTTGGTTTTCATTGCCTTAAGTTTTATTTTTATTATTAGATTTGGTTAAATAGTGGAATATGCCACGAAAATGCTGCATTGGCATATGTGGTGCAAAAGTGAATCTACATCGTCTGCCATCTCAAGAGTTGGGGAATAGTGTTTATACGCGGCAAAAGTGGATTGGAGCCATTCGGAATTCAAAAATTAATTATATGATTATATGAACTATCATGAATTCCGAATTTGCTCCAACCACTTTGCTCGCCCTATAAACAGTTACGGAAATAGGCTTGCATATAATAATTTTCCAACTATTAATTTGCCCGGTAAGTAACAAAAATCTTAATTTATTTCAAACATCCTCTTAAAGTTTATTACAACAATACGACTGCAAAATTTATTTTCCTTTGATTGTGTTAAAGAACATTAAAAAAAAGATTAATACAAGAAAAATGATTAGGGTATTACGAAAATTACATTCTCGACAAGTGCTCAACGAAATATATTAAACTAAAAATTAAAATTACGCAAGATCGTTGCAAATATTAACTTAAGTTTTAAACTTCTAACCGAATGTCACCGTTACTAAACTATCGGTATTATAATTCGACATGGATTATATTTATTTTATAAATTAATATTACTTTATTTCATATGAAAATTACGATTCTTCTTTTAATTTAATACAATGTTAACCGGGAAACTCAAGTTAAGTTTCGTTTAATGGTTCAATATAGCAATGATAGCATATTATTTTATTCTTATCCCTGTTAAAAATGGTATTTAGAGGCATTTTGAAAGCATTACATTTAAAATGCGTTTAATAATTTTAACCAACTTCTAATGGGTATTTTGAACATTTAAAATGTTTTTTAACAGGGATATTATTATATGAAAAAAATAGATTGATGCATCAACAATTATTCAAAATATCATATTTTATTAACAACTAAGTTTTAACTTTTATATTAAAGTTTATTAGAAATATATTTTTGCTTAAATATTTATTTATTTAAAATTCATACGAGATACTATGGTAATTACCAAATTTTTACTCGGCAAGTTGATCAAAAAAATAAGACACTCCCACCTTTGGCCCCATTGAGTTTGTATATGAATTTAATATTGTTCTTAAATATTTTTTTTTATTATATTGGAGCCAAAAGACCTTTAAAATGCTTTTTTAACAGGGATATTATTATTTGAAAGAAATAGATGAAGCATCAACAATTACTCAAAATATCATATTTTACTAACAACTAAGTTTTAACTTTTATATCAAATTTTATTAGAAATATATTTTTGCTTAAATATTTATTTATTTAAAATTCATATGAATTACTATGGTAATTACCGAATTTTTACTCGGTAAATTGATCAAAAAAATAAGACACGCCCAGCTTTGGCCCCATTGAGTTTGTATATAAATTTAATATTGTTCTTACATAATATTTTATTTATTATATTGGAGCCAAAAGACCTTTAAAATGTTTTTTTAACAGGGATATTATTATTTGAAAGTAATAGATGATGTATTAACAATTATTCAAAATATCATATTTTACTAACAACTAAGTTTTAACTTTTATATTACATTTTATTAGAAATATAATTTTGCTTAAATATTTATTTATTTAAAATTCATATGAATTACTATGGTAATTACCGAATTTTTACTCGGTAAATTGATCAAAAAAATAAGACACGCCCAGCTTTGGCCCCATTGAGTTTGTATATAAATTTAATATTGTTCTTAAATAATATTTTTCTTTATTAATTAGAGCCAAAAGACTTTTGATCGAAGGTACCAAAAGGTCAAACGATCAAAGGGTCATATAAAGTCATAAGGGATTCTAGGACTTGTGCAGAAGAAATTTAAAAAAAGTTTCATTTATAAAAATAGTAAAATAAAAAATTTATAAAAAAATATATTAACGGCAATGGGGCCAAAGGTGGGTGTGTCTTATTTTTTTGATTAAGTTATCGGGGAAAAAAATTCGTTATTACTATAGTTAAAATGTAAATAAAAAGTTTCAGTTTAGTTAAAATAAGTTTATTATTTAGTTAATTATTAAAGTAAAATAAGTAATTGTTCGAAATAAATCGCAACAACCGTTAAAATAAATGTTATAAAATAAATTAATGTTTGTAATAAAATAAATAGTGTTATGTCTTGAAACAAACCTAAACGAGCCTATCGTAAAAACGTAACAAAATATTTTAAGTAAAAAAGGATATTGAGGAAAATTGCAAATTTAAAAGATAATAACATATTATAAACAAATATTAAATAGTTAACATTTAAATGTATCGCTATTTTACTGAATGATACTTAATTATTTTATATTGGGGCTCTTTTATGCATAATTCTGAAACTTGTAAATCTCATGATTATAAATATTTGTATTAAAATATTGTTACCTTTTTACTTGAAATTTAATGAATTTGACGGGTTCGTTTTGTGTTTCAATACATATAACAATAACACCATATATTGTATTACACACCACTTATTTGATTATTTTATAACAATTCCTTTTAACGGTTGCCGCAATTTATTTCAAACTGTAACGTAACTGGTAACTGATAACCCCTTGTGGAAGTCGATAGATTGAACTCGAATAATCGAACGATTTATAATTTTCCATATTTTTCTATCCCAAATTAGAAGCTTCCGGAAAATGTTCTGGAATGTCTTTCGTCTTACTTTAATCCCATTGTTAGAACTTTTAAATCTTCTAACTATATCCCAGTTAACACATTTCTATTTGAAAAAGTTTCTTTGTATTAATTTTTTTTTTGTTCCGGGAAATAGGAAATTCAACAGTTCTTTACTGGCAATAATTAATGCCGAAAATTTTTGCATACTTTTAAATGTAATTGGAGTATAGATCCTGTTTAAAGCACAATTAAACTTCTAAGGAAAAAAATGCAGTCAACAAAAAATTTCAGTTTTTCAAAAACTATAGTTTAACATAATAAATATAGTTAAATATAGTTTTTCATATTATGTTTAACATAATATATTATAATGTTTTATTAAGACTATGTCAAGAAAGTGGATGTTTATTATTAGTTAAATATAAGTATTTCAAACCTAACATTAGCTTGAAATTTCAGATCTTAATTACAACATAAGTCAACCGTCCCAACCAAAAATTGAGGAGGTCGATGAAATACAAAATCTTCAAGAATTACAAACCGACCGCGACACCCAGTCTCAAACAGTACCCATAATTAATGATGAAGACCAGAAGGAAGTTGTACACGCATAACGTCGAAAAATTAGAAAATTGAAACGGCAATTAGATAAGGAGAGGGAAAACAGTTTTGACACTGTCGTTGGGAGGGCACATTGCTCGGATTTGCTAAAGGAAGTTGTTAAGAACAAATTTCAAAAGAACAGAAAGAATCAATTGTCGAGGAAGGGTTGCCGGTATTCGAATAATTTTAAAAAACTATCCATGAGATTTGCCAGCATAATGCCCATTAAAGCATACAATTTCTTATCGAATGAAATAGAAATGCCCTCATTAGCCACCATTCAGCGTCAGATGCCGATTGTGGATCTTCAACCTGGAATTAATCATGCTATTTTTCAAAATTTAACTCTAATTTTAAATGATGCTAATGATGAGAAGATAAAAAATTGTGTGCTTCTGTTTGATGAGATGAGTTTAGGGGTAGGTGTTCATTACAATAGTAAGGAGGATCATATCTTCGGTTTTGAAGATATTGGTTCCTGCAGATTTAAAAACTACGCTGATCATGTTTTGTGCTTTATGATACGCGGCATTTTCCATAATTACAAGTAACCAGTCGCATTTTATTTCATTGATAGTGTGACCGGAGCGAACATCTTACAACAATGCATTGTAGAAGTCAATCTTGCCTTGCAAAATGCAGGCTTTTACGTACGAGCGACAATATGTGACCAAGCACAAAACAATTCGGCAGTCATACGAGCATTAACTACATTTTCAAATCAAAATAGGTTAGCCAATATTGAGGAGGTTGGGGAATCGTACTTAATTAATGGGAAAGAGATTCTCCATATTTTCGATCCTCCTCATTTGTTGAAAGGTATTCGAAATAATATGTTGGAGAGAGATTTTTGCTTAAACGATAAAAGTACCAAGTGGAGTCATATAACTGCATTGTATAATATATAGTTATAGTTAATATATAGTTATTAATATATATTATTAATATATAGTTAGATTCTAAGTATAGATTTATAACTATTGTTTAAGGAAATATTTATTATTTAATTTTTACTTTGTATATAGTTTAATAAGTTATATTTTATGATTTGCGTATGTTAAATGTTTAATTTCTATTAATTTTGTATATATATAATCATTTTATATTGTTATATTTTTAAAACTATGATACAATTATACATGTTGTACTGATTTTAGATTATTCAAATTAAATATATTACTTTATTACAATTTTTTTTTGATCTCGTTCATAATTTCCTATTTCAGATACTTAATTAAAATAAAATTATATTAATTCATGTTATCCAAGTTTCATTATTTAAAATTAGCAATGACTCAAACCATTACTACAGAATTGCATACAAAAATTATTTCCTTGTACCAAACCGTATCATACGTTGTCTTACGTTCTAGAAAAAATAGTCACTAAAAATATACTAGAAACTCCGGCCATGGCCCTTCCTTTTGACCACGTTTTTGCATTGAGTGCAAACTCCCTGGTCCCAATGATGAAAACATAGATTATGTTAGTGTGGTTATTGTTGTACGTAACGATAGAAACTAGGTATATTTGTCTATTTAACTTTATCTATAAATTTCGATAAATTTGGTTTTTATTTGATACTAATTTATATATTATAATCTATTTGAGCAATTTGAGGTAATTTGAGATATAGAAAGTCTTATCCCTGTTAAAAAAGACATTTTAAATGTTCAAAACCCTATTAGAAGTCGTATAAACTTAATCAAGGAATTATAAATGTAATGATTTCAAAATGCGTTTAAATGCCTTTTTTTTAAGAGAGATAAATCCAGATCGTTCAAATATTCTTGGTCAATGCCAAATATGATTTTCGCATACCTAGAAGGGTAAATAGAAATACAAATAAAAAGTGTATTGATAGTGAAATAATAAGTTGTTAACATAAAAACCTTTTTATTCATAGTAAACTAACAATGCTTAGTGTATATGACAATTGGACGCAGCGCGGAGGAGCTGTTAGAAGAGGCTCCCAGAACAATGAAGAATGAAAAATATATAACAATTGCTCACCCTGATTACTATTTTTTTTTATTTTTTGGGCCTTAAGCAATAGCTTGTGTAGCTTATACATAAAATCTGCACTGCATTTGCCAGCCGATTTTTAGTTTTTCTATTAGCAAATTTTAAAAATGAAGAAATTCTTTTAAATGACTTGCAGTTTAAAAGTTAGTAAAAAAATGAAGGAAATCTTATTAACAAATAGACACGTAAAACTTGTTGGTTGTTTAATATATTAAAGATGTTACACATATCGCTTAATAATTAAAACTTACTATACTTTTTAGATTTAAATCTGTAAAAAAAATAAGCACTTTTGAAAATAACAATTTCTATTTAATTTTCATAAGTTACCAATAATTGTTATGATGTATATACATAATTATAACTTCAAAAAAAGTTTTCAAAATGAATCAAAGTTAAATCAAATTAATAATTTGAAAAAAATATTGAATATTATACTTTCAATAAATGCAATTTTCGAATAATTGCGCGTTACAAAAATTTAAGGCGGTAGATTTTGAAATGAAAGAAATTCGGACAATTAATAAACGTTTTGATTTTAAATAATTTATTATCAGCCCTATTTAACAATAACATTTAAATGTAATGACCAGCTCAATAAAGATATTTTTTTGAAATTTATAAATTAGTTGCATTTATATGAAAAAAATTATTAATAAAGTAGAAAATATTAAGGTAACTTTTGCGCGTTAAAAGTCCGCCTTTTTATTTAGGCGCTAAAATGTTTTGTTAACTTCGATGGCAGTTTTAATATAGTTTTGACTGCTTTAAGTCATATAAAGTGATATCAAATTAAAGAAAAATGTTCCTTTTCTTTAAGAAGTATGTTGTTTAATTAATTTATGTAATATAATTCTTTAGAACTTAGTTCAAAAAGACTAAGTAGCTGACTTAGATTTTTAGGTTAATTTGTGAATTAATCTGTAAAATGTTAAAAGTTTTACTTTATTTGCTTTATATTTTTAAAATAGAATGAATAAATAGGTATGTTGTAGTTTTTTATTTATGTTTGAATTATACAAATGGTACTTTTCTAGGTTTTAATGGAAGCCGGTTCAATTATGGATACCAATTCGCTTGAATCGAATCTTTCTAATGATCATTTAACACCGAAATCTAAATGGTCTCCAAATGGAGATCATGCACAAGATGTTAAATACCAAACGACTGAAGAAACCCAAGACAAGATACTTAAAACTCCGAACAGCAAAGTAAAGCCATCTCCATTTCTAACACCAGTATCAAAAAATCCGAAATGTATGCCCAATTTAACGTGGGCCGACACTTCTGAAATGTGGAAATCGATGATCGCCCATGACGAAATAAATTTGAGTAAACGTTCGACAAAAATCTACGAATACCATCCCTTATTAACACCAGATATGAGACGTATCTTATTAGAATGGCTCTCAGAAGTGGCCGAAGCACTACGGTTTTATCGCGAATCATACTTCTTAGCAATCGATCTGTTGGATCGATATTTAACAATAAAACGAAATTACAATAAAAACGCCTTCCAATTACTAGGAATTACTTGTTTGTTTATCGCAACAAAAATTGAAGAAGTAATTCCTACCCGACTACACGATTTTGTCGACGTTACCGATGGCTCATGCAATGAAATTAGTATTGTTTATACCGAAATAGATCTACTATCAACATTAGACTGGCAAACGAAACCGATCACCATTAACAGCTGGTTGTTGATGTTCTTACAGCTTGCACAACTTATGGATAACTCAAAAACATTCCCAAAAAAATACGTCGATAACTTTTACATTTACCCCCAATATTCCATATCAGAATACGAAGAGGCCGTTCAAATATGTTCCCTAGCGCTAATGGATTCGAAAATCTTCAATTTTTCCTATAGAGTAATTGCAGCATCAGCTCTACATTATGTATGGGGAAAAGACAAGGTTTGCACCGTCACAAATATGTCTTGGAAATCCTTGAAAAGCTGTGTCCGGTGGCTGTATCCTTATGTGTTAATTAGGGATGTTTACGATTTTCCTTCAACTACCATACAGAAAAATTCGGCCGATCGAAGGAAAACAGGACTGAAGAAACGTTTTCCAAAAATTGTTCGAGATGATGCTCACTTGATACAAATGCATGTTAGTCAAATAAAAGTTTACGAAGATGCTCAAAAATTATTTTAACTTTAATTGATTTTACCTAATTTATTATTAATTTTGATATTTAGCACTTCAGGCTCTTAAAAAACCCATGAAGGTTTGAAATACATAACGTTCAAAAAGTAAACACACAAAACTTAAGAATTCAGCTTAATTACTATATAATAATTATTTTAAAACTAAGTATTCAGCATATCGATTTTTATAAACCATAGAGGTCTCTCTATCACTCTTGCATATTTATGCAAAAAGAAATTATGTAATTACTTTATCGAACCGGTATTATATTTTCTATTTCCTTTCTTATACTATTGCAATTAAATTGTAATTATCAAACAGTTGACTGTAATTATTTATATTGTTTATTTTTTGTACAACACATTTCATCGGTTTCCCGACTTCTTTAGGTATTCTTCAAGTGTTGTACAAACATAAATAAAAAATCCTAAAAAAGACTATAAATAGACAAAACTATAGTAAATTGTAATAGTATTCGAAACAAATAATGATTAAGATTTAAGCCAAAAAATTATTGACAATGGTTGGCACAAATCAGCAATGAACGTTAGCTTAATACGGGTTTTTTTAAGTTGATATCAAAAATGAAAGCACGTGTGGTAACATTACGTTGTTTTAAACGTGATTTTAAAAATACAGGATACGTGAGTTATCAATACAAACAAGGTTGGAATTAGTTATTCATCTTTTGTATCCAGAAATTTAGCATACGCTTTGCTAAAACATTCTTCATGTGCTTTGTTTACAACCGTTTTACTTACAGCAAGATAAAGTCAAAAACTAAAAATATTTTATATATTAAGCAAAAATTTATAACTTTTGAAATCAATACAAATTTATAACTTTTTGCAATTAATTAAAGTGGTAATAATTTAACACGTAATTTTAAAACAATCTTGTAGAACATGTATTTTGATTTGAACATAGTGCAAATTAGTTTTTGAGCGTTGGGTACTTAAATTTTGAAAATTGGAGTTTTTCTTAAGCAATGTCGTAGAATTGATAATAGTAAAAAAATAATTAGGAAACAATTTACGACGAAATTTAGTTTAAGTTTATTTATAAGCGTAAAGTGAGAATGAAAAATACATTTTTAAATGCTAAATGTATAAACTTCCTAGACAAAATACTGCCCTAAATGTAATAAATTATGAATAAGAATATACAGAGTGGTTTATTTCAAATAAGACAATCCAATATCTCAAAAATAAGGTTTCAAAAAAAAGTTCAACATTATTGAATGTTAAAGGATAATGAATTTTTAAATGAAAATTTATATTTTTTATCGCAGAATCTTATTCTACAAAAAAAAAAATACTTAAGCATATATATTTTTAAATGTAAAAATATACTTTTATATATTGGAGTGTCTCAAACGAACTGGCGAAACGAACCATTCTATATTTTCATTTTGCTCAATATTTTAGTATATATAAGAAGTTATTTTCAATTTAAGTTATTAAAATCATTTGTAACTATATTTAAGTGCAAAAATTTTTAAAATCAATATGATGAAACCAATGTAAAACATTTACAGTGTAAAAAATATTGTAAAGGATTTATTTTCCAATTTATGCATTACTAATAAATTATAATAGTGAACCATAAAACAGAATGAATACCTAAATTGTAGAATTTATTCATTTTTTTTTTTTACTTTGTAGTCCCTAAGCATATTAAAAGTGTGTAACTTATGTAATACATACTTGAGTTGTAAATAATGAATTTAGTATTCAATAATTTATTTCAAATAAATTCAACAAATTATAAAATGACTCATTTAAAAAACAATGTAACGTTTAATTATCTAATAACTAAATAGCCCTTGTGAATTACACGAACATTTGCATTTTTTGTTTAATTTTGCTTCGGCTAGTGCTTTTTCTCGTGCTCTCTTATATAAAGTTTTGTAGAATTTTTCGAGATTTTCGTAGAATAAGCTTCGGTAAGTTTGATTGATATTTCCCACGTGGCAAGAACATGGTTTTATTGGACAGCATCCGCAGTTGCAATTCGATTTTAAAATTCTCCTGAAATATAAGTCATATTTTCAATCATCAAATATATAAAAAAAAAATCAACCCTAATTTAATAGGTTCTCCCAAATACAAATAGAAACATTTTTTAAAATTTTATTTTACGTTTAATAAATTTAATGATTACATGTCTGAAGCAAATTTGGGCTCTAGTCCCTTTTAGCTAAGTCAATATCTGATAACTTTGGATTTTCCACTTTGTTTTTAAATTAATTCGCGTTTTTTTTTTTTTGTTAATTCAATTCTAATATCGAATAATTTTCTCTTTGGTAGCTAAATTTTCATTACGACCTGATTTATTTGCGAAAAAAAAAGAAAATGCAATGTTGCTTGATATTGCCGTCGCTAAAAAGGACATGAGCCCACATTTGTAAACTATATCAATGATTTATGATGCTATTTCACACCATGTATGATAAAAATGGTTCTGAATAATAAATTTGACCTAAGAATTATCCTAACAACCGATGGTTTAAATACATAACATATAATGAAATACCATGTGAAGTTCCAAAATACAAGTTTAGTAGAAAAATTATTTCAACGAAAAATGAGATTCTTATTAAACCAGAGAAAAACTCAATTTTTCAAATCGTGTTTCCGATACACAAATAATCAGTTTGTTTGTTTAAAAGATTTAGTAAAAGTCTTTTAAATATTTTTATTGGTTCGTTAAAGAAAATCTTATAAAGCTTATTCTTAGTGTCCGATCAAGCTTTTGATTTTCGCAAATTTCGGCAGAAAATCTGCCTAAACTTAGACCGAAACCAAATTATTGAGTTATTGAGCTTTCCTACGGCTTTATTTTTAATAATTATTTTTCATTTATGGCGATTATACAACTTAAAAAAAATTGATGTGTCGATACATCGATGTTTTTTATCTTAGATGTTTGTATTCTGATGCGGCAATTTAAAATTATTCGATTTTTGTTAATGTCACCGCTATAGAATGACGAAAACCAAGGAGCAAAACCATGGCTCATAGCTTGCTAGGTGAGGACTGCATACTCTTTCTCAGTAATGTCATCTGAAAGGTTTATATACTGCAACAACTAAAACCTGTTTTTCTCCCTTCGTCTTCGCCATTTTTTGGAAGAGGCAGTAAAAAAATGAAGTGTAGTGACTATTCCGGCGAAACGAGGACTGTTAAGCGCTATTGCATTTAGAAATTGCTTCTTACTTTTTTTTCCCCTCTTTCTCTGGAACAGATGTGTAAATGGTATCGTTAAAAAGAGTAACTTCATCGTCTTTGAGAACTTTATCAACTCTTAAGTGAATCGTTTCGGCCAAGCTGCTGGTAGGAAGATTATCTATGTTATTTTGAACTACAACTGGTTCCATTGATTTTCTCGAATCTTTTGAAATTTTTGTACTTCGACTGTTTCGCTTCGTTGATGGTATATTGATAGTTGGACTATTCGATGAATTGACAACGCTACCGACTTCTGATTCGGTTGTAAGATTTGTCTCATTATTGAAACCTCGTGCTGTTGAACCAAGTGGATAAATTGATTCTCGATTAAAAGTTTGTGTTGAAGGGTTTGGCGCACTTGATGGTTGATTAAAAGATCGTATTGATTTATCAACTGGAATATTTGATCCACGATGAACAGTTTGTAATTGTGAGCCAACTTGTCGATTTGATACATTATTTTTCGAAAATTGTGAAGGTCGTTCCGAACTTATCGAAGTTTGATTATTTACATTATTTTTCGAAAATTGTGAAGGTCGTTCCGAACTTATCGAAGTTCGATTATTTACATTATTTTTCGAAAATTGTGAAGGTCGTTCCGAACTTATCGAAGTTCGATTATTTACAGCACTTTGTCGTCGCTGCTGCAATATATGTTGCACATTTTTATATTGTTCTTCGGTTATTACTTCTGGTTGGTTTGAAAGTTGCTGAAAAAATAAAAAAAATAATATTGTGTAACAATTCAATTTTATTTTCTACCGCTGTTGTATTGGATTGAGCGAAATCGTTTGATTGTATATTTGCAGGAATTTGAACTTCGGAAGTATCTTCGAGACAATTATTAAAATACTTTTTATATTTATAACAAAGATCACATTCAGTATTATTGTTTTGGCCACAAAAACATTTCATAACTAAAAAAATAAATCATTAAAACAGTTTAGTTCAATAAAATTCCATTTTTTTCAAATTACTTAAATCTTTTCTCGCACACCTAGGAGATGTTTTTAATAAATTTAAGATGTCCCAAAGTGATTCCGAGGTATCGTGGCACGGGCAGACGTGTTTTGCGGGAGAGCAACTATGTGGTCTTGGTGATCGAGCCCTTTAGTATATCACAATAAGTTTAGTTACCTTTATTTACGAAAAGCAAAATGAAATAAAGTTGTCCTAAATGAAATAAGAAATATTGTTTCATCTACTAATTAACGTAAATGTTGTGTCAAATTGATTAGATTATAAATTGAACAAACATTACTTTAACAAAATATTTTGATACCAATAATCTAGCGTGGTATACTATTAATTCGATATTAAACGACTAATTTTTTAGTCAAACTCGTGCACTTTAAGTTTCGTACAAGTAAAATTTTTAAAGATTAATTAAAATAGACTTTTAAGAAAATTAGAACTGGGAGATCAAATTAGATTTTTTTTGGTGATTTTGACTATGCTGTTTGTACAATTTATAAAATATATTGTGATTTTATTTATGTAATATAATTTTCAAAAGTAAACTACAAACATAAATTTTAATAAAACCTCAAACAGATGCATTTTTGAAGTATTGATCAAATACGTACTTCGATTTCCAAGCAATCTTTCTCAGAGGTCATCAAGTAGTATTGGGTCGCTCCGTAACTGCTATATGATCAATCACTCACACATATAAATTAAGATCGATTCATAATTACTTTGTGACTCACCACATAGCAATTACGGAGCGATCCAATACTACTTGATGACCACTGAGTAAACTTGCTTGGCAGTCGAAATACGTCAAGCAATACGCCGAAAATACATTTATTTGAGCTTTTGTTCAAATTTATTATTAAAAATTAGTTAACAAAGAATTAAATTCTTTCTCAATGTCTTGAATAAAAGTTTTCCTGACATTTCGCTTTAAAATTAAACCTTAAAAAAATGCCGAATAAAACAAAATAAACTTTTATAATTGTGACTGTTGATTTTTTAAAAATAATTTATAAAGTTGGCGTGAAATTTAAAACATGCTCGAAAAAAATAACAAAAATCTTCAGGTTACCCTTATGTGATGAACAAACTAAATATATAAATATCCAGGGATATTTGGTCTGTAAAAATATACACAGACCAAATATCCCTGGACAAAATATCCCTAAGACAAAAAAATAACTGATAAAACATCTCGATAACAGAATATTTGGGAAGACTACAGTTCTTTCGGTACCACGATATGTAAACAGATCTTTATAAATCTCAAGGAAGTAAAGAGAAAAGAAACAATACAATTTTTGATATGTCGCTTTGTTTAAGATATATCAAATCTTTAAAATTGAAACTTAATTTATTTTTAATTTTCTAGACAGAATTCTCTAAATTTCAAAAAAATTAATTATTTACAACCGCGGTTCTACCTACTCTTTCTGTGCTAAAAAAAACATACAAAAGGGCCTAGGGCTCTAGGACAAAAACTCCTAAAAGTTACTTTTAGCAACATCAATATCTGACAACGTTGCGAATTAATCGAACTATAATTAAATAAAAATTTAAATTATTTTTTTCTTGTATGAGGGGGGGTTCGCCCACCAACCCAAATAAACCCCGATCGAGAGGTCATCTTGGAACCCTTAGTGTATAGTTTTTAGCTCAAAAAAATTGGGGGAGCCGCAGTTGTAAACAATTACCTTTTTTAACTAATTAATAATAGAAGGGTCAATTGTCGGGAAATCGAGACGCCTGATAGGTTTTTTTTAGTTAGTTGAACCGTTTTTGTGATTTCAATCATATTACACGATTTTATTGTATATATATCCGAGACGAATTGTTTTAGCGAAAAACTTTGCCCACTGAAATAATAACTTTTTTTAGTTATTCAAGTATTAGAAAAAATAACTAAGGGTTTAAAAAAATATTATAATTTTCTTGGGATAACTCAAAAAAAAGTTTGCTTATCTGTACTTTGAGATCTCTTCCCTCAAAAAATTGGGATCCTAATTTTTTGTTCAATTTTTGATTTTTGTGTTATTTGCAACCATCCTTTTAGATGAAACACTTGGTATAGGACCATAGCGACACAACTATTTAACGCTAATATTATTGGTGAAACAGTCATATTAAAGGCAAAGAAAGTTTATTCACCTTGGACTTTTACATCTTTTCCTTGGGGAATGTTCTCGTCGTAGAGGAGATTTGCACTTTTTCTTCTTTTTTTGGATTTGAATCACAAATGGTGTTTTTCCACAGGGCGAGCATGGTCTACAGGGTCTAAAATATTGACATGTACAATCTTTTTTTAGTTTCTTTGAAATTCTTACTCGCAATAATCAAAAGTTTGACAACAATTTCGTTTTTTTGGTGTTGGAGATCTTCTGGTAGTACGTTTTGAAGCAATTAGTTTAGGATTTACTACGTGTGTGGCACATGAGCATCTCTTTTTTCCACATTTATCAATTACCTCTCGGATTGTTGTTCTCGTGGATAGTTCCACTTTTGGGGCTATAATACCCTGCAAGAGTAAATACATAATTGTCAGTAAATATAAAAAGCTTTTAAGTATTCTATTTTAGTACTGGAAAACATTTACAAGCATCCATCAGTAAATCAACATCTACTCCAGCCATTAGCTCCCGATCAGCTAATGTTGGATATAATAAATCCGACAATGACGATTGGAAATTTGCTAAGACGCATCCATTTTGATGATAGCAATCAGCCCATTGCACAAGCTCGACATAAAGAAATTGGTCACCTAAAAATATAAAAATAAAGAAATAAAAACTAAAAATTGTATTTTACCAAAAAGTACTTAAATCTTCTTGCAAATCAATTAAGCTTCTTGCCGTATGGATTGTTTTATAAAATATAAATTTTTCGTGACACAATAAAGGAAAAACGGGTTCTAATTGAGATGTTTCGGAACAAGAATCCAACATAAAAATACATAAAGTAATTTTTCCGTTTGGTGACAGCCATACTCCTGGGCAAGTAATCTTGAAAAAATGGAATAAAAAAATATTGTTAAAACAAATAATTGGTGTAACACGTCTAATAATCAATAATAATTAAATAATAAAACCATCTGGGTTTTGGTATTTCAGAAGAAAAATTGATTTAGAACGATCTTATCTTTCAATATGATGTAGGAAATGCTTAAATTCAAAGTTATATATAGAAGGGTGATTGTAATTTTTTCTACAACACCGTTTGCAGTTTTGGTTAAATGAGCATAATTCCACCTAAAATATCCTCAATAAAGGTCAGACAAAATCAATAGTGGGTTTTTAAGGTCGAAAATTTAGGGAATTGGAAAAATATTGTTGAATATACCGTAGTATGATGAACGTTTTTATCTTTGCTTCATTTATCAGTTAAAATCAAAATAATTAACCGGTTAGGCTGCAAACTATATTTATTAACTCTAAAACAACGCTTATCTTCAAATAGACCCAGAACTATAGAAATTCGTTTAAAAATATAAATGTCAAGAGCAAAAATTTTAATTTTTTCGTTAAGAACTGATACAAACAATACGTCTGGTTTTGATGATATCCTTTTGAAACTTCCTACTAGAAAGGCATACTTTTTTATTGAATTTCAATAGTTCGAGATCAATTTCAAGGTACGGGTTGGTTTCCTAGAAAAGAGCATCATATTTTAGCACCTGAAAGTTTTTAATGATAAATAAACCTAAAATTGGTCAAGTTTTCAGGGTTTTTTTCCATTTTCTAAACTGCCGTTTTTAAGAACCAAATCTTAATTTGGTTGAGCACTTTACTGCGGATATTTTAAGAGGTTTGCTCATTAAAATACAATTTCAAATGGATTTTTTCCCAATCCTCTCTCTTGTAACTTTGAAATCAACCATTTCTTATATCATGTTCACTGATAAAAATGGTTTAAAATCAACTCACCGCAAGTAGCAAGACCCAGATGGCTCTTTATATATTACATCTTTAATTAAAGTAAATAAAAAAATAATAATAATAACTAACTGCATGAATATCGATTTCCACAGACACATCAAATGCCTTTTTCGACATTTCTAATTTACGTTTTAAAGGATATTCAAACTATTTTTACTGAAATACTTATATAATTTTTTTAATTTTAATTTCTATGTTTATATATTCATTTCTCTGCTGATTTATAAATCCAAAATAATATTCAATTGAAAAAAGTTATTTTTTTAATATTAAATTATGTCAAACATTGTGAAAGAACCAATAATAATACTTTGGTTGCTAGACACCTAACTTAACTATAAATAAACGAGAAGGAAACATTGAATCAACAGTATGGTAAAATAATCAATAAATGTCCATGTTTTCATTAACACGTTTCAGTAGTAAAAAAAATGAGTAGAATGAAGTAAAAGAATTTTTGTGAAGTTAATAAATACTTTATTTTATAATTTATTTTAATTAAAAGATGCTTTTAAGTAAATAATATCTATTACCTACTTATACACTGAAACTTAAGTTTTGTATATTACTAATGATTATCAAGATTATTAATATCTACAACTAATAATATAGTTATTTTAACTGAAATAAGTATTAAATGTTCATTACAGTACAACTATCGAAGCTTTAGAAGCTTAAATGTGCAAGTAAAAATTTTGTAGTAGATTTTTTTACCTTAGGGTATTTTTTTATTATTAGCGAAGTACTTTAGATGGGGTCCATTCTTTTATTCCTAATCGACGCATCAGTAATATATTTTCATTGATTTATTTCTAATATTTCTCTGATTTCTATGTTCGTTATTTTGAATGAAATACACAACCATTTAGTCTTCTCCATTCTTTTCCGGTACGTCGAAGACCACATAACATCCATAACATCAATCCAGTTAAAAATATTTATCAGTACGAAAAATATCATCTCCCTATATTTCAAAATTTAAATTAAAAATAAAATAAATACAACGAAAAGTGGAAATTTTATATATTTTGGTCATTAATCAACTTAAAATTTTGCAATAAACATGTCAAACATAACGTCAAATTTGACATTTTAACTGTCATTATAAGGATGTCGCTGCGCACGTGCAAGTTATATCACGTTTATCATAGACCAATTAAACACTGTCAAGATTGACGGGTTGCTTACGTAAAACAAACCATACAGTTTCTTTGAAAAAAAAGCGGGAATGACGTTACAAGAAGACTATGATGACTATGATATAACTAAAATTTTTGTCATATTCATCATATTATTAGTTTTATTATGTTAAATATATGTTCATATTTTATATACCAGTTAGTAATACCATATTATACATATGAAAGGAACATTTACAACAAATTTAAGTCTTATAGATTTTTTATTTTTTATAATAATGTGTGTAGAAAAATTGATTAAAAATATATCTCTTAACAACAAATTCTATTAAAAAAAAGTTTAAAATATCCAGCAGAATATTTACAAAAAAATCTATATAAAAAAATACATTTTTTTGAATTATGATGACATCTTTTGGATTTGAAAGTTCAAATTTTCAAGAAAATATATTTTTCAACTAAAAATTTAATTACCAAAATTATTTTTTAAAGTCGATAAAAATTTAATTTGCTTAACAACTAGCTTCAATGAATTATTGTTATGAAGTATTGTCATTTTAAGAAAGAGTCGTAAAGAATGGATTTACAATAAAAAATTATGAATACCTTTGTTTTAAAAAATTACGTGTAGAATCTTAAAAAAATGTATAAACATGAAACGCCTAATCATTGTTTGTAAAAGTTCAGAGTTGAAAAAGGGGTATTCAATTTTACAAGGGTTAAAGAGGCCTACTTGCGAAGTTCTGAGCGTTCTGAGAGTCCAAGAAGAGTGTTGACTAAAATAATTTCAATAATAACACCACCAGAAGCGCAGCGAGGGGTGGACAAGGGGGGCATTATGCTCAAGGCGCTACTCACAGAGGTGCCAAATGGTCCACAGAACGAAAAATTGCTGGATAATATTTTTTATTTATTTATCTTTGAATATGAGGCAACCGAACTAATCCCTAAAAAGATATTGAATTAAAAAGTTATGATAGGTCGAACTTCTCTAGCAACTTTGATGCTTTGTCTTTTGATAAAACTGCAGCTATATCTTCAAATGCTTTTTGAAAGTATTGGAATATGGTTTTTCAAAACGGAATGCAACAATTTCAACAACTTTGAACCTTCTTTTTGAAAATTCATTAAGTAATATTTATGGGTAAATGGATATACTTTTTGGGTAAAACATGAACGAATTCATTCAAATATTCGATATTTGCAAAAAAAAAATGTATTTCAAAACTCTTTATATTCCTCACTGGTGTCGTTCAAGTGATTGCATAGATTTTTGTTCTTTTTCCATTTAGCATTCAATTCCAAACTGACACCAACGCTGCTGATCTTTTTTTTCCGATACGGGTCACCAGAAAGTTCACCAAAGTTTGGGAATACTGTATTCACGGTCGATTCTAGAGCTTTAAACGCACCGGACAAAAAAATAAGGCACCCTTGTATTTAACGATATACGCTACAAATTAAAAAAAAGCGAGAGAAGGAAAATAATCAAATTATGTAAAAATAATCAATATAGTTTAGCCTTAGCCTTATTGTGCTCCCTGGATCCTTGCTTTATCTATTGTAACTAAAGAAGCCGAACGAATTTCAGCAACTGGCAAACAAGTCGCTATTCAACAAGTACAATACTGGAAACGGAAACCTTCAGTTCACTGCAGATATTAAATTTAGTATACTTCGAGAGAATTGTTGCCGAGTCGTTATCTTGTAATATACTTTTTTAGATTTTCTTCTAATTTACTTATATGCCCAAAGTATACCCCAAGTATTACTTGTCTATCATCTTTTCTTTTGCCCAAACAAATATATGGGGGATTCTCATCCAATTACGAAATTAGTTAGAAAAAAATTACAAAAAATATTTTTAAAAATTTGTTTTTTTTTTTGACAATTTTATAGTATTTGTGTAATTAGAATAGTGGTCCCCAGAATAAACTATTTTTAGACGAATTATAAGGATGATTTATAACTTTGAAAGTGAGGGAACGGTTTTAATAGGCCATACTGCCATTGAATTGTGTCTGTTATTGTTTGATAGTGTGCAAAAAGTTTGGATTCAAACAGTATCATTGTTACGTAAACATAATATTCCTCTGTAAAGTGTTACTTGTTATCTTGCCCTGTAAAATTGAACTATTTGTATCTTTGTATTATACTTACAGCAAAAATTTCCACTAAAATCAATATAAATGGCGTTCTCATTTTTAAACAAGAAAATCAACAAAGTTAAGGATTAAATAAGCAAAGCAATAAATGTCAATTTCGACTAGTTTAAAAGTTATTACCTTATATATTGTCATTTCCTCGTTTCAATTTCAAATGAGGGAATGACGAAATGAAGAACAACTTAAAAAAATTGGCACATAACTTTTTTTATTTCTGATTTTTTGGGCAAGTTTACTGTCTCTGAAAATCTACTTTACTGTGCAATTATTATTAAAATATAGTAAAATCTGAAAATGTAATAAAAATCTTCATATTTTAATTTCTGACAGATACTTTAACACGTGTATGATGACTTAAATATGCATATTACACATGTTTAATAATTGATAGTATTGCTAACAATCAAAATTCGATGAGAACGTTCGTGAATGATTACAAATGCGTTCATATATCGACTGTTAGTAAAGGTGTGAGGGAATGATTTTCATTCATGGGACACATATAAAACTATATTTGAAAACGTGTTCTTTACTTTTCATTCCATACTAGAAATATTTCTGAAAATCTATTGTGTTTTTAATCGATTAGTCAAATTCGCCAAATTTTTTTTCCACAAATATTTAATTTAGAACTTCAAAAATGTACTAATTTCAAGTTTGGGACATAGTGAGGGAATGATTTTTAGGGTGCTATTTATTTATTATTCTATAGAGATATTCATATGGTGCAAAAATCAAAACCAACACTATAAATCCAAGTAATATTCTTTTTAAGAAAAAAAAGGACAAGAATTTCGATAATTCAAGAAAATTACCCATATAAAAACATGGGCTTTTAAGGCCGTTACAGTGGTATTACCCTTAAAAAAAGAAGAGGAAAAGTTTAAAAAAGAATTTTCAATTTTTAAAAATATATAAGATATTGGATATTTTACAATAACAATCCTAAAAATACGATTGCAGAAAAGGAATTGATTCTAGAAAATACAAAATTTGTATTGTATTCTTTCAGAATCTTAAGCTGAAAATAAAACAAAATGAAATGAATTGAAAATAAAATACAAAAAGATATAAGATATTATACATTTATAATATATATTTTATTAACAACAAGCAAACCATTCATTCCTGTATAGTTTAAATTTAAATATAAGTGTCTTTCTCAAATATTTTGGACTTAATTTTTAGGCCAAATTTTCACCTTTGAACATACAAGTTTTAGCTGTATTTATTTTTACAATAGAAATATATTTGTTTTTAAATAGATAATAAATTTATATATTTTTTTTTATAAATTGATCATAATAAATGTTTCTCATTTATATACAATGTAACAACAATAATAAAACATTTTCAATTTTAAATATATTAATAATGTGGAATAATTAAAGCCAAATCTATCCTACAAAATACTCCGATAAATATTTACATAAAAAACCTAGAGAAAGAAAAACTTATCAAAAACCAATTTCAGTACAAATATAAGTACTTAATTCTCATATTATCTTCAGGTATTGTATGAAAATACAATCAATTACATTCAAACAATCCGATTGGTGGCTAATGATAACTAAGAAAATTTATAATTATAAAAATTAGATTATTTATCTAGAGAAAAAACAAATATTAAATGGCTATTTAAATATATAAGAATGTTTGTTTTTTCTTGAGTTGATTGCAACTAAAACGTTGATTAATCTCAATTTTTTGTTAACTTAATGATAGATTTTTAGACAAAGAATAAAACTTAAATTTCATATTTTAATTACATTATTTTATGGTAAAAAATGTATTTTCTATACTACCAACCCCATTAACGATTAGTTTGGCCAGAAGATGAAACTGTGGTATTTTCACTTTGAAAGGATTCAAAACTCTTCATAGAAATTCTTTGAATTTATCATTGAGTATCATTGAGTACTCACTTTCTATGATCAAATCCCAACAAAATTTATGTTCAGTATCTCTTAAGACAAAACTAATCATGTATAGGTAACTTAAACTAATAGCTCAATGACATTTTAGCCGAAGTAAGCTAAGCAAAGGTCAACTATAAGCGTCCATAACCATGGGGACAGATTTATTTTGTTGCTTTGCTTTCCGGAAGCACTCACTACTTTCTGGCGCTCGTTTTGGGATGAGTTTTTGTAATGAAGCTCGAAAGCCTTCTAGCCTTACCTCGGCCAATATGAATATGAGACATTAAGAGAAATGAGTAAATGATTTTTTGGCAAATATTTACTCTTTTGTTTCTAATGAATCGATAATATCAAGAAAAATTATCAAATAGCGATATACTTTTCCAAAGATTGGAAGGAATGGAATTTTCTAGATCGTAAGAAAGTTTAAAACCATGCTTTTGAAAGTTAGGGTAAAACATGGCAGTTATTCTTCCATTCGTTAAAAATTTTGATTGATATTGATTTTAGTTTAAAGCAATGGTTTTCCAAGAATTTTTTGGTTTGATGTTTATGATTCAATTCAACAACTCGATGTTTTCATTATTCACCGAATTATATGAAATATGATTTTTTCACATCTGAACTCCAAAAAATTGGTATATAGTCACAACAATAAAATTTAGAGCTGCCGTATAGCTTGGAATAAGATATTATACTTCATGGAGCAAAAATGAATTCAATTTTGAAAACAATCAATACCTAAAGTTGCGGGTTAAATACTGCACTCATTGTTTACATAATTCTATTAACAAAGATGGATGCGGTTTCGAGAGCCGCATTTGAATCAAGTACACAATTTGTATCAGTGAAATTTTAATCAGTAACTACTAATTTTATTTTTAAGAAAAAATTCAGAGAAATACCATAATCTTAGCCTTCATAAAATCTTGGAATATTAAATTTCCCTCTTGCAAGATGTCGGTTTTATGAAGGTGAATTACCTATAAGAAGGTATTTCAATCTTGCGTTGTATGATAAAAAATTATCTGTTTATCTGAGTTTATCTGTGGCGCCGCTACAAGTGTGTCTGGAGTATTAACTTATATTACATTAGTTACCTTATATAAAAGTATATAGCAGTACAAAGTTTTGGTCTAAATTAGTACTCCAAACACACTTGTGGCGTCGCCACAGCTTGATACATTTTCTATGATATATTGCAAGATTGGAGAATACCTTCTTATATATTACCTCAGGTCCCACACAGGGAAACTCTGCTTAAACAATTCTTGCTTATACCATTTCAGATATTAATAGATAGTTAGTCATTTTTTATACATAACTAAAGAATTCTTGTATAAACAGGTACCGCAGATACCTAGCATCTATACATTCAGGAAGCTTAAGAAATACCTATTCATTTTTGAGAAACTGCCCTAAGTTGATTTTGATTGCAACACATTCATTTTGTTCATGCTATAGGTCTAAAAAAACAAGAAAAAAAATAAATAACATTAATTTTTTTTTTTAATATCAAATTTTAAATTTTAAGTTACTAATCAGAAAATAGATGGCAGCCCTAAAAGAGTGACGGCGACAATTACTTTGTTACATGGACGGTTTCAAATTACGATATTCAATTTCATTAAACATATTTTATATTTTTTTTCGATCTAGAAAACTACAATCCTAGTCACAAGTACATACATTCGCTAAATCAAATTAACCCTTAGCAAAATAATGCATTTTCAATGATTGTTACAAAAGGGTTGCAAAGTTGGCTTAAATTTTATTTTAAAAGAATTAGTCTACTTGTATAAATACTTATAACAAAATGATAAAATTAATTAAATGTTACTTTTTCAATGATAATAAAATTGTTTAAGAAATGTTAAAAATAACATAATAGAGTATGAAATAATAAAAGAGGTTTTATAGTAAAACAGAACAAGGACAAAACATAATATGTTGTTTTCAGAAGTGGTTTTTTAAGAATTGCACCATATTCACTATACTTTTATTGTAATTTGTGCTCAATCATAAAGAAGTTACGGGGAGATCTAATACTCTTGATGGTCACTGATGAAGCTTGCTTGGCAATCAAAATACGTATTTTAATAGTTTACTTTTGTAATTTATATATCATAAATTAGATTACAACATATTCAGTATATTGTTTATATGAAAAAACGAGATTTACTCAAAATTCAATGTAAATATTTTTAGAGCGTATTTTTGAGACCAAAATTTGATTGTTTCTACAAAATGTGTGTGCTGAAATGCACCTTTTTGAATTACAATTACCGCAACATTTTTGCTCTTGTCTTTTTATATAGATAATGAAATAAAAAAGATCTAGACAAATCAAACAAAAATAATCAACTACACAAAATTTAAAAACTTTTAATGCAAACTTGTTAATTTTTATAAGATGTGATTCTGATATCTACAATCCTAGTTCAACAAAACGTTTCTTCTTTTGCAACTGGGTAGAGCTCATAGGGTTTAGAAAACTCATGTTTAACTTTTTTGGCATTGAAATTGATTTGGAAACCCTATTTCTCTTTAATTGTTATTCCACTTCAATAAACTCGGTCGAAATGGTTGTTATCACCATGTGCATGATTGTTATAGGTAGACAGAGATAGAATGTCCAAAATTTGAGGTGATTTCTTGGGCCATTATGAAAGCATTGGTTATATACAATATTACCACTCTATATTACATTTCTATGATCTTGATTGAAAGGAATACAGTTTAGGACACATATTTAAAGGGAAATCAACTTATTATGATATCAAATATACGCTCTTAATAAATGTGCACTGTATTTTAAAATAGTTTGATTATATCTGTTTTAGCGAGGTTCCTTTTATTTAATTCTTCATACAAAAATTTGAAGAAAAAGAACAAATAAATTTTAGAGCTATACAATTTATTTAAAGCTACAGATTGAAAAGCATTGGTTTACGTTTAATTTTAATAGCATTTTAATTATATTCTAATCGTAAGTGTATTTCATAAATTTGCTAGTTTTGAATTCCAGAATTTGTCTAGAACAACTTTTCATCAAGTCTACACCGATCTCTATAGATTAGTGCTGTTCTGTTTTATCCTGTTCTGTTTTGTATAGTTGAGTAAAAAATAATATGATTTAGAATGAAAACAAAGTAGAATGATTTTAAAGCTAATGATCGTAGCTTAAGTGATTGTTCTGTTTAAGTCACTGCCAAATTAGTGAATCAATTCACTGCTTTAGCAATGACTGAAAGTGAAACCGTCACTTTGATCATGATTGAAAAAAAAATATTTTCTCAAATTCGATTTCTAATAGAAATAAATATAATATACAGCATTTAAACTTAACCACAAATTAAAAACGTAAAGTTTAAATGAAAATGACTTAGATTCTAATACTTAAATTTTTTCAATCTTAGGACAAAATCCATAAATAAAAATAAATCATTTATATATTTATTGAAAAAAAAAATTATACAATTTATTTGATTTTAACGAAAGTTAAAACACAAAAAGCTATATTAACAAATAAATTATTTTACAAATCAATAAGGTATTTATGAAGTTTGTTATTTATTAATATTCAGGAAGTTCGTTCTAT
The DNA here is from genome assembly GCA_958496175.1 of Sisyra terminalis. Taxonomy (NCBI): domain Eukaryota; kingdom Metazoa; phylum Arthropoda; class Insecta; order Neuroptera; family Sisyridae; genus Sisyra; species Sisyra terminalis. The sequence continues at coordinate 29,595,150 of OY292278.1, forward strand.
CAAAATGTTTAACATTTGACCATAATTAAAATAATGTATAATATATATATGTAGGTAGTAATTTGGGATCCAAACGTAGGAAAATTAGAGAAATCAATTTGAAAGCGTTTAGGAAAGTTGACGAAAATATACAATTTATCGTGATATGAATTGACACACCGTGGGAACGAGCGGAAAAGAGTTAAATTCATTGAAAATTTCCCATTAAAAGTTTCATTTTTTTTTAAATATTATACAAAACTATTATTTTCTTTTTTTTTTCTTTATAATTCTTTTAAAGATAAAGGACGATTTAAGTTTGAAATATTATGTCATTGCTCCCAAATAACTGCAAGTATAATTTATTATGTTGTATTAGGCACCTGAAGCTCTTCTAGATAAACTAATTGAAGTGAAAAACACAGCCCAAACCCACGTTATAAGACACACAAAATTTGCATATGTTTCAAAAAACATCCATTTATTTTTATATAAATCGTTACGATATTTATTATAGATTTTTACTTTTTAATTTATGCCAGCATATATATGTAAGTATAAGTATTATATTCTCATTTCTATTAACAGTAGTAGTAAAATTTTGAAAAAATATTATAATCTTTTTGCTCTATGAAGCTATTACTTCATAGATTTTTTTCTAAACATATAAAAATTTTCCTCAAAATTTATTAGCTAGTTTTATGTTTTTTTTTTTAGATTTTTAATATTTGGAAAGACAGAAATGAAGTTTCAGAATTATTAACAGCAAAATTGGGCTTACAATTTAAGTCTCCAAAGACTTGATTCTTGCAATTTTGTGGGTTTTAATCTTTTATTCGCTGTTCCTAATCTTTTATTTACATCCATTTCTTTTTTTGTAAAGCGTTTAAGCATGAGTTTTATTTTATTTTCCAGATAAATAACAGAAAAAGGATAGAGATAGGCAACCCAGTAGTTCTCGTATCCTCAATAATTGGGATAGCCTTAATTATTTTTTTGGTCATTAGCAGCAGCAATGTCGAGGAGAAACTTGACCTACTGAAACTATTGGCTATATGCTTTTTTCATTGTTATTCAAATTGAAGTCAAAGCTTTCAAAAGAGTATAAAAGGCAACAAAATATATTAATCGCGGTAGTTCATTATATTTTTTGTCAAAAAAGGAGCATCGTAGAATTCAATTTTTCATTATCTATAAAATTATGCACTTCTTGTAAATTATATCAAAATATTTTTAGCGTGAATATTCAAACTCGGTGTTACTTTGTTACTAAAGCCCTCTGCATTGTCCAATGATTTCTTAACCGATATTGTATATACCTCGTAAGTCCTCCTGTTATTTATACTTTGTGCGTTTAAGTATGAACAGTTATTTTGTGATATAGTTGCACGAGATAATTATTTAGCTTGATACATAGTCTTAAACACTTGGTTAAAGAATTAATTGCAGATTCTTCAAAGTAGCTATTGGTCTGTATGTATTACGGAAGCTACAAACTATCGATTAGATTTGCGGAAGAAGTATTGAAAAATTTTTTGTGGATATTAAAAGATTTACAAGATTATGAATCTATTGGCCACTCTTATAATCACGAAAGAAAAAATATCATATTCTCAGTTACTCTTAAGAAAAATCGAAGACGAAAACTTGTTTTGTGTGCGAAACATTCACGTGTGGAGTGCACTTATTGTAGAAGAATTATTCGGAATTATCAGTGGTGAAAATGAGTAAATACAGAACTATTTAAAGTTGTATATTATTAGAAAGTTTTTCACAAAAACAGTATCGGCTTTGCAGCTGAATCGTTATTGACATCAAGTGAATCTTTTTGAAATGACAAAACATCACAACTTGAAAATTGATTGATCTGAAAAATGCTGCTTTATTCTCTGCAAAGATTACAAATATTACATTGATAAATCAATACTGTTTATGATTTGTAAATTGATTGAAATTCAATTTTACGAATAAACACGGAAAAAAATATAGTAAAAATTGTAATGTAACATCGTAATCTAGGACTAGACTTTAATCTTTACAATATTTTATTTTAAATTTTACTGTAAAGATTTGAATTTTTACGTTAGAATATCTTAATTATTACAAAAGTTTTCTGTAATAACTACTGGAACAAAAAATACGAGTTAGATTGGAAACTTTTTTGTAAGTGCAAGTGAATATATACCATATATAAATAAAAGAGATAGAACTAATTTGGCTTCTCAACGAACGCATGTATACGAGTGACACTACTTGAGTATGCATGAACTTACACATGAACTATTTTTAACAAACGAATAAATTTTACGATGCAACATCGTAAAAATTACAATTCGTTCATTCGAGTCTAGCACTGCAATAATGAATAACAAAAATTACGATGTATTTTGTCATAATTTTCTTCCCGTATATGAAACAATTCTCTGATATAAACACAGTGTAGAATTGCAATTTTTGATGAATCTTGAAGAAACTTGGCTCATAATCATCTTCAGACTTTTGGCGTCAGTGAAATAGAGCGATTGTCTCAAAATTGTTGAGGTTTCATATTAAAATCCATTTTGGGAGATAAATCATAAAAAATGCCCAATTTATTGTGAAGCTACAACAAATACCGGACAATTCTGGAAAAAAAATTCTGTTCCAATTTTTCCTAAACTATAAGTCGTGAGTGAATATTGAATGGGTCCTATTGAGCGATTTGTCACTGTATAAGACATGAATAAAAAAAGGAAATGATAAATTCGATATTTCCAATAGTATAAAATATAGTTTTGTCCTCTTTTCTTTACATCAGCTAAAAAGTGGTTCCCGAGATTGATTTTTTTTGTTAATAATGGGTTGGAGTTCAGCTAACTTTGGAAACCATTGTTCTATTCCATTTAGTCGATAAACGTTAAGATTATTTTGAAACAAGTATCATAAATATTTATAAAAACCCAAATGTTCCATTTCCTTAAAAATAAATTAAAAAATGCTAACTTTGGAAACAATTTCCTTATACTGAAGCCAAAAGTCTTAGGATCATTTTCATCAAGTTTCATTAATCATAGATGACGACTCGGTATATTTTATTTAAAGAAATTAAATTTCGTACAACTGTAAGGTAAGTTCAATGTTATATTCTTTGACGTTTTCTTATATTTTTTTTTGGTTAGAAAAATGAGCGTACAAATCTTTTTTGAGAAAATAGAAATAACTCCTGTAGCTATGATTATTTTAAATATATATATAAGAAGAAAAGAATCTGCTTTTAACTGATTTCTGTAGTGCTTCTGAGCTTTTAGTGTTTTAAACTACATATTAAAGGCCATGCGTAGAATATGTATTAAGTGTCGTTATTTTTTATTTCGAATTTTATATCATATTTTTCAAAAGTAATAAAACTGTTTGTTAAGCATGGAAACAATTAAGAAGTCTAAAAATATTTATTCGGCGTCTTAAACGTTTCCAACATAAAATCTGACATAAAATCTTTGATGTGAGTTTATAAAAAGAGCTTTTATCCAACGACATGTTTCAAGTTGAAAATGTCAAGATTATGGAATTGATTTCTGTGTTGATGCTTCTTCAGACGGAAATTTTGACACCTATACCAAAAATTGACAATATATTTTGGGGAAATTAAACATTTTAATTGCTTTGTAACCGTTTTATGTGTGGTTTTCATCTAATAACATTACCGAAACATTCATTTCTGTCTTCCAAGACAATTTTAAACATATGAGAAACAATTTCTCAATCAAATTTAATTTAATTTATTATTAAATTGTCTAAAATTTTTTTGTAAAATTATTTCATTAATTTTCTAATTTTCAATTTATTTAATTCTGCGAGTTGGTGACTCGGCAGAAGATTTACTATCTATACAAGTTTTTATTTTTGAAATATTCCAATTTTAATATTTATACATTTTAGTTTAAATAGTTTCAATTAATTTACATTAAAATCTATTTGATAATTTATTACTAAAACATTTGATATTCAGGTCTGGTGTAAAAATATTTTCTTTTTCTATTTTTTTTTTAATCTACATTTCTTTCTTATCGAATCGCAACCCTTCTAGATAATAAATTAGGCAGCGATTAGAGCACCAAGAAGTCGTACGTTAAATAAATATCTTCCTTGTTATAAAGTTAAAATTGTCAAATCAGCTCTATTTTTATTATAGATTGGTCTGGTGAAAGTGAATCAAACCGTGTCCATTGAAATATTTTTGTATATTTTCTATACAAAACACTTTTGTGCGACTTGAAGTTTGTCTTGAAAATTTACTAAATATCCTTGAAATATTCCCTTAAAATTATATTACATTTTCTAAATACATATTTTTTCTTTTCAGCAAAAATTTTATGAAAATTTCTCCATCTCAGGTTGAGAGGCTCAAAAATTGTACGTATCAAAATCATTCTGCATAAAAAACATCCATATGCAAATTAAGGACATTATTCATGTATAAATTTATTTTTAAAAGTATATTTTTTTTTGCAAAATAGCGAAAAAATGCCTTTACTTTGCAAAATCGCTTTTCGCGCGTTGTTTTATCGTTTTTATAAATGTTTTGTAAAATCGTTTTTAGTGTGCGACTTGCGTCGATGAGGCCAATACTACGTAAGCAATTTGAAGAACATGATGGCCAGCGAAATGTTGATGAATAAAACCAGCAGCATTAGTTGCTGGCGGGAAAACCAGTCCTAGAAAATCAAATAAAATAATAAATAGAGAAAACAACGATTTACTAAATTACATACATTTCTATAGTCTAAATTTAAACAGTGGAACCAACAAATTACAACATTTACATATTTACCAAAAACAAAAAAAAAAAAATAAAAAAAAAATCGTAAATGTTGTAACTTTTTTCCATTCTACTTATTAACTATTTTTAAAACAAAATATTTGTCTGACATAAGTCTGCACACATTGTAAAAAAAGAAATGTACATATTATGTTCTAAATATACAAGGCAAGCCACATAGATTCAAACTTTACAAAATCTAAAAAATAAAAATATAAAAAGACATTATACATTCCATTAAAAATATCAAGTATAATAAAATATAAGGCGTGGATTTTCAAAGCTTATGTTATAATATGCTATATTTCAAACATCATGCATTGTGTTATTTAGAAAAAAAATTTTTAAAAACTTTTCTTTAATACACCTGGAATTAAAAGGTAAATCGATGGATATCTACTTAAGCATAAAGATTTTAAGTAAAAATTGGAAAGTTTTGCAAGAGATACCTGGGAAGATTCTATTATTATTTTTTTATTGGAGAACACATGTCTTAAAAAATGTGTAATTTTGAAATATCTACGTTGTACACTAAGGTTTTGCAACATAAAATTTAATTTTTGTTTTTAATTTTGAAGAAATTACAACATAATGAAGATGAGTTGGAAAATTTTTTATCATCATCATTTTTTCAGATATTTTTTGAAGTTATACTTCTTAACGTGCAGCATGAGAGGAAAAAATAAATTTGTTACGGAAGTCGGATACGGATGTTTGTTACGGAAGTTAATTTGACTAGAATTACACAAAATGCAACTGCGCATGTTCACAATGGAGTAACTTCTGTTATATTGAAAAATATGAATCACGGTTTATAGATTGAACCATGCCAACTACGCCAGATAATAACTATGCTTTTTAGAACCAAAAGTAACTTTTCAAATTCTTTAAATTAGTTTTTCGTTTTCTTGCGACAAATTCGTTTAACCAATGAACTTATAACTATGATATTTAGGTTAAAATAAAAATGAAATATTTTAAATCAATATAATAATAACCAAATGTCGATTTATATGTCGACAAAGACAGAAAGAATGCAAACGTACGAATACGTGCGAGTGAAAAACAAATAATGTCATAAGAGTTACCACTTTTTTTGTGCTAGTGAAGTATATTGTTAATTAATGGTAGAAAAAGAAAGTACATTATATCAAAATAAAGTACGATTTGCTTAGAAAATATTTTGCATTACTTTTAGCAACTTTTAACAAGTCACTATCACTGTTAAACAAGCATATTTACATTCAATATTAAAACTAATAATACTATAATATACTATCTTCAGATCCCCTATAAATATTTATAAAATAAATTTTTCAGGTTTCTTTAGATGAATTTAATTTATTGTTTTTTTTTTCTTGTTTTTCAATTCCGCTACGTTTTGTTACGTATCCTGACTTCCTTAAGTATCTAATATATAAAAATAATACAAATATTCATAAATATAAAAAAATTAAAACAATATATAATTTTTACCTTGAAAAAATAAATAAAATTAAAATTAACACTAATGACAATTCAAATAATTGCAACAAAAGTTTAAATAATTAAATAAATAAACATAAGAGTCAATCAGCCCACTTGTGTTTGGTTACAGGTTACTATTGTTATTAAAAAAAACGATAATAATAATAAAAAACGATAGTAACCTGTAACCAATCACAGGTGGACTGATTGATTCTAATGTTTTTTTAATTAATTATTTGAACTTTTGTTGCAATTATTTGAATTGTCATTAGTTACAATTATAATAGAATTGTCATTTGTGTGTAATTTTAATTTTGTTTATTTTTTCAATATAAATTGTATATTGTATTATCTTTTACATATTTTTGTGTGTTCATAATATTTTTATGTATTAGATGCCTGAAGAAGTCATGATACGAAACGAAACGTAATGAAATTGAAAAACAATGAATTAAATTGAATATTTCTAAGAGTATTAAAGCCATTTAATCGATCAGTGTGCAACGCAATGACAATTTTGAATCTTTTTTGATATACAATTTGCAATGTTTATTATTGTCGTCTTTTATTTTGAATATTTGTATCTTATGAATTCTTAGCGAAACGAAAATAAATTATAATGGAAGTTTTGACGATTAATAATTAATAATTAAAAATTTATTTTAATAATTCTGTTTTTCAATTTATTTTACACAAAACTTGATCGTATTTTCATTTTTAAAATTCTAAAGTTCCTATGTAAAAAGAAGAATTAACTTAAGTTTACCGACAAATTTCCGCAACTTGCATTGAGTATCCATTGAAATAATAAGGATAATTCGAAGTACTTTTACGTGAGTCAATTAGATCTATTAAGAAGTCATTTTTGGGGATGCGCGAGAAGTCTCTTACTTATCTTTACTAATCGTATATAACTTACCTAATCGTATATAAAACTTATCGTATATAACTTATGCATGATATTTATAAATGTTAACTAAGTATGACATACGTATTCTAAATTGTGGTGAAATTTTTGAAATTTTTTTCAGCAATGTATGAATTTGGATTTTTTTTTTTGGGTAAATATTTAAACTAATGATGCACATTCTAAACCAACATACTAAACCTATACGTTAATTTATGCAATAAAAAATTTCTTTTACATATTTAAGTAGGTACTTGTCTTTGGATGGAATTATTTTAACTTAGACGATAATATGAAAAATCGGCCAGAACTAGCAAATATTTCAATACTGGAAAAAAATAACTAAACTTTAAACATCCAACATACATATTCAATCGGTCCGTGCTGCAAGCAATTTTTCCCTGTCCTGTTTTCAGTTTCCCTGACTTTTCGTAGCTAAACCCTCTGTATTTTTGTAACGACCGTATCTTTATAACGACTTCCAATAGAAAATCAAATACTTTATTGTCAAATTGTATACATATTAAGGAAACAATTTATGCCAAAAAAAAATCGATTTAATAAGCCTATCACACAGGAGAATCCCCCTAATAGTAAAAAGCTGAATTTTTATATGTTTAAATACATTTGAATCAAAGGTATCGATTACAAATTGCTTCGGTAAATCTATTGTTTCCATTGAATTCCTGCCGTTTGAAATATCATACGCTTATATGGAACTATTTTTTTTACTTTCCACAATGTTAGGAGACACATATATTTCATATATTACATATATATAATATTGAAATAAAAACCTAATGCACATAATCTAGAAAAAAAAAATACGTGTTTCAAAAATGTTCTTAGCTAATATCAAAACATATTGTAGCTGTTAATTTTTAACTTTACTTGGTAAAATTTAAGAAATATTCATTTATAAATGCAAAAATAATCATTAAATTCAAAATACCAAAAATTAGTTTTCATTGACTCGGCATTAAAATGACGTCAGAATACAAAACTTCAAAATCCCACGGACTTTTTCTGTGAAAAATGTACTTGAACACAAAGGGAAAGGTTGTTTTAAATCGCTTTATTATTAAGTTAATGATTTAAATCGTTTACAATTTACACAACCTTTATTCCTAAGAAAAAAAATTATAGTAATTTTTAAGGCTTAAAAATGTTTTTCATGGCGAAAAACTGTGAAAAATATCACAAATTGTGTTAATTATTACTGTTTTTATGGTTACCGCTCAATGATCTGTTTATATCTCGGTTTCAATACGCGTACTGTGACGTCACAGAAGACCCATAAGCACACTTATTTTTTTTTTTTGGGATTCTCCTTTGCTCATTAAAATTACAACTTTTTTTTCTACCAAAATACAAGTTTTCATAATGAAAAATTGGTTTTTCCTCATATTAATAATGTTCTTTATCGATTAAAAACAAAGTGCATATGGTCTATTGGAAGTTTTCAATTTCTATCGTGTGGTCATTAACACACACCCCTTTTTTATTTAATCTACATTTTTTTGCATTTTATCGCTTTTCTATATAAAATTAATAATTGACAAATTGAAACATTTGCAACCAATGACACATTTATAAAAATAAAAATCATTTGCATACCTTGAACAAAAGCAAATGATTGATTCTCATGTTATTCGTACATATATTTTTCAAATAATTACCTTCTTTTTTCGATCTTTCAACCGTTTTTTACTTCAATTTTTCCCATTAAAATATTTGGTCAACAAAGACAAACTACATTTTAACTGTTTTCCTGTTACAGTTTGCAGTTTTTAACCAAACACGAAATGTTTGTACAACTAAATGAAATGTATTCTACATCTATTCGTTCAATCTAAGCAAACATAAAGTTTATTTTCTAAAATATTTTTCAATTGCTTTATATGTGCTAGCAATATTGAAACTAACATATACCTAAAAAAGAAAAACAAACAGTCCTAAAGACTTGCTACATTTGCTTTGAAGCTCTAAGAAGCATGTATATATACCATTTATAGTTAGTTCAAACTCTATTAATATAACAAAAGTAAATATTGAAATATTGAAGCTGTAACATAAAATAAAAATAACATTAGATTACAAAATACAAAAAGCCCACACATTTAAAACATCGATTATTGCGTTTTTATGGAATACACATTTAGTATTTAGTCGTTTAGAAGATAAAAACGTACCTATGGTCTCTGTAAATTGTGAAAGCAAAGAGAGGAAAAATAGCTCTTATCATATGCTCTAGGAAATATAACTTGTTTAAAAACTCATGATAATAATTTGACAGTTGTTAAATCTAAATAAAAGCTCACTAGACTCTAACTCTATTCATATTATTTTCATGAGCAAATTAAAACTAGCTTATTGGTTTAATGTTTAAACTATTTGTTTAATTATCTTGTTATAAAACAGTGTTTGTGTTAGAGTAACAATTGAATTAAAATCACGATGCAGATTGTGAGAAATTGTGAGTAGAACGTAATTCATAAACGAGTTGAAACGATTGAAATGTATCAAAAATGTTTTACCAAGTTTTAGGGGATTACCTTAACTTGTGGACTGACTAAATACAGTAGGGGATTGGCTCGAAGTCGGTCCGATTCTTCAATTTGTCTACGAACTTCTTCACGTCGAGCCGATCCTAACGCTGAAACTTCTTCGCGAGACATTGCGGTTGTTGCTCTGGGAAGCACTTGCACGTCCGGTAGGGATTTCTTCCGTTGTAAAGGTTGTGGAACTGGAGCAATCTAAAACCGAAACATTCGCTATAGAAACAGGTAGAGACCGGATCCGTTAGGTGCATTGAAGCGTTAGTTTTTTCGGGAAGTGTTTACCTCAATTGGTGGGGTATCGATCCAGCTTTCGGAAGCTCGTCGGGCCATAAGGGCCGGCGAAAACAACAAATCGTCTTCTTCATCTTCGTTATTGTACCACATGTTTTAAGTTATCATTTATCACAAAGGGGAAGTGTTTTAATTGTATTTTTTTTAAGATAATGGATGGAGGATTTGGTCTTTTATTAAATTGGTCTCACATTGTACTTGAAAAGATATTTTCGGATATGCACTTGATTTATTTTAAGCAGTAGCAAATTACAAATTTTTCTGGCGTTTTTTTACGTGGTTTTTAAGTTTTCAAAGTAAAAAAAAGAAGAAATTAGAAATTTGTTCTATAGAAAATGGAATGGACTTGGAGAACGCGGTTCGTTAAATGAACACTGTTTGGTTTTTGGTAAATGTATAAGTGTCGACGAAAAAACAAATTTCGACATCACGACGACGACGTTACTTTTAGAACACAACGTCGTCGAGGATGACTTTGACGCTCCTCAGATATAAGTTTTTCGGATATATATACATCATATATGATAATCATAGCGAAGTATCTAAAGTCATGTGGATTCGGGGCGACTGTGCATACATCTGTGCGCCTTCTTCGGGAACTCAATGTAATATTGGGATTTGCCACAGGAATGACTCGAGCTTTATCATTACGTAGTTTTTTGGCACAAAACCGATTGCGAACGGAATGCAAACACAGAAAAATATTCTTTCTACATCTCCGCGACGCTTTCCTTCTCTACCCGGGCACATCGCACATTTATTTTCGTTAGTCGACCAGTGACCCTATAAATTTTCAAACTCATTCTCACGAAACGCAGGACCCCATCCAATTTACTTACATATACAATTTGTTATTCACATCATATTTTTAGAGCACTAATGTGTGCTAACCACTCGTCATAATTATTATTATCTCGCAACAGACTCATTACGTTTAGAAGACCAACAAAAAAGAAAAAAAAAATTACGCCAAAAATCACCAAAAATCTAATATTATAATTTTATCGATCATCGAAACACTTATGTATGTCAATGTGTTCTTTAAATACTCGCTCACTATCAACCACTTATTGTGCCTATATCAAACTAATTTTAGCAAGCATCTGAAGTATCGTTAGAAAAAATTCCAATTGTGCAGCTAAATTTATATGGCACAACATCGATTGATTCGTTTTATATAAAACGATAAACGTAAACAATTATAAGCGCCAATCCAATTTTAGTTCATAAAAAATATAAAAGATACATAATAGATATATAACTATATATTACATTTTAATTTATAACCAATTAATGTTTTATCGTTAGTTACTTAGGTGCTTGGAGACATATGATCAACAAATTATTTTTATACATTTTTTGAAATTGTTTTCTTAATCTTTTCAATAAAAATTGAATTTAATTAAATTGTGGAAGGTAATACACATATACTAAAAATGCCGCAAATAGTGGTTTGGCCAAATATCGAATAACGAATATTCGGCGAGTCTCTTGGCCGAAACTTAGTACACTTAGTACCTTTCGCGAGTGACAAGTTTGATGTTAAGGGGGATGATATTGAAAATGATTATATAATTCGCAATAAAAACTTGTTTAGAAATTAGAACTTGTTTTAATTTTAAGATAAGAAAACATTACTTTCCCGTCCCGTTAATAAATTTTTGAGTAAAATATGCTTTCTTTTTGATGATATGGTATTCCGTATTCAACTGAATAGTTTGTTATATTCAGCCGAATACCGAATATTAAAAAGGTAGCCGAATACCGAATAGTAACCGAACATTCGTGGCATCTCTAACATATTATATATGCCTACTCCAAACTACCTACTCCAAAACTGGTAGATGTTAGGTTCGATCCTCGTATCGAGCAAATTTTGGACATTTCTTGATTTACGGATTTTTATTAACGCTAGAGCCTCTAAAAACCTTGGTAGTGATAAGGTAACGGACTATAACAATAGAAAAACATCTGTTTATTTTTCTTTATATGACAGATTGTAAGATTTTTCAAAAGATTCATTCTACAAATAGCATAACACTTATAAGAAAATGGAAATGGAAAAATTTATGGCATTTCATGGAATGGCTCGTTTCGCATTTGATGTACATCACTATACTAAGCGATAATACTAAATAATATTATAATTAATTGTTATTAAATGATAATTATCATATCTGATCTAGGCAATTATTGTTGATAAATTTTTGTCCATTAATTCAATAAGTGAATAATGAAAAAGTAGCGCCGTTGTATTACTTTTTTATTATTATTATTATTATAACAATGTTTTGAGGCTATAATATAACTATATCACCCATTTACCGAAAACAGGGATTCAAAAAATTAATATATTTATCCATTTTAATCCAAAATTAATAAAAAACTATACATTCCAAAAGTGTTTATTACGTTGCAATTAAATATTTTAATATGCTTCCTGATAACAAGAAATTGCTTAGTTGTTCTAAGAAAATATTGCGGAAAAAGTTGGGATATAGAATTCAAACTGTAAGCTATAACTGTAAGAAAAATGTTTTTACATGATACTGTTACGGCATATTTATTATGTATTTACTTTGATAAATTTTTATAAACTGTGTTATTGTTTCTATAAATTATGTATTTCTTCTGGTTCAACGAAAAGATGTAATGCATCTTTATTGAAATACCACCAGAAGTAAAACAAAAAGTTTAAAAAAAATGTTTAACATAAATGCGGAATGGTTGATAAATGAAACCTTGGAAAAAAATGTGAGGATTTTACAATGCGTGGATGAATAATTAAAGCCATAAACTACGATGACAATCGAGTACTGTTGGTTAAAACAAGATGATAGTTTCCAGTTATATTAAATCGATAGATTATCGTTAAAGAAACTTATAGAATAGATATAAATACAAACAAGTCAAATGCCATAAGGATAATATTCCTTCACATCAACGTAAAGAGTAAACAGCTAAAAATGTGGCTCAATTTAATTTTAAGAAATAGGTAGATGGTAGAGCATCTTGGTATGGTGAAAATCTCATTCAAAAGCAAGAAAAGTCTATTACTTGGAAAGTTAGAGTTTTTGGAAACAGTTGTTACAATGTGAAGTGTAGCGTTATATAGATCGGAAACCTGAACCCAAAGAAAATAAGAAAGGAAGGATCTGGAGAGCTTTGAAATGTAGTATTGAAAAAGAATAGCAAAAATTAAATGAATGGAAGTCACAAACGTGAAAATGTTGAGAAGAGTCAACAAAGAAAGAACTATCATCGCTATGGTGACAAGAAGAAAAAATAACTGAACGGGTAACATTCCTAAAGGAAAATGATTCATACTTGATATTGTTGAAGAGAAACTGGAAGATCCTCAGAAAAAAGAAGACATAATGAGATTCTGTATTTTTTTAATTGATATTTACAGTCACATTTTAACTACTAACCTCTTTAACGACTCTAGGGTTAATAAAAATCCGTAAATCGAGAAAAATCGGAAATTTGTTCGATACAAGATTCGAATCAACACCTACCAGTATTAGAGCGGGCATTTCCACCATTCGACCACCAGTAAGCTCTGTATTCATTGAAACGAGGAATGGATTTTCCCAATTTAAATATTTTTTTTATAAAAATATACTACCTGACAATGACAGCTAAGGACCACTAACACGTTGTAGTAAAGAAATTAAGTCATGAATCAAAATTATAATTTATCAATTAATAAAAGAGGATTAATAAAGCCAATAAGGAAAATGCGACTCGTTGCAGAATCATAACTTCCTTAGATACTATAAAGTTCAAAGACTATTTGACCAGAAATCATTTAATGGGTAAGTTAATGTTAAGAAAATGCTCTTCACTGATTAACTGATAATTAGCTTCAAATTTGAATTGTCATTTGCGTAGTTGGTGAGGAAAGGGAAAGAGATTTCACTATTTTTTTTTGAAAAAATAACGATGCATTTTTTGAAATATTCCACATCAATCAATAAATTTAGAAGTTTCTAAGCAAAATATTTCAACGTAAAGATTTCAAGAAAATTGCGTCAAAATTCAATTCGAGTCCATAAAAGCCTGACAGAAATATCTACAACACCTACTCATAAGCATAGGGAAACCCCCATTATTCTCATAATTCCTCACCGCACTTCTAAACAACTATAACTCCATTGAGGGATTGTAACTAGGGACTGTTAGTGGAAGACTATACTAAGTAAACAGACTTGGCTTTTCTCGGGATCTCAAAACGATTTTTTCAACCAAAAAATGTCACGAGTTATAGAATGGTTCAAATAAGCTCTACTACCATTATAGTTAAAAAATTACTATCTACGTCATGTGGGAATTCTCAAGCTGCGTCTAGATGAGAACTATCAATAAAATAGAGAGATAAGTTAGATGATGCTGTTATTTTCTTTGAGTTTAATATATCAGGATTCCATTTTAATTTCAGAAGATAAGGAATACTAATGAACAGGAAAAGAATCAAGATGATCCGATAAAATTAATGAAACAAGAATTACAGAAACAAATGTAGTAGAAAAATGAATACTTTTGACGTTAATATTTCAAGATAAAAATAGATGTCGTAGTTTTCAAATTTATAGCTTTTTTGTAATGATTTAAAACTTTTAATTATTTCTACTCGCGTCTCACTATTCCCTCAGCTTAGTTTGTATTTTATAAGTTAGAAAAATTGATTTAAATTTCACTAAAGTAATATTTTAATGGAGCTGAACTTATTTATGGAAAATCTCTAATAAGAGCTATGCATTTTTAGACGACGCTCTTCAGTTGATCACACTTTTTCTGTTTTAAACGATATTATTTAAGTTTTTCTTCATCTGAAAACAAGATTTAATGATTCAAGTCAGCTTTTACAAAAATGCGCTATCAATAAATGTAAATCAGACCGTTGTTGGCAGTTTTGCACATTTTGATGAGCCAATAGACGAAAATAAAAATAATCCCTCAGACTACTGACTTGAATCGAATGATTGAGTTTGGACGTTGGCGAAGATTGACTGTGTTCGTAAAGGAATTTTACTAATAATCTTTCGATGAAAATACTTTTGATTTTGAGATGGAAATTTATTAAGATTTCAATGGTGGGAGGAAAGCGATTATAAAGTGTTTTTTCGATGCATTTAATATTCTAGGTCTAAATCAGTTGAAACATCTGAAATATGTGAGCAATATGTAAGTTTCTTAATATAGAATAATAGTCTTCAAACAAATTATTCGAATGTCGTTATAACAATTAGTGGAAAAATAAGCTTTTTTAGCAATAACGACATCATATAAACAGAAATACAATAACGGAGAGGCAGAAATTATTTACTTAAAACAGTTTAAAGCTAATTTAAAACCAAAAAAAAACTATGGTTTTAATTTTTGTAATTGATTTTGAGACCTTTGAGATTCGTGCGCATATCTGCACATAGTACATTGTTTTTGAATAGAAGCCACTAGATGGCTGACATCTTATTGGTATTGTTATCATTGGTATTGTTCATTAACCATGTGTAGGCCATCTAACAACTCTTTTGGTAATTAAAAAAAATCCATTCAATGTTAGATATTCATTCATATTTTTCAGATAACAATCATTCTAGCGGGAGGAAGTAAAAAAAAAAAAACATAATTAACAATGAGCGAGAAGAAATTCTAAAATTTTAATCTAGCTCAAATGAATTTTTTTTAGATTTCATCGGACTAGAGTACAGTAACTACAGGGCTACAGTAATAATTAAATCACCATGGGCTATATCCAAAAAAATTGGACAGTTTTAGAGGTTTTGTAACTAGTCGATAGATTTAGCCAAAAATAAACGTTAAAAGACATAATCCAGTTTGTAAAGTATTAAGAATAAAAAGCAAAATGATTTATATAAGCAAAAATGGCGACAAGAAAAGCAATCGGTTTCCCTGAAAATTCTGGTAGATTCTTCCAAATGCGGGTTAGAAAACTTTCGCTAAATTTCGAATATTCTAAAATCTAATGATATGGGTTGGACTGAGAGAAAAACCATATTTTTTTAAGTTATACTTCTTTAGACGTACCATGAGAGAGATAAAACAATTATGCTATGCAAATCGGGTACGGAAGTTGATATGGACCGTTAGGTTCACTCATGAAGAATAAATAACAGGAGAACGAACAAGGAAGGCAATTTGTAAGTTCTGGCATTTTCAAGAATTCGGGGCTTAGTTATTTTTTTGGCCACTAGCAGCGTATTTTCACGAAAAAATTGGCGTAGTGAAATTGTTATTGTTATTGGTAGTTCGCTTTTTTATTTTTATTCCAACTGAAGTTACAGTTGTCAAAATATTATATCCATGTGGTTTGTATACTTTAATACAAAAAATTTCATTATTATTGAATTTGACTTTTATTTAGAAAATAATTTTTCATTATTTATGAAACAATTAATCCTTTGTGAATTATACGAAAAAAAATTATGAATTGAACCTTAATGATTCTGATCCACGCTAACGTCCCTAATCCACGGGAATAATATTTTTTGAATTTATAACTGAATTAAAATAATGATGAAATATTTTTAATCATTATAATAATAGCTAAATGTCAATATATAAATGTTGGCAAATACATAGAACACAGAATACAAATACGCACGTGAGTGAAAACCAAATAAAGTATATTTTTTTTTAAATTTGAACAAACAAATTGCTGTAATTTGGGCTCAAGTGTACTTTAGCACACCCACAATCTGACAATATTGCATTTTCGACTTTGTTTTTAATTAAATTCGCGATATTTTTGTTAATTCCATTCTAATATGGTATAATTCTCGCTTTTGTGGCTAAATTTTCATTATGAACCGATTTAATCGTGAATTAAATTAAAAACAAAGTCCAAAATGCAACATTGCCAGATTGTGGGTGTGCTAAAGTACACATGAGCCGTAATTTGTTTCAATTGTCATTTGGATTTCTTTCAATTTCAAATTTTTTCGGATTTTTTTTATTTGCCAATTATTGGGTCAATGTTGACTGTGAATATATCACGGGTAGCTACTAGTGTTTCATAACTATAATGATGCAAATTCTGTTCAGAACTCTAGCTACAAAACAAGAACGGTTGAGATTTATTTCCAGAAACAACTTCTTATCTACGTTTATCATACACACGCATTGGTTTTCATTATATTACAGTATTAATTTAGCACTGAAGTTTCTTAACAAATTCTTTATTTTGCAAAGCTTCCTTTAACGGATTTAAATAATTGTCGAGTAGTTATTTTTGCAAAGTGTAGATAAGTACAACTTTAAGTGGCTTTTAGTTGTATTGCCTATTAATTATAATACATAGAACAACTAGAGGTGTAAATAAACCATATTAGTTAAACAGTTAACAGATTGTGTTGAACGTTAATCAAATTTTGAATAAAGCAGAAGTTCTTAAATTATATAATCTAAGAAATTTCTACCTTTAAAATTCCTATCATGAGAAGTAAAGAAAAAATATATTTTGTTATTTTTAAAGAAACCAAAGCTATACATACTATACAACAAAAAAATCTTTTATTTAAAGTTAATAAAGGATCGGTGGGGGGGGTCACATAAGTAATGGGAGCCATTTTAGTACTTGATGTTCAAGTAACCGAATAAATACTTTGAGTTTTGTTTTTTCGTAATCTAAAAGGATTTGAGCAAAATACAACTCTATAGTCGTGGAAATATAGTACAGTAAATATTTAGTTATATAGAATGAATAAATGTGATCTGTATAAATGGATAGAGCACTGTTCAGTAAATGACAAGCCGCACTAGAAGTAACTGCAAGCAACATTTTGGATGGATCCGATGGATCCAAATTTGGAGCCAACTAAGTAAAATGCGACAGCGCCTGTGTTGAAAGCGTTAGAACCTACGTATAGAAATCTTTCTTTTCTGGTATAACTAAGTAAAGCTAGTAAAATGCAAGTACCATAAGCATGGTCTATCCAAATGTACATATCAATGGTTCTTAATGATTTTATTCATTTTATGTACTTATTTATAAATATAATACCTTGATATTTATTTACATCCTGGTTATACAGGATTTTATTTTATTTTGATTGTCTAATTATATTTATTTTGATTTATTTCAATTGTAAAGATTGTTGTAAAAATGTTAGCTCTGTTAGGATGAGCGTCTACTAAATGCATACTTTATTTCGTAATGAACCTATTATACCGGGCCTATGCACAGATGATTTGCTTCATCTCTATAGGTGCATATCTATATATAAAATTTTGTATGTAAATATGTATGTATTACATCCTGGTAATAAATTAAATTAAATAAATATGTTTTGAATTTGAAAAATCATATTTTATTTTTCCAATTAAGATGGGTTTGGTGAATGCGCATATGAAACCGGTGGAGGTCAGTGCCTCCTACTAACAATTCCTAAGAACCACTAATTTAAAATAAATTTATTCGAAGGGTTTTCTTATTCTGTTTTTAATTCTCCTCCATCACCACTCTAGGGATTAAAACTAATAGAAACATTTAAACATAGTTGGATCGCTATATCTAAATTTAATAGATAATTCTAGAATACTTTTACTTTTTAGAAAAGAAATCCAAGACGGAATCCTATTTAAATTTATTTAAAATGATTAAATTTAAACTAATTCAATGATCTTTCAGTATTATACACCATCTTGCATTGGATGTTTCAACATCCCGAGTGTGAACCTTGACAGTAAGTTATAAATTAGTGTTTCTATATATATATTTTTTAAAATTTATTCGAAATGATCAAACAAAAATCGAAATAGATTGTTTTCTAATTGAAATTAATTGCTCGCATCACTTAAATCGTTTCCTGCGTTCTTGGATGCAGTTCTTTCAGCTGTATTGAGAAAAATTTGGCAATTTCAATTTTGAGTAAAATTCATTTTGAAACATAATGTGAGTTGACAGTTTTTGGCAAAGTTGGTTGAAAGTACTGAGTCATCGGAACAAATAAAGTCAGTGCATATCGAATTAAAATTTCTAGGTGGGTGACGACAGACTATTGTTACAGTGTGCTCGTATATTTGAATCCGACATCATTGAATTGATCTAACGAGAATAGCATCAGAACAATCGCACCTATTGTTAGTATTAAATCGCGGCTTGTTAGATGGGAAACGTAAGCTCGTTGCCAACAGGAATTGTAAGTTTTGAAATCTTACCTTTGGCATAGCACCTCCAACTGCTCCTCCGCCACCACCACCCTGTCGTCCTGGATTTATATATAAACTCTCAGTCCTTTTAGGTTGTCCTGGTGATGGAATGATGTCCTGACCTAAGTTCCGGTTGCGTAGAAGAATATCTTCAAACGGTGGATTACTGGCCGCTGGCGTTGTTGTTTGTACGTTATACACCTTTGCGTTGTTTTGCGGCATGGCTCCCATTCCAGACATAACAGATCCATTTCCGGTGTTCGATAAGGGTGTTCCAGCCCGTCCTATCGAAGGTGCTCGTTGAGACCTATCTGTCATATCTGGCGTAGGAGCTAAAGTTTTATCAACGGACGGTTGTCGTGACCCTAAACGACCCGTCGCTCGGGCGTAGCGATCTACGCTCGAATCGCGGCTAGGCGGCCGATTATAATGGTCGAAACGATCGATAGAACTTTGCGAATGGATACCTTCTAAACTTGGTCGCATTCCTGGCTGTCGAGAATTTCTTCGTACGCTTGTTTGCTGATTATATCCAGATTGGGTCATTTGGTTTTGCGAATCGATTGGCGGTGATTGTGGAAGAGAATTTGGCATATTAGGAATTCTATTTTGGTCGATTTGATTCATGTCGGGTTTGTAGTCTTGATAAGTGTTTGATGCGGCATAATTTTGTTGATTACTATATGAATTAATTTGTTGGCTATACTGTGAAGGGTAAGATGTTGGTTGTTGTTGATAAAGCTGTTGTTGTTGGTTGTAAGAAGCTTGCGGTGTCTGCTGTTGATTGTATTGCGGTTGTGATTGACTAGATACTTGTGGAATTTGATTGTATGATTGAGGTTGATTAAGTTGGGATGGTTGATTGTAGTTGGACTGAGCATAATTTTGTTGGTTTGTCTGAGTTTGAGACGGAGGTGGCGACGATGGAAAATTGGATATGGGAGTCGTATAAGAGTTTGGAAGGTTTTGAGAGTTAGGATACGTTTCTAATGAAGGTTGTTTTATTGAACTATTAAATGTATTATTGGTTTGTTGTAAAGTAGGGTTGGCTGGTGTTGGTTTTGCAACATCTTTTTGCATCAATATCGATTTGCCAGGAAGCGTGTCTTCTGGAGGAGGTACAAACTTCCTGGGTTCTCTTTGTCTTAGTCTATCTAAACCAGGTTGTTTGAAATCTGGTGCAAATTGTTTTGCAGTTACTTGAGCTACATCGGAATCTTCTTTTGCGTGATCAGCAGCAATGTCTGCTAGTTCAGCTTTTCCTCGTGCAGTCGCAGTCCTGTAATTTAGATAAAAAGAACAAAAATTATTGAGGAACCACTAAAATTTGTCATTAACCAAGAAATTTATAATATTTTAAAGCGATGATTACAATAGAAATATTTAAGTTGCACTACCTTTGTACCTTCTCTCTGTTCTTTCCATGTATTAATTATATTTTAATTTACGTAGTACTGTTATAAGGTAACATTACTAACATAAGGGTAAAAATGAGTAAGTTGAGAAGTGCTATACGCTATGTACTGGAAATCAATTCTTTCACTCAAAGAAAGGCAAAACATGAAGACCTCTGGTTTTCCACATAATAACAATATTTGAACTTAAATATTTTCGGGGTATCCGGTTTTTTTCATCATTTAAAATTGTTTGCTATGTTGTTCCAGGTGAAAATTCGCCCAAAATTTTGTTTCGCTTTTTTCCCTGACCTTCCTTATGCAAAACCGGATATACCAAATATTTGTAATGTTGTTTGTAAAAGCTATTTCACACTTATCCTTTCGTTTTTAATTCGTTGGTTCTAATATCAATGGCCCGGTGTGCATGTTCGCCGTCTGGGATCGACCAGAAATAGCTTCCCTATTTTATTATTAGTCAAGAAAATTGGTGAAAAGTCAAACACCTTTAAATTTTTTCATTATTTGAAAATGTACTATTCGTGTTTTGCTCAAAGTGCACTCCCTATGCTACGCTACTGTCTAATACAGTGGTTCTTAACCTGGGTTCGATCGAACCCCAGAGGATCGGTGAGTCTGTCTCACGGGTTCGGCGGAGGTCAAGACACAGCCTCGAAAGCCTATGTAAAGCTTTCGGATAAATACCTCTGTTTGGAATTTTAAAAAATCATATTTTATTTTCCCAATTAAGAAGGGTTCGATGAAAGTGCGTATGAAACCGGGAGGGTCAGTACCTCCAACAAGGCTAAGAACCACTGGTCTAATAACTTGAATAAATTTAATAAAAACGACAGAGTAGGTAAATGTGCAATGGCTTTAATACACTTTTTAATATGCGAAATAAAACTTGAACGAAAAAATTGATAAAATATCCAAAGTTGAATTGAACATTTGTTACAAAAGTTGTACTTTGCACTGAGTTTGATTGTTAACTTTATTTTCCTGTTATTCATTTAAAAATGATCTGCTTTGCCATGATGAACTGTGTTGTTTCGACAAGCTTTATTTTGTTACGTTTTGTCACGAAGTATAAATGACAGGAGAACGAACGCTGTATTGCAAAGTCGTCCACAAAATGAGGGCACAGTGTAGAGGAATGTAATGTTAATAGTATACACGTATGAATATAAACGCCAGAAACATTTTCATATAATTCACAAGAGATTAATAGTTTCAATATAAAATTGTTTTCTAAACATAAGTCAAATTAAGTAATAATGAAATTATGTTATATTAAATGTATTAAATTATTTGAGGATAATATTTTGACAGCTTTAGCCTTAGTTTGAATTACAATAACAAAAAAGCGAACCACCAATAACAATTCAGTACATTAAGTTGGTCATGTTTCTTAGCGATAATACGCTAATAGTGGCCGAAAAAATAACTAAGCCATGTTTGAATTTTTGAGGATACGGGAACTAATAAATTGCCAATCTCGTTCGTTCTCCTGTTATTTATTCTTCGTGCGTTTTGTTCTGTTCTGTCATATACAGAAACTCCTGTAGAATGTAAGTGGAATCAACGTTAAGAATTTTTGTACACCGTCATTCCATTCCACGCAGTCCATCCAAAAAATAAGTAACGCCGAACTTGCTGAAGTGGCGCGTGCTTGAATAAATACACCACAAGCACACCTCTGAGGTAAGAAGAACTAATGGATTTTGTGAAATCCGTTGAAAATTGATGGGTTATGTATAGGGACCCTTAGAAGTTTTGTGAATAAAATTCAAAGACTTAGAGCAGGGATGGCAAACCTTTGGGAGGTGTGGGTCAAATTGTTTTCATATTTTTTTCTAGTATTAGCTCGTGGGTCACTTATGTGCGTGGCATTTATCAGCGCCTTATAAGGTGAAACAGAGACGGAACGATACAAGCGCTATGGAAGTCTCTTTCTACAAACATAACAAATGGTTGCTTAGCCATCGTGGGTCAGTTAAAAAACTTACGTGGGCCACTGTCTGACCCACGGGTCAAAGGTTCGCCATCACTGACTTAGAGTATAAAATGATTACCTTGAAATAGCGATATCGGCCTTCTGTAATGCTATTTTGGAGGCTCGTTGAGCAGCATTAACGGCAGCGTCGATTCGTTCTCGAAATTTGGCCGATCGAATTAAAAATAAGTGTTTTTTCTTTTGGCTAGTAATGAGAACGTTGTTTTTGTATTTGCCTTCTTCTTTGGAACCATCTCGGAATGTGGTGACACCATAGCCATATTTCTTATTGGCGAACCATTCACCCTCGTAGCGGAGACCATCCGATCGTTCACTGATACCAAAACCAGTTCGTTTGTCGTTTTTCCATTCACCCATATACGTTTCGGTAACGCTCGCATCCATTTGTTCATCCTATTTGTAAAAGTTTGAAAAAAAACCATTAACTTTTTTTTTCTTTATTTTCATTCATAAAAATTTATTGTGTACGATAAAAACGAATAAAACTAACACGAGGTTTCTTTTTTCCTTTTTATCTTCTTTTCAGAAATAATAAATAATTTAGTACCTACACATATGAGGCATATGGCGAAGATGCACAATATTCATAACAGAAGTCATTTTTCAACGGCGCTAGTTGAGCTTTCGGTATTTTACCTATTTTTTCTCTCTATATTATGTGGCATGTCCAAGTCTTTTGTTATCTTTGTTTTTACGGATCAAACATACTAAAATATATATATCTCGTAGTTTGTGTAAATAAAGACAAAAAAGACTGGATAAGCGTTACAAACGAAGAGAGATAAATATACACACGTGTTATTTTCCCATTCCACAGTGTGAAGTGGAAAAGTTTATTTTAAAACATGGGTTTTCTAGCTTTTCTGGTTCTGGGTCAATTGTCTGCATCTTTTCCATAACATATTACGAGCATTATTGGCTTCACAATATTCGTCTTAAAAGAACAATTGGAGTTCGTGAAATTTTACTTATGAGAAATTTTCTTTATATACGTTTAATCTAAACTTTTCATAGTACATAATCAAGTTTGAGAGAATGAAAGTCTGGTTTTTATCATCTGTTAATCATCAATATTATATACAGAATGTTTCAAATGAGAACAAATAATAAAATACTTGTAATTCCAAAGATATTTCAATATACAAAAATCAATATACGGATATATTTCTTTTACCCTAAATTTCCAGATTTTTTAACTAATGTTTTTAAGAAAAATTGAAAAATTGTTTTAACTTTCGAAAAGGTACAACAGTTTCATTAACATCAATATTATTATCAATGTTGTAAGAAAATGCTTTACTGTGCTTGAATATAGAGGGCTTTTTTTACTTTAAGTTTTTTTTTTTATTGTTATTTATCATCGCTACAATAAGTACTAAGGTCATTAGTGACTCTAGGGTTAATAAAAATTCGTGTATCAAAAAAATTGAAAATTTGCTCGATACGAGATTCGAACCCAACATAAACCAGCTTTGGAGCGATCACCTATAAGACCACTCGGTCACCAGTAGGTAAATTACTAACTTTTGGTTATCAAAATAAAAATTATTAATTTTTATGGTATAACATGCTAATTTATTCAATCAAATTTATGGAACGAACTTTTTCATCGTATGTTACTCTGAAGAGTTCAGACGCTTGACAAATGAAAACTTGAACAAAAAAAAATGTAAGACTTCAACCGTCACGATACTTTTGCTATAAAATATTATAGTGGTCACAAACTTACAGTTGGTTCTAAACTTACTTATATAATATGCTTTTAGAAGCCTATAGTTGACTTATGTGATTAGTTGAAAAAAAATAAATACTGCTTTTGCTAACTGAATTATTTAATCAGTTTTTTACTCTTCAAGCCGCTTTTTTCATCTACATAAGTGAAATATTGGTATTTAAGCAATGTTAGACGAAAAAGAGGAGGATAGTTATATATTTTGGATAGTGCAGTTATGTTTGTTAGGGTCGGTATTTTTACTCTTGGATAGATATACCATACTCTCAAGATATATAATTAGTAGATACAAAGGACATAGGACGATAAGTATAGTGAATCGACCCCTTGATGCTGACTTAATCATAATAGTGCCATATAATTTTTATATTAATGATTGAATCCATTTAATAGAAAACAAGTGATTTCATATTATTGTTTTTAATATTTTCTGTTATTTGCACTCGTATAGTATTCGAGTAAGCTCTGTTTTTGTTTATAACATTAATGGATTTTTGTGTAAAAAAAACGATTTTAATTTTTTTTGGATGTGGCGTACTGGTTTTTTAAAATTTAAAAGACTCATAATTCTAAAGGAAATTGGATGGGAAATTCGAAAAAAATAATTTCGTAATTGTACCAAAATTGTATTATGGTTAAAAATTAAAATAAAAAGAAAAAGCTCTCTTTTTTCAAGGATCTTATAAATCGATATAGCTCTTATTTTTTTTTTAGAAGCTACCATCAGCCCCTAAAACATCCAAAATTCAAATAAATCGATTCACGATTTGCTGAGAATTTTTTTTTAAGATATGGTAATACATATGGATCTGAAACTTACCGAATCTTAACAGTACCAACATACCTTGAAATTATGAACCAAATACCCTTCTGGGGCCGATTCACTATACTTATCGTCCTATGTTCTTTATCTAATTGATAAATCCTAAATAAATCACTATTTTAGATGAAAATACGCATATTTTCTCTATTCCCTGGATAACATTTTTTCTGGATGATAAATGTTTCTATATAGATGCAAAAATACCGATCTTAGTGTGATACAGATACAATTTATGAAAAAGCTTTATTTTTGGTAAATGTTGAACTTAAGAAAAAGTTGAGAAAAAATAAAAATTACGACTGTCATTTTATTTATGAAGAATTGTAAAATTTTGCCATTTTTTTGCAAGAACTTTTCCTGCACAATGTACACTGTAAAGTACTAAATCTTACATATAAAGTAAAAATAAAATAATCTGTCAATTACTGTTACTGGCTATTACTACTACTTAGCATTACACTTTTGGAATGAGGAAAAAATAACTTCGAAATATTTTGGTTTTTTTTGTCCTTCTGGAAAAAAAATTGTCGCTTGCATAGTTTTCCGGAAAAAGCTAAAAAAAAAAGCTCAATTTCGGTCATTTTCCAATTATTGAAATTTCGTATTTTTGACGCTATTAATTAGTGTTTTTTTTTTCGTTCGAGGGTTTCAAAAGAAGTATCTTCACAATTTTTATGTTTTTCAGGAAAAAACCCTTTAAATAAAAAGCTCGATTTGGGTCAATTTTCAAAAATTGAAATTTCGATTTTTTTTACTCCATTAATTAGTGTTTTTTTTGTCGTTTAAGAGTTCCGTAAGAAAAAACTGTATAGCTTTCCCATTTTGCCGGGAAAGGATTTTGAAGAAAAAACTTTTTTTTTACAATTCTCTGATAGTGAAGCTTTAATACTTATGAAAACAAGTGACGAACATTATATATGCGAGTGATGAAATTATTTCTTTTAGAACTCTCGTGTCACAAAAAACACCAATTAATGGTGAGAAAAAAAATTGGAAAATTCAATATTTGAAAATTAACCCAAATCAAACTTTTTCTTTAAATGGCTTATTTCGGGAAAATATAAAAGTTATGAAGTTACTTTTTTCGGAACTCTCAAACGACAAAAAAACACTAATTAATAGCGTAAAAAAATCGAAATTTCAATATTTGGAAAATGATTCAAATCGAGCTTTTTCTTAAAATGCCTTTTTCCGAAAAACTATTCAAGCGAGAAATTTTTTTTCCAGAACTCTTGAATGACAAAAAAACACCAAAATATTCCGTAGTTATTTTTTCCAAATTCCAAAAGTGTAGTGCTAAATTGATAGATGTAAAATTAGCTTCTGTCATTCAGTACATTGAAATTGTTGACCCAATTTGTATATAAATCAATTTCAAGACTTTTCTATTCAATTATTTGTGAAACTTTTGTTTATATGTCTTCATTTACCTAACTTAAAAATGACTCAGCCGATTTTTATGAAATTTGAAATTAAAAAAGAAATTTTGTTTCACTCATTACTGGCTGTATATTATTAAGAAAAAAAATAAAGGAAGGCTAATTTTATATCCTAGTTAAAAAACGTTGAGGTAGAAAATTGTATGTCGTTCTACTTTTAAAACATATCCTAGAAAACTGGAATTAAAATATTAATGATTTATTATTTTAACTTTTCAACGGGACGAATTTAATCAAGTTGAAATGATAATTAAATGAAAATAATGAAATAATTTTTGGTCGTCTAGTATTTTACAAATTAAACTAATTGAAATGAAAATTATAACAGAACACGCACGAACGTTTTTTTTTATATATTTTTTGAAGAGTACTGAAAGAAGTATTTCTTTTTATGTATTGTCACGACTGAATGTTAAAATTTTGAAAGATTTTAATCAAATCGAGTTGAAAAGGAAATGAAAGGATGAGAAAGATAATAATTTATTACTTACTTCTACTACAAAACTGGCATTTGAGTCAGTGTGCAATGAGGCGTTGGTCATCACTGATTGTGACGATTCATTGCTCATCCAGGAAGCGCTAGATCCGGTACTTCTTATACTACCCGTTCCAGCACCTCGTTTTTCTAGATCACCGGTACTTCGTTGCTTTCGGATTTTCAACCCCTGGGCAATGCATTCAAGTTGGTAGAAAGATATATGAAAACAAAACGCAAAGATGTTCGCTTACCGAAAGTAACGATTTTTTAATATTACTAGATTTTTCTACTAAAGAATTTCGTCGAACAGGGGGATCGTCTGAGCGCGCTTTTAGCACGAAACCACCCCTCGAATCGTCAACTCGTCGATCGCGTCGTTCAGCAGGATCAGGAGCAGGTCCTGTTCCTCCAGCTCCACCACCTCCTTCATTACTTCGTAACGATGTAAGTGATGCTCGAAGTGCCTTATTGGGACGATAATGTGACGCCAGGCCAAAGGGGGCACTTGCTCTCACCCCATATCCATGTCGCATCCCTCTTAACCATTGACCCTGATATGTCCCTGCAAAAAAATTTCACTCATATAATTTTCCTTATCCTTACAATAACTTCAATTTATTCAAAAATATTTCACAACAAATTTTAATCAAAATTTGATTATATTTAAAACAATTAATTTGAAATATAAATAACTTGAACCAAACTCGTATGCTACTCAATTTAAGTTGAAAATTCTCCTTTGATATTTCGTGAACAGTTTGAGGAAACGTTTCGTATCAATTTCAGTAGCAAGTCGTAAATTCTTTTGATACAAAAGCATAAGTGTTTTTAAAGCTTATTCTCTTTGTTAGTTCGAGTATGAACCGAGAAGAAAATAAATGAAGTGACAAAAAGCTCCCAGCTACAAGAATGTGGTTTCTTGGTCGATAGGAATACGAAGTGGAAAAGGTTTTCAGCGCATAAAGATAATATGGTTAGGGGTTTTGCAAGATTCGGATTTGATTCGATTTTTTGCATGAAAAGAGTAAAACGCTTCGTAACGAAAAAGAACGTTATTTTACCGTTTAAAAGACAATAATTCACTTTTACATATTTTTTCTCAATTTTTTTTATAGAGTTTGAGACAGAAAAATTCAAGGTTTACATTAAAGGTAGTACGAGCACTGTGGCAGCTTTCTGATAAAAGCTTGATTTTGTCTATAGATTGAGTAATCAATTGTGAAAATTTCAGCAGTTATTAATCGAATAACTCAATTTAAAGATAGGAATTTAAAATCTTTGTTTTATGAAAATAAGCAAGATTGGTGAAATATTTTAATAAAAATTTATCAATATATATGCATATTTTAAAGTTCTGAGACTGTAAGAAAGAATTTTACAAAATAAAATCAAGTTGACCAACTAAAATTAAAGATATTTACCAAAAAAGAAACGAAAATATTTTAAAAAAAGGATCGATTACATACCAATGGTTTACTTGTTTTGTTCTGATATATACCTATAGAATTATTTTTAGATGGAAGGAGTGCAATTTTTATGTTATTTTTTAAGTTTTGCCGAAAATTTGTTCTATACCAATAATTTTATTAATTGTTAGTATACTTCTCCAGTGGTGTAGCGTGCGTTTTTGCAGTCGGGGGCCGACCGTAAATACGCCGCCCTTTATTTCCATGATTAGTGAGTCAAATTGGTAAAAAGTTATATACCTTTAAATTCTTTGATTATTTAAAAACGTACCCTTGGTGTCTTCAAAACAAAATCTTTTATGAAGTTATCAATATCAATATGTCGCCCCATTTTTATGTGCCCCCGAGGGTTCTTTGCATCTATCACGCTACGCTACTGTATTTCTCTACTAAAAGTTGGTTCTGAATAAAGACTATAGTCAAGAGTCGTTTTGCAGATGTTAAAATTTAAAAAATTGGTTACCTAAGTTATGTATATCGGTTATGAGTTGGAGTATGAGGAAATTGTGCCCCTTTCCTCACCCGTATATCTCGTTTTGATATTTTCTGTTCCGATAAACTCTGAATTGTCATACCACTGAACATTTATTTAACAACATTGTGGAATGGACAAATTCTCATCGGTTTTATGTGTGATTATATCTTGATATTAAGCACTTTTTGAAGTTGTACTTCTTGAAGGAAAAATTAAATGGTCTTACGAATTTTGTAACAGAAGTCGGTTTGAACTGTTATGTTCACTGTATATATGGATAGAGTATTGAGTAGTAAACATAAATCCGCGCTAAAAACAACAGCAACTGCGCATTTGCTCAAACTGGTACCTTCTGCTGCATGTACAATATTAGTTAAGTCAACTACTCGATATAATAAATGGGTTTTTTAAAATCAAAAACCACTTTTTTGATTTTAAATTTTGTTAATTAGTTTTCCATTTCTTAGCATCGCAATAACTATTCACTTAAATTTCAACCAATTGTTTTGAATTTATAACTAAGTTAAAATAATAATTAAATATTTTAACTTATTTTAAAAATAGCCAAATGTTGGTATACATGTTGGCAAAGATAGAGAACAAAGAATGTAAATATGCATGTGAGTGAAAATCAAATATAATAATCATGGTTTCTAGTTTGAACCAACTGATTGTTTTCATTTGTTTTAACTGTTTTTTCGATTTCACTCAATTGTTAATTTTCATTGTTTGTCAGTTGTATCAGTGTTGGTTTTGAATATGTCACGGGTAGCTACTTGTTATTATACCAGCGATTGAAAATAGTTTTTACTGCCGAATTTCGGCATCAGTCTCAGTTTCAGCCGAAATCGAATCCGAAACTTCCATCTTAGGTCATGTTTTCGTAGAAAAATAAGTTAATCATAATTAGTTACTCTTTACATTTAAATCTTATAGGCACCTACTTATTAATCGTTTAGTCTCTAATATTTGAGCTAATCATTAACATAACATATTATTATCATTTAAAAAATACACCTAATATACACCTAAGAAATACACCTAATATTTCCTTTTAATATTAGTTACGAATAACAGAATAGTAAAAAAAAGTTGCAAAACAAAATGCTCGAATTTGATCCCAAATTTCAATATTCTATAATTCTGATCAAGTTGAAACTCTTCGTTCAAGAGAACATTTAGTATTTCTAAGGCTAAAAATAATTGGAAAAATGATTTCCATTGAACTTGGTAATAAGTTCATAAACTTTAAAACAAGTTTTTATTTTTAGTTCAAAAACGTTACGCAACAAAGACGAAAAAATAAGCGAGAAAAGAAAGAAAGTTTTAAATAAGTTCAGCAATGATTTTTAAAAGTGCCAAATTCACTCGAACGCACAGTCGTTCCATTCATTTTTATGAAAAGCTATTAGAGAAAAATTTAATTTGATTTACGTTTCTGCGAATATATATTTTTGACGTTTGTTTCGAAAATTATTTTTGAGCATTTTAACAAATAATTGTGTGCATTCAAAAGTCACAAAACGAGACGGTTAAAAGCTAAAATTTTATTTTTTCTATGCATTAAATGATAAATTTATA
The DNA here is from genome assembly GCA_958496175.1 of Sisyra terminalis. Classification (NCBI taxonomy): domain Eukaryota; kingdom Metazoa; phylum Arthropoda; class Insecta; order Neuroptera; family Sisyridae; genus Sisyra; species Sisyra terminalis. The sequence continues at coordinate 29,625,732 of OY292278.1, forward strand.
AATCAAATATTGAAGGAGGAAATAACTTGGAAGATCAGAATGAATAGAATGGAAATATAAAGCTTGGTCCATATTTTATGAACGGATGAGCTAACTCTATATAAATTCATTTCTGAAGAAAATGAGCAGATAAAGCATGGGAAATATGGGGTGGAAAAATTAGCAGAAAACGAAATTGAGGCGGCGTTATGTATATATTTTGTGTAATAATAATTATGTATTGTTTTAGCGTAAAATAACACAAGCAACGTCCGCTCACTAAATTTAGAATATAATATGTATTTGTCGTTAGTACATTGTGTAAATTGTATGGACATTAGACTAGACATTCAGAATTCGTAATATAACGATAACGGGGAAAATTGGGTGCCAAGAAGGCTGATGGCACACTGCCAAAATCATACGCAGGAGGTCGTTCAAGTGAATTGCCACGTGGACGTTGTGATACTATACTGACGCCATTATTATCTTTATACTTGAAATTTGTTAGCACAATATATAAGAATGTGCAAAAAATGAACTTCGTTTTATGTTAAATATTTCAAATTTGTAACATTCCAAATCAAGATTTAGGTTTGGAAAATTATGGAAAATTAAAATGTTTTTCTTGCTTATGGTATTCAGGAACAAATAACGAAATGAATGTAAGTCAACAATTTGAAAAATTGTAATTGGCCGTTAAATTTTACTCATAAAATGTATCCTCTAAATTTAATTCACTATCAACCAACGATAAGAAGTACAAATATAATATTATTTTTAATAGTTTTAATTCGTGCAAATTTAAGTATCTACCTTAATAACCACTCCAAATATTTAGATGTAAGGAGGCATTCCTTAATTACGTGAAGCAATTTTGGCTATTTTTCGACCTCCCTCCCCTCTTGGTGAGATTTTGAGAGATTTTGTTCCCCCTCCCCCTATCTCACGTGAGGTTTTTTAAAATGTATAATTGCAACGGAAATGAATCTATGCTTTGATTACATTAGATTTATTCAAAATAAACAATTTTTCTATATGTTTTTTAACTTAAGACTAGTTAAGACTAGTAATTAAGATTTTGGTAGCCATAGCACAGAATTCCAATGAGAAAATCAAACAATAAAGTACGTAATTAAATATGAACTATTATAGTTTGTAAAAGAATTTAATAATTTTTTACTCTCTAATTCTTCTAAATTGCCTTCATTTAATTAACGGATACTCATGTATGATCCCAAGAGTGGTTACTGGAACCAACATGTCCACGTTATTGTCAATAGCTGTAATAATACATATAAGTAAACTGTAACGGCTATTAAAATATATGATTTAGTAATATTTTAGTGGAGAAATTTATTACTTAAATGAACTCAGTTTTCTCGCAATTTTACACAGTTTTTTGCAAAAAAAATGTACGTGATATTTGCCGTGAACACCCCCTCCCTACGTGAGATTGAGTACGATTTTGCTCGACCTCCCCCCTAAACGTCTCACGTAATTTATAGATTCCCCCTAAGTTGTTAAAAAAAGTACAGTATTAAGTTAATTAAATAATCATTACATTACTTTTTTTAATTCAAACTGTATAAGATATTGCCGTTAACTTTTTATTATTATTTAATTTTTATTTTTATTATTTGTTTTTTTATTTGGAAAGTATTTGTAGCCATATAATAAAGTTATATTTGTGTGGTTAAAATGAGTTGACGAAAAGACTTTCCGAATAGAGATTGAAGCTTAAACGGAAAGTATAGGCAATATTTTTACTTTTGAGAATTAACCAGTATAGATGCGGTTAAAAAAACACTACGTATTGTGTGCAGCCAAAGAATTACCCATAACTTTACATTGTTATTAACACAAAAAAAATCTTTAAACTTGACATTAACTTCATTAAATATGGTACAGTAATGAAAATACAAACATTAATATGATAAGTTTTACAACGTTTTGTTTACAATTTTCCCATATAAAAGAACCTAACGAAATACAAGAATTAGTTTCGAAAGTAAGGAAAAATTTTTGCTTTCTTTCCTAACAATTTTTTTACATAAACAAAATTGCTACCAGACTTGAAATTGCGAGAAAACTTATTTCTATATTTTCATGTGATTTACTACCATAATTATTCATAGCACAGTACCTAAACTATGTTTTTTTATACATGGACATAATTTAATAACTCCCATTTCGATTAAAAAAATTGTATTTGATTTAAATATAGTTAACTAGTTGATATAGTTGTATATAAAAGATTCTACGAAAACTAGTACTTTTTCTGACCATCAGACGTCGTGACCAAAGTATTTATGTAGTTCCCAATAGTAGGAGATTCATAGGAGATTCAAAGGAGACATTCAGAACACTCAATTCAGTTGATTTAAGACCACGTGATTCTCACTATATTCTTATGTCACGCAAATGAAGTCACGGGTATTTGTTGATATAAAAGATTAATTGATACTTTCAAGTTCGTCTGTATGCTATATAAGTTGAAAATATTTTCTTTTAAGACTTTACGTCTGCCTTGATTTATGAGAATTTTTGTACTCTTTTTAGGAATATTTCAAAAAAACATGATTTTAGTAAATGCCTTTAAAAAGGAATATCGGGTATATCTAACGAGCTGTTCTAAATAGAAAAGTTGTTAATGTGCACATAATTTAAAAAAACACATATTTAAACATAGCGAATAGCCGTAGTAATTTATCAGAATGATACAATAATTATCACAGTAAATAAAAAAAATATATCATATCTATCTATAGTGAGTTTGGTATATGAAGAACTTTAGTTAACATGAAACAACATTGAAAGTTTCGAATGTAACAGTTAAACAATCCATTTGAAATGTCAACAGATTTACCCAAAGCTTTCAACAATTTATTTCAAACGTTCGAAACAATTTAAAACGACGTTAAATGATGAAATCAAATTCAGAATATTACACTGAACTCTGAAAATTAGCTATAAACTCAAATATATGCAATTTTGAATCCGAAAGTGCTATAAATGAAACACAAATTTCTAAAGTACTTATAAGGTTACCAACTCGAAATTTCAAAATACCAAGAGATTTTTCCGCCCAGAGATGCCTATGTGATAAGTATATAGATCTAATTTAAAAAAAACGGTTTTTTCTGTTCTGGATAGCTAAAAATTAAAACAAATTATTTAAATAATGAAATGATTCATTAATTTATCTCAAAATAATAAATAAAAGTTTGAAAAATTAATAATATTGGAGTTCCAGATATTTTTAATTTGTTGGATATCATATATGAATAGTAAAACAATTTAAATGGTCAGTGTTATTGTGATTCTATATAAATAAAATTATATAATAAGATTAAACATTAAAATAATAAATAAAATTTGTTTTTTTTTAAATAAAATCAATCAAGCTTTTTTTAGCAACTTCTAACATCGATTGTTGTCCAGGTTTACATGTACAACCCAAAAATTCTGCACAATTCATTTCATAATTAATTTTTGTACTCAGCTCAACTTTAACCATGTCAACACTCAAATTATAACACACGTCAGTTCATAAATTATTCATTAACGAAAATATCCTTTCCCCAAATGCATTACTAATAGGTATCGATAAAACATTACTGATAATTTTAGATAGTTTAGTCATCTCTTTGCATTGAAATAATTCTACCGTTTTTTCATACATATATTTGCAACTTTTTCACGGACTAGATTCACAGCACTGACCAATTATTGTGAGAGAAAAATGAAACTGTATTTTTTTTCAAATAAGATTTTATCGCTGACTTTAAACAGTTATACTGTTTATACAATATATAAAACATATTGTGGTCCAATTAATGTAGTATAATTTAATATAATAATACATAAAAATCATATTATAAAACATAAATTTAAACAGAAGTCCAAACAAAAATATTTGTGATCTATTGCCCAGATACGTATTTTCATTGTCAAGCAATCTTTCTCAGTCATCAAGTAATTTGGATCGCTTTGTGACTACTTTGTGATGCTTTACAAGATGATGACCACTGAGGAAGATTGCTTGGCAATCGAAATACGTATCTGGGCAATATGTCACACATATTTTTGTTTGAACTTCTGTTCATAATAATATCAATAGTATGATTTTTATATATATAATTATATTAAATTATACTTCATAAATGGTACCACAATATATTATATGTATTGTATAAACACTAAACAACATATTTTTTGTACAAAAAAAAAACGAGATTATTGTTCGTCAACTAGAGCCCGGAGAAAACATACTTTTTCTGGAGTCTCCTAACTAAAACTGGCGAGTTGGTAATCTTAAGTACTCACCAAGCCCAGTTAATGCTTATATTTCCTTTAATTTAAAGTAATTACAATGGAAAGCTTTGATATATTATGTGTTGACTACGTGTACTTCTAAATTAAAGAAATAAAATGTACTCAAACAAGTTATTTTCTTAAAAAGTCATGTTTTAATTAAAAAATTTATCATAATAAATAATGATAGCTTTAGAACTAAATTCAAACACCTGTTGCATTCAGTTTCCTTTAGATAACAAACGCCTCATTAATATTCAACGATAAATCAATATTTTGTAGTAAACTTTAGGGCTGTGAAACTAACTTTTTATGAAAATTATTATGTTTTTTTTTTTCATCTGTGTTTCTATTGCTTTATAATGAAAATACGAGTGTATCGTTTACTAGACGAACTAAGTGAATAATTTTTATTTTTTTCTAATGAAAAATACGAATAAATACTTAATGCTTTGGAATTGGCCTTACTAGGATGAGAAGTGCTTTTTACATACTAAGGTAAATATTACAAGTGACATAGTTTTCATTAGTTTTATCAAATAATAGAAAAAGAAAGTATAAATAAATTAAGTATCGTTACTAAAACGCATATATCTAACACGCAAACTGTTTCATTTTAGTTGTTAATAGTTTTACAAATATGTAATGAGCTTGGAAAGAGGTGCAAATAGGTTGACTAGCACGAAAAAGATTTTCAGATAAAAATGTAATTTCAAAACATTTAAAATTCACTAAGGCTACACTATAATAACTTTCATATTTTAGATGGTACGATTTTGGTTTCCAGTGAATTCTTCATTGTTTTTGTTTTTAATTTTTGTGAGTTAACAAATTTGATTTACATCTTTTAATATAACATGTTTATTATTTTTAATTATTTTTTTAATACTACCTAGGAACTATGCATAGTTTCGTTAACATTTTACTTCTTACAACTTAATTACTAAAGCAAGTAGATATAGATATTTTGTTAGTAATTATTTTCTGTCACCTTTTAACTGCTATGGTCTACAGTGACTTAAGGGTTAGTAAAAACGTGAATCCAAAAGTATTGAAAATTTGATCGAGTCAATTTGGTTTTATTACACATTTAAGTAGGTAATAACATGATTTTTTCCCTAAAAATTGATCAAGATACACAAAATAAAACACAAATAAAATAATATTATGAATAATTTATTCTTAAGATGCCTCCTATTAATCTAAATTTTTAAAAAAAACTATCCTATAATGTTCGGAGAGATAAGATAAGATTCGGTAAGATAAAATATTTTCGAAGAATATTTATGCAAAAGTTACAGATTTAGTAGGGAAAAATTGACATTTTTGATTTCAAATGTAAAATTCCCGCCAAAACGTTTAGAAGTGTCAGGGTGTCGCTTGTGACGTCACAGTTGTATATTCAACGTAAGCACTCTAGTGAGTAGATGCTCATTGGATAACGTTGTTATTATGTGTCATTAAATATGAATTCAAAAGTGTTTAGGACGTCTGCGATCCTTCAGTGTTGTAATTAATCAACAAAAATTCAAAACTTTAATATTATCTTTTATTAAACTTAACGTGGTATTAAGAAATGCATTTGAAGTATTTTTTCTCAGAGAATACTCTCTTCTACTTCTATACATCTTTTTCCAATCTTTAAGTCAGGAAACAAAATTCCTATTCCAAAAACCCTATCCTCTCATCGAGGATGGATCGAAAAAAATATTCTTATGGATTTGTTATAATTTTTCCAATTAAAAGGTTCACTAATTGTTACGTTTTTACTTATTTGAATTGACGTATTCTTTGGATTTGTGATTGAAGATAATAATTTAATTTTACACACGTTTATTTATTTATCAATGAAAAATTACATTAGTGGTTGCCTTAATTAATTTTACTGATTCAAGACTGTTTTCGAATTGTGTTGTTACTTGTCACTGTTTAACTGTTAACTGCCAACCGCCTTATATACGAATTTGACCCGAGTCTGGAAACTTTTAGAAATGGGATATATACATGGGATACTTTTGTTTTATTTTATTTTCATTTTTTGAATTTTTAAATATCTTAAATCCGCAGAAATATTTTGCAATGGTCCACGATTTCTTTATAATGTTGACAAATTCCGCTGTGCTGACATTTTCATTCTCAACTAAAGCTACATAAATATGTTCTTGGAATGTATTGAATATTGAAGATATTTTTTGCTTATCAAACGTAATTTTTTGTACGTTTCAAAGGTAAAAATGAATGATGATAAAGTAATGAAAACGATAATGATATCAAAATTCTGTACTGAGTTACTCCCACCACTGCATTCTTGCCTGGTTAATATCGTTCATATTATTCAAATGCACTCACTTATGCGATCATGACGTCATTCGCTGAGATTAGTGTTTAGCTTATCATAACGCATTGCTGTATTTTGAAATCTTATTTTATCAAAATAGTTATGAATCTCGCTCTTAATAAGAAAGTTAAGGCTTGTTTTAAAAGTTTTATTAAAGAAATATAAAATTTTAGTGATTATTAGTAGCGGTAATCATGCCTATTCTATGTGGTAATGTGCTGTATGTGGTAAAAAAAAAAACAAATTCTCAATAATGTTTTTGCGATATTTGTAAACTTAAAGGGGTTTATCTAGGGACTTACTTAATTTTATCTTTGTTTTACATATTTTTACACTTATTTAGAGGGCGTTAAAATTCACTTAAAAAGACGATTTTCTTAAATTCTTCTCACAGAGATGTAGTATAGAGGACTCATTTTTAATTTTCTTTGACCTCGAAATTGATTCGAAAATTATTTTTCTCTTTAATTGTTATTTCTGAATTAGGTTGAAATGGCTACCCTCACTAGGCGTATGATTAGCTCAGGTAGACAAAGATAGAATCTCCGAAATTTGAGGTAAATTATTTGGCCATTAAGTAAGTATTTGTAATATACTACGTTAGCGCTCTATATTACACCTCTGTGATTTATCCCACAAACCGGCATATTTAATCGTATAAAGCATATCTCAAGCAAAATGAACTAATGAGCTATTTTCCTCTGTGGAAATTTTGTATATCAATAAAATATCCTAAGGCATTATGTTTTCTGAATGATAAGTTATTAGAGATGTTGCGCAAGGTTTTAAAAAATTGTTCGAATAAACCAATAGTAATATATTACGACATAATTCAATATCGAATTTTGAAATAAATCAAAATAATGTTTTTATTTTACTAATAGTATTTGTTCCACATTAATGATCTTGAACAATTGAAAAGAATTAATTCTTTAATATTTGATTTGAATAGTATTAAAACTGTGACATATGATTTATGAATAGTTTTGTTTTTATTTTAAAAAAATAATTGTATTTCTTATATTTAAAAAAATACTTAAAAACTCTTTATGTTTTCACTTTCATTATTAACGAAGTCATAGACAATTAAAAATATTTTTTGGGTCGATAAAGAATATTATTAATATGAGTAAAAACAAATGTTTAGTTATGAAAAACTATTTTGGCAGAAAAATAGTTTTAACTTTAATGAGCAAATGAGAGCCCGAAAACGATAAGGGTGCTTAAGGGCCTTCTATGACATCACAGTCCATTTATTGAAACCAAAGTTATAAACATGCCATTGATCAGTTTTCAGGAAAATAATAATAGTTTACATAATTTTTCACATTTTCCGCAACGAGAAATATTTTTCTATCCTAAAAATTACTCTCAACTGTTCCTGTGGAATAGAAGTTATTTGTGTCTGATTTATGTAAAAACTAAGCATATATTTAATAATTTCCATACTGAGTCTTTTAAAACAAGTAAGACAAACTAATTTTCCGTACGATCAAAATATAATTTCAACTTGAAACAATATCCAGTGAATAATTCTAAAAATTTTAAAAGTATTGATTAGGTTGAAAAATGAGCAAAATTATTTTAATTTTAAAAAAAGTGGCATGTGTCATTGTGTATAGATTTATAAAATGTTTTAAGGAAAACTTTATTTTTGTAATCCATCAAATTATATCTGAAATTTGAAGAAAAGTATAATAAATAATTTTCCGATAGTTTAAAAATGATGACTAAAGCGAAAAGTGAAGAAAAATCATAGAACAATAACAATGAAACATTGAACCTCGAAAGGCATTGGAACCACTTTTAAAGGATATGTTGGTATTAAAAAGATACATTCTTATTCCAAATTATAACTTTCTCTGTCTTTTTATTTCCGAATAAATAACTAAAAATGTACATCTGAAAACAACTTTTTCCCAATAATGAGTGAACCAATTCAACTGAAATTTGGATATATCATTAAAGTATATAAAGGCTATACACAGAAATTATTTTTTTTCTTAACGCCCGTAAGGAAGTATAACTCCAAAAAAGCAGCCGTTGAACTTCATTATAACTATTTGAAGCCAATGATTTTTACTTCTTTGCTCAGACGATTAAATGTAAAGTGATTTCTCAAGAGTAAACTAACAGACTTTGTCTTTAAAAACTACATTTCAAATATTGGAAATGATTTACACTTATATATAATAAGAACTATTTAAACTACCTTTCTATTTGTGAGTAAATGCATTTGGCAGAAGAACATGTCGGTGGGATTTTGAAATCTCTGTACTGTGTCGTCATTTTAATGCTGGGTCAATAGGAGCTCGTCTTAGGCATTTTGAATTTAATGTTTTTTTTTTTGCATTTCTAAATGAATATTTATTAGATTTTATCAAGTAAAGTTAAAAATTAACAGTAAAATTATGTTTTTATGTAAGGTTCAATTCCAGATAAATAACAATAATAATAATATCAGGATTACGGGTAATTAGAAACACAGTCAAATCAATTTAAACAATTATTGATTTGCGACGTTTCATCTTTATTCTTAAGACTTTATCAAGCTCTGAAAGACAGATAACAAAATAATATTATTACAAACTAACCACAGTAATGGTTAAACGATCGTCAAAATTAAAAAATTACATACGCGATCTTTTATTGATATAAATTGCATTGTAATTACCAATTGTTTCAATAATTGTTGTAACCAATCAATAATTGTTAAAATTGATTTAACTGTGTTGCCAATTACCCGTGATCCTGATATTATTATTAGAGTAAAATTATGTTTTGATATAAGTTTAGAACATTTTTAAACAATTACAATTATTTTTAGAACATGTGCGTTAGGTCTAATGAGGAACCAATTTGTGAAATATTGTAAAAAATTATATATTATTTCACGTAAATTAATTTGAAATCATGGTGCTCAAATTAACAAAGTGAATTTTAATTATTGAACATAAAAATTGTTAATAATAATTATAATAACAATAGTTAGAAAATGTAACGAACGAATTACCAATTGAAAAAAATGGTCACTCAATGACTACAAAATCTCTTTCAAACTGTCTTTTTTACATTTTGAGGTTTTACAATAAAAAAAATATAAACATCTATATTCTATATACCAAATTTTAATAAGTGCCTCTCCATAAAGTTGAAACTTTTCAACTGTTTGTCAAGTATTCTTCGCATATTTTTCAAATAACAATTTTAGAATTGTAAACTAGGTCAAGTTTTTAGGTAACATAATTCAGTTAAATTATTTTTCCTAAAACCATCGAGTTGGAATCGAGTGAAGACTTCAATTTTAAGATAAAATATTTTATATTTTTTGTAGAAGAGTAAAAAACATTGATGAAATTTGAAGACTTTGAGGATACTTATGGTATGTTGAAGATAGTTTTCGACAAATGTTAATAAAGTTGATACTTAAACTATTTAAAATTGAACTTAATTTTTGTATTGGTCAATTTAATCATGGGCATATGTAAGTGGTATATCTATATGTTGTCTTATTCGAGTTTTGCAAAAATATTCATTTTACATGGAAATTTTTACATAGGAAATGTTACGTCACCCTTAATGTTAACGCTGTATACATTATTATAGGTACATGCAGTTAAAAGAGTGATTGTTGATACACAGATGATCAGCCGTCGTAGGACTTCTTTTTTTTAGAAATGAAATTTTCATAGCTTGGCAGTAAATACTTACATATAAATTTATATCTATACAATATTCACCGAGCTTGATGTTTCGGTGATTCTTGTCATCAATTTCATTTTTTGGAACCACTGCCCTTACTTTTTATTAAGCAAAGTTTGTTATTTCGTTGTGAGGAAGATTTGGGATAACTTTCTAGTTATAACCCCAAATAATGTGTAATGTTTGTGCATACAAGGGTATGATTAAATTAGCAGTGCTTGCCTGGTTCTTTTATGGTTTTCTCTTTTATACTTTAAATTTATATCTATAGCAGAGGTGGGCGACCTTTTGTGTATCGGGTGCCAGATTATAGTTTACTTTTCGTACACGAGCAGGAGTAGATGGTTATCAAGTTTTTGTTACTTATAAGTTTGTAGAAGTTATACTCCTTTAAACGCAAATAAGAAGAAAAAAATAAATTTGTTACTTTCCCTGAACAATACACGATTTTAGAATGGAATAAATAAGCTGTAACTTCGCATGTGCACGATAGATAAACTTTTCTTATATCTAAAATATGAACTTGTCTACTACGCGAGATAAAAAATATGATTTTTAAAACCAAAAGTAACCAAAAGTAAAATTGAAAATATTTTATTTTTGTGAATCAAGAAGCCTGATGAAGTTACGATATGTAACGAAACGTAGCTAATTGAATAATAAAAATATTAAATAAAAAAACCGATCTTAAAACAACTTGAATTGTCTTCTTATTTAAAAAAATAGTATTAATAATTGGCTATTTCACGTAAAAACAGGAAAAACGATTTATTATTTAAACTGTGCCATACTCGGGCTACAAATATACGTTTAACAATAGAGAATTTGGAATGTACTGTGATTTTCATTTTTACAAACTTACCCCTTTCTTATTGGTGACTTATTCTTATTGGTGGACTTATTGGAGCACATATTTATAAGAACCGATAATAAATAGATAATGTTGACCACTTTTTTGACGTTGGTGATCCGCGGTTTGCGGTTTAATGATAGCCAAAAGTGTTTATGTGGTTAACTAAAGCAAGTACACTTATTTGTGTAGATCCTTATTCCTAGAAAGAAAACTAGACTTTTACAGAAAAGCATAACTTCTTACGTGCGTCCATCAGTATACACACACTTTTTGTTTGAAAATAAAAAAAAACAAAGTTAATTAAGGATTAAGTTTATTTCTCGTTTCATCTATAATAAATTGCAATCAAATAAAAAAGGGTTACAATTAATTACCAAAAAATAAGAATTTTTTTTTTTTTTTAAATTGATACGACCTTTGGTGCTGTATAGATTTTGATAGCGATTCAATCTCTAGTTCGATATGAGTAGTGCTTAAACGCAAGTCGCTTTCCACATCCATGTTAGTAATTGAAGTTTTGTATTTCAATTTTAAAAACTTCAATTTTGAGAAGAGCTGTTTACAATGATAAGCTGAGTCAATTAAGGAATAAATGCACTTTGCATTACTAACCAAATTCGAAAGTACATCGGCCAACACACGGAAAAAAATTACAACAAAAATTACAATCGTAATATCGTAAATCTTGCTGTTTTATATTAGAGTGCAGAACCTGAACTAAAACTTGATACTCTTGCAGTGACGCATCGTAAATTTCAGTTGATTAAGGTAACAACTTGAAAAAGCAAACAGCCTTCATCATTTTCGTAAATTTTAGGATTTTCAAATAAGAAATATGTACATTAGTTGGTAAAAAAGAGTTCTAAAATTTATAGATTCCTCATAATATAGGCTACAAATAATGAAATAAATTCATCATTTTTAATCCATTATTTATTAATCGCAATGTTTGATTTCACGATTAAAATGGTTATTTTTCACAATTTTCACAAACGATAAAAATGTATTCATGAAATGTGTGTTCAGTGAACTTCTGGATTTTTTTTATTTTAGAAAAATTTAGAACATACGTACCTATTCTAGAAAAAGTACCATTTTTTTTCTTCAATTTTTTGATTGAGAGAGATTCAATTTGGGGGAGGTTCAAGTAATTTTTCTATAATTTTTATTATTGCTTTAATATTAAAGACTATTTTCCAAAATTTTCCTACATTTTGGTTTTTATATGTCATTAAAAATCTTATATTTTTAACATCTTTCTATATCAATGACTAAATGATTAATTTTCCGTAATTAATTAATTACTACAAAACCATTTTGTATAAATAAAACGAATTCTTTTACAAGCCTTTACGAACGATTATCCATCGATTGACAAAAGAAAATGTTGGAAAATTCCAACTTTAAAATTTTGTTGGCTAATCGAAAAGAAATGATTATATCAGATTTAAATTTCCACTGTATGAAACTGTAGATATATGAATTGTTTGCGCATAAAATGAAGGTAATTATTTCTAAAAATTTAAGTATTTTCAATACTACAATAGCCAGGGGTGGATAAAGGGGTGGTCAGGCTGGGCGACTGCCCGGGGCGCCAAATTGAAGGAACACCGAATCAAAAATAAAATTTTCTTTTCTTCACAATTTTTCGTTTAATTTGTAGTTACATAAAAGGGCGCCAAAATTTGTTTTGCGTGGGGCATTCGAAACCCTAGAATTGACCCTGACAACAGCAAATATTTTATTTAAAAACACTCTTTAACTACCTACTTCTCTTTTTATGCATATATTTATTTTATACCTATATATGGCTGTAAATTGTATGTAAATTATGGGTTGAAAATAATTTCATAAGAATATTTTTTTTTTTTTTGAAAAAAAATGTCAACCAAAATTTGTGATAGTTTTGTTGTGAATTCCTTATACTAGAGAACTTTTTTTAGCCACTACTTATAAATCAAAAAGGAACAATATCGATTTAATTAAATAAATAAACTTATCTTTAACTAATATTCAGTGATAAGTAGAATATTAAAAATTAAAATGAGTATATAAGGTCAACTTTGATAAGGTAAAAAAGAAAAAAAAACATTATTATTATGAATGAAAATTTCTCTAATATCTAACAATACTTCATAACTTAAATCCAGTTGCCATACCTATAAGTTAATCTTCAGAATTTAGCTATATGTGTGAATTTTTAATATCAGCGTATCTAGGAAGATGTTCTAGTAGTCCAGTTTTCAAGTTAAAAAAAAGTTGGTAAAATACAATAAATATCATCGCAAAGAGTAAAAAATTTGTCAGACATTAAAATGTTTTTCAAAGCAATTCAATTTATTTATTTTAAAATAATGGTCCTAATATATAGTTTGTTTTTTCGTATGGTACCCCATTTGTTCCTTAAACAAAGACAATATCCTTGATTGATTTCCACGAAAATCCGACCCTACTTAAGCACTATACATTAATAAATAAACCAATTTTTCTAAGAAATGTAAATTTTAAATAGCGACAAGAAAAAAAGAAGAAACTAACGATAATTGTTATAAACAAAAACAAATCTAAATTACCAAAAAAAAAAAAATTCCTTCGAGCCGGATTTGAACCAGCGACCTATGGATTTCCATAAGATTTCATACTACAGTCCACCGCTCTACCAACTGAGCTATCGAAGGTTCTTATAAGTGAGTTCCAATTTATTAATTTTGTGAAAGTCACTTATTAAGCTGATTTATATAAACCGACAAAAAATTTTAACACATTTGCATTGCTGTAAACAGTGTCACCTATAAATCAATAAAAGCCAGACAGCATAAACATTTTACTGTAGAACAATACATCAATAAAACGAAAATTTGATTGTAAAATAACATTATTCATATCTCAAATTACATTTACTGATAAAAATGTCTGAAACTATTAAAATTGGAATTTTATATTAGATTTTTTATAAGGAAATATACATTTTATTGAAGATATATAGCCCGAGAGATTAATAAATTAATTGTCAAGTTATTTCAAAGAGTTCCATTATTCGATTTGGCAATCCGCCAAAAGCCTAGCTGGTGATCTTGGAACTGGAACTAGAAACTAGTCAAAAAGTAGCAAGTCCTACGAAATGTACTAAAAGAAAACTATAAATATATTTCTCCAATAAAAAGCCTTTCTGTAGAAAACTTTGACTTATTGTTCAGTTGTAAATCTGATTTATTTTCTAAAAGGTGCTCTTATAGATTCTCCATACAAATAACTAAAACTTCTTTAACAACAACGTAAAATTAATGGAAAATGTTACTATTGTCTCACTTGTTTGGGAACGAGATTGGTATTCTATCTTTTGGTTTTAGAATTTGAAAATAAAAGAAAAATGATAAAAGGTGAAAACTATAATTGGGTTAATTATATTTCTTAATGGGACATTGACATTTAAAGAAGGTAAGTGCCAAATTCTATGGCCTCGTTTAATTTCTATACAAGATAAAGTTACTCAAACGAATAGTGAAAATGTTTAAATTAGCTGGGAAAATTTATTCATTTTAAGATTATTGAATTTTCAAACTTTGATAATCCATTTAAAAGTTGAAAAATAGAAAAAGTAACAATTCTTTCTACCAATTAAATATGCAAAAGTATATGCACTTTTACTGTAGTCATTCTTCGTATCATTTTTCCCTATACCTAGATAAAATTTGAAAATTAAGAAAAACTTTTATGACATTTTCTTGAGTAGTATAAAACTAGTTTAGGCCAAAAGTTTTAGATCTAAGCAAATATTTTAATATGTTCACTCTATTCGTCTTTTTAAATTATGAATATAAAATATATTTCACATGAATGACTCTAATAGACTTTGTTTCGACTACGGCATTAAAGCGGCTTGATAATTACCTAATAGGCTGCTTAATTAAACAAAAACTTATAAATGTAAAACCAATTATATAAGTAACAATATCTTATAATTTGTAACAAAATATTTTTTACTAGACGACCCAGTGAACTTCGTACCACCTAAAATTGGTTTGTGCGCCTAGGCTCTTGAGGCCCGGGCCTAGGGCGATACGTTTTAGGGGTAGCATAATTTTTGGAATGCTAAAATTTTAAAGGAGAAGAATGTACGGAATATTTAAATTCAAAAATTGATTTAAGTTAGTTTCGCTATAAATGTATGAAATGTCTTTAGTTAAGTATAATAAATATTTTTTGATAGACTTTACTTTCCAATTTACTACGTAACATTTTTCAACTGTTAAATCACTGGCAATTAGAGAGCTGTGATTCCGGGGACTTTCAGAACAAATTGGAGATCATCATAATGATAATGATGGTAATTTTTTAAAAACCGAAGAACTTTTTGCTATGTTCGATACTTTTTTATTAGGACGATGATATAATTGACGTTTTTGCGCGAATCAAAGCTAGAAAGATGAAGTTTATATCGTAAGTGATAGTTGGAAAAAAGTTATTTTAATAATCTTTTTAAATATTATTGAAATTACAAGTCATATTTAAGTAGAAATATATGATAATTTATAAGAAGTTTGGTTAAAATTAATAAAAATTGATTTATTGTTTAAATATTTAAAATGAAATGTTTTATCTTGATAACCACCTTGCTTTGGAACAACAAGGGCAGGGTGGCATCGGACCTAAATTCGCCACTGAATATTGCCACATTTTTAATTATTAATATGTATATAAATAAATTAAAAATACACTTATGCTTTATTATAACACTAGTAGTTGCCCGTTGCATTCGCAACTAAAGGTTTTATATCAATAAAATGTTTAATATGAGATAATGTAGAGTTAATCAACAATCGAAATTATAAATTTAATAATCAGTGTTGTTAATATAGAAAAAAGTTAACCTAAAATTATATTAAGAAATAAAATATAAGTGTTTTTTTTTGTACCATTTTAATAACATTTTAAATAACGTCATTTCACTAAATTAGTATAATAGTTTAATACTTATGTAGTCCTTATATCAAATAGGCGATTCTAAATTTTGGTTCGTTTTTCAACAATCAAATTTTTTAAAATCTATTTTATTTTATGAATCAATGGTTGTGTTCTGGAGTAATTATGTATTCGGCTGAAAAGCATTAAGGTAGCAATTTTTTGCCATATATTTCACTGTCAATTCAAATATAAAATCTTCGATACTAACTTTTTTTCGGTATTTAGTACAATTAGAAAACCAACTATTGCTATTGAAAATAAATAAAATATTCGAATTTACTTCCACACTTTCCATCTATTTCCAATAATTTTGTATGTACAACGTCCAAATGTGCGAAATCGAATAGCTTTTTAGACATGCTGATTAACATAAAGAAGATCATTACTTTTTTTTCGTTATACAATTGTATTTTCAAATATAAATGCACATTTGTGTCGATGAAATTTGAAAAGTGTTTTCCTTATACGATGCAGATATATAATAAGATAGGGTTTTTGATAATTCCTCCCCTAAAAGAGTGAAAAACGGTAGCAAAGTTTGTACGGGATAACGTTTAATAAACAATTGAAATTTCAAATTTAATAATCAATCAAATTCCGTTAAAAGCGAAACGTTACTACTGCTTAATATAAAACAAAGTTGATTTATTATTAGAAACAAAAACTTAGGGTCAGCTTAAAAATTTAAACTCTGATAAGTAGATATATCTGAAAAGGTTAAGTTAAGTTTATAAGTAAGTGTTTTTTGGCTTTTACATATTGTAAACCTGAAAATCCGAAATACGTATTCATAAATAAATACATTAGTGAGTGAGTACCCTCTGAGATATAGATGCTGATTGATTTATGGATTATTTGATTAACGGTAGGTATACCTACCGTAGGTATACGTAATAGATCATACTCTTTTTAGATATTTATAAATATATTTTGTAAATTAATTGATCATTACATACAACTATTTTATTCTAAACAACAGTTTATTAAATGTCTTTTTAAAGCCAACAAAATAGTGTTTTTAAGTATAATTGTATTTTTCATAAAAGAAATAAGAAAAATAAAAATGTCTATATACCACTACAAATAGCAAATCATAAAAGAAAATATAATCAACACCTACGGTACGTAGACGAAGTCACGGGGAGCAGCAAATTTAAATTAATAAAAAATTGAACCATCGGGTGCGCAAATAATTATTTAATGTGCTTGTGTAATAATATTTTCACAAACGTTGATAGTTGTTATGAAAAAAAGTACAAAAATAACAAAAAATTTGATAAATAGCCGATTTGAGCAAATAGGCATGTTTGAAAGCCGTGTGCTGTGCCAACTTATCCCTACCCTAGGTTTATAAATTACACAGGTTGCCCCATTAGAAAAAAAAAATGACGCCATACGAAGAATTTTTAAATTTGAATCAGTCTGAAGATATGTGCGAATGTCTTCTGGATAAGTCACGTAGCGCATGAGGCCACCTGTGT
Source organism: Sisyra terminalis (assembly GCA_958496175.1). Taxonomy (NCBI): domain Eukaryota; kingdom Metazoa; phylum Arthropoda; class Insecta; order Neuroptera; family Sisyridae; genus Sisyra; species Sisyra terminalis. Next base: position 29,643,367 of record OY292278.1, read on the forward strand.
AATTTATAAACCTTGACCCTTACCAACGTTTTAAATGCGTTAGTAGGGATAACAGAGGGCATGCGCATAGCCCTTTCTGCACGGACGCACGGCAAGATATCCAATTTATATATATGAAAAGCATTTATAATTATAATTTCTTTAATAACTGATTTAATTTCTTCAAAACTTTCAAGTTTAGCCCAGGTGTACAAGTCTCCGGATTGTTGATCTGATAAAATAAAAGTTACGTTACTATTTACTTTTACCTTCTAACTGCAGTTTCCCGCAGATTTGTTTGATTTATTTTCCATTTAGCCGACGGAATGGATTATAATTTACATTCGTTTTTCCCTCTTGTGTTTTTAACAATTTACAACACAACTCTGGCATCTCATTTTCGATATATTTATTAAAATAAAAATTCCCACGAATATTTGCTTACAATTTCATTAATTATAGGCTCCTTCAAGGCTCAGACTGGCCACTGGGAACGCTTTTGTTGATTTGACTTCTACCATGGCTTTACACAGAGCGAATAGGATATTATTTTTTTTTTTAAAAATTTCACTTAGTTTAAGCTTAATTTTAGGTAAACTTTTTATTTATAAAGTCTATAAGGGTATGGAGCAGTAATTACCCTATATACTTTGTACATATCACAAATATTTAAAAATCCTGCCACATGAAGACCATAAGTACTATAAGTAACGTTATTATTATCAATATAATATGTTATTTTAACATAAATCCAATTATATATTAATAAACCAGAAGAAAGATGGCCTGATTTAATAAAATTAACTTATTTTTTTTAAACAACAGATATGCTAACCCAGGGGTGGGCAAACGGTCGATCGCGAAAGTTTTTAATATTTTTTAAGGTAAATTTCAAATCTTTTAATTGAAAATGTGTACTAAAACTAAAAACTTAGCAAACCATGAAACTTGAATTTGAAATTAAAGACGCTTCTATTCTACAATGAATTTTACTGATTCTCAAATAGTGCCTCTAATACTTCCTTCTACTTATTCTCTTTTTAAATTTGTGTTTGTTATTAATTTTACCCATTTTTCGAAGTCGATCGCCTATAAATGAACAAATTATTGTCGATCATGCCAGCGTTTAGTTTGTTCATCCCTGTGCTAACTTTTAATTTTATCGAAACATGAGAAAATGGACTTACACCACTTTGAAAATAAACGACCCACATTTATTTTATTTAGGTTCCTTTTAGGACGAAGAATTAGTTATTTGAATATGTTAACAGTTACCTAACACAAAAATATAAGCAAACTGGATTGGTGACATTTTCAAAGGAAAAAAATTTGGTTCTATGATAGTGACGAGAACTAAAAACATCCTCATACAAAGTATGTACCGGTAAAGTCGCCTACTAGTTCACTAGCACAACTGCTTACACCAAAGTTGCCCACATAAAAATTTACTCACTCAGAAAATTTCACGCAAAGAAATGAACACAAAATACATCCTCATATGGAAAATAACTTACGAAAACAATAAATAAATAAGCAAGATATATTTGAGTTCAAATGGAAAAAGTATATATTATAGATAAGCAAGTTGCATGCTCCAATCCTAAAAAGAAGGATTGAAAGCCAGGATCGATACAAAAGAGGAAAGGACTACGTCAACTTGAAGAACCTTTTCAGGGTCAAATCGTACTGAAAGAAATTGTTTAACCACGCGAAAAGCTGATTCTGTCGTAGGTAGGAAATATGCAATCAGAAATGAACAATAAGGTACACAGAAATAAATTCATGAACAAAAAAATAATCATTTGTTGTTTTCGGGTTTCTTAAAAACTTTAATATAAAACTCAAAATATTATTGTTTCAGAGATACTTTTCTATTCTTTTCAAGAAATTTAGATTTAGTTTAGTCTGGCAAAAATAAATTAAGGGTTTCGAAGCTAAAATTTTCTGAATATGATCACTTTTGTTTGTCTTTTTTTCTTGATAATATATAGATTGAAAAAAATCAAGTTTATAAGTAGACGTTATATATTCAACAATTTTCCGGAAAATTTTCAAGTTATGTTTTTTTTTCAAGATATTTATAACCAGTGACCGCAAAAGCATGCATTTTGATACATCACTCCATTTTCATAGTAGACTTTAATCAACTTACTGGAATTTCCCGACGCCTTTCCAGTAATGTCTATTGGTGAAAAATTGAATTTGCGAAATAAAATTTTTTTTTAAGTGTTTTGTATGTTCTTTTGTTATCTGTTAATTGCTGAATAAATTGCTGGGGAGTAATGTTAAACAATTTTCCCAATTTTCTAGTGAAAATCCATCAGTGGATGAAAACTTAACGACTAAATTTTATCAAGTGTGATGAAAAACCGGTCAAGATATTTAATTTGTTATATTAATTGTTTAATTATATTATTAACTAACAATTAAGATCAATTTTGCCTACTTGGCAAATGGTTAAGTTTTGCTATGTTAGCCAAGAGAAACTCAATACAAAAAATGATATGGAAAATTGACTAGTGTCAAAAATTATAACTCTATTTCACAAAACAAATAAAGTTGTTTAAATGTTCTCATAAATTTAAGAATATACCGATCTATAAACGTAGTAGACATATAAATTGTTAATAAATTTTATAGAACACAAATTTCTTACAATCTTAAAATTCATTCGTAATATATCTACATCCATTATCGGTCGTAATTTTTCAGAAACCTAAATTTATTTAATCATCGTGAGACTAATAAACATGTAAAAGAATATATTAGTTTTTATTATAAATTATTGGGTTTTTACTATAATGTAAATTCTTTAAATTTCGAATTAAAAATATTTGATTTGGATATTGCATCACTTGTGAATTTTATTCCTGGTTTACCATTTGTATGAAATATAAAAAAAAATCTTTTGTATGATTTATAGTGAAAAGATACTCTTTTAGATATTTACAATTTTAATAAAAAAATAAAAAAAAATCCTTCGAGCCGGATTTGAACCAGCGACCTATGGATTTCCATAAGAATGCATACTACAGTCCACCGCTCTACCAACTGAGCTATCGAAGGTATATGAGTTTTGCATTTATGCATAAAATACATTGACTGAAATGTCTGCATTTAGTGAAAGTTTGATATCATTTTATGTATCGTATAATAAATAATGAAATAAATGTAGTCTTTTACATTCACTTCAACATTTCCAAAAGAATGGATGGAACACATATACCTTCGATAGCTCAGTTGGTAGAGCGGTGGACTGTAGTTTGAATTCTGGCGGAAATCCATAGGTCGCTGGTTCAAATCCGGCTCGAAGGATTTTTTTTTTTCAATTATTTTTTGGCAATAATTTTCCAAAACAATTAAAATCTATTGAAAACTTAAAATATTTCCTTTAAAATATTAATTTTTTGTGCTATTGTCAAAAAGAATTTTTCTTCAAAATAATATCTAATAGAGAACTTTAATCCTGTATCAAAGGGAGGTCGTACGTGAATACTGCACATAAATGCAATTTGTGGGTTTCTTGACTGACTTACTATTAGGGATGCAATTATTACGGTTGACAAAACATTTATTTAAACAATGAATTACGGTATGTGTGTCGCGTTGAGTTCTCTGAACTTGATTAATCGACCTGATGAGTTCAATGAAACATTCAACTTTATCTAATGATAATTTATGAAATTTTTCGACAACGATCTTTGCTTTGCTCTGCTTTGGTTAGCAATTAAATCAAAACGGAAAGTTAATTAAGTTAAATCAAAGTTTAGTGCGCGTCGCAAGAATAAATTCTTCGTCGAAAAGATATCAGCACTGATTTATGTGCATTACTTCTATAATAAATTCGTCGAGAAAGTCGAGAAAACACTTGTCAGATATTTCAACAGATAAAACTTGAGAAACTATGATTCGAAGGATAATGTGATAGTTTTCAAATATAGTACGCTACTTTTGAAAATTAAGGGAAAAGTAATTAAAGTTTAACACGTTGATAAATATTTGAAAATATTAAAACCATTCGAGATCCACCAAATCACAATGGAAAACAAAATTGGAATATATCAAATTAAAATTCTACTAAAATTCTGCTATTTTAGCCAAAATAGTAGATGTTTCGGTACTAGATATAGGAGGTATGCACTTAGAAAACCTGGCCCAATATCTTCAAATTTTACAAAACATCTACCTATATCTACGACAAAAATCATAAGTATATTTTTGAAACAATTTATATCTCTTCATATTTGTAAGAAAAAATCACATTGGAACCCTTCAAGAGCGGATTCAAGATTTTTTCTGGGGGGGGGGGGCACAATATCATCTTTCATTTGCAAGTACGTTAAAGGAATGCAACGAAAAAAACTCGCAATTCCAACCAGAAATAGACTAAAGTTTCACTAATGCTCTTTCTGTTATTTTATTCATATATTTTAATAACTAATAATTTGATTTGCTTCTTAGTATGTACTGTGATGAAATCTCTACAGTACCCAAAATTTCCGTGGTAGACATGTGCCCCCCTCCCCCTCCCCCAAATCCATCCTTGGAACCCTTTGAAATACTTTGGAACAGTGTTTCTTAACCTTTTAGATGAACCGCACCCCTTTGAATCTGTGTTTTATTTTTTTGACTTTGAAAAAAAAACACTTTTCGCGAAATTTGTTACAAAAATTTCATTATTTATGCTAGAGGATTTCTTCGCACCCCGAGAAGTGCGGGCACCACAGGTAACGAAACACTTCTCTGGAAGAATATGAAATATGAAAAGACCCACAAACTTCATCCAACCAATATCCTTAACGAGAAATTATTTACAACCAACATCTTGTATGAAATTTGTCTACAATTGAAAAAATAAAATACCATCGTCATACCTGACGATGACAGCTATCCGCTGTGGAAACGCTTTATGAAAAAGAAAATTGAGTCACACGACATAAATAATAATCCAATAATTAAATAATTCAACTATGCTTTTTATTTTTATTTTATTCTTAAATTATATTAAGTAAATCGCAAAAAGTAAATGTGTTAATTATAATTTCTATCATATTAGAAAGAAAGAAGAATATAGAACTTAAATAATATATAATAATTCAATACAACAATAATTAAAATCGGTGGAAAATAAACCTTTCCGTTAATTTAATCGAATTAATTCTTCGTTTGGTTACAATAGTTTGGTATAATATTTTGATGTACAGTGAAATCTGATAAAGTGAACCTTGGATATGTGGGAAACCTCTGCTATTGATAATTGCAATGAGGTCTCGGACTCTCGACACTTTTGCTTTGTTCCATGAAATTTTAATCCTTTATAACTGAGATTTGATTTCTTAGATTTTCGATTGTTACCTCTATAATTGGGGTTTTGCTGCTCAAAAGTTTGTATATGTAAGGTTATATATCAGATTTGGAGAAGTTATGACCCATTATTTATTAACCAGTTTATATTTCCTATTAGTTTAACTCCTTCCGTAGAAACTTGCTAAGTTTTTCAATACAAGCTAAGGTTTTGGATTCTAACTGTTATTTTAAACTTACCTATTTGATGAACTGGGTAAAAAAAAAGTTTTTAAGAATTGGTACTCTCACATCTAGATAGTGACATTTATCTTCAAGATGAAATTTTATCCGGAAAATAGAAAAAATATGCACATTTTTACGTAAGGATAGTTTTTAAGGATACTTAGGAATTATTTGACAGATACACTTTCATCTATTTAAAATCTATCTTAAGGATATTATGGTTTAATGGGTCTACTTATCGATGAGTGAAAATACCGGCCCTAAAAGTGACAAAAATTATAGGTTTCTTGGGATCCCAATTATCCATTGTTTCACATAAGATTCGGGTAGCATGAGCTACCAGATTTAAGTAAAAAAAAAAACGAATTTATATTGCTAAGTGTTAACTAAATTGGGTTTTATTAAACGTAGCAATAATTACAATATTTCGGCAGGAATTCTCTAAATAAAGTACTTTAACCAGTAGGTGGCGATCCCAATTGGAGTCATGAGATCTATAGCGACTTGGCAAGAATCTTGACAATTTTTAATGTTTAGTTATATAAAATGTTAATAATGTTTCATTTTTAAAAATTAAAATTTTGTAAATAATTATAAATGTAACTTTTGGCTGGTCTGATCATTTGATCATTTTAAAAATTCTTCAATTAATTATTAATCAGATGAAAAAAAAACTATTAATCGATTAATTTTTAATAGATTATAAGAAAATATGTTTTTTTTCTATCATATTTAGTTGCACATCAAGTAATACTCTATAATTAATATTACATTAAATTATATCATCTTAAAACATAAATTCATTTCGGTTTTAAATAATAAAATTTTTTAAATTAATTACATTAATAATAATTCGATAAGATTAACGTAAAAATTTTATTATTACATACAATACCTATAACATGCAATATTTCACTTGCAAAATTAACTAATTTTTCTAATATTAAAAAACATTCTTTCAATTGAATAAAACATCAAAGCACCTTATATTTTGCGAAATATTAATTATATTTGATATATTTTTAGAATTATCCTTTTGAAAAAATCTATCAAATTAGTTTCTACTATAATATCGACTTTTAAAATTTAATAAGCAAAATTTTAATGCGAGAGCCGCACTGAATATTAAATTTATAAAAGACGGTTACAAAACAGCGATTTTTTAATAAAAAAATGAATGTACAAATTTTAAATTTCCTAAATACAATTAAAACGATTAATCACTTAAAATTTTTGATTGACAGTTAATTGTTCAGTGGACAAAAAAATGATTAATAGATTAATCGATTAATTGAAACCAGTCTTAATATAAATAATAATTCAATGATAAAACCAAATGAAGTAGTGGTAGAGTTCCACAAAATTCTTATAAATATTCTGTGGTCGCTACACCAAAAAGTTCTGAATATCTTGTTCGTAATAATTAATAGTGAAAACCACATCAAAATTCGTTAGATATTTTAGTAATATCTACCCAGTTACAAAGATAAACATCGAAAAGTGACTTTTATTTATATAAAGTATAGGTATTTACTTTTTATTTTAGTTGTGTTATTTGGCGTCGTTTTAAAACTACTAAGATCTTCAGCGACCCTAGAGTTAATAAAAATCTGTATTCAAGAAATATCGAAAATTTGCTCGATTCGAGGTACCGAACGTACTAGTTTTGGAGTGGTCATCATGACCACTCGACCACCGGTAGTCATATAGGTATTTATTGGTTTTATGTATTTTTTAAGAATGTTGAGAAATACGAGTACATTAACTTTGGTACAATTTCAAGGTAGACAAAATCAGTGTGAATACTAATAATGAAAAAGTCAAAGTATTTTCGTCAAAAAACATTTTTGACAGTATTTATATTTAAATTTCCTTGACTGCTTGCACAAGTCAAGCAAAAATGTAACAAAAGAAAAAAATTGTAACATCTCACATTTTATTTTGTAACATGAAAAATGTAGGTCTATTGAAAACATTTACAACAGTGAATTTCTTCGGCGAGATTTATAGTTATGTAATATATTTAATTTGTATTAAGAAATTGTAACATGCATGATGAGTTCTTAAGGTCAAGCGTGATATTGAGGTCAATATAAAAGTTAACAAAATATATATCTACAAGAAAAAAAATATTTTTGTTATTAAATAAAAACATACCATTAATCAGAGCAAGTTTCTTGCTTTTTTCTTTTAGTTTTTATTTAAAACGAGATGTAATAATAATGCATTCGAATTCTTCAAATGTGTTCCACTAAAATATAGTGTAATGGCATCGATCCAAAAACCAGCAAGCGCCAGTATCTCATATACGCAGTCTTCGGGCATTAAATCCAACCACTGAAATCAAATTTTTGGGGGAAAAAATAAAGAAAATCCAGTTTAATTTTTTTGTACACAATGCTTAATGGTTTTGGATCAGATTACCTATAATAAAGACTTGTAAACTTCTTGTTTTCATGTGTTCACGATGTGTAAGAAAATAAATTGGCAGTTCAATTTACCAGTAAAGTCTTTAGTTGTTCCAAGTTTAATGGTTTCATTTCAATAATTTTATGTTCCCATTTTGCTATTTTATCAAAAAAAAAAAAAAAAAAAATAATGAGATACCTAATTATAAGAATATAATAAAAATACTCCTTACATAATTTTTTTTGTCGCAAACTTCTTTTTAGCAATTAGACATAATCTTTCTGAAAGTTTTTTGTATGAACTCATAGGGTTTCTGCTGTTGATTTCAATTACATAGCCAATGAAGTAATAAATATTTTTAATGTACATTGTACATACGTTTAAGAAGGCTTTAAGAAAACTGCTAATTTAAGATTTAAGATTATAGTTAATTCAAACATGTACAACATGTTGGTTCCAGTATACATATGGCACCCATCGTAGAATAAAGGTACAACTTAAAAGTTGAACTTGTGTGGGAATCACTAGTAAAGTTCCTACTATATATCGAGTTCTCTAACATAGACTGAACATTAATAATACCTTACGTGGTGGAGGAATATACTAAAGTTATCCTTTTATTCTACGTACAAAGTAGACGGTTTCTTCATTGTAAAACAGTTATTCACTCAAAAGTTGCCATTTTTGAGTTGTACCTCTATTCTACGACAGGTGTAATATATAAAGTTGAAATTAAATAAATCGGAAAAGTACTCGATTATGTACGCAAAGTGCATAGACATTGGACTATATGGTTCTTGTGATTGATATAACCCGAGAGCCGGGAACCTGCAGCTTGCGAGCCTCATACGGCTTTTTGGCCCTAACCAAAATGGCTTTTTAGATATCAAACTTTAAGATTCAGTCATTCAAATAAAGTAGAAGCAAATTTTTACAATAAGGACCAATTTCATTAATTGAAATAAGTGAAACTAGTAATAATATATATGAGGCTTCCTTTTTCTAATAAAAATTAAAATTAAAAAATTTCAAAATTTGGCTCTCTAACCAATAAAGGTTCTCGACCTCTGGTATAACCTTAATTAATTCTATTAAGTAACAAATCGAGGGAGGAAATTGTAAAAGGGCTTATCATATTTTGGTTATCATTCGGAAAGAGGCGCTAGAACAGTGTTTTTTAACTTAGGGCACCCACACCGGTATTCTAGAGGGTGCAGAAGTAGCCCCTAACAATATAAATTATGAAATTTTTGATTTTAAATTTCGAAAAAAAATGTATTTTTCTAAACTAGAAAAATCAAATACATTTTTAATGGGGTGTAGAGACTTATTTGCTGGTTGAAAAGGGTGCGGCTCACTTAAAAGGTTAAGAAACATTGCGCTAGAAAGTCTCCAAGTCAAACTGTGCTACAAACGCCGTGATTATTATTTATGCGGAGTATGATTCATCATATAAGATGCCTGTCAGACTTGCTACACTACTGATTTATTCCTGCATTAAATCTGGAGGGTATCTATCACTCATTATGCATTTTTATTTCCTATATTTCTATCTTATATTAGGTTCAATGTCCCGCGGAGTTGAACTTTTTTCCACAGCACTGTCAGTTGCTAACGTAGTTTTATATCAGAGTAGTCTTTTATCTGGTCTAGTAGATTCAGGGCTCTAATCCACCTTCTTTGCATGGGTTTTGTTTATGCATTGAAAATAACATTTGAAATATACAATGAATAAGTTCATAAATTTTTTTAAGCATTTTCACCCGGTTTTTCGGTATAAAATCGCTTGATTCTGGAAAAATAATGACTTTAGGAAAACGTCATAAACATACAAGTTGTTCAATACTAAATTTTCTTCAATAGTTAAGCGAAAAGAAATTCCGTTTAGTCATGAGTTTTTCCACAAAAGCGGCATATACATTCAACATCGGGAATCTTTCAAGTTGATCCGATTTGGATAAAAATTAAAATTTAAATACAAGATTGAAAATTATAATTATTATACCTATGATTTAAAATTTGACAAAAAAAAATTAAAAAAAAAAGTTTTTCTGAAGAAAATATTAATAATTTTATTTTTGTTCGTTATTTAAAACATACAGAGATAGCTTTTGGTAATAAAAGTTTTGAAATCACTTCATTCATAATTTTTTTCAGAATTACTGCCAACTTAATTATTATATGAAAGTTTGATGTACGTGAAAAATCCCAGGAAGAATGATATTATTTTTTGAGGAAGAAAAACTTCAATTTCTAGTAGTAGCAATTTATTTGAACAACTTTCCATACATTCTTTGACTAGATTTTTTTGGAGTTCAGAAAATTCAATTGTTCGAATATATTTATTGTAAATATTTAAAGTAATTTTTATAATTAATTTGACGATAAAACAAGCAAAAGTTTAATAAAATATACAAAAGCTAATATGAATAGATGCTGAAGTGGAAACAGGAATCGAAAAAATATATAATTGAAATCATTAAACGTTGTAAAAGTTGAATAGCTATTTTTAAAAGTGCAGTAAAACATCATTAAAATGACAGTTTTTTTGTTCTTTTATTGTTTGCTTTATGTGACAACTGAAATAAGCTCTGATATTATTTGAAAGCTCAACACAGACGTAACATGAGCATTAAAGTATAAAATTTCACTTTTTGTTGTCGCGCACTCTGCAATTTTATTTATTATGCAAAGCTCTTTGTTTGCCGTTATAAAAGATAAAAGACAAACTATAAAACGAAGGTTTTAAAGTATGAATAAATATGAGCTTACAGCATCATTAGATGGAAGAATCAAACAAATGCTTTGCCAACGAACTAATCAAATAGGTAGGTAGTCAAGTTCGTTTTTTCAATTTGATATAAATAAATGAGAGACTAATTAGCCTTTATAAATACAAATTTAATTTTCAACAAGATTTATTTATTAAAGAACTCTGTAGCTTAAATGAACTCATTAAAAATTTCTCTCTATAACTTTAGTTTCTCTATAATGTTTGTTTTACCAATTATGGGTACATTTTCATATTAACTTAATTAAGTTGAGTTTTGCAGAAATCGAGAACTTATTGCTTCTTATTTAATTAAAATCCATAAATTGAAATATGAATACGCGGCTTAAATTGCAACCAAATTAAATTTTCATACTTTCCTCCAATTCAAAGAATGTATATGCTAATAGTTAACAACTTTTTTAATTGTGGCGCCAAAGCTAAAATTTAGCATCGCTAGTGTGGTTCCACTAGTTTTGGTTTCCGTTAGAGGGTAAAAATACGAAGCCTGGGTACTCAAACGAATTTTTATTTAGAGATTAAACTGTAGTGAATTTATTATTAAGTTACAGTTAATTGTAAACATTTAACGGATAAACGAAAAATATAGTATCTGTTAAATTTACTAATATATAAATGTTCAAAATATGTACAAAAATAATAGAAAGTGGCGACGTGTTGTCGACGCTCCAAAACTATAAGATGAAATATAAATTGGAAGAATTTTAATTGCAAACATTTTTGAAGTTATACTTCTTTAGCGGCGTTATGAAAAAATAATCGGACTGAATTTTAATAAAATATGACGCCGTGACGTTACAGTAGAAAATCGTTCGCAAACGGTTAACAAGAAACTTCAAACGGATGAAAGCTGGCCAATTTTTGGGAGCGATTTGCATAGTTTTAAAAAATCCAATCAAATCGACCGAGTTAACCGCTAGCACAGGTTTATTGTTATTCGGTAGGGGAAGCCAACTGAAATGACCGACAAAGAAATTAAAAAGTACCAGATAGAGATAACAGTCATAACAGACACCGCCAGTTGTTATTTTATATTAAAACATCGATATTGTCAAACTTAACATTTTCAATTTTTATAATGTGAACCATATTCATATTAATGCACATTAGTTTAAATACAATTAAAAGAAAGGTATATTTTTTGAAATTATTTATTGCAATGAGTAAAATAATGCATGGTAAGTCGATTGATCTATTATATTGCGTTATGGTCTTCTATATTTATTATACAGTATGTATAAAGAGCCAATTAGGCTTATGCCCCCTTTTAGCGACATCAATATCTGGCAACGTTGCATAATCTACTTTGTTCTTAAATTGATTCGCGAATAAATCAAGTCAAAATGAATATTTACCAACAAAAGAGCAAATTATACGATATTTGAATTGAATTAATAAAAAATCGCGAATTAAATTAAAAGTAAAATATAAAATGCAACGTTGCTAGATTTGATGGTTCTAAAAGAAACATGAGCCGTAACTCTCTAGGAAATATTCATAGCCCAACACTGACAAATGCCAAAAATTAGCAAATGATTGAAAACGAAATGACAGTTGAAACCAATGCAACAATTAGTCTGTTCAAAATTGAGACGGTACTATTATAGCTCTATTACTCTCACATGTATGTGTTTACATTCTTTGCTCTCTGTCTTTGCTGCCAGACATACATTTGACTATTATATTGATAGTAAAAGTAAAACATTGTGTTTAAAATTATAACATATTATAGTTATCACAAACAGCTAATAACTGAGGTGTCATTTCAAGCCCTACCGGAATATGCCATGGCAGTTTTTTTTTCGCAGTTCGTTTTTTTTTTTGTATTCCATTAGGAAGGAAATACAAAATTCTATCGAGTGACAAATTGATAAAGCATTTTAAATATAAAATTTCATAATACTTATAATATGAACCGAAAACCTGCTATCTCTACTAACTTATGGAGCTTACTTTCACTTTTGAACAAACTACTTTTGTAAAAACTGTTTAAATGGACTTATTAAGTTATCACTTTAGACCGACGATATTGTGAAGCAAAGAAGATAACGTAAAGCAGAAGAATATTGAGTAAAACAAAGAAAATAGAACAAAACTTGATAGCCACATTAAGGCCTTGTAGCGACATTAATATTTTTTGTGCTTATATTTTTTGAAAGAATATATTTTGAAAAAGCCGAGCTACAGTAATTCATGATCTATATTTATTAATAACTAGTAACTCCCCGTGAAATATTGACAGCTTGACACTAACACAACGGGCAAATGGCAAAAATTAGCAACAGGGTGAAATCAAAATGACAGTTGAAACAATTGACAATAATCAGTTATTTCAAATTTAGAATGATTGATATACAATTTATATTCAATCACTCATATGTGTATACATTCTTTGTTTTCTATCTTTCCTTATACTAACATTTGTCTTTTATTATATTGTTATGGACAGTAAAATTGCTTGATTTTGATATTTGAATAAAATTAACCCATTTCTACTTCAGAAAACGATATCATCTGAAATAGTGGATCCATAGAAGCGTAAGAAACCCACGACTACAATAGAAGAAGCAGTTAATGAAGCCATTGAGAAAGATTAATCTAGAAATAATTTTACCGAAAAATTTATATAGAAATTTATATAAAACCTATGAAATTCTCCACATTACTATTTTCAATAAAATACTTTTTTTATTCTATAGTTCAAATTTTTATAAGTAATCTTTCAAAACTTTTGCTGGCCCCTTCAATGCCTATGACTTATGAAAAAGCAGAACTTATTTTTTTATAAATGGCTAGAAGTCTGACAATATGATTGCTTCTAGAAAATATTATGTCACATTACTTACATAATGAAATAAACTACAACTTGTACTAAAATTTGTTTTATTTATTTATTTCTTTTTGTATTTATTCGCGTTTCCCCTTTTATCTGTTCAATGTTATAAATATCTTTATTTTGAGGAAAAATAATAACATTTATAATTTAATAACAGTACTTTTGTTTATGTTACCAATAATTTAATTGAAATCGTCGCTTATTGAAACTTTCCTATTATATCAGTACAATTTTCAAAGATTACCGAACTTCTGATTTGATGTTACAAGTATATTTGTATAATTTCAATGAATATCATATTCTATGTATATCAAACGACAAGTATTCAGTCTTATATTTATATAAAATTTAATAAGTACTTGAAATTTCAAGCACATATTTTATCCTACAAAATCAATTAAATTAACTCAATTTGTGTAGTAAAAGAAGTAAAGCACGTAGACAAGAGTATTCTTAACAACTATATGCTTAAAGCGTACCTATAAGTGAACATAGTTTTAGAAACTGAAAATCAATTTGTATCTTCCATACCAACAGCGAAAGTTAGCTTTTGCCTGAAAAAGCGTATGTAAATTGTGAAAATTTATTCAAACCATCCTTCAATTTAGATAGAAGAAATTTACATATGGAGTATGCACGTAATTTATTTCATTGTTTTCAAATATAGTACATACATAACATTTTATGCTATTTCAAAATTTCTCAAAACTTGTTAGAAATAAGAAGGAACAAAATTTACAATCATTCATTAATTATACAAACGAAAATTTGCACCAATAATTTATTACATGCTCAATAATTAATGAGAACAATAATCGCTGTCTTCGAATACAGAGATGTATATAACTTTCTTTGTGCATTAAGAAAACTTGCGATTAAGTTAACTTGTTGAATGTATCCAACTTTGCCATAAAACCAACTTGAAATTGTTAGCAGAGAATCCATTTATTATTTAAATTAATAAGCAGTTGGTTCCCTTTTCAAAGTTGTTTATAAATTCTTAAACTCTTCATGAACAATTAATGTTTAACTATAACAAGAACATTTTGAAAAATATTTTTGTGAAAGTTCGTAGTAGTACTAATATAAATATTTTTTTAATTATTATACAATTAGTATATAATAAGTCTAATGCACATGATCTAAAAATAATTGTAAATGTTTTAAAAATGTTCTAAACTAATATTTAAAAATAATGTAGTCGTTAATTTTTAACTTCATATGATAAAATATAAAGAAAAATCATTCAAAAATGCAAAAAAAAAAATTGTTAAATTCAAAAAGACAAAAACGAGCTTCTATTGGTTCGGCATTAAAATAACGCCACAATATGAAATCCCAAAATCCCATGGACGTTTTCCTACAACAAATGTCTTAAACACAAAGGGAATGTTTGTATAAATCATTTAACCATTATGTTAATGCTATATAAACGATTTACAATATACACAACTTCTATTCCTAAGGACAAAAATTGATAGTCATTTTTAGGACATACCAATATTTTCCATACCAAAAAGTCAAAATGACATTTGAAAAATGTCAAAAATTATGAAAATTATTACTGTTTCTATGGTAACCGCTCAATAATATGTTTATACCTCGATTTCAATACGCATACTGATGTGTACTGTGACGTCACAAAAGAACCATAAGAACACTTATCGCTTTCAACGTTTCATTTGCTCATTAAAATTGAAACTTTTTTTCTATCAAGATACAAGTTATTGTAATTGTAATTAAAAATTGGTTTTTACTCACATTAATATTGCCCTTTATCGATTCAAAATTTAAAAAAATGTGCATATGATCAATTAAGTTGGAATAAGCCGAATATTGATAAAATTATGCATAATTTTCAGTTCATATTAAAAAAATAATTCCAAATAACAAATGTGCTATATTAAAAACTTATAATGAAATTCGTTAACTATAAAAATTAAAAAAATCATTTGTTTCATAGCCCCCTTCTATCTCCTACACCCCGTTTTTAGTAAATGGAGATCATAATTACAACAAATCTATACTAATAAATAAAATTCGTACGTCTGTCTGTATATTTCAATTTTTAACCCAAATTTAACGCATCTAAAATTTTGTCTTTTACTATTGGAGAAAACAAGGCTTTTATGAAATAATTTTTTTCTTTAAAATGTATTTTCAGAAAATTTTCCAAAATAACAAAAATGGAGATATTTTTTCCCCTTGATCTGGGAGCCTCTCCTGAGCATCCTCTACATTGCCCCCTAAGAGGACTATTACGCTCTCAAAATGGAGACATAATAATTAAATACGATTTATACCCAAATATTATCATCGTTTATGATAATCAACTTTTCCCACTAACCTACTGGTAGCCGAGTGGTCTAGGTGACCGCTCCGAAACTAATAGGTAGTAGGTTCGATCCTACTATCGGGAAAATTAATTAATTAACTATTAATTAACTCTAGAGTCGCAAGAGGATCTTAGTAGTTATAAAACAACGGTAAATTACAATAAAAAAAAACTTTCCCCACAGTAAGTTGTTGAATATAAATACGTGAATTATCACATTATGTGTTTTTTAGGATTCGGAAAATATTTTCACCTTCTGGTTAAGCCCACTTTTCCAAACTGATAAAAATTAAAACAATATCTTACACGATTTTCAGAACTAAATTTTCATCGTTTATGATGAAAATTTAGGTGTGAAAATCGTTTACAATATTGTTTTAATTTTTGTCAGTTTGGAAAAATTGATTCAATCGAAAAGGGAGGAAAATATGTTCCGAATCTAAAAAACACAAAATGTGACATATTTATATTCAAAGATTTTTGATGGGAAAAATTGATTTTCACGAACGATGAAAATCGTAATTAGTGATGTCTCCATTTTAATAAAGCCTTTTTTTATTTAACTTTTTGTTTGGAAGGAGGTTCTGTTACTTTTTCTTATTATTTTATAATTGAATAATATTTTTCTAAAATTTATTGCATTTTTGTTTTTTTAATGTCGCTAAAAACCATATTTTCATTACATTTTACTATATCAATGACTAAATAATTAATTTTTCGTAATTAATTAATCGATTGGCTAATCGGTATAGGGTGGTGTATAGTGGCCAATATGATATAGTATGGTGTATAGTGGCCACCTCGCGGCTTGCCTTCACTGTTTTCCGGCCCGCGAAATTCTTAAAATTATTTTAACTTTTTCTGAAAATACATATAAAAAAGAAATAAAATATTTCACAAGTCATTTTTTACTCCAATTTTTTATTTGGGGAGAGGTTCTGTAAATTTTTCGATAGATTTTCTTATTGTTTTATTATTGAACGATATTTTTTTTTAAATTTAACTGCATTTATGTTTTTATACATCGCTAAAAACCATATTTTCCATACGTTTTACGAAATCAATGGCTAAACAATTGATTTTACCATAATTTATTACTTCTAAACTATTTGATCCCAAAAAAAAGAGTTTCTTTCACAAACCTCTGCGAGCGAATTCCCATCGATTGGCAAAAAAAAAATAAAAATAAAAATTTTATTGGCTAATTGGTATAAAGCAGGCGTTTATAGTACCGTACCAACTTTTTTATAGTACCGTACGTGTACCTTGTAAACGATTTGATCGGGTACCGGTAGACCAAAAATTTTGAAATGGGGAATAAAACGCAATGGAAAACATTTGTTATAAAGGTAAGTAACTAATTTTTATTGCTAAACATATACATTAAATATAATAATCACTTTAAAATATATATAATTAGTGAGAAGGTTGGGCCTGTTTATTATTAACTAAAGAAGTGATATCGGGCTCAATATTTGTAAGTTTAAGGCGAAGATTCGATGCAATGTCCAGCAAAGCTCTATATTTCGTTTTCAGCTTAACGGTAAGTGTATAAAATACAGATATAGATACAATACAGATTTTAATTGACAGATTTTTGTTTTTAACTGTAAAATCATTCGCGTACCGGTACTGGTACTCGTACCCAAGGTTGGGAACCATTGGTATAGAGTCTATATACCATTCTTATTAGAGATGAAAAATATCAACTAACCAAATCTTTTTTGTAAAATGATTTTTTAAATATTTTTTTTTTAAATTAATAGAAAATTACTAATGACTTTTTATTTAAAGTAATCGTTTATAAGATTAGTCTTTTAAAAGGAAATAAATAGTGTTATTAGCTATGAATATGTTTTCAATAAAATGAATACAAATACAAATTAAAAATGTCCATATACCACGACAAATAGCAAATGTAAAAAGAAAGTATAACCACACGTACATTTACGGTTTTTTAGTAATCTTAGAATCAATAAATACCATGTTAGTTATAAAACGACAATAAGTAACAATGACAAAAAATAATCAAGAAGCTTGAAGCTATTACTTTTGTTTATTTTCTCTTGTGTTTATCAAATTCAAAATTAGCTGAACTGTGACCAGAATATTAACTATTTAAAACTAATTTGCTTGGTTCTGACAACAATGTGCTAATGATGATGGTCTGTGGGTAATAATTGAAACAGTTTGAATATAGTGCCAGTTTCATAATGAAAATTATTAAGTTACAAAATTTGAATTAATTTAAAGTTTCTATTCACTTTCGCTGTTGTTGAGCATAATGAAATTCGTGAAAGTTTCGACAGTTTAATATCGAACACTAAAGATGTCATTTTCGATGATGACTTGAAAAATTTTACGAAAGTAAATGAGAAACTTGAAAAAGCTGTGCAAATGATAATGTTGACTGGGGAAAATGATAAATAAACGAGGACATTAGGAATGAAATTGCTGTAAAAAACGTCATCAAGCTGACAAAGTGTAGAGATAGTGAATTTTTCATGGTTGTGATGACGATGTGACTACGGCGACTGATTTGAAGAAACGGGAGAAGTGTTTTACAGCTTTAACATTCTTCTAAAAAGTGAATACTTTACACACAAACATAATTGGGTCAAGTCACTGACTCAAGTATTAACTTGGCCTAGAGCATTAGCTTCGTCACGGGATATTTCCATCTTCTACAAACATATACAGATATATACCTACATACTGTCAGCGAAAAATTATGTAAAAAAAAATCCACTTTGAATTTTCTATGAAAAATATTTTTTTTGTTCAATACGCATGCTTTTTTTGGATGTCTCATTTTTCATGTTTCATATTTTTTTCTGGATTTATTTTTTGAAAATTTAACGGATATAACTACACAGGCCTGCGATGGTAAAATTGTCTTAAATATAATAATATATTTTTAATGTAATTTTTGCCATGATTATGGAAAAAATAATGAAAAAAGGGTGTAAGATTGGATCAGGAACGTCGAAATTTGAGAACTGTTTCGAATGGTTTCGTAATTATTCTTGTACGTTTTGTTCACTCGAACGCAATTTGTACGTAAATTTTGACATATGTCAGAAATGAAGAAGCGACGGTTATTTTCAAATATGTATTATCAAATATATATAAAGCAGAACATAAAAATTAAACAGTTCAACAATGCGACTATAATATTCCCTTAGTATAATTTCCATTTCGCAAATGTTTTGGAGTTTCCTTTAATTAATAATAATACATCACAGTTTTTTACAAGTGTTTTTTCATAAAAAAGTAAACTTTATTTCAGCACATCCACAATCTG
The DNA here is from genome assembly GCA_958496175.1 of Sisyra terminalis. NCBI lineage: Eukaryota > Metazoa > Arthropoda > Insecta > Neuroptera > Sisyridae > Sisyra > Sisyra terminalis. The sequence continues at coordinate 29,662,550 of OY292278.1, forward strand.
GCAACCTTGCATTTTCGGCTTTGTTTTTAATTTAATTCGCGATTAAATCGGTCTATAGTAAAAATTAAGCCACAAAAGAGAGAATTATACCATATTAGAATTGAATTAACAAAAATATCGCGAATTAAATTAAAAACAAAGTCAAAAATGCGTCTTTGCCAGATTGTGCGTGTGCTAAAATTGACTGGAGCCGAAAATTAAATTTTACATATTACAATATAAACACATATTTGAAAATAACCATCGCTTCTTCATTTCTGGCATATGTCAAAGTTTATGTACAAATTGCATTCGAGTGAACAATACGTACAGGAAAAATATCGAAACCATTCGAAATAGTTCTTTTCAGTTCTGAAAATTTCAACGTTCCTGATCCAAGCTTATACCGAAAAAAGTTCATCACGTAAGGTTAGTGGCAAATCACAATTGAAAAGTGTTTTTTTCGGCCAAAATCGGGGACCCAAATCGAACCACTTTTTCTGTATCGAAAATGGTAGTACCGGACCTCTCACTACTAGCGCTGGTGTCGTTTTATCTTCCGTTGGTAAGAGATACAAACCGTACAAACCAATACAAAGTTTAAAAGTGAGAGCTAAATAACAGCAATCACTTTTGTTATCACTCGCTTTCACTTATCAACTTCGTATCGGTTCATTTCCCCTACCAACGGAAGATAAAACGACACCAGCGCTAGTAGTGAGAGGTGGAGTATTACCATTTTCGATACAAAAAAAGTGGTTCGGTTCGAGCCTCCTGTTTCGACTGAAAAAACTTATAGATATTACCCTTATTGATAACTATGTATAACACATTATCTATGATTAATTAATTTTAATGTGACAAATTGGTCGTGTTACTTAACATATTTATTTCATGGAATTTAGGAAACATTTTTTTTTAAATATTGCGATATTTGCTACTTATTCCTAATATATTTTCTCATTTTCTAAGAAAACCTTACGCGATGGAAAGAAATAGATTTCATATTTGAACTAAGCACAAAAAATATATTGAAATGACCTATTATACTCAAAACAGTTTTTAAAAAGTGTTTTTGCAGGCCTGTGTTATTAAATTTTTTGTAATTGGCTTGACAAATTTTATAACTTAATCAAAATATTTGATTAGAGTTTTTATTCAGTTTTAAGTATAGTTTAACAGTATGATGGAGCATAAGTTAATATTCACGTCTATGAACTTGAATAATACTGTCTGACGATATTTGATAGTAAAATATTCTTTAATGAACCAATTTTATAGTCAACGAAAAACATATTAAATTTTCAGTTTAAATTAAAATACTTTTCGGTGACAAAAAATAAACATATTTTATAAGTATTTTAGTAGCAAGCTTTTTGAGCTTTTATGAGCTTAATATTTTGCATAACTAATAAAAAGTTTCTATCACAGTAATTCATACACAAAAATGATGAAAAATAAAGATGAAGAATAAGATTTATACTCTCATTATTAATATTAATTTATCGTTTTAATAATCTTTAAAAAAAATAATATGTTTTTGTCTATCTGTTATCTCTTTAATCTTTTAATAAGTATCTACGTGATTTTAGATTATATTTTTGAGGAATAATCATTCTAAAATGAAAATGGGTTTTTCAATAAATTTTTTTCTGGTAATAAAGTTTAAATGACTTCACATGACGTATCTCAAGCTATCGACAAAGTTAATCATAATGGTTTACATAACAAAATATACTCGTTACTATCAATTCAAGACCACAAAATTCTTAACAGCTACATGACCAGCAGAATATTTCAGGTTCAATTTGGAAAGGAGTTCAGTTCGTCGCGATTCTTAAAAGCAGGAGCATCAAGGAAAGTGTTCAGGCCCACTATTATACTTAATTCTCGCAAGCGATTCCCAACAAACGATCAAATTACAACCACCACATTTGCAAATAATACAGCCCTACTTTACTACTAAGAAAAAGCATAAGTCCAAGAATCAACGACAATCCAATCCCACAAAGCAGCTCGGTCAAATACCTGGGAATGCATCTGGACCAAAAATTAACCTGGCGTGAATACATCTCGAAGAAAAAGGAACAAATGAACATAACATTTAAAAAACTATTCTAGCTCATTGGGACGAAATCAAAATTAAGACTAAAAACAAAAAAAAAAACATTATATAGAAATCTATCATAAAACCGCTATCATAGACCGCTGCCAATCGAAAATTATTAGAGCCAATACTGGCGCTCCTACGTACGTGAGAAATTCTATAATACTTAGAGATACTGACACTGAAACAGTTAAAGAAGTCACTTTGAAAATTAGTAAAACGTACAAGAAAAAATACCCGAATCAATTATCCAGGAAGATCTTAAAAGCCAAACTTTTTATGAGACTCAAGCGAAATGATCCACTTCACCTAATACCTAATGTAGTAAATACGAAACCAATAGTTGAGGCCAATGATAGACCCACCTTTCACATCCAATTCTACACAAAGGTGTAGAATGGAATAATTACTTTGGTTTCTTTAGATTTAATTTTAGACTAGCTGATGTCCGTAACTTCGTCTGTGTTTCGTAGGTGTTGGTTATATTTTCTTTTTAAATTTACTATTTGTAGTGATGTATACAAATTTTTATTTTTCTTATTTCTTTTACGAAAACCATAATCATACTTAAAACATTATTTTGTTGAATTTAAAAAGACACATTTATTAAACTGTTGAAAAAGTAGTAATATGTAATGATCAATTAATTTTCAATTAATATTTATACATATCTAAAAAGAGTATCGTCCATTGCGTATATCTACGGTAGGTTTACCTACCGTGAACCAAATAATCCGTAAATCAATCAGCACATTCACATAAATAAAAAATACCGTCCAGTTCAATAAAGTCGGTCTTAATTATGACTTAAAACAGTAAAAAGTTATCAAAATACTCGCGTTAAAATAACAGAAGTTAAGGGTCTAGATATAAGTAGGAATTTCCTCTCACTGTCTCGATTCCCGAATGAACCTACTTTTCCTAAAACTATTACCCTCCTGCAATGTACGACACTAGCGTGAAAATAAAATTGTACAATTGCACGAAACCCAGTTCCTCCATAATCAAGTATAAATATTGTATAACTATTCATTTATTAGTAAAATATCCGAATTTCAACTATACAATTAAACTATATTGAATAGTCTCGAGTTCACTAAACACGATTTGGCGTATGCCTTTTGATCTGAAAGAGCATTTTAAATTTCTTTTATCATTTTGACTAACCGTATATTAAACACTCAAAAGACTCCCCCCTTTAAATTGTCATTCTTTCTCTGTCGAAAGGAGCCAGTAACTTAAGTTCATAAAAATGCCGGTATTTTATTTTAGTTTGCCGAATTTTAAGGGGTACACGCTTACTAATGTATTCATTTGTGAATATGTATTTCGGATTTTCAGGTTCACAATATGTGAAATCCCAAAATCTTAAAGCTCACTTATAAACTTAATTTAACCTTTTTCAGATATATCTTACAGAGCTTAAATTTTTAAGCAGACCCTAAGTTTTTATTTCTAACAATAAATCAACTTTGTTTTTTATTAAGTGGTAATAACGTTTCATCTTTAACCTTCCCGGTCCGAAGCGGGGTTTTTACGTACCCCAGGCACCCCATGGATCACTTTAAAATCTTCAACTTTCTAAAAATTATTTTAATGATTATATGTTTCACTCTACTACGGCACAAAGAAGAGAGACAGTTTTATTGAGTTTCTTCTGTGATTATTTCATAATTCTCAAAATGCAAATTGCAAAGTGTAAACCGAAAGTGATAATTGTAAAATGCATTGTTTTCTTTCTCAAACGTTTAGTTGTGTATTCATTCTTGAACGTGCAACATCTTATCGATCTTACCTGCTTATTTCTAAACCAGTGTTTCTAAATTTCTTTACATCAATTCCTTTAGCGAACAATTTTTTTTAAATGATGTGACTCTCACCGGAACAATCAGGAGAAACAAAAGAGAAATATTTATCAATCAAAAATCAAGCGGTGACTATTATCCACAGAAGTCAAAAATATTGAAGTAGAAGATGGTCCGCGAAAAAGGCCAAATATTATTATTCATTATAATAAAACCAAAGGAGCTGTCGATACTGGAGACAAAATGACCCAACAGTATAGTCTTGTTAGGACTACTAGAAGGTGGCCGTTCAGAATAGTCATGGAAATAATAGATATGGCTGCATTAAATGCTTACATTATTTGGGTACAAAATAAACCAGATTGGCGAAAAGGAAACCGTAGCCGAAGACAAGCATTTCTTCGAGAATTGGCTACGGAATTGCTAAAAGAAAATGTTTTAAAACGGAAAAACAACAATGTAAATTACCACAAGCACATTCAACTCGGCTTTGAGTTATTTGACCAAGTTATCAATAATGGAAATAGCACTCCAACGAAGAACCTTCAATTGGCAGTAGAGCAAGACCAGCAGGATATACCAAAAACTACGAGTTGTAGTTTTTGCCCAAGAAGTGAAGACAGAAAATTTAAAATTCGATGTGACTTATTAATAATATGATGTAACTTATTCACCGCTATCAAATTAAAACAATTTCTTGTCCAAATTGTAAACATTAATTTATAGTCTGTAAAAATGTATTATAGTAATCTAAATATATCTAACAAATCTAAATATATAGTTTTATTATAAGTAAATTAGTTTTGTAATATTTTAGCTATATAAACTATATGAACTATTTCTTTTATACCTAAGTTCTTTTGTAAATAATTTTTATTTTTTATGGTTTTTAAGTTGTAATTATATTATTTTTTTTTAATTTTGATTACCATTTAAAAAAAATATGCACATATTATGTACTTTAGAATTTTTTTGAAAAAATTAAAATATTTGTAATACTCAAAAAAAATTTTCATTTAAAAACCTATTTCACTTTGTTTGAGAAGCACTGGATTTGGTCTGGGGTATGTCGGATACCCCGCTTCGGACCATTTGAAATTTTTCAACCCTCCGTGTCGGAAAGGTTAACGACACTTTGATTATTAAATTTGAAATTTCGATAGTTTATTAGACGTTATCCCATACAAACTTTGCAACCATTTTTCACTCTTTTAGGGTAGGTATTTTTAAAAACCCTTTCTTATTATATATCGTCGTCGTATAAGAAAAAAGCTCTCCAAATTTCATTGGCACAAATGTGCACTTATATAAGAAAAAAAAATATGACTTTTTTTGTTTTGATTATCATGTCTAAAAAGCGATTCGATTTCGCACATTTGGACGTTGTACATACAAACTTGTTGGAAATAGGTGGAAAGCGTAGAAAAAAAATCGAATATTTTATTTATTTTCAATAATAATAATTAATTGGTTTTCAAATTGTTCAAAATACCGAAAAAAAGTTAGTATGGAAGATTTTATTTTTATGGATATTGAAATATATGACAAAAAATTGCTCCCTTATGCTTTTCAGCAGGATATATAATTGCTCCAGATCACAATCATTGGTTCATAAAAAAATGATTTTAAAAAGTTTGATTATTGAAAAACGAACAAAAATTAAAAATCGTCTATTTGTTATAGTACTACTTAAAGTTTCATATTAACTTCCTGAAATGACGTTATTTAAATTGCCGTTATTAAAATGATATAAGAAAAACAGACACTAATACTTTATCTATTATTATAAAGAGGAAAGATTTGATTGTTTGTTTGCTTTGAATAGGCTCCGAAAGTGCTTGACCGATTTGAAAAATTCTTTCACTGTTGGGAAGCTACGCTATTTCCGGTGAACATAGGCTATATTCAATTTTCAAAAAAGTTAGGGATCCATACTTAAATTCCAATAATGTAACCCAAGGTCTGAAAAAATTACCAAAAAACATTCTTACATCGCGTGCGCTGAGAAAACTATTGTATTTTAATATAAATATAGATGAGATTTATTTTATATTAAGCAGTTATAATGTTTCGTCTTTAACGACACTTTGATTATTAATTTTAAATTTCGATTGTTGATTAACTCTACATTATCTCATACAAACTTTGTATTACACGAGGTTTTTGTGGAACCATATAACCGTGTTATATGAGACCCGAGTGTAATTGTAAATAATTCTTTTTAATATTTCATAGATATTTATATACAAATATAATAATATATTTATTGCTATCATAAATTATAAAAAAATATTATTGAAAATATTTAAAATAGGTGTTATATGAAAATATCCTAAAAAGGAGTCGGACGTTACAATTAGATATATAAGAATAGAGAAAAAGGTTAAACGATTTGATGTAATTTTAAATTATTCTTTTTAATATTTTGCATACATTATTTTTAATCTACAGTCTCAATTAGTTATTTAAGTACTAATATCTGAAAAAAGAAAATTGAAACATACGTCGTAAGTCATTAATTTACATATATGTCATTTTTTGCATTAATACTATGAAATCCATTTTCAGATGAATTAGAAGCATAAAGCAATAATGCGAAAAAAATAAATGCACGTTTAATAAAAAAATAAATCAGGGAAATTATAAATTTTTAATAATATGAACCATAAATTACTTTATTAATAACTTTAACTATGACATTAAAAAAAATAAATGGATTTACAGACTCAGCTAAATAGTGTAATGCCGTATTTTCCAAGTTTATTTATTTATTTTTATTATTCATCTAACTAATTAATGAAATAAGGATTTTAATTAATAATCAAAATATAAATTGTTTTTTCTAATTAAAAGTGATTTTATGCCTTAAGTGCTTTAAAATGTAATCTTTACTTGATAGTTTTTTTTTTCAAATTTACCTATTGAAGTTTTTAAGGCTTTTTACTTTTCAAATTAGTTTAGATTCGGTCTAATGCATTTAACAATCGATTGCAAATTGATTTTAGTCATAATCGGAAAATGAAAGATAATTGAAACAAAGACGTAAACCAAAATTTCTCAATATTTAGTTTATTCATTTAAAGTGATTTGTAGATTTTTTTCTACAAATGGGGAAAAACAATGTGATCGCTATGTTTTTATTGCTTCTGTTCATGTATTTGATAAGTATTTATTGTAAGATAATTAATATTCCTCAATTTATTTAGATTTTTTTTAAGCAATAACTGCAGGGATGCCTGACCTTTGCCGAAATAGATGCAGGTTTTCGTATGGTGCTATTAATGTATGCGCTATCAATAGATTCCAAAGCTTACATACTTTTAGCAGTAATTGTACGCTTGCATATGCCATTTGCGTACATAAAGACACCCAATGGCAGTATTTTCATCCTGGCATTTGTGTGAGTAACTTCAAATCTTAAAGTAAAATTGAATAACTATTTTTAAAAAAAATTATTTGTAGTAATTCGATAAAGGGTTTATCATACAAATAATGGAATTCTCATACAAATAATTGCACAGCTTTCAAAAACTATATTCTCAAAAATAAAGCATATTCAACAATTTTCATGAGTTATTTTTTGTGAAAAAGTCAATAACTGAATAGACTCATAGACTTAAAATATATCTATGGTAAGTGTTTATCATATATGGTCATTTAACCGTAGATGCGCCTTAAACAAGCTTCAAGTATCCGTGTTTATATGTGCGCTGCAGTTTACAGTCAACATTACATATTGTAATAGAAAGGGACAAAGTCTGTCTCTCTCTTTGTGCCATGCCGGCACGCGATTGACCGAGTGACTTCTGTCTCTCTCCAACCAATGCGAATGTACATATAGATTGTTCTCGAAACATCTAGTAGGTTGTGGAACGTTCGCGAACATTGGAATATTCTAGAATGTTGGGCTGCGGGTATATAAGGCACTCAGTCAAGCCAGTTGACAATTCAGTTCTGTATAGAAATTCAGTTGTGAATTTTCGTTACAACAAAGCGATTATTAGTATGATTTGAATTAAAAGTGATTAATGTCATTTGAGTGATTGTGTTGGCAAGTGTAATTGTGTAATAAAAAGTGTATCAAAGTGTAATAAAAAAAGTGATTGTTAAGTGTGAAAGTGATTATTTATTTCCAAAAGAAATTAAAAGAACGAATAAACGCCATCTCAATACAATTTTGAGACGTCACGTTACAATATGTTGGCAGGACTTTCGTAGACGCCAGTAAGGACTTATTGGTCTCAAAAAGGATCCAAAAATGTAAAATTTAATATCCGATAAATTCTCAGCATTTTTGGATCCTAATTCTTTTCCAATAGCAACAGTTTTAATGACACTTTCTAAGATACCAGTAGAGGCATAGAAGAAAAATTTAAATGGAATTTCAATTCTATATTAAAAATGTAGACGAAGTTTGGGCTAATATATTAATAAATTCTAAAGCTTCTGCAGCCGATCGCTAGTTGTCGCTGTACGAAGTTAGTCTTGGCCAAATGCTAGGTATATACTGGGGTAAATACAGGTAAATACTGCAGGTAGAAAGAGATAGAATTTCGGAATTTCTATCTCTTTCTACCTGCAGCAAACACTCTATACAGCTATTCCACAATTATGCTATCAAGTTGGGCTATTCTTACAGAGTTAACAGCCCGTGGAAGTTTGGGCCCTTTGGGCCAACAGGCCAATAAATGCTAGAGTTTATCTACAACCACCACTAGATGTCACTGTACAAAATTATATTTGGCCAAAATTGCATTTCGTTGTAGTTAAAGCAGTTGATCGTTGTTCGAAATACATTCCGTAGGATGGAGCCTGACGAGTTTTACACTAGTTGTAATTATATATAGGGATACACCGTTCATATGGCGTCAAATAGAAATAATTGTATGATCACAATCCATTTCTATATGGTTAATGTTTTGAACAAGTGGCCAATACTGTATTGATAAACAGGTAATTCATATACGTATGCTACTTTTTATAAGTAGTCAATCGTGTATAATATTGCAAAATACTATAGAGCAAGTACAAATAGCCAACTTTGTACACATACTATATGCATAAATAGCCAATTGGGCTCTATTCCTTTTAGCGACATCAATTTCTGGCAACGCTGCATTTTCAACTATGTTTTTACTTTGATTCGCGAGTAAAACAAGTAATAATGAAACTTTACCATCAAAAGAGCAAACTATACGATATTTGAATTGAATTAACAAAAAAATCGCGAATTAAATTAAAAATTAAATATAAAATGCAACGTTACCCGATTTGATGGCTCTAAAAGGGACATAAGCCGTAACTCTCTGGGAAATATTCACAGCCCAACTTTGACAAATGGAAAAAATAGAGATTGATTGAAAACGAAATGACAGTTGAAACCAATGACAACAATCAGTTTGTTCAAAATTGAGACAGTTATTATTATAGTTCTATTACTGTCATATGTATGTGTTTACATTCTTTGTTCTCTGTCTTTGTTGATAGACATACATTTGACTATTATATTGATAGTAAAAGCAAAAATTGTGCTTAAAATTATATTGTTTTTTAGTTATAACACACTACTAATAACTGATGTGCCATTTCGGGCACTACTGGAAAATGCTACAGCCTTGGATAAGAAACATTTTTTTCAATTACGACAAATAGTTATAACTTTTCACATGCGTACACACACCGTTTTTTTATTATATAAACTTATATAACATAGAACTTCTTAAGAGAAAGAGAAATGAACTGCTAAATTGGCTAATTGGAGATTGGACTTATTTAAATTTCGTCGCTTTTCGGGTTGTTCACGATTAAGTTGGTAAAAAGAAATATAAGTAGAGCACCCCTTCCCCCCGTTTCCCTCCAACGCAACTATGTTGCAAAAAGAGAAAGATTCAAAAGGAAAAGACATATAAATTGAAATTGTTACTCAGCACATACCTGTTACGAAGTAATCTAATTCAAATCGAAGACCCCTGATGAAGATTGTTTGGCAATCGAAATACGTATCTGAGGCAATAGGTCATAAGCACATTTTTTTTTACTTTGCTCTAATATGCCTATAGTTTACTCTTATAAATTATACTTCAAAAAATAGACTACAGTATATATCGCTTAAATAGCCAAAAAAGTATTATTTTTTAAAATCTTCTTTTTGTTCTTATTTATGTAAAGAGTTGCACTTTCATCATATGAGTTAAAAATAAGGGTTCAAAGATATAAGGCCATACGAAATATTACGTATAAGGTTTGGTACATCTATGTGAAGTAGTGGGAAATATAGGCAAACGAAAAAAGTATTATTAAAGCATACCACAACGCTTTGACTAGGATTCTATCAGGTGTTTGCTCTTGGTGGAGAAAAAAATCCCGACAAAACGTTGTGCTATACTTTAACAACAATTTTTTTTCATGCAGCTATTCACGTATAACATAGCTAGACGATTTGAATTTTCAATTACGGTTACCTAATTTCAAAACGAAAAGCGAACAAGCAAAGCTAACAAATATTAAATCGATTATTGTTTTCACGAGCGTAAAATTAATTTATTTTTGATATTTGTTTTCAGTGGGCATTATTTAATGCTCTCTGGTGAAAACTAAATTGTTTCAACAAGGAACATTGCACAAATGAAGCAATAATAAATAATAATTTATTTTATAATCCCTCAGCACACATTTCATGTTTATGCAAGAACAAAGTTAGATTGTAATCACAATAAATTTTTGTTTCACGCAAAGTTACAATTGTAAATAAATAGAAAAGCACATATTCATAAATTATTTCACGGAATATTGAATGAAGTGTGTGTAGATTGTTTGAATTGCCAGTGAAATAATAAATAAAAAACATTTTTTTTCTATTCAGACGGTTCGAATTTAAGTTTGTTGATCAAGGATAGATGGGGTTTATACCGAACTACCCTTAACGTTCAATTTGTGTGTGGCATATTCCATTTTATTCGTCTCGTACAATTTTATTAAACTACCTTTTTCGTATATTTACATGTGTCGCAAATTTAAATTGGCTAAAGCTTGACGTTTTTATTTTATAAAGCAAATCAATACAGTGAATTAATCAGTAATCTGTAAAGCTCGTCTTGAGAGTTCAAGCGATTTCTTGAGGAAACTGCATCGAGCTTTTGATCTGTTGATTTAAATAATGCAGACTTGGTGTTTTTCTTTCAATTGATAGAATGAAGCATGGAGGAACAAAGAACGGAATTATTGTATAGTAAAGAAGTTAGTCATTAAACTTTTTATATATTGTGTGTATTATACAATAGATGTGAGCTTTGGTCTCCGGATAAAACAACCAGGTAAAGAAGCTCCAAGGACTTGTTACAATGGCCGTGGCCTGGCAGTTTCCAACAACAGTAAGACAGAGAACGAAAACGAGATAAACGCCATGAAATACGATAACATTTTCCATTGGGATATAAGCACTGACGCTGAGGATCGATAATTTTATCCAGACCTCAAATTATGACGCGTTATAAATGTAATAAAATCAAAAAGTAATTAGATATAAACCAACAATAAAACATTGTATCAAATAAATTGTTTCATTTACCTGACATTTTCTCGTTTTTCATTAAATCTCACAACTTTCATTTGCTTATCAGAATGGCAATTTTTGGTTTTTCGTCACCATGGATATGTTATCCTTTTTTCAATTCTGATTTTTTTAATTTGATTGTTTTTTTCAGCTGTGCTTACGTCAGGAATGTATAGTAGGTGCAATCCTTGAGGAATTTTCCCTTGTTCAGGTAATGAAATCTTATAGTCGTCATAGCAACGAAAAGCATGTTCAATCAATTCATTGGTGTAAAAAGTAATCCGAGCAAAGTTAAGGTTACATCTCTTATATATGACATGAAGTTCATATTTTAATATCAGTGGAATAGAAAATATTTGTTTAAGAAAAATCATGATCAAATCCCTCGGCTTTATATTCCGTTTTTCGTTATAAAACTCAGTATTTGCTTTATACTTTATACGCACAACTTTATTACGCATTTAATATTTTTAATAACGTGTTGACTGTTAAGCTAATAAACTTGTAAGGTTTCAAATAAAACCACAGGTTTTTAAAAATAAATGAATTGGTTTTAATTTCACTGATTTTATTATATCCTTCGGGAAAATAACATAAGAAATTAAAAGTAAAACGTAATTAAAAACAAGTCTTCATTTTTTAATCATTTACCGTCGCTCTATAACTACCAAGGTCTTAAACAACTCTAGGGTGAATTAAAATTCGTAAATCGAAAAATTTCGAAAACTTGCTCGATATGAAATTCGAATCCAACACCTACTAGTTTTGGAGCGGTCACCTAAATCATTCGGCCATCAGTAGACTACTTTCCATATTATTAATGTTACATAAGATTTAAACAGATTACTGGCCCTTTCCCATAGGTCAACGAAATTAGTTGGACTTATTTTTTATCTATTACCGCTAGAAAACACCGAAGAGAACAGGGAAAAAACGGTTCTACGATAGTTGCCTACTAAAAAATTCCTCACACGAAAATTGGCCACAAAAAGTTGCGTACTAGCATAATTGCTTACACGAAAGTTGCCCGCATAGAAATTTACTCACAAAGAAAATGTCTCACTCAGGGATTAATGCACAATGATTTATCATCACATGAAAATTAACCCACAAGGGAAAATATTTATTTTTATAGAAATTTTTATTTGTTTTAACGTCAAGATGATGTTTACTTCAAAATTATAGTTATATAGTATAATTGTTTATTATGAATACAATATTGGATATGAAACAGAGTTGTCAAAGATACTTTGGGAAATTATCTAGATACAAGATAATCTCCATTGTTTTAGGCCTAATCGATATGTAATATAAAGGATGGGTCTAGATGTAATAGACTAAAAAATTTAGCAGTGTTTTTTTTATTTATTGCAATTTGCTACGTTTCGTCGGTGAGATTAAGTCAGTTTATGACAATGATTTCGCACCATAACATAGTCATACTAGTTTCGATATATGAAATTTGATACCCAAAAATTATTCAGCAACTTTGAATCATTTTTTCTTTCTGAAAATCGTGCTGATTAAAAAAATAACGAAGAATCAATTTCACGCTAACCGTACGTCACACCCAATGAAAAAAAATAATTTCACAAAAAATTAATCTCCACATAAATCCGAGAAATACGAAAATAGTTCAACGAAAATGGTTTATTCAACATTTTTTTTCAATATGGCATTGCAATCGGCCTGAAACCAATCAAAATACTCTGTTAGTGGCAATTATATTGGTCATTTTGGTGGGTTTCTTGATGATTCCAGAGGAAAAGAAGTTACATTATAAGTATTATATTGTACTTTTCGGTGCTTAAAATTTTCATTCACTTCTTTTCATTTCTTGTAAAAGCTCAATTGTACATAATATTGTTGAGAAAACTATCACCAGCAGGATACATGGATAAAACGATACAACCATATTAAGGACAAAAAGTTTAAATTTTTGTAAATTTTAATGTCTTGCTTTCCTTGAATTTGAATAAGACATCTTACTCTTCTTCATTTAAAAATGATATGCACATAATCTAAAAATAATTGTAAATGTTTAAAACTGTTCAAAACTATAATATCAAAACATAATTTAGCCGTTAATTTATAACTTGACTTGACAAAACTTAAGAAATATTAAATTCAAATGCAAAAAAAATATCGTTAAATTCAAAATGCCAAAACCGAGCTTCTATTAACCCGTCATTAAAATGACGTCACAATACAAAACTTCAAAATCCCATGGATGTTTTCCTAAGACAAAAGTACTTTAATACAAGGGAAATGTTAAAATCGTTTAAACATTATGTTAATGATTTAAACCATTTACAACCTACACATCCTCTATTCCTACGAAAAAATTGATTGTAATTTTAAGAGTTTAAAATTGCTTTGCATAGCGAAGAATTGTGAAAAATGCTGAAAATTGTGTAAACTAATACTGTTTCTATGGAAACCGCTTAATGATCTGTTTATGTCACGGTTTCAATACGCGTAATAATGTGTATTGTGACGTCAAAGACGACCCATAAGCACACTTACTGTTTTGGTACTCACATTTGGTCATTAAAATAAAATATTTTTTTCTGTGAAAAACAAGTTTTGCATAAATGCAAATTGTTTTTTTTTTCATATGTCCTTTATAATGTCCTTTATCGATTAAAAAAAGTGCATATGGTCTATTAATTCGGCATGACAAAAGCTTATTCAAATTAATCATAAATGTTACAACTTTACAGCAAGTTCGATTTTATTTAACATTTAAGAGGTTTTCACTTTCATTTCCAACTTTCGGTGCAAACATGAAGTTTCACGCTCAATTACCAAACTTGTGCTAAATACATTTTTCATTTCTTGAGAGCTACTTGAGCAAAACTGAAGTTGAATACTTGCGAATGGCAAAAAGATTCGAATTGATACATTTGAAAAGTTCCAAGAAAACAACAAATTGAATAAATCACGGAATTTTTCCTTGAAAAGTCTGTCGTTTTGTCGGAATAAATTATCGAAATAAATAAAAACTACGACTAATTAAAATAACGAAAATCGATGAATCTTCGTGGAAATTACTATGATATACATCAGACACAAATGTTTCATAAATTAATTAGCTTTTAGTTTCGTAGGCAGCTATATTAAAATGTGTTTTTCGTCTCATGTTCTCCATAATTTGATTAAGTCGAGTCATAATTTGATTTTCATTAACACGTACAGTGACAAATGGAGATACAAGGACAATAGAAAATTACGTAAGCGACAAAACTTTTGAATGTCGGAAACAGGATGTGGACTTATTACCGTTATAAATGGGAATTGAAACGGGAAAAGGTTGTCATTTACTTTTCTACATCAATAAGCTGCATGTTAAATGAAGCTTCATTTTAATATGAAAATGTATCAATTTTCCTTTCAATAAATACATTTTGTTCTAGAATGAATAAGAAAAGATGCTTCTAAATATTGAATTACTTTAACAGTTCAATCAAATAGTTATTAAATTTGCAAAACTTCATCAACTAATACTGACTTCATCAGGCAAAATCTGTATTTTATTAAGTGACACATTATACTATTTTATTATTTTTTTTTTAAATATTTATCACAATATTTTATTAAGACGCTATTCAATACATGGAATCAATTTAGGAAAACGCAACTTCTAAAATTAGAAACGTCTTGACAGAATGCATTACTTAATTACTTTGAAGTTTTGCCTGATGAAATCACTAATGGAACTACTAAACTACGGTTTCAATTTTTACGACTATTCGATGCATTTATTATTTAGAATATAAGGGTATCATGACTTTTAAATATTAAGTTTATGTCTACAACTTCACCTGCGTGGTATTATAATAAGTTTTCAATGACTACAAGAAAATAGTGGAAGTTATTCTTATCATGGAAAAAATGTAATATAATAAAGTCGTAAAGTAAGTTAGAAATATAAGACTCATTAGGAAGAGAAGCAATATATTAGGCCATAAGATATTAGACTTAAAACACCGAGTTAAACGTCGTTTTCCAAATATTGATAGATTTTTATTCTTGTAGGAACCACAGAGATGTAGTACAGAGCAACGATCATCAAAGCGGTTTTTTTGCTGTTTCGCAGAGAAATGTGGAATAATAAATGTAAAATGTATAATATTTGTTTAGGTATTTAACACATGAAAATTCTATTAGTGGTCCGTGGAATTTAAATAATGAATTCAGTGGTTCGTGAAGTCAAAAAATTTGGCAACCGCTGGTATAGAGTACTCATGTAGTAAGTAGATCATGCGTATAGCATGTTATGTTTATCAGACCATGCTTCAATAGTTGAAGAGAGATAAGATCTCCGACAATTTGCAAGGTCAAATAAAGTTAAACATAAGAGATAATAAAATTCAGATCTCAGCTTTTATTTTTTTAAATAAGAAGACAATTCAGGTTGTTTAAGATCGGTTTTTTTATTTAATATTTTTATTATTCAATTAGCTACGTTTCGTTACGTATCGTAACTTCATCAGGCTTCTTGATTCACAAAAATAAAATATTTTTAAACATAAGCTCTCTATACCTCATCTTTGTGGTAGGAACCTTAAGTATTCACAACCATTGAGATGTATACTAGAGTGAACTTGTTCATAAATCTGTGTCAAGTATATGAATGTAATCGGCTCCTCTCATTGTTACTTTTTTAGCTAGAATAACAATCCGTGACTAATGAATGAATATTGGATTGCCACTAATGATTGCATGTCTATTCGCGAAAATTCAATCAAAACTCACTGTAAACATAATAAAATCTAATCATGTCTTTTTTCAGGACGTCTATATGTGGTAACTTTTCTACTGCGATTTTACTATAATTCGCGAATAAATTGGCCATAGTATGGTTCTGATCCACGCTGATGTACCTGATCCTCGAGAATACCAAGAATTGTTTGATTGTCTAGTGAAATCTATTCCAATTTGTGATTCACTGAAATATCCAATTTTTAAATTAACTAATAATTAATTTATTTCAATATATAAGAATATAAACATATTATTTATTTTAATAAACCAAAAGTCTAAAAATTCAAATATAAAAGTAAAAAGTCATAAAACCTATTCAGTAGTTTTTGAATGATACGTAAATAAATGATTTAGCTATCTTTGCATTTATATAGATAAATGGTTTCTGGTAGGTTTGAATCCCGTAACGATCGAATTTTCTATATTTCTTGATTTACGTATTTTTATAATAACTCCAGAGTGACTAAAGACATTTGTAGTTATAAAGCAACGGCAAGTGACAAGGTGGCAGGGTAAATGTAAGAAAAAATCGAAAAGATCACTCCAAAGTTCTTAATTTCGTTGAATTTATTTCTATAAAACTAAACTTTAATTCATTATTTACCGTTATAATACATTAGAAACCATGAAAAATTGTAATAAAAATAAATAAAAGTATCATATTTCACTGAATTTAATCGATTTCATCCATTTTAGTGTTACACATATTTAATTTTCGAGCTTAATGAAATTTATAATTTATCGCTCATTAAACTTCACCCAGGATCGCTGAAAATGCATATTCTTATTTCTTGCAGCACTATGGAATACGATAAATATTTGAGCTTTAAATTTGCAAATCGCATCTGCAGTGGTGGCCTAAAATAATCACGAAATTGCCATTAAGAATGAACCTTTTAAATAATAATTTTTTAAACAGTCATTAAACTGGTTTGATTTATATTAAATTACTTTTCCTTGTATAGTTGTTTTAATTGTATAATTTTCAAAATCTCGATTCTATTTTTCTTTCGTATAATAATATAAATGTTATTCATAGTGAAATAATATATTACACCTTTATACTAAATTTCACCAAAATTGGCTCAGCCGTTTTTGAGTTGAAGAAAGTAAAAGGTGGCAAATTTTAAAGAAAATTTGGAGTAAAAAAAAGAAGAATGTAATTATTTATTTAGAGATGATTAAAAAATTTTAGTTAACAGACAAGCCCTAATATTTACATGTTATCTATCTATTATTATAAAGAGGAAAGATTTGATTGTTTGTTTGCTTTGAATAGGCTCCGAAAGTGCTTGACCGATTTGAAAAATTCTTTCACTGTTGGGAAGCTACGCTATTTCCGGTGAACATAGGCTATATTAAATTTTCAAAAAAGTTAGGGATCCATACTAAAACTCCAATAATGTAACCCAAGGTCTGGAAAAATTATCAAAAAACATTCTTTTATCGCGTGCGCTGCGAAAACTATTGGGTATAGAACAAAATAATGTAGTACGATTTTGCAGAACAAATCATTATCTACAAAAAATAGAGCGACAGCATATGTCTAACTATTATAGTTATGACACAATAAGTGTTTTTTCATTTTAAAAAATATATATAAATGCCATCGCTATAAAAGTTCTTTTATTTATACTTTGGGATTATTCCTTATCAAAATAAATGACTTCATATTTAAGTTTGCTTCAATACCATAATATTACTTTTTTGAGTTATTCAATTTGAACATTCCATTCGAAAGATATCACAAGTTTAAAAATGTAAGTTATTTGAAAAATGTCGCATGGTCACCCCATTTTACTTATAATTAAGGCCACCTTTATTGAACTTGGCGATAATTTTTATTTATGTATAGATGCTGATTGATTTACAGATTATTTGGTCTACGGTAGGTATACCTACCGTAGCTATACGTAAAAGACATACTCTTTTTAGATATTTATAAATATTTTTTGAAAATTAATTGATTATTACATAGAACAATTTTATTCTTTGCAACAGTTTATTAAATGTGTCTTTTTAAAGTTGACGAAATAGTGTTTTTAAGTATGATTATGTTTTTCGTAAAAGAAATAAGAAAAATAAAAATTTTCATATACCACTACAAATGGCAAATTTGAAAAGAAAACATAATCTACACCTACGTTACGCAGACGAAGTTGTGGGGATCAGCTAGTTTTGAATATAGTTTGCATCGTTTCATTTGACTTCAATATGGTTGGTTTAACCTTCGTTAATATAGCTGATACCAAATACAATGATTATATTAGTAAAAATATATAGTAATTTTATGATATTTTATCCTTTATTAAACTCATTCCCATTTTATCATTAACTTAGGTGTTCATATCACAAACCATCCAGCTTTAAAGTATTTTAATTGATACAAACGCTCCACCAAAAAAAAGCACTAAAAATTATTTGTTAGTTATTAATCTCGAATGTAATTGAAGTTATTAATTATTAAAATAATTGTAAAGTTACAAGCAGTACATTAATCCAAGAACAATAAACAAAACAAACAACATTTTTCTATAGCCTCAAAAAAAAAGAAACAATTATTACGAATGATGAAAAAACTTTTCTTTTCCTGACAGTATTAATAAATTTATTTTATCACACAGGTGTTTATTTCATACTAGACTTATCAAAATATGCTCCAGAAAGTTTGAACTTCCAGATTACTCAATCTCTGGCACATTCTACCCAAATTCATACTGTCTATCCTTTTTTCTCTTAAAGTTCCTTAGGAACATCTACATCAGGAGTGGGCATACTTAACACTGATATGATTGACAATAATTTTTCTTATTTATACGCAATCGACTTCGAAAAATTGGTTGAAATAAAAACAAATTCAAATTTTTAAATCCTTATTGATTCTAACGAATACATTGTATTTATGATACTTATATATAAATGTAATATACAATGAAAAGATATTAAATCAGAAAACTATTAATTTTGTTATTTTGTTTGCTAAGGGCCAAATGCATGATTAGATCAATGATAGACATAGCGAAATCGTTGTTTAAAAGCGCAATAGACTCAGTATAAAGGAATATTAGAAGCAATATTTAGGAAAAAGTAATGTCCATTGTAGAATGAGCTTCATTTAAAACGAGCTTAGTTTTAAATTCAAACTTTACTGTCTGCTAAATTGTTAGTACAAATTTTTAATTAAAAGATTTGAAATTAACCTTGTAACTTATAAGTTACAAGGTTAAAAAGCATGCGACCGAATGTCGACCTATCCGAGATCGACTGTTTGCCCACACTAGATCTTGATCTTCTTTCGTTTCTTTGTGCTTGATCGCTCCTTCTTTATTTATTTTCATGGTTCGGTGAGTATACAGCAAGACGCAATATATAAGTATCAACTACACAGTATCAATAAATTATTTTGTTGCATTACGAAAAGCGGCATTCTACGAAGCATGCGTTTCGTGTATCTATGTAGAGTCTTAGTTACGGTTCACACCATCAACCAACCCAATGTACACTTCAGTGTACCATCGAAAGGATTAAAACCCAATTTTCATCATTAAATGTATTCAATAGATTGCATTCACTTTCATAGATTACATTTAGCAAAGAAAATAAAGATACGGTAAAGATATAGAATCTATACGAAATTCATAATGAACAGCAACTTGACGTATTTTATGTAAAGATCTTGTTTTAAAACCATGCAAAATCCAACTTGTACTAAAACAGAAACCGAAACTCATATGTTCTAAAAAATTTGGTACCGACAAGACAGCGCTACTTGCCACACAGTCCATGAAACTATGGCTTTATTGCGATAAAATTTGTGAATAGTTAATTTTACGTATTGAGGTAGTGAATGATCCCTTGAATCGTATGATATCATACCTTCAGACTTTTTCTTCAGTGCTATATATAAAGTGCAAAGTTTATGAAATACGGCGGTTACGATTGAGGAATTGTGGATCAACATTTCTCACGTTATTCATCTAAAACCACTGGAAATACTTGAATGTGTCATTGAAACTTAGAACTTTAGAATGGACCATGTTGATCGCAGTTGTATAGGCAATATTTAAAAGAAAGAGTCTTTAAAAAATAAATGTTGGAAATAATTTCTTTGCATAATAATAAAGACTACCTGAAAACAGTTCTTCGTTAATGAATCGTCCTATACTTTAACGTTATCATAAACATTTTAATTTGAAATTTGAATTTCAAGATTTTGTAATATTCATAGAAGTGAAGAATAGAGAACTTATGTTGAGCTTTTTTTTTCTTTTGCTTCGATTCTGATATCCTTTCTCTCTTCAACTATAACTTTTCTTTAACAAATTCAGGCAAAATAGTTGTCGTTACTATACGCATTATCAACTTAAGTAGACAAAGATATAATCTCCGAAATTTAAGGTGAAATGTACCTATGACTGTAAAAATATTAGCTATATGAAACAAGAGCACTCTTTACTGTACCTCAGTGATTACATTTTTGTAGGAAAAAAGGGCGTTAATATTTGATTCATTAGTAAATTTTTATGATTTTAAATATTTCTAATTCATCTTTATTACTCCAAATCATTAATTTTTTCTGTCACTAAGGAAACAATTTTCTTTTTCAAAGCTCAAAAATTGGAATCTAATGTTTCCTGTTTTTGATATATACGCACCAATCAATAAAAATGGGAAAATAATAATTTATTCATAATAAAGTTGACAGTTTTTGAAACCTAAGTCGTGTTACAATCCTTAAGAGATTTCTAATTTCACGTCAATTTATTTGATTTAAGGGAATAATGAAATGTATTAAAGCTTTCTTTAGGGCAAATTTCTATTGCCGATATTCTCTCAATTTACAGACGCTTGATGTAAAAGCAGATTTGCATGTCATTTTCATACATTTTCCCGGTTATAGTTCGAATTGTCGTTTATTCTGAAGACGACCTCAATTTATAATTCATGTATTTATTATTACAATGTAGATGTGTGTATGATACATAACTCTACATCAATTCAAATTTATTACCTCATAGAAATGTATTTTTTTTTTATTGCTTTCTCGAGAAAGTTTAACTTTATCGTTCAAATGCAAAATATAATCATATAAGTATCGATTCCTCTATTATTCTGAAAGATAATGAAATAGTTTTGTTCGGCAAATCTTCAGTTCTAATTTTTCGTTTACAAATTTCTAATATAAGGTTTTTCTACTTATGTTCCATTTTTATTTTGACCATGAACATTATTTTATGTTGTATGGTATTCCATTATTTTGTCAGTGATTTAGAACGAAAAGTTTCCCCGTTTAAAGTATCTGATGTAAGTATTACCATAATATTGAATTGTATAATGCAAATGTAGAAAATTTGATATATCATAAAAGAGGAATTCCAATTGATAGAAATTATTTGATGATAATTGAAAAGGAATATCAAATAAATGGGAGCGAAGCAAGCAAGAGTAGAGATGTTAGTGAGAGGAGCGAGCAGAGATGGAAGCCTGTTTTTAGCTGAAACCAAAACGTTTCTGTATTTATTATTAAAATCATTAATTGTTTAGCTAAATTAAATAATTAATTCAATATCACTATCTGCAGAATACTCTTGAAACAAAAATTATATTCGATTCAAATCAAAACTGTAAATCTTAGAGAAGTAAATACGTAAATTCCGATTTAACTAAGATAAGCTAAAGAGCTTGTTTAATGGAATTAAATAGTTTCAAACAAAGTTAATTTCAATCTCAATAATTTTACCTCTTTGAAGATATTTTCCTTTATGACTTTTGAAAGTGAACATTTCTTGGAATTCCTCTGAGACGTAATTTCCTTTTTCTGAGAAAACTTACGCTTGTCTTAGTTCGGATAACTAGCAGAGAAAGTAAAAGCGATTTATTCATGGAATTTTATTTTGTTGAAGAAAACGATAAAGCTTTCTTATATCAAGGAGATAAATTCAATTAAGATTTGTTTTTGTACATAACCGAATTGAGTCGTTCGTTTTATTGTAACCATTATAATATTGCTAAAAAGTATGAAATAAGTATCAAATAAGATTTTTTTTGCTGACTTTGTCATATATACAGTGTTTTTATACTGTATAAACTTTTTATAATATAAACTGTAGTCTTATTGGTTAAATGTAATCCATAAACTGACTTACAAACATACAAATCATCACTTAGCGGTGCAGAGAAACCCGATACTACTTGATTACCATTGATGAAGCTGCTTGGCAATCAAAATACGTATCTGGGGCAATACGCCATAAAAATATTTTGTTTGAGTTTTTGCTCAACTTTATATTTATCGTTTACGTATATATAAATTATAATTTATAAATTTAACACCAATATATTTTATCTGTTGTTTATACAGTATGAAATAAGTAATTGAAGTAAACATAAAAAGCAATGGACAGTTAGTTCTCTTTGATACTACAACCGCTGAAGTTTAGAAGTGAAGTACTACTCTATTCTAATGATTTTAAATATTATAATTTGATCTAAAAATATTTAGTTATAAGAATCTATTTTTTTTTTTTTTTTGTGAACGACACAATTTTTTTGTAATTACAATGGCACATTTCTAGCAGTAAATTAATCCAAAATAAAAAAAAATAACAAAAACTATTTATAGCTTCTTGAAAATACTCTTACAATAACGAATGATGAAAAAAACCTTCCTGACAATTTTCATTACACAATTGAGTGTAAAACCGTGTAGAATGTAATAGAGGTTTTCATGGATAGTAAAAAGAAGAATATTGTATAGTTCTCATGAAAAGGTACTATTACTAGGATGATTTAATTGAACCCCATTATACCATTAATTTCCTCGATTTGTGTAGATTCAATATATACAGTAAACTGATAAGATCATATAATTTTAAGCTAAATATTTTGCTTTTACTGCATACTTATTTAATTAACAGTGATGTGATAAAATTTCAGTTACAGAATGGTTTTTAAAGTCAATAATTCGATAGATTTTAATTTCTTTAATAAGCTTTATATAACTTTAAAAATTAACAGTACTCTTTGGCTTAGAACTCAGCAGAGGGTAAGAAACATAGAACTATTCTAATCCTACAAGTATTTATCTACTTTTTGGTAAAATAAACGAGTATGTGGTTGTTAATTCTTATTTTCATAAGGATGTCTTATATTTGTCTATGGTTTTAAATTTGTCAGTTTGGAACTGTTACTATATATTACCAAACCGACCGCAGTTGGTTACGAATATTAACGATCTTAACAATTGATATTTTAGAGAAACAATTGTCAAATGGGAATATTTGTAAAAAATTAGAAGCTTAGCTATAAATCAGGTTACTCCGACCATCAAGTGCATTGAAGGGCATCATGGAACTCATGTTCAAAATTTGCAACTTCAAAAATCCAGAATTGTCCTTTTGCAATAATATTAATAATGTTATAATGTTTGTGCAAAAGTTCCCGAAATAGCTACTTGGATATCGTAATAATTTGATCATAGTTATAAATCAAAAACCCCAAAAATCATTGTGCCTATTGCATTTGACCCATGTCAATTAGCGACATCTATATTATCTTATATTTGGCAACGATTTATTTTCTGCTATATTTTTATTCAATTCGCGATTTTTATATTAATTCAACTCTACTATCGTATACTTTTCTCTTTTATCGCTAAGTTTTCATTACGATCCGATTTATTCAATTAAAAAGGGGAATTAAACAACGCAAGATTTACTTGAATGCATTACAAAGCATTAGGAGATTTAAGAGGACTGAAGAATTTCTACCAAAAATAATGAAATATTATTCTATTTAGGAATTTCCCAATTAGTTGATTAATTATGACGGTTTAAAATCAAAATACAAAAATAATTTTATTTTTATTTGTCTGCATTACAAGAGCGAAGACGCACAAGAAAGTATTTGCGTGTTAAGGGTGACAATTATTCATTGGAAATCGTGTGAAGAGAAAAGCAACAGGTGTCCATTATAATATATTGCGGCTTTATTTTTAAACTGCTCTAGTGTTAAATCTATATTTTTTTTCAACGATAGGATTATAACTTTTGGTTATTATAAGTTTTTTCAATATTAAGAAAATATTTTATATACTTTGAATTTTTGAATCTTACTCAAGTTCAAGGCCTCAGTTGAATATCTCGTCATAGTGCTGATATTTCAATTTAACTTTTTGCTTATAAAAGCGAATAAAACAATAGCATAATAAAGTTTACATGTTACAAAGAAGTAGAAAATAAAAACGATCAAATTTGACTTAGATAATTAAAAATATCTTGGTGATTTTTTTTCAAGTTCTGGTGATACTTTAGATTAATAATATTGATCCAGGAAATTATATTGTTTTCAATTCTTGTTCGTCCCTGGAAATGTGTTATTTAAGTATATTATGTTGAATGATTTCAATTTTTTTAAGTTTTACTTTGAGGGTTGGTAATTAAAATAGCTTTTCAATTGATACAAATTTATCTCTTAGATAAATCCTACATAAATCACTATTCCTTAGACGACAATACGATTTTTTTCTGCTTTCTGTGGATAAAATTTTATCTAGATGATAAATGTTACTATCTACATGTGGAAAGACCTGCCCAAAGTCTCTTAATAATTTTTAATATCTGTAGTCACTTTTGGGTTGGATTAACTCCATAAAGTTCATATAAGAGAATAGAGCCGTAAAGTTCTGAATAAAAATTGAATTTTGTATCCAATAGAAAGTTTTAATAAAATAAAATCAAGTGCGTTTCTCTTTTTACTATTGACACATGTAACTCTAAGAAAAATCCTATACCTTTAGTTTTTGAGATTTTGAGGGAAAAAATTCCAAGTATATATAGGTTTTATATATTTCAAAACATGTACTCATTGGCTTATATAGGGATGATCTTATCCCTACGGTAGAATGTGAGCTAGTTATAATTTGATTAACTCAAACATATTTTGATTTGGTGTTCGAAATATTTTGTTTTGTTTTGTTTTATAATAAAAGATAAATGTGCAAACTGTACAATAGCTAAATATGTAATATGTAAAAGAAAATAAAGTTAACTTTTACTCTAAAGGAATTCGAAATAACTAGATTAAATAATTTAAATCATTGTTAAAATTAAATTGTCAAAGAATATTTATCCATGTAATGCCTTTCCGCTACTCATTTTTTTAATTATTACAATACATATCACCATATATTCTTCATCTGGTAGTATATATTTCAAACTATAATAGCAATGGTATCTAAGTATACCTTCAATTTATATATTGAAATGTATCAATTTTTTTATACTCCTTACAGACTTAGAAAGTTTATATAGGTTTAAAAGAAGCTTGTTCAAATTTAAGCTCTTAGTATTAGCATTTATGCGTTGCGCATTATACTTTTTTAGTTTCCTTACGAATTAAGTTTATTTTTTGTTCTTGTTTTGTTTTTACAGTAGAAGGTATAGATCTCTTATGTACTCGAAATTTTTTATAGCAAAGTTGTTCTTGATTTTAGTAGTATCAAAGTTTGCAATTGGCATTAAACATGAACTGCCACAATAAATCAGACTTATAACTCCTATACTTCAACAAACTAGATCAGTTTTTCCCAAAGTTGATAAGTGTATCCCCAAGAGTACGAGAACAGTTTGACCAATCGAGGTGAATACGTGCTCCATCACAATTTTGCTGCACCTTATAAAAGTGATTCAGAGAAGAATGTCAAATAAAAATGGCATTATTTGTTTCGGTTTCTTGATAAAGGGTACTCAGCGTCACGATAATTGTATAAGGGTCAGTTAATAACTTTTGAATAACTGAGTTTATCAAATAGCAGTATGAAACATTTTTTGGAGATAGTTAAATTTTCTTAATCATATGTTTGTCTATTTTATGTTTGATGCATCGTTGGTTAGCTACAATAACAGAAAACGTAAAATAGTTTTTCCTGTTATTTTTATACCCGAGAAGAAAGTGATATCCAGCCATATCAAAATATATGGACTGTCATATTTTATACGTGAAATATTTGACTTTACTGGAAGATTTTTGTTTGACATACTTGGTTACTTTTAAGTATCTGAGGTTACTATATCTTAGTTTCTTTATTTTTTGGCCAAAAGTAACTAGTATCTTAAAGACTTTTTAAGAAGAACTGTATCTTGAAACTTAAAAAGTATCTTGGATATCAAAAAGTATCTAAGGTAACAAAAGATAATTAAAAATAAAATATATCGTAAACAATTAAATGTTTTACCAAACTACTTGGTTTTACAAAGTACGGTTTACTTAATGCTTTTCTTTTGACCAATTTTAACTGTTTTGATTTACTGCATACTAACAGAAGGTACCTATTCCTACTAGCTGTAGGCATGCTTAGATGTTTATGATTGTGCTATTTCATTTATAGTTTTATGTTATTTAGCTCTTAGTTTTGTAAAATTCAAAATATGCGCTTTCTATCAATCGTCTATCGTTTTAAGTGTATTGTGTTTACAGGAGTTTACATATACATTATCTGATTACTTCACAACTTCGCCTAATACGTTATGAAACTTAGTTAGTTCATACATAGTATACAAAGTTACTTAAAAAATATTTTAATGCATTTTAAACAGTAACTTAAAATAAATATTTCAGTTCCTTCCTTTAAGGGAAACTACATATTCAAAGTAACGGCGGATAATTTAAAAAAAATACTTTTCTAGTATCTACATACTTTCGAAAAGTATCATTGACATCTCTGCGCATGTATTGTTCGAATATTACGTTCTTCAAATAATTTTATTCTTTGGTTTCCATAATTTCTATTAAAGTTTTTTTCTTAATTCTCCAAGGTCTTGATCTGAGTCTTTAGTTTGTTAAAAAAATTAGATAAGAACTTGAAAATCTACTGGTGGTCGATTGGTCTCGATGGTCGCACCAAAACTAGTACATATATGTTGTGTTCAATCCTTGTATCGAGCAAATTTTCGATATCTCTCGATTTACGGATTTTTATTAACTCTAGAGTCGCTAAAAACCTTAGTAGTTATAAAGCGATAAAAAATAACAACTTAAAAAAAGAACAAGAATATATAGTACTTTTTACAAATCTGATGGAAATATTTTTAAAAGATGAATGTTTGCAATCAGAATGAATACATGTAATATAAGTACTAAGCTATTTATATACATGTTTTCATTAAAAACAAAACTAAAGTAAGAAAAAAAATAGGATAAGCCTTTAAAGTGTGTTAAAAATAAAGCTAAATGTTGTTATCATCAAACTCATGTCTGTACTAAAATGAATTTGGGACTTCCAAATCAGAAAAAATACAAACAAAGCAGAATTTGAACGACATAAATATGATATGTTCTGTTTTGTCATACAACTATATTTTTGAAGTCTTCAAAAAATCAAGGATACCCTTTACATTGACTTTTAAGAATTAGGGGGCATCCATTAATTACGTGAGTCAAATTGGGTATTTTCGACTCCCCTTCCCTCTTGATAAAATTTCTTGAGATTTTACTCAATTACCTTCCAGCTCCCTTAATCTCTTATAATCCCCAAAATTAATAAGTTAATCGGTCGCTTTTAATACAAAAGATTTGTTAAAAAAAACATTTTTTTTATTTTTTTCTTTAAGACAAATTAAAACTTGTAATTAAGACTTTTAAGAGATATTTTTTACTTAATTAAATAAACTCAGTTTTCTCGCAATTTTATAATGTTTCTTGGCGGAAAAAATTACATGATATTTGCCGAGACCATCCTCTCCCCCACGTGAGATTTAGTATGACTCTTTCCTCCCCAAGTGCTGCACAGAATTGGATGCCCCATAGAAATGGATGTCCTCTTATGAATTTAATAAATTAGCAACATTTTCTTATCACTTTGGTATACAAGTTGATTCTTGAGTTTCGTGTCTTTCAATAATACATTTATAAACAAGAAAGTTACAACATTCTTGAAAACTAAATTACTATTGATTAGCATTATAATCTCTTTTATATTTGTTTGATAAATTAATATGCAAATAAAATATTTTAACTAGTAGGTAGTGGGTTCGATCTACGTATCGTGCAAATTTTCAATATTTTTCGATAGCGGATTTAATTTACCTTCGAGTCGCTAAAGAATCTTAGTAGTTATAAAGCGTCGGTAAATAACAATTGAAAAAAAAGTACGCTGCAATTTAATAAAATAAAAATATAGAACATGAAATACCAATATCAGATGAAGAACAAAATTTTTCGTTGCTTTGTTTTCATTGAATTTATTAAGTCATAGGCCAATAAGTATTGTGTATACCCCATCAAATGTTCCCGGTATTGTTGGGAAATTGATCGATCGAATTAAATTCGAATTACGTGTAATTAATCGCCATGAGGGTAAGTCTAACTCAATTGTTAGGCCAATAATGTTGCTACTTGTTGAATCGAAGACGTTGTGTTAAAGGGGAATTATAAAAGAAGAGTTTTTAGTTTCACGACTCTTATGTTCTGGTTTTTTGATAAGAAACAAGAAACGTTTTTATTGATTGCACGAATATTTATAATGTTTGTCGTAATCATGCTGAATTGACAACAAAATAACACTTGGAACGTGACGACGACATCAGGGACGTCGACTTGTTTACGACGACATCAGTGCAATCAATAAATATTGTTGTTTTACAGAAAAGGCAAATATTCTTGCATATATGAGACCATTTCGTTTTCCTCATCGCATTTTTACAATAAACCTATAATTCAATTGAGGTTTTTTTATTCTTAATTTCCTTTATATATAATTTAATTTGGCATAAGAGTGTAAAGAAAATCCGATAATTTTCATATACAGTTGACCCGAAATTGTTTTTTTAAAATATTTCCCCTCTTCAATTCTCATTAAATTCTTTTATTAGGATAAAGGAAAATTTTTATGCAAATAATCCGTTTTATTGTTGAGAGTCAGCATTATATTGGGGTCATTCCCTAAAAATGGAGAAAATATCAGTTCGAGTGGCTTTGAATAAGAATCAATGGCTCTTTCAACCATCTTTCAACAATGAAAGCAAAGGTTTACAAAAAAATAAAGAAAATATATTTTTAGACTTTTTTAAACATTTTTACCCTTGTACCTTCTCCCTATAAATTTTCGTTACGTTGAGTACCCCTCTCAAGAAACAAACAGTGCAAAAATTGCCACTTTTGTGTGACCCTGTTGTCAGAGATGAACTACTTATTTTACCACATGTAGGGATTGCAATATCGGACCAAAGGTTTAGTATTTTTAGATCTTAATACCGGAGTACCAGTTTTAATACCAGTAATAGGAATTTAAAAATAAAAGAATAAAACACAGGCCCTTCTTTATTTTATTTGCCAGTTTAATTAATAAGAGCAAGTATCCCAACAAATCATGTGTAACTTATAAATTATAACAGAATACAAAGAATCGCCAAATAGTAAAAGAGCATGGATCATCTTTCGTATTTAAAACACAAAGTAGTATAAATATCTCTATTCAATCTGTGGTACTACGGTACTACAGTAAAACCTCAATATTACGGACTAATTGGGAGGATGGCAAATCCGTTAATGCCGGAAGTCCGTTATATAAATATAAAATTAAAATAAATATTTTTTTTGAAAATATATACACTGTATTTAGATATAAATAAAAAATACAAAAGTCAAATAAAATTGTAACCTATAAATTTTTAACCAATAATATCACACAATTTGAATGTAGAAAAGAAGCTTTATTCAAATTGCAATATATAATGTTGATATTGAAGATCAAGCTAGTTCAATTACATGTAGTTTACTAAACATAGTTTATTTAAAAAGGTGTCAAATTCAAAACTGAAATCGATAAAACTCTTCCCGACTCCTTGATAACCCATGAGGTTCTTAAGTATTTAGTAAAATATTTAAAACTAAATAAAATAGTATTGGTTGGAATAGTGAATCTCAATTTTTGGTGATTTTTTCTGCCGAATTTTTCTTATACCACTCCGCTTTTCATAAGCCTTCTTGTCATTAAAATTTTATTTTTTAGTTTAGAAAACCAAACAACAATGAAACTTACCCCCATCAGCATAGGTTTCCGAGCCGTAGCCGTCCTGCAGCCCATTAGCCCAAGTACCCTCGTATTTGGCATTTGAAGTAGATGATTGTCGAACACCATAACGCCCTTTGAATCCTTGCGTCCACTCACCACGGTAAAGCCATCGACCACGAGATTCAACCCCGAGGCCATGTCTTTTCCCGTTTTGCCATTGCCCCTCAAAAGCACTCCCGCTGTAAAAGAAATATAAAATTTAAGTCTTTACTCTATAAAATTTATTGGTTTTTTATTTTTTATTTTTGATATAATTATACTCCAATTTAGACATAATGAACAATACCTAAAGTTTCAGATGTATATAAGGTTTAATGATTGAGTTTTTGAGGTAGAATGCTTACGTATCCTTTCCTACAAGAGTACATAAGAGCCAAGGTTTGTAAATTACACAGGTTGCTCCATTAAAAAAAGAAAATGACGCCATACGAAGAATTTTAAAATTGAATCAGTTTGAAGATATGTACGAATTTCTTCTGGATACGTCACGTATCCATCACGTAGCCACCATGAGGCCACCTGTGTATTTTATAAATCTTGCATAAGAGCAGCTTTATAGAGTAGCATAAAAGTAGCTCAAAACCTAATCAACTAGAAAGCAATTGTAAATAACCACTAAATGATCAAGGAGATAATACCATTTTATTAATCGTTCTATTTTCAATTGCTATAATATAAGGCTAAATGAAAGTTTTTGTAATTAATTAGTGTTTAATAGTTTTGTTTTGTGAAATTTTTCTTTAAGTTTTTATTAATTATAGATTGGTAGTTTTTCTTTTTCAAATTATGATGCTGTAGAGTTAAATATTTCAATAAATCAATAATCTTTAAACGAACTAAATTTAAGATGTCGCTGTGAGAATATATTTTATCTCTATAAGTCAAGGTAAAAGCAAGATATTTATTTATATATTTCTTACAGCAAAAGAATACATACCTTTGAGGTACAGACAAAATATTTTTACAGGTGACCAGACACTTACTGATTAGAAAAATCTTCACACGAAATTTGTCTACAGAAAGTCGCCCACTAGCATTAGTGCTCACACGAAAGCTGCCCACATAAAAATTTACTCACATAGAAATTTTCTCACCCAGAAATTGATGTACAATGGTATACCCTCACTGGAAATTAACCCACAAGAAATATATTTACCTTATAAATTATTTAATTATTAGTATTGTAAAGTATTGTTATTTTAACGATATTTTACAATATTAAAATTGAATTACCAAAAAAATCACGAATTAAATTAACGACAAAGTAGAAACTGAAATGTTGTTAGATATTGATGTCATTAAAAGACGAATGAGTCCTTATTTTTTTTTAAAGTTTTAACCTCTTCAAAAAACAAGACATTTTTTTTTGAATTAGTTAATAAGTGTATTACAATTAATATAACTACAAAATAATAATAATAATAATTACAATTAATTAAATAATAAAGAAAATAAATATTTTTGCGGTGGGTTAAATTCCATGTGAGGATATCACTGTGCCTTAATATTTATACGAGGAGTTTTCTATGTATGCAACTTTCGTGTGAGCACATATGCTAATGAACGAATTTTGTGGGCAATTTTTCTGTGAGGAATTTTCTAGTAGGCAACTATCGTAGAATCATTTTTACATTATTAAAGAAATTGAAATGATTCAATTGTTTCTCAAGAGACCCAGCAAATTAAAATACCATGCATAAATACAATATGTAAAAAATTTAATATTTACATATCTTTCGAGCAGAATTGGAAAGCGATCATGAGCTACTCGGAGGACGTGCAGAAGGCAAAGAAGTCGAAGAAGCCTACATAAGCAAACGCTTAACAGCCAGAAGCAGACTGAAGTAATGCGAAAGTGGTTTCTGGTCTGGCCCCTTTCTTCCGAATAGGGTAGAAAAAGTTTTGTTTTTTAGTGGAAAAAAGTCTCACACTATTACCAGTAAAATTTGTTGGTGTCTTTTGAGGATGTTTTACCTTTGTAAATAAATTATTAACATGTTATTTTATAGCTCAAAGTGAAAGTCACGGGTATCAACCTGTAGTTTTAATTGAGGATTATTATTATTATGATTGTTATGGAAAAAAAATCAACGCTGTATAAATACCAAGGTTTTTAGGGACTCTAGGGTTAATTAAAAAACCGTAAATCGAGAAATATTGAAAATTTTCTTGATATGAGGATCCAGTGCCTACCAGGTTTTTTAATTATTATTTACCGTTGCCTTATAACTACTAAGTTCTTTAGCGACTCTAGGGTTGATAAAAATCCGTAATTTGGAAGTATAGAAAATTTGCTCGATACGAGGATCGAACCCAAAATCTACCAGTTTTGGAGCGGTTAACTAAACCACTCGACAACCAGTAGGCTTTCTACCAGTTTTGGAGGGGCCATATTGACCACTCGGCCACCAGTAGGACTCGAATCAACTTTGGACAACAGCACAAATATGTTTTTTAATAAATATAAATAATTCAATAGCAGTTTTTTTAGAGAAATATTTAAAACAATATATATTTTGTAGTTTCAACAATTGTTTGTGTAATTTTGATCACAATCACTTTCGTGCAACTGTTTTTGTTTTTTTTTTCAAACTTTCTTTCTGTTTAATGAGATAAAAACGAGATATCACGAGATAAAAAAAGAAAAACATACAGAACAACTGTAGAATTACATAAATAAAACTGCACAATTCCTGTAAAATTGCACATTGAAAACAACTCAGTCTTGAAAAAATAGTATGTATAATTTTAAAAATTTATATCCTTAAATATGAATCCTAAATAGATACATAAGTTGGTAAGATTTAATTGTTGTGCCACCTTCAATCTTTCATTATATGCTTTGAACTATATTTGAAATTTTTTTGTAACATATATAATGAACTTTAACTAACCGTAACTACTATACTATACTTTCTAGCGTCACCTTTTTATCCGAATGTCGTGAAACAACCCCTTTAAATCAAAACTTTTTTTACTAAAAGGACAAAAATGTAAATTTTTACATCTAAAACACACATAAAAAGTTCTTATCAACCAACAGTTTTAAAAAATAGTTTCTGCGTAGTAAAATGCATCTGATATTTTTAAAGTTGCATGTTTCATAACCGAATTTGCATATTCACATTTGTCGCATAATAATTACAACATAGCTACTTAATGCAGTTTTTCTCTTTGTTTGAAATAATTTATTTCAATGCAGTGCTTAGGGGAAATTTATAAGAAACGAATATAAACAAAGCATCATTTTCCGTACATAAAACTCCAACAACATAGAATCTATTTAATTATAAAAATTTTCTACATTTTTTACATTATTTACAATTTTATATTTAAAATATACTTACCTACATGAAAAACTTAACACAATTAAAAATATTTTAACAAATCATTAACATTTTGGTTTACTGCCAAACCAAATAATAAAAAAAATATATTAAGCGAAATGTGAGCCAATAAAAATGCTGCATATTTTAAATTTAACTAGACTAAGAGCCTTGAATTAGTACATAATTCGGCGAATTTTCTCCTTGCCCAGAACTGCCCTGAACTTGCAACAAAATAGGGTCACCTTTGTACGCATTGCACGTGCAAGTTAATAGGTCACTGATTTGTTTCAGTGGTAATTGTTGGGAATGAACAGGACAGGGGGGAGTAGTAACCGCAGGGCAAGTTGGGACTTCAGGTGAGGAAGTTGTTGTTGGTTGAGCACAATTACAAGAGCAAGAAGATACTGTAGTTGCAGCTGGAGTAGTTGTTGGAGCTAAAGTAGTTTCGTGACATGGACAATTGCATGGAGAACTTGTAGGAGTTTCCGTTGTAGGTGCTTCAGTAGTTGTTGTTTCGGAACATGAACAGCTACAACTAGCGGCAGTTGTTGTTGGGGCTACTGTTGTTTCATGACATGGACAGCTGCAGGAAGATGTAGCTGTCGTTGTTGCTGCAACTGTTGTCGTTGGAGTCTCCGTTGTTGTCGTAGCAGCCTGCGTAGTTGGTTGGGAGCAAGAACAACTGCAAGAAACAGCTGTTGTAGTTGGAGGTGCAGTTGTAGTTTCATGACAAGGACAATTACAAGAGGATGCTGCTGTTGTCACCGCTTCTGTGGTTGTTACTGCTTCTGTAGTTGCTTGTGAACAAGCACAAGCACATGGAGCAACAGTTGTTGGCGGTGCATTAGTTGTTTCATGGCATGGACAGTTGCAAGACGATGTTGCAGTAGTTGTTATGGCTTCTGTTGTGGTTGTCGCAGCTTCTGTCGTTGTTTGTGAACAGGAACAACTGCAAGAAACCGCCGTTGTGGTTGGAGGTGCAGTTGTTGTTTCATGGCATGGACAGTTGCACGATGATGTTGCAGTTGTTGTTATGGCTTCTGTTGTAGTCGTAACAGCTTCTGTAGTTGTTTGGGAACAGGAACAACTGCAGGAAACTGCTGTTGTTGTAGGAGGTGCAGTTGTAGTTTCATGGCAGGGACAGTTGCACGATGTTGCAGTTGTTGTTATGGCTTCTGTTGTACTTGTAGCAGCTTCTGTTGTTGTTTGGGAACAGGAACAACTGCAACAAACCGCTGTCGTTGTAGGAGGTGCAGTTGTTGTTTCATGGCATGGACAGTTGCAAGATGATGCTGCAGTTGTCGTTATGGCTTCTGTTGTAGTCGTAGCAGCTTCTGTAGTTGTTTGGGAGCAGGAACAACTGCAGGAAACTGCCGTTGTGGTAGGAGGTGCAGTTGTAGTCTCATGGCATGGACAATTGCATGTTGATGTTGCAGTTGTCGTTATAGCTTCTGTTGTTTGTGAACAATCAGTTGTAGTTGGAGATGCAGTGGTCGTTTCTTGGCATGGGCAATTGCATGAGGATGCTGCTGTCGTGGTGGCTTCTGTAGTTACTATTTCAGTTGTTGTTTCTATAGGACAAAGAGGACAATTGCATTTCGATACAGATGAAGAAGAACTACCACCTGATGCATCATTACCAGAACAGTTACATGAACTTGAAGAATCTGATGTTGTTTCCGTAGTTGGCACCGGTGCTTCCGAACTAGGAGGTACAGAAGAAGTATTTCCCGTACAAGAACAAGAAGTTTGAGTATTTGTTTGCATTTGGCAACATGGGCAGAAGCATTGTTGTGATGTTTGTGGTAAAGATATTGGAGACTGAGAAAAACACGATCCAGCGTCACTAATAAAATGGCTCAAAATCATCAATAGTTGTCCCAACAAGCAATTGTTTTTAGCTAAATTCGATTCATTAGTCGCTGCTGTGGATTGAGATTGAACCGGACCGGATTCGGTTTGTAGTACACTACCACTAACTATGAGGGTAAACAAGAAAAATAAAAGCATGTTGATGCGTTTGGGATTAACACGATCGAGTGAATGAAATTGAAAGGAAGGATTTCGTATTTATAGTTGCTTAAGAAATATGTTTACATATTGCAATTTAATGAAAAACAAAGTCTTGAAATTTTTGTCGATTAAAATACCTAACATGTGCCTTTTCCTAATCATTGGAAATCTTATCTCTGTGATGTATAAATTTTTTAACACGCCTATGGTAAGCTACGTGATTCTTATGCGTACAATTTTCTTTAATGAACTTTATCACTAGTATGCTTATTATTACATTTAAATTGCTTGAAAAATATTTGCTGATGTCATAAATGTTTTATAAACATTTTAGTTCCTGAAAATTTATTCTCTTTAATGAAATCATTCGTTTAAATAAATGGTAAGACATTTTTAAGAAAATTAAAATTTATATTTTTAAATATTTTTTTTACAACATAAATATTAAAATTTTTATATAATATAAAACAAATAATAAAATATTCACTATAATATTAACACCCAATTGTAATTATATATTTAAATAACTATTTTTTTCAAAATATTTATAAATGGCCCTTGTTAAATATAAAACAGCTTAATTTATTTATAACTTAAAATAATTATGCATTTAAGTAAAAAAATTAGCATCCGTCAGGGTTTCCACAAGAGGGGGAACTTCCTGCATTGTTTACCACGTCAGAAAGAACCGATATGGGAGAATCTTCCAAATTTACGTTAAGAAGTTCTCCAACAGGTGAGTTGCCTGAGTCACCTGAATTGCTTGATCCTTCGTTAGTTACATCAGACAAAACAGAAATTGGAGAATCAATTATATCAGCATTAATGAGTGGAGAGCCTCCTGAATCATCTCCTGATCCTCCAAGTACCCCACCAAGTACGCCATCAAGCACTCCATCAAGAAGACCGGAACTACTTGATCCATCAGAGCTGCCTGAGTCACTAGAGCTGCCAGAATCTGAACTACCACCATTAGTTACATCAGAAAGAACTGAAATTGGAGTGTCTTCGATATTAGCATTGATTAATGATCCAACTGGGTTTGAGCTTGAGTCTGAATCAGATCCTCCACTGTTGGTTACATCTGACAAAACTGAGATTGGTACATCATCGAGACCAACATTAATAAGTGGGTTTGAACCCGAGTTGGATCCTGATCCATTGGAGCCTGAGCCATTTGAGCCTGAACCATTGGAACCTGAACCGTTAGAACCAGAACCGTTAGAACCTGAACCATTAGACCCTGAACCGTTGGAACCTGAACCATTAGAACCTGAGCCATTAGATCCTGATCCTGAGTCTGTAATTCAAATGTATACGTTTAAATTTGTTATTAAACGTGCTAAACGAAAAACAAGAATGAAAAACTAACTAGGTAAGACCGCAGAAAATAGATCGACTACGTATTTAGGGAACATATATGGACCCTTATTCCCTGTTAAAAAGACAGGAATGTATGTGTCTTGTTTGTTATGTTTAGTTCCACAAAAACAGGGAACTATTTCACCGCCAGGCTTTGCCGTTATAGAAACTTCCTCTGCTGGACAACTATCGCTGGTTGTAGATGATGGAGTCGTAGATGGATTTTGTGTCGTTGGACATTCAGGGGTAGTCGTTGGACATTCGGGAGTAGTCGTTGGACATTCAGGAGTTGTCGTTGGAGCAGGTGTGGGTTTGGGAGTTGTAGTGGTAATAGGTGTTGTTAAAATTGGGGTTGTATTGGTATTTGGAGCCTTACTTGTGGTATCACAATCAGATGTACATGGAGCGACTGTCGAAGGGGGTTGCGTAACAGGAGCTGGTGTAGATGAAGGACACTGAGAGTCAAGTACCAATTTTGAGAGCAACAGAACTAAGTAGCCAAGAAGAGTTGATTGCGGAAAGCTATCAACTGGAGCGATATTAGTAGCTGGCGCACTGTTCACATTAACAACCACACCAAAAGCACAAACGGTAAAGCACAAAAATAGAGTTGCAGGCTTCATATTGAATGGTTTTTGTTGCTTCTTCTGCTGTATTCAAATGAGATTGAAGAGTTGAAACTGATGCTTTGACTGAAGAGTTTCGGACTATTTATATGAAAATTCGTTCATTATTTGTTTGCAATCATTCGTTGATAACTTGGTACACGTTCTAATCTTTAAGATGATGTGGCAATTCATATCCGAAGATTATTTCTATTGTCAAACTTGATAAATACATTTTCCGCTAAATCTATTAAATCATATTTAAAAGCTACGTGATTTTCATGCAAACATCTACCGTTCTCATTGTGTACTAGCAAAGTGGAAATCGCTATCAGTTAGCATCAAAACAAAAAGAAATTCCGTAAGTTAATTAACGAATGTGATTTATCATCTTAAATGAATTCCTTTGTAAAGATTTACCATTCGTAGCTAACTTTATGATAACAACCAAACCTGAACGACAACGTATTCAGATAAGCATTAAAATTTTTATTTTTTAACGAATTTTGTGTAAAAAGTTTGCTTATAATAATTTTTTCACAATTTTTAATGCAATTATTACATAATTGCGAATTTATTTAGACTAAATTATGTAAACTGAAGAAAAACAGCGATACGAGAGAAAACGAATATCAACAATTTCTTTCATTACTATAAATAGCGTAATTTGAAACTTCATTAAATATTTGATGTTATTTAATGAAATGCATATATCCTGATTTAGCAAAATTATAGTGGAACAACAGGGTAATAAAACTGATTATTTAAGTTGAAAGAAAATTAACATCAAAGATAATATTTTTCTTTTGCTTTTAATTTTGTTTATACTTCATTCATACACATTACACATATAGTACATATATTATACAAACATGTGGTTATTCATTCTCAAAGTATTTGATTTATAGTTGAAAAAACACGCAGACATCAATTTCAAATTTATTAAAAAAATGTAACTAATAATAAACGTTTAGTCATTAGTGAATGGAATCAATTTAAATATTTAAAATTGTTTCGTACCTATATTTATTGGTTCTAAACAAATTCTTTTGGAAATTCTTAAAATAGAACTTATTCTCGGTTATCCTAATTCTTAGAACAAACAACAAAAGAAATTGCAGTTTAATCGAGTTTAATGTTACATTAAAAGAAAAGTAAGCAAATAAAGTTTAAAGCTTCCTTAAAAGGAAGTGTTTCTTTAAGTGTAAAATTGGTGTGTATAATGTGTGTATAAAGTGTATAATTTTTTGTCATGAAATCATGGATGTAATATAAGAAGATCCAGACTAAAAATTTTTCAATGAGCACTACGGGGTCTCTATTGCGCTGCCCTTTTGTTACCCCAGTTTGGGATGTAACACTTATTCCTTCCGGACCGCGATTGGACAATCCCAATGCAGGCAATTTGTTGAAATAGTTCATTATTATCTTCTAGTGCTAGTTCATTGTTGGTTGATTTTGATGCTTCTTCTGAATTATTAGATGTATATGAAGATTCTGTAAAGTCATTAGATGCTAGTACAATGACAAATTGTTAGATTGTTTCTCGGCATCTTCTGGCTCATAAACGCCGAAGAAGATGATTCATTTATATTATTTAATGGAACTACTCGACAGGTTGACAATATGGTATCCGATCTGAACAATATTAACCAGAAAATAAAATTCACTTCAGAACACGAACTAAATGGAACAGTTAACTTTTAGACACAACGATTACCAATGAAAATGGAAAGTTGACATACAATATATACAAAAAACCAACAACAACGAACACAACCATCCATAAGACATCATTTCACCCAAGAAACCAAAAAATGGCAGCTTACAACAATCTAGTGTACAGAGTGATTAAGTTACTTCTTAGCACCAAACCTCGCAAAGTCCAATTTAAGATAATTAAACATATAGCTACTACTAACGGATGAACAGCTCAATCGTAGACAAAATAATATCGAAATTTACTAAAAAATCCATTCTTCCAACTCTACCAAAAGAAAACAAAAAATATATAAAATCAAACTTCAATAATATATTTAATTTTACAATCGCCAACTGCCTAAGGAAAAATAACTTCAATATCGCATTTTCAACAAACAACGACATGATGAAAATTCTTAAATCATTGGAAAACAACCAAATTAAAACGAAAAATAAATCCGGAATATATAAAAGTAAATGTGGTTCCTGTGAAAAATTTTACATTGGCCAAACTGGTACATCTTTCGGAACAAGATATAAGGAACATACACCCAAGAAACCTATTTCAACAACAACTTCAAATTTTACAAAACACCTTTATGACGGAAATCATCAATGTTTAAATTTCGAAACAAATTTTAAGCCACTACATATTTGCAAGAAAGGATCACATAGAGGAACACCCTAGAAGAATATGAAATATACAAAGCACACAAACTAGATCCAAATAACATCCTAACGACAAGTTATATAAAACAACAACCAGTATGAAATTTATTTACAACTGACAAAATAATCATTACCTGATGATAACAGCCAAAAACTGTTGAAACGCGTCGTAATAAAGTAGAAAATGAGTCATAGGACATATATTCATTATACATTAATTTATTAACTTACCTCATCCAACCATACCCACTTATTAACAGAAGGTTTCGTCTAAGTATGAAAAGCTCAATGATAATATACAAATCAGTCATTAGACCACTTCTCACATGCGCAGTCTAGCTGCCAACCTCAAAAAAAAAATCACAATGACCTACAGGAATTCCAAAATAGAGTCTTGAGAATCATTACTAAAACTCTATGGTATGTGAGAAACAACCAAATTCATCACGAAATGAAAATCTCACACATAAAATAATTTCTATTGGCACTCACACGGAATTTCCTTAATGGCCTAGAAAAGTGTCCTAGTGCAAGAGCTAGGATTGGACGAAATTATAAAACAAAGAACACTGAAGCGGAAACTCCCTTAAGAGCTCCTATAACTAAGATAGCAGTCGTATACCACAAGAAATAAATAAAAAAAATAGATTTTTTTACAATCCCTACTGTGAAACATGAAAGATCTTGCTGGAAGATTGAGATTGGAGTTGAAAAAATAACTGAAAAATCTAATAGATACCTTAACAGAAAATGTGGCAGAATAGGTTTAGAAGTTAAAGGAAGTTACCGGCGCAAAACCAAAATTTATGTTATTCATGGCAATAATACTTATAGTATAATTACTCAGGAGGTAAATTCTCAAATGTTATGATAAAGAAACATTTGAAAGAACATAACAAGAAGATTTATAAATCTTAGAAGATAAAACATGAAAATGTTGGCAGGTCTATTAATAAAAAATGTGATGGGGGGAGAGAAGGAAACTACCTCTCACGTATTATTTGAGTGCCCAGCCGTGGCTCAAAGTAGTCTCTACTTAGACAAGAGCTGGGAAACATATACAAATATCCGATTGGTTATCTACTGGGATTTATCTCAGAAGCAGATCCGACCAATTGGAACTAGAAACAAACCTGAGAGGCAATAGTTCTTTTAAGGTGCAGTCCAGGGGAACTGTTTGGAAAGACTCCCAGTACAATGAAGAAAAAACGGTTTCACAAATTTCTTTTCTTTTCAGAAACATAAACAACCAGCAAGGCCATATAAAAAAATACTAGAAGGGTTGAAATGGCTAGGGTAGATTTTATCAGTATGACGGGGTTTTTAAGACATCCAAAACTATCAATGGTGATGAGGCTAAGGACATTGAAAAGCTATGTTTCCTTAAGATAAGGTGTAAAATAGGAGTACTTGAGGTAATTAAATGTATTGAAGATGTGGATGATTTCCGATCTGTTTTCAGTTTTCACAGAAAACTCAACATAAGATTTGTAA
This sequence comes from Sisyra terminalis, assembly GCA_958496175.1. Lineage (NCBI taxonomy): Eukaryota > Metazoa > Arthropoda > Insecta > Neuroptera > Sisyridae > Sisyra > Sisyra terminalis. The sequence goes on from OY292278.1 coordinate 29,704,004, forward strand.
GAGTTAAGTCCAGTAAAAATTTTGGAAAAATTTTTATCCAACCTCTCAAATTTTCAAATTTTTTTGGCTCTTTGGCTCGGAGTTTTGGCTCCGGCTCTTCAGCTCTTTTCTAAGCCATTATCGGATATATTATTGGTATGTGATATTGAAGAGAAAAGATCTAGTAATTAAAAATCGATTTTTTTGTTTTCAATAATAATCGATTAGGGAAAAATTGATATTTATTAAAAAACATATCTGAATTAGAAAAATCATATTTTTTTCCTGTTATTTGAAAGAATGCCAATTTTCTTTCTTGCGTGTATGTTACGGTTAGTATGATGAATTGAAAATTATTAATTATTATCTATCAATAAAAATAGTTACCAAAAGTCGGGGATAAAGTAAGTAATCGGCATATTGCAAATTAGTCAATGAAATCTAGCTTTATCGGGTGTATTATTCGTATATGACATTGAAGAGATAAATTTCGATTTTTCTGCTTTCAATAATAATCAAATTGGGAAAAATTGATTCTCATTAGAAAACATAAGCGGAATTGGAAAATGCAAATGTATTTCCTGTTATTTGAAAGAACACTAGGTATTCATTCTTTTGTATATGTAATGGTAGGTATAATGGATTGAAAATTATTAATTACTATCTATCATTATTAATAGTTATCAATAGTCAGGGAAAAAGTAAGTCATTTTACTACTCCGGCACTCTTTATCGCTCTGGATTTCTCTGTGAATACGAGGAGTTTGCGGACGTAAAAAGCGACAGTAAATAAATAAAATTGACTGATAAAATCGATTTTTATAGAATTTTATAGGTTTTTTGCAAAATCGATTATTTTTTTCATATCTCTAGTGAATTGTATTTTTACAATATCACGAGGAATTTGTTTTTCATGTTATTAAATTGGAAGTTATTGTTTTTGTTTTTTAATTTTATCATAGTTTACTTTTGCGGTCTTAAATTTAACAATGTAAGAAATTCCTGGTGAAATTTTTGGTTTGAATATGAAGCAAGAAAAAGTTAGTCAAAAGAATCAAAGGAAGTTTATTTGAAACCTTGTTAAAAAACTTTTTCTATAAGAAAAATGTACAAAAAATTTCAATGAAATATTGTCTCAGAGATCAGTATTTATGTTATTTTTTTAAACTTTTTTTTATGTTATGACGTCACTGTGATACATTTTCTTGAATCGTTACGCGAATGTATTTTCAATTTCGTGAAAAATAAATCAATTTAACCAAAAAAGTTGTTTACAGCACATTTTCTAGAATTTTTCAATCTCTACATTTATTATTCGGAAGCGTATTAAAAATTGAATTATTTCACGCTTCGTCGAATAGCTAAGTGTTTTCTATTTTAAACTTGATCGCTCCAATCGCTTATATATATCGTAAGCGATTATTAAATTATCATAAAGTCAATAGTTTCGAGAGAATCACAAATCAAATAATAGAAAAGCAACAAATCACAGCATTGAGTTATTTGAAATCGAATAAAAACTTTGTAACATTTATTTAAGTTTAGCTGTTGGATTTCGTATTTTTAAATGCAATGTCTGAGGTAAGTTTTCCCGATAAAAATAGCCGAAGCGCTCTCGATTGACATGGATTTATTTTTAAAATCAATGAATCCGAAAGTTCGAAATTAGCAAATATTCGCGTGGAATTAACACAATTGATTAAATGAAACACCGGAAATGATGTGTGTGCAACTAAAAATACATAGGCACACATTCATATATACAAGTGCGGCTTTTTTTTGCAAATAACATTGAGTTGATTCAAAATGTAAGATGAGGATGTGACGATTCTTGGAATCGCCAGCTGCCCACAATTATAGTATAAACGAAAAGGTCTGCCTCCTACGTCATCGGGGATCATAGTGTTGATGAATTTCACGCATTTTCGGAAAGAAAATATTTCATTCAACATTCGTTTATTATTATTTATATGCAAAAAGTGTACGGTATGATTCAATTTTTGTTTTCAACATTTAATATCTGAACATTGCAGAATGTAAATGGAATAGTTTCGTTGTTGAGTTTTGAATACTTTTCTATTTTAATTTTATTGAAAAAACATGCCAATTTTTAAGAACTAAATTTAAATATTATTCAGTGAGTACTCTAAAATTATGACTCGATTTTCATAATTTATGACTCAGAAAATTTCGAAAAACTACAACTCAATCTGTTCAAATTAAGAAACTACTAAGTAAAATATTAAAATATACACACAAAAATAACACAACACAAAAAATGTTGAGCCTTAGAAGTTATAAATTATTACATTTTTAAATAAATTAAATTTCAAAAATTTATATTTTAAACGTTTTTAACTTTATGCATGAATACACTTTATGAATGAATGTAAGGTTTTTTTGGTCTTTTGCGTAAAACTGCAACTATTTACAAGTGTAGTCTCAAAAACGCAAGTGTTATTGTCCATGACTACTAATAGGAAGTAAAGATGAATATCAAGGTAATTTTGTGATTACTACCTCCTATTGGTACTACTATTGGTATAAATCGACATAAATTTTGGTATGAAATTTAAAGGAATTTTTACTCTGACGTATATATTAATGCTAGTAGATTTAAATTTAAACAGATTCCAAAAATTGGTGAATTTTTTAATTCTGATAATTTATTAGAGTGATTAATAATAGGAAATTTATTCAAAAGTACGAGTTTTCATTCATATAACAAAAAAATGTATGGGTCCTTCTGAATGCACTTAAGAAGTTATACTTCTTTGTAGAAGTCCAGGCTTTTTTGGGGAAAAATTTTCCACCGTTCATATTTTATAACTAGAATTCATGACAAAATTTGCATTATTATTTATGCCATACTAGTAGCTACCCGTGAAATATTCACAGCCAACCTTGGCACATTATATCACCGAAGTATAAACTTCACCTACGAGTGTTTGAGTATGCTATCTACCGGCATAATAATGAAGCTTTGATATACTTCAATTTTTCAATAAACAGTTTAACGTTCAAAGAATCGTTTCAGCTAATAAAAGCGAAAAATTCAAATTCAAAAATAGGACACTTTGATACTACTTTGGTTTTAAGCGGCTCATATAATTATTCCAACATGTTTATTTTATAATATAGATTTATTTGTTTATAATATTTTATTATAAACAGAGATTGAACAGAGTTGCAAATTCCAAAAAATTGGTTAATTAGCTTCGTTAATATTTTACAAATAGTAGAAGTTATCCGTTTTAGGCATATGAGCAGTTGCAATTGCTCTAAAAAACATCCATATTTTCAAAAATAAAACATTAATGTTAAAAACATCGAAGTTTATGAACGATACATCGATTTTTAACGATAGTTTTTACCACCATTTATATATATTATTATAAAATGTCCCTTTATAATATTTTTGGGAAACAGAACATGAGAATTGTTCCAAGTAAAATGAACCCCTCCGTATAAGTCTGCATTTGTGAGAAAAACTATAGAAAAAACATATTTTCAAAATTTTTCTGTTTTTGTATTTTTTTTGATGTTGAATATTGTCTATTATGTGAAGAGACTAAACTAGGAAAAACTGTTGATGGTTATGTGCAAACGTTTCCCGAAATAAGAGAATAGCGAGAGCTTCTAAATGATTTATCGTGACTCACCATATAGCAGTTTAGGAGCGATCCAATACTACTTGACGACCACTGAGAAAGATTGTTTGGTAATCGAAATACGTATCCGGGCAATACGTCAATAGTACATTTGTTTGGACATTTATTCAAACTTGTAAATTATATTGCATAAATAACATAAGAATATATTTTATATATTGTATAAACACTTCTTAATGCTGTTTTGGATTAATTCATTATGGAGACAATTTCTTCTAAATAATGCTAGATTCTTATAAATGACTTCGCATGGTTTTTTCAACCTAACAAGAAAATAGTCAAGAATACTAAAATCAGCAGGATAATATTCGAAAACAAGTAAAATTTTAAATATTGTTTATTTTTCACTTTATTCGTAGAATTTATTATATTTTTTTGTTTTATCTTATTTTTCTGAAACTTAATTACTAAACCATGTATTATGTCCGAGTTCTTAATCCATACAAAACTATTATATTTAAGATCATGAATTACAAGTAAGAAACTAATAAGTATATATTTTGCCCACTGGAAATGTAATCGAAAATTTTTGAAAACTAACCCTCTCATTGGAGATGTATTATATGCCATTGCCAACCGGATATAATAAATGTACGTATTTGTTAGTTTAGTGCCAACTTAAAATTAGTTACTTATGATTATTTAGAACTATCTTTTATTTTGTAATAAAAACTTTATAATTTCAATTAATTTTGGTTATATTAGATTCTTCTTTCGTCAATTATTTTATTATTTATTTATACTTTTTATTTATTATTTAGTTAGAGAGACATAAGATTTCCGAATCAATTTCGAATTACACCTCTACGTTTTAAACTTGATATTAATATTATCATAAATAAACCTTAAAATTATTCTAATCCTGAAGTTTTTCATTCGTTTTATTATCATAAAGCTCATACTTTTGAAAGTTTCACTTCTATAGCGTAGAACCTGCACATACGTTTTTTTTTTCTTTTCTTTTTTATTAATTATTTTCTGCAGTGTTGAAGTGACAGATAATAACATTTTAAAATTGAAAATATTAAGTCATGTTTTAATTACTCTAAACAAAATTTCCATTCTTAACAAAAAAAGAATCTCAACAAATTTTAAAACATTTTGAAAAAATATTTCAATTAAAAAAGACAAATTAAATTGTTTTTGAGGAAAAATTCAATGAGCGTAAAATGACTTTCGACGAAGTCGAAATGAATCAGGGGCTGAATGAATCACTAGGTAATTATTTTACTTCATATTTCTATTGAATGAAAATTTGTGGCTTGTGCTTACATAATACATAAACAATTTTACTTAGTTTACGTAAATTTACTCTCTTAAGTTGAAAATTATTTATTCTTCCTTACAGAAAAGCGACGTAACTATGTCAAGGTATTTAATCTTATGCATCTCATCAATGTTTAAGTTCTTTGTTCTTCGATTGTGAAATGAAAAAGTTGGTCCAAAATAAACATTCAAATCCGATTACTTACAGCTTCTTTTCTTTAATGGAATCATTAATTTTATATTGGAAAAGAATTATTGTCACTTTCAATTAGAAGAAGGATTGTATAATTAATGAATCTAATGCCAATACAACAGTGAAATGACCTAAAGACTTAAAGTAGGTAACTAGTATTTTCTTAATGCAGAAACTATTTTTAAGAAATAGTAACAGAAATATTGGAACAAACAAAAAATTCAACTATAATATTTTAATTATTGAAAAAAGAGAGTTTGTACTTATCGTTAACACATAGGAAGTTATATTTATCTTTCTTCAAGCCTAGTTTTCTTGAAATATGGTTCGACCGTTCTTGTTTTACTATGGAACACTTATAGCTACCCGTGAAATATTTACAGGAAACACTGACACAACTAATAAATGTCAAATATTAACAATTGAATGAAATCAAAATAACAGTTGAATCAAATGACAAAAATCGGTTAGTTTAAATTTGAAATAAGGATTATTATATTTGGTTTTCACTCATACATATGTTTACATTCTTTGTTCTGTCTTTGTCAACATATTATTCGCAATCAACATTTGCGTACTATTGTACTGATTTAAAATATTTAATTATTATTACTATTACTGTTACCTTTATAGCTGGTTATCTATGTAATTGTCTATGTTATACGTCGTATGTATTTATCAAATTTATTTTATTATTATTATTAAAATTGTAACTCTGTATTTTTCAGTTTTCAGAAGCAAAAATCTCTTCAATTAAAGATTTAAATAAAAGAGGTGCTTAATTTCATTATTATATATCAAGACCTATTCAACGATACCATACACGCTTAAGTAAACTGAAATTTATTTTTATCGTATATTTAAATGACAGGTATGCTCCTTGTATTTTTTGTAATATTTCTGCATCATATCGTGATTCATTGGATTAAAATATTTTTCTTACGGATTTCATGTATAAAATGCTAATACTCAATTATTTTCAAGGAAAAAGACTGAATGTACGGAAAGGACGAAATTATAAACATTTCATATTTGATTACAGAATTCTGGTACAATTACACTATTCTAAGTACACAATACTACCAGTTTTAATTAATAACTTAATTAGAATTTTCACATTTGAATCGAAGAAATGGAAAATTAGTTTCATAAATCAAATATCAATTTGCACAATGAAGATATATTTCCCTTTTTAAATAAATTAAAAACCTTTCTATTTAACTCTTGCCCAACAGTCATTCAAATCCTTTACCACTTTAGCAAATTGAGAGAAATAATCTAAACGAGCAGACTGAATCGAATCAATATACCACATGAAACGTTTGTCAGGCGGAATTTTCCAATCTGCAAGCATTAAATTTTAGATGCTCGCTACAAATGTTTCCGATTTAATTGGAAAACATTATTACCTATTTCACATATTCTACATAATTTCAAGTTCTAATTTATTACATTAATTCCAAATCCATACAATCAACCAACATATCTATCTCTATTTGCGATTTATAGTTTTAAACATTCAAATATCAAATTGCACTTAAAACAAACAGTAGGTAGCTAATACATTAGTGTTGGAACTAATTTCAACTTTTTTTTTTTGGGAAAATGGAAATTTGCGCCGTTGAAATATTAGATCTATAATGCCAATAGAATGAAATAACAAGAATAAGAATTTAATTTTGAAGGCTTTCTTCAAAGCTTTACTGAACCACCTCTTCCATGAATAAATGATAGTTAATGCATCGAGACTAACTAGTAAATTGGATGGAATTTATGTGTAGAATCTCTTAGCTTCGCAATAGTTAATAAAATTACCTCAATACAAATTAATAATCCGAAAACAGAAAACTGGTTACAAAAATGTATCATATATTGTATCTTACAATAAACGACGAACTACCAAAGAAGGAAAATATCTAGGCTTCCATTTCAACAACCGAATGAACATGAAACCTTAACACATGATTGTTACAACATCTTTTAGGTCCTAAATCTATTATTAACACTACTATCAAACTGACTATTTACAAAACAATATTCCAACCCATTTGGATTTACGGAGCGGAATTAGGGTTCTTATACCCTCAAACATTCATTAAATACAATCATTTTAATTCAAAGCTCTTCGACGTATTTTAAATACTCCTTTATATGTTAGTAATCAAATCATCTATAACGACCTCCAAATTCCCTTTGTATTCCGAGGTAATAAAAAAAACGATTTCAATGGTTTCATAATAACCTTCCTTATCAACTGGATCCTTATGTCGCAATCTTTTTATCCTCAATTCATCATGACAACCCATTTACCTGGCCTAAAGCGAATCTAACTTAGAGACCTTATAGATACATAGAACCTAGCACCAGTTGGTTACTCACTTCATGTTTCTTGTTTTGTACTTCATGTTAGCTTAGTGATTGACTTTAAAACAAAAACTTTCACCTTTCATTTATATAAATTACATTTTACTAATTACATACTTTTCTGTAGAAATCGCAGAATATGTTTTAAGTAAAATAAAAAAAGCCTACTGGTGGCCGAGTTGTTAAGGTGGCCGCTCCAAAACCAATAGATATTGGGTTTAAATTTCGTAACAAGCAAATTTTCAGTATTTCTCAGTTTACGAGTTCAATTTATGAACCCTAGAGTCGCTAAATATGCAGTATATAGTAGGTAAAAACTAAAAAGGGACAATAAATAACTAATAAAAAAGAAAAAAATAAATGGAAAATTTGAGCAACTGCTTTATTAGTATATTAATTTTAAATTGTCAAGTTTTACAAAATTTATGTCGGTGGTGGATGCCTTTTTTATTTTTACTGTAAGCAGAAAGCTTTTGTAGGTGCATAAAAATTAAAAGAAACGCATTATTTTTACAGTAAAAGATTTATTGTATTTTTTGTGTTATTTAAACGCTTCCGGAGATTTTTATTGCTCTTTTGAGTATATTTGGAAAAAAAATGTAGTTATGTTGGAATGATTCGAATATAGAGTAAGATGCATCTCAATCGTAGATCATGCATTCAAAAATCCTCTGATAGATACGATGATTAATTTGATTACTGGGACATACTCAATAAAATGCAGCTAAATTTAGAAATTCTTACAGGTAAATAAATTTTCTCCTATACGTCGTGAGTCCCCTATTAAAACCTCTAAAAAGCCGAACTTTTCCTGCCTTATTTTCAATCTATACAATTATATTTTCGACAATGAAATTTGGGACATACTGCAAAATATCAAATCAAAGGAGCAAAATTTTGATGATCCAATATAGAGTTCTAATATTTAAAATGGGAGAAGCATGTCACGTTAGATATCAGCTAAATTAAGTGAATGGCTACAAAATCCAGAAAGTGCAAAATCTACACGATCAAAAATTGAGACTAAGGAACAATAATGGGAGCATCATGGTACGTTAGAAATATCAGAGATATTAGGGTTTTGAATTTGTTATTAATCGATGCAATGTTGTAGGTAACGTTTATTAAATTCAATCCTCTTTTCGGATGTGTAGATGTTATATCTTCGCCCATTTTCAAAACGGCAGTCAATATGTCTATATCACCCTTCTTACGTAAATAATAATACAGATATAAAGAGCCAGTATTCTTTTCGTTGATATATGTGCAATCACGAAAAAAGCATGGATAGCATACCACATGAGTACTTTATTATACATATTTGTGATAATCTTGTAAATAAAAAATGAGTTACCATTTATTTTTTTGTAGTTTTATAAGAAAAAAGTAGAGTATACTTCTATACTAGAATAATTCAGTATTTACTGTATATTTATTGTATCTCTGTATTTTATTTTACTTTTGTTTAATGAAATTTGTAATCAATATACACTTCATTCTGTTTTTACATGGTAAATACGTTCCAGACAAAACCGTGTCAAAAAATACATGAAGTATGTACAGAAAAGGGATTGTTCCCTATTCTTGAACCCTTTAAAAATAAATAAAATAAATGGTTCATATAAAAACCTATTATGAGAGTCTTTCGTTGTGTCTGTAGTGGCTATGGATATTTCACGGTTAGTTACTACTATTATAATTATGAGACACAAATTTTGTTAAGAACTCTAGTTAAAAAATAATAACGATTGAAATTTATTCCTAGAAAAACTGTAATTTTTCAAAGAAGTATAACTTCTTACGTGCATCCTTAAGTACACATATACTTTTCTTTGTGTAATTTAGTGTAGTTTATAGAGAACACGTTTAAAAACAAAAGACTTAAATATAAACTTAATAGTTATTTATATTCTCTTTTTTAGATTTTATTTTTTTTAAATTTTTCATTTTAAATCTGCATATTTGCTTTATAATACAGTGATAAAAAGAATTATTTTAGTGCCTGAAGAAAATTAAAAAAAAAATATAAAATAAAATAAAAATCCTAAGAAAACAGAATTTAAATAATTATAATCTTACTATGGAAAAGAACAAACAAAATATTAATTTATACCTAAGTTGCCATGAAAATCAATTAGAAAGAGGAATCCTTAATTAAAGTTCTAAAAGATTACGGTTAGTATAAACATTTTTCTTTATAAGTTCAATCAAATAGCTTTTAATCATACTAAATCGAATGAAATTTTGTTATAGACCGTATTAAATCAAAACCGTGTAAAACAGAATTGGGTGTATATTATACAACGTTACGACTAACCTTAAGTAAAACTAAAGCATATAATAGAACTTTTAGCTATTCCACTATTCGTTCTTTTCCCCTTTAACTTAAAAAATAATACAGTCATTAATCTGTAAGATATTTTTGAACCTTGTTAAATATCAAGAGACCCACGCTTTTAAAAAGATTTATGGTTATCAATACTTTACTAAAATATCATTTATTCGATGAATAGAAGAAGAAATAAAAGAATATATTTTGGAGACTTTAAAAAACATTTTAAAAAAGACGATAAAAAATTATACTTTTATTGAAATAGATTCATAAGAAGATATGATTTCTTGTTTTCAAGATTTCTTGTTTCAAATGAAAAAATAAAAAAAGAAACCAATTGTTAGAAGACTTAACAAGTTTTAGTTAAGATATTCCCCTTTTTCCTTGATATTTATCAATGCTGTTTAATAAGAAGATTCCTTCAACTGCAAGAAGCTTTATTTTTTCTTCCATTGTTACAACATAAGCTTCTTTCATGCTGACCAAAAGTTTTCATAGAATCAAGAAGTATCAGATGAAAGTATTGGGAGAAATGTAATTCCTCCAAAAGCTCTTGTTTTCAAAAACTTGCAACTGTTTTAAATGATTCATACCGATTTTTTAAAGAAAATAAATCAATGAATAAATCTGCTCATATAAATTGAGCCGAATGGTGAAAAAAATATTATTTAACAGATTTTTTAAAAAAATAATATCCTTTGTTCTTACAGGTAAATTATATGAATGAAGAAGCATAGAAATAATACAATAATTCAACTGTGACTTTTAATAATCTATTATTATAAAGAGGAAAGATTTGATTGTTTGTTTGCTTTGAATAGGCTCCGAAACTACTTGACCAATTTGAAAAATTCTTTTACTGTTAGGAAGCTACACTATTTTCAGTGAACATAGGCTATATTAAATTTTCAAAAAAATTAGGGATCCATACTAAAACTCCAATAATGTGTGAAAAAATTACCAAAAACTTTCTTACATCGCGTGCGTTGGTGATTTAACTAAAGAACGGAACAACCGAATTTAATGAAACTTTATACTAAGATACAACGCAATTACCCCCACACGTTAGGCTATTTATCATTCCTTAAAAATAATAAGGGAATGTACCCCCTACGTAAAAACTGAGGGATGAAAAAAAAAATTTACTTTAGATAGGCGAGTTATATATTATTGAAAAGGTATTTAAAAGTTAAAAAATGATCTGTATTAATATTTTTAGTTGAACTATTAAAAAGCACAGTAATTTAATTTAAAGTACAAAAAAATGCCTTTTTGAAATATAAATGTTTTTATAGATAAAAATCTGACAGTAATTTTTTTTTACAAAGTTATTGTAAATAGATCCTTAGGGTTGCTCAGTAAGGAAATATTAACGAAAAAAATATAATAGTAATACTAATAATAATAATAATAATAATAATAGTAATAAAGCTTAAAGTAAATACGTTTTTAAAACCGTGCATATATAAAATCGAGTATTTATATACCCCCTCTGACTGATGAAATTTTAATATTCGGTGTATTCCTAATAGGAAGTAGGCATGTGATAAGATTTTTTTTTTTTTTGAAAATTGCTACCCTAACAGACAACAGCGGATTCAGGTTTTTGTTCTTGAGGGGGGCACACTGTCTTTTATTTGCAAGTGCGTGAACGGGATCACGAAAAAAATTCGCAATTCCAGTCAGAAATCATCATAATGATAAATAATAAATAATCATATCATCATAATGATAAAAGAAATTTAAAATCCTCTTCCGAGGCAAAAGACATACGCCAAATCGTGTATGGTGAACTCTTGACTATCCAATATGGTTTAATTATATAGTTGAAATTCTTATTTGAAATTTCTTATTTCTTAGTTGAAATTGATATTTTATTAATAAGTTTAAAGATACATAATGGTTATACATGATTATGGAAGAACTGGGTTTCGTGCAATTGTACAAATTTCAATTTCGCGGTTGTGTTGTACAGGGCAATAGTATAATAGTTTTTGGAAAAAGGTTCATTCGGGAATCGAAAAAGGGAGATGGAGTTATTTTGATGCGAGTATTTTGATAACTTTCGACTTTTTTTAGTCATAATTAAGACCGAATTTATTGAACTTGGCGATATTTTTTATTTGATGTATGATGTAGTATGATTATATTTTTCGTAAAAGAATAAGAAAAATAAAATACGTTACACAGACGAAGTCGTAGGGATCAGCTAGTCACCAATAAGTTATTAACTAAGCAAAGCCTTACTATTTACGATATAATTTACGATAAAGTAAAAAAAAAGTATAACATCAAAAGAGCTTTAAAAAATTGGGAAAATTTAAATCAAATATTTTGTTTTACCAATATTTACTTAGCTTGATATTTTTCCATAATTCTTATACAACTCTTATTTAGTAATGAATAATCCCATCAAAAACAGAGATCTAAAAATGGTACCAAGTTTAGTAAAATCATCGTTTGCTGAGGTCAGTTCCACCAATAAAAGAGTTGAGACCTAAGCGGATGTCCAATTTTGTTGGAACTTAAAATAAAAACGTACAATAGGATAGGTTCCTACGATAACCATCTTCAATATTTATATTTTGGTAATGCCTTCTTTATTATTAACAAACTGTCGTTTTTAACAATAAAATCTTTTAAGGTAGACACTATGAAATTAATAAAGTTCGTTAATTGAGAAATATTGAAAAGCTGCTTCCCACGTGCTTCGAACCTAGCAGCCTAGCATCTATCAGTATCAAAGCGGCCACCCAAATTCCTCGTTCATTAGTAAGGTAATATTGATTTTATAACTTGCCAAATTTTAATGGCCTCAATTGGAAACTGACCAGTAAGCGCGGCTTAAAAACATGGCTACATATTGTGTGCAACTAAAGAATTATCCATAAGTTTACATTTAGATTGTGTTATTATGTTAATTTGTTTTTGTTTACTTTAAAATAAATTTTCGACTAGATTGAATCAAATTCACGTCAGAAAAATGTTACTATCGCAGAAAAAAAATCTTTAAATTTGACATTTATTTAATTAAATGCGGCAAAATCATGAAAATACAAGCAGTAATATGGTGGGTTTTATACGCGTTTTGTTTAAAATTCTCTCATTTAAAAGAAATTCATGAAATGCAAGAATAAAATTCGAAATTAGAAAGAATTTTTTTCTTTCCGAACAAATTTTTAACGTAACCAAAATTGCTACCAAAATTGAGCATAGCGAGAAAACTGATAGTTTACTGCTTGATATAGTTGTATATAAAAGAGCACATAAAAACTAGTACTTTTTTTGGTCACCAGACGTCGTTACTAAGGTGGTCAGTTCCCAATTAAATTCAACATGATAATTAAAAGCCTTGAATTATTTTGCTTTTTATAAAACGGATGACCAAATTCGTGTTATATATTTTACTTACATTGTAGTGTTCATATTTGGTCTTTGATTATCTCCAAAATTAGCGGTTATTTTCTTTTTTAGTTGACAAATTATCTGGAAAAGTTACACTGTTGCACGACATTAAGAAATTGTAAAAAAATATTGTAATAGTAACGATATATTTCGGCTACGTTTTGAGTGTTGCCTGAAATTTATGGTTAATGTAATTGACCAAGAGAACTTATTACTAATAATGTAATTGAAAAAATTGAAACTCATGGAAGTATTTCTGATGTTAAGAACTTAATTCGTCGCAAAAATAAACGTAAATTGCTGAAAATATTCTCAAGAACTTGGAGTTTTTAAGACACTACTTAGAACATTCTTCATAAAGATTTGCATTTCAAAGCATATAAAATTCAATTAATCAAATTAATCCAAGAACTTAGACTAAATGATCATTTATTGCGCAGAATTTTTACATATTGGGTTTTAGAGTAAGTGGAAAGAGATCCATTATTTTATGAGAAAACTTTATTCAGGAATGAAGCGCATTACTGGTTTAATAGCTTGGCAAAAAGTACAACTGTTGCAAGAAGTAAAGAAAACCCACAAGTAGTCCACGAAACACTTTTACATCCTTAAAATTCAACAGTTTGGTGTGGCTTATGGTCTGGAGGAGTAGTCGGACCGTTAATAAAGAACTACAGACATACGATTAATAATTTTCTATGACATGAATTGGATTATTTCAACCATTACAATTTATGGTTTCAATAAGATGGTGCAACATGCCATATTATACATCTCAAAACAATCAAAAAATTGAAGGAAAAGCTCAACTGCATAATTTCCAAGAATTCCGATATAATTTGACCACAAAAATCCTGTGATTTAACCTAATGGGCTTTTTTCTTTGGGACTATGTTAAATTATTAGTTTATTCCAACAAACTTAAAACGAAAATTATTCGTGTTATCAGCAAAAATTTGGCGTTCCAGAATAATACTTTTAAAGAAATCAAGAAACCGAATCGTTCTCTTTTTCTCTTTATAGCTCTTATTTGATCTTCCATTATAACGGTAATTAATATTCAAATATGTAGAGGAGCTATATCTCGTTAACATGTAAAAGCTCGAAATAACGAGGGAATCAAGGGATTAATAATTACTGGTGGATGCTGGACTAAATGCTGGACTTTTTTATTCATTGTCCTTAATTTTTTTAATTAGATTCAGTTAAATTTATTAGATTGAAATAGGTTAATTTCAATAACATATTTGGCATCTCGAGTTTTAATATCTCTTTTACATCCTCAATCAAAATTTATATGTATAGTTGATTGGAAACTTCAGTGACTATATTCGGGGCGTTAGTTTCAATATATACCGTTGAGTTTACCGATTTACTAGTATACTCGTACATGTAAAGTAATTACAACAAAACAAAACCTATTCCTGAAACAACATGCAAATATTCTTTAAAAATATGTTTGTTGTTTTATACACAAAACTATTCCAATATTTACCTACATCAAATGTTGATAAAAAATATTCTTTTATTAAAAAGTAACTTTCTGCTTTCACGTTCATTTTCCAAGTACACGAATGCAAACATAAAAGCATAATTTAAAACTGTATGTAATTATGAAAACGAAATTCTTAGAATCTTTAGCACTTAATTATAATTATTCTAACGAACTGCAGTCTGCAGTTTTGCTCGTTTATATATTGTAAGTGAAATACACATACATGAAATATATTCCATGTAAACCGTGCACCACTATATCGTAGAACTGTTGTACAATTCATATTTCCTTTTGTATTGTAGAATGTACAATTTCAATGTGTATGATATTTTAGAAATAATCCAATTTTAATTTAATTAAAACTACATGGATTTTAATTAAAAAATATATATATAAAAAAATTTTCTTATGAAAACCGGTTTTGTCCCCTTTGTTTTACGGAACTGATACAACTTCCGATATTTATTACAAACGGAGAAAAAATATTTTCTTTGGTAATTACATATTTGTTTTGCTATGAAAAAAGATAATTTTTTCTTTCAGTTAAGTAAAAAGGTTTTTTTTAAAATAATTTTCTACTTTAATTTTGATAATAAGCAATGGTTGATAACGTCATTGGTGTTTCTGTTACCTTATCAGTGATTTATTAAAGTACCGTTTAATTTTAGTATGTTATTAGTTTTTTATTTGCTAAAAAAGTATGTAAGTAGCAAATTGTCAATATGGCAGTATTATAAGGAATTCAATTGGTGACTCCCCCCATTCTAAACTGACATAGCATAATTTTACTTAGTGAAAGCTTGGCTTAGCAAGCAAAATGAGCAAGAATGTGAAATGAAGAGAAGGCAGTGCCTTAGTGGTATCCACTAAACATCGATTCATCGAATCTACTCGATGTTTACCATACGATACATCGGACTAATTCGATATTTTGACAGTTTTAATTTTAATTAATGCATTGATTTAATAAAAAACACTAATTTTGGCTAGTTATGCAAAAAAAAATTGAGAATATATTTTTTAGCATTTTGTATTAATTTTATTTTTAATAAATGTCATCAACAAAAGTGACACTTGTGAGTAACTCGCGGAACTAAGTGATACAGATGAACTGTGCATATATTTGCGTATAGTCCAGTAGGAAGAAGACAATGAAAATCCATTGAAAACCTGGAGTGATCTACAAATTCAGTGTTCTAAGTTTTATAAAATTGTCTTCAAATACTTGACAATTGTAGTGCCTTCTATTCCAGCCGAATGTTTAATTTCAAAGGCTATTTAAATAGGCGGCCAGCAGGGGAAGAGAATGGAAATAAAACGATTACGCTTGTAGCTGCACAATCTGCTTACACACTATTGGTCTTAACTGGTTCAAGTCTTAAACTAAAGTTTTTCCAGACAAATATAAACTTAAATATTTATTTTCTATATTGTAATCCTCTATTATTCTTATAATTATATTTTCTTTGGTTTTGGATTTTTTTTTGCACATGTTTCATCGATTCCCCGACTTCTTCGGGTACAATATTAGTTATTAACAACACTAATTTAACTGTCAATTACGTATGAATATCTAGATAATTACAATTATAAAGGTTGTTATAACGTATTTCGGTCATAATAATTGGATATTTAATTCCAATTTAATTATTTAATTTCAAAATCGAATTGTATATACAATTCAAATTTTTAGTGTCAGTCCTTTTATTCACCATATTATATATTTTTATTTGACACATCTCACCCAAGGTTTATAAAATACACAGGTTGCCCCATTAGAAAAAAAATTGTCATACGAAGAATTTTGAAATTTGAATTAGTCTGAAAATATGTACGAATTTCTTCTGCATGCGCCACGTAGCGCATGAGGCCACCTGTGTATTTTATAAACCTTGCATCTCATCAACATTTTGATTTTGAAAGTAAATAATTAAATTGGATTTAAATATCTAATTATTATAACCGAAATACTTTGCCTATGTTGTAACAACCTTTATAGTTAGATTTGGTTGCAATACCCATAGTTTATAAATTGCACAGGTTACCCCATTAGAAAAAAAATGATTTGTTGTTGAAAAAATTGACGCATGGTATACAAAATGCTGGGTAATGTAGAATTACAATGTCATTATAAACAAATTATAAAAAAAAAAGTAAAATATTATTACTATTATTATAACATTAATATATTATAGTTCTATTATAAATGAAAAAATAATAATTTGAAGAAAAATATTAATTTTTATTAAAAGCACTTTTTTATCTCATTAGTGAAATTTTACATTATGCATTTCATTAGTGTAAATTTACTTCAATTTTTGTAATGGTAAACTTGCAAAATAAATCAACGAAGATCAAATAATGTTAATTATTATTGTAGGCAAACAATTCCTCATTGTATGCTATATTAATGCGTTCTGTAAATTGTTATTTTAGGCTTTGATTTACGGCTTTATTTGATTTTCGTAATGAAATAATTTCAAATTGAATACAAAATTGGAATGAGTATTTTTATTTTATTTTAATAGTTTTCATTTCATTTAATACTTTTATTCTAAAAGTTATATAGTAAATGAATTTATAATGATATAATATAATTAGATAATAATATAATAATATAATTTATATATAATAATAAATTTAATAATAAAGTATCTGTTTGTACCTTATATATATTTTTAGTATCTTCAAAATAACAGTTATACTTTTCAGGGATAATAATAAGTTTTTTTTCGTAGAAAAAAAATTAATCATAAATAGTCAGTCATTACTTTTAAATCCTAAGGTTTTCATTAATCATTTACCCTAATATTTGAACTAATCATTAACATAACATATTATAATAATATCAGGTTCACGGGTAATTGGAATATATTTAAATTAATTTAAACAATCATTGATTTTGCGACGTTTCGTCTTTATTATCAAGACTTTTTCAAGCTCTGAAAGTATTACAATATTAACAACATTATAACAATATTATTATAAACAGACCTCAACTATGTTTAAACAATCGTTAATTAAAAAATGTAAAATTAAAACTAAAAAAGATTTTTAGCTTTCAAGTTTGTATTTTTTATTTATTTAACAAGTCTAACAGCCAACTGAAAACATCAGTTCATAATTGTTAAGCTACGCACTTCAAAATATATAATATAATATTAATTTAAAAAATATAAATAAAATATACAAATTCGAAAGATAATCATTTTAGATCTAGGATGTCATTATATATTAAACTTAGGTTCTGTGTATCAGATCTTAGATTTATTGTTTTATTTAATCTTATGAAAACCATTCCACTCAACGAACGCTTAAAGTAATTAGATTCACTATCTAAAATTGAAACTCCTTCAAACATAAAATTATGCTTGGTATCGAAATGATGATTAGCAAGCGTTGTCTTATTTTCTTTCAAGATGTTGGTGTTTTTACAGTCATACTGATGTTTGATCCTGTCTTTTAACTTTTGTTTGTCTAATATAGGACATCCCACAGGTGCATGGAATTTTGTAAATCACATTTGACTGACCCAACACTGGAATCCTATCTTTCAGCCTTGTATAAACTGACTTAAGAGTTTCTAATAATAATAACATATTATCATCATTACTAATAAGAAATTTATTTGAAATACCAAATAAGTTATGTATGCTGAAAAAAAAATTGATTTAAATAAAATGCACCTAATATTTCTCTTTAATATTAGTTACGAATGACATAAAATTATAAAAAAACGTTATAAAACAAAATTAATTTTTACCTAATATGTTCAGGTACACAAAAAAAGTACTCTTTCTTAAATCTTAAAAACAAAATAATTTCTTCTAAGCTTTGATCAGTTTTCTTTCGAACTGAAAAGAAAGTATTAAAGACAACAAAATATTGGGTTGGGGAAAAAGTTCGTGGCGATATTAAGGTATATTTGATATCTAGTTGTTTCATATTTTTTATAATCTCCCTCAAATTAAATATTGTCCATTTTGATCGACGACCTTCTGCCACTTCTCTGGAAGAGCAAGAATTCCATCGCTGTAGAATTTGGTAGTTTTTTGGTTGAAAAACTGAATGAGGTGATTTTCACATGCCTCTGGTGAGTTCAGCTTAACTCCATTAAGAGAGTTTTGAAGCGACCGAAACAGATGAAAATCGGAAGGTGCTAAGTCCGGACTATAGGGAGGATGCAACAAAATTTCCCATCCAAGCTCTTTCATTTTTTGTCGAGTTACTAATGACGTGTGTGGCCTGGCATTGTCCTGATGGAAAACAACTCCTTTCCGATTATTTAATTCTGGCCGTTTTTGTTGAATTGCTTGTAAATGCTGTTACACCTCACTGATTTTAAAGAGTTTTATGTTCTTATGTAGACCGAAATCCCACGTTTTGAATACACTAACGTAAACTTTGATACAGGCAGGAATTAAGTTATAATAGATGACGTAACGCGGCACATACGCTCAAACGCCACGAACTTTTTCCCCAACCCAATATTAATGAACTGATAGTTATCAGCATTCATAATTGAAGAATCAAATAATAAGTGTAAAACAGTAATTTTGTAACATTTTTATCTCACGAATTCAGTTTCGGTTTCGGTCGTAGTTGCAGCTTGACAACAACCGAAACCGAGAGTTCGGTCAAACACTAATAATAAGTATTAAAATCGATTATAAATTATATAACTTAAAACAAAAATAACTAAATTACAACAATAACTCATAACTAATTCATAATCCTCACAAAAATAATTAGATTCGTTATTACTATGCGATTCAATTTAAAATAAAAAATTATTACAATATTAAATATAATGGTATAAAAATTTCATATAAAATTTTCTAGTATGTAAGTTTATAGTGCCTACTTTGACAAGTGGCAAATAAAAATAATAATTAAGTGGACTTGTTTGTTAATAAATTATTGATAAGAATTTAAAGCTTTAAATCATTCTTTGTTAGTTTGTAAACGTTCCCTTATTCACGTTCAAGTTCAACTGAGCGAAGTTGAAATCAGGTATGGGGCTTTCTATACGTATTGTTTAGGTTGATCCAAGACCCACCTGTTACACCAACATGAAGTTTATATCTTCATACAAACGATAATATTACGATAACGTGTTATATAGCTATATATATAAAGCTCGACTATATCTACATGTAGTACAAGAGAATCGTAAAACATCGAGAAGATGATGCGGGGGCGTTAAAACCAGAGCAAGCCAGTACGAGTACAATATAACGTAAAAGGCACATACTATTATCGTCCTAGTCAACGTACAGCTTTTACGCCAATACATAATTCCACGGAGCTTTGTATATGTACACATAACAATCATAACAATCAACACTTTGTATACAGAGTTGAAATAAAAATAAATAACTATGAACGTTCCGTGTTTTCGTATTTACCCAGATTTCGTCAAGTGAATGCAAAAAGACTTCTTTGTACATTTTGTTTTATCTCACCGAAATAAAAAGCTCACAATTCATTGTCAGATAAATATTTATGTCTCAATGAAGTGAGAAACACATTCAATTTGACTTCAAAATATTAGTAAAATAAAAGTATAATAAAAACATATTTTTCCTCTCCTTCTTTAAAAGCACAAAATATTTTTACTAAAACTTACCTTACAAATAAATAATAAAAAACCTAAACAAATTAGTAAAACATTAAAGCTGTAAGTTGAAATGTATTCCCATGTTTTCTGTTTCTTATAACACTTTTGTTTTTACTTCCTATTAGTTATACATAAGTAAAAGGAAGTATTTATCAACTTAGATCTTAGGCCATTAGCAACTCGCGAATTAATAAAACTTTGTATGCTGAAAAATATTAAAATTATGCTCGTTACGAAAGTCGTAATCAGTAACTATAAGTTTCAAAATGACCGCCTTGATTTTCTACTCGTCCACTATTAGGTAACGAAAGTGTTGAAATCACAAAAATTTTCAAATGTTAAATTTATTGGGGAATATCCTTTTTTAACATCCCTGAATTCATTATGATATTATAATTTTTGGGATGACATGATATTTGAACGTCCGTACTAGTCGTTAGACGTTCTATGTACGGGAAAATACAGTTCAATGTGAATTCTATGCCCTGAGAATCCTCTTTTTTAAATTCCGGTAATTTTATCTCTATGGCAAAGTGAGCTTCCTTAAGTTAGCCCCTGGCTTTTGTTTTTTCAAAAAATTTTTTGCTAACGTTAGAGAGCAAGCAAAGTGCACCCTGTATGATATAACGATATGACAAAGGACGAAAAAAACATCGCATGCAGTAAAATCAATTCTTTGATGATAAATTACCGTTAAAGTATGCACGTAAAGTATGATATTTAAGTATACACCTTCTAACTAATTAATTATATTCAGTAAAATTTTCATACTGTCTTAATATTCATTCCACTTATGAATCTAAAATTATATTTCTTAACTAGACATTTTTTTTTATTATTCTGTATTTTTTATCAAACTCTTAGGTTACAATGAGCATTTATAAAGCAGCCATACTAAAAGTAATGTAAGGAGCATCTTACAAAAAGTAAACCTCACCTGTCCAAGCATTTATCAGATTTTCTTATCATTCTAGATATAATAATAGGTATAATTCTATCATGTATAGGTATCATTCTAGATATAATAGAACAGGTATTAAGATAGCCATAAAAAATCAGTCAAAAATTAATCCTCGAAGGCATCGAACTGCCAAAATCGAAAAAGGTTTGACTCTGGAGTAGGAGGATGTGGAAAAATTTCCGAAAATAATAGTATTTTAAGTATTTTTTAAAGTGGCACCATTTAAAAAATTTAAAAAGTTCTTAAGCTTTTTCCCAATGTAGTATAGTATAGACTACAGTATTTAGTTGGGTCTTTACATTTTGGTTAAAATAGACGAAGTGAAAACTTTAGTTTACATGAAGACCAATTTTGAAACATAGAATTTTTCTTAATGTGTATAGAAATCCTTCGTAAACCCTTTTTGATGATGTGTAGCAATTGATACTTACTTTTATTCGTTTCAGAGTTACAGCTCAATAAAATGTCAATTAATTCACTATATATCAATGTTAATGATATTTGTGTATAATAAAACCGTAATGTATTATAAAACTAAATTGTGGCAAAGAGAAGGAATCTGAAGAGATAATCTTCTACAAGACACATATTATTGTAAAAATTGGTTTAAAAAAATTAGCAACGGAAATATTGTGATTTTGTTTTCTATTAAAAAAAGCATAATCAAGATATTTAAAGAATAAAATTTCAACAAAAAACATAAATAAGTCTTTGTTAATAATTGATATTGATAAGGATTATTAAAAAAAATCCTGACTAACTAATGGTTTAATGCACAGTTTAAGTCGCTGGTCTTAGGGACGTGAAATTTAGCGAGTGAATTTCTTACTTATATGATGTAGATATCCGATATGAAACGATTTTTGAAAATCAAATTCTTAAAAGGGTGAAAAGAGGTGACAAAGTCTGTAAAGTATAAAATGTGGTTGATCAACAATCGAAATTTCAAATTTAGTAATTCAAGTTCCGTTGAATACAAAACAATAAAAGATTTTCAAAATTGGATTATTTTTCCAAATTTGATTTATTTTTTTTTTTGAATTTGAAATAGAAACCAATATATTGCTGCTACAAAAGAAAAAAATTCTAATGACATTTTGTTGATGACGTTTAAAGGATAGAATAGCAATATAAATTTGTGAACAGTTTGGTGCATATAGGTGATGCTATAAACCAAGGATGGAGATCAATTTGTTGGACCAGTCCCGAGGAATGCCAAAAATTAAGCACTTATAGCTTGGTAATTCATCCGGAAACTTTTTCTTGTCATGAAAACAACAAAGGGCATTTTAACAGTTTTTTCATCAACTTATTGCTATGAATCATTATTTTCTACAATGATTTTTAATCATTGATATTAAATCAGGGACAAGTAGACTTACAGACGAAAGTACAACTACTTGTATTCTATTAAAAGCGACCAGCTATGAATCCAATATAAAAAATATGGCATCTTGCATCCAACGACAAAAATCTCACTAATAATGAAGTTATGAAGTTTTTACTCTTTTTTATATATTTCTTCTATTTTGCTATTAATTTAAAACTTAATTATTGCTAATAACTAATTATGCTTTGTTTCAATATTAAAAATCTGAAGTTGCCCAAATATTCAATACATTTTTATTTCCAATGTATGTGGTACATCAAATATTAATATATTAAGAAAAAAATCTTTTTTGGCACTCAGGCTCAAGATTCGCCATCCCTGATATAAACTATTCTATGGAGTTCCTTAATACATATAATACTCGTCTTTCGTCTCATAAACTTATTCTGAAAGTGGGTGCTCCAGTAATGCTATTGCAAAATATAAATTCGCCAAAGTAATGCATTGGAACCCAATTCCATGGGAAAGCTTGGTAGAAGTCACTATAATTACTGGCTGTGTTGTGGAGAATCAGTTTACGGTTTATACCGTAGGTACTACTTATACTGCCAGGGTGTCCATAAGAGTTTAAAAGACTGCAATTTTTGGCATAAAAATATTATAAAAAGCGCGAACAACTAGGACACAAGCTAAGAAAGCTGTGGTGGCTATTACAACGTGAATCGCACCTGTCCCTGGAAAGTTAGCTAATGATCTATAAAGCCGTCCTAAAACCGATTTGGACATATGGAATACAACTTTGGGGAACTTCCAGCAGCTCTAATACTAACAAAAATGTGAGCCGTCACGGGACGCCCGGTAGATGTGAAACATCGAGTTTGTACAAGTAATATGCAATAAAGACAAGATTAGAAAACCACCATGATTAGAAAATTAATTAATTAAATAATTTTTGTGTGCTACTCGCTATCAGCTGGTTTTGAAATACAATTTTGTCAGTCGTTATTAAATTTTGAAATAAGTATAATAAGAACGAAACTGAACTCTATAATTAATTGATTTAATTAAAACAAAATAATATATACAATAAAAAATTGTGTAAAATTTCAATATACCAAGAGAGTAGATTTTACATTTATTGACGCTTGAAAAATATAATTGCTGATGACCTGGTAATGCGTCAGAGTGTATTCTTGCTTTCTTTGCAAGAGGATGTTCACTTTCATTTTCTGAATTATCACTGTCTGACATATTTCATTGTTTTTTCAAGTAAAACATAGGTTATGTATACTGTAGTAAACACGACCATCGAGCCGAGTGATAAGGGAGACGCACGTCGCTTGCGCATGGCAACGCGTCGCCATATCGTACACACTACTACTATTACACACTACTACATATAGACTGCATATCCATAGTAGAGCGTGGCGATCGCTCGCCACGCAAACGATCCGGTTTACCCTATTACGCGCCTGTATTCACATCAATAATGCAGAGGTTTCCGTCTAAAACACTGCATCTCATCTTTGATGCCCCTTGGTATATCACCAACTAGGAAGGACATTCATAAAAATTTAGGTATTGCGACTGTTAAAGAAGAGGCTTTCAGATTCAGCGTCAAATACCTTGGGCGCATAAATTATCATCCGAGCCACCTAACTATGAACCTACTGGATAAGAGACTGTTAGACTGAAACATCTGACATTCCTGGAGCTGCCCTATAGACAGAAACGTAAAAAGCACCTCAAGTGGAGTGCCCTATCGTCCCGTCCATACGTTCAACAGATTCGCTTATAGTCTTGGGACAGATTGCAAAACATCACAAACCATAGAAAAAATAAAAAATAGTTTAAGTAGATATAGATTTTATAATTCGTCGAAGCAGGCGGGTGACGGCTTATCTGTTACTTTTCATTACATTTCATTGAAAAAATTTTCCTAGTATATATCATCTTTATAGTGCCAATTGTCTCAAAGTATAATTGATGTGACTTACGGGTGGGTAGGACGAAACTCTAAGAAATCCGTTTTTGCCATTTGGCTACGAAACATTAAAAATAAACAAATATGCAAGCCACAAAAGTTATGAGCTGAAATCCATTTCCGTGTTGTTTTCTGCTTTTGTACTCTGTACTTTTGGTTTTCTTTCTTTTTGGATTACTAAATGTGAAATTAAAATCTTATAGCATTATTGTCTACTGATAGTTTAATTCGATAGGAAAAATAGAGAATTTTGTCGGACAGTAATAAAATTGTGTTTATTTAGGTCACCAAAAATACCCCGCCAATTTTTAGATTGTATTTAGAATGATATAGTTTAAAGCTGAACTAACGGGCAATTAGCACGAAATCCGCATTACGAGCGTTTAAATTGGCGTACAGAGTCGAAGAAGATCAGTTTGATCGTATCTTATAGCAATAAGAATAATCAATGTTCAATTTAATTT
The DNA here is from genome assembly GCA_958496175.1 of Sisyra terminalis. Classification (NCBI taxonomy): domain Eukaryota; kingdom Metazoa; phylum Arthropoda; class Insecta; order Neuroptera; family Sisyridae; genus Sisyra; species Sisyra terminalis. The sequence goes on from OY292278.1 coordinate 29,729,068, forward strand.
GATCTCAATAGAGATATTAAAATAAATAACTCTCGAACAGATTGGATAAAACGTACAGTTTGTATAAAACTAACTTTTGCATAATGCATTTCATACAGTTTTATACTTTAATTCCGTTTGATTAAAATATTATTTTGCAGAAAGCCAACATGTTACCTCAATCATGTGATATAGGTCGTCGCATCGGCGACATTTTAACATTTTACAAAAGGATATGAGCGCATGAAGTAAGTACCCTAATATTGTTAAAATTATTCAAACGTAAATTTAAAGTTTATAGTTTATAAGGAAAAATTGCAGCAACTACGATATTACGAGTTACGCTAATGTACTATCTATTATGAAAATGTGGTAAAATAAATTTCAGAATAATAGTTTAATTTTTCGTTTGCAAATTGTGTCAGTATATCTACATTTTCTTGTTTGAGAATAAATCAACATTAAAGTTTTTGTGAAAATAACGACAAGAAATGCAATTCTTATGTTAATACATTCAATATTTGTTATTCTTAATGCAACGTTTCGAGTATAGTACCATTGGATACCATGGATATCATTAAGGTTCGTTAATATTTACATTCAATACCAGTCTATAAATTCTAATACCAACTTAAAATTTAACTTTGGTAATTATTTTTTTAAGCTACATAACACTACATCTGATAATAAATGCGCCACTTACATTTAATCATTTAATATATATATATATATATATTTGTTAGCGTTAAAGCATTAATACCGTTATTCCATACATTAACGCAAGAATATATAATATATATATAACTAATGAAAAGTATTCGTTGATGTTTTAATAAATCTTAAAATTAATACTCTAACTAGTAAGTGTATACATTAATAAAGCACCATTAGTAATAGTATAAACCTTGTAAAAATTTAAATAGTTCAAATTGTTTGAATTTTCGTTCATGTTTTCAGTCTTTTTGATCAAATATTTTTATAATATCATAAAACGTAAATTATAAACTATTTTTCTGAGTGCTTTTATTCAAGTAGATTGAAATTAATACGTGATTCAATTTCTCGTATTTGCTTTTCTATATTTAGCAGGGCTACGAATACTATAGGTAAGAATATCAGGTCAGCGTAGTTTAAGTCGTTTGTTTTAAAATACGCGTTATTAACGATACATATTGTAACGTCCTCCGTTACTTCAAAAATTTATTTATGTGCAATTACCGAATCTTCGACTATTTACTAGGGTTTGGGTTCTCGGTGCAACAGAGAAATATGGTAAAAAGGTAAAGTAAAAACTGTTGACGCTTAAAAGCGGGCTAAAAGTAAAAAGTATTAAAATAATATGATTCCTTACTTCCAGGAAACCAAAAGAGACAAAATATAGCACCAGAGAAAAAAAGAACAAAGAAGGAACCGGGAGAATCATCGGGACCAAACAATAAAGTAAAATCACCTAAAAGGTCAAAGATGAATAATTTTGTGGGAGAAAAATATAAGATAACATGTCAAGAAAATAATCCTTTTACTTAACACGTTGTATTTCCTACGTCAATAACATAGCAGTGTCTATCTACTTTGCGTATTTATGCATTAATTAAACGTCTTGTAACACAAATCGTATTGTTATTTACAGTCGCATTATGACAACTATAGTTTAGCAATTCTAGGATTAATAAAAATTCGTCACCTGAAAAATATAAAAAATTTACCGGTTCACGGTTTAAATCATGTACCTACTAGTTTCAGAGTTACCAAGTCACTCATCTACCAGTAAGATAAAAAAAACTTATTGACTTTCAAAAGAATTTAAAGATCATGAAAGCTTTGTTTTTGAAGGTAATGTATCATAAAAAAGGAACGCTTTTAGGAGAAAAAGGAACACTTTGTTACTCAACTGTTTATCTGTCGGTCAATTCGTCTGTCAAGATTTTTAATTTCAATAGCGCACATAACACTTAAGCTTCTTAGAGATTAAAAAAAAACAGAGTTCTGAGTTAAAGTAGTCGAAAATATTATATGATTTTAACACTCAAGTAAATCAGAACCTAGGAAGATCTAGAAAGTATTTTCGCTTATCCTTAAAGCATAAAAGTTGGCCTTAAAATTCTCACCTCCTCGGGGTTCCCCCAATGTATTTTCTTTAATTTTTTGTTGTTTAAATTTATTTAATTTTGAAACCAGTATACCACCACTTTTGCAGCCTACAGGCTAAAACAATAACAATTTCGGGGTTGGGATACAAAAATTTTAGCACAAAGAGTCGATTTTATCCAGAGACGAATTTTCAGCACAACCCCCCTAACTTCCCGTGAAATATTCACAGCCCAACCCTGATACAACTAACAAATGGTAAAAATTGGCAATTGAACGAAATCAAAATATTATATAATATATTATAAAAAAATACCAGTTGTTTAAAAGCTTTTTTTGTGTTTACACTATTTAGTAATACTGTTAGCAATGCCCGATAAACTTTTTCTAAGTATTTACTTCTAAATCTTTCATCTTCAAATAAATCGATTTATCGTCGGATGGTTTTCGATATAACTGATCACTGTATAGTATTATGGTTTGTTGAAATTTTTAAGGTAACACTACTTCTAATTTTGGTTCAAAATACAATTCTTTTTCACTATCGACATAAGTGTTATTATAATCTTCGATAAAAGACGAATTCTTCTGAATATGAATAGGCTAGTGGGTAAAACTTTTTGAGAAAATTTACTATAAATCTTGATCAAATTTGAATTAGGTAGGCTCTTTTCTTTTCTTTTCTTTCATTTTAATTTTTAAAACCATTACAATTATGCAACTATCGTAAAACAGTTTCTATCGCTTGCTTTCTATTGAGAATATAATTAATTTCGCCCGTTAAAGCAACATAAATAAAAAGTGTACTATTTTACTATTTTGGCGACTCCTAAGCATTTTACTGAGATCATTTAAAAAAATTCTAGTAAATACCGAAAAAGCGGTGTTTAAACTTATGAATACCGGTATTACAATTAAATTAAAATACCAGAATTCGGTATCCCGGTATACCGGTAAATCTAGCCAAAATATATTCACTCTTCAGAAAATAAAATAATTAAAAGGATACAAAATATTTAAGCTCAAATTATGGAGTGAAACATTCGTTTTCCATAAGCTCGAATTCATAAATGTACGAAAATGTAAATAAAATTTTAAACTACTAACTGGCAACATTAATTCGTTAAGAGTTCAATTGGGATTAATAAATCTTCAAAATTCTTTGGAAGATAAAGAGATAATAACATTTACTTTATTGATGAATAGTTCAAGAAAAATATTTTTAAATTCTAAAATAAATTCATCATAACGTCGGTTTAATCTAAAAAAAAAATTCTGTAATAATTAGAAAAGTTTGAAGAAATATAGGAGAGTTGAAGTGACGAAAGAATATATCCTATTTAATTTAAATAATTTAAAACGTTCAAAACGGCAGAGGAAAAAGGATGACATAGTTGAAATTTGTTCGCGCGTGAATGCAGCATTAAACTTGCATGAAATTAGATAGGATAGATTTTCTCCGGTATCAAAAGAGTGAAGATAAAATGACATGATGTCGTCCGTAGGGAAAATAGAGACTATATTTTCTCATTTTCTCATTAATGATGATACAAGCTTGCTACACGTCCATATGATCGTGTTCTAGGTAGATATGTGTGTAAATGAATACATAAACGTATCTAGGTACACATAAAAGACAAGTTTGCACGTATAATGTCAGTGATTGTGTTTGCGAGTGAACAGCCAGAATATCCCGAAATATATCCCGAACTAACGAGCAGAACAGACTACCGATAACAGCTGACTGTGACCCGGGGATCCTAGCGTCATCCCGAAACACACTCACGTATCCCTCTCTAGAGATATGTCTCACTATACATACATAACAACAATCTTATTCTCGACTCATCTACTCGATAAAATAGCAAATAAAAAAGAAAAAAGAAAAAAAAGAAAACGCGCTCAACATTACAATGCCTTCTAATTATTTCACATCCGTTTCGCAGAGTAGAAGAATTTACGACAGAGTCCAAAAATATCGATGCATCATTTTTATTTCGGCCCATTATTAAACCATTTATCATTGGAAGTGAACGCGATCAAATCCATTTGAAAGTAAATGGATTGAAAATAAATAATTTTAATATGATCTCGAATTGAAAGAATTGTAATATATGCGGAGCAAATCACTTATTCAATATAGATAGCACTCTTTGAATATATACGGCATACTTGTATGTTCATGTTGTAATCACGCAGATTGTGGAGCACACATGTGGCAGTTAAGTTAAAAATAATCAAATGATAAACTTTACACACATTATCTGAGCATCAATTTATTATGAGGTATCTCACAGGTGATTCATTTACGTAAAAGAAAGAAAAAATATTTCAAGCTTTCGTGGAGAGTACGTAGAGTTACGTAGAATGTATGTGTACATTTCCACACACTCCGTCAATCACGTGAAATGTAAAGAAACATCTAAAAATTTTCCTTTTCTATATAGAAAAAATTGAAACAAACTAAAAAAAAAATTGTCGTAAATTTATGATTTTTGGTTCTCTTTATCATTTAATCTTAAATTTATAACAACTCTAAAGCTCAAGTCCGTCTTTTATCGGACGAATTCTTCAAGATCAAAGTATTCCTAGTTCTTTTTTAACATGATAGATATGTTCCTAAAAAAGAGAAGTATTCCGCGCTTACACAAAAATTCATGTTAATACAAAGCAATTCGTGTAAAAAGGACTTTTCTCTGTTTGACTCGTGTTAAATCAAATTCGTGTGAAGAAAAACATGTAGAAAGAGAATTAGGTGTATCTGAATTACTAGAATAAATGATTAATTAAACAAAAGATGTGATATTAAAGATAATTTTGAGGAAATGATTCATTTTTGAAAAAGTTTAAATACAATAAAATTTTAACGAATAGATGAAAATGGTTTTTCAAAATTCTTAACTTGATCAAAGCTTAATTTAGTGATTTTTTCACCGTCATTAATTTCCAAAATAATTAAGTTAAAATTATATATGTGTGCTTATGGACGCACGTAAAGTAAAACTTCTTTGTAAAAATTTAGTTTTTTTCCGGGAAATAAGTTTCAATCGTTATTGTTATAAAATTAGAGATCTTAACAGAATCGTAATAATTATAAAATACTAGTAGCTACCGGAAAAATATTCACAGCCAATGCTGAATATAACTGAAAAACGACAAAAATTGACAACTGTATGAAATCAAAATAATAGTTGAAACAAATGACAACAATCAGTAAGTTCAAATTTGTGAAAATAATTATTATATTTGATTTTCACTCAAATATTTAATACTAATTTGACTTTTTTGCAAATTTCAAAGTTTGAACGAATAGTTAATTCTTTCATAGGAAACGGAAAACTAATTTACAAAATTTTGAACATAAAAGTTATTTTTTTAAAATTTATGTTTACTGTTCGCTTTATAACTACTTAAGTCTTTTAACGACTCTAGGATTAGTGAAATCCGTTATCGAGCCTACTACTTACCAGTTTTGGAGCGGTCACCTAGACCACTCGGCCACCAGGTTCAGAAGTTACGTTTGGTTTTACGAAAAAACACATACATTATCTCACGTAGTTGGCTTGGATTATATATTACGTAAAAGTTACCTGTTGATGCACATGCGTAGTTGTTTCTAGTGTGGCTTTTCGTTTACTGTTCATTTCGCTATTTAATATATACAGTGAACGTAACAGCCCAAACAAATTTTCGTAACAGACTTCCGATACAAAATTTGTAACAACATTTATTTTTTTTACTTTCATAGTGCGCCTAAAGAAATAAAAACTTTAAAAAAAAAACGAACGTTCTAAACAAAACAGAAAAAAGCTCCATTAGGAAATACTTCAAATCCAAAATTTATAAAATAAATAGATGGCCATTCGCTCACAACAAACAATTAAGATGAAAGAATTCAAATTTATTCATTTTAATAACTCTTTATTTTCCTCTTTATACTCTTTATTTTATTATAATCCTATGAATTAATATTAACTAGAAATTTTCATAAAATGGATGAAAAATTAAATCTTCTATAATTTCATATTTCCTTTAAACGAAATAAAATAGGATTAAGTACAAATTTTCTGATCCTCGTATAAGCTTTGACATTTAATATTTTCATGGTATACATGATGTTCAATGGATACAGTTTTCACAAAAAATCAATAATCTTTTCGTTTTTAACCCTGTGATTCAATATTTTCATCATTTCAACCCTAATATTTCTGAAAAATTTACATTTTTGCAATTTGTAAGCTAACTAACTAATAAATATTGGTGTTTTTTGTCGTTCAATAGTTCTGGAAAAAAATTATCGCTCCCATAAAACACCAAAACAAAAACTATGTGTATATAATTATTTATAACACAATTTGATTTCATGTAAGTATTAGATGTCAATGTGAGAAATTATACAGAAAAAAAGTTATTAGAAGTAAGTTTTGTTAAAGTAGCACAATGTTACCAATTTTATTGGGTAAAAATATGAATTGGCGAGCGAAGTGAGCAGAGGGCAGAAACGTCTTGTATTTTATACGAACAATTTTTTTTCCTTTTAATGTTCTGTTAATAAAAATTCTCTCATGTTTCTTTTTATTTCGAAATTTAATGTTTTCTTTAAGTTTATACATAGCACCATAGAAAAATCAACCTTACTGAGGCTACGTCGAAATTAATTGGAAAAAACATTAAATATTTTGTAATTTTTTATATTTTTCTCTATATTATTTTAACAAAATCAAATACTTAGTAAGTTTAGTACATTTAACAATATACAAAATGTGGTTTTATTCCGTTACTTTATACTATGATTTTTGAGTTTTATTGACTTAGAAATATCAAATATATCAGATATCAAATAAGATGCCATGAAATAATTAAATTTATTATTTACTTATTTGAAATAAATAAGTTAACATCAAAGCAGTGAGGCCATAAAGCACAAACTTAGTTAAAGTGTATAATAAATAGGCAAAATGATGGTACAAAAAGTCTTGGTACAGGGATACCTTTACAGTGGAATCTTTAATGTATCACTATAGAGATTGAAAAAGCTTTACCTTAAATATAAAGAACTGTTCCGAGTGGGAACCTTACGTCCCCTAAAAGTTCACAAAAGCTTGATTCAAAAGTTCAAGATTTGTAGCAAGAAAATATTTTTATATGCTACTAAATGATCTGAAATGTTTGCCTACTATTAAAGTATAAGTATAAGCCAGAACTATGTAGAGATGTGCTGGCACATCTCAATAGGACATATAATGTATGTATATTAACTTTCGATAGTTATGCATTTTCTATAAAATCATAACATTAACGTACAACTTGGTAACGCTGCATAACATGAAACAAAGCGCTTTAGTAATTGGCATGTTATTGTAAAGCTTCGGTATAATTTTTACAATATATTCAACATTTAATAAAATTGTTTGTGTATAAAATTGTCTGTTTCAAAAAAATAATTTTATTATAATTATAATTATTATATAATGTTATATAGTCCTGTAGTGAGTGGAACATTGTTTTGTATCTTAATACTAAATTTCATTAAAATCGTTTAATCCATTCTTTAATGGAATGAAGACATACAAACAAACATTTTTTTTTTTAAATTAGTAAATTTAAAAAAATATTAAAAATAAGAACTTTGTTAAGTATTTTGTTATATAACCTTGTCTCACTTGAGAATTTTCATAATTCTGCTATCAAGTTGAAATATTAAAAATAAGCATTAAGTAAAAAGTTTTGCAGTATGTAAACTGTAATATCTGACGTCTACAGGGATTTGTTAACCATATAATTTTTTTTTAAAAATTCACTTTTCTTCACTTTATCATACGGTTGTTTTATAAGCAGCAAATTGTTAGTCACCATACGTACATATATCCGTTCTCTAAGTTATTCGCACAAAAGTAAATGTCAATGCAATAAAAAATTTGGGAAAAATCGATAGTGCCAAAACACGGAATTGGTCCCAGCGTGTAAATAAAATAAAAAAAATGCAAACTTTATAGCTTCACAAACCATAAACAAAGCCTTTTTTTGACTTACTACAATCTAAAATTACTGCAACATTATTATTTTATCCTTTGATAGTCCGAAATTAAACTGTTAGGTTAATGAAAATTTAATGAATATAATTTTCAGTTTTATCAAGGTAGGTTTGTATGTTGATAATATCAATATGAAAATGCGTCTGCCATTTAATAACGACTAAACTAATGAACCAATTTTAACGAAATGAATATTGATTAAATTTGAACTTTAAATAATGATCATAGAATACAATTTTTTACAAGAAAAAAAAGAAGGTAAATATCATTATTGATATTCTTAATAATTTATTGGTAGTAAAATAACCGTTAAAAGTATTCCATGTTTAAGGGCAATTTTTCGAAGCTCAACATTAAGTACTGAACTGACAACTCTTTTTTTTACCAACGAATTTAATCTAATGATTTTAATCGAATTTAATTAATAATTTTTAATTTCAATAACATTGATATATAAACTAATCCTTTTAATATTTTGAATGTTAGAAAAAAAGTACCTAGATATACAATACACATATGTATATCTGTATCATCTATCGGGATTGAATCCTAATATCCCGAATACCAGTATTTTGAGCCATTTGTACAACTTTGTAATACCGATGTTCTTAAGTTTCACTTCCGTTTTTTTGGTATTTACAAAAAAATTTTTAAATTGTCTCCAGTATATGTTCAAAGGACACCGACGTAGCAAAATAGTATACGTTTTTGTTTTTATGTCTCCCAACAGGCGAAATTAATTTGATTATGAATACAAAAATTAGAATTGAAAAATATCTAACAGCATTTATATAATTATAACGAATTTAAAAAGGAAAATTAAAAAGAATAAAAGAAATTAACCGCTACAAATTTAATCAAATTTATAATAAAACTCACAAACCTATCTACATTTATAAGATTGCAGAAGGTTATCGAAGATAATGATGACACTAATGTCGGTAGAGAAAAGGAATTTTTATTTAAATAAAAATTAGATTTAGCAACAATTCACAATATTTCAACAAACGAAAATACAATATAAAAGTCAGCAATATCCAAAACCATTTGATGAGAAACCGATTTATTTTAAGATGAAGAATTTAAAGGTAAATACTTAGAAAAAGAAAATCACGCATTGCTAACATTACCATTAATTAGCGCAAATGCTGAAGATACTGCTTTCGAAAGCTGATAATTTTTGCACAAAATTACATTGCAAGCTTAATGGCAGAACAATTTAATAAATTATTAACTATTAATAAAAATTATATGTTTTAAAATCTCATTGCAAAAATTTGTAACAATACCACATACTCAAAAATATAGGTTAATAAGGAACCATCCATAAATAACGTTACACATTCAGGGGAGAAGAAATTCAACGAAATGTGACAAAGGTTAGCGGATATTTAAATTTATGGGGATTTATGTGTCACATGTTAAAATTTAAAATATTTGCTTTATTTAAAAAAAAAAACGTATGCCGTCACACAAAAAGAGAAGGGGTTTAAAAAAAGTGACCACTTGTGATAAGGATAAAGAAGGGGCTATAAAATTGTACAATTTGTGTGACATTATTTATGGATGGCCCCTAAAAAATACAAAACATAGTAAACAAATCTTCTTAACCGGTGTTTTGACTTCTGTAGAGCGTGAGTCCTAGTAGTGGGTATTCATTGATTAGAGGTGATTCCTGATTCAAGTAGGTACTAGGAACACAAAAGTTTTTCTAGAACGAAGTACAGAGAAATTCTCAAGAAAGACGACCAGAAAAAGAATAATGCAATCTCCTCTCCCTCCTTATGATTCGTAATCGTCATGACGATGCATGGCTTCAATGCAAATATTACGTGATTACAATTTTAGCAAATTTTATAGTTCACGGCTGTATTTCCCAAACTATAGGGGGCAACCAGTGATCAATGCGATACTATTCATTTTTTTATTTAAATAAATAAAATGTTCCTTATTCCTTTACTTTTTTGTGATTCTCTTTGTACTGATATAATTTATAAGTTACAAATGGTTTTTATGATATTTAATTTATCCAATAAAACTGGCAAATACAACAAAGAAAGCCCCCGTGTTTTCTTTCTAAAATTCCTACTACCTGCCAGTATTGAAACCGGTATTCTAGTATAAAGATCTAAAAAACAAATACCGGTATTGAACTTTTGGTCCGATAATGCAATCCCTAATCACTGTTGGTTATTATATTTTGATGTACAGAACTATTTAAATTTTAAGTTCTATGTAAATAAAAAAGTATTTATTACTTTATTTAATTTAATTATTAAAATGTAACGCGTTTAAAGAAGAAACTAAATATTAGTTGATAAATAAAATCTAATATTTAAAATATAAATTGAATCTTTCAAATACATCTTAAGTTGGTTAGATAAAGATACATATATATACTTTTGCACAAGTACTTTTGAGGAGTTTGCAATTTTTTATTATAGTAAGATAAATTTAAATTATTCATATACTCCACATCAGTAGGTATTCATCAAATTTAAATAACATTTATTGTTCTCGACAAATTATTATGTCACGCAGACGAAGTCGTGAGTATCAGCTTGTAATTCAATGTATATGGAGAATAAGTTAGTCATTTAATTTTCAAGTACACATAACGTAATTAACTGTAAATAAATTATGAATATTATAACTCACATAAATAGCAAAGTTTGCACGTACTTTCGCATGCGAAAGCTTCTTAAATTAATATGGAAACATATAGCCTTACACATTTACAAATCTCTTAAAATATTCACACGTGTTTCTCATATAATTTTATTTCGTTGTTGTTAAATATTTAAATTTATCATTTTCACACGTAAATATTAATTAATTAATATAAATAACACTTGCTTAAACTCAAAGGAAAGTATTTAAAATATTTTGGATATAATTAATTAATCTCCTATTGAGAGATTCCGTTTCGTTTCCGATAAAAAAGTATTTGATGTAGCAGGTGGATAAAAGTAAAGAGGAAATTAAACTATAGACTCACTTTAATGTTTATAAGTAAATAATGATCAAAAACTTTAAATTTTTGGCCATCAACATAGATATTCTCTTCCTCAATTAAATAATAACAATAACATTTTACTAATTTTATGTTGAAAACAAAAAGTTAACATATTCTAGGGGAATAAGCATGATAAATCGGTTCCGGAAAAATATGTTGATGATACTTAGGAATATAAGGTATGTAGGACGTAGGTACCAAGATACTACTGCACTTCTGGAAGTATCAGATACCTCAATTTTTTAAAAACATGATAATATGTGAAAAACAATCGGTTTCGTTAATTTTGGGAATTTTTTCTTCTATTTTCATATATTATTATTTTTCTCAAAAGTCAATTGAGATAGATGTCTGAAACTTTCAGGATTGTAGTATATTATTAGTGTCTGCATACCTTCTAAGTGTAATTAAAATATCTTTTCAGGGTCGATTTCCTATACTTATACCTCTAGGGCTGCATTTCCCAACCATTATTAACGGTGGAGCCCTAGGTATGTTAACGATGGTCATCAAGGATCACTTTAAATGTTTCACGTTTTTCGTCCTTTCATAATTTCACTTCTAAAATGTATTTTCTCGGTATACCCTTGAGACATGCTCGTGAATTCAAGGTTAGGAATTATTGCTCTAGTGCTTTTATTCTATTAATCTTTATATTTATAAAGTACAACGTCCCTTTCTGTCTATCTCAATCAATTGAAATCTGCTGATCCGATTAGCCATTTTTTTTTAGTTTGTATGATAGATAAATTATTTTCCTTGGTTTTAGGATATCTACCTTTAGTTTCGATAGTAAAGACAAAACAATAGCGACCACAACTTTTACCGAAAAATGTCTAGAATTTTCGATTGAAAATGCTAACTTTTTATATTTTTTCTTCGACCAACCAATAAAGCTAAAATCGTTAATTTAGTAATACAAATAGAAGTACCAATGCCTTAACTCACTATGGTAACATTTTTATTTTCAGGTTTTGACCATAAGAGGTGGCATAAGAGGTTAAAATGTTATTTTTCCAAATTTTCTCAAGAATAAATCCATAACATAGATATTTTCCCAAAGTGGATATTATTTGAAAATGATACTTTGAGTCAAATTATATTTTTCCGCTGACTTTGAATAATTATACTGTTTATACTATGCATAAAATACAAAGTGGTCTTATTTATGTAATATAATTTACAAAATTAAACTATAAACGTAAATTTGAACAAAAGTTTAACAAATATATTTTTGACGTATTGCTCAGATACGTTTTTCGATTACTAAGCAATCTTCTTCAGTATCAAGTAGTATTGGATCGCTCCGTAACTCAATAATGAGATAGTTACGGAGTGATTCAATACCATTCAATACTATTTGATGACCATTGAGGAGCATTGCTTGGCAATCGAAAACGTATCAGGGCAATACGTCAACAATACATTTATTGTTATATAGATTGTAATATTGTTATATTATTACTATAGTGTACTTTTGAAAATTATTTTACATAAATAAAACCACAATATTATATTATATAACCACAATATTATCAAAATTGTTTATTAAAACAAAATATCCATACTTCAGTAAAACGAAGACTATTGATGTGATGATTCAAAATACTGATTATAATTATAATGATCAATACAATAATGTACAATAGTTATACAACAAAGGTTGGCTTACTTTGCCCAAACACAACTGGGAATGACTATTAAATCAAGACAACAGTTTTTGTGTTATTTGCATAATTTGATAAAAGTATTGAAATAATCAGTTAACTATAACAACAACTTCACTAAAAATTTATTATTCTCGTCAAAATCAATAGTTTTTAATATAGATTGTGTTGCATTACTTGTGTACAGAATAAGAAAATATTTAAAAACAATTCTGCAAAATTAATGAGTTTATTTCCATAGGTTTTAAATAATATAACTTGCTGCAAAAAATGTTACAGTTTTATTGTGTCGTTATGTACTTTATAGATAATAGAATTATAAGTACGTACAATTATTAATACGATTAGCCATATAAGAGAATTAATTGTTGGAAACGAGCATTATTTTTAATTACGGAAGTAAATTAGAGTAATTATTAAGTGTAGGTGTTTTTCGAATTTTTTTAAACCTAATCAATAACTTTGAAGATGTATTATCGTGTTATGCTGGCAAACCGCAGGTTTTGGTAAGATTTATATATAATACAACAATAACAGTATAGTTTTTAATCGTATAAAATATTATTCATGACAGAAACATTATAGTTTGATGAGACGTAGAAAAAATAGGATCTTGAAAATGTAAGAAAACCATTTAAAATTTAGAAGTAATTTAATTGGTTTATTAGAGTCAAACTTGTAAAGTGTACTAAGCTTATTGGGGTCGGTATTCTTTTCAATTGTGTTGAACAATATATTGGAATTACATTTTAAATTGTTGAAAAGCTTAGTTACATTTCTGCTTCTCTGCAGTTTGCTTCACATTTAGCTTTACACAATATGCTAGAGTGCAATAAACCAAGTATTTAATATCAATTTGATTCAATTAAGGCTTCGGAAAGCTCACACAATATAAAACTTATTAAAAGCTCACAAGTATAGGTTGAATAGAAGAGCAAATAATATTATATCTCTCGTCTATTTCGTTACGTTCTTTTTTATTACACTTTCTGATGAATATTTGTTTATTTCAGCAATGAAAAGAACTTCAGAATATTTTTTTTTCTTATCATATTTTACAAATTGAAGTTGAGGCACTATAGATGATTTCTATTCAAATGTAATGAATCTTATTAAATATGTGTAAGGAGTACTTTATAAACTTTAAAGGTTTTGATTATGTTTGAATATCGAATGAATAAGCACTCGATAAAAACAACTTTACGAAATTCTTTCACTTAATACTTGTAATAATCGATTTCTTAGTTATTTGAAAACCAAAAAAAACTTAAAAAATCATACTTGTAGATTTTAATGAAAGTAAATTGGTCACATAAAAATTTTCTTTTAAAATTACTTAAATCAACCGAAACAATATAGTATATTGTGAAACACAAGAGAATACATTTCTTTGTTTTGGTAGGTATACTCCTAGTAAACCGTAAGATCAAACAAAATTTTACAAAATATTATATTAATAATATGCATTCCTAGGGGCAGCGCACGGGTCTGAGGTACTTTTGTTCAAAGTTGAGCGAAAAATACTTTAAAGAAATTGAACCAAAAATTTTCAACAAAGTGTTACTGTTAAGTACATTTTAATTTCTATTATAAGGGATTGGAATTTAGTAAACAATTTTAACATAAAATAATGGTGTATAATAAAAGGACAATTTTATTAATTTTTCCACGATTGAAACGTGGCTTATTATTAAAGGTACTACTATTTTAAATACCCAAACTAAATGTTTGGAAACTAAGATAGTAAAAAAGATAATAAGCATCAGTTAAATAGTTTCAAAATTACTAAATATTTTGAGGAGACTACACGTCCCCATCGTTAATTTTTTCTTATAATTAAGTAGTATTGTGAAAAAAAACAATCAACTACAGAAATGAATAACAAGAGCAGTATGAAAAGTTAATATTTGTTACTGTATACATTAACGGTTATTTATACATAAAAAATATATATCCCTTGCAATATTAAGTAGTGCATAAGTTCCTAGGGTTCCTGAGCCGAATGCAGCATCGACAACGCAGATTCTGAGTATAATATAAATTACTATACGGTGGTGTAAAGAAACTATGTAAAATGGGGAAAGAATTTCACCATTCATAAGATTGCAGCCATTGAGTTGAACAATAGAGCCGTTGTTCCATAAGCCCAATGTTAATTTTGAGGTTCGTCAAGTCGTCGACCCTTTTTCACTTAATTATGTATAAATATTTTACCATGTGAATAAGTGTAATACTTCTACAAAATAGGCTTAGGACAGAGCCCGTGTAAAAGAAAGAAAAAAATGGGAAGCCGATGACTTCAATTTTTCAATTTATGGTTGAGAAGTTCACGACCAAGCTGACTCTAATGTACCACTCAGTGACTAGTAGCATAGAACAAAAAAATATTATTTTTAATATTGATAACCAAACTCCCGAACCAATAAAACTGACTAATTTTGAGTCGGCGCCAAGTATTAAACATACAAATTAATGATTTAAAGCTTAAAAGAATAAAAGATGAACCTACAGTACGGTGCGATTGGTGAGCGAAACCTAGTGCAAGTATTGTATTTTATTTTTTTTGAGTATTTCGACTCAAAATTTATTAGGTTTCATTGATTTAGAAGCTTGGTTATCAAGATTAAAAAGTTTTTTTTTTATTTTTTGCTTTAAAGGGAACCTTTTTCATCCGTTATATTTTTGGTTAAAAAAATTTTATTCTTCAATTTTTAGTTACTATCTTCTTAATTACTGTACATGTGAGTGTGTACAATATGTGTTTTACCAGATTTTTCGATGAATTCAATTAGGGCGTTTCGGTAATCCTTTAATCTAACTCTTTGCATTAAAGCATTGAGAATATCCATTAGTCCAAAAAACTTTATTTCTGATTTTTCGGAAAATACTTTCCTTAATTTTTCGGTCGTTGAAAAATATTTGGTCTATCTCAATTTATTATAGTGTCGCTTGGAATAAGCTTTAAATTTTGATAAGCCATTTGGATAAGGAAAATTCTACATAATTTTTCCGAATTTTTCGAATAATATAGTTTTTTATAATTTTTCTTTGATTGCCTGTTCAAATGCATACATTTATTCAAACTGTATTGCATTCGATTGCCTATAATCATTTAAGGTTATTTAAAGTAATTTATCAAATATTAAGTTTTGGATTTTTTTGGTTTCCGGAAAATTTAACCCGATTTTTGAAGGTAGACATAAGACATACATACTGGAAGTATTATAGTTTATCTTAACATTGCATTTCGTTATTTCTCTCAGCGAAAGCAGTGAAATAAATCACCAATTCATTCAAGCGAAGTTTTTTTCTATTTTCCAGAAGACTTGCGAAGGTTCAGGAAATTTTCTCTTAGAAAATTATTTATAACATAAGACAAAACCCATTTATCAAAACAATGCTTCGAAAATGAGCGTGTGTAATGATGAAATTCTTTTATCCGTATTAATGGTTTTGCATGATTTTCCGAAGCTGAGATTTTTTTAATTGCCGCCTTTAACTACCAAGATCAAACAATAACTGCCAAGGTCTTTAGTGGCTCTAGGCTTAATCAAAATCCGTAAATCGAGAAATATCGAAAATAGTTTGTTGGTGACGAGAATTAAGAACGACTTAATTGAACTGGATACGACGGATGTTATTCCAAATTAAGATTACAAACTATTATTCCACGACTATTTTTGTCCTTTAGATGATAGTCTAAATTTCATAATTTAAATAGAACCAACCCCAATAAAAATACCCTGTTAAATAAAAAAAAGGATTATTTAAACCAGGTTATCCTATGAATAACGCTGACTTTGAATTCATACAAAAATATACATGTCAAACTGAAAATCTCTTTTCATTATTGGTTAAAAATATAATTTTATTGTTATAATTAGTTTACTAATAAGTTTTATAAGTTTACACTATACAACTTTACGATAAATTATTCTCAAAAGTTGGGTTAAATCTGTGGGATGAACTATTACAAACTTACGACAATTAATCAACACTCATTTTAATCTAATGAAGTCAGAAAATAAGTGACGAAAATTTGAAAATTGTTTGATTGCTCTGCATAACTTGTTTCAATTTTTCAAATAACTTTTTTCAATAATTATCTATATATTTCTTTATAATACTGTATCACATTGATTAAAAAGAAAGTAAGAAGTTTAACGTTTTTGAACCAGGAAAATATTCAATTCAATCCAAGCCCCATTCCTTGATAAACGAGAATATAACACTTGTGACCTTCACTGGCGACTCTGCGTTACTGGCCGTCCACAATTGTCCTAGAATAGCCCATAAAACGGTCTAAAGCGCGCTATGAATCGGAAAGGGGAGAATCCTGTCAATGAAACCAAGTCAGTCCATACGACATTCATCACAAGGAAAGAAACTTATCCTCCAATTTCTCCAAAAGGCCACGGAGCAATACCTCAGGCTACGAAGGTTAAGTGCCTTGGAATACATCTGAATAGATGCCTCACTAGGTCCAAGCATACGGAAGCTAAGTATTTAAAGTTCATACTAAAGCTCATCTAGACATATGGGATACGTGGTCTAGATCCAGTGCTTTCAGTCGAAAACCCTGAGCTTAGTCACTGACACCCTTAGATACGTAACTAACCATGGTATAAACAATAATCTCAAAGTGGCTACAGTAAAGAGTAAGATAGCCAGATACCTGTCAAAATACCTGTAAAGACTGGAAGAACACCTTAACTTTCTGGCTATCAATCTTCTAAACAATTGGGGTCAACATCAAAGCCTAAATCACGTTTTATTTCTGAACTTACCATTCAGAAACCCTTTAACACCTTAAAGTACCTTACTTAGGAGGTGCGGTATTCCACCACTTGTTTTTTTCATCCGATTCGCTTAGTGGTCAGAGAACAGATTGCGAATAGATGTCATGAAAAAAAATTTCAAAAAATAATAGCTAAATATTGCTTCAACTTATAATTAGATTTGAACTTACTCAATCGCGAGTGCATTACCTTTATTTTTTGGATAAATAATGATAATTTTTATTGCTTCAATAACTCAGATAGGTATGTATTACTAAAATAGATTGTTTGAAGTTAGTGTTGACAAAAAGATACAGAGCATAGTGTTTTAAATATTTCAACAAGCGAATTTATTTTCTTCTTTCTACGCTCAAGTGGAATTTCGTATGTATCTTATTCCAAATGTGAACCTATTTACTTACTTCACAAAAATAAAGTCATTACTTAAACGTTTTTAAAAACAAATTAAATTTTTCCTTTTTTTTCGGTGGAAAATATTAAGCAAAACGAGTAGTTAGACTTAAGTCGAATAGTAGCGACCTGAGACGAATAAAATAAATAAATAAAAGCTCTGTCATATATTTGAAAATGAAAAAGAATTCGTTTTCGTAACATTGAAAAGTCGGAATGGCCTAGATACAGAAGAAACGGACAAAATTATGTAGCACCAATTCTACATGCTGCAGTTTCAATCTTAAAAATGGAACAAAACGATGCTTTGAAAATTTATTTCTCTATTTTTTGCTTTAATAAAAAAAAAAAATAACGAAAACGTTTGATTTTAAAACAAAATCGTTTAAAATCCCATTAAAAATTGAAAATGTGTGTCTCTTAACAACAAAATGCTTAAAATAAATTTATTTAAGTCTTACAAAATGTTTGTGAATATTCTCAATAATATTATTTTTAGATTTAGGTACTTGATTACAGAAAAAGCTATCTGTTTAACTGTCCATTTGTCCGTCAATATTGATCATTTTATAAAAATATTTTGCATACTATTCACAGTTAATATTCGCTCAAAAAATATACATACATACATACTTACTACATTCCTACTTTCAATATAAATTTATTTCTCCCATTCAATGTCTTCGTGAAAATCTCAAAACCTTGAACATTTCATACCAAGAATACGTGGCACGCTTAATCGAGTGGAACATAAAAATTAAATCAACCCTTAATTTTATCATATGAAAGGCATAAATTATTTTGATTATTCTAATAGCAAGTTTAATTAAGCAAATGGAAGGGTTATTCATTTCACTATGGTCAACCTTATCGAAGTGATAAATCATCCATTATTATAATCAACTTATTGTTTTTTTCTTTATTAATATTTGCAAATTTATACGTGGAAGAGACGTTAATATGTACGTAATTATGTCATCAAGGTTAAAGAAGAAGTAAATGTCCTTCAATTTGTAAGTGGAATGTTTTCTCTGTTTTGAGAGAAAATTATGAGAGAAAATCAGGACAGGATAAATAGTCATTTTAAGCAGATCCAGTAAATTGTTTTGAACCTGAGTGGATAATTCACCAAAAAAAAGGATAATTCGTCATGGAATTTCATTCTTCTTGAAGAATACCGTTTGTTAAAACTTAATTAAACCAACCTAATTAACACTAGGGATGTGAAATTGAGGAGAAGAAAATCGATTTTCATTCTTCAATAATAATCCACTTGGGAAAATCAATTTTTTCTTATTAATGGAAAAAAAAAATTTTTGTCGTTATATGTTACGGAAAGTGTGATGAATGGAAAATTACTAATAATAATCTATCATTATTAATAGCTACCAAAAGTTGGGGAAAAATTTAATACTTTTACTACTTTGGTTCTTCTTACCGCTCTGAACTCCTATCTAGACTCAAGAGGATTGCGAATGTAAAAATCAATTAGTAAATATTAAATATTTAGTAATATTAAAATCGATTGGTAAAATCGATTCATAAATGAATTCGTACAAGAAATACTCGATTTTTCACATAATGGATTATTTTTTCACATCCCTAACTAACATACTTTAAATGCCAGTCCAAGTTTAAAGAGATCTGAATTTTCAATCTTGGATAACGACAGTTTTTGTAAAAAATCTTTAAAAATATAAGCCTACAAAAATTAACAGCACTTATTAAATAAATCGCAATTATTTTGTCCATTAAGATTCAAAAATATTCTATAATATACTGTTGTTAATTACTTGTTAATGTTTTTAATACTATATATTAAGCCTGTATAGACCAGTATTTGTATTCACGAATATATGGTATACCATATTCTTAAGATAAGTATTTAACAGATAAAAAAATCTATTAGGCAAATCCTCCATATATCAGTATTCTTAAATGAAAATAGGCATGTTTATTTTATTCTTCGGATAAAATTTATTTTGAAAAGTAAATTTCACTACGTAGATGTGAAAAAATCGAGCCTAAGGCATATAAAAAACAAATCAAGAAATAATAATAAACCGTTCTTCTCACGAAACTGGAATCTAACACCTTGCTGTTTCAAAGTGGTCACCTTGACCACTCGTCCATAATTAGGCTTTTTATTTAGGAAATTGTTTTTGTTTTATAACATTATTTTATTTTTATTTTTTGGCCAACATTGGACCACCTCATGTTTTACAATTTCGTTTCTTTTTCTTTCTGTTGACCCATTAATTTTTCACTAATCCACTAATTTATACAAAATGTAATACTATTACAATATGTATAAATACAAATAAAATGTATTTATAACGTATTGTCACATATATGTATTTCGATAGTCAAGCAATTTTCACCAATGGTCATCAAGTAGTTTGGTAGTATACTACTTAATACTAAGCCAACTTCATCAGTGGTCACCTAAGTGGTCATCTAGTCATCAAAACTACTTGATGACCATTGGTGAAGTTTGCTTGGCAATCAGAATACGTGTATGCGGCAATACATCATTAATACATTTTATTCATCGAAATGTTTTCTCGAATGT
Organism: Sisyra terminalis; assembly: GCA_958496175.1. Lineage (NCBI taxonomy): Eukaryota > Metazoa > Arthropoda > Insecta > Neuroptera > Sisyridae > Sisyra > Sisyra terminalis. The sequence goes on from OY292278.1 coordinate 29,749,614, forward strand.
TTTGTGTTCATTTTTTACATAATCATTTTTTAGTTATTAAGAGGAAAGTGCACATAAAAGGATAAAAATCCATTAGCTTATAATTCCGCAACGTTTCGGTCCTATATTTGACCTTCATCAGGCTTTTTAATATACAGTTTGAAGCCTGATGAAGATCAAATAAAGGACCGAAACGTTGCGGATTTAATTATTAGTAAATGGATTTACATCCTTTTATGTCATCTTTCCTGCTAACAATTAAAAAAAAATATATTCATATTTGTACATTTTGAATCTGCTATTTGATGCCACTGGGGAAGTTTGCTTAGCGACCAAAACACGTATGTAGGGCAATATATCATTTTGTTTGAAATTTTATTCAAGTTTATGTTTAGAATTTACTTTTGTAAATTAAATTTCATAAATTAGACCAAAAAATATTTTATATATTGTTCAAACAGTATAAACTGTTCAAAGTCAGCGAAAACATGATGAGGGAGGTTTCTTTTTATAACTAAAAGATAATTAAAAGATGTTTAAGATTACCAATTGGCTTTGTAAATATTGTATTTAAAGACTTAATCAAATACTTTAGCCATTGACTTGAAAATGTTCAAATCCGCCCTGAAGAAGATTAATTATATTTTTGGAGCAATGAAGTTAAAATGATCGTGGAAATTAAAATATCAAATTAATTGTATAGGGTACAGATCACCTTACTTCAGTATTCCGGCAAATATGAAAAATATTTGAAAACTGGACACCTTCACCTTAAACAGGTGGTCAGTAGCATTGTCGAGTAATGTCCGACTGAAACTAGTTTTTACGACCGAAACCGAATTTCGGAATCAGTCTCAGTTTCGACTGAAACCGAAACTTCCATATAAGGTCATTTTTTCGTAGAAAAAAAAGTTATTCATAATTTTTCAGTATTTACTTTTAAATCCTATAGATATTCATTAATCATTTAGTCCCTAATATTTGAGCTAATCATTAACGTAGCATATTATTATCATTTATTATTTCAAAAACATTATTTATGCTTAAGTAAGGGGTTGATTTGAAAGAAAATCACCTAATATTTCTATTTAATATTAGTTACTAATTACATAAAATAATAAAAACAAGTTACAAAAAAAAATACTTTTTACCTAATATGTTTAGGTATACAAAATAGAAAGTAGGGGAGCCTGGGGCGGAACGGTGTACCTAAATTTTAATTACAATTTACTAGAGATTTAAAGAAACAATCTCATTGTTTTGTAATTTATATATTTAATTCATTCTTTACAAATAAAAAAAGGTTTAATTGATTTAAATTAATAATTGATATTAAAAATTTAGGTTTCAAAAATAAATGGAAATTTCCTATTCTGCCCCACCCTCTGGGGCACAGTGAGAAATGAGCCTGGGGCGCAATAGGATACTTGTTATTGGCTTAGTTCGCAGATGAAGACACTGCCATCATCGTGTTTAGCCCAGCATATGCCAAATGTGCCCATTTTTGACAAATATTGCAGGAATACGAGCTTTCATTAGATTTGGAGTTTAAATCCTCACTGTATAAGTAAATTACCTCTGCATCTTCCGACATTTCTTATATATGGACTGTCGGTTGGTTTTCCTTATATATGTAAGCACTATCTGCTAATAAAATAAAAATGTCTATCTGAATGGGAAATAATATCTGAATGGTATATTCCATTCCGCCCCATCCATTGTGCCCCAAAGCACCTTTCCCACAAGCACGACTATTATGATAGGATATATTGGTTATATTTGAATTATCACTGGGCTTTTAGTTAGTCAACAGCAAGGTTTGTAAATTACACATGTTGCTCCATTAGAAAAAAAAATGACGTCATACGAAGAATTTTGAAATTGAATCAGTCTGAAGATATGTACGAATTTCTTCTGGATACGTCACGTATCCATCACGTAGCCACCATGAGGCCACCTTTTATAAACCTTGAGTCAATAGTATGTTTTAACCCACATGTCATGTTAATATTCAAACAAAAAATTGAACATAGGATAATTATCTTAGTGTTACTTTGCAAAAATTAGAATTCGGAAACGTTTATTTCGACTTTTGATAAAAATACAACTGCACTCTTTACTGGCTATAGCCACTTTTTATAATGCAGCGCAGTTAATTGAACATTGAGTATGATTTTTTAACCTTTTGTCATCTGTAACAAGCGCCAATTCCATTTCCCATTCCGTCTCGGTACCTCATTCCGCCCCGTGTTCCCATCTGTATTATATCTTAAAAACAAAATAATTTCTTCCAAATTTTGATCACTTCTCTTTCGAACTGAAAATTTTTAATGATTTGATAGTTATCAGTATTCATAATTAAAGAATCAAATAATAAATGGAAAACAATATGTTTTTACCATTTCTTTCTCACGAAATTAGTTTCGGTTTAGGTCGTAGTTTCGGCTTGACGATAGCCGAAACCGAAACTAAGTTGAAAACTCGTTTTTTGGCCAAAACCAAAACCGAAAGTTTGGTCGGACATTATCGTTGAGTAAAGCAAAACTGAAAGAATGGCATTGAAGGACTTTGGCTTATCTGCGTGTTTACTTATTGGGGATATTGACGAAGTGGTTGAGTTGATAAGAAAGACAACCTGTTAGAGTATTGCAAAACATTGTTTGGCAAACATTAGCGAGGGTGTGTAGGAGGGGCGAAGTTGTATGTACCTTGGCCATGTGTAGATTCCGGAGACTTCAAAGCCGTAGTGCCACGATCCGGAGTAGGCACCCTGGCCTTTGGGGCCCGTGCAGACGCCGTGGCCGTGTGCTTTGCCGTCTTCCCATCCGCCGCAGTATGTTCCGCCGTCGTCGAAGTCGAAGCGACCACCGTTCACGTGGGTTTTGTTGGTGGTCGCGGTGCCGGTGGCTCCGGAGGCAGCCGGCGACACTCCGCTCGACGGCGGCGCCGCCACCGTCGCAGCTGCTGCTGTACTTCCCGGTGGCATTCCGTTAGGACTACTCGCTCCCGACGTCGGTGACGTAGTTGAACTACTTTGCACCGCCGACGTTGCTTGTTGCATATTTTTTTAAATTTATATTTTTTCTCTTGGATGGGATATCAATAAAAAGGGAAGTAAGTTAGAACTTTTTAAATGAATTTGATCTAAGGATTTTTATTATTCATATTAATATTATCCCACACGGTTGCCATTTCTGTATTTAGCACTGACACACACACATACGTATAACTATACACACTTTTGGACACACTTCGAGAAGCAGAGCGCCGTTTGCACCACGTTGGTATTTATACATCAGCTTGATGCCATTTCTGCGGCACATAGAATGGCTCTAGTAGCCCGTCGATTTGGACGCCTGCCGTCGCGACACTGGCCGACCTCTCAGTTTGCCAGTGTCTCTCTCGACGTCGTTAGCGTCGAGTTCGGTTAACATCGGAATTTTCGAATTATACTCGTCATCCGTTCTACAATATTTGTGTATGTACAACCGTACATTTGCATCCGGCTCAAGCTTTACAAATACATTGGCTCATTTGGATGTTCGGAAATTGGAAATAACTTATGGAAGCTCGTTCATCAACTCTATTCAACACCGAAGCAGCTAGCAAATAAAATTAATTTTCCTCAACAGATACCTACACAAAAAGTTATCCTTTTGAAAAAGTTTTCAATGAGACACTTTCTTTCCGTTACATAAACACAATATTTATTGAAAGGAATTTTTCACACATATAGGATTTTCAATTTAATTGGATCCGAAATTCACTTTTCACTTGACTAATCTATACTAATACAAAAAATTCTTACGTCTGTCTGTACATTTCGATTTTTAACCCAACTTTACGGTAAATATTTGTTTCAAGAGGCCCTTATTTCAAATTTAACCCTTTTAAAATTTTTGTCTGTCTGTCTGTCTGTCTGTGTGTCCCGATTTAACTAAAGAACGGAATAACCAAATTTAATGAAATTTGGTATTAAGATACAACACAATTTCCCACACATGTTAGGCTACTTATCATTCCAAAAAATAATAAAGAAAGGTATTCTCTAAGGATGAAACCAAAAATTTTTACTTTAGACAGGAGAGTTATATATCATTGGAAAGGGAATTAAAAGTTAGAAAATAATCTGTAAAAATATTTTTAATTGAACTGATAAAAAGCACAGTAAATTCAATTTAAAGTCTAAAAAATTGTCTCTTTGAAATATAAACGTTTATATATATATATATGTTCCTAATTAAAGAGACGTGGGTTCGAAACTCACTGTAAAAGTAAAACTCACTGTAGTAGTAAAAGTAATAACAATAGTAATAAAACTTAAAGTAATCACGTTTTTAAAACCGTGCATACATAAAATCCTATATTTATATACCTTCTCTGACTGATGAAATTTTAATATTTGATGTATTCCTTATAAGAAGTAGACATCTGGTAAGAATTTTTTTTGAAAATTCCTACCCTAAAAGAGTAAAAAGGGTGACTAAGTTTGTATGAGAAAATATCGAGTTAATCAACAATCGAAATTTTGAATTTAATAAGTGTAATTAATAAATAAATGGATAATTAGTTAATAATAAGTGTCTGTTTTTGTTAAAACATTTTAATAACAGCATTTTAAATAACGTCATTTCACTTAATTAGTATGAAAGTTTATGTAGTAGGTACAATTATCAAATACCAAACATGCGGTTTTTAATTTTTGTGTTTTTCGACAATCAAACTTTTTAAAATCAAATTTTTATGAACCAATGATTGTGACCTGGAACAATTATTTATTCTGCTGAAAAACATAAAGGGATCAATTTTTTGTCATATATTTCATTATATTAATAAAAATATAAAATATTCCAAACTAACTTTTCTTCGGTATTTAGAACAATTTGAAAACCAGTTATTGTTATGAAAAATAAATAAAATATTCGAATTTACTTCCACGCTTTCTATCTATTTCCAACAATTTTGTATGTACAACGTATGTACAAAATGTGCGAAACCAAATTGCTTTTTAGTCATGATAATCAAAATAAAGAAGGCCACAATTTTTTTCGTTTTACATTGTATTTTCCAAAATAAATAAAACGAAAAAAAATAACGACCTTCTTTATGTTAATTAACATGACTAAAAAGCTATTCGATTTCGCACATTTGGACGTTGTACATACAAAATCGTTGGAAATAGATAGAAAGCGTGGAAGTAAATTCGAATATTTTATTTATTTTTCATAACAATAACTGGTTTTCAAATTGTTCTAATTACCGAAGTTAAGTTAGTTTGGAAGATTTTATATTTTAATTAATATAATGAAATATATGACAAAAAATTGCTACCTTAATGCTTTTCAGCCGAATATATAATTACTCCAGATCACAACCATTGGTTCATAAAAAAAATAGATTTTATAAATTTTGATTGATGAAAAACGAACCAAAATTTAAAATCGCCTATTCGGTATAAGTAGGTACTACATAAGTATTAAACTTTCATACTAATTTAGTGAAATGACGTTATTTAAAATGTTACTAAAATGATATAAAAAACACTTATATTTTATTTCTTAATATAATTTTAGATAAACTTTTTTTATATTAACAACACTTTGATAATTAAATTTAAAATTTCGATTTTTGATTAACTCTACATTATCTCATATTAAACATTTTATTGAGATAGAACCTTTAGTTGCGAATGCGACGGGCAACTACTACTAGAATATAAAATGAGCTAGTAAAGCTTGTGAACGTTATTATGGTTATTATTTTGAGTATTTGCTAATTTTTATTTTTTTTTCAAATCTACTTTTTTATGGAATGCAACTCTCCAGATGTAGTAATACAATCTTCGGGTTTTTCTGAAATTTAAAGTTGGTAACTTTATTTTTTACAAATCCCAAAGGTGTAATGCTAATTCGATGGACGTTTCTTTTTTAGAAATTGTTATATGTACTTTAAAATGACAGAATTGACTTTGAATAGACTTTTTTTGTAAAATTTATATAGAGATTGATTTTTAAGAGATTGGGAACTTATAATTTACAGAAAATTCGAAAAAGGATTTGAAATTTCGGCAGAATAATACATTTTAATTTAATTGCGGTAAAATTTTCGGTTCTTGTGTACTTTAGCACACCCACAATCTGACAATGTTGCATTTTGGACTTTGTTATTAATTTAATTCGCGATTAAATAGGTCCATAATGAAAATTTACCCACAAAAGAGAGAATTATACTATATTAGAATTGAATAAACAAAAATATCGCGAATTGAATTAAAAACAAAGTCGAAAATGCAACATTGCCAGATTGTGGGTGTGCTAAAGTACACTTGAGGCAAATTTTCTTTAGCTAAAACCATGGTACTGAAAAGTATTTACGTGTAAAATTTATATTAAGTTTAAAATTTAGTAAAAGTCGACGCTGTATGCATTGTTACCATGATTTTTTATAATTTCCTACAACACGTCTTAAAATCATATTACATCACCATTGTGAAACTGATGTTAAGCATTAAATTAAATGATCAGTAAGATCAGTAATATAGTCATAAAGGAATGAGTTGCCAACTCCTTTCTACATTCATAAATACTATTTAGTTGAGGAGAACACTATCCGAATAGAAATGGCAAAGGTATAGAGAAATTGGGTACTAAGCATATAAAATCTGTAAAGAATTTCTTCCCTTGTTTAGCTACTACAAGAATCTTTACTTTTCCTAATTTTTCGAAAAGAAGAAAAGTTTAATGAATAATATTATATGTCCTATGACTCAATTTCTTTCTTTTAATTGACAGCCAAAACCTGTTGAAACGCGTTGTAATAAAGAAATTGAGTTATATATTATTATTCATTAATTTATAATTGTGACCCGGAAATAAATAAAATATTTATCAATGTTAAAAATAAAAAAAGTTACTTCTTTTAATTTCTCATATGAGACATTTTGTCAGTTTTGGTTGTTTAATCTTCTATTATTTGCAAAATTCGTAACAAATTGGTAAAGAAATTATTGTTTATAAGCCGTAATTGATAGTTCTTAATTAACTTATTACAAATTCGTAAATAAATTATTGTTTATAAGCCGTAATTGATAGTTCTTAATTAATTTTAGAAATTGATAAAAGTGAACAATTCAAGAAAAATTTAATAACATAAAAACATACATACAAGTATAAGAAGAAAATATATTGAATATTTACTGATTTAAAAAAAGAAAGAACATGCAAAAGTCGGTATTCCACCCTTACTTCGAATTCCGTACATGAAAAAATGTATTGTTCGAGATTATAATGATCACCATTCATGAAATATGTCAGTAATATAAATCATAAGTTTGTATAAATCCTTTTATACTTACACAAGTATTCATTGAATTTCTTATCAAAAAGTAAAATATTGAGTGGAAATATATTTTTTATTACGTAATACTTTCTTTAAGGTGTAAATGTGTGAATGTACACATTCATAGATTATATTAAGTACTTTCATATTCGTATATATAAAATTTCATATATCTTGTGAAATAATAAATGAATAGAAATATTACGTAATTCAAATCATTAAAAAATAACGTATTCCTATCGATAAAAAGGATATTTCAATATATATAATTTAACTTTGTTATAATTGGATACCTTTCGAATATTCTGAAATTTTTTTCATCTTATTAGTGTAGTTGAAATAAGTAAGTGAAGCTATAACTTCTTTATTTAATTAATTTTTTTGAAAAATATATTATCTATTTTTTTATTATTTTAAAGTTTTGTTATCTCAGTTCTTGCCATATCTGCTTAAAAATATTATTCTATATTAAAAAAAAAAACATTTTTTTGTAGTTCTGAAGAATATTTCTTTGTAAGACTAGATACCTTAAAAGCCTTAAAATTTCATAAAAATAAAAAAAAAGTTTCTCAGATGTATCGTTAAATATGAACACTAGAGGACTCGGTGAACTTCGCACAACCTAAAATTGGTTCATGATATTGATAATATTGCCGCATTTTCAATTATTTATATTGGCATAAATAAATTCATACATATACGAAATTATAACAAAGTAAGTGTTTTTTTTTTCAAATGCACATTTTATTTTATATATTTAGATTCATACCTTAGATTAAAACTCATACGCATACAAATATTCATAAAAGCTCACTTATTCATGAGTTTTTTGACATACATAGATATATTTATAAGCCCATTCCTATTTTTGGCTGTTTTTATTCCTCAAAAGTGAATTGTTCTTTTCGTCAGCTCAGTCTTAAGGAGACTAGTCAGGAACTAGTTACTTACTAGGAATGATCCTGTTTTCTTTAGTACTTCAATATATTTGTTTTTTTTTTTTGTTTTTACCATTCATCACTCCAGTACATAGTAAAGGTGACCCACCTTTCTACATAAGCAATGGCGTATTTAGATAATATTTTCTAGTTATACAGTTGTTCTAATGTGATGCAATACATCGATCTTATTTTGCTAATTATTTTTATCTTTTCAATGCTGTGTTAATCATATAAAGTGTTATAATAAATCGCAACATATTTACTAATCAGCAAATCCATCCCAAAATTACAACATATATAAAATCGTTTGTTCTAATCGACTGATGGATTAACGCACAGCCTAAATTGCTAGTCGAAGAGACGTGAAATTTGGAGGATGTATTTTTATGTGATGTAGGTATTCGATAAGAAAGTTTTTGAAAATTGCTCCACTAAAAGGGTGACATAGTTTGTGTGGGATAAAATATGGTTTAATAAACAATAGAAATTTCAAATTTAATATTTTAAAAATCGAATAATTTCTACAATATATTTTTTTTAAACAATACAAGTAACAAAGAAAACTAAAAACTAAAACAATAAAAAAATGTCTAATGACACTTTGTTGGTGATGTTCAAGCCACAGAATACCAGTACAAATCTGTGGACACTTTGGTGTATACGGATGATATGATAAACTATCCTGTGTATTTTCGTAATACTTTTAATCTACCTGATCTTCCATCTCATACACTTATCCCGAAAGTGGGTGCTCCAGTAATGCCACTATGAAATCTCAATCCGCCAAAGTTATAAATGAAATTCGGTTACTCGTTAAATCTTTGCATAAAAATATGATAAAGGTCACTATATTTACTGACTGGGTTCGAAATGAATCAGTGTTTATACCATGAGTACTACTTATACCGTTGGAATATCCTTTCGAGTTTAAAAGTCTGCAACTCCCTTAAGTTGTGTTTCGCCATGGCAATAAATAAAGCACAGGGCCAATCACTGAAAGCAGTAGGAATCAACCTAAGGGGGACCGTTTCCCCATGGCCAGTTTTATGTGGCCTATTCGAGAGTGAGACCACCTAGGGACCTGGTGTTGTTAGAACCTACAGGAAAAACCTGCTCTGTTATAAAAAGGCTATTTAAATTTCAAAAACCTCATTAAAAGTTGTTTAAAGCTATTAAAGGCATTTAAATGTTATGATTTTAAAATGCCCCTAAATGACTTCTTTAATAGGGTGGAATTTCGTATATAAATCGGTACTTTACATAGTACTTCATTATATTAAGATATTTGAATTAAATATTTCTTTATATACTCCATCAAAACAAACCCTGAAATTACGCAGATTATTGAAAATACGCAGATTACGCAGATAGGAAGTATACGAAGATGAAAATCATGAAAATGTTATTGAATTTTTATTCTAAAGAAGTTAGTTAAAAAAGAATTTATATAAAAATGCGACTAAATCCATCTTTATCTTTATCTATATACTAAAAGAAATATTCCAATCATCTTTCAAGTCAAGTTTTTATAATTCGTCCAGCGAAACGGGTGGGTGACGACTCTAGTTATCAAAAGTTATGATTACTATATGTTTGTACGTTAAGATTTTGCATGTTACCTTTGCAATTTTTCATTCAATTTTCTGTTTTAACTAAGATAGTGTCAAACTTTTGCAAAATTTCAAAAGTCAAAAACAATTATTTAATAATTATATGATCTTCCTTCCAATACCTACTTGTAAAAAATAAAGTTTAATTTCTTACATTTACACTGTATCGCTTGGTATTTATATTTTAAAAGCTCACTTAATTTTCATTGCTGTATAGTTAATTTTATACAAGCTTAATCAATATGGATTGTGTCTTTGATTTAAATACTCCGAAAGTTCATTTTTAAGTAATTAAATTGGCATGAATTAAAAATGAATCTTACATTAAGAGAGTATTTGATTAAACTATTAAACTACAATGTATAGATATCTTCCAGTTTAACCAAGTTGATTGTTGGGAATACAAGATTACACAATTACAGACATAATAATACGATCAATCTATGTCCAAGTTTTAATCTCCTCTGTAAATTATGTTCATTGCAGATTGCGGTTTGATTAAATTGAATTAAGATGCTATTAAACAAGGAATTTGACATTAACTCAACAACTATTAATATGTCGTTTCAGCTCATTTTGAAGACCAACATGACTAATGAGCTTAAGACTACTTATTTTTTTTTTTTTTTTGTTTATTCAAAATACTATTTATCGAAATATTACATTGTTTAAAAGTTTTTACCGCAGTATAAAATTAATTATTTCAAATATCAGATTACGCTTATCTAAATGAAATATGTTATCCAATAAGATTTGCTATATTTCAGACTTGCATATTCAGACTTACCAATAGTCGAAAGACCAATAATTCTATCAACTCATTAAGTTTCAAATTAGATACTCATTTTGTATTTTCAATTTCTTTGAGCTAATTACCAGCTTTTCTTTCATACCTACCAATTAATATGAGCTTTAGTTACGAGCTATAGTTATTTGTTATTGTATGTTCGGCTTAGCCATGAGTCCAGCTTATCTATGATAAGATTTTTATTATAAAAATTCATATTATTATTTTTTTTCTCCAGATAATACACGAGTCCGGATTATAGACCAGAATTTAGAGTAATATATTTCTACTGGTCACTAAACTTGGATCTAACAAACTAATATAAGGAACTTACTGAAATCTACATCCTTTTATATCCTTAGGTTAAAATTGTCATATATGAATTCATAATTTCCTGAAATTCAACAATCGAGTAATTGCAGAATGAGTACACATACAAAAACCGTCATTAAAATATAACTATTTCGGTGCAACCGTCTACGAAACAGCACCTAGGTCAACGATTACTGTAATTTCTTTCACTTCTAAACTTCATATCGGCTCGTTTCCCGTACCAACGAAGAAAAAACGGCTCAAGTGTACTTTAACACACCCACAATTTGGCGACGTTGCATTTTGGACGTTGTTTTTTAATTTAATTCGCGATTAAATCGGTTCATAATGAAAATTTAAACACAAAAGAGAGAATTATACCATATTAAAATGGAATTAACAAAAATATCACGAATTAAATTAAAAACAAAGTCGAAAATGCAACGTTGTCAGATTGTGGGTGTGCTAAAGTACACTTGAGCCGAAAAAACGATGCCAGCGTTCATAGTGAGAGGTTCGGTATTACCATTTTTGATACAGAAAAAATGGTTGGAAAAACTAGTTTTGGTTGGACACTAGTCTTATCTTAAAATCAAAATGTTATTTCCCCTCATTCTGCTGAGTTCTCGTATCCCTTCCACAGCATACTTGTACAAAATATATTTTCTCCTCTCAAAGTTGGCATATGGAGCAGAGTTGAATAGTTCTAACAATAGCCACGAGAGGGTGTTGATTTTAAAAAAAGAGTAAGAAAGAAAGTGTAAGTAAGGCAGTTTTATGGCTGGGTTCACTCTAGGTGTGAAGCTCAAAGCTCAAACCATTAAAACTTTTACAAAAGCTAACAATGGAGTGTTAATGGTTTTAAAAAAATATATTGGCTCAAGTGTACTTTAGCACACTCACAATCTGGCAACGTTGCATTTTCGACTTTGTTTTTAATTTAATTCACGATATTTTTGTCAATTTAATTCTAATATGGTATAATTCTCTCTGTTGTTGTTGGTTTTTTTTTAAGTTTTATATTTTTTGTTGCACCTCAATATACTAATGGGTTATATTCGTACAAGCGAATTAATTACTAACTTTATGCTTTTATTTGCATAAATTTCAATAATATAAAAAGAATCAATACAGATTAAAGCATTTCATTGTTATCCATATTTTGTCGTTATTTCCATAATTATTAAAAAGATTAGTGCAAACAAATAAAATAAATTATGTTATATTAAGTTGATAAAAAATTCATCTTAAAAATGCAAGTAGTATAGAACTAGCCGTTTGATGGAAAGTTTACGTATATGATATGAGTTATAAGAAAATTAGGTAGAAGTTTTCTTTGTAAAATTTTAACTTTATTCCCTAATTGATTTTGTGTCCCAAAAGTAGGGCATAGGACATTGAATATAACAATCAAAGTCCTTGAAGACATCGCAAGGGAAGTCTCTTTATTAAGTTCTTAAAGTTTGATACACTTATAAAAGCAAAGGATCGCAACAGTAAACCTACGTTGAGGCTTTTTTCATAAACTATCGATAACACATTTCTACACACTAACAAATAATAGAATATATTATACAACGTAAAATAGTTGTGATCTCATGTGGAAAAATACTGATCATATTTTCGCGATCCGAGAAGTACGTATTTTAATGGTTTACTAATTAGAGAAACACTAACGAACAATCAGTGCTCTATTGATCATTATTTTTCATTACAGTAAATTTTAGAAAAAAAAACGATTATGATAAATTTTGCTTACAATTATGAAAATGTTTCAAATTTTTAGAAATTTTGGGTTGGTCCTTATTTAAAGAAAAAACTAACGAATTATCAATAGTAATGGTATCCACGAATCGATGTAATTGGTTTTTTTGCCTAATTTATTACAATTAATTCTCGAATGGGGTGCATAACGAAACTAATGACCAAGCTGAATAATTGATGTATCAAATTTTCTGTTGCAGGTAACATTTTGATGGAATAAGGATTTTTTATTTTTCCTAACAATACAAGTATTGGATTATTGGCAACACAAATGTAAAGTATATTGCATACTATAATAAACTATAAAAGTAAAGTATATTGCAGTAGCGAAGCGTGGTGAGTACCAAGGAGGTCATGGCGTCGGGCGGCATATTAAACGGGGATTGCATATTGGCATTGATAATTCCATAAAAGATTTCGCTTTGAGAAAAAAACGACATGTACATTTTTAAGTAATTAAAGAGTTTAATGGTATTTGACTTTTTACCAATTTTCTTAGTTAATGATAAATAGGGGGCCGCGAAATTCCGGTCGGCTCCGGGCGGTGAAATATCATGTTACGCCACTGTATAGTAGCGATTGTTAACCTCTTCCATAGTCAGCATCCTTTTAAAATAGAAAAGAAGTTCATACAAACCCAGAAAAATGTGTGCACAATTTTAAATTAAAGAAAGTGTATATAATGGTATTTATTGACACATGTAAGAAGTTATACTACTTCGCAAAAACTAAAAATCTGTTTTTTTTCTGGAAATAAGGTTCTGCGGTTCTTGTTTTATAACTAGAGCTCCTAACAGAATTTGTATCATTATAATTGTAAAATACAAGTAGTTACCCGTCAAATATTCTCAGCCAAAGCTAACACAACTGATAAAAATTGACAATTGAATGAAATCTAAATGAAAATTGAAACAAATAACAACAATCAATTAATACACATTTGAGCCAATTGTTATTATATTTGATTTTCACTCACAAGTATGTTTTAAAGAGATTATTTGTATACTGTCTTTGCTGAAATATAAAGCGACATTTACCTATTGCTATGTTGATTAAAAGTATTTTATTACTATTTTAATAGTTATAAATTCAAAAAACTTAAAGTTAAAGTTAATAAAAAATCATGTGTGTAGTTCACACGCGATAGAAGTGAAACCTTCAAAAGTTTCAATTTCGAGAATAGGATAATTGTTGGGTTTATTTATGATAATATTGATACCAAGTTTAAAATTATTTAACATTTTATTTACAAACATATTATAAATTTTTACAGACTATAAATTTGCATGTTCGATAAACGGTATGAGAGGCTTATGGTTACTGAAATATGAAATAAATTCTTCAGTTTTGATATGATCAATAAATATATCGTTGGCGTACTAGTAATCACGTCAAGTGGTAGAACCAAGCAGAAAACATAGAGAGGGTGTTCCCATCAACAGCCAACTACAGTTGGATGATCGAGAATTACTCATTATTACGTACATACTATATCGTTAATTACTGTTTTTGATCTTGTTGTTAATACAGTGCGGCTAATACACATTTTTAAAATAAATTTGGTGTCCAGAAACGCAATCGAAGAGATCGTTGTAATTAACACAATACAGTGTAATCTCACTAATCCGGCACTATTAATAACCGGAGGGTGCCGGATTATGGGAATTATTGGAATGTTCGGATTACTGGATTGTAGTGAAAAAATCATAGGTAATGAATACTATAAAGCATTTCATAGAGGAAATAAATTAGAGGAGCGAGGGAGGCGAAGGCGGAGGATACCGGATTAGTGAGATTATACTGTATTTACATTTAAATCTCCACTAAAAATCTTTGGAACTTTATCTTGGTAAGAATTTGCGGTACCTCTGCTGTGTATTTTATTAAATTTTCGTTGATAAACTTTTTGCGGTCTTTTTAGCCTTGCAGGCTTGTTTTCTTCTTTTTTTTTTTTTGATAATTATAATAATATTCTGTATTCATTTTTGTCATACTTTAAAAATGTTTATATTAAAATAATTAAATTTTGGCAATGTTTACGAATTGTGTATGTAAACAAAACAGAATTAATAACGGTTGTTCGGACGACTATTCCCAAGCAGCGTAATATGCAGGTGCGCACATATAGAAGAAACACTGTAATGTTTTCGGTTACATTTTCTCGTTCCTTAAATCTTATAGATTCATATGTTTATCTCTTTTAACTGCCGCTTTTTCGTTCCATGAAATTATAAGTCACAACAATGCTGGAGAAGTGTTCACTTCCAACATACTTTCTTCGTAGTTAGGAAACGGGAAATTAATTTACAAAATATCAGAACATAAAAGCTTATTTTGGTTTCAAAAATACATGCATTATCTCGCGTAGTTGGCTAGGCAATTATTTTACATATAGCAGAAATTACCTAATTGGGTCGTGAACGTAACAGTCCAAATTAACTTCCGAAACGAAATTTGTAACATCTTTTATTTTTTTCTTCTCATGGTGCGCCTTAAAAGTATAACTTCAAAACTTATATTGTGAAAGCCAAAAGTAAACGATTATTGAATATAAGTTATCATTCCCTCCTACAAATTGAGCTAGCCAAACAATTCAAATTAAATATACTTTTGATTATTGATTTATTAAATCATCCATAGCTGACGACGATTTTAGTTTTTCTAAAATTTCTGCCTCTATAGACAATAGTGACAAGTCTGATAACCGTTCCTGTCCCATTGAAGTCCTGCCTAACACATGTTAGGAGTCCCTGTAGCCGGGGGGTCCCGTATCATTGATACGACTGATTCACAGTCTTGATTCACGTACCCTATATTAAATATCACTGATGTTGAATGATCATTTATACAAACCTGCTAACATATAGTATCCATGTATATGAAGTTTTCAAACATCGTTAACTGCTGATTACATCCAGGAACAATATTAATGACTTCATACAGTGATGATTCTACCTGATACTTTCTGATCACACAAATCGCAAATTAACAGCAACTAACCGATAACTAGCTCTTACTGTACAACATGCGTGTAAGTGCAATCGGAAAAACCAATGTTTCTTAATCATACTATGTAAGATCATCACTATCGTCACGAATATTTCAATGATTCACTATGTTTATGAATCTGTGAACTGCATGGTTTTAAATACTTAGATTCTGCTTTCTCCGTGTTTCCGTGAATATTAACGAAAAACGTTAATCATACACCCATTTCCCCTAAATTAAAAGAGGTTTTGACGGAGAGCTAAGTTTCCGTGGCGGTAAAATCTGACCATTGTATAATTACAGAAAATCTCGTTTTCTCTTTGTTCAAAATGTACGTTTTTTAATACTAAATTTATCTATGAAATATGTGACAAAACCTGTATACTGCAAACCTTTTTCCACTGAGGACAGATCTGTGTCCAAAACTCTGCAGCTATTATCAAAGTTGGTATAAATCCACAGTATAGATCGCATTGTTATCATAATACTGTGAATTATTTCTTCGACTAGCGTAATTGCAATATATTTTTGGCTCATGTGAACATTAGCACACCCACAATCTGGTAATGTTGCATTTTTGACTTTGTTTTTAATTTAATTCGCGATTAAATCTGTCCATAATGAAAATTTAGCCACAAAAGAGAGAATTATACCATATTAGAATGGAATTAACAAAAATATCGCGAATTTAATTTAAAATAAAGTCGAAAATGCAACATTGCCAGATTGTGGGTGTGCTAAAGTACACTTGAGCCATATTTTTACTATGAGCCTAATAATACGCTTTTAATATTTATGCAGGGACTTCTGAATCAAACTGTATATATATTTCAATGTATGTATATATTCAAATGTTTAGCAGGAATATTTGCGTTAAAGAAAGTTTAAGAGGAATTCAAATATTTTTTTGGAAATTGCGAGACAACATTTTATGTTAAGACTATGGTGATTAAACTTAGTTGTTAAATTATAGTATGGATAATGAGAGTATTAAAAAAAAAGTTTGTTTTGAATGTTTAATATTTGTTTTCTTCTAATCGTACTTAAAAATTTGTAAAAAATATTCAAAGGTAATAATTTATATATTAGTAAGCATCATTTGATAAAATTTGTTATACTTGTGCAAGTAACAATGGTCTGAGTAATTGAAGATTTATATAGAAGTATCATATAACAATGTTTAATCGTATTGTATTGTATAAAATGAACTATAAATTGAGAAACGAACTGAAAGGAGGAAAAACACGGAATAATTCGTCTAAGAGCAATTTATTCGATAATTAGGAGTAGGAATTTGAAATAAATATTGAAATTATGTAAAACTGTCGATCGAACAAGAAAACATTTGTATTAATAGATTAGAAATTTTACAATATAACTAGTACAGAATTTATTTTTAATCATATTTGCATAACAAGTGTAGTGACAAATTTATTTGACTTTATTATTTTTCTACAGATTCACCATTGTCGTGACTTGAGACCAGAATAGACACCTATATTTGTTACGTATCAAAAGTGGGAGAGTCTCTTGTTAGGTGACCAAAATTCAACTTTTAATTTATCAACGATTATATTTTCGATTCAAATCAATTCTTAATGTATTTGTCACACAGATGTACAAACATACAAAATTAAGTAATTTCAATACAATTTTACACTTAAAATAAATACTATCATATAAAAATGTAGTAAACATATATTTTTTCTGTCTAATACAAAGTCTCATGTTACAGGTTTGATAATCCTTAAATATATTATAGTATTAAAAATATTAAACACATTTATCCCATGAAGGCACAATAAAGTTCAACTTGAATAAAAAACAGAATAAAATAATTATTTATTATAGAATTTCTTTGAAGAGTCTTTGGCCATGTCAAGAAGAGTTTGTGCCGGTGTAAATGGTGCTCCGTATATTCCTTCATAGCGTTGCATTTTCGAAAC
This sequence comes from Sisyra terminalis, assembly GCA_958496175.1. Taxonomy (NCBI): domain Eukaryota; kingdom Metazoa; phylum Arthropoda; class Insecta; order Neuroptera; family Sisyridae; genus Sisyra; species Sisyra terminalis. The sequence goes on from OY292278.1 coordinate 29,767,279, forward strand.
TAATCGATCAGCTCCGTAGGCGTCAACCCAACGGAAAGGACCTCCGGTAAATGGTGGGAAGCCTAATCCAAAAACAGCACCTACATCGCCTTCGAGTGGGTTGGCCAAAATTTTATCTTCCAAACAAATAACGGCATCATTAACCATTCTAGAGAACATACGAATTTGTTTATCTTCCACTGAATCAACGCCTTTTCCTTCCAATTTAAATTGCTTGATAATGTCCAACATTCCCTGATTAACCGGTCGCTGTTTTACGCCAGGTTCATAGATATAAATGCCTTTGCCAGATTTTCTTCCTAAATATCCTGCTCTCACCATTTCTTTTAAGAATTCAATATTACCACCAGAAATACGATCACCAAATGCCTAAAATTTAATTTAATAAGTTCAAGCTAATTTAGTATTTTATAATATTACCTCCTGCAATTGTTCAGCGATATGAGCACCCACATCAATACCGACTTCATCTAAAAGTGTAGCTGCTCCAACAGGAAAACCGAACTTCTTCGAAATAGAATCTAACTCTTTCGGATCGGTTCCTTCTTGCAAAATTCGACAGGCTTCTGCGAAAGTTGTAGCCAATATTCTTGTAGTATAAAATCCAGGCCCGTCTCCGACGGTGATAACGACTTTTCCTTGTTTCAGACCAATATCGACTGCTGTCGCAATTGTTTCTTTACTGGTTTTTGGAGTTGTAATAACCTCAAGAAGTTGCATTTTGTCCACCGGAGAGAAATAGTGCATACCTAAAAATGAAATAATCGATTTAAAAATTTAAAGGAAATATATTTATAACATTAAGTTACCTATAACTTTATCTGGACGAGATGAGGCTTCTGCAATTTTAGTGATTGGAAGAGCGCTAGTATTACTTGCGATAACGCAATGGGGTGGAATAACTGCTTCGATTTCTTTAATAATTCTATGTTTGACAGCGATATCCTCGAATACAGCTTCAATAATAACATCAGCCGATTTAAGAGAATCGTAATTTAAAGTTGGATTCAAGTTGGCAAAATATTTATCTTTTTCAATGCTGAAATTAGAATTTTTCATATTAAATGTACAAAATACGGGGTTTCAATATAAAAGGAGATGAAACTACGATTATTATACCTTAAAATTACAATTTGATTTGAAGAAAATAAATGCTTATAAAACGGCAAAGATTTTTCTAAAATTATAACATTAACTCAAAATCTATATGTGGAGAGGTTCATTTAACTTCAGACAACAATTTGTTTCTTAATAAAATTTACTAAATGATGTAGTTGTTAGAGACAAATGAAGAAATTTATTTTTGACCTTGACAAACTTTTCAAGGTCATTCTTTTAAGAAATTACTGTTTGACGTGAAAACGTTTTTAAAATTGCATCAATAGAAGGAGACAATCCAAGAAACGAATGATAACAAATCATAAAACACAGTTTGGTGTAATAGCTACATATCTATTATCTCCATCCAAAATTTAATTACTTTGGACAATGATTCATAGATTTAAATAAATGGCAAAAATGTGTATGAAAATGTATTTTAAAGTAAAACGACTTAATATTTAAACTTTTGAATCGGATACAAGACTAGTTTTATCATAAAATTTACCTAGAGATACGCTTTCGTTTAAGAGCACTGACCAATCCATTTTGAATTTGGCCAATTCCTCGACTTAAACCAGCTTGATTTGCATCTTTTAAAATAACATTATATCCCTTATCAATCGAAACTTGAGCAATTCCCGCACCCATCAAACCCGCTCCAAGAATTCCAATTGTTTTGGCTTTAGTTTTCGGAGCTCCAAATCGATTTTTCTTACATTCAGTCTGGCCTCTGAAAAGATTTACTAATCCTTTACTTTCGGAAGTGACTAATAAGTCACCAAAGCCTTTGGCTTCCGCAGCATAGCCTTCTGCTTTCCCTTTAGCAATTCCAGTTCGAACAACTTCAATAATCTAAAAAAAATATTATTATTTTACGTGAAAAAAAAAAAAATATACTTGAACTAATACCCGTAAAGGTGCTGGATATAATCCGCCAGTCATTTTCATAACTTGTGCTTTCGCCTTGCTGAAAATTTGGTCTTGGACAAAATTGTATTGAAGGCCAAAGTTTAATATTTTATCAAATATTTTTTTTTGTGTCCGGTCAACTTTAATCTTTTTCGACGCAATGTCTTGAGCTATTTTTATAGCGACCTCTTCTAAATATTCCATTGTAAGTTCTTCGGGTGTTTTAATGCCTGGACCGAGGGGATCAACAAGCATATCTACTAAACCCATGCTTTTTGCACGTTTTGCCTTGATATTTCTACCAGTCAACATCATGTCTAAAGCAGTTGGGACTGATAATAATTTTGGAAGTCTTTGAGTTCCTCCACCACCCGGTAAAAGTCCTAATAACACTTCGGGTGTGCCTAAGGTAGTCTTTTTGTCTTCAACTGCAATTCGGTAGTGGCAAGCTAATGCAACTTCCAATCCACCTCCTAAGCATGATCCCTGAATAGCAGCGACAATGGGTTTTTTGCAGTCTTCAATTTGTTGGAGTATATAATGACCATCTCGTGAAAGTCTCGTGCCTTCATCGGCTGTTTTTACATGTTCTAACATATCAATATCTGCTCCAGCGATGAAACATCCAGGTTTGCCCGAAATAAGAACAGCTGATGTAATACCCGAATTGCTGTTAATTTCATCAAGCGCTTGTTGAAATCCTTTCATCGTTTCGTTTGATAAGGAATTTACTTTTGCATTGGGAATATCCATTGTAATAACAAAAACCCCATCTACATTTTTCGTTCGAAATTGTGAACAATCAACGGCAGTCGACATTTTCATGAAGCTTTTAAAACCTAAGGACCCTAGAAAAGTATAAATAATTAGAAATCTAATTTTGTGTTAAGAAGAAATTATCGAAAAGAAGGATACCCAAAATTAAATTCCAACATTCCAAGGTATGCTTGATGGATTAAAGAATGGAAAACAGATCAGGAAAGTAAAGGATAATAACCAGGATGTTTCAAAATTTGAATTTGTTATATTTCACATTTTATTTGTTCTCATTATAAAATGATAATTTTCTTCAACCTGAAAAAAAGTTTAAGTACCTATTCAGATATTGATAAGATAAAAATATTATCGGGTTAATGTACTTATAGTTCAATTGAATTTTGAATTCCAAAAAGACAATATTAGTTCAAAAAAAATTTTAGGTGAATACAAATCCTTAAAATTGAAAGAGAAAAAAACTTAAGTAATGGGAAAATGATGTAAAAAAAATATCTTATTTGCAATTTTACAATGTGGTATCACAAGAATGTATGTTTATTTTGGGAGTTTTGAAGCACAGGATAAGCGGATTTTGAGTTTTATTACTAGTGTTATGTTATGCTATGTCATGTTCTGTTTTGTCCGTGCACGAACGACTCAAATATCCTAAATTTACAAAAAAATTTAAATCGGTTTTAATTTTTTCAGACTTTTACTATCATTTAACGATTTTATTTCAATAGACACAATAAATTATTACGAAAACCATTAATAACAAATGTGACTATTGTTACTCTCACAACTTTATTTACTTCAACACAAAGTAAGGTGTACTAGGACAATATTAAAGACTACTTTTAAAGACCACTATCTGTGGTTTGCCTGTTATCATTATAGTTAATTGTAAAGATAAAGTTTAGTCCTATTGAGCTAGAATTCTAGTTTTATGCTATCTAATTGTTTCAACTTTACTTCACAGAGTACTCCTTCATCGTTATATTTTCTTCTGTATGTTATTCGGTTTGTACATTTTTAATTCGCTAAGGTTCAGAAACTTGAAATAAGATCGCCTCTCTTTTTCCTTCATTTAATTATGTAACTTCGCGGATTTAAAACAAAAAAATGCTTATGATTGAATAAAGCGCCATCTCTGTGAACAATCTCAACTAAGGATAAATAAGAAATTCAAAATTTGACTTTTAGCTTATTAGCCTGACCTTATCCACGAAGTTAAACTAAACCGGAAATTTACTACATCTAAGTCAAATAGTCCCATCTTGGAATATAAAAATAACTACAAGTGTATAAGATAAATTTTTATGGCTCATGCCTCTTTTAGAACCGTCAAATACGGCAACGTTGCATTTTCTACTTAATTCTAATATGGTATATAATTATAATTTATTCTAATATTTTCTCTCTTGAGGCTAAATTTTCATTATGGATCGATTAATTTACGAATTAAATTAAAAACAAAGTATAAAATGCCAAATTTCCAGATTTGACGGTTGTAAAAGCGGCATGAGCCATTTTTATTCCTTAAAATGTGTTTGCATCAAATCTATTACAAAAGCATTGCATTTTATTAAAAAAGGAAAAAAATAAGGTGATATAGATCATATAGATTTTTAGGCTCATGTCCTAGCTAAGGTAGTATAAAAGAAGGTATTCCAATATTGCAATGCTTGATGAGAAATTTATCAAGATGTAGCGCAGCCACAAGTGTGTTTCGTAACTATCAAAATTAGTATTCCAGGTACACTTGGGGGAACGCCACTCTTGACACATTTCCCATGATGCATTGCAGTATTAGAATACCTTCTTTAATATTATCTTACTTTTAGCAACATCAATATCTGACAACGTCGCATTGTCTACATAGTTTTTTATTTGATTCTTTAATTTTTAATTCAATTCGAATACCGCATCATTTTCTCTTTCGTTGATAAATATTCATAATGACCCATTTTATTCGCTAATTAAATTAAAAACAAAGTAGCAAATCTGACGTTGCCATAAATTAATGTCGCTATAAGGGATATGAGTTGTTTTTCATTAGAATTTTGAGATATCATTGGTATATTCAGATTGGTTCAAGTCCCTTTTAGAACATTCAAATCTGGCAACGTTGTATTTAGCCGGATTTTCCACTTTGTTTTTAGTTTTATTCGCGAATAAATCGGTCCATAATGAGAATTCCATAATATAGCCACAAAATAGAAAAGTATACCATATTAAAATAGAATTAACAAAAAAATTGGGAAAAGAATAAAAAAAGTCGAAAAATTTGACACATTTGACTGTTCTAAAAGGGACTTGAGCCATCAGATTTATAAAATAAGAAACAAATACTATGAGTATTGGCACATTACCAGTCGAACCCCCCCCCCCGTTAGGACCCGTGAAATAAAAGTTAGAAACACTCAAATCTGGCAACGTTGCATTTTCGACTTTGTTTTTTATTATATTCGCGATTTTTTTGTTATTTCAATTCCAATATGGTATACTTTTCTCTTTTGTGGCTAAATTTTCATTATGGACCGATTTATTCGCGAATTAAATTAAAAACAAGGTCGTAAATATAACGTTGTCAGATTTGAGTGTGCTAAAAGGGACTTGATCCTTTTTTTATCTTTCCCTCTTGGAAAAATATTTTCCGCACCCATGACGAAAACATAGGTGCACATTGGTGCATATTTTCAAATTTATTTCTCAGACATGGAAAAATTGGATTATATTAAAAGTATGTGAATAAAAGGAAATTAAAATTTGCAACAAAATCTTTTGGAAATTGTATATGTGTGTTGTTAAAACATATGTATTCATTGAACTGGATTTCTTTAGAAATACTTTTATTGGATTTTATAGAAGTTTGGTACTTAAGTATTTGTTTTTAGAATTATAAAGTGTACTTTAATCGAAGAACAAATGAAATACGAGGAAAATTATATCCAATTTCCATGTGAAAATCTTGTCGCCAATTTATTGAAAAATAATCAGATAAAAGCCGGCATTAATTTGTCAAGTATCGACTGAACATTGGATTTAATATGTTGACTACAAAATAAGGTCATCTTAAACAGAATCGTTTGAAAAAGACTTGACAACGAAAAAAATACTCACCGTTATTGAAAAAGTTCACATGACTTTTAGAGAACTTTGATAAAGCCCCCAATAGGCGAGTACTGGCCATTTTGCACAAAATTCCAAATTACTTTTAAAAAATTAATACAAACGAATTGAAGTATTTTACTTAACTAAATTAAAGAGAAAACAGACTAACACTGAATTCCAATTCGCCGCAGTGAGTTAATAGACGTCTACCTAAACTTTGTACTTGTGGACTTTGAGCCGACGATAAAGACAAGTTAGTTGACGTTTCATGGTGACTTTGGTATTAAACGTAAAATCCCTAAATATCATTTGATGCCTCTGATGCACACGGATGCTTAGCGTCAGATACCACAAAAAGTTTTTGTCTTTTCCTTGATAAAAGTTAAAATATCGCCAATTTTACACTAAATTGTGAGTTTAAACCTAGTTTTTGCATTCTATCTACATACTATATATTTGAGGTATGTATTTACTCGATTACCGGCAATTTTTTATCTGTTTTTATTGAAATAATCTTGAACTTCAGTATCTAATCGATATCGAAAAAAATCAACACTTTCATATTGAATGCACAATTAAATTGTAGAACTAAAGAAAAACAAAATATTTTATTATATTCTTTTTCATTGATATTATTCAAGTTTCATAATTTAAAAATATAAACATAATTTTACAGATATTCACTTTTAGGTATTGAGAAGTCTTAAAGCGCTAAGGATGAAATATTTCAAAATGAAAATATCAAAAGCTTGTATGAGAAAGTTAAAGACTAAACGCAAGTTTTTTCGACAAAATAAAATACAAAACACACTAAAATATTGAAAAGTTGTTTCATACCTTTATATAGTTGCACTTTGTTTATGGAAACGATTAAAAATTATGGATACTAACGTTAATTTTATCTTTAACCAATTATATAGTGTTATGATAAGAGTTTGTTTACAATATATTAATTATTATCCATCAAAAAATATAAATAGAAAAATCTGTTTTAATTAGATCAATAAAAAAGATTCTTATTATCATAAACTTTGATTTGCAAAAACGCAGTATTTTCAGTCTAAGATATAAATAGAAATTGTTAAATCATTTGCAATTTAATGAATTAATATATTTGTTGTCTGTTGTAAAACTATTTTAGTATCTTTCAGTAGTAATTAGGTAAATAATCACGGGTACTATTGAACCACTCATCTTTTAATTTCATTTAATTAGCCGAAACCAAACTAGCAGAACTATGTTTTAAATTTAGCTGCTTGTCCTGAGTATACCAAAAAAGAAAACAAGTAACGTGTTATACTTTAAGCCTTTTTGAAAGTTTTGTGTATTAATTGTCAATCAATATATTGAATAATGAAAAATATGAAAATGCATTTCTTTTACAAATCGATAACGATGACTCGAATGAGACATGATAAAGTAACTGGTAACTTCCCGTGAAATATTCACTAACCAACACTGACGCAACTGACAAATGACAAAAATCATCAATTGAATAAATTCAAAATGACAGTTGAAACCATAACAATATTCAGTTAATTCAAATTTGAGACAATGCTTGTCTTTCATTTACACGTCTGTGTTTATATGGTTTACAAGGTTTACAATACAATTAGTTTTCTGCCCTTCCCTACATATTATATACCAGGGGTGGCAAAATTAATTCAGGTGTGATCGGCAATAATTCTTCTTACTTATACACGGTCGACTACGAAAAATGGGTTAATTTAAAAACATACAACTTTAAAGAGTTAAAATTAATACATGTTTAGTGTATTGTATAATAGATGCTAGTTTAATTTTAAATTCAAGTTTCATTGTCTGCTTAATTTTTGGTACAAATTTTCAATTAAAAGATTTGAAATTTACCTAATAAATTATTTAAACTGCCTGCGATCGATTGACGACCTGTTCGTGGTCGACGGGTCGATCGGGATCGACCGTTTACTCACCCCTGTTATATACGTTTGTCTTTTATTAGTACGATGTCATTTCTGTAAAAATATATACTAGATTTAAATAGAAACCTTTCGTTTAAGTTAGAAAAGTTTATCTGACGTTGATGTTTTGACATAACACAACATTAAATCGAAATGTTGCCATGCTTGTTAAAATAAAAAACCGTTACACAGTTGACGTTCAGTCAACTGATTTTGGCATTTTTTTCTGAAATGTGTTAGCCTCCGTTTGAAATTAGCCAATAAACGTATATCACGATGATTTCAATACCACTTTAGTACGTCACAATGGCGGAAAAAATAACTAGTTGATTGCTGCGCCATCTCCGTTTATCAAGTAGAACTATACTTTAGAGAACCATGTCTACTGAGTCAGACGTGTGTGAAAACTGAAAAATAAAAACGGTTGGAAAATTAGACTTTTTCTTCTGAACCCTTTCTCTTGTGCTTAACACGAGGCTCATTTTTCGTAGTTATTTTTACACCCGATTTAACTTGAGGTTACAATGTAGTTACTAAAGATTCTTAAGTTTAAAATTTGGCGTATCCTCGCAAGGATTTAATTTAATTTTATTGTATGTACCTAATCTGTTAAACAAGGGTATTAAGACACGGCTATTTAAAATATTAAATTTAGTTTTTGACTATACATTTACTTGTCGAGTTATAAGGTTCCTTGTGATTCGCATGTGGGTCTTTAAGGTATTTATTATGACGAATATTTATTCCTTATGCTATGTTCAACATTAAAATTTAAAAATATCGTATTGTATTATATGTATATATATTTTCTATTGCTAAATAGTTTTTTTCATTAAGTGTGACAAAATCATAAGAATTAATTCATAATGTACATTATTGTCTCCTAAGAACTTAAGATAAGATTCTCAAAAATATAGATTAATAATTTTGACCTTTACTGAAGAAATTTTGACAGCATCTACCATTAAATATTAAATTTAGTTTTTGACTATACATTTACTTGTCGAGTAATAGAGTACAGAAATAAATCAATATTTCTCTGAGATAATCAAAAAGAAAATCAAAGCTGTATTAGGGATTTTTATAAATATTTATATATATATATAACTCGTAAATATAGGATATTTCATAAAAATTGATGATAAAGATCTCTAAGCACAGCCGTTCCCGTCATTCCATTCCACACAAAATTATTTAAAACGAAATTCACCATGTGCTTGAATAAATACATAGTAAACACACCATGGAGATGAGACGAACCAATGAATTGCGTGGAATGGAATGACTGTATAGAGACAAACTATAAAACCTATGAAATTTAAGCTGTGCTAGTTTTGTATCAACCTAAACAATAATTTCATAATCACTTTTTGAATTATTTGTATATACAAGTCACATAAGTACTTAAATAGAGAAAAAAGTATTACATAAGACTTACATTTTATTTCTAGCTCAGACCTTAAAATCCGAAAGTTTAATATTAACCTATTTTTGGGTACAAATCAAATTTTGGAGCAATATTTGAACGCTTAAACCATAAAAATACTTTTGACAAAGTAGATATATACTAATAATAGATAATACTTTTCAAAGTAGATATTTCGTAATTTAATAATTTTAATAATGAGGGATATTAAAGATTTCAAAGTATTTCGTGCATTTTTCTTTGGATAGGCTATATTATAAGTGCGTTTTTGTATTTTACGTACATATTATTTGTATAAGTATATATTAAATGTACAAATGTATCTATGAAAAATAGGTTTAAGAAACATTGTGCAAAACATATTTATTACATATTATGGTTCTAATTTTATTAACAATATTCGAGATCTTTTGGATACTGAACTCCGTTATATTCTCTAAATTTCTACTAAACTTGTTTTTCTACTCAAATGCACAGTAAAATCTCTTGAAACTTAAACATGCAATCGCAACTAGCAGCTGCTCTGCTGGGTCAGCCTAGTTCTGTAAATAGTTCCGCAAATGCAGAAGAAGAAGAAAAAGACGAAGCTGAAGAAGAAGCCGATGAAATTGACGAAGAAATTGATGAGGTTGTTAAACAATTTATACGGAAAAAATCCAAATTATAATTGCTGTGTATTATATTGACTTTTTTTTATTTTTATAATTTGGTGTTGGGTTGCTAGGAAAATGATTTGGAGCCAGAATCCAGATATGGAAAAATTTCAACGTTGTCGACCAGTCGAACAATTACGCTGCAAATGTTGTTGGATGCGGGTATTTTGCAGCCTGGCAGCGGTACCATGTCCATTGAATATCTGGTTAGATTTTCTAACTAAATTTTCATTTAATTATCATCGACATGATCATTTTTTCATTTTCTAATTTCATTACAATTCACACAGTATCTAACACTGATCTTTTCTTACTTTTTGTTGTTAAAGAAGTCGCTTTTTCAATTATGAAAATCATTTGAAAATATGCTTGTCTTATGATTGGCAAATGTAAATAATTTGATTAAGTCTACTATAATTGAAAATGGGACAATTTTTTCGTTTTTGTTCGTATTTTCAGGCGATTGTTTGATCCTGAATGTGTGTTTAATAGTTATACTCTAACCAGTAAATGATTACAACTTTTCATTTCTTTTGTAGGGTCAAAAGTTTGTGGGTGATTTACTATACGATGGAAAAATAAAGTCTCAAGAGACAGATCTAGTATTTGCTTCGCCCAGTGCCTGGGCAATTCACTGTAAGCGTATCATTAATCCCGATAAAAAATCAGGATGTGGTTGGGCATCAGTTAAATACAAAGGACGAAAACTAGATGCTTACAAGAATACATGGTTCAAAATTAAGCAACAACAAGATCGAGAGGACGAGCCAGTCGATGGTAAAAGCTAATAATAGGTTTAAGATTATTATTTTTTTACAATTTTCCTTTTTATTTTCGTAGAAGAAATGGAGGCTGAATTGATTAACAGTAAAATAATTGCGGCACCTCCTACTGGGAATAAAGTTGTGATGAAGCATAATACCGTCCCAAACAGAGCTTTTACTCAGTAAGTTTGGCTTTTAAGAAAAGAATTTTAGTTAAATTATCCATAACAAATTCATTTCATGTGATTTATTGTAGTATTTTTTTCACAAAATTATATATATGTTTTCATTTTAGTGATGGCAACACATTGATTGAATGTACTCCGTTTTCAACGTTAGGAAAAATTCAACCTTTCCTTGTTTCTATTTCTACAAATGCATGTCTCCTTATGGATTTTCATTGTCATTTAACTATGTCGGAAGTATCAGGATATTTGGCTGGACATTGGGATATAAACTCACACAGTAAGAACGTGTTCACTTAATCTTTCACTTGGTTGCTATTAAGTATCGTCAACTCGTTTTTCTTACATAAGCTTATGTATGTAAAAAGGAAATGACGATATGCATGACAACGATTTAATTTAAACCTTAATAGATTGTCCAACTGTTCTATTACATACAAAAGCTTATATTAGGTGAAATAATTTTAAGGATATAGTATAGAATGCTCATGTTTTATAGAACCAAAACTTTTCATAGTCCCATGTAAATAATAAACGAAAATCAGATAATATGTTTCTTTGTATCTGCATTGATCATGCGCGCAACGTGGAGCCTACAGTTTTCTGTATCGTTTGTACTATTTAGTACACGGGTCGCCAACCTTTTGCTCCCAAGACCATATTTAAGAATGCCGGTCGGGCACCAATTATTGTTTTAAAGTATATTTACAGTTGGAAATAGCGAATAATACATCATCTAATGCACAAAAAATAGAAGGCTAGAGGGCGAAAAAACTAGAGGGCGTTATTACAGAAACTGGGACAAATCAAACTATATCTAGAATACGCTATTTCAACCGGACAAATTATAGCAATGTTATTATTTTATCTTTTCTCTAATTTCTCTGTTTAATTACGAAAGATATTTTTTTTCATAACATTGTTTTGTAAACTTAAATATTTATTTTGAAGTGGCCATACAGCGCGGGGAAACAAAACGGTCAATGGGCGCCATAGTGCCCGCGGGCATAGGGTTGGGAACCACTGATTTAGTACAATGGTCAACTGTTAAGACTCGGCTTAATCATTTTTCCGACCCACAAGATTCATCACACTTTTACAAAATGTTGTTATTTTATGTGATGACAAAGTGATGAAAACTAATATAGATCTAATATGCAGATATATAATTTTATGTGTGACCTGCGTAGTTAAAGTGGTCCGCTGTATCATTTGGGTTCGCCACCTCTGGTTTAGTAGATCAATATTTCTTTATTTGAAGATATTAATTTATTTTCATGTTGTACTAAAAAATTACAATCAAAGTATTGGTTAAAAGGTTACATATTTTTTAAACAGATTCACGTAAAGCCTAACGATAGAACTCTATATTCTATACGACACCTCTTTGAAAAGTTTGAAGTTTCCATTTAATGGCACAATCATGGGATAATAATTTATTTACGAAATAAACAAATAATAACATAATAATTTGATGTAAACGAATGGTAATCTATTTACAGATTTGTCGATAACTCACGCATTTCCTTGTCGTAACACCAAAGCTGATCGTGATCAAGCACCTCAAGTGGAAAAAGAAATCGCGGAAACTATAGAAAAGCAAAAACTTACCCTTACTGGTTGGTACCATTCCCATCCAAAAGCACCAGCAGCTCCCACATATAAAGACATCGACAGCCAATTGGAATATCAAATACGAATGAAAGGAAATTCTGATTCTAGTTACACGCCATGTATTGGAATTATATGCTGTAAGCAATCTTAAATTATTATGAAATCATATGATTAAAATTAAAATTGATTTTCAGCACCTTATCATCCAGACAATCCATCTTTAGAATCAAGTATAACCAGTTTTTGGGTAGTACCTCCCCCGGAAAATAAACCCAATGAATACGGTCGACCGATGCTAATGTCCTACAGCGTATCACAAGATTCTTCAGTTACGGAAGACGTTATGGAGGAAATGAAAAAATGTGTTGAATACTATAAAAAGGAAGAAGATTTTGTGAAATTCACAGACAGCTACAACGGAACGAACACCTATTTAGAAAAGCTTAAGACAACATTATCGTCAAAATTTCCTCGAGATCAATCGGTTATAGTTTTGTGGAGTTTTATTAGAGATATCATTGGGTGTCCGGGTGAAGAAAAAGTTGATACGTCTACGTTATTGAATATTCCAACTGTGATTCCATCTGTTCCAATTCCACCAAAAATTTCTACTCCTTCAACATCTTTTGGTCTATCTTCACACATTACTACACCCACATCTTTGTCATCTAATTTAGCATTAACGACGGATCTTGCAAGTGTTCTATTCCAATCTGGAAAGTTTCCTTCGGCTTTATTAGGATTGCCAGATCCTATGTCAAGACAAACTCTTGCTGCTAATAACATGTTCTTATCACCATCTTTATTCAAAATGCAAGATTCATTGAATTTGTTGAAGCCTCTCTCATCAAGCAGTCCATTATCAGCATTAAGTACAAAATCATCTGAAGTAAATCTTCCGATAAAAATACCAAGTGATATTACTCTAATTAAACCACCAAAACTGAATTTTTCTGCTCCAGAAATCAATATTATGCCAACATTAAAAACTCCAAAAGTTGATATATCACCCTCCGATTTTAATGTAAGTAAAGCCAAAATGGACTTTACTGCCTCTGATTTATCAATATCCAGTGTTCGAACGCCACCAAAATTAGATTTTTCCGCGTCTGATCTTAGTGTATCAAGCGTCAAAAGTAGCACGGATTTGTTTAATCAAATGCTTGATATGTCCATGAAGAGTCGCAGCGATTTTTCAGTCGCTGATCTGACTGGATCATCTCCAGCAAAAATAGCTAAAACTGATTTTTCTAGTTTAGACTTAAGTATTCCTTCAGCAAAATCGATGACAAATCCTACAGATCTGTCGACTCAAAGTGAACAAAGCTCTGGTAAAATGTCGGAATCTCAACCACTTGAACTATCTACTCATAAAACTGAACAATCTGAACCGATGAGTTTAACAACTAACTCAGATAATAAATAAGTATAAGTAGTGTGAAATTTTGTCATTTCAACTTAAATGTTCTTATTTTTGTAAGATTTTATTGCTTATTTTATACGTGTATATTGTATTATGTACTTGTATTTTAATTTATACTTTATTTATATTTTGTAAATATATAATAACTATGTTTTACAGCATATATTTTTTTCATATTTCTTATCCATCAATATTGCAGCAACTGTGAATAATTAAGGAAGTTATGGAGGTACAATCGGAGAGATAAGTGCATAAAATACAAATTCGTGAATAATTACGTCATATAGCATACCATGAGGCGAATAGATAAGTCGATATTTAAAAAACTATATTGTTTCCGAGAAAATCGGAAATTTCAACAAAAATTTTAAACAAAAAATTAGAAAACTAACTTACTTTGGGGGCTACATATGCTTTGATTTCAACTTTACAAATCAAAATATTATTGATTTAATGCTCATAAGTTATGACTTAGAAATTTTTAATATGATTAAATCATAAATAAAGCTTTAGAAACTTTTTACTTGAATTTTTTTTATAGGATTAATTTCTTTTTATTTCTTCGAACTGTAGTTTTTGTGCGTTAAACTTATATGTAATGAAAAAAGCATATAAAGCGACATTTTAATGAAGGAAAGCAGTAGACTAGGAAGGCTAGCGATTCAGAGCAAAAGAACCCTTTAAAAATTCAAGTAAAGCAGACCCACAGTGTAAAATGTATTTTGGACCAACATAATTAATGTGTAAGTAAATTATAAAGAATCAAAAAAATGAGATTTTTTTTTTATAAATTATAACAGCTAAAAATAAACAGATAATATTAATAAAGAAAATTTAAAAAAGTGTTCGTAATATTTGAAATGTAAAGTGAACAACGAATTAAAAAAGGCAGTTTGTTTTATTTACAAATATACAGGTTGCATTGGTTTTTTTAATTAAAATTGTAATTAATGAAATAGATATTTGATTTATAGGTATGCACCTTCCTTCATTGAACTAAAGAGAGAAATTAGAGAATTATTAATTTTATTTTTGTTTTTTTTTTTGTAAATTTCAGACTTCATACCTGCCTAAAGTATTTACTAAATGTTAGACTGAGTGAGCTCATGGCACAGTTGACGTATATCAGGTATTAAGTAATAGAATTTACAGTTTTCAAGTTCGACAAATGAAATTTGAGTATTTGATAAATCTAGCAACTTCATTTTATTCTGAAAATTTGAGTTCTCCAATATTATTAAGACCGAGTCTATGAAGGTAGCTGAAACTACTTTGTCCCCAGATTAAAAATATTTTCGTTCATATGCCGAATTATCATTTGTTTAACGATCACCCAATCACAGTTTGGATTTTTAGCTAAACTTGAGTACCATATATTTTGGTGTAAAAATATTTTTGTTTAGTTTTAGTTGTTTGACGACGAATCCTAATATCACCGCGTTCACCACCCTGTGAAAAAAAATAATTTAGAGGCATTTTGAAATCATTACAATTAAAATGCTTTCAATAACTTTAAACGATTTCTAATGGGGTTTTGAACTTTTAAAATGTCTTTAAATGTTTTTAACAGAGCAATTCATACAATGATGAAATTAAAATACTGAAAAGTATTTTATCTATGTTTATTATTAATATTTTTGAATGAAATGTTATAAGATGTATAAAATGTATAATATTGTATACAACAAAATGTATCTTAACAATATTTTTAAAAATAAAATGTACTACAAACAAAAAAACTAATTTTAATTACCAATTTTAACAAATTATTAGTGACAAAACTCAACTACATCAATCTCGTTAATAATTAATGATGCCACACATTTTTTGTTATATCATTTTGGTTTTTAAGTACAAAAATAAAAAAATAATTGATAATCTGGTAACTTTATTTTATTCTGAAAATTTGAGTTCTCTACTATTATTAAGACAGTGATGTACAAAACAATGTTAAAAACTAAATCAATTATCTTTGTATTATTGTTTCATAATAAAAATTATCTATAATTATGATTTTTTTTTTGTATAATTTCTTTATTTCATTTCCTTTTTTTTTAAAAAAAACACCTATTCTACAAAAAAATAAAGAAATACATAAATTGTGCCAGGTCAGATGCAGGTAATGAACGGTCCGCTGCCGCGAGCTGAATAAGATGTGTCCTTAGGCCGTAGTTTGGAGACCCCAGATCTATACTAGATAAGTTACTCCTTAATAAGTATCCGATGTTACTTTGGATGCCTAGTTACTCTTAAAAAAAGGCACTTAGATACTTATCTTAAGTTACTTCTTAAGATATTTTTAGTTGCTCTGTATACTACACATGTATTAAGGGGTTATATACAGTTAGAAGGCCGAAAAAAAGCGAGTTTTCCAGAATTTTTTCAAAGAAAACTTTTAAATTTATTAATCTAAAAGTTTGCATATCATGGTGTTTTTTAACTGTATTTTAAGATTTGGTATTAGTAAAAATATTTATTTGGAAAGGAGCTACAGCTGATCTCCGGGAGCTCCTCTTAAAAAAGACGTTTTGCGGTGACCACTATATCTCTGAACTGGATCCTCTGAATTTAAAAAACCAAACAGATTTCGTTAAAGCAATGTTAAATTTAGTAATTAATCGAAGGAATAAGAAAAATAAAATTTTTTGACAAAATGGCGGTTTCTCAAAAAAAAAAATCGATTTTTGACCAAAATTTCGGCCTTAAATTGTTTATGAAAAAAAAATAATTATCGGTGAGAAAGAATCTTCGATTAATTACTAAAAAATATATTTAAGAAGCACGTGTCAAAATTTGAGACCAATCGATTTAGCCGTTTTGGAGTAATGTTGGTCACCGACTTTGATAACACCATTTTGAGAAAAACGCGTTTAAAGTTTGAAAAGCACTTTACAGAGGATAAAAACGCCTTTTCAAATTTGCGTGTAACTTCGAAAATATTCACCGGAACGATATGAAATTTTCTGTAAGTATTCTTAAATATATGTACATTAAGAAAAGAAAATAAAAAGAACGATTTTTTGAAAATTCTAACTGTATATAACCCCTTAAGTTCCGTCAGGGTGCGATTTCATGATGATGCTGATTTCCAGCGTTAAATTTGAACACGTGGTACAATTAAAACAAAACGTTACCTAGATGAAAATCAGCATCAAGTTTGTACATTAAATTGCAGCGTCAAGTGGCACTGGAGAAATAAGTAACCCTCAAATAAGTAACAAGAAAGTCGAAATATTGATCTATTTTATCTTTTAACCATTTTGGAATTACAACACATTAGTATAGTTGTCTAAATTATTTTGAATTTGCTTCTTTATATCGAATTCGATTTCATATTTTCAGCGTTAAATAATGACCATCATTTAGCTAAAATATTATTAGTTTAATCGCTACTTTTTATCCAGCTGGCGCATTAGTCAAAATCATACCACGAGACCAAATTTGACGCTGAAAATCAGTGTCAAGCGACAGCATTTAAATGTACCTTAATATAATTGGCAAAGTTCTTAGGTAATCAGTTACATAATTCTTGTCTATTAATATACGAAAAAGTAAATTTTGTTTGTCCTCTGTAAATACAACACACTTAAAAAACGATAGAAGATTAATAAGGGGGGTATTTATTGAATTTTAGCAAACTTAACAAAAAAAAAAAACGCTAAATGAAGTAAAATAATAAATAAAAACATCAATACCTAAAGTTAATTATATTAAAATAAAAATAAAACAGTTAAAACAAAAAAATCACAAATTAATCATTATTTTGTACTACCAGGAAGTCTAGTATCCAATTTTATTATTTACTGCACATTTTATTTTTAGTTACTTATTGTTATCTTAGATACTTTTCGGTATCTAAGTTATTTTTTGGTATCTAAGTTATTTTTTGGTATCTAAGTTATTTTTTGGTATCTAAGATTCTTTTGTAAGCTACAAAATACAGTTAATTTTTTCCAAAAAATAAAGGAACGTAGATATTTTGTAAAAGGAACTGTTTATTGTAACTAAAAAATTATTCTTAATACCAGAAAGTAACTTAGATATCGGAAGATTAGGTACATATTTCTCTTTTGTTTTGTTCTATACGATTCACTTTCTACCTCTTATATTAATCTTTCATCGTTTATAATGGATATTGTGTTTACAAAGCATTAGATATACATACTGCCCTTTTTTATAAATTAGTAAAGATAAAAAATACATTGTTTGTTTACCTAATAACTTTAATTAAAACTTAAGTAACTAAAGTAAGTAACTAAACTTAGTAAGCTTAAAGTAACTTAAGATAATTATTTTAATTTTTTTAAGAGTACCTAAATATCCAAAGTCCAACTATGCATACTTTTTAAAAAAGTAAGTTATCTAGTAGCTTGATACTATCCCAAAGTATATCATTGATAACTGAGAGCTTTGTCTGATTGTAATAATAAAACTTTCTTAAAAATGAAATTTTATTTTGCGTTTTTATCGGATTGACGAAAATAATTATTCAAAATATTTTAATATACCCACTTTACAATAACAAAATAACGATCAAATAATGTTTAGGGGGAAAAATCAGACTTAACTTGTAGATAAAACGTTACACCTTTATATTTCTATTCGAATGATTAAAAATAATAAATATAGGAGAATTGATTAAAACTTTACCTATTGCATTTAAAAAAAAATATGTTTCTTATTAGTTTATAATGGTTTATAATATAATGCAAAAAAAGAATGCAATTATAGTTGGAGTCAGATTAATTTAATGACTCCAGAGCTAATCTTAATTTTTGATCAAAATGTAAAATATTTATCCCTCACTATTTGTTAATTTATTATTGCATGTATAATACATTTTCTTTTAAATAACTTATTTAATATTTTCAGTACATTATTATACCATACAAGTTTTAACTTACAATATGTCTACAATTATCAACTACTATAAATAATTAGTTGTATTAAGAATTGAAAACATAATATTTTACGACGTGGGTGCGCCACTTAATAGACATTTTTATTTCCCTTCTGGCTAAAGTTTTCGATGAAATTGATGAAATCAAACCAAAAAATAATGTAAGTTAGACAAAATTGTGGGGTGCTGGTTTTGGTAAGGGTGATATGGGAGTGTCACCGTGTGTGAAGACGAAAAATGAAACTTGTTATTACTTTTTAATGACCCATTCGGTCTAAAAATAAACTAATAAGTATTAAGCCTTAATTATTGGATTATGATGGTATTAAAGTAATTGATTTATCATAGTTGATTGATGCATCAAGGTAATCCTTAAAACAACTGCACAAGTAATTAGATAGAACTTAAAAACATTTTTTTTTTCATTTTCTAGTACAGAGGTGTCCAATATAAGATCTGTCAGCCGTATACTGTTCTCGACGATAACTTTTACGACCTTCAAGAAGTACGAGGAAAAATACAGAAATATATCTAAAATCGAAAATTTACATAAGTGAACCATTTCAACATGAACAATCTTGTAGAAAAAACACAATTTCACATAGTTTGCCTGTACAGTGAAATGGACCACTCGTAATGCATACATATTGGTTCTATATTTTAGGATAATAAAGTAAAGAAAATTATAAGAAAAATAAGAAAATTGGAACTAAAATTTTGAAAACAATTGCTGAAGCTCAATGTGTGAAATAGGAATAGCTTACAAGGTTTCGGTTCAACTTCAAAAGAGATTTAATCATCCTTGATTTCACCAAATTTTTCAAAGCGGAAGTTAATAGGTGATGAAGTTTAGCTGGTTTTGTTAGTAAAGTTAATAATATTTGCTACTTTTAGAGTCCCAAAAATTATTATATTATTAAAAAAGGATCATGATGAACACCAGACCTGTCCAAAAATATATCTGAGCTACTTTAGTAATTTTGTTAATATTATAATTTAGTAAGTAATTTTGTTACTATATCTTAGTTCCCTTAATTTTTGACCAAGTCACTATGTAGTAACTTAGTTATTTTTTAAGAAGGAACTGAATCTTAAAAAAGTTTCTTAGATACCGAAAAGTAAATATGATACCAACAAGTATCTTAAATAACAAAAAGTAACTAATAATAAAGTATGCAGTAAAAAATAAAATGAAGTACTTGAAAACCTGGTTGTACACAAATCTTTAATTTGTGATTTTCTTGTTTTGATAAATTTTAACAGTTTTATTTTGCTTAGTATTTTAACATTCGATATAAACTCCCCATCAAATTATTTGTAAGGAGGGTATACATAAGAAGTATACATATAAGTATACATAATATAATGTATTAATTATAATATATTATATTTACAGGGGTTTAGACATACATACATTCCTTTTTCCTAAATTAAATTAAGATGAAAAATGCATTATCTGATTACTTATCAACTTTACCTAATACGTTACGAAACTTAATACATGTACACATATACAAAGTAATTATAAAAGTATATTTTTAAGTGTCTTAAAAATTATCTTAAGAAAATTATTTAAGTTGCCTTTTTTAAGATAAACTAGATACCCAAAGAAACTTCAGACACTTCTTAAAAAAAGGACTTAAAGTTTATTGATATTTTTCGAAAATATCTTTAACAGATCTATTGAGTGTATTAAGATTTACGAAAAATTAAAATTACCAGGTTATTAAATTTTACCTATATTAGTATTGAATTTTATTAGGATATTATTGTTTAATGCAGGTTGAAAGCCCTTCAAAGAAAATAGAAAGAACACTACAAAAAAGGGAGAACATGGATTGTAATCCTGGAGCTGTTATTATATGAAATGACCTATTTTAACTTGAAGGATTCACAATGTTGTATGCAAAGCTGACAGAAAAAAGTATCTTAGTTTCTATGAAGTAACTTAGTTATTATAAAGTATCTTAGTTACTGCACCTTAGTTTCTTTAGAATTTTGACAAAAAGTAACTAATTTCTTAGATAAGTTCTATTAGAAACTGTATCTTCAAGATAAAACAACTTTAACAACTTCTTTTTCTCTAATAACTTTACTGAATACGTCATGAAACTTAGTTAATACACAGTAACTAAGAAAGTATGTTTGGAGAATCTTCAAAAGTAACTTAAGAACCTTAATTTAAGTACTTAAGGTTCCTTTTTTAAAAGTGGTGGGTGACTAGATACTCAAATAAACTTCGGGTACTTTTTAAAAAAGTAACATGTCTATTTTCTAGATCATCTAGATACTTTCCAAAAGTATCTTTGATACTCTGTCGAGTGTATTAAGATTTACAAAAAAGTAAAAAAAAACAGATATTATAGTTTTATAATTTTATATTCACCGATGAAATAATTCATAAAATATGGATAACGGTGCAATATATGAAGTATTAAATAACAAAATATGAAGTATATTTTTTCAAAATTTACTTCACAAGTTTAATTTTACGTTGTTAACGAAATTATAGTGGGTCGAAATATCTCCGTAGTACTTATGATAAAGTGTCTACTTTTTCAGCGAATTGTGATTTTTAGTGTATTAATATTAGAATTATAAAATAGATTATTTTTTGCAACAAAGTTAAATGTTTTTTCAAACGAAATATCCTTTATTTCATTGTATAGTAATTAAATGCCTATTTCATATATACGATAGATCAGTTTCAAAATCATTTACGTAATGATTGTCTATTATTATGAATTTTGTTACAAGTATCATATAAGTATTAATTATATATCTACTGTAAAATTCTCTTCTATGTATACCTATTGAACACTATAAAATATCAAAATTTTGAAACGGATTTGATTTACTATTATGATTTTCAGAATCAATAGTGAAATTGTCATTACTGTAATTTCAATGTATGAGGGTATTGTATTACTTTCCTATTTTTTATGTTGTAGCATGAACAGAATGAATAATTTACTATTTTAATTATACTCAATCTTATAAATGTACCTTTGTGCAATTAAGTATGTAATTTAATTGTTAGATATGTCTTAATAATTACTGAAATACGTTTATTTATGCGTCCATATATCTTCATAAAAGGTATTGACTTTCTAGATTATATGTCTGCGTAGTACTACAAGAAAATAAAAATTGCTTATGAAAACAAATAAAATATCCTGAAATTCACCCTCTATAAAGAAACAAATATAATTATAATTTTGATCACGATTTCTTGCTCCAAATTGTCTCGTTTGTTAGTTTTTCGCAAGACTCGTGAAACTTTAATACAATAGCTTATATATTTTTTATTTCAGTATTAATAACGTATATAAATTGCGGTCGAAACCAATTATATATATTTCAATTAAAAGGTTTGCCTTTTATTATTATTTCTCTAATTAAAATTAGCTCTTCAGGATTAGAACCTTCATATCACTCAACCTTTAATGATAGAATTATTAAATTTTAAAAATTTTGTTGTTGAAATGTTAATAGATCGAATTAGATCATCGCGAATTTTTAATTAATGATCAGATAGTCTAACAGCTTAAAGCTGATTCCGGTTCCGAGAACCAATAAAGCATGCACCGCAAGATTTGCGGTTTTCTCGTTAAATTACTATATATTACGGCTATAAGTCAATAAGTGTTTATTTTCTCGAAAAGTATAAAAATGAAAATGTTAAATTTTTAAATTAAACCATTATGTCATTCTATAAATTGTATTTGAATTTCATAGTTTCAAAAAACTATATTGTCAAATTTTTTTCAATGCTTGTTATTCTTTCTTATATCTTAAATTCAACGTTTCTTTGTTTGTCTTAGATAACGTTCCATTAATTGAAATCTACTGATCCAATTTGAATCATTCATTTTCAAATTTTAATTAAATTTTTGCCATTGGTATCAGTATATTTTTGATTTCTATAACAAATGTCAAGAACATAAGCAATTCCATTTTTTGAATAAAAAAATCACATTTACAATCACAGTTATTGAAAACGACAAATTTTCCATCCAAATTGATGAAGCACGTAATGAAAAGTATTTAATTTAATTATTATATTAGTTGTCCTTAGATTAATTTTCCAAATGTTGTTTTTTGCTTTTGGCTCATGTCTCTTTTAGCGACATCAATATCAGACATCTTTGTATTTTCTACTTTGTTTTTAATTTATTTCGTGATTTTTTTAGTAATTCAATTTTAATATCGCATAATTTACTCTATACAATAATACTCTATGCATACTACTTTTTGGTTGCTATCTTTTTGATTATGGTCCGATTTGTTAGCGAAATTTGACCCTGTTGAGTAAAAATAAGTATTTTGACAAAAGATGTTCTAAAGTAAAATATAAGTAAAGATGAAATATTTCAATTGATTAAAATTTTGTTGAGTAATAGCTTGATTATACGTTCGTCCGATATGTATGAACAATTGCATATACGTTACTCCACATTAGAGTATGCCGAGTACGCTACAAAACGCCACAAGAGTATGACGGTAACAGGTAAGTACTGTATAGGTAAGTATTTGTATTCCATTTAAATCTGTCTATAATTAATTTTGAAATTTTTTGAATTTTTATCAATTTTTTTTTTTTTTGGGAAAAGCATTAATGCAATGAAATATTAATACATATATTACCGTAGTCATACAAAAGTGAAACAATAATAAAATGATCTATATTAAGGAATTAATACAAAAGTTGATTTTCATAACAATGCAAGGATTTTTTTATCATTTTTGTAAGAGATAGTTTAAATAACTGTATTTTGATATTTTTTAAATTTATAGTAGTTCAAAGTTTTTGAAAAGTATATTTTACTAGGTCGTTGGGAGTTGGATTATAATGATAAGATTTAATTTATATAGCTATAAATTGGACTCATACAAAAACTTCTTCTGACTTCTTAGCATTATTAGTAATTATGATTACAAAAATTGAATAGGATTTTAAAAAGAATCAATAAATTATCATCCACTAGCTTAGTTTTTATAAACCATACCAGAATGTTCAAATAGTAAAGGTCGGTGACCAAACATTGAATTGTATCGAAGTATGAAGTTCCAAAATTTAATTTAAATAGAAATATTTGGGTACAAAAAATGGTTGCCTTCTATTTTATTCATTCATTTTATTATCAAAAATAACCACTTAATGTCGATGAAACCGAAATTTTTATGTACTCAAGAGCTGTCAGAAAAAAAGTATCTAAGTAACTGCATCTAAATTCCTTTATTTTTTGACAAAAGTAACTTGTATCTAAGATACTTTTTAAAAATAACTGAACCTTGTAACTTTAAAAAGTATTTTAAATATTTTTGATATGCAATAAAGAATAAAATGCGATATCTGACAATTTGGTTGTACAAAATAATGCTTATTAAAATTACAAAAAAAAAATGAATTATTTAAATTATAGAAGATTCTCGATAATCCTCGGAAACAAAGTAATTGAAGACAAACTTAGAATCGGAACTAATACTAAATATATCAAAAGAAATACTTTACCTGAATATATAACACGTTACAAAACTTGTCGCATACTTAAAATAAAAAAGTAATTAAATTAAGTAGCTCCAAAAGTAACTTAAGATTTGTATTTAAGTTTATTTTTTTAAGATTAACTAGATACTCAAAGTAACTTCCGATATTTTTTAAAAAGGTAATTTATCTAGAATGTAGATACTTTCCCAAAGTACCTTTGATAGTACTATCAGCAACTTTATTACAGTTTATGTTTTACTTTCATTTTAAATTTCAGTAAGTACTAATATTAATTTCCTGTAAATGCAACTATGGGCAGGAAATCATCCTGTTTTCATATCAGACTTAATATTAAAAGATTTTTTTTTACTTTTGATTTGTAGTTTTTCTTTTTTGGAATATTTTCGAAATTTTGAATAAATAGATAATACCATATCTCTCTGTCTGTCTGTCTTTTAAGACTCGATAAAAGTAAATCTACTGGCCCAATTTTAGTTATTATTTTTTCAGTTTGTAGAAAAATTATTCCCATTGTTTATAACACATCTTCGGTTTCGATAACAAACAAAAAACGTTAGTAATTAAAGCAAGTAGAAGTTCAAATGCCCATACAGGCATATGGGCCTACCCATAAGCCCTTATAGCCATTATTACCCATATAAGCCATATTACTCATACTACCCATATAACCCATTTTTACCATACTCGTTACAGTAAAAAAAATTCAATTTAAAACCATAAGGACCCAAAAAATGGTTGAACATTTTTTTCATATTTTCATTTATTAACTCATTATTGAGGAAATTTTATTTGGACAAATATCCAACTCGATATAAACTCTTTGTGTGAATTTATTTTAATTAAGTTCACAATTTCCGAGTAAAGTGACAACCTACACTTAGCTATAATGGAAAAACTCGATTATCTTATATATAAAAATCTCGTGTCACGGTCTTTGTAGCCAAACTCCTGCGAAACGGCTAGACCGATTTTCATAAAATTTTCTATGTATATTCGGTAGGCATGAGAATCGATTGTAAAGTATATTTTTATACCTCTGAAAGATTAAGGTGTTCCTCGGCATCTTCGGAAAATTTTTACGCCTACTATTATTTACGTCTATGTATTATTTGTAATCATCGTTGTCTGTGAATTATTTTGAAAAACGCTTAGTAACGTATAAATTTGACATTTTTATTTATTTAATTTGTATTAAAATAATTATATAATTCATATTATGGGAGAGTGTTGCAAGATCGCGTCGTTTTGGCAATTCATTTTGAATTTATTATGTATCACAACGCAGTGCGTGCAAAATTGTGTACGATTTATTTTAATTTATAAAAAAAATAGTTTATTTGTGTTCATTTGTAAACAGGTGATATATATTTGGCTATGTGAAGAACATGAATTTTTAAAATTGATGCCCCAAACATTGAATGACTGCTGTTGCATTTTATTTATCGGCATTACAAAATTTTAATGCTTTCAAGTCACACGGTCTGTTGCTTGGAATCATAGGGATGTGTGAACCTCAACGTCTTCACCTTCAAATTTTCATTTCAATATTGTTACTTTGAAAACATTGTTCCTTAATTTTTCACCGCAAGCTGGGTGCTATTACAGAGACGTGGTAAGTCTATATGGTCCACAACACATTAATTACTGATTCGACTTTTAATTACAGATTATGAGGCGGTAATCCGAAGACTTCCAGCGAATTTGAAAATTCTATTTATATTCTATTCTATTCTCAGCATCAGCTTGATTAGTAATGGAATCAACCAAGTTGTATGGCATCAATTCGCCAGTTATCTTATTTTGAATCTGAATACTCATTTTGTTGTACCTAATCATTTTTGGAGCCAATATAATATGTTTGCTTAACCAAATATAATTTTTGTAATTTTCAGCAAAGTATGGGAACACCATCTCGAAGAGTTCAGTCTTTAACTTAGTACAGTGACAAAAATTAGTAGGGAATGTAATGTATTCAGATGATGTGTCAACAGAAATTTTGCCATTACCAATATCGAGAAATTGTTTGGAAAACACTTTTCCACATTAGGCGTTCTGCATTTCGAATTGCAGAAGTGGACGACTTCAGACATTAAGGATCGACTTATGTCTAAAAAATAAATGTTTGTCTTAAATTATCAAATTTATGGAACCATATGAAGAAACTTCATCTGGAAGAAAACATAAGAATTGCATTGCTGAACGATCCATCTGCAGAAGATTTATCCTAGAAATGATTGAATATCGGTAATAGCCGTATTATTGGTTTGAATTTTCATTCCAATTAAACTGATTAAAATGTTATTCTGCTGTTCTATAAAAAAGCTAGGAATTAGGTAAAATTTTTTCGAATGAGGCACAATTCGAAGGAAATGACGCTTGATTCGTCGACAAGAACACTGCCATTACCGAGATTCAAAAATTGTTCGGAAAATTCTTCAGTAGATGGATCATTCCGCAACCCAAATCATGTCGCCAGCTGAAATGTTTTCATATAGTGTCACAGATTTTATGATTTTATGCAGGAGTTTATTTTATGGGCAGAATCTGAATAAGGAATGATTGAAAATATTTGGGGGAAATCACCAATCAGTAAAATCATTGCGCTTTCAAAACATACTGTCATTGCGTCGAACTTCCAATGGTTTCAATGGTTATATGCGTTTTGCAAATAAAAATTATTGACAATATTAAATTGACAATAAGTGTGGGTGACGTGAACTGCCAATTCCGTAAAATGCCAAGCCCAATTTATTTAAAACCCATTTTATTAATTTTTTCCGTGAATTGTTAAGATATGTTAATAGTTACTCTACTATTCGGAGCAAAGACGAGTCTAACAAATCATATATCATCAAAATCAGTCTAGTCATTTTTTAGCTCTAATTGGTTTAACTATCCCTACTTTGTTTTATATATTGAAGAAATCTGATTTGACAAACTTCGTATGTCAATGTAATGGCAAGATGCTTCAATGGAGAGAATCAATCTATATAGCTTCAATAAAGAAAATCGTCGGCCTAAAATCTCAATCTTCTAAGTCCACTATTAAAAATGTTTGTTTTTTTGTTCCAATAGGAAAGACTAAATATTCTATCGAATGACAAATTGATAAATCTCTTTAAGTATATAAATTTCTCAATATATAACATGAATCGGAAATTTGCTTTATGTAGTAGCTTATGTAGCTTATATTCAGTTTCTTTCCTTTTCCTCAAAAAACTGTTAAAAAGAACTGAGCAGCTTAACACTTTAGACCGACGAAATGTGTTAGCTGACTTGCAATTGAAATAATTGATTTTTTTTTATATAATTTTTGTTTTGTTTTTATATACTTACTATTCTAATGAATTATTGAACTTAATTTTATTCATTTTATTATTAAAAATTTAAACTAAGTGTAGCTAAAATATTCATTCATAAAACACTACGTTCATTGCCTGTTAGGCAGTAAGAAGTTTGCTGGCTCAGCTAGTTTTTTCTATAAAAAATGATTTTAATACTACAAAAAATAGATTATTTGGTTTACTGTCAATTATTTTACCCCAAACCATTCCGGGTTCATACAGGAGTTCAGAGGTTTCTCCACTACTTTCGGTAATTATTAGTAATGATAGATAATTATTAATACTCTTCAGCTCATCACACTTACCGTAACTTACAGAGAAAAGGAGGCACTCTTTGAAATAGTAGGAAAAATCATTTTTCTCGAATCAATTGTTATTGAAAGGGGAAAGATCTATTTTTAATTAATTAATTTTTTCCTCCACAATGTCACATCTTTAATAGTCCGAGAGCTCGCAACGTTGAGAAAACCAAAACTTGAAGAAACCTGATTTTTGGATATAGTCACTCTATTGGTCTTTCGGTCAGCGTCAAGGGAGTATGACTGCCAGTATAAGTTGCATTTATTTGTGCACATTTTACTAGTCTAAGTAAAAAAATAATTTTAAGTGATTTTTTTAATTTTTTTATTGAGATGTATTAAATTTTGCAAACGAAAAATATGAATGTGAGTCGTTTTCATTGCTGTTAACAACGTGCTAATTTTTAATGCAATTTTGTAATGAAAAAATATTTTTTTTCAAAGTATTTCAATATGCTTTATTAATATATCAATCAATTATAGAGACTGATATGTAAACCAATGCGCTATTTATATATTTAAAAATCTTATGTTAATTTGAGTACAAAATCGTTTATATTTCAAAGAAACGATTTTTTGTATTTTAAATTGAATTTACTGTGCTAGTTATTAGTTCAACTAAAAAGATTAATATAAATTATTTTCTAACTTTTAAATACCTTTCGAAGGATATATAATTTGCCTGTCAGAAGTATTTTTTTTACCCCTCAGTTTTTACGTAGGGGATATCTTCCGTTATTATTTTAAGGGATGATATGTAGCCTTATGTGAGTAGGTAATTGTGTTCTACCTTAATACCAAATTTCATAAAATTTGTTCGTTTCATTCTTTAGTTATAAAGAGACCCACAGACAGACAGACAGACCGATAAAAATTTTAAAAATGTTAAATTTGGAATAAGGGCCTCTTGAAACAAATTTACATTAAAATTGGGATCAAAATCAAAATGTACAGATAGATGTAAAAATTGTATATGTTCGTATTGATAAATAAATATAATTAAGTCCATATAATTTAGCCCTTTTGTTTTTTATATTTAATTAATAATATTTCAATAGTTTTATGTAAATTATTTCTAATATACTTTTCTGTTCCAAGAAAATCAAAGATTTAGAAGGTTGTTCGCATTTGCACACCCTTAAAGAAGTTTAAAAGACAATATTGATGAACGAATAATATTTTTATATCAATAAAAAAATGAAATTTATATGTTTTTCTAACATCACCAACATAAACCGTTAAAATTGTCGACGCTTGTTTGTGCCACACTGGTGAAGTAGCGGGTATCGACTGGTTTTCTTATAAAATCTTAGATGTCAACAAAAAGCTTCAAATACGAATAATCAGATAAAGACGTCTTGGACTAAAGCTTTGAATATTTAAAATAGCAAGGACGAGTGTTCAGACAAGTACAAAGTAAAATAGAGAATAATACTAAAATTTGTTTTATTTTATTATTGTAAGTGAAACCTCAAATTAAAAAGGACAAAACGACGAAGGAACGAACAACAAAATTTGAGACAATGACGATCTTTTTAGCTGGAGGTAGATATTTTGTAGGGCGACTAAATAAGTGGAATCTCGTGCGCTGCCAGGACCAACCCCCGGGATACAGTAGGTGAAGGTCCTTCAGCAGAATCCTGCACTTTGGGAGCATAGAGATCACATAACGTTGCTTCTCATACATCCAGCTTACTTCCTCCTCCACAGCGACGACGGGACAACAATCCAAACCGAGAGATTCTAGTTCGCGGCATTTTCTAACCCGCTGTCAGTTGCGTTCAAAACGCCGGCGCGTGCACATTTCGATTGTTGTCGATCGCGCGTTGAAAATGACGTTCATTTGTTTTTGAAATTATGTAAACGAGTTTAATAACATGTAAAATTATTTATAGTTGAAATGCGTCTAATACCACGTGCTTACTATTTTTAAAATTCTAATATGCTTGCATAATTTTGTATAAAAAAAATCAAAAAGAAAAAAAAAGTACTAACATAATATTTAATTTGTGCTTCTTACTAGGTGTGCTTAGTTTTATTCGATAAATTACATAAGTTTCGAATCGATCGACTACAATAAGTGATTTCCCATTAATCATAGTTAATAAGTTGGAAAGTTAACCCAAAATTAACCCATCATGCCGTGGATTAGATCTTGTTTGTGTCATCAAGAGAAGAAAAAACCAAGTATTAGCCCTCCGATTCATCTGCTTTTAAAGGTAAGAACTACTATATTTATTTATTTTAATTCCAGCATACATTCTATAGAAATGCAAAGTATCTGTACTTAGAACTAGAATAATACATTACAATTGCATATATTTACCAACAGAGTAATAAAATAATGAATTATAGGTAAAAATAAAATTACCAATAAAGTAAATACCTAATATAATTTAACTGAAAATTATGTTAATGACTAGTCACTCAAATTACCAATTGAGCTTATTAATATTTTCTTCAATTGTTTGTGCTTAAAATTAAGGTACCTTATTAAAATATTTTATTGCAGCAAGATAAAAAAACATAATATAAAACAAACAATAATATTTCCTACTTTAAATGCCCTCGGCTAATCAACTATCGTACAAATATCGAAATGATTGGTTAATTGATTTAATTAACAATTAAACAATTTATAGCCATCGCTACCAAGTGTAGCAACATAATAAATATTGTCGAACAATTAGTATGATTTCCATTTTTGGTTTAGTGGGTAATTGGTTCAATTCCTTACGTATTGATTGTTGATGCTCGTAAAGTTGAATAAATGCCAAGTTTTCCAGTTATTGGGTCAGAATTTCAACTTTTAGGTAAACTGGAAAAATGAACATGAAAATTTTCCAATTTTCAACGTCATATACCTACTATTAGTAGTTAAGTTGAGGATTCTGTACAAAAATTAAGTCGAAGGGGATGAGGGCGTGGATGATTAAATGGTCGTATTATAATCAAATTAAAATCGCATTAGGTCGATGGAATATTAGCAAAATCCGAAAGGGGTATTTAAAATTAAGAATTGAGAGATAATAATTTACTTGTAATTATGTTGTATTTGGGTTTTAAGATAGAGAGAGGGGAGTTAATGATTCGGTTTGTATTTTGAACTCACCAAATATTATATCTGTTGCAAAAAGTATAGGGATGATTTATAGTATTTTGTGTGTATATTGGTTCAATCATTAGAGAGAAACACTAAATTCATTTAATACCTAATTACCGAAAGAAAAATCTTACCTAAAGAAATATATTTAAAACTAATTTCGAGTTGCTCAGAATTTTAAGGAATCTACCAAATAAATTATTAATAAATATACCAAATCATTCCTGAAAAAATTGCTAAGGAATCTGTAAGTATCGATTAGTAATTAATAAATAAACCAAGTTTATTTATAATCCTCAAAAAAGTTGCTTTGATATGAATATCAAAAATTAATAATTTTTATGGAAATATCTATATTTTTATCAAACTTAAACCCTGCTACTGAAAACATAAACTCTAAACTCTAAACTAGAACCTTCTAAAAAAGTATGACGGTAAAGTTGTAGGTGTTGAGATTAGGGCTGGGAAGCTGAATTTAATAAGTATACGTTCTTTCAAAAATATATTTTTAAACAGGAGTATTTTTATTCCGAAACCAAAGCTTGACTCTAGCTCCTACTCAGATTTCAGTTTAAATTTGTATAACTTATTAGTTTATTTTATTGGATCATAAGTCGCTTCCATCAAACAATTATTTAATTACGATTTTATAGTTTTGAGATTTAGTTCAATGGACGAGGTTCCAAAAAATTACTTTTTATGTATTCACTGTAATGTATTATACATAAGATTGTCAGGAGCTGGAGCCGCCGGTATAAATTTTGATGGCTTTGACTCCAGCTCCGCTAATAACATATTTTAGCTCCAGCTCTTCCACAATCTCTCGGTTCCATAACTCCAGTTTCGGCTCTCCAGTTTAGGATATTAAAACAATCAAATCAGTATTTTGAAAACGGTGACAATTTCAATATAAAGTCTGTGGTATATGCCACTTTTTTGAAATCACGAGTTAAACCACAATTATTAATTGGTAATTATTTTGCCTTCCTCAAGTGCTTCAGTGTTACGAATAACAATTGTCAAAAATTATTATTGTGCATTTTTTGGCACTACAGAATTTGGATGGTAATCGTTAGAAAATTCATGAAAATAAACAATTGAGGAAGGGTGAGCACTTGAGGTGGCAAAATCACCGCTGGAAGTTGGGCTGTTCACAAGTACCTAATAATTGTTTTGTTAATTACGTCCTAAAATAGGTTTGAATAAATTCAATCCAAAATAATGTAAAATTTTTAAACCTAAGCATCTCCAGGTAGTGGGCTTAAAGGGCTAAAAAGAAGAAAGGATTTTTAGAAGATGGATGAATTATTTAGAAACCAAAAGTATTTGTCTTCCTGTAAGTTGGTAAACTTTTTAAATTATCAAAGACTGGTGCCTGTTTTTTTCTGCCCACTTACGAAAATGCATACGTTTAGTCAATAATTCCTAAACAGCTCAACTAGGGTGGCGTTTCTCTTCTATAGAGGGATGAATTTTGGATCTTTTAGCGAACCAATAAAAACGAAAGAAAAAGAAATTTCCTTAAATATTTTTTGGCATTACTTACCTAAACATTTTTAAAATACATAATACTTAAACTCAATTAGTTAAATCAAAGTAAAGTAAAGGGTAAAATATGGGGGTAAGCTGATTCACATGAGTGTAGCTATTCCGGTTATTTGATTCATAATAAAAACATGAATTTTGCATAACAGACTGTTGGTTGTTTAAAAAAAGCGACATCTAGTGACTATGTTTTCATAAAATTTAATTGCCCATAATGAATAGTAAAAACATGAGATTTGAAGTATGTATTAATTATTAAAATAGAGACTTGGATACAAATGTCAATGAATTTAGTTGCTGCAGCCATAAAATAGTTATAACTTCATAAAAAATGGAATTTCAAAATTTTCAATGGAAGAACGATAAAAATTTGCATTAATAAATTAATGTCCAAAATTTTATAGTGCATATCGTTCTTACCTTGTTTTACATGTATATGTTTTTGTTCTATTTGTTTTTATCGGATAGTATTGTTCTTTATATAGACTCATCAGGGTAAAATGATTTTACGATAATTCCCAATAGAATCGAATCGAAAAAAATAAACGTAAAACCGGTCTTAATATTCAAATGCTTAAATTTAGGGATTAAACAGTTTTGAATTTTGGTGATATTATTAGAAATAGTTATAAAAGATGTTTTTTCTTTCCATGTATTTTTTATATTATTTGATGGATAAGAGAAAAAAACTTAAAACAATAATATTATTTTAAAGTAATCGTAAGCCTTATTTTTTTTTTCATCAGTTTTTTTCTCAATTGTAACAATGCTTAACAATACAAGGAAAGAAAAAATGATTATATGAATCGATGTACCATTCAAAAGAATCGGAATTCATCAATATTTTTTTCAACGTTTTCTTGTTGCTTGTATTAATCATTCCTATATTGGTTACATTAATCCATAACCATAAATATTTTTTCTCGATTATTTCAAGCGGATATTTCATTGACTATTTTTATCGTAGGGCGTATTAAACAATACATTTACGACCTTGGTAATCAATCAAATTTTCGAAATGAAAAAAAAAACAAATCAGATAGGTCTTTATGAATATTTATGAACTAAGCAAGAAAACATCATTTTTCTATAGTTTTAAGTAGAATTAAATTACCATCAATACACATCTTGTCAACTGATTGTTCCATGTGTAAAGGCTATACTTTGGGTTTATTAAAATTTTTTTTTTTTTTTCAAATAGAACCTTCAATATTTTGTATTAGAAAAGAAATACTGTTATGATTTATTCAGTTCAACATTTATAATTAGTTATTTGAAAAAAATGACATGAAAGCAAATTTGATAACTTCCTCAACATACTTGAGTAATTTTTATATGTTTTACTTCTCCAATTTGTCGGGTTTGGATCACGCAATCATGTCGTTCAAATTCTAAATTATTTAGAGATTGTTAATTTTTTGTATCTTAATTTTAGTGCAATTAAATATGTATGTTAGTAGGAGGTAAACAGTAGTCAATTTGTAAAAAAATATAATAATAAATTATAAAATGAGATTTACTTCACATTTACTATGTAGAAAGTTACTCTTTATAATATGAAACCTTTCTTAGGCAAGTTAAAATAAAATTTAATTCCGAATCTATTTTTAAGCATACAATATATAAAAACTACACTTTTTCATAGATCAGTGAGTGTTAACTAAATTACAAAGAAAGCAATGCATTTTAAATAATAATTAATAAATAATATTTTTCTCTTATGTTCAAATATAAATTCAGTAAATTTGGAAAATATTCTATGAAAATAGTTACGAAACTCTTTAACGTTTTTTTCAAGGCTATAGTACGGTTCAAATAGACCAGAAGAGTAAGAAAAAAAATGCATTCAGATGAAGATTGGTGTAAATCAGTGTATATTTTCATAAAAATGCACCAAGCTCTTAATGTAAGGCATTACTTGTAGTTTTCTAATAAATTAGTCTAGTAAGTCAACTTGGTTAAAATATCTACGCCTCTTATTTAAGTTTATTACAGCTTTAGGTATGGTAAGGATTCTATGATCCGTAAAAACTTTCGCAAGGGTTCTACAAGAAAAAAAGTTTGGGATTCCCTGATGTTGGTTTCTGATGATTTTAACTGGTGAATTGTCAAAAAATAGATTAAAATATATATTCTGTATTTTTCTCTTAATCGATTTATTAACAAAATAAAAATGTAGCAATTTTTTGTAATAATGTCTACAGCCTATGATAGAAAATTATTATAAATTTGAATAAGAGATTCTAATAGTATCTCAAGAAAATAGCACTTTAAAGTAAAAGAAAGCTAATATAATTTGATTTTAAGTTGAAACTATGACTCCAGCTCCGGCTCTGTCTTCAGTATAAATTGTTGTATCAAATTGTCAACAAATTGAAATTTAAATGCGTTTATAAAATTTTGAGACTAAAATGAATACGTAAGGTTTAAAAATTTTAATTCGATACTTGCCAAACTAAGTAACTTGTGTACCATTCTTCGTTTTTGTTTGTTTTAGAAACTTGTGACTTTTTCATAGCAGTTACGAAAAGACACAATACTACTTGATAACTATTGTTGAAGTTTGCTTGGAAATCGAAATATGTATCTTGACATTACGCCAAAAATAAATTTTGTTTGAACTTTAGTTTAAAAATTTTGTTTATGTTTTACTTTTTTAAATCATATTTCATCATTATATATTTCACATATGATTTATACACTAAAAATTTTATTTTTTAAATTTTAGGTAAATGATATGTGGTAGGTTGGTCATAACAGGAAAATTTATACTAACGAATTTTAAACATTTGTTATATTTAATATAATATTTAAACGTTTGTTATATTTGCTTCATTACGATTATTTTTACGAATATTGTCCTGTTCTATTAAATCAAAGATGTTTAAGGTATATATTCAAATATATGTAATTTCACATGTAAAAGCTTTCAATGACATTAAAAAGGTAATTTTAAGATATATGGTCTTTATATATATGGTATTATATATATGGTCGCCAGGTCTTTAATTTAAGGCCATATAAAGTACTGCATTTCAAAAGAATATGAAATGCAATTTTATCGTCTGGCTTACCGAATCTGTATATTGAAGGATGCAATAGTGTCCCAATAGTATGAAAATGCTTTTTCAAGTCACAGTATCCGGGTATGAAGCCTGCCACCAATCCTACTTCAGATCTATTTAAATCTAAAATTTCAGTAGTTATATTTTGAGGGTTTCTCACCATTTTTTTGCTGTATTTTTGCTGTATTTTTGCTGATTGGTGTTGCTTCTTAAGGAACAAGTGGAACAGGTATGTAAGTATGTAAGGCCATAGCTTTTTAATGGGTTTCCTTACCGCCAATTTTATGATCCCAAATACTGGACCAACGAATCCAGAACCAGTAAGGCTTTAAATAATTCTCAAAAATAATATTGTTATAGCAAGTACCTATATATTTTCTTGGGTCGTACTAGAGTTGCGCTAAAAATAAGGGTAAAAATTTATCTTCGGCTATAAATCCAAAATTTTTCGACCTTATGGCTTCTCTGCCGCTTTTTAAGTAAAATAAGATTGATTACAATTTTATAAAAGAAGTAGGTACTATTTTCAAAACATTTACAAATAATTGTGCCTAATTATTTTTAGTTAATTTATATTTTTTTAAAGACATACTTTTATTTGAACTTGGATGCATCTTGGAATTTTGAATCATATTCATTGAATAAAAATGTTTTCTTGTAGAAGTTTAATTTTGATTACAACTACAATTGAAATCAATTACAAATCGCAAATTCCTAGGAATCAAAATGGGTTAATGATTTCATCAATCTATGATTAATCTATTTAAAGGTTTGGAAAAGTATAACTCGTTTGTCTTTCTTCAATTACCTAAATATTATCTCAAATAAAGTTCAAGGCTGTGTTTATTTATATGATATGTAGCAGTAATCTGAAGTAATGACTATAGTTACGTAGTCCTTGAATCGTGTAATTAAGGAAGTATTTTCTATGATTCGTGAGCACTTAAGAGATGCTGAAGAATATATTAATTAAATAAGAGATCGTCATGAAAATAAAATCGTATGATGCAAATCATATTTCGGCAAGTTTAAATGAAATCTTTGATTAAAAGAGTGGAGCGCAAGAAAAGCAAACAATGGCAAAGACCAACAATGAAAAGTAAACAAAACAAATTTGATTCAAACAATAATCGATATAATTTAAATATCAAGTCCCACAAACCGGTTCACACAAAAAAAGAAAACAAAACTTCCATCATCTTCATAGCGCCATGCTTCACTATAGGTATCGTAAGTGCCTATACCTCTATATGTAGGTTTTGTAACAACATTGAGAATTTCAATGTATTGTTATTATCTCGGGGCTTAGAAAGATTTACAGTCTCACATTTAAAAATAATATTAGAGCAATTAAATTAATTACCCACAGATTTCAACGAGATTATTAATTGCAGCGGCAAATTTTTTTAATTCAAAGGCAAAGTAGCCTTTTTCTTAATTAAAACTTTTATGTGTTTTGGACGTTGCTGTTGCCACGTTCGTGACAAACATTGTGAAGTTGAAAACTTTTTTCTTATGTTTCATTTGATAAGTGGAGACATTGAAAAATTGTAATCGGTAACGAGAATTAATCCAGTTGGGAATTGTAATGAAAACGTTGAAAGATTGATCAAATTATCGATAATAGCGTGATTGTAAAAATTGAATGATTTTTATCTATGGCTTCTCATTGTGATTCTAATGATATTTTCATTAGCGATTCAGGCAGTTCAATATTTATTTAATCAACAAAAACGTCCATATACCCACGTCCTACATATAAGCATATCTACAAAAATCATACGACTTTCACTATTCTTTTTTTTGAAATATTTAAGCTCAATTTATCTTCTAAATTCTTTTCTTTATTTGGCCTTTTATATTGTCTTTTTCAATGATAGTTTTAAGACCTTTTTTTACTCTAAAGCATAGCAGATGGCCATTTGTTAGAGGTTAAAGTGAGGTATTTTTCTAATTTTGCCAATTGTTAGTTCATTATAGATCCTTTTTGTCAGGGTTTTATTGATTTCTTGCTTTGTAAGGCCCCGGGCATCAGGCTGTGGACCACTTATTTCCGGTCGATAACTTTTTGGAAAAAGGCATCCATAAGGAAGATGGGATGCTTTAACAACTCGTTATAAAAGTGGTTGGTTTTATAACTTTACGCCATATGCTCGAAAATTTTTAAATTTTGGTGAATGAGCTTCACAAATTTTGGATTAAAGTTTACAAAATTGAAAATGATAGCACCATACCAGAAGAATAAAAAAAATGTTTTTGTGATTTATTTTGGTATGTAATGATTAATTGTTGTGTACAATTCGAATTTTTTGGGGTTAAAGTAATAGTTTCACTCGTGGTCTTAATTTTTTAAGGAAATAATTTTCTATGAAATAATGTATATTTTATGTAATAGCAAATAAAATACATCGTTTTCTATTTAAAAGGTTAATTCGATTACACGCCCATATTTATTGTGAAAATTTAACGTTTTAACTAATGAATTTATATGGACGATAGGAAAAATGAGACGGAACTAAAAATATTGTTATCATTGAATAAAGCATAAATTTTTGTCTCACGAGTGCATATTCTGCAATTCAACTTTTGAAGTAAGGGTCCCTATACTAGTAATAGGATGCATAAAGTCTAAATAGAGTAGAAACAATCTATGAGTCAAGAATTTAAATCTTGTTGTGTGAATTATAATTGTTATAATCATTGAAGTGAGAAATATCCAAAAGCTTACCGGGACGCAGATTAGTTTGCGCATCGTAACGTAGATGTTTTGGCATCACGGTTCTCTATAAGATAATATAAAAGAAGGTATTCCAATCCTGCAATTCATGATGGGAAATGTGTCAACAACCTTCTTTTATCTTAGTTCTGTACAAGGTTTATAAAATACACAGGTGGCCTCACGGTGGCTACGTGACGTATCCAGAAGAAATTCGTACGTATCTTCAGACTGATTCAATTTCAAAATTCTTCGTATGACGTCATTTTTTTTTCTAATGGAGCAACCTGTGTAATTTACAAACCTTGAGTTCTGTATACTAGCACTCTATACTACTCAGATAGCGCACTCTACAGTCAACAAGAAGTCGCGGAAGAAGCAACTGTCAACAGGCAGTAATTTGGATTGAATTAAACATTATGCAACAGCGCTTGCGTTGAACGAGGTAAAAGGGTTTGGAATCATTGAGATATGTGATTCGAGTGATCCTGGTGGCTCAAGTGTACTTTAGCACACCCACAATCTGGAAACGTTGCATTTTTGACTTTGTTTTTTATTCTATTCCAATATTGTTGTTAATTCAATTCTAATATGGTATAATTCTCTCTTTTGTGAGTAAATTTTCATTATGGACCCATTTAATCGCGAATTAAATTAAAAACAAAGTCGAAAATGAAACATTGCCAGATTGTGGGTGTGCTAAAGTAAACATGAGCCATCCTGGTCTTAAATCTATCAAAAATATTATGAATGCCATCGGATCCCCACTTTTTTCTATTTTTTTTAACTCAGTGCTCTCTCGTGGCCGTTGTTAGAACTATTCCACTCTGTTCCGCATCCAAAGCTAGAAAGGAGAGTATATACAGCATATACACCATATATTTTGTATAGATATGCTGTGGAAGGAGTACGAGCACTAGGCAAATTGAGAAGAAATGACAAATTAAATTTAACATTGGGCTTATAGAGCACGTTCACTTTCAATTCTGACAGGAATGTTGCTTATACTATACATATTTCGTGATAAAATGAAATACTTAAATACAATTTCATTTTTTTTTTCTAGCTCTGACTTGTGTAATAGACAAGAATTGATCAACTGCATCGCGTATTGTATAATCAACGTGCAAATTCGCTAGTTTATTATCACTTAGTACAAAAAGTCGCAAAATAAGTACGCTAGCATAATTCAAAAGCCTTTAAATTTAAGAATAGAGAAAAACTTTCCTCATTATAGATAGGTGTTAAATCACTCGGCTTGTAGACCTCCTGATTTGTGCGTATGATACTTAAAGCACAAGGAACAATACAAAATCTAATAGAAAATTTGTCATTGTAGGACATATTTGTGCTACACTCAAAAGAAGAACATATTTTCTTTAAGTTCATAGATTTTTTTCTGCATTGTTTTTGATAGTTTGGAAAAATTTCAAAGAAATTGGATCCTCATAAGCTTGAATAATTAATTTGGCTTTCAAAAGTTAATAATTTCATTTATGAAACGGAAAAAATTACCACCAATTTTGTGTTCATGTAGTATGTTGTAGTATTTACTATGTTTTTACTGATGTTGAATGATTTATACTTTTAAGAGAAAAAACCTTATAAAATGAATCATTAATTCAGAATTTAAAGAAGATTGTAGAATGTGAGGTGAAGAAAAAAATTAAACATCATTAACACAAATTTAACAATTAAACACGATTTATTTTCTACGTAACGTTTTATCAAAATTTCCGACTTCCTTAGGCGCATTTGTTGGAAGTAATTTACGTTGTGCGAAAAGCAAATATTGATCAAGATATATATGTTTAAAGAAATAAACCATTTAGAAAACAAATCCAAACATGTAAACTTGAACTGATTAAACGATGGTATGTCGGATTTTGTGTAAATTCAGACAGTAAATCGTTAAGGTTGAACGATAACCTTTGGTAATGCGCTTGCAGTAATAAAATCAAACATGAATATATGAGCATTTTCAAAGTGAATCCTCACTATAGTACAAGTGAAATTGACCTCCATGACCCACATCAAACCCTTGTCAAAAGCCATAACACTGCTAAAATAAATTCGCCCAACTACTTTACTTGGTATTTTTTTCCAACTCGGAAAAAAATTCTTTTAGTTTTTCCATTTGTAAATGGTTCCCTTTACTTCCAATGTAATTTTCGCCTCGACGAAAATGATCATAAAATTGAAAATAAAGACATGAAAATTGGAAATTTACGAGCGTAATCCCACTCGGATATTGTAGCGGATATTTTTGAATATGCTTCTCCATTTGTATTTTCTTTTTGCTACGAATCGTTATTTATTGGTCAATAATTCTCCTTGTAAATTTTCCAATTGCTTGCAAATCCATTGTATGAATTTTCTATTGCGAAATTGAAATACTGGGATTGTATGTGGATGATTTATGCGATTTGTGCATGATTTCTCTTGAGTGTCTTCTATATTTTCTC
This sequence comes from Sisyra terminalis, assembly GCA_958496175.1. NCBI lineage: Eukaryota > Metazoa > Arthropoda > Insecta > Neuroptera > Sisyridae > Sisyra > Sisyra terminalis. The sequence goes on from OY292278.1 coordinate 29,808,113, forward strand.
GATATTAGTTGCACCACTGTACCTGCTAAAGTATAAATCGCTGATTTTTTCTATATTCAAAAATAAATCGCATTTTGGATACATATTTAATACATAAACAATGGAGAAAAACGGTGTGTGTATTTATATATGCGCGTGAGAAGTTGTACTTCTTTGGCTTAATCAAAAATTAATAATCAATAATAATAATTATACCGATAATGAGTGATCTATTTCAACTTCAACTGGTCAGTTAACAATATTTTTGAAACATTTAAATATTTCAGAGTTTTAAACATTTTTTTTTCAAATGTTGTAGTGAATACATATCACCGGAGCATACGTTTTCTTTTTAGCACTGAAAGGAAAAGATTAATAGGGATATGGTTAAAATTGTAAAATTTGACATTGTTTCGTTCTTCGATGTCGATGTTTTAAGGTAAAATAACAACTGACCATTGATATGTATATATGGAAAGACTATGCATATAGGGACAAAAAGATATTTTAAAAATCTAGTGTAGCGTACGAAGCGCTACGTGTGTACAGTTTTAAGAGTAACTAAGATCAACTGATGCAAATTACGTGCTAAACGCTTGTCCGAAGTGTAACAATACCGATAATGAGAGCAGAAGTGGGGTGTAAGGGGTGTTACTTCGTTAAATTTTTCAAGAAAAACAAAATTATTCTTGTCGCAATTTCGTAATTTTCTAAAAATTGTTAAGAATATGATTGTTTTTAATCAAATTTTTGAACAACGATGTCTGATGTCCTGTAATGTAAGTAAATTTAAAATTAACAAAGTAACTGATGTAAAATTCCTAATAAAAAAAATTGTGATAAAATAAATTGAAAATTACAGACAAGCTTTCATATTTTATATAATTTAATTTTAATACAATATCGATACTTTTTAAGTAACCAAATATCATATAAATATGTAAAGCATATATAAATTTAAAACATTAAGATTACTGTTTAACTTTCCCGCGCTGACACTCTCGATTCTTCTAACACTTCTCACACAGGCGTTGTTGCATTCCGCTTAGTTCCACTCCAAATCTGTACCCACGTAGAGGCGCTTGTAGTTACTTTAAGTGTGAGTTTTCGTTTATTGTGCAGCGGGCTATCCATTTATACAGATCAGTGCAACTGACCGTTATTTTCCTGCCACTTTCAAACTTCCTATCTGGTTCGGGTGAATCTGGTATATTATACCATTTCTTCTTCTCTACCGACAAACGTAAAACCTATGCTAGTGCTGAGATCGTTGACTCGATTGACTTGATAGTGCGTTTTAATCATTTTAGTACTATACAAATCGTTCCCAAAAATTAGCCAGCTTTCACCCGCCTGAAGTTACTCGCTAAACCGATTGCGAGTTCAACTTCATACTGTAGTCCTTTCAGTGACCCAGATAAAAAATTGCTTTCATCCTTTTTTCAAAACGCCGCTAAAGAAATATAACTTCAAAAAATCAAAAAAAAATCAATAATGTTGATACAAAAAGAAACTGCTGTTTTCATTAACAATTTTATAGTTTGTCATAAAATATGAAATAATTGTGTAACAAGTGCTTCAAAACTTGAGCTAGGATTATAACGGCTTAGAAAAAAGTATCGATTTTATTTTAGCAGTAAAGAGATCAACATATTAAGTGAACATTCTCCATTTAATGTTAAAGCGAATCGATTTGATCTGCAAATTTTCCCGTGTACATATGAAGTGCTGCATGAAATCAAGTCTCGATTATTTTACGACTTAGTTAAGTATTATCTTATAAATTTATTTCAATGAGAAAATAACGTATAAATTAACTAGTAATAAACGTAAAATGTTAGACAATTTAATTAGATTCTCACGTCGATAATGCGAGAATCGCCACCCCTACAGGGTTAACTAAACGCCATGTTTATGGTTTGTGCATTGATTAAATCGGATTTGTTCGTCTAGTTTACATTGATAAACTTGTTATCATTCTTCTTTAAATTGCTCGAATCAAAAAGCGATTGTTCACGGCATGGATATTACCCTTTGAATGGATCCTATTTCACCCTCGTTCCTGCTCGCAAAGAACAAATACAATTAAGGAACTGTAATGTTATTATAAAGTTAATTTAATTCAAACCGAATGCAATTAAGAAGGCAATAAAAGGAAATATCGACTTCCATGTGAAATGAATGTCAATAAATCAATATTTAAATTCTTATTTTTATCGCAATTTTTCGCTGAAAAAGAAATGGAAATTGTTTCATTTGGTTAACTATTGTTCGTTCGATGTTATGGCCTTCATGCATTTGCAATGCATTTGAATTGTTCTTTTATCAAAAAAAAAACTATGTTTTCAGTTTTTAATTTGACGATAAAGAATAAAATGCAACGCAGTAAAGTTTCAGTGGATTTTTTTTTCGTTGAAATATGTATCGATAGAAAAAATATGAATATTATTTTTATTGGTTTTTTTTTTTTGGAGATAGAAAGGAAAATACTTATTTTTCATACACATTACGTTTCAATGGTTGATTTTCAATATTTTTTATTTTCAAAGTCAACAGTTTATAAACTGTTTTGGTTTTGTTCTTAAAAAAACATATCTATAGAAAACTCTGTATTCTAAAGATATTCCTTAAAGGAAATAGTTCCACATTTGATAAAGCAAAAGATTTTTTGTTAGAAATTTAAAGAAATTTTCTCGATCACCTTTTTCAATTCAAACTTTTGGTGGATTTCTATTATTGAATTCAATTTTATTTAAGAAACTTTTCAGCGAAGAAAATTCATTTCTGTGTAGTTAGCAAACTATTTATATATGGTAAACTATTTTCATAATCATAGAAAGATAAAACTTTTCCGATTTTAATAAGAAAGTTAATGAATGTAAAACTTGAAAACTTTTCGAATATTTTTAATTGGGGTTTAGAGTAATTAATTTTAATTGAACCAACTAAATAGATCAAAAACAGAGGCGTTACTTACCAAAAAATACATAATGCTCGTACCATAGCAGCTTAGAATTTCTTAAACAGATCATAGGCACATTTATTTTTTTAATTAATAAAGGATATTATAAGTATGAGGAAAAACCAATTTTTAGTTTTGAAAAATTTGTTTTTTCAGAAAAAGTAAAATTTTAATTTTAATGGGCAAATAAGAGCCCGAAAACGATAAGACACTTATGGGTTTTTCTGTAACGTCACAGTACGCATCACTACGCATATTGAAACTGAGATATAAACAAATCATAGAAACAATTTACATAATTTTTGTTATTTTATACAACTTTTGGCCATGAAAAACATTTTTTATACCCTATTAATCTTTTCCTTACGAATAGAAGTTGTGTAGACTGTAAATAATTTCAATCATTACCAAAATGTTTAAACGATTTAAACAATTTTTCCCTTTGCGTTTAAGTACATGTATTATAGGAAAACACCCATGGGATTTTGAAGTTTCGTATTGTGACGTCATTATAATGCAGTGCCAATTGGAGCTTGTTTTAGGCATTTTGAATTTATCGATTTATTTTTGTATTTTTAAATGAAAATGTCTTAAATTTAATTAAGTAAAGTTAAAAATTAACAACTGCATTATGTTTTGATATTGGTTTAGAGCATTTTAATAACATTTAAAATTATTTCTAGATCATGCGTAATAGATATATTGAGGTAGAAGAGAATTTACATAGATCTTTTAACTAAAATAGCCCCAGATACAATAAGAAAGTCATGTTAATATAACCTGTATCAACAATATATAAAATATATAGTAGTCCAATTAAGAAACACAATATACAAAAGTAAATCATAAAGGTAAATTTTGAACCAAATTTTAAACAAAATGTATTTACGAGGTATTGCCCAGATACATATTTCAATTGCCAGTGATGTATCACTAATGATACTTGGCAATCGAAATACGTATCCAGGCAAAACGTCATAATATCATTTTGTTTGAGTTTTGGTTCAAATTTTATGTTTATACTTTTGTGTAATATATTTCACAATTGAACAACAATATATTTAATATACTGCTTATGGTATAGAGTATATACTTTTCTGAACAAGCGAAAAAATCTAATTTGACATGCAGATATGTTTATGTACAGAACATATAACTTTTCTGAAAATACTGCTTTGTGGACTGGGAACAAGTATTTTAAATCTATTTTCTTTGTAGTTTTTTTTTTTTTATTTTTTAAACATAACTTGAATTGAAACGGATTTTTACATATTTCACGTGAAATTGGCCACTGTTTTCAATATTTTTAAAGTTGTTCAATGTTACAAATTCTCTGGAATTTGTTTTTCTACGAATGTTTTCGTGAAACCAAATATTTTGCATATTTTGCTTTTTGTTTAAAAAAATTGGTCTTTTATTACTTTAATCCGACGAATTGTAAAATAAACAGATTTTTTATCTATTTATACAGATCTTTGATTGGTATCGTTTAGTATTATGCCATCCTTGGTAATAAGTTATAGGTACACTTAGATATAGGTAGAAAAAATAGTAAAAAAAATTATATTAATTAAAAATTTGTCTTCTATATAGAAATATGTTCGTAAAAATATTTATATATTTGTAAATATAAAAAGAATGATTTTCTATTGGAAGATGAAATAAAAAAAAATAGAGGGAAAAATTAAATGTTTTGCGATCGTCACGTTTTCTTACCCCCCTCCCGACTCACCTTATCACATCTTGTCATACTAAGTGACACTCCCTTCTTCTTCCTGTATGTAAACGTATATTTGATGAAGGGTCCCCTGTTCGTGGTTGTCAAATTTTGAATTTTTCAATCAATAGATATAGAGAAAATAGACCGTGAAAGATGAATAAAAAAAAAGTTTTTAGTAATTAAGTTACCATTGTGAAAACGTGTATTTTGTACTAAAACTCTAGTTGAAATTAGAAATGTATGCTTTAAGAATTACATATCATTACAATAGTGGGCAAGTAACACTAATAAGCTACTACACACATATGTATGTGCGTTATAACTGTATGGATATACATCCGTAATGAGTAATGACTGAATAAAGTACCTTCCTTCATACTAACATGCTTGCTTATACTTGTTCACACTTATATAAAATACACGGGAGGCTGTTCAGTAATATTTCTGAATAATTATTCTTAAATTATGGATGTTAAAATCCATGCAAACTTACTACCCAGATTTAAGGGGGTTCTCCCGTGTAATGGACTAAAAAATCTTTTTTTGCATACATTCCTTCTTTAACATGTCTAGAATATATAATATGGTGGTAAAGTGATTTTTTAAAATTCCAACTCGTTATAAAGTTATTAAAAAAATACTGAAGACATAAATGTAATCGTCCTTGTAATTGTAAGGCATTTTTTTTACAAAACTGTGCTTTTTAAATTTGCCTCCATTACATCTCGAGAACGATTTAATCGACTGACTTCTAATTTATAGGGTAAACTCAAAAACAAAAAATTCCAAATATTTCTATGATATTTTTTATGACAAAAACATAATAAAAAAATCGTGAAATAACAATTGTTTCTTCAGAAAATTTCCAAAAATCCAATCTTCCATATTTTCAATTGGTTTTACTTCATCCCATGCTTTTAAGCTTACAGATTAAAACATTGTTGTTGTTTTTTTTATTTGAGATTAGCCAATCAGCCGAAATCACGGAAAAGTGAGCGTTCATTTTTTTGAGACGGGTAGGTATCTTCAGAACGCTATAACTCAGGTTTTACTGGAAATTTTTGGCTAAATGTTTATTTACATACCCTTAAAATAAATATAAACAAATGATTAAAATATCAAAGTTTTATTTCTTCATTGGTTCACAAAAAAAATCGGAAAATTCTTATAAACAGACCCTTATACGGGAGAATATCCTTAAACCAAAATGTAAGTACTTTTAGATTTGCAGTTTCCAGCCTTTTTTCATTAGCGGACACTGTACATTCTATCGTGAAATTTCTAACTTTTTAATCTTGACAACAGAATATACAACTGGAAAATAAATTAAGAGAGCTTTGTTCAAACAATTTCCTAATAACCCCTAAAATGGAATCCCGAGTACCAAGGAATCGAAGGAAACAAAAGGGCTGATAAGGAAGCAAGGGAATCAATAATGGAACCAGTAAACAATTATCTCAATCTGAACCTGGAAGATACCTTCAAAATGATTCAAAAGTTATTACGACTTCATTGGAATAACACTTGGTGGACAAAACCACAAAAATTGTTTAAGGTTAGGAAAATAATAATGGAAACCCCAAAGTTAGACGAGCTCACCCAGAGAAGGGAGGTAGTTTTGAATAAACTGTAAATCGGCCATACGAATCTGACGTTTAACTACCGTTTAACTACTGGAATAACAGAGGGGTGTGTACGATACGAAGGTGAAAAATCAGTGGACCATTTTTTACTGGAATGCAAAGGACCTGAGGTGGAAAGAAGAATAAGTGATGTCCCCCAGAAAATATAAGACTGCTTAACTTTAGAAGAAAGTGCGAAAGTAGCCTTATGACTTTTGAGAGTGACCAGGGTGTTCAAAAATTTATAAACTTTGTGCAAGTTGTGGTGGGAAGTATTGAAGTTCTAAGTACAAGATATTCAAGAGTGATAGTCGCTAGTGACTCTAGTTGCTGAAGAAACTACAGGTAAAGGAAAAAAAGGATACCAAGAATAAATACATAGAATATACTTTTATCTTCATAGTTGTAAATACCTTTAACAAATATAAAAACATTTTTTTCTATACCCCTGAACCACTTTCCACGTACCCAATGAATTGTGCATCTCTTAGGTTGGAGGTTTCAAATTGCTAAGTATTTTCGAAAAATGGTTTAATTGATTTGATTGACTATAGCATTAATTTATTACCAGAAAAACTGGAACAGTTTCAAGTCAAATAGTTTAAATGATTGATTAATTTTAGTAGACTTTTTAAGACTTAAGTCAATTTTAATAATCTTAATTTTTTAATAGTTTAAAATTAATGACTTACTACTAAATAATTTTTCGGGGGTGGCTTAATTTATTTTAATTCTGAAAACAGTCGTTCAAATAACTGAACCACTTTAAAATTCAAATGATATGTGTCAAAATTATATTATTTCATTTGTAGTAATATACGGGTAGAAAAATCTTATCTCCTCGATTATCCAGTAATATTAGAGACTTGATATAATTTTATTATCGTAACAAAACGTATAATTGTCATATTAATCTCTTGGCATTAATGAAAGTAAATGATTCGTGTCCAACGTTTTAAATATGAATTAGGCAAGGGCTGGTGGTTGTTAAGGTTTTTGGTTAAATTCATACGAATCGAGAGTGATATTAACGAAAATTACAAAAGCCATTAAAAGCAAACGGTAGCGCTACGTCCTCAGATGTACATGACACATTTGAGGAAATATGTTCGTGTAGAGTAGAGCTTTGTTTCATGTTCACAATACCCGTTCGTTACGAAAATGACAAAACTGTTTAGCTTTTCGGGAAGTTTGAGATTTGAAACTGCAGTTGGGTAGAACTTTTCGGGAATGGAATGGAGGAAATTCGTTCAATTTGTATTCCGCGAGGCTTTTTATTCCCACGTGAGCGATGTGTTTGGTGTTTATTTCTTCTGGCTTTTTAAATATTTCTGCACGAAATATGCAAAGATGGTTTTGCGTGGGATATGTTGGTACGTCGAATATTCAATTGTACAATGAGTATAAAAGAAGAGGGATGAGTAAAATTCATGTCTTGTTCAAATGCTTAGTTTCGTTATGTCATTGACATTGTACGAGATATGTACGATTTAATTTTCTGTTTGAAATCACAGACGACATCAAAAATCTATTCCAACTTATTTGTTGTAGTTGTACATTTGAACAGCAAACGTATAATTTGTCATAACTCTGAAAAAACGAAATATTATCTTGACAAATATATTTCTTCACGAAATTCAAGTCTTTGAAGTGCCTAAATTTAAAAAAAAAAATCTCACCAAATACACGTTTTTTGTGTCTAAATAAAATTAAAATTCATCTTCTTGTAGGAATAGTACTTTCTTTTTTATGAAATTAAATCAATATTGGAAAATCAATGTTTTTCAAAAATTGTTTTCATTGCTGCATGATCGATTTGATTAGATATGTCACTTCTGTATTAATCGTACTAGCTGTGCTGTATGTATTCGACAAAAAGTCAAAACTGAAAACCACCCTATATCCATTAATCAATAAAATTTTATAGTTTGAATTTTCCGATTTTTTTTTGCAAATCAATGAAAAATTGTTAATAGAAGTTTGTGCAAGAATTCGTTTTATTTGTGACAAAATAATTAACGAGTAATGAATAAATTCAGAAAATTTACTTAACTAGTTAATGATTTAGTAAGCGGAAAAAATATTATTGCAAAAATTATAATAAAACATCGTAATTTCTGTTATGCATTATTGCAGTGCGAAACTTGAACCAAAAGTTTTGTAATTTTTACGATGTCGCATTGTAAAAATAGTTTAGGTATAAATACATACATAGTCAAGTAGTATCACTCGTATGCATGTGTTCGTTGAGAAGCCAGAGAGTAGGGATAAATAAGAAAGGAGTTCTGTCTCTTGTATTACTATATGGTTTGTGTATATTCACTAGCACATATTTAACATTGTAATTTTTTAAATGATATTCATTACAAAAAACTGTCGGTATAATTATGATGTTATAACGAAAAAATTCAAATGTTCATAGTAAATTTGAAAATTGAATTTAGGAAAGACTAAGATAATGAAAGTCTTGGCTAAAATTAAAACGTTGAATCGTAATTTTTATTGTACTTTTTTTGAGTACAAAAATCATAAAATAGGATTTGAGGTTCAATTTTTCTACTTCTAGATAGTGATATTTATTTTTCAGGTAAATTTTTATTCGGAGGATATAGAAAACAGTTGTACATAGTGATTTGTAGAGGATAAAGTAGGACTTATCTAACAGATATTTTTTTTCAAGTAAGCAGCTATCTTAAGAGAATGGCTTCTTTGTTCATGAGTAAAAATATCGGGTGGCATTAGAAAATGAAAATTCAAGAATATGTTAACAAAAAACAGTATGTTGTGGGTATATTTTAACGCAGTAGTAAACACACCATTTCTGTATATTTTATTCTGGATATTGTTAATGTTCCATATTTTAATAACTCTATGTAACAAGACAAATGTGTATCGATTTCTAACATAATAAAACAATAAAATTAGGAAAATTTTGAACTTCCTCCCGCTTTCTCAAAAGAATGATCAAAAACAAGTATTGATATAGAATTTTTTCTAATTACTTCAAAACAACAATTTATTTTTCACATATACATTGTTATCGTTTGTGAAAATCAACTTTTTCCAGAATTATTTCTTATAAAAACAAGTGACGTGTTTTTGAAGATTCATAAAATATTTTCTTCTCCACTTTCCATTTCAGCCAACTTTTCCCAACTACCAAAAGAAAACAACATCGTAATGCGAATATCATAATGTAATAGCACCATGATTTGCCTCGAGTTACGTATCATTTGACTTACGTTTACGAGAAGAACATTTGGTATATTATTATACCTACTTTTAGATTTTTTAAATTCAATTGTTTTATCAATGTGAAAAATAGAATTAGACTCTGGAGTTTCAACCTTTGATAATTCAAGATAAGAAATTTTATAAACGTTTTTAAACGAATTTTTTAATATTTACTTATAAGGAAGTCATATATTTAGTAGAAAACCTAAACCATCACTGAATAACTTTTTAACATACCGCATACCATGGTAGTATAATAAATATTGTGGGGACGCATGCATTGTTGTGATTTGTATATTTCAAATCGCTTTATAATGAAATTTATATTTTATTGGTAAAAGTAGTATAAATGTACAAATAAAATACAACGAATAGTATTAATCAACATTTATAAAGCCCATTGAAGCTCGTTACATTGTAATCTTCATACTTATAATATTTTTTAGAAGTTTTCATTGCAGACATGTGTAAAACCTGTGGAAATCGTTAACGATCTTTACATTACCATAATATACATAAGTGCATAGGGAAGTGGCAATTGTAAACAAGAATTTTGTGAATTCCGAATAAAAAGTTCTGGAAAAGGGGCGAAATGGAATGCTTGCGATCGTTGGCAGTATTGACATTGAAATTCGATTTTTAAGACTCAATATTTGTAGATAATTACGGTTTATTGGTTAAAATCGATCATGCATTTTAAGGCTGTTTTAAAATTGTTTGTTTTCGCATTTTGAAATATTTATGATGGATAATCAGTGACTACATTTGGACATTTTAAACAGTCAAACCGTAATAAATAATTCATGTGAAGACATTGAAGTAAAGTAAATTTATTTGTTTGATTTGGATTTCACACCTTAAATTATGAGAATTGAAAAATTATTGTCAACGATTTTTGGATTTTAAAATGTCTGAAAATAAAATATGAAACCTTAATGATACGTCTGAATTTGACGACCATTTTTCTACTCTTTTTTAGTTGCTTTTTTCCGAAAACAGTTTTATTGAAAGTCAACTGTTTTCAATATGTACATAGAAACTATTAAGGACTTAATTGTTTTTTGATTCAACGTTCTTTTCGTTAATTTTAACGACTTCACAAAAATCAAAAATTTATGTGGGGAAGACATGATTGTTGTAATTGGAGATTTCGAAATGGAAAAATCTAATGTCATTTAAAGAAGGAATACCTATCGAGTAGTCTAACTAGAACAATGGAGACTAGGGCTAGAAACTAGGGAGTAAGCATGGTAAATCGATCCTGGAATGATAGCTTAACGATATTTCGGAGGTTATAGGTATTAATAGAATAATAAGTTTTTATGAAATAATATTAACCAACTGATCTAAAATTTTTGTTTGATTTAGTTCACATTGCCTTTTTCATAGAACATTAACAACTACATATCTTTATGAAGTTTTTTGAAAAAAAAATTTTTTGTCAAAGGCTTTTCTATAAACTATCTGAATGTTTGAATAATAATATCTGAATTTTTTAGATTTTTTTGAAAGGATACTATATAGCGAAAAAAAAACTCGCGCTGAATTGCGATTGCTCTTGTTTAACCTGAATACCTACACAATTATATCCCAAAAAAGGAAATAATTTCGTATACTATACGAATATTCTTTTACAACTGTTTTTATATACAATTTTTTAAAAATATTTCAATCAGTTTAATGTTTTAATATTACTTTCATTAATTTAAATAAATTTTCAAAGAATTAAGTGATGAACGATTTATTAATACGACTATGAGTAGACAGTTTTAAAAGAATATAATAGAACAAATTTTACTCGAGAAATATTAAATACATATATATTAAAATACAATAATGAAGTAAAAAAAAAATTGCAGAATAATTTTTTAGTGTTATTATAACTATTTAGGACGTAGAAGATGTTTTTAAAATTTTCAAATCTTTTAATTGTAAGAACTGTTTATAATGGAAAAAAATCATTGAGATATAAATTTATAATATCCTGAACCTTAGGATTTCATTAGTAAAGGATAATGGGCACACAGTAAAAGGATAATGGAAAAAACATCCCTGAACTTAACAACTGAAATACTTAGTCTTACAAGGAAGCAAGTCAAAGTGGTAGCAGTTATAATAAGTAGTAACGGACAATACAGTACCTGTATAGGATTACAAAGGATCACATAAGCGTACATAGTGTGTGATCCAAGATGCAAAGGATGAAACTACTTCTATCGTTCTATGGGAATGCGGTTCTATAAATGAATAGAAAAATAAAGAACTGGGGATATAAAGCTCTGAAACTGAAATATTTGGAAAATTCAAAAATAAAAAATCAAACGCCGATTGCTAAAGTTCGCTCAGCTACTTGACTTAAACTAGATGAAGTAAGGATCCAGGAAACACAATAAGCCTTGAGACTGCAGAGATAAGTCACAACTTACCCAATCCCGCGTATCCCAACTTAGTAAAAATACAATTATTAATAAAAAAATGTCCCCACAAACCTCCTTAGTATCATTACAATATTTATTCGAGGCCGAATCACCATGCTAATAGCTCTAATTAGGCCCTTGTGCGTTGTATTTTTAAGTTTATTAAAGTAAATTTGAAAATTGGCGGAGATGTTTTTGCGCATTGATTCTAGTAGACTAACTTGATAATTTTATCTTTTTTCTTAAAGATGTTAATGAATTTTTTTCTTTAAAATTAATGATATAAATTCTGCATTAAAAACAATTTCTATTCTTCATTATTTTCGATTTTTTTCGACATAATTTTGTTTTAATAGTCTGCAATAAAAATTCTTTAAAAAGTGGTCATTATAAAACAACAATTCAAACTTATCCCTTCAAAAGTTTTATTTTTAATGGTTAATTGTGAAAAGACAAACAATAATTATTTTTTTCTAGTATTTTATTTCATTCTAATAGTTGGATAGATCAACTATTCCAGGTGTATGGCATAGAGTTATTCAAGTTCACCTGCCTTTACATTTTGATAATAATTTATGAGGAGTTATTTTTAGGCTTGTAACAAAGACCTAAACTATCAAATTTAAAATTGATTTAAAACTACTACTTATAAAAATTTTATAATTTGATCCTTTTTTTGGGTTTTTAGAAAATTGACTTAGTTACCTAAACATCTGGTCTTATTTTTTGATGAAACTTATAAAAATATTTACTGCAAAAATTAAAAAAAAAGATATTAATCACTATTTTTTTCTAATAAGTCTGTTTTCTTTAATCAACGTCTAACAAAATAAAAGAAAAAAAATATTCATATTTATATCAGAAAGATTAAAAGGCGTGAAAATCGACCCTATGCTGATAAATCTTTTACAAAATATATTCTTATTACACTTAAGCAGATTATACCATAATTTATTTCGAAATCTCATAGTAAACTCATTGTACATCTTGATTTTTTTTCTTTAAACTTTAAACTTTCACGATAATATTTTTAAATTTAATCCACCATCTATATTATCAACAAATATGGTTCTTCAAAATTCAATGAATGTATACAACAAAATAAACCAAATAAATATCATCTGAGATAAATAAATCTAATTATATCCCCCATATATAAAGTCATTTGATAAACCCTTGAAATCAAAAATATTTATGATTTCCTGGATAAAAATTGTAAGCTATCGACAATGATATAGAAATCTATACATTTTATGCATTCTGTATTTAAATTTAAGGTCAATGTCACGTAAATGTCGAGATCAATGCGTTTTATGAATTCAAATTTCGAATGTATTAATAAAAAATGCCAAAATGAAAAATATTTAAATCTTCATTTTGCCGTCAAAGATATTTGTAAAATTGACTATATTTTATTAATTATACACAGCAATGTCAATGGCCCATAAAAACATTATTATTAAATCAGCCAAAGGAACGTAAAACGAGAAAACCATCATATTTGGTCATATTAAATGAACGTACGTGCAAATATTAATAACAATAATAAAAGAAAATTATTCAATTTGTATTTAGATATTTTCATTCGGAGAAAATAATTCCGCCTACGAGGTCTCGCTATTCAATAAGCAGCAGCATAAAATCTGCCGGGTCAACATTTCTTCTTTATATATAAATTTTAATTATGTCGTAATTTCATATTAATTCCATGTTTTCATTTCATATAAAATATTGATATTGCAATTAATGAATTTACATTTTTATAGATGACTAGCTGATCCCCGCGACTTCGTCTGCGTAACGTAGGTGTAGAACATACCTTGATAATTAAATTTGAAATTTCGATTGTTTATTAGACGTTATGCCGTACAAACTTTGCCGCCATTTTTCACTCTTTTAAAGGAGAAATTATCAAAAAACCCTTTCTTAATATATATCTGCGTCGTATAAGAAAAACACTTTCCAAACTTCATCGACACAAATATGCATTTATATTGGAAAATACAATGTAAAACGAAAAGAAATAATGACCTTTATTTTGATTATCATGACTAAAAAGCAATTCGATATCGCACATTTTGACGTTGTACATACAAAATTGTTGGAAATAGATAGAAAGCGTGGAAGGAAATAAGAATATTTTATAAATTTTCAGTAACAATAATTGATTTTCAAATTTTTCTAAATACCGAAGAAAAGTTGATTTTGAAGATTTCATTTTTTGATTGATAGTGAAATATATGACAAAAAATTGCTCCCTTAATGTTAAATAATTGCTCCAGGTCACAATCACTGGTTCATAAAAATTGGATTTTAAAAAAGTTTTATTGTTGAAAAACAAACAAAAATTAAGTACCTACTACCTAAACTTTCATGCCAATTAAGTGAAATGACGTTATTTAAAATGCTGTAGTTAAAATGATATAACAAAAACAGAAACTTATTATTAATTAATTATTTATTTGTTAATTACACTTATTAAATTCAAAATTTCGATTGTTGATTAACTTAACATTTTCTCATACAAACTTAGTCACCCCTTTTACTCTTTTAGGGTAGGAATTTTCAAAAAAAAAAATCTTATCAGATGAAACCTACTTCTAAAAAGGAATAAATCGAAATATTAAAATTTCATCAGACAGAGGGGATATATAAATTCCGGATGTATGCACGGTTTTAAAAACGTATTTACTCTAAGTTTTATTACTAATATTATTATTACTACTACTACTACTATTACTTTTTTTCGTTAATATTTCCTTATTGAGTAACTCTAAGGATCTATTTACAACAATTTTGTAAAAAAAAAATTAAAAAAATGTTCACTGATAGATTCGAACCCTCGTCCCTATTATTAGGAGCACCAGAATGACCGATACGTAAGCGATTACGCTACTTACATCAACTATGTGTCTATGATATATAAACGTTTATATTTCAAAGAGGCAATTTTTTAATCTTTAAATTAAATTTACTGTGCTTTTTATCAGTTCAACTTAAAATAATTTTACAGATTATTTTTTAACTTTTAATTACGTTTCCAATGGTATATAACTCATTTGTCTAAAGTAAAAATTTCTGTTTTCATCCCTAGGGAATACCTTCCCTTAATATTTTTTTGGAACGATAGGTAGTCTATAGTCTGTGGGAAATTGTGTTGTATCTTAATACCAAATTTCATTAAATTCGGTTGTTCCGTTCTTTAGTTAAATCGGGACACACAGACAGACAGACAGACAAAAATTTTAAAAATGTTAAATTTGGATTAAGGGCCTCATGAAACAAATATTTACCCTAAAATTGGGTTCAAAATCGAAATGTACAGACAGACGTAAGAACTTTATATATTAGTATAGATTATGATGTCAAATATTTTATTATTTGCGTGAATATTGAAATTCAAAAGTGGTTGACTTTGAATAGCGATTCTATGGTTCATATGGATTTTTCTTTGAAGAGGAGTTGTTGTAGGTCATAAATGTTATTTAAATTAAAATTCTTTTTTTTTTCATCTGACTCACGACTTTATGATCTTTGCTGTTCTATTCATTATTTTCGATGCTATGCAAAATCCGCAAATGGTATTTTTCGTGTGTATAATTTCTGAGATTTCAACTTAAGCATGACAAATTACTGATAAACTTAATACACAGCTTTATTGTGAATAAAAATGAGTTTTTATATTGTGTAGCAATTATGCGAATAATAAAATAAGTGAAATAAATCTTAAGAAAAATAATTACAGAAAGCAGTAACAATAGTATAAAATGAGGTCTAGAAGTAATTTGTTATTTTTTACTGGATTTTATACGATTTTCATGATTACATGTTTTGCGGACAACATAAGTTTTCTTTCATTTAGCTTTTATTGTGGCCTTCTTTTCATAAAATTCAATTCTTCAAAACAAAAAAAAAATGGTTTGTCCATTATTTTAGCTATACTAATAATTTTCTTTTGATATTATTGGGTTGATTGAGTCGTAGGTTTGATTTAAATTTATCGTAATTTAAGCGGAGAAAAGAACCAAAACAATTTTTTTAACATTTGAGAACTGACCAGTAGGCGAGGCTTAAAAAACATGGCTACGTATTGCGGGCAACTAAAGAATAGCCCATAAGCTTACATTGACTTTGTGCTATTATATTAATTTATTAATATTTCCTTTAAAAGAAATTTTCAATTGGGTTGAATCGCAGAAAAATTATTGATACTGAATATTTACTTCAATAAATGTGGTGAAATAATGAGAATACAAGCAGTAATGTTGTGAGTTTTACTGTGTTTTTTTTTTACAATGGTCCCATATAAAGGAACCTTACAAAATTCAAGGATCCGTTTCGAATGTAGGAAATTTTTTTCGCTTTCTTTCCGAATAAATTTTTGATGCAAACAAATTTACTACTTGACTTAGTACAGCAAAAAATCTTAGTTCGACATTGTCATATAATTCACTACTATAACCATTCATGGCACAATAAACTTTTTTTTTATTACTATTAGTTAATTTAATTATTTTTCTTTTAATCAAAAAAACTATTTGATATAGTAGTTCATTAAAGAGAACATAATAACTAGTACTTATTTTGGCCACCAAACGTTGGGACCTACTGTATTTTTATCTTTTTTATCCTTCTCGTTACGGTCTTAAAAATTTTGTTTGTATGATACAGTAATATGTATTAACTACAACATTGGAAAAAATTGTTTAACATTCTGAAATTTTTGAATGTTTATAATTAAATTATTATGATTGATCTTCAATTAAGTTGAAATGCATCAATTATTATCATTATTAAAGTATTTATAAGAAATAACAGTTTCTTTGAGTGTTCCTGTCACAATCTCCGAAATGAAATGTCTTAGGTGAGCTCATCTACCACGCATGCTTAATCACGATATGTAAAGGGTGTCGGAAAAGATTGTCATTTTTAAACCAATATTCATTACATTTATCTGTTTATGAGTTATTTCGAAGTGGTACTAAAAACATTTTATGATTAGAGTAATTTATCAACTTAGTTAAAATTACAAAATATTTTTTAATCCGAAATCCATTTTGAAATGGTAGGACCAAAAACCTGAAAGATTATAAATTCGGTATTATATGCTCATCGAGTTTCACAAGACAGTGACGCAAAGTTGTTACTAAAAACATTTTTAATGTTTATCTAAGTGCACTAGAAGTTCCTTAATGCCAAATGAGTTTTTTTAAGTTAAAATTCGATAATTTGCATTTTTCCAACTGGTACTTACGAAATAGGACAAAAAATTTAACCAATAAAAAGTTAAGGAAGGAAATGGTGTCAAATGTATGCCAGAAAGTCGAAGAGCTGTCAAATAATCCCAACCAATCTTAATCGATCCACTAAATACTTAAAGTGTCCAAGATCTGTTAATAGATAAAATTCTATGTTGCAACACAGTAATTCAAGACGCAAGACTACTGTGCACAAGAAGAGTTCTAGAAAAAATTAGTGAATTGAGGGGGAGACGAAATTGCCGTACCTACTTTAATCGTTCAAAGTTATTTTATCAGATTTCTATTTATTTCAATCATTAGCACATTTTCTAAGTAGTAAAAAAATTGAAAGCTTAAGTGATGTTCAAAATGTAATTTTTGATATTGTTCTTAGTAAGAAATTAATTTTTACGAATATGGCATTAAAAATTTGCACACTATATGTCAAAACGTTGTTACTATCGAAATTGATTATAACATTAATTTAAAATCAAAAGTTGTAACAAAATTTTGTGTTTTGAAAATATTTTTCGGTACCCCTAATATATAAGAAAGAGAAACGAAACGAGCTTTACTTGTAACTGTTGCGCATGACAGGAAGGATGCAAAACTAACACATGCGCAAAAATACTGAATATTGAATTGATAAATTTACGATGGATTTTTTGATAAATCATCTCATTGTGCGGGATATATTCAATTTTTGTTACTATAATGGTTTTATTCTGAGTAAATGTTTTAAGGAGGAATACCTAAAATATGAACTCACTAAATAAATTCCTGTATGTCCGGGAGGGCTAATTATGTAAACTTAGCTGGAGAAAACAGCATTGGAATAAGAAGTATTACCATTTTGATCTTGCCGTAAGGCAAACCACAGGAATAAAAAGTATACATATTTTTTACATTTTTATATGGACAAATTAAATATTCATCGAGGAAGAATTAAGCTTGTATTATTAAGAAAAAAAAAAATGAATAGACAGTTGAAATAAAAAAAAAAAGAATTATTCTTTTTTAAAGACAAATTTACCAAACAATAGAAACGCTGAAACATAAATAATATAAAGTGATGATCCTAAAAACCAACACACCTTACTTAAAACATTTTTATTCATCTCAAAAAAGTGACAAAACCACTCATTAGTTATTAATTTATTCCTTTGATTAAGACGAGGTAACTGTCGTCTATTGACTATTAATATACAATACAATACAACTCTCTCCATGTTAACTTTTTTTCTTCCATTTTTAACTGTAATTCATTTACAGAAATTGAATCTGTTACGTATTATTCGACATCATACAATACAATTTTTTTGTTGATGAATCGGTTAACCATTTCTGTCATCAATAGTGAACGATAATAACTTGGCAAACGTTTGCGAAAACCTTTCGATCATCACTAACTGCGAACATGTCAATTCCCCTAACAGCTTGACGTTTTTTCTAGTTATTATATGTAACATCTCGAAATGGAATTAGTATTTTGGCCAACAGCCAAAAACCCATATTCATCTATTAATAACACCAACCGTATACCATATATTCAAATATTTCATTTTGTATTATTCAGGATATTTTATGTATACTTTAAACTGACCTAAATTGTCCGGTCATTTTTTGTATAGTTATAAGATGAACTTTTCTCAATTTCATTTTTCTCATATTGGAATTGATGTTAGTTTTTTAAAACTCCAGTGTTCTGTTTTTTAAAAGCTGTACTAATTTTTGTATAACTTTTTGAAATGCAAAAACAGGCGCATATTTAGTGCGTTTGTTTCGACATAATTAAAGAGTATGAATCTGGTGCATGCAGAGTAATAATCTTCCTGTTCGTGATGTGGGGGTTGCTTTTGTATGAAACATGATACTTTGTTACAGGGGCGTAAAATGCATCTTGCATACATATCAAACGTATGTGTATATTAAAAAAAACACTCACTGAGAAACTGCAACAAAATATTCCATAGCCCATGCGTTTTTAATGAGACATATGTTAACTTTGGCTTCTGCAGTCAAAAACGATTCATTTAAGCCGAACCAAAGCAAATTTCAAACTTGTTCCTGAATGAGGAATGTCCAAAGTAAATGATAAAATCAATACGATTTAAATTTTCCAGTAAAAACTATTTGGTAACTTGTATAAAAATAATTGAATTAATTACAGTTATAATTATTGAAATGTAGTTTTCGCTACATCAAAAAATCATAAATTATTCGATGTGTTTTATTTAATATTCCGAACGCTTCAAAAATTTTTTATTGTAATGTAATATGCTAAAATCATCAAGTAATTCTTCATCATTAGCTCGAGGTTATCTGTCAATATTCCTCTTTGCTATTCATAATTTAATAATATATCATTAATAATTGTTTAAAGTTAATGCCAAGTTTTAAAATCAAATTTCCTGGTAATAGTCAATTGTATTTGATAAATTATTATATTTGAACATTTGAGATTTCCTTTTCATCAATTAGAAAAAAAATCAAATTCCACTTGGGTGTAACTCATTATTGAAGATTTTTTTTCGGTTGGTTTACTGAATGAAAGATAAAAGATTATAGTTTAGTGAGGGGAAATCTTGCAGTGATTACAAATGGTTTTTATGCATTCTCTTATCGTAATCTTGAATGTCTTCGTTATCTCAGTGTTTTATGTTAACAACCTTCTATACAAAAAAGCTATCAAAATATTAGTTTTTATTTATAATGTATAAATATGAAGACGAAAAACTTGAATCTTGACTTGTCTAGAATAAGGCTCTTAAGGGATAAATGCATTTAACTGTCACAAAAGATTATTGACTGAAGTATGTACTTTGGATACTACTGTTAGACCAGTGGAAGAGAAATTTCCTTGAATCTAAATCAAAATGTTTAAAACTGATTCCTTTTTTAAATATAAAAAAAATATTTAAAAAATACAAAATAAATTTATCTATCTAGTTATCTATCTAGTTGTGCATCAAAGTGAGGGGTACAATTTTGTTTACTATTTGGTAATATGGAACACCCCTTGCTTTGCTGTACAATTATATAGTTTACAATTCTTATTAATTGTCTAATATCGCCTTAATATCGATGGTGTGCCGTTGGTATTAAGATTTAATTCATAAATTTATTTTTTACCTTTTTAGTGCATTCAATCAATAGGAGCGAGATTTTAAAAAAAAATATTTTTATTTTCTCCTTTTTGCTTTTCAATATATTTTTAATATCAATTTCGTCAATCATTGTCTCAATTGCCAATTTTTGCCATTTATCACATGTGTTGGCTGTGAATATTTCACGGGAAGTTACTATAAGTTTATTATATTTACTACTATTTGCATCAGAAATGATACTAAACATGCTTACTTCTAAACAAGCACTTCAAATTGGTTCACTTTTACATGCGCCTTTGAAGGAAAGCAACCAAAGTCTTATTCAAAGTTAAATATTTAATTAATATTGTTTAATTTAATTTTATAATCACTTTAATATTCAAAATAAGATTTTTTCGCTGACTTTGAACAGTTATACTGTGTATACAATATAAAGGATATATTGCGGTCCAATTTATGTAGTATAATTAAATATAATAATATATAAAAATCATACCATAAACATAAATTTGAACAGAAGTTCAAACAAAAATATTCGTGACGTATTGCCCAGATACGTATTTCGATTGCCAAGCAATCAGTGGTCACCAAGTAGTTTGGATCACTCCGTTACTGGAACTCTGAAAATGGGGGAACACACCCCCTCCATAACCACATCGCAAAGAGAGAAAGGCACGACTTATAAATTGAGGTCAATCCGTGATTATTTTGAGAATCATCACAAAGCAGTTACGGAGTGGTACAAACTACTTGATGACCACTGAGGAAGATTGCTAGGCAATCGAAATACGTATCTGGGCAATACGCCACGAATATTTTTGTTTGAACTTTTGTTCAAATTTATGTTTATGGTATGATTTTTATATATTATTATATTAAATTATACTATACTACATAAATTGGACCACAATATATCCTATATATTGTATACAAACTTTAATATTGTTTAGTTTAATAGTTACAAACAATAATATTGCGCAGAGAAACGTTTTCATAACTAGAGAAGGTATTTTTAACAAAAGCTGTTCTCAATGTTTACCTTAGACTTTGTATTTTTAACCCTAAACGGAAAAATTATCGAAATATTGTTGGATTGAGACAAATTTCTTTCATTTGTAATTGCAAAGTTAAGAAATCTCGCTTTATTTTACGTTATTTTTTTATTGTAGGCATTTATCGTACTAAATACGTATCAGCTCCTTGTTGTTGGAGTGGGCAAATAAGTTAATAATTTTTGTTTAACGTGACGTTTCACAATGATAAAGCAATAATGAAGAAGTAAGAAATCATTGCGAAAGTCGCATTGAACAAAAAGTATTAACTTATTTGCCTGCTCCAACAACTATCCTCAGAACATATAGCAAAGTTATTTATCGTCGCTTTATAACTGCCAAGGTTTTTAGCGATTCTAGGGTCAATAAAAACTCCAAATCGTGTAATATTGAAAATATGCTCGATACAAAAATCGAACCCAATATCTATAATTTTTGAAATGGTCGCCTTGACCACTTGGTCACCAGTAAGCTTTATACATAGTGAATATTAACTTTTTAACCTCTACACAAATAAGCACATAGTGAGAGAAAGTATAACGTATCCTTTGACATTAAAAACGCAACCAAACTTAAAACAAAAGTCATATGACCTTTTTTTCAGTACTCATTTTCTCCGTTGTTTACTGAATAGATGGTACATGTAATTAGATAATTCTGGATATAATTCTCTCAAGTTATTATTTCTACTACTGTTTTAGGGTATTCATCATTATCGAGTATATCCTTAAGATTAGAATAATAATTAGTGTATAAAACAAAAAAAATATATTAACGAACAGATTAAACAAAGAGACATTGGGTTTTAGATAAGATACAGAGAACACAATTTATTTATTTTTCTTGTGTATGTCATCATTACTAACATTTAGAAAATGAGTGCTGAAAAGCAAAATGAAAATTACGGTGAAAGGAAATTCTCTTAAATTCCAAGTATATTATTTATAAACTAACTTCATTAAAATGTTTCCATAGAAAGCTTCTCTCAGTACTTGGAAATAACACCTTTTAAAACCAACCCTCTTCTTAATTTGTGCTTTGAGTATTACAATCATTCAGTGTAAGTTACCGTTACCTTGGTTTTAATTATTTGTAATGCAATTCGAGGGGTGTTTGTCTCACCTACAAACTCACCCACTTCTTAAAACTACCCCCGAAAAAAAATTGTTATCTTAATTAAAATTTTCACCGTGCATTTATTTTTTGTCAAATTTCTCAACAAATTTTTTTAAGTAAAACTCAGTAAATATTAAACACTTGTTTTTAAAACTCAACAAATATTTATATATTTTCGTCCGTGGATGTTCTTTGAGTGGGGAAGATATTTTGTTAAATGAGCTAAAGTTTTCTTCTAACAATTTTTTTGATTAATTATTCGAAACATGTTCAAAGAGTTTATTATGGTAGTTATGAAGATAAATTGATAAGTCATTGGAGATGTTTCGTGAGGCTTTTTTTTTTCTTATCAACTTTTGATGTTGAGTCTTATGAAAAATTCAACGTTATATACGGTGGTGTATTGTGATCAATAAGGATTTTTATTTTCAAAATAATTTTTAATTCTGAAGGGATTTTTTTTGTCTGTTTTTATATTTAAATATTTTAATTTATAGGACAGGTTTTTGAAGCTTTTTTTATACGTTATAAATACAAATTATGTAATTATTATAAGTATAAGTTATGAACTAAAATAGTTCATTTTGAAGAAGATAGTGCGTGTATTAGAGTCTATTAAAATATTTTTTATGATACAGATTAATTAAAGGGTAGTCGCTGTGTGGTATTATCTTATTCATTTTTTCTTCAAAGTACTCACTGTTTTGGAGCTTTTTTTCTTCAATGATATTTTAGACAAATTTGTTTGGATTTCTTTAAGTATTTGTAAATAAACCACACGCATTTTATATGTTGAGACTTGTTTAGAAATAAAATAAAATAAAAGACAAGCAAGTTTAAAATGATAAAAAGGTTATTTAAATATTTTTTTCACGTAACATGCGTAACGTTTTATGATTTTTAGTCAAAATTCGGCCTCGCTTTGTACTTAGTACTTTTACAAGAATATTCTAAGATAACACAAGAATATTAATGTGATTTGATTTAATTTTTTCGTAATATTTCTTAGAATATTTAATGTAGAACGAAAGATAAAATCTCATTGTCAATTTTTTTCAAGAATTTAAAACTAGCATCTATATTCACACTGTAAAAAAGCGACGCAAAAGTCGAATCTAACCTTAACATTAAAGTTTGAAAATATTTTCTATGATGCTATAATTAATATGTTGGGTTTTAGTTAATTTTTTTTTAAACTCTTGTTTAGTTTTTAAACATATTTGAAGCGACCATAAATCAACATAAGTATGATGTGTGCGTTGGTCATTTTAAATATTAAATAATATTTTAACTAATGGTGCATTGTAATGCTTGTTTCTTTGAATCGAAACCGCCAACGAGCAACGAAAAGTTTAATAAACTTTTCGTTCGAATACGAAATATTAATTAAAATATTAACGTATTAAAAAAAAAAAAGAATCTGAAAAAAATCACAACAAATTATTTAAGTTTTGAGATTTTTTTTTTCACTTGTGGATACATATTAGCAATGGTGGGAAAAATTTAAAATATTTTCGACCATAAATTTAGAAATAACTGTTTATTTTTAATACATTTCCAATCGCATTTAATGGTTAAGCATATGCAAGAAAATCGTTAAGGAAGTATTGAGGAAATATATTTTTTTTTATGGAAACACATGTGGAGAATTAACTACTTTATATTTTTGACTAGTTTAAAAATATATATATGCTTTTTCTAATAAAAAATTATTGTTTTTTATTTCACAGTTTTAAATTTTTTTAACTGAAATTAAGTATATAATTTGGCCTTTCTGGTAATACAACACCAAATAAAGTATATATTTCAATAAAAAAAACTTAGAAAGTAATTTTTATAAAATTTGTTTTTTTTGAATGTATGTATTTTTTGTTTGCAAATTAATAACCAGTTATATCTTATAGTGTTAGAGTTATTTCATTCACAAATATGTAAATTCAAAGTAAAATATTTTTTAAACAAAAGATATAACTTCGAATTGTTCTTTAATGAGAATGTTTTAAAACTCGAAATGTGTAAAACTGTTTTTTATTTCTTTAGTTATAATATCTTATCGTTTAATGTATGAAATACAACAGCCTTTTTGATTATATTTAAAGTAAGGTAAGAATTGTTATCATCCAAACAAAATTATCGTAAAAAACATATTTTACTTATTTTCATAATAAAGTAAATTAGCTTTTTGGAAAAAAATCGTGAATAAAATCTTAATTTTGTGACGTTAAGAAACGTTTCGTGGTTGGTTGCAACTCAAGTGACGTCACACCTAAGTAAACATAATTTTTTCCCGAATTCTAATAATTATTGTTCAAAAATAGAATAAATAACTCCATGTCGCGATCTTGTAGATAAATTAGTGCCTCGTTACCGTACCTTTCAGTCAACTTACACATAGTACAACTTATCCTTCCAATCTTTCCGGATAAACGGGATGCACACACCTACCCACTGCGCATGGTTACCTCGAATGACTACGGGAATTCTTTGAAATAATAGGAAAAAATCAATTTTTCCAACTTCGATTATTTTTTCTAATAAAAACCAATTATTATTGAAAAGGGAAAAATCGATTTTTAATTATTTTTCATCTCAATGTTACATCCCTATATTCTAGATCTTATAGCTTCTAACGACAAAACATAATAGATACACGTTTTTGGTGAAATATATTCGCTTAAATGTAAAATTTAACCAACAACAAATTGAAAAAGAGTTGCATAAATATTTGCTTAAAAGATAAAATGAATCATTTTTTTGAAACAATAATTTGCAACTTTGATTCTTATTTGTGATATTTATTTAATAACGGAGAACAAAAGCATGACAAAATCTGTCTGGCATTTATTTATATAAAAAAAAAAATATCAAACATTCTTCAAAGAGTTTACTTTTCCAATATTTCTTCTTTCAGAAAAGCAATTTCGTGCATAATTGGTAACATGTCATATTTTTATTCAGGGATTTTAAAATATGTAATTTTTGCAATATATTCTTTCGATAAACTATAATTACAATCAATATAAGCCTGACAATTCTAGTGTGAAATAATTATTTCCTCATAATTTAAATATTAATAAATTTGAAATTAATTTTTAAAATTGATAAAATGTTTTCGTGTAAAATTGTTAAAAACCGAAATATTGAATTATTAGTTTTTCATTGAATATTTCAAATAAATTTTCTAATTAAACATATTTCAGTTTGTATTGCCTACAATATTGATATTTGAATTTAAAGGGTTATTTCATTATTAACAAAGGTATTTAATGAAACATTTTTTAGATCGAAAAATTTAAAATTAATCAACTTTGAAAACATTTTCAAGCGGCATATATTTATTACCACTACAGTATTATGAGTATATTTTTCAACCTAAAGATATAAAATATAAAATTACATGGAAAAGCATTAAAATAAATTGGTAAATGAATAAATATGTAGTTTTAATATTTATTTTTTACTACAATTAAATTACCGTGAACATATAAATTTTTTTACTCCATTTTTCACATATCGTTTGATATAGTAACAAGAACAGTTATTGATGTTTGCAAGGGTAATTATAGAATTATAAATTAGTTTTAGTTGTTATAAAATCAGTCTTGCAATTTAATGCGTAATAGCATTGAAAATGTACAACATTAGTTTGATTTCAGAGTTTTAGCTTACTAATTTTGCACATTGTATTATATTTCCATTCGTTTGTTTGATTTTGTGATGAAAATTCAAAACTACTTGAAAAGCTTCATTATGTAATTATATGAAATGCATATTAACATTGAAAGGTATTTTAAACTAAAATGCTAACTTGTAAAATGATGTAAATTATTGAAATATTTAGTGAAAATGCAGACAAAAAAACGAATAATACCAATATCTCACCATTTAAAAAAAAAAAAAACTTCGCTATCTTTCCACAGCAAAATTTTATCAATGATGATACGCGTTTTCTTTTGTTTTTGTTTTTTTTTTTTTTAAAGTTTCAAAATTGTTCATTTAAGTATATTTGAATAATAAAAATGTCACTACAATTTCTAGTGTTCTGGCAAACAATTATTACAGAAATAAAACAGTTGATGGTTTTTCATGGCGTTTTGGATATTGTTGGCAACAATGGGATAAATGAATACGTTTTTTTTTAAATTTTTCAATGACCATGCTTATTAGGGTGTCCGTTATTTCCCAAATTGTTTTTTTACAGCGATCGCCTCCTGAATTTTTAGTTTATGATACAAAAGAAATTATCCAATACAATTAAGCTCTTAATTTCTTGATTAAACCGTGCCGGAATCATATTACTTTTACCATTTAAATAACATGGGATTATTTGATTTTTTACTTTATTTTTTTTTTCTTAAAAACAAATGGATAAAAAGATTCAAGATCAAATTATTCTGACGTAAAATTTAACGCTCTACAAAAAAGGTCTCTTATGAATTATCGATTAAATTTTTATCCATTTTTATCCATTAATAGTTATTCAACATTTAACTTGAATTAGCTTGAATTTATCATTGATGGCGTTAGGTGAAATGGTAAAAATTCGAATTTTAATTGAACTTTTGTCGATAGTCTCATTTATTAGTATGAAAATCACTTCGTACAAAATATTGATTAAAGTTCGAAAATTTAGCCTGTATAAATTGAATTTCACGACTATAGCGAATTCGGATCTTATGTCACCTGTTTTAATTGTCAAAAAAACATTTTTTTTTGTTTAATTTTCAATTCAAGCCTTAAAACTAACACAAATAATCACTGGCGCTCTATTTTAGGTATTTAGGGGGTGATCGCTGTAAAAAATCAATTTGGGAAATAACGGACACTCTAATGATTATGGTACCTTTTTCTAAAATTTTCAAGATAATTGAAAAAAAAAGTAGAAATTAGTTGCAGATTATTTTGTTATTGGTTGAACAATGAAACGGTAAACTTTGAAATTACAATATTGTACTTGAAAACTGGAGTAAATTCCATTTTTATGTAAATTTAAACGTTAGATTCTTTTTTTTTTGTTTGTTTTAGTACCCAGTTTGTTTTAGTAAATAATACTTTAAATTGAGGAAAATAGTAATTATTTTATATGAATGTTTCGAAAATTTTCAGTATAAATAAAATTGCATAAACATATTTTGATAAAACCATATTGCAGGTAACAAAACCAATTAGTTTTATTCGAATAGTATTTACATATATAGACTGAATTTAAAAAAAAAACTCATTTTAATTATAAAGCAATTTAATCTCAATAAAAGTAAACCAAATATTTTTATTGAAATTGTACTTTACGAGCATATATGTTGAATGTGACCTTTGTGGCTTTTTTATATATTTTATTACCGGAATTGTTAGTTTGATGAATGCATTATGCACTTCTTCATTTCCGGCATCAAATATATTAAATATAAATAATGATTGATATAAACTTTGTCACAAACAAAGGATCACATTTGTTACGACTTTTTGTTGAAGTTTTTCGACGAATGAGAGACAAACGCTAACGTAAAAGCTATGTCAACAATAGAAAGAATATAACTAACGATGCTTCATTTCCATTATTGCCTGTATTATTTACTTTAATGAATGGTTTGTATGGATGAAGCAATCGTACAAAAATCCCTCGGCATAACTTTTCCTACATTACCTCAGGTAGATACAGAGGGTTGAGAACTTCTTTATATTTGAGATAACATACGGTAGAGTCAAAATATTGAACATCTTTTGTCGCTATTATTATATTATCTAAATGGATTCGGCACGAGATCTATGATATTGTATGGTAGGATCAAAGGTGGACAAAAATTTCGGACCATTTAAAAACATTTTCAAGAAATCTACTTAAATCTGTTCCCCGTTTACTGTTATTGCTTCCATTAACAACTGAAATGGGTTTTGTTGTCCAAAACCTGAAACCTGCTACTTGATTCTTGGAGATATTTGACATTTTTGTAGAAAATAATGTGAAACGAGGAACACAAATCGTTGGATCGTATTCCATTGAAGAAGTCCGATTACCAGAGTTGTGATAACAATGAGTGCGGGATAATGAAAGAACTTTTCAATTTCAAGATAGAAACTTCTATATTATTGCATCCTGTGCCTATTTCTTTTCATAAGACAATGTGAGATTGAAAAATATTAACTGAAGCTATCTAAAAATAATTTTCATTTGAAACTTAAGAAAGTCTTGGGAAAATTTCTGAAAAGTTTTCGACAAATCCTTTTCATTACAATGTCGTAAGTTAAGAAAGTACTCGTAATACTTGCTAATCCATATAGGTATAGCACGTTTCGCTAGTAAAACTAAAAGAAAAGTAACAAAAAATAAAATAGAAATGTAATATTTCATAAAATATTTTAGTGTCATTAATAAAATAAATATATTGAAAAATTAAGTCAACCAGTTCAAGTCTTATTAATTTTTAAATTAAATAGGTATCGTATTATTGCTATTATAATAAACTTTCTTCGATATATTTTCAAGCAAAGTATACCATTAAAATTGTTGTTATTGAACTCATTAGCATTGAAAATACTAGGATACCAAAGACAATCAACCAGAACTGTGGAAGTTGCCCTTAACCCTTTATCAACTAGAAAAAAATGTTGAAAACAAAATTTCCATTGCCAATTAGTTTGGGAGCTATGATTTAAGCACTTAAGGACACTTACGAATCAACCTCTCTGTTTGCGTTAAGGGTTCAAAAATAAGCAATAATATTTATATCAATAAAATTTCATTTTATCCCAAACCTTACAATTTTGAAAAACCGAATGAAAATTTAACTGTAAAACATGTTATAGTAATTTATATTTCCTTATCCAAAAAAGGTGAAATCACTTTAAGGATTTGTTTATTCAATTTGTAAAACATGTTGTGGTCCTATTTGTGTAATATAATTTATCAAAGCAAACTATAAACATAAATTTGAACAAAAGATCAAACAAAAATATTTGTGATGTAATGCCCAGATACGTATTTTTATTGCCTAGCGATCTTTCTCAGTGGTCATCAAGTAGTATATAATATAATAATGTTATACCTGCATATGCCAATTTTTTAAGAAATGGAACCTAACTCCATGCCTTCCATTATAATTAGATTCAATTTACGCCGATTATGTTTACGCTAGTTTTTTTAGGAATGGAACTTTGTACGACTACCTGTATACATCAATGCGAAAATACCACTGAGCTCTATGGTTAAAATGAACTTGTTCGTTAATTGGTCAAAAATATAATGAATGCCATTGGGTTCCCACTTCCTTATAATTTTTTTATAATTCAGCGCTCTTTCGTGGTCATGGTTAGAGCTGCTATATCACCTGTATATCTCCAGGTATACCACGATTCTACTCTGCTACATATGCCGATATATCTCGACTTAGAAAGGAGAGAATATAATTTGTACAAATATGCTGTGGAAGGAGTACGAGCATTTGGCAAATTGAGAGGAAATGAGCATATGAAGTACGTTTACTCTAGTCATACATCTCAATGGTAAATACTCATACTTGACTAAATTTGACTCAACGGGAGCTCTAAATGAACATAAGAATGATTATTTTGGTAAATTTTGTTATTGGAAAATGCAAAATGGTAAATAGTGATATTATCTATAGTATTCAAAAATCTACATTTGTATCGGTAGGGTCGCTTTTTCTTTATTTATTCTTTTACTTAATCATTGAAAATTTACACATTTGAACTATTTTTGTCGTTAAATTTTCCAAAATTTTTCATATTTAATTTATGTGGTGCCATTCTGCAATATAATTGAGCATTATTTACTTATACATTTCGCACGTTGTTAGTAGATCAAACGATGTTTCATATAAGTCTTTCTCTTTGAAATAATTTGTCACAATTGTGATATTTATTACAAAGCAAGTACAAATGAGAACGACTTGCTTTTGCCATTTTACACAGCCGAGCTAACAAAGAGTATGTTCCAAACGAATAAATGTATAAATTGACTGTTTTATTTTTGTCTGTGATAAATAAATGAGAAATATCTACTAAAATGATGATGAACTGAGAAAAAGTGGATTCATCATCATCTAATTCTTTATCGTGCGGAGCGGTGTTGGATTTCCACATCTAGTATTTCTAAATAATACAACACTGGGGATGAAGCATTTTTAGAACAATCCGACAGATATAAATCGGTTGTCTTCTCACTATAGAAGTATATGTGATATGAAGTTCATCCGTGTAATTTTCAGGCGTCAGACGAGAGATTAAATTGAAACTTACATTTTATGCTATTTATTTATGAAAAGAAGTAAATTCTATATTTTGCCGTCGATTCAGTGATGTTGAAATGAATTTATTTGTTCTGTTTTCAGTAATAATTTCATTTGAGAACACTCTTAAATAGCTCGGAAAATATTAATCAAAATGGATAATATTATATAATTTTTCAACAGATTTAGTACTTTTTTCTTTTGATATTTTCACATTAACGATCTCTATTTGAGATTACCAAGCTCATAAATTAAATAATTTTTCACTGATAAAAATATTCGCTTCGCAAAAAAACAAACACTTATATATCACTGTCGTACCGAACATACAGTTTTATTTGAAAAATCCGGGACAATTTTTTCGCAATTGTTCGCTTTTAAAATATACCTCTCATTATTGAGGAAACCACTTTTGAATTGTATGATATTTTTTTTTTTGGAAATATTACAATCTCAGACACAAAAGATATAATAATGAAGTTTTATATGAAAGAGAAGTACAACTAATTGTAAGACAATTTTAAATAAAGTACTTAATACCTTATGGTAAGCTTTATTGAGTTTAAAGAGAATGTCGCGATGTTAATGTGAGCTGTCTGAGTACACAAATGTGGGTTTTATCAACTATTGTCCCTTAATCCTTTTAGTGCCACATGGTACAACCAAGTGAGCCACAGAATGTGTGTGGAATAACCAAACTTAAAAATACAAAGCTCTATTATATATTGTAAGAGATGTTTTCTATATTGCTAAATTTCCAACGAAATAAACTACGAGTATTTCCCTAGGAAATTTAATTTCTTCAAACATTATATAGAAGGTATCTAAGTGTTGATTATGAATATTTGAAGTAGAAAATGTAGTTTGAATAAAATTACTATGAGTAATTCTCACAAAATTACCGGCAAAAAATTACTCACCAAATTACAAGATAACGTATCGTAAAAAACCATTAAGTAAATAAACTTTTTTTTTCTGAAGAATAAGTTCAATTTTGTCGGGGACCTATAGTTGCGTGTTTAGATATTTTGTCGTTTTTTTCGGTGACACTAAAGGGAGAAGAGTGAGAGGCTGGATATCCCAGGAATTGTTTAGACATAATATTTTTTTGTCCGGATCCAATCTCCTCCCAGATTTTCCATAAAACAACGAAACAAACTAAACCATATTCTCAACTTTAAATCTCTTCTGGAGAGCGAATGGCACTTAAAAGATGTATGGTATTTTATAGCGTATTGATAAATCACAAAATTTAGCTGAATGGTTGTACCATATGGATTTTAAAATAAAAACATGTAATTCTTTCAAATTGTGTTTATTGTATATTATACTCATTATACTAACCATAAGCCTCATATAACTTAAGTATACTTACTTTACATTTAGGAGCAGTATTTTCACATTTAAAAGTGGAATTTTATCGAGAGAATAATGAAAAGAAACGTATTTCTACAAAGAATAGTGAGATGTGTAGGGTTTTGCTAGTAGATAAAATTTTTCTCTAATATTTAACTATCTTAAGGATAGGATATTTATATACTTGAGTGAAAATACGGATCGTTAAATAGCTAAACAATCTTTGATTTACTTTACATTAATTATTCTAATATAAAAAATTGAATTAATTTTTAAAAACTTTCCTTATGCGGCATAAAAATGATACGAAAACCAAATCATCTTTTGCTAAGAATTAAAATGACACCTTCGTAATTTTTCTAGTCAAATGAAAATAAAGAAAAAAAAATATATTGGCGCCTATGGCAGGACCACAACGGTACTTGGGTTACAACTGTGAATAAAACCAATTAAGATCTTCTCATCAGACTTCTTCCTTGTAACTTTCCTAGTTGTAAAAGTCACAGGCGTGCTAAGATTTTCGATCGTTTCCAGTAACTTTATTGTTCGCTATAGTTTGTTGCTGTTGTCTTATATATTTTTCAACATTTCTTCAGTGTTTTACTTAATGCCCTTAACTAACTTTACGCGTTACGGATAATTTTTCAGATAACTTTCCACTTCTTTTCTTTTTCTTATCAAATCCCATTTTCTTTTCAAATCAGTAGTCTGGACAAATTACCTATAAAGTGACAGTAAAATAAATTAATTTCCTTTGATTTATTATCTATGGTGTCCATTATCTAGTCCAATTGAAAATCAAAAACGATTTTTTTAAAAGAAATACGTGAAAAATGGCTTCAAATAAAAATCAATAAATCTTTAAATTAAATTTTCTTCTTTGATCTCTTTTTTATTATATATCACTTTCTTATTTTTTCTGATGCAGATACATATTACTTTTATAGATGTTTTAATAAATATTGTTTCATGCCTAAGATTTAAATTTGTGCGTATATTGAAAGTGCATAGTAGGATTTGTGTGCACTTAGTCTCATGCTCTGTGCTCATTAAACCATAAAAATAAATAAAGGGGGAACGGTCAAGCACATTAGGAAGAAAGGACTGATAATACAAATTAGGATCGAAAGTTCTAGAGATAGAAAAATTTGGGGTTCGAACAGTCTGGAACATGTCTGCAATACTATAAAAGAATTGACCGCAAGTTAAAAAAAACAATCATAGTTTATGAAATAATCAATTACAAACAGATTGTGAATAAGTTATTAAATAGTTATAAACCAATTTTAGTTGCTAAATGAATATGTTATAAGTAACTTGTAATTCAATGATAATTTATTTACAGTATAAATTAATAAATAAGGGTATAGTGTGAAATAAAATAAACATTTGTGTACTGAAATATTTTTTTTAATTGTAGTATGTTCTGAAATACAAATCCATACGAACCTGTCAAATGTAAATAAAAGTTAAAAACGTTTCAATTTAAACCAGCAAAGTAATGATTAAATCAAAGTCAAAAATTGTCGCGTAGAAAAAAGCTTTTAACATGTTTTGGAAAGATTAAAATTTCTCATTTTTAACTGGAAATCTTAATGACATACTTTTTTTTCAATTTTAAGACTACAAATAAGTTGAATCAAACGTACAGTGAAACTTCAAAGAAAGCTCCTTTTTATATAAAGTAGAAAAAAACGTGATCTAAATTTTCACTGAAGCATTTTGTATAACGGTAGACTCTTCTTCTTTTGTAGAGAATTTTAAAGCTTTATACTGATATCAGCAAAATTGATTCTATATGAAGACGTCAAAATAACTATAATCTAATCGAATATTGCGCATACATCAAGCAGTAAAGATTACAGACTATAAAATCGGGGTAGGTATTTTGTAGGAATATTATATAATGATAATAAAATATAAAGAATAATAATAACTTTCAATTGAGGTGTCCCGATGGTAGGAAACATCTCTCATAAAATTCAACGCGTAATTTTAAATTTAACAAATTATTTTGTAATAAATCAGCCCCCATAGCGTCTAGGACGGCTCGTAACAGTGTAATGTTCTTGTACTTTGAAGGGGTTGTTCACTAAGAGATAAAAAACGAATGAAAACACGAACGGTTTAAACGACTACAACAGATAATAATTTATTTTTATGGTATGTTTTAGACACACATCTCATTTTAAAGGTTGGTTAAATTTTATGGTACTATTTTCCATACGGGCAGTAACGAATACAATGTGATACACGTGGATGACTTAATAAATAATTGTTGGAAAAAAAAACGAAAAGATAATTTTCCTTATCTTAGATAAATTAGTACATATAAGGACAATTTGAGGCTATATAGTTTAAATTATTTTAGTAAACAATCCACAGATACTGAGGAAAATTATGTTTGTATTTTAGCTTTATAATGCGATTGCGTATAGCAGAAGTTGTTGCTTAAGACGAAAACATTACGAAAGTTGTAAGCCCAGAATGAATCGTTTGGCTTCATTATTTGTTAAAGGAACGACGGAATTATAAGCTTTCTGTTTCGTAAATATGGTTTTTTCAAGCATTATATATTTATTATGAAGCGAGAAATTCTTCTCGGAAAACGGATCGTAAAAATATTGATTTTTCCAAGACACTTCCACGAAGTGATTTCGAAGTCTCAATTTATTGTTAACAGCTCTACGTTTTTGCTCCAATTCGGAATGGTGCGTCGTTTGTTATGTAAATTTCCTTCAGAAGTTGTAAATTATTATGATATTACAAAATATTTACATGAAGCAAATATTTGAACTGCACATTTTTCAACTTTTGTAGTCGAAACAACTGATATTATCTCTGAATTATTTTCTCAAGTCTTCGTAACTTTTGATATTAAGTTGCTAAATGTAAATATTACTTGTATTTTAAAACAATTTGTCACGATTTTTTCTTGTCAATACTGCGGTTTTTTGTTGCTTTTGTTGTGAATATCATTAAATTTTGACAACAAACTTTTGTATTGAAGCCTCGGGGGAAATGTTTGAATTATTTGCAAGTCATTTGCTCAGAGGGGTCTCATTTATAAATATGTATATCGGTGCATCGTAGAGTTGTGGATGCTGCTTAATATGAAATATTTCGTGAACAGCGGGAATTTATTGGTCACTATGAATAGCTTAATATAATTTAATAAAAGAACTTGAATTGTTCTTTCCAATAATGAGATCCTTTCAAAGAAAAATCATGGAGCATATTAATTAAAGGAATTAAATAAAAAAATATTTAAATATTGTTTTTCAAAGTATGTATCTGAATTAGCGATCAAAATTCTCTGTTTTCTTGAATCATATCAGGCATTTTGGAGATCGAGTTATCAAAAATACTTTGGAAAACTATCTATATACTAGATAAGTTACTTTTTTTAAAAAGTATTCGTAGTTATTTTGGGTATCTAGTTACTTTTGAAAATAGGAACTTAAATAATTATCTTAAGTAACTTTATAAGAAACTTGAAACATACTTTTTAGTTACATTGTGTACTAAGTGTCGTAACGTATTAGGTAAAGTCGTTAGGTAATCAGATAATATGTTTCTTATCTTTATTAATTTATAAAAAAGAGAGTATGTTGGTCTAAACCCTTGTAAATACAACACACTTAAAAAACGATAGAAGATTAATATAAGAGGTATAAATTTTGTCTTATGAAACAAAACAAAATAAAACTCTGTATCTAATTTCTCGATAACTTGGTATCTAACATACTTTCAACAAGTTACAGGACACAATTCCTTTTAAAAAATACCTAAGACAAGAAACTTTTAGCCTTAAAAAAAGAAATTAATATCTTAGATAAACTACTTAGAACTTAGATTAACTTATATCTTAGATACTTTAAAGTAACTAAGATACTTTTTTCTGACAGCTGTTTGCAGAAAACGTTTTCCATACCCAAATTGAGGACAAGTTTTAATGAATTTTTCATTTGTATTTGGTTTCTGATTCTAGTTAGAAATTGTTAATACGATTTTAACATTTTGATTCCCTTTAAAATCAAGTGCTTTGGTTGTGAGCCAGGGAAGAAAAGAGGGAGTAATCTTTGCCATGATTAATTTTTGTAGATACGGTACAGTTGATAAAATCAATAATAAGACTTCCAAGATTCATAAAATTTCAATAAAAAATAATTAAAAATTAGTTAAAAATGACACTATTTTTTATTGATTTTTTTTATTTTTTACTGAAATTTTATGAATCTTGGAAGTTTTAATATTGGTTTTATCAACTGGACCGTATCTACAAAAATGAATCATAATAAAATATTTAATAATTTTCGTTTAATATAAAACATTTTTTTTACAGGATTATTAATAAAAATAAGCTTAAAAATCATTTATTTTTTTAACCTTGATAGGGTTGTTTTCTCAATAGGGGTGAAAGTGGATCCCACCTAGAGATCTAATATTGAGGAGATAGAAAAATCGTATTTTCTCTTTTCAATAATAATCGATTTGGAAAAAACCGATTTTCAGTTATATCAAGTATAGTAAAATAAAATACCTGAAATTTGTTTAAACAAAAAATCACAAAGCAAACTGTAAAAAAAATAATTATGCAAAAACACATTTATCGTTGTGCCTTATATGCGATAGTTAGGTTCTCATTAAGAAGTCATCACCAATACTGTGAATTGTTTTAAAATTTTGCCACCTCTAAAAAGCGTTATCCAGGGTAGGTTGCCTCCACCTCCTACGTCATTCTTATTGATTCATACTTAATTGCTTATTTATTACAACCAAAGAAAAAAAAATTGTTAAGAAAGCACAGTCGTTAAATTTTCTTAAAGCATTTTAGCCAAGGAAATCAATTCATCAAAACAGTCGTGGGCTTACTCTTTCTTCTAATTAAAATTAAATTCAATGATTTTTTTTTTCGTTTTGAATAAAAGTATATTATTTTAAATTCCAGCAAGTAGATGAGTTTTTTTCGAGATCGACTTGGCGAAGACTTAATGATACGTGTGGTACTAACGAAAATGATTAATATCTTATTAATTACTTGTTAAATTGTAATTATAACATACAATATTAATTGCAATTCAGCAATGATTTATCTATACCTCTGATGTAATTACCGTAATTATTTATTTTAATAAACTCAAATATGCAGAACTAATTTTCTCATTTTAAAATTCTCTTTTTCCAGTGTTGCAATTTCAAAGGAAAATACTTTGAAAAAAAATATTGTAAAAAAATACGATCTTTATAACGTAAAGTTATTTTTGAAGTTATACTTCTTTACCGGCGTTTGGAAAAAAAAATCAATGAGAGAGAATTGTTAAAAAATGACGCGTAAAAGCGTGCTTTAAAGTAACAGTATGAAGTTGCTCGCAAACGGTTAGGAAAAAAGAACGGTTCAAGGGGGGAAATCTGGACGATTTTTGGAAGCGATATGCATAGTAGAAGAACGACTAAAACACTATCGCATCGATCAAGTTAAGCCAGCACTCGCATATGTAGGCATACGTTTTTCGTTTATCGAAGAACTCGAGGGGAAAGAACTCGATTATCTCGAATAATTCCGAATTAGATATGAAGTTATAGCTAACGAACAGTTGGAAACACTCAGAACGGTTAGAACTTTTAAAACATGGAGAAGATAGATATTGTTGAACTAAATATTTTCAAATTTGACGGCCTAAACAATTACCATATTAATACACAACTAAGTAGTAATTTCCCGTAAAATATTCACCGCCACTCAATACTGACACAACTGACAAATGATAAAAATTGGCAATTGATGGAATGAAATCAAAATGACTTTTGAAATCATTACAACAATCATTCAGTTAAAATTTGAAACAATGATGGTATTTCACTCACACGTGTGTGTTTCCAATATTTGTCTACCGAAATATATGTGTATATATTACTTACGTTTGGTTATTATTATTATTATTATGAGAATTAAAATGCATTGAAAAGAAACATATTTTTCTGAAGTTATTCGGTGTAATATTTAAAATAATGTAATAAAAGTCAATTGATACATTATATTACATGATATTTTTCTATATTTGATTTAAAAATCAGTTTCAATACGTAGATATAAATGAGTAAATAAAATATACAACTACTTTTGTAGTAATATAATTTTTAGGGCGTCGCTGTTTAGGATTGTTTATACATATTTATACAGGATATTTTATGGCAACAATCTACTTCTATATGGTAAATGTTTTCGATAAGTATTTTTCAAACATGTGACCCAATCATATAATATGTAATATATATTTTGAATAAGTAACCAAATGTGTAAACATATAGTATCTACGTATAAAAGCCAATTTAATCTTTTATTTGAAACCCAGATACATTCCGTGAAACATTCACAGCCCTACACTGACACAACTGACAAATGACTAAAATTAGCAATTGAATGAAATCGAAATGACAGTTGAAACTAAGGACATTGTAGTTCAAATTTGAGTCAATAATTATTATATTTGTATTCCACTTACACGAATGTATTTAAAACTTTTAATTCTTTGTCCTTCTCTTTGCCGCAACACATACGTTTCCTATTATGTATTTTGATAATAAAAGTAATTTGTGTTTAAAATTATATCATATTTTAGTAATCACAAATCTTATAACTGGTGTGCTAGTTCAGGCACTACCGGAAGAGGCTACGGCAGTGGATTAAAAACCTATTTTTAACTATACCAAAGAAGTATAACTTCTCACGCGTGTACATGAGTACCCACACTGTTTTTTTTTGTACTTTTACGCTTGATTTTGTATAAAAATTTTATGAAAATTGTTGAACAAATATTAAACTACGCATTCAATTGTAGCTTTTTTCAAACTGACGCATTTTTTTTTGTATAAAAAGGTTAATTGACTTAATTTCCGGTCGCTACAAGAAAAAGCCAAAGTATGCGCATCTAAGGAAGCATATAATAATTCTTCAGTGCGGTTGTCACAATAAATAACCTACCGCCATTTTGTACACATTGTATGCAAAAATTGTGTGTCGTCTTTGAAAATTTATTTCAACGGTTACAGTCAATTGAACACGCGCGACATCATGAAAATACTCTCCACATATTGTAAATACGGTTATTCCTTCTTTCCTCCACGTTTGTCCCATTCCTGCTTGCAAAAAACCAACATCAGCTTCGTGGACATCGTTAAAGTGCATTCTTCTCATTTTACCTTTGTCCCGAAACGGTCGTGTTACGTTTTGAAAAATTGAATTCGTGCACCAATTCAGAAATTACCATCGAAACAAAACAAATATTTTAATGGCTATCGCCAAATCACGTCCGTACAACAAATACAAATACGATTGTTGGCTTTTGCGTAAGTCGAATGGATGAATGAAACTTAACTGGTTAAGTCGTTTTGTTTATTACCTTCGTACATTATTCGTACAAACGCACATAACTGCATTTGCGAGGGTACATTCTTGCTTTAATGTCCATAAGCACTGTAATGGTGGATCATGTGGTGACTACTTCTAACCAAATAAGGTTGAAATATGACGAGTTCCACTTATAAATCAAATGTGAGCTACATTGTATCATTTATAATGATGGTTGTAAATACTCATTAGTGAGTCTTTCACTCTATTTTTTTTAATAAGTAAAGTAGGATCAATAATTACGTTTATTATCTTAAAGACATTAATGTTATCATCATATTCATCATAATTCCAGGAAACACATCAAGATGCAACCTTCAAACAGTAGTGAATCCAAAAAAATTGAATCGAAAGCAGAAAGAATTTTTTTTCGGAAACAACTTTAATTTCTCAATATTTTGCAAAGATAAAGCTATTATTTCGAACGTCCTATACTTTATTGCTTGTTCATAAGATAAACCATATCCTTAAGATAGTTATTTATTAGATAAAAATTTTCCGTTAGATAAATCCTACTCATATTTTCTTAGATGAAAATACGCATGTTTTCTCTACTCTCCGAATAAAATTTAATCTGGAAGACAAAACTATCTAGAAGTGAAAATATCGGTCTTAAAGTCTTCATTTTGGAATTAAACTACGACGGAAGTCGGTGACTTGGGGTTCGCGAGCCGCATGAGGGGTAAGGGTATCAAGCCGCATAAGAAAATCAAACACGATTTAAAGAACCCTCTTAGTAAATAATTAAAAAAAAAGAATAATGTGTGCTTTTATGTACGCGCGTTAGAAGTTATACTTATTAGTCGTAATTAAAAAAAAATGTTTTTAATCTACATCAGTTATTAGTAGTTCGTAGCAACTAAAGTATCATACAAGTATGGTATAAGCACAACTTTTGCTCTTAATATCCATTTATGGAAAAATGGCAGAAAAATAGAGAACAAACAATGTAAAGTTGTAAACATATCCATGTGAGTGGAATACAGATATAATAATTATTGTCTCAATTTTGAACTAACTGATTGTTGTCATTGGTTTCAACTGTCGTTTCGATTTCATTCAATTGCCAATTTATGCCTTTTGTCGTTTTTATCAGTGTTTGGTTATGAATATTTCTCACAAAGTTGCTAGTTTTTTTCTATTAATGAATTAAATTGGCGGCTCATGTCCTTTTTTTTATATTAAAAATATTTTATTTTTCTAGGAAAATTTTCTTTTAGTTATTGCACTTATTTTTGAATTCTATACACGTAAATCAAATGCAAATAATATTAATAATAATAAACCTTTGTCGACTAGACAAAGTGGAGTGGGACATTAACACAAAAGGCAAAGCAGTCTATGAATGTCAACTATGAAAAAATAAAAGTTTGAATTTTCAAACGTTTAGGCCATAGAAAAAATATTTATCTTAATACGAATTTGAAAAATCTAAGTATTATTGTAAAAAATTCCTGTTTTTTTTTACGATGTAAGTAAGTTATGTCCTTTTTTGCGACATCTATATCTGGCAATGTTGCATTTTCTATTTTTTTTCATTTAATTTGCGATTTCTTTTTTGTTTAATTCAATTCGAGTATCGTATAATTTGCTTTTTTGTTGGTAATTTTTCATTACGGCTTGATTTACTTGCGAATAAAAATGAATATATATTAGAAAATGCAACGTTTACATATATTGTTAACCTTGTTGGGTTTTTTAGGTCCTTTTTCCCAACATAAGAAACAGAGAATTTTTTATTTTTAGTTTTCACATATAATTTTATTTTGTAAGAGGGAAAGAGCAACTACAACTGGCACTCAAGCTTTTAATTTTTGTAAATAATTAATTGTACTGTTAATGGACCAATAAAGACTTTTATATATACATATATTGTTATCGCTTAAAAGTATATGAGCCAAATTGGCTGTTTATACATACTTTGTCAGTTGGCTATTTGGACATACTGCATAGTATTATTCAATATTATACACAATTGACTATTTATAAAAATTTGTGTCTTACATATACGAATTAACTGTTTGTCAACACAGCACGGGTTACTTGTTCTAATAATACTTACCAACAAAAACATTTACCATATAGACGTGGATTGTAGTCATTAAGTATCATTTATAGAAATGAATAATCGGTAAATTACGAATACATAGTCATAGTTTGTCTAAATAGTTAATTGTGTACTTATAATTGTAAGTACACAATTGACAAAAGTTGCTATTTGTTCATAAGGGTAGTTTGCAGATCACAGGTTAAAAAACACTGCTCTATATTATAAAACGAAATACTTTTGCTTGAAAAGAATTTGTAGGAAAAATACAAGTAGACATACAAAAATACTTATTTATTTCACAAGTCCTCCGAGTCGAAACTTTTACCGTTATATTCTCATTTCCTCAACACTTTTTCGCAAAATATAGTACCAACTACCAATAAATTGTATGACTAAACTAAAAAGTTTACAAGAGAAAGCGATTTTCTGAATGACAAAATTTAACACGCCATATTACACACAAGGGTCTCCTAAATTGAACTAAAACACTAATTTTATATATCTTTCGTATCAAACTTTATATACGAACACCTACCAGACGTCGTTCATGACTTTATCAATAATACTAATCCATTTCTCAAATTAAAATTTATTGACCTCAGTTTCTGCTTGTCATCGACAATCTCTAATCGTTTAACTATCTTTATTCAACAACCCTTAATTTTCTTTATTACTTTTTGATACTAAAACAATTAATTACAAACAAAATTTTATCTTTGAAATTAGAACCGCCTTTTCAACGTTCGAAACTAGTAGGAATAATATTCGAACATTTAATTATATTTTTTCCGAGATTTTAATTAAAATTATTTTTTCGATTTAATTTCCTCTTAAAAACGATAGTGGTATTCAGTATGAACATATACTAAGAATAGATAAATGTGTCGTTGAAAGTAAAAATATTTTCTAGGCAAGTAATTTCCTCAAATGACATTATCAGACGCTCATTGATGTTGAAAACGATTGATTGAAAATCAATACTTGTAAAAGACAGAAAACATGGTTTTAATAAAAGAAAATACGTATATTACAAGGAAATATTCAAATGTTGAAAATTGATTTTCCTTTTTATCCGGATTGGTTAAATCAGATAAACATTTACATTTGAATGTACAAAGTACCCAAATATATGTCGAGAAAAACTATTGTAATAGTATAAGCGTTTACTTTCTGCTTGAATTTGAACAATATTATATTTTGAATAGCTAAAGCTCAAAAGCTCTGAAATTATATGTTTATTTAAATTTGGAAAAATGTGAAAATTTCCTTTGAAAATATATGAAAATATCATGCAGAAATAAAAAACAAATATGCTTACAATGACTTATTTTACAAAGCTTATTATCATGCTTTTTGTTCTAGCTATCCAACGAAATCATTGTTTTTAAATCTTATGCACCGTCGCTTTATTACTACTAAGATTTTAATGACACTAGGGTTGCAAAACATTCGTTAAAATTAGATTTAAAATTAGTAATATAGTTCATCACATTGTATGAAATGTCATTAACAAAAAGTTAACTATAATTATTAATATTGAACCAAAATAATGTCCAAATACGTATTTTGATACCAAATGGTACTAGATCTTCCCGAAATTTTTGATTTTTCTTATAATAACTACCGGTGTTGTAAATATTTCCTCCGAAAAATAGGAAATTGTTCTTCAAAGCCATGGAAAATCGCAATTTTCGGAGTTATTATTAGGCGCATCCTACGAAGAAAAAAAATTGACGTTTATGTAACGGACGTCGGTTACTCTGGAATGATAATTTCACTGAACTGTATACCTGGATAGTACCCTGAAGAGCAATCAAAAATCTGAGGATTAGTGGATTAGCAAATAAAAATCCTACAAAAAAAAAACATTAACCAACTGTCCGTGTTACTTGCGGCATAATCTGATCGCAAATTAGCACAAATCTGAGTTGAACTAATTGAAATAAAACTGCATCTGTGCCCGACCGGGTAACTACTGATATATGAAAAACACACCCAAGCCAACTACGCAAGATAAAGTATGTTTTTTAAAATCGAAAGTACCTTCATATTTTTAAATTTTGTGTATAAGTTTTCCGTTTCTAACGAATACACTATTCTTTTAAATTTGAATATAATGCATTTATATCAAAGTTAAAATAAATAAAAAATAAATAAATATTTTACAATTATAATGATGCAAACTCTGTTTAAAGCTTTAGTTATAAGAAAAGAACGGTTGAAATTTAACCCCAGGAAGAAAAACTTGACTTTTACAAAGAAGTAAGTTCTTAAGGACATCGTGAAGTAAATCCACAAATTCTTTTTTTTTTTTTTGAAAAAAATATAGGCACTCTTTTGTTGAATACTGGAGTAAATTTTTAATAGAGGTTTTAGAAAACTAATTTAGTTATCAATTACAAATATTAATTAGTATTGTCAATGCTTTGTTTAATTTTCCGATACTAATGTTTTTTTTTTCTCTTGCAGGTAACTAGATTGGTCTATGAATGGAGTTCGGGATAAATTATCTTTTTGGTAACTACAGAATTTCTTTCCAATTACCCATTGTTTATTGTAAATGAAATCATTAAACTTTCCTCAAAAACAAATTTTTATTTAACCACATAGTTTTATCGCATACATTACACAATTAAATTTCATCGTTTACTTATCGTTATTACCGCCTCATTAATAAAATTAGATGCAGCAACAATAACACCCACCCAGAGTTCCTCCTTGAATACAAAAGTGAATTTACACCATATTTGTTGGACCAGGAAGTTTCATTTTTTGTCTTAC
The DNA here is from genome assembly GCA_958496175.1 of Sisyra terminalis. NCBI lineage: Eukaryota > Metazoa > Arthropoda > Insecta > Neuroptera > Sisyridae > Sisyra > Sisyra terminalis. The sequence continues at coordinate 29,852,406 of OY292278.1, forward strand.
TATTCAAATACGCGCATTTCATTTCATTTCCTTTATACTCCAATGAGCAAATGACATCCATCCTCCACTGTAGTATTGTTCACCTAGTAGTGCCGTTATAAATTTGTAAAAAGGTCGGCATTATTTCAATTCTCTTTAATAGGAGTAAAATATACGCTAGTAAACGGTAAGTCAACGTCATTAAAAATTGAGTAAAATGAAATAAAACGATGTTTAGAAAATAAGTGACCCAATAAACTTGATACTGGATTGAATGACTTGAGAACAATTAGTACGATGAAACTCTCTCTTTAAATGCTACAATTTATTATTAACCGGTTGTTAATTTTTGTGACATTATTTCATTAATTATTTATAAGAATCATATCGATAAAGATCATTCCATATAGAAAAAATTGGGAAATCAATAAAAGTTTCATTTTAAATATTAAATTTAATATAAGAGGTTTTTGTGGTTTGATTTTTATATTGGTTTTATTTTTTCGGTGTCGGTGTTCGGTTACATATATGTTTTAATTAAAATTCGGGTTTTTATTGTGTATGTTTCGACGAGAGATTTTCTCAATTCTATAAGGGACATAAACCAATCTATGCAGTGGTATTCAGATTTTTAATTTTATTATTAAAGTTTAAATTTCAGAACACTTATGAATTAATTTTAAGTTGATAACATAAATTTGATGCATTGTTACTTCAGCATTTTTTTTTGGTATTGTTTCAATTTGTATATAATATTTTAATATCCTCTTATATCAATTTTCCAATGCAGCATATCGATTATCCGCTCAACCCATTTCTAATGGGTTGCAAAATATAAATGCAAGTATTCGAATCACGCCAAAATTTATGCTCCAAAAAACTTTCAATCACCCTAAAAAGATATCCGTCCCACCGAAACAATCTACTCAAACTTTTTTAATAAACTTGTTTCCTTCTTTTTTTCAAATCCACAATAATTATTCCGAGCATATCCAACTTGAAGAACAAAATTTAAGAATCCATCTCGCTATATTATATACCTACTTTTTCAAGAGTTCGCGAGTAAAAAAGAAAAATTTATTGCATTCCCTTGGTATCATTTGCAAAAATTACCTTTTGAAATCGAAGACTGCTCAGTATATAATCAAACGGAAAAAAAATTAATAACTTCAATATATTCGCTCCGACCAATTCAACTCAATCTCAGTGAAACTTTGCCATTATTAATCCCATGTTCTTTAAGACCATATAAATTCTTTAGAACAATTTAATTAATCACATATTCATAAATTTTTTAATTTAAATTTGTATATTTCATTTTAATGAATCATTAACTGCGACCATTACGATCTTTAATATGAGGAATTAGTAGTTCAATTAGCGAATTATACAATCTTATATCTTGTTTTCGTTTAACGGGTTTTCCTAAGTCAAATATTATTTTTAACTATGTTATACCTAGAGGTCTAATTCAATTATTATTTTTTCTTTTTAAATTTTGAAGTCATAAATTTATGCAAGTTTTTCGAGTGTTGAAAAGAAACTTAGAGTTTAATTTATTAACAAAGATTGTATCTTTAAGCCATGATAAAATTTAATGTAATAGAGAGATTTATTCTATCGATACATCATCTTAAGCAACATGCATTTATAAGTAGCATAAAACCTGAAATTTCATACTAAATTTTCATAGAAATGTTTATATTCTATTTGGATTTTCCATATTTCTTTTTATTGTTAGTCATTTTTTATCGTTTGAATTTTTTAATGTCCAAATAAAATGAAAACATAACAAACAATTTATAAATTTTTATCGTAGAAATGACGTTAGATGTTATAAAGATTTTTTTTCGTCGATATCAAAATGTATGACAACTTGGGCTTGAGTCCACATATGAAGAAAACAAATTGACAGATATTACCTTGTGAACGATTAAACGGAAGAGAAAAGAAAACCTTTGTGTGTGAGATATGAATTTTCTCGGCAAAGAATGAATCAGAAGACACGTGGCAAGAAAAATAACATAAATTATGAGAAGTGGGAGCGTTGCTTAATTTTGAAAGAAAAAATTCAATGTCAATGTTATAAATTACTTACATGAAAACAGTCGAAAAATTTATTAGTGGAAAATGTGTTTTTGGTACTGAATTAATTAAAATAAATTTGACTTTACTGATAATTAAGATATCTGGAAAAAAATATAAATTACGATTATCCTATTGATATGTTTAGTACTTTGATATAAATAGTATTTAAAAAAATAACAAAAATTATTAATAACTATTATCAGTAGAGAACACAAAAATCAAAAGAGGTTCTCTCCTAATTTGGTGATAATAAGATGTCTATTTTGAAAAATTATTATAATTTTATTCATTTATAAATAATAAAAATTCATATAAACGAAACATTTTGATTTTTAAGAATTTTCTCAAAAGTTACCAAAAAAATGTAGAGTTATACAAACTTCACATACCCTTCTGATGGCCGAGTGGTTAAAGTGGCTGATTCAAAACTGGTAAGTGCTTGGTTCGAATCTCGTATTGAGGGAATTTAAATGTTTCTCGATTTACGTATTTTTATTAACTCTCTCTATTATCGCTAAAGACCTTGGTAGTTACACAGCAACGGTAAATAACAATTAAAGAAAAAACTACACGTTAGGCAGAAAAATAATTTTAATAAAAAACTTTCAAATCAGAGAGAAAATTATCATACAGAAAACTTTATTTTGCATCCATTACGCCTTGCAACTATCTGGAAACTCGTCTAAATGGTAAAACGGAAATCTTCTTTGTAGGTACCGTCCAAGGTTGGTGATCATCGTGGCAATCCTAACCTTGTTGATAGCAGCTTTGCAAAGTTGCACTAAAATTCAACCAAATTAGTTTCTGAGGTTTCGAAACCAAGACAATCTTCTTTCTCTTATACACTTTCCAAAGGTTTTCGACTGAATAATGTTCTGGGATATATGGTACTCTTCTACTACACTTCTATTCTTCTAATTATAAGTTTCAAATATGGTAGCCTTATTATTTTTATTTCGTAGACAATCGCCGGAATCTTAGCGTATCGTAGTAGTATTTCTTTCTTTGTAATTCTGTCGAGGTATGATACTCGTATTTAAGATTTGTGATGTATTCACATCTGGAAGGCTTAGATTTTGTTCAAATTAGTCTGATTTAGGGTTGAAGCTTCCATATCATACAGTAGTGCTTCTTAAACTGTACATCGCGGCTGTTCTCCTAGGGAGCCGATAACATTTTTTTTATACAAAATATTTTGTTAACAATAATAATAATATCAATTTACATTATTTTATGTAGGCTACGCTGGAGTGAATAATTTGGAAAAAGTGTTTTACGGAAAAACTTAGCACTCAAGCGCGGCATCCTCTACATACGATTTGGTGCTTATCTACGATGTAGTTGCAAATCGGATTTTGATACATTGGTTTGTCTTAAGATTTTACATGGGACGCTGCAAAAAATTCTGGAACATTAAGAGCGCCAGAAACCGAAAACATTTGGAAACCCCTGTTGTACAGTATAATGGGAGTTATATAACATTTTATCAATCGTTACTTGATATTGCCATTGAACCAACTGCAAAAGATGTCCTAGGATAATGATAACCCATTATCTTTTCATCGTTGTGGAGTTCTACCAAATGGTCTTCTCGTACTGGGTGGTTGGGTCTTGGCCTATTTTGCTCTACGATTTGAACTTATTCTGTCCACAATTCGCATCTTTACTAGAAGAATGACCTATTTCAAAATTCTCCATTTTGAGAAAATAGGGTCTGAAAAAATCATCAGTTTTCAGCCTAATAGTGTGAATAGATTTTTAAATGGATTTTAAAATTAATTATTTTAATGGTTCTTTTCCATAGTTTAATAATTATTTATATTCTCTTTTCTTAGTTTTTTTTTTAATTTTACTTTTTTATTTTTGTGCAACACATCGGTTTCCCGACTTCTTTAGCTACTAACACATTTCTTTTTAACACAATTTAATTGCCAATTACCTATTTGCAAAATTAAAACTATTTTTTTCAGTAGCTAAATTAGAACATATTTCTATTAAAACATCCTCAATGAACTAATAATATTTTTTCTTGTTTTTATTTTTTAATGTTATTTACCGTCGCTTTATAACTACTACGGTTTTTAGCAACTCTAGGTTTCATAAAAATCCGTAAATTGAGAAATATCGAAAATTTGCACGATACGAGATTCGAATCCAGTACCTATCAACTTTGGAGCGTTCACTTTAACCACTCGGCCACCAGCAGGATTTTCTGCGAAACAATATCAATACTTTTCTAAAGTTATCAAAAAATTATACATTTTTAACAGCGAAATATCCAATATTTTACATTTAGACTTATATATTACAATGTTTCTAATAAAATATACATGCTTTTTATTTTTAAGTTATTGCTTCTGATTTTGATATATTTCTTTAGCAATTGTTAATAAGAAGACAGATAACCACAATATTTTCCTTTTTATATTAGGAAAAATAAATGTTGATGCAATTTAAAATTTTCAATTTATGCAAGACCTTTAGCTCTTATTTTACAAAATCTCATTTTAAAAACAAAACAAAAATGATTTACAAATCATACAAGTAATATGAAACCATAAATATCAAATTAAATATCTTTTATTTTTTGAGAATTGACCTTTCAAAATTCTGTTTAGCCATACCCAAACTTTAGTGTTCCATCAGCCAATTTGTTATTGATTTATATGGCATTACTTTTAAATTTGTTGTTGAAATTTGGTGTTCATAAAGTTATTTATGTAGCTCACGTTGGTTGTATAGATATACCAAGTTCAATTTGGGAAAAAAATCTTTAAATTGTTTGTCCTCTAGAGTATTACTTTGTTGATGTAATTCTAAACCACAGTAAAAAGGCGAGTGAAACACATAAGTACTTTACGTCAAATAATATTTTTCGACGGTGAAATAAGCCTCTTAAGATTAACTTTGTTGTTTTGTTTCATCTAACATTAAATGTTTTTTACAGTATATTTTTCAAAGCTTCGAGATAATAATTAAAATGTGTGTTTTTTCATAAGGAAATCTTTTGATTTATTACAACTCAAAATATTTTTCAAACCAAACTGCTCTTTTAACTATTTACCTTACGGTTATTCCTTCCGGAAAGCCCCACAGGCGATCATAAATAAGATCCCATTAACCCCTCTAATCTAAAAAAAGATCCTTTATATCCCTTGGAAAGTATCAAGCGACTTTCTATTTAAAAGTTTTAATTACTCTTTTGAATGCATTCCGCCTCATTTATGCACGTATACGCGACTCGCTTCGTTTGTAATATGAAAATTTTAATTTTTTATCACTTCAGATTTCTCATTTCTCCCTTCAAGATCACTACAACGACGTAATTTTTTCTCGCCTAGAATTTTCTGAATTTCCGTTTTTAACCGGAAACGTCGCCGAGTAAATGCAACACTTATTATAAGGTCAAGGATTTCTTCGCTCAAAACGCATTTTTCATTCCAAGAATCGTAAACTTGATGAATAACTTAAATGCAACAATGATGAAGGACAAATATGCAATCCCTTCAAATGAAAACAATAATTAAATAAATGCAAGTAGGAAATTATTCAATTTTTTTATGATACCTATGATTTTAATGATATAATTAAACGGAAAAAAGAACTGTTTTTATTACAGCATCGTAATTAATTCAGGGAAAAAAAGCTTTAATGTCTGATTTATTCAAATCTAAAAAGCTTGTTGTATTTTCACTTATTTAAATATTTGAATTATAATCAACTTGGTAAAAAAATGTTTAATGACAATTCAATGTTAATATTTAATTCATGTACATAATTTTGGTGGAATTTATCATCGTGGTTGATGGCTCATTTGCTTTTGGCCATAAAACACCTTTATGTTACGTATGTTACGTATATGAACATGATTTTTTCCAATAAAGAAACCCATAAGTCCTCCAGCGTGTATTAAATAAATTTCTTCAAATAAAACAAATTGATTATCCAGGAAGAATTCTTAATTTTGACCGTCGTTGTTTTACTCATTGTTGTGGCTTGCCCACCTAAGAACTAGGAACTGGATGCATTTTAGAGTGGTTTTCGTGGGCGGATGAGGTTTTTATTTTTAATACGATTTTTTTATTCGTTCAGTTACGTAACAGTTATTTATGAGATCTTTCACATCTTTGTTGAAAATTTATTTTATGTGGTTGTTCGAACAAAATCGATTTACATTGATTTGAATTTCGTTTAGTATTAATTATTCTTACAGAAATGACCTTAAAATACCACTGTAACTGTTATTCGAAGAATATGCCAATTACCTACAATAAAATTCTAATTATGAATCACAGTGTAATTACTTCTTCAGAACTCTTTGAAATATGTTTAATTTTTTGTGGTCAATATCTATTTTACTCCTTTTTTTTAAAATAGAGTAGTTTATATTTCAAGTAAATATGATTTGAATTCATAATTTATAAATATTTTTGATGCATTTTGATCAAAAAATGTGGTTGATTATAAGTAAGAGAACAAATGAATCCACTCAAATATTCTTAATAACAATTGTTTTATCGAATTCTTTAAAACATACTTAACTGGAGATCAGAAGAAAAATATTGGGGAGAATATAACCAGTTGGAAAGAATGAGGAAGTTATAGAATCCGCTTTAATGGGAAACTGGGAATAACAGGAAAAATATTCTTTTTCTTGGATCTCTTGGATCTTTTAAACACTGAAGATTGACGATCATTATAGCAAGCATGGATGATATAAGTACACGAGGAGCCTTGAATCCTTCTGGTGTTGACTTTTGCTGATGAATTTCTTCGCCTTCGCGTGGCTGATTTCTCAATCCTAGGACAAAAAAGTGTCATATACACACGGTATTGATCTTTGTGGTTCACTTAAACTGGCTTCAATTCAGTTCCTCTTTTGCTTAGCTACCATTACGCCTTTCCTCCTCTAAACTGATACTGCGAGATGCATACTGGGAATACATATAGAGTCGCATCTATTAGAATAAGATGGCAGACATTTTATGGGTACTTGGTACATCTGGAAAAAATGTCTTTAAAGTCGTTAAAAATCTTTCCAAAAGGACCATTACAGTAGTAGGTATATATAATACCTTCTAAAAATAAGTGAATTTCATCAGTTAAGGCATATACGGGAAAACTTGACTCCAACAAGGCAAAACTTAGTATATCTTTTATTCTAGGTTATTATTTTTTTACGTTTGCGTTTTATTGAAAATCAGTATGAAGATTGGAAGACCTAGGTGGATGTGGGAGAAAAACTAGTTTATAGCCCTGAAATGAAAGAAAAACTTTACCGAGAAGTATATAGGAGAAGAATTCCTATGATCTTCGGTAAAACGCAAACGTAATAAAAAATTATAATCTAGAGTAAAAGGTACATTAAGCTATGCTGTAAAGCTCTCAAATTTTGATGTTGATAATAGCGTATAGTAGTGAGGAAAGAAACTATTTCGTTAGAGACTTCGACCTCAAAGGTTTAACTTGCAGTTTACACTGTAATATATGCATAGTTCTAAATCGAAAGCTTGCAGTCATTTTGTTTGGATATACTAATAGATAGTTAATAATAGTAATTTATAGTATCTCTTTTTAAATTTAGATTGAGATAAAAACTATTGCATATTTTGATTAAAATGCGTTATAAGTATATTTATTGAATTTAACTTTTATTTAAAAATTTTATACTTTGATACTTGAAGGGAACGTAGATATTACTTTGAGAAACTATTAATTATTTGTTAAACAAATTATTTATTAATACACAAAATTCAACGACTAAGTTAATTACTCTTTAGGCTACATTAAATTTAAGAAAGTATTGGAAAATAAATAGTAAAACGATTATGAGACACAGTTTGAAGGAGAAGCTTAGGTGAAACCCAAAGCACAATGGTATCGACCTATAGAACTCAAGATATTTTTGCCATACTATTTACATTAAGCTACCGTATATTTTTACTAAAAGTACCATGTCTCATTATGAGTACACTACAGTGACTATACTGTTCATACTTGTAGTTAACGATCGTACTTAGTATTCATATTAAAATTAAGTATGGATTTTACATAATTATGTAAAATAATTCCATTCAATCAAATATATTTTAAAATCAAAAGTAAAATTATAAAAATAATGTTTCAATTTTATACAAAAATTTCCATATGCTTAAAAGTGTAATTTTTTAAATGAAATTTAGTATGATAATTTTGAAAACTTATTCTTTAGTTTAATTTTAGGTTAAGTTGTTTTGAAAAAAAAAACGCAATTTTTTTTTTGTATTTTCTCATTTAAATATTTTAAAAGAAAATTTACAAAAATTATGTTCTTTTGGGTAGCAAAAATTTCATTTATTTATTTCATGTCCGTATAAGTTGTTTATTGTAATTGCAACAAAAAAAAAACAAATAAAAATGAAGATTGATATTAAAAATTAAAGAAGAAAATTTATTATAATATGCAATGTTATGCATATTATGTTTTACATAAAATGCTTTTTCATTGCAATTAAATGAAGTTATATAATACATTCATGAACAATTTTTAAATGTTGTGTTGCCACGTTGGGTTTAATTAAAATGAAGACCGAAGAATGTATTAGAGATGATTGTTGCCTCGGTAAATACTTACTCTGAATGTTTTTAGTGAAATTAAGATTAAACGAATGAATTTTACATTTGCATGTAATAGTATATTTTTATGTACTTTTTCATCTAGATAAGAAAAAACCGTGTACCTCAGCAGTTATCATGAGATGCATCTGTGAAATGACTAAATAATATTATAAAAAATAATCGACCCTGGTTAATAGACTAGCAGGGAGAGGATATTAAGAATGTAATTTTTAACATTTTTTATTACATGTAAAATAGAATTTTTAAGTTTTTTGATTCTTTTTTAAAATATTGTTAATTCAGCGTAATAGGTAAAGAATATGACGAAACTTTTAAAAAAGTATCAGGTATCAGAATTATTGTAGATTTTTTAGTGATTTAAAGTCATTTTTATTGTCTTGAAGGATTATCTAAAGAGTTTCAATAACCAAAAATTTTGTTTATTTTTAAATAATATTATTCTCATAGTAAGTAAATAACTTCATTGTACAAAAATTTGTGGAAGAAAAATTTATTTTTTCTGCTTTGAGATGAAAATTGAATAACTTTAATCCTAAATCCTTTATGAAAGAAGTTGCAATATGTTTTCCTCTTTTTTACTTAATCATGGTTTTTAAAATATATGATATTTATTTAATTTACGTTGTTTTCGGTGTACTCGCGTAGGGATTTTTTTTAAAAGTAATTTTTAAAGTATACAACATTACAACATGCGTATCTCTAGGTCGGTTCAACATGTTCAAATATGTGTATTGTACAGAGTATCAATTAAAAGTAGGGCTTAAATCAAATGATTTTTCAAACAAGATAAACTATTGATTTTTTTAAATACTCATAATACCTATGCCTCAAACAAAGAATGAAAAATGTATCAGGATTTGAAACAGGTTGCGCAAACCAATCGAACAGTGTACAAATTTACCTAATGAAGTTGTAAAGTAGCGGATGAAACTTTACAAGTTTGTTAATTGCTCAACTGACTTGCGCAATCTGCCTTCAAATTATTTAGACATGATAAGGCAACTTCTTTAATAGAGTTTTATGTTTAATTTTAAGATTTAGTTTTATTATGTTATAACTTGTAGCCATATGCGAAAAATAATAATAAAGTTATTAATATTGGTACAGTGTAAATTTTATTAATAAAATTATAATCAAAAACCAAAGCAATTCTTAGCATAAGAGAGCCTAGCATATTATAACTAATCTTCAGTAGTTCTGGTTTTATGTGCTTTTATGTGTTCTGTTTTGTCACATTTTCAATCACCTCAGGATTGCTTTATTGAGTTCATCATTTGTTAAAATACCAGCTATTTAAACATCAGTAAAGTGTTTTGTGGGAAATAAAATATAAATTATTCCCAAACCAATGATTTTTAGATTGGTTAACCAACTTTAGAAAAAGGTTTGTCTCCAAACCTTTTTTGTTTTCCATCCCAAATGAGCCATTCTCTAATTGTAGAGTCTCCTTAAAACATTTGTTATACACATACAAATTCAGCAAAATAAGAATTGGTTTTAGATGATTTCAGAGTAAACCAAAATATAATATTTATTGTCTCATATTAGAACTAACGGATGTTGTCATTTGTTCCAACTGTCATTTCAATTTCTATCAATTGTCCATTTTTGTCATTTGTCAATTGTGACACTGTTTGCTGTAAATATTTCACGTGCAGTAACTAGCATCTTTGAAAAATTTTAGTTATATTTAAGTACTCTACTCATTAAATAAGAACGGCTGAAATTAATTTCCAAAAAAATTTTAGCTTTACAAAGAAGTATAACTTCTTACGTGCGTTGATCAGTACATTTACACACTTTTTACCATATCATTAACTAGTTAATTAAATTTTCTTAATTAATTAATTAATTATTCATAGAACCAAAGTGTTTTATCACAAATGAAACGGATCTCAAATTGATTTGACAATAGAAAATTTTCGTAAACTCATACCTTATGGGATATAGGGTATAAAAGTTACTGCATAAATATCGTAATCCTGGACTAGATTTTCATGATTTCGATTATTACAACCTTTACAACATTTGAAAAATTATATGTTTTAATTATATAACGTTAAAGTTCAATTTATATGTATAGTAAACTATAAGTAGAACATTGAAATAATCAAATCAGTGAAAGTCTATACCTGGATTATAATGTTACTATAATAATTTTTACTATGTATTTTTCTTTGTATAGGTGCGTCTTGAAGCTAGAGGGAAAAATTGTGATAAAATTAAGGGACTCTTTCCCCTTAGTATATTTTTTATATGATTTTAAATGGTTTTCTGTTATTAATAAAATAAACTGAAACATGAAAATGCAATCAATCAAATGATAAAATAAGAGAATTTGAGTAAGTCCTTCATTGTCCTCACAAAGAAATCTGAGCCTTACTATTACCACTAAGTGCATTAGACATTGAGGTGTCTTATTTTTATCCATTAAGCCGATTATTAAACGCTTTTCACTGGCCTTTGTTCTTGGATTAAAATATATATTTTTCAAGAAAAGTTTTTTTCATAATAAAAACTTATTCTTCCTCGAATAATTTTTTTTTTTTTTTAATTTGACAAATGTCTTGCTTTCATTTGATTGTGAATAAGTCAGGATTTTAGACAATTATTTAAGCTTTGTTTAAAATTCAACGAGAAATTTTTAAGAGAAAAATCCTTTTGTTATTGTTACGATATTTATTCGACACTCCCATCCATATAAGACCTAAACCACCCACTTGGGACGCTTATTTAACCTTTACAAAAACGAAATTTACCGCGTGCCACGTTTCCAGTTGTGGCTTTGGTTGTGTTAAGACAAAATATCACCGATTGTTATATTTAAAGTCTTAGATGGCCTTATAAATCTACCATGAGATTACGTTCCGAAGAAAGAATGCCTTTTTTTAGTTTAGCTTTTTTCATCGAAACAACTCCCACATCCCTTAGATCAACAAATGGGAAATGATCAGAAGGCAAACAATATCTGTCAACTTAGCGGCACCAAGATCTTATGTCATTATTCAAAAAGCAAATAAGCTATGCTGACAATGGGAATGGCATCATTTTTTTTTATTGAATCGATAGTTTATCAATCTCAATCAAATTTACAGTTGAACTTAGAAAAACGCTTGTGGTATTTATACTTGAATGTTAATCGGTAATAGATAAAACCAGTTGTTTCACGCCAACGAACTCTTTAATTAGGTATTAAGAATTTCAATTTATTTTAAGACGAATTTATTCTAATTATTACCAAAATAAAATTTAAATCATCATTTTTTTGATTATTTTTTTAACCTAACCGCCAAATCTTCATTGAAGTTCCCACAATTTTTTAATATCAATAAAAGAATATAAAATTGATATTTGTTGAAGTTTCAGACAAGAAACATGATAGACTACTGACAGATGTTATGAAGTTTTTTTCTTCCCAAACCATATACTCGTATTATATGATTTTTTGCCACTAGAATTTATAGGGGGCGTGTGATAAGATTCATTTAAAAAGTTCTCAATTCTTCACGAACAACTCAATTGGTGTGGTATACTACATTCTACTCTTTAGATTTTATCTTGAAAACTTTAAAAGAAAGAAAACCATTTATTTACACACATCATCGATATAAATTAACACTTAACAATAGTTTTATGGCTTGGGGCAACTTTGGGTGACTTTTGTGAAATGCTAATATTAGTTTTTAGAAATGTGAAAATAGTAATAATTGGTTGGGTTTATTGAAACGTTTTTCGATTCTTAATATTCGACAATAATAGTTACTTATACTACTTATACAAAGTATCAATTTTTGAAAAGTGTTTTTTTTTTATTAGAAATTGTACTTTTATTAAAGTACATAATAATTAAATTATAAGTATACTACACAAATCTCGTATACCACACAAATGATAAATCAAAGAATGATAAAAATTGTTTTAGGATACATAATAATTTAATATTTGTGTACTTCATGTTTTGGTTAAAATCGACTCAGGAGTCAAAATTCATTTACATATCCAAACATTTGGAGTTCATAATTCATATATGTACAAATATTTATTTCATCATTATTGTCTTACATTTTGTTAAAAATGTTATCATCAGGAAAGTATTTAACTATAACTATGAAAAAGCTCAATAAACTCAGTGATGAGTCGCGATGAGTGTCTTGTTAATACAATTAAATCAAAGCACTGAAATCTGAGAACAGCACACACGATTCAAACCAAGAAGCTATTTATCAATGGGATCGCTAGATTAAAAGATGTTCATTTGTATTGATTATTAAAAATTTGAAATTTACATTAAGCCACTTCCAGACGTATTGTTACATCCCAAATCCACATATTAAATATGATAGGTACTTTTTTGCATTTTTCTTAATTTGTCTAGATAGACTTCATTAAACTTTTTCGATTCCTTCTAGGAACCATTTAAGTAAATATTTTACTTTTACTTATGTGTAAGACTACATTGTAGAAAAGAGGAGAAGAAACGCTTATGTTGGAACGAAACGGATAAATTTAAATTAGATTTTTTAATTGAAGTTGAACTGTTTTTACAGTATAAACAATATAAAAATACATAAAATATTACGTTTTTCTTAGATACGTATTTCGATTGCTAAATCGTACCTATATGTGATGAATCGTCACAAAGCAGTTACAAAGTAATTCAATGGAACTTGATGACCATTGATGATGTTATCAAGGTAGGCTAGGTAATCGAAGTACGTATTTGGGACAATACGTCATAAAAATATTTTGTTCGAACTTTCAACAAAATGTTTTATATATTGATTATACAGAAATAAGTAAATTAAAATTGATTTGCCAAAAAATGTGTACTAGTTTCACAATCAATAAAGTTATGTAGTGTCCACAGCAAGTTTTCAATTACTTATAAATTGTCTATATTCTATATAAATTTACGTATAAACCTCTAAAATTAATTAATTTATCGTTAATTTTTTTTAAACTAATAGGTATGTTCTCCCTCAAAAAGTGCACAAAAGAGTTGGGCTAATTTAAACTTATAGAGTGCAATTTTTGGTCCTTGGAATTTTTTAGTATATTCAAATATATACTAGAAAATAAATCTCATTTAATTAACTCGAAATTTAGTTTTGAATAGCTTAATTTTTTCAAAGCTCTCTTCGGTTTTGAATGGTTCAAAGTAATTTGAAATGAGAATATAATTTTAACCGTTTTAAAGAAATTCAAGCTTATTTTTGAAAAATGAAATTGAACATATGCATGTATTTCAAAAAATAGAAAAACAACTACTTGTTTATTATGGTACAGATGCATGTTGCACAAAAATATGTTTTATTAATTTTCATAATAACGTAAGATAATTTTTGGTAAAAAATCGGGAATAAAAACTTACTTTTTTGACGTTAAATCTCTTGTTTAGAAACGCTTTGTGATTGGTTTCAACCCTGGTGACGTCACAAATAAGTAAACACAGTTTCCTCTACTTTTTGTCTTGTTAATCGACTGATTTAAGATTAATTGCAAATAAAGTTTCTCCGCTTTTTTGAATTTCCAAAAAAAGATTGCCATTATTAAGGTTACTGTATCATGTTGGACAAAGAATTTGTGCAAGCTGTCATAAGGAGTTTGCCTAAAGTATATTCATACTAATGATTGGAAAATTATTCAAAAATAATTAAGATTTTTATGCAGTGGAACTTAAAAATATTAAAATGAGTTCCTATTCTTTGCTTACAGTAAGTCCACCGAAATTACTTGTTCAAAGAAGCTGTATATTTCAAGGTTGTTTGATTAAATTGATTCATTGACAAAACTTTCAATAAAGACGAGGCTTATCAAAAATTCAATACTTGCATTACTGTAGTAGATTATAAAACAAAAATACTTATATTAAAATGATCTTCACACATGTATACATTTAAATTACCTGATATGTCGTTAGAGTTTCGAGTAGCTAAACTTAACCACGCTTTTTGGGTTGTCGATATACTTGCACATTGCAGTATTACACATCACTTGTAAACCATTGTAAGTGCCACTAATTACAATAATTATAAATACAGGCTTTTGATAACTTTTTGTTTACTTTGGTGAAGCGTCACCTAATCCACACCATCATGAAAACTGCACTTTGACGCGTATTTGGTTTTAAATCAAATCTGTTACTGATTCTTACCGCAAATAAAACAATTCCTAGAAAAATATTTATGTAATCGCCATTTAATGTTTTAATAAATAAAATAGAAGACCGAGAAGTTAAAGTGGTCGTTGTTTACCTGATAGAAGTTGGATTTGACTCTCGTATCGAAGAAATTTTTAATATTTATCGATTTATGATTCTTTATTAACCTTAGAGCCGTTTAAAAATCATCGGCAGTTATAAAACAACGATAAGAAATATAATTATTTATCAATTGTAGCCAAATACTCAAGTAACAATTAATAATAGAATCTTCAAAAATTTGGCAAAGAATATGTACCAGTCTTGCAAAAAATTAGTGCGAAGCACTAAAAAATTAAATTTTTCCCGCTAATTTGGTTAATTATTAAATAAGTACAGTAATTACGGTTGAGAAATTTCTATAATTAAATTGCCCTTTCTTTGGCGAATAAAGAAAATTAGGTTCACCGACGAAAATTCAGAGTTCAACTTTCCCTTTCGTAACAAAGAAGCAGACATAAAAATAATTTATTACTGTCAAAATGGAAATTTAATTTCGGAAAACACATCGTATTTTCCTAATGTACAGTGGAAATGGTAGACTGCACACTTGAAGAATCCATTATTGAAGCACTTCATTTCTAACAAGGCTTGGCTCTGTTCACTATCAAATGAAAATATTTTTTAATTCGACCGACTGTTTGTCCAAATGGTGCATTGTCCCCCTAATATTAAAATATAAAAATAAATCGACTCGTTTTCTAACATTCCAATTTGATATGAACTGAAAGTTAAATAACCCTTTTATCCACTTACGCTGTCAAATCTTATACAAAAAAAAGGAGTGAAATGGATGCGTGACCGGGTTATAATCGATTTAAGAATTACGATCTCGGCTCGTGGCATATGTACCCCCTACATAGTCTAATTTGAATACTATTCAGGTAATGTACTAATGCATTCCACACAAAAAAAGATTAATTACCCCATTATGTTCCCAACAAATTAATGTTGGGGGACCCCAGAGAAAAAAAAACAGTTTAAACAAAACATTTTTGTTTTAATATTGTTCGTATAAATCAAAAATATTTTCTGGCCTTTTTCGTCTATTTTTGGAACAATAACGGTGCAGCGACAAACCCTAATTCGTTAAACACGCGTCCAAACCATTCAAACGTGGTACAAAAGAACAATGATACTCAAAATTGGTATCATTTTACACATGAAGTCACTCTCGCTATGTAATTAACAGTTTTCAAGATTGCGTCCAATTACGTCAGTCCATATTTTTAATTTTTTTTTTAATTTTTATTTGAAGTTATACTTCTTTACCGGCATTTTGAAAAAAAACTAAATGAGAGTGAATTGTTAAAAAAATTACGCTTTTATGTAACAGTATGAAGTTGCTCGCAAACGGTTAGCGAGAAAGAACAGTTCAAGCGGGTGAAATCTGGCCGATTTTTGGGAGCGATATGCATAGTAGTAGAAAGACTAAAACACTATCGCATCGATCAAGTTAAACCAGCACTCGCATAAGTAGGCATACGTTTTTCGTTTATCAGAGGACTCGAAGGGAGAGGACTCTATCATCCAGAACAATCCCGAATCAGATACGAAGTTATAGTTAACGAACAGTTTGAAACAGTCAGAACAGTTAGAACTTTTAGAACATGGAGAAGATAGATATCGTTGAACTAAATATTTTAAAATTTGACAGTCTAAACAATTACCCTATTTATACACAACTAAGTAGTAATTTTTCGAAAAATATTCATCGCCCAATACTGACACAACTGACAAATGGTAAAAATTGGCAATTGATTGAATTAAATCTAAATGACTGTTGAAACCATAGCGACAAGCATTCAGTTCAAATTTGAAACAATGCTGGTAAGTATTTCACTCATACGTATGAATTTACAATATTTGTCTACCTTTGCTGAAATATATGCATACATATTACTTACATTTGCCTATTATTATTATAATGAGAATTAAAATGCATTTAAAAGAAGGATATTTTTCTGAAATTATTCAGTGTAATATTGAAAATAATGTAATAAAAATCGGATACATTATACTACATTATATTTTTTTTTATATTTAAATTAAAAATCAGTTTAAAAACATAAATATAAATAGGTAAATAAAATATACAATCACTTTTGTATAAATATAAATTTTAGGACGTTGCTATTTAGGATTATTTATACATATCTATGCATGATATTTTATGGCGACAATCTACTTCTATATGGTAAAGGTTTTTGATATGTATTTTTTGAACATGTGACCCAATTTGTTAATTCAGTTAAACGTTTAATTCATTTAATATATAATATACGTTTTGTATAAATAACCAAATTTATAAACATATAGTATCTTTGTATAAATAGCCAATTTAATCTTTTATTTGAAACCTAGTTACATTCTGTTAATTTTCACAGTCCAACACTGACACAACTGACAAGTGACTTAAATTAGCAATTGAATGAAATCGAAATGGCAGTTGAAACTTATGACCAATTGTAGTTCAAATTTGAGCCAATAATTGTTATATTTGTATTCCACTAACATGGATGTATTTAAAACTTTACATTCTTCGTCCTTGTCTTTGATGCAACACATACGTTTCCTATTATGTATTTTAATATTTAAAGTAATTTGTGTTTAAAATTGTATCATACTTTAGTAATCACAAATCTTATAACTGGTGTTCCAGTTCAGGCACCATCGGAAGAGGCTACAGCAGTGGATTAAAAACCTATTTTTAACTATACCAAAGAAGTATAACTTCTCACGCGCGTACATACGTACATACACTGTTTTTTTGTTGGTTAAATTAGTGCCTACTGCCGCAACTAACAAGCCACTGCGACCCTTTGGGAGTTCACGCGTCTGGTCGACCATTTTTCGGAAATAAAACTAATTATTTCCGGACATTTCAGAAACCCAAAGCGGGGCTTTTTCAAATTGAATATTTTACCGCAAAGCGGTCTGGCATTCTCATCATCGCTTTTTTTCTATTTTTTTCCCTAAATTGCTTCAGCTGTTACTATGAACTATCGCTTCGGTCCTAATAATTTTGGAAATTAATTCGAATTAATGCCTGTACGTCTATTATGAAAGCCACATCATTTCCGGTGATTCGGTTTGATTCATCAGGTAATAATAGATGAGTGTACTACTGTATTTTGTGAGCCATTTGAATTTATTACTTGAATAATTTTTTGCTTAATGATAGATATAAATTGAGTACTTGAAAAATTCAATAAAAGCTTATAAGTTTTAATAAAATAATTTATGAGTTTCCATCTCATTACACCCACTAACCAATATTTCTTTCATAATTAAAAAACTTGAACCAATTAATTTCCTTACACACTTACGGTAACCTTCGACTTTCTCCCATTTTATTATTAAAGAACCCTTAAGAAATCAACGCAATGTATTAGTCTCATTATTTTCATCAGTTGTTCATATAGCAGGCATCCAAAGGTATTAATAGTTATTTGTTTTTCTATGAAAAACAGTCCGCAACGAATTACTATTATTTTGGGGATATAAAAACCATCTGTTTATTTTCTTTCCGTTTGTATTATGGCCATTCAAAGTGATTTATTTGAGTCATTGAAAGTTGCATCACACATTAGTTTAATGGGGCGTCTATAAGGAAATCAAACTTACATACGTAAGAGGATTTGAAGACTTTAAAATTGGACGTGGAACATTAGTCTTTGGAAAACCTACGCGGAATATTTATTTTTTATGTTACGCATGATGACCATAAATAGATTGATTGTGAATATGGAAAAATAACATTTCAATTAAAAGCATATTCATATGAGTTCCGTTACTTGACATTTCGATTGTAAATTGATTTGATGCTATTTTTAGATTTTTGACTCTACAAAGAAAAAATATACATTTTCCTACGTTAGAACCATGGATTTTTTTTAATGTACAGAATATTCAATATTTAGGTATTGAAATTCGAGGATATATTCAATAAATCAGAACTTTAATTTTATATCTAATAGGCGTATGTGACGATTATTTGACAAAACAGAACATGTCATATTTATTAGGTTGTTCAGAAGTAATTTAATTTTTTTTTGTAGTGCTTAAAAATTTTATTATATTACATATAGTCCAATACCTTCGTCATCGTCATTTGTGGATAAAACACCTTTAACAAAATATAACCAATAGAATAGGTAGAATAACCTCTCGTTTTAGTAAACCAATATATCGCACTGGCAGAATATTTTTAGTGGGACAAATATGTTTATTGTAAACATTATATAAGTTTCAAAATGATTGACTAGTGCTTTTGAAGCTAATATGGTGCCTAATATTATGTTATTTTGTAAGAGTAGGTTAACTAGGTTCAATTCTATTAGATAACATTGCAGTTTTAGGGAATTTGGAATTATGGGGGCCACAAAACTGATTTATCCGTCACTGGTCACTGGTCTGCGTAAAAAATAACTTAAACACTTTTCACTAAATTTTGGGGATTTTAAAGGAGTGTTTATTTACAAAATAAATATTGGAATATGAAACAATACATAGCCTACTGATGGCCGAGTGGTCAAGTTGGCCGCTCTACAATTTGTAATGTTGGGTTCGAATCTCGTATCGAGCAAATTTTCAATATTTCTCGATTTACGGATTTTATTAACTCTAGAGGTGCTAAAAACCAAAGTAGTTAAAAAGCCATGGTAAATAACAATAAAAACAGCATACATTTAAACTTAGGCACTGCTATCATATAATTACGGTATTTCATTTTGTGATTTTGGTATTTGATGTCATAGCTTAAAACCCTATGATGTCTTAATTTATTTGTTTTTTATCACTTTTATATAGTGCTTTCCTTAAAATGACTCAAGAAATCGATAAGATAAATTCAATTAGTCAAAGACTAAGTGGTCTTGAGACCATGTTTATAGCACATAAAAGTTCAACTTTGATCTTCTGGATTAGTTGCATATTGTAAATTTTTAAATTGTTCTTTGGGGCAATTTTTCAAAGATTTATTGCTTATTGTTTGTATAAAAAAATATGCTGAAATCGCTGTTATATCAATTATTGAAACATGGTAAAAAAAGAAACAACTTCGTTAAAAACATTCTGCAATTTTCTCACCTCAATGCTGCTGTCGAAAGTGCTACATTGTTCGACCGATATTTCATATTTAAACTGATGTCAATGTTAATCAACTCGATTGATTTATTTATGTTTTTAAAGCGCCCAAAACCATAATACAATTTTTCAACGACCAAAACATCCATGTATTGACTTCAGCTGGTACCCATATGAAAACAGCTATATGTGGTTTAATTAATTATAATTTTTTTGTTCGTAAAACTAGTGGTTTTCACACACTCACTATCCCAATTAATTGGAAATAATTATCCCAATGACAATTATATTTTTAATACGTACAATAATCAATTTCATTTGTAATCTATATCGAATTTTAGCGTTTCTATCACTATAGTATCCACTTAAAAAAAAACAAACTAAAATCCATTACTCTCATTAACATTTTCAAGGCATGTTTAGACTACTTGGCTTTAATTAATACAAAGTTGTAGATTAAAAATATAGAGCACTCAAAATTAGGTGACTAATCAAATAAATAATTTAATTGCTTCTGCGTTCGATTGTTATTGCTGCAAGAGCATATAAATAAATGATAATGATTTTCAGGATTAGGCACGTAATAAAGTTAATTTTTATTAGGTCAGTTAATTAAATTATGATTGATTACCAGAACTTTTTAAGAGATAACTTGCATGCTGGGAAAATATTTAACTAAACAGTCAATTGAAAATATTTTAATTGTAATTTGATTTATGGATGATTAAGGAACTTAATTTATTAAAAATAATGATCAAAAAAATTTATATGGGTACAAAGTTAGAAATTGAAAATACACCTTTATATACGAATTGAAACATTCAATTATATAAATATATGTTTTTTGTTTGTTCTTTTCGGTATTTTGTGCGTATTTTTGCAAGTTTCTAAAGTATTAACAAATTATTTGGGGCCAAACGGTGTAAGGTACAACTAAAAGTTTTAGGGAATAGAAATATAGAGATATGATTCAGTAAAACACAGTTAAATATGTAAAACAAACGGTTTTTATAATTGAAATAATCTTAAACTGGAAGCATCCAAAAAAATAAAAAAATAAAAATAGAAGATCTTCTAGATATAAAATAAACTATACTGTTCTGAAAAAACTCGGCTATTATGAAAACATACAATGCTAGAAGCAGGAGTACAACCACGTGAAAAATGAAACTTTCCCATGAAGTTCAAAAAGGCATTGATAAGTGTATGGAGTACAAAAAGTTGACTTGCAAAATGTACGTTCGTGCTTACAGAAAAAAATACGATAAAGATAATTTTCAACGCAATACAGTTATCAGAATAGAAAAAAATATATAGATTTGTTGGAATTTCACAAAATATTTTTTCTATTAAAAAAGATAAGGATACGTTTTGTTGGCTAGTTTGTAGTCAGTAGGCATTATGACTGTCACTTAAAACCACTAAAATCTTGTATTTATTTAATAAAGCTTGAATCATGGAATAAAAAACGCGCTTTTATTTATATATTTAAGAGCAAGATTTATTATTATTTTGATAAAATGAAACTACAAAATATGGCAATCCATCATGATATACTGAATACCAATCAGAGCGAATGATGCCATAATTGTATAAGCAAATGAATTAAAACAATACGAACGATACTTACTAAGTCGGAGTGCAGTGATAGGGATAACTTAAAGAAAAAGCTTTATATAATTACCGTTTGCATTTACAATATCTTCGTTTTTACCATTGGGATGGACCAAAAATTACGTTTGATAGACAAAAAAAGTCTTAAATAGATATCAATATATCCCAAGAAATTATTCATGCAGCTTTTGCTGTGAATGAAAATTTCAGCACTGTGGAATTAGTCAAAACTACATGAAAATGGCAAAGTAATGTAAAATAGAAAAAAACTATACAATACAAACACAAAACAATAATTGGAAGAATTAAAACAAATTTATACGTACTTCATTTTCGAACTATCGTCAAGGAAAGAACAGGATTTTTAGAATAGAAATTTTATGTTCTGGTGTGAAGATTGGAAGCAAATGTGTGAAGGTAGAAATCAGCATTTTTAGATTAAAGATACTTCAATGCTGCACTTCCTAATACCACTATGGGTTTAATTAATATATTGAAGTTTCCATTTATTTTTTTGGAGTTTTTATTGATATATTCCTACACAGACGGACCTCACACCACCTATACACTTTTGGATTCATATTTAATGACAAGAGTAACAAAATTATTCAATGAGCTTAAAGTGTATATGTCGTCTGTGATGTTCATCACAGACGACGCCATAGTACTTTCTAGCGTTTTGGTATGAATTTTAAATTTGATATCTAAAATAGCAACTATTCATACTAAACCTGTAATTTCTGCAAAGAAATGTAATTTTTTATTTAAAAACCCATTTCCGAACATTATAAAATAGTTTTTCAAATTTGTCATTATGCCTATTCTATGATAGTGCAATATAACGAGTGCAACTTGTAAAATTTTTGAAGCTTCTTTCTTTTTCACTACTGCCTACTCTTTCTAAGGAGAACCAAATATGCCTACTAAATTGTTAGTAAGAAATTATTTCCTACCTAGATTTATTGTTTGATTTTTATTTACGAATTTTGTCTTACAACCTTTCTTTGCTTTATCTATTCTATACAATATATATTTACGAAATGCATGGCAATAGTTGCTCGACTACTACATGTTCGGTTTTTATATCGACGTAATGAATAATTGAATATTGCCAACAATATTGAATGAAAAATTTGCACATAAAAAAATTAATAAAACAGTTAGTGTGGATGGGGGGGGGGGTATAAACTGAGTATCTTGTATAAGTCGGTCATGCATATATACAAAAAAAGCAAAGAAGTAAAGAAAACGTACTATTTTATTATTGAAAAATAAAAAAAAATAACTAAAATGTTAAATATTAAATTTCAACCGACAGGGCTACAGAAATACAATTTCATTATGTATTAGTTTATCCAAAAAGCAATAAAATAATGAACTGATAAAATTTATGAAATATTGAAAATAATTAAAGGTTGTTTATGAGGGAATCAAACCTTTCGAAATTTTAAAAATTATACTTTTGGTTTTTTTTTTTTTTGCAAATGCGAATTTATAAACTGCGAAATTTATAAGCTTTGCAGAAAAACAATGAAATATCTATAATGCTTTTGTTTTAAAATACACGTTAGTTTGAAATACGACTTCTTATTAATAAATTATAACAAAAATTTAATTAAGAACAGTAGTACCTATTATATATCGGAGTTCTAGTTTATTGATTTAACGAAGTATCAAGAAAATGAATATATCAATTTTGTGCAATTTATTTATAGCTTATTCATTTTCTTGGTAAAACCCTCAGCATTGCATTTTTGTAATCGCTTCTGTTAAAACGCAACCTTTGACTCGAGAAAATAATAACGTAATCGACTGAGACTTCCTACTGTTTTTAATAAATTTCTTTTGACTACAACATTACAAAGGTTTCAATAAAATATTTCTCTCAAATTTGGATTGGAGACAAGCTTTGAATCCTTTTTCCAGTAGCATTTTGTAATAATCGAGCGGGAATTTTTTTTCCCATTGTGTCACTTCTCGAAAAATTCCTTTTGAAATTTAAATAAAATTATTCATTATAATTTATATATAATACAAGATTTATTCTTCTCGAGCTGTCGTGATTCTTTTCGATAGTGTAGGAGTACTTCCCAACGTAGTCCGTTCCTTTGGGCCCTTAACACACGTTCGGCTCTAGATCTATAATTTTAATTTCTTGCGCCTTTATTCCCATCAACCTACGGATATGGGCGTTTATAAATTATACAACTATATAACTGAGAGATTTGAACAAACCTAGCTGATTAATTTTATTGTAAAAACATAGTTAAGTTGAAAAAAAAATGTCCGTTAACAAATATAAAGTTGTTGAGGTAATAAATGTTCAAGCTTATATATACATATATGAAATCCTTTAAAAATAGGTAAATTAAAAAAAAAAAACTCTCCGGCGGGGAATCGAACCCCGGTCTCCCGCGTGACAGGCGGGGATACTTACCACTATACTACCGAAGACTTGTAAGTCGGATTCTTAACGTAAGAAAGTATTCTTCATAATACTCATATACTTATCAATATGCTATAAATAAAACAAACTTTAAATTGCTCATTCACGACAAATTGTTGAGATAATTAAAAATGTAGTAAGTATAGTCACGACATCTATACAAAAACAGCCTCAACGTATATAGATAGAAAATTTTGTTAAAGATTTTAATTTGCAAAATCCTCAAGGGCGTCTCTTATCATTCGCCATTAATCAATCATTGTACGTATACTTGCGAAATTTATTCTATTAACAATGCGCCCACTTAACCACAATATTTATTCGCGAATATCGAACATCGTAAACGATAAAATTAGTTGAAAATAATGCGCATTGCACATTTCATTAATTATGACTTCCTATTTAAAGATTACACCTGCAATGGAAAAGATTGTACGTGCCTGATATGCGATGCTGAAGTGAAAAATTGACTAGCCGTGACATTGAAAATTTGTTGCATAATGCATACAACTGCACTTGCGACTAATACGACAATTATCTGCTACGTACATGCAACCTTTTTTGTACCATAATACGGGAAAGAGACAACGACGAAACTGTATGATTATTGTGAAATTTATCCTCATTTTACACCGTAATTAAACATGTTGTTTTCCAGATCAATTATGCAAATTTTAAATGATGATGAAAATTTAATTTATTGGTTGGTGGTTTAAGATCTTCATACGAACAACGAGGTATAGAAACTCATGCTGATAATTTGTGGCGTTGAGGTATCGCGTTAGTACGTACTACGGTATACTAATAAAATATTAGTTGAATTGGAGGTGAAACGATGAGTTACAATATAACTTGTTATAAACCATGTAATAAACTTGAATACATTATTAAAATGGCGATGAAGTCCGTTTTCTAATTAAATTCTAAATGCATTTATCGAAATATAAGAATTTTGAATCGAAAATTGGATCAATCCTTATAAAAAATATCTCTTGTCTTGATCATTCAATTTATAAATTCTCATGAAATATTAAAATTCTTGTTCTTTTTTCAGATTTTACAAAAATCTTAACGATCTATGATAGCATTTTTTTCCCTTGAAAAGAACACTACTTGGGCTGATGGTGTTGGTTATAATTTTTGAACCATATGAAAATCTTTATAGAATAATAAATAAATAGTGCCCTGAAAATTCCTTCACTAGTCCCAAACCGAGATTAGCACATTTTTGAACTTCTAAAACAAATATTTTTCAATTTTTTTTTGTGAATTTGACTAATCGATTAAAAACATAATAGATTTTCAAAAATATTTCTAGTATGGAATGAAAAGTAAAGAACACGTTTTCAAATATATTTTTGTGTGTCCCATGAATGAAAATCATTCCCTCACACCTTTACTAACAGTCGATATATGAACGCATTTGTCATTCATGAAGGCTCCCATCGATTTTTGATTGTTGGTGATACTATCAATTATTTCATATATTTAAGTCATCCTACACGTGTTAAAATAAAAATATGAAGATTTTTTCAAGATTACATTGTCAGTCGTCATTCCCTCACATTGAAGAAAAATAGGGGTATTTACTATATCTTAACAATAATTGCACAGTAAAGTAAGTTGTTAGAGAAAAGTTACACACAAATTCAGAGGTAACAAAAGTTTAGGTACCAAAATTTTTTAAACTATACCTCATTTCGTTATTTCCTCAACGTTATTTCCTGATTTCAAATTGAAAGGAGGGAGTAACGATATATGAGATAATGGCTTTTAAATTAGTCGAAGTTGACTTTTTTTATTTCTTTTTTTATTTAATTCTTAAATTCACCGGGTTTTCCTGTTTAAAAATGAGAACATTATTCATATTGACTTTAGTGAAAACTATCGCTGTAAGTACAATGCAGAAATACAAGTAGTTCATTTTGACGGTACAGGACAATAAATTACACTTTACGGAGGATTATTATATTTACGCAATATTAATACTTTCAGAGCCTAACTTTTTGCTCACTTTCAAACAATAACAGCCGATTCAAATCACTGTATGGCTTATAAAAACCATTCCCCCACTTTCAAAATTATAAATCATCCTTATAATTCGTCAAAAATAAGTTTATTCTGGGGACCATTATATTGGTAAAATCTTGTTACACAATCTAGTACTACAAAGTTGACCAAAAAAAGTATTAAAGTTTCAAAAATATTTTTCATAATTTTTTTTGTATCTAATATCGGAATTCGATGGGAATCGCCCATGTGCATTTTTAATTTTGTGACATGAATATGTTATTCGTTTAAATAAATAATTTTGTATTTTTTCCAAGAAATTTTTTCCTTCATACCTACATCAAATGAAAAAGTAGAAAAAGTCACAAGTAGAAAAAAACTTTGTTCAAATCTGAATAGTGCTGCAATAGCCAAGACTGGGTAATCTACTTTGGGCCAAGTCCTGCCACTAATTGGTCGAAGCAAGGCTCTCTAATTTTGGCTCCAGATTGGCTAGTTATAAGCACGACCAAACGAGGATAAAATTATCTTAGGCCATGCTTGGGTTGGCGTAAATTGTTGAAGTCTAGCTTCCAAGGCTTAGGCAATGCTTGGTTAATCATTGGTTTGGTTAAAGCTGGGTAACCCTACCTTGGTCTAAGCTCAGGTTACCATCAATAAGCCAAAGTAAGACCCTACCTTCACCCAATCTTGTCTTATTATTGGTATGACCAAGGTTAGGTAACTTTACCTTGGAGCAAGTCCAAGGTGCCGTCAATTGGACGAAGCCTATCTTCGCTTAAGCTTTGCTAATCGTTGGTAAGACTAAGGCTGTCTTCCCATTCGTAACCGTAACATGAACCAAGATAAGTTTACCGAAGTTGGGGTCAAGTGTTGGCTCAATAATGGCTCCGTTGTTCAGCTCTGGGGCTACCTAAACATAATAGTAATTGACGCAAATTTGAACTAACTGATTGTTGTTATTTGTTGCAATATTCATTTCGATATCATTCAATTGTCAAAGTTTGTCATTTGTTGTGTCAGTGTTGGTTGTGAAAATTTCACAGGTTACTATTAGTATGATTGTTAAGAACTCTAGTTATAAAATAAGAACGTTTGAAACTTATTCCCCAAAAAAAAAAACTATAATTTTATAAAGATGTATTACTTTTTACGTGCGTTCATAAGTACAAACACACACACTTCTTTTTATTCAACAATATGTTTAAAAAGTGCTCTTCTAATTTTTAAATTTTAAGACACTTAATTGTTGAAAAATAATTTTGCTGTAAAATGGAAAATATTAATTTTTTGTGAAAGTATTTTTGCTTGCTTACAAAAGTAGGAATTATTTAATTGCTCCATAAACATTCGTAATAGAGGTAATAGATGGTCGTAATCCAGGTCTTGTTGAGTAATTATTAATAATTAATAAAAAAAAGTTAATGAAAAATCCATTTTTGCGGAGCATTGAAGGATTTTTTTTATGGAAAAGAATTAATAAAAATGGATGTTTTTCTTTATCTAGCGAAATTGATTTTTCGACAATCAAATTTTTAGTAAGCCAATGGTTGTAAACCTGAAGCAGTTATGGATTCCTGGATTCCTCTGGAGGAGCAATTCTTTGGTATATAGTTCAATAAATGAAAAAGTCTTCCACGCTAATTGTTTTTCGGTTTTTAATTTATAGTACCTACAAGCTACATGGATTCTAATTATGTCAAAATTGCAATAAAATATTTTATTCATAGCAAAAAGTGTAATTACTTGTTAAAAGTAAATGCAAGTATTACATTTATTATGTAATAATAAAATTTAAAATGGTTTTTTATAGTATAATCGTAATATAACTTTAATTACACGAAAATTCCCAAATGCACACATAATAGAAATGTATCTTAGGTGTTTCTTCACACGCATTGCCAACAAATGAAATACGAGTATGGTAAATACCCAATACTGAATGTATTAATCGTATTCATCTAAGTGTTCGGAACCAAATACGTTTTAGAATACTTTAACAGTAATTTAGAAGACAACGGACAGGCATTTACAGCAAAAGCCTATATTAATCATGGTAATTAATGTCCTTACGACTTTGATCCCGTCGTATCGCCGAACAAAGTCAAAAATAGGTAAAAGGCAAGTTATCTCCAAATCATTCGTGTTTTCAGAAAATATTCCAACGATAAAATGGACAAAGCAAATAAATGTCAGGATTAAGAACTAAATTTATTGAAAATGTTGGCCTATTCAAACTTTACACTAATTAAGATGCAAGATTTTCAACTGTACTGTTACGCCTACGGATGATGAATTGATTTTTTCTACGATTGGACCATTTTATTATCAAACCATAATCGTATACGTTCAGTTCCGCTTGTTCCATTGTTTTATATCGAAATTTATGACTTATAAAAGACCGCACAATGCATTTGATCCAACGAAAATAAAAAGCCAATGCTCATACAAATGTTTCAATTTTCGATCGTTATTATAAATGACTTCAGTGCGAAATAAATATGCATTCCATTGGACCAGTTTAAATTCGAGTAAAAATTATTCACACCAACCCAAAGGTCGGTCGATATATCTCTTTCAATTACCATAAATTCGAGAGTCAATTACAACATGCGAAGAATTATTTATTTCGAATTTTTCGCTTCAAGTTGACGTTATTGTCAATGACGCCATTATGTCCTTAAGTATAATGTTTCTCATTCTTCATTCTTAAGGATTAAAAGAAGTGGAATGGTTTATTTATATCTTGAATACATATTTTTTTTATTTGCATATTGCAAATCATTGTAGGTGCATTAAAATATCATACAAGACGCATTGCTTATTTATTAAATTCTATAGAAGTTAACGTGCAAAATGGCAAATGTAAAATCCTATTGCCATATATTACATGAATCGCATTTCAGATAAACCAAAGGATATATTTATAGTGCGACCTTTGTCTGCAATAATTGAGATATATTATTGTTTTATGTTTATTAAAGTTTAGTCCGACAGACAGAATAACCAAACCCAAATATCTCTTTATATTGTGTCGTGACAATTTTCATAATAGAAGCTTAATCCTTTGTATATACGAAGTGACCAAAAACAATTGCTTAGTCATTTTCATTCGTCTTAATTAAGTTTGATTATTTCATTTTTTATCTAATTTCATTATCCTTAGAAATCTACAATATGAAATCTGAGTCTACAGGGAATCCAAGAAATCTAACAAATATTTAACAAACCTGTATTCATAAATCTGACTTCATAAACTTCTTAAAATTTACTACAGCTTCTTAAAAACTAATTGATGAAATCTCAGTGACAGAACCGATTGCGATTATTTCACTAGCCTTTTTTTTATTCATCTAAAAATATTGTATAGGTAATCATTCGTACATTGGTTTTTAATCTAATCTTATGATATAGCTTTATTGTGATGAGCTTTATACAATCAAGTATTGTACCGACTTCACGTTCGTCAGATGTTTCTCTCTTTCTACGCACAATGCACAAACCATTATTGAATAGAAAAGTATAAAAAAAACTTAAAATTAATGCTTTAAACTGTATTTATTGTTTGTGTCAAATGTGGAAGGAAAAAATGTAGTTATTATAGTTGCAGTTTGTTAAAGTGGGATACAAATAGGCCACTAATCACGTAACTATTTAGTATTTGACAATATTTACGAGCTTAAAAGAGACAAAAGAAAAAATAACTTTCTTTTTCTGATACAATATTATATCTACTTATTGTTTGTATTCATTTTTATGCATAATCGTTATGTGGTAGATATAGAAATCGCTCATTTGTATTTGTTTACTTAATTTATGTAAGAGTAAGTAGATAAATATATTTAAAAAAATTATTCATATCTTCTTTAAATAGTTTTGGGCGGATTAATAAGGTCAAGGCTTACCATAAATTTTAATTTGTATACAAAAGGCATACCCAAAACAAAACATCATTGCTCCAAAACTTTCTTCGATTTGGTTTTGGTTAGCTTTTTTATATTTTGTCCATTGTTTTAAGACTAAAAATATGAAATTTAAGACCACAAATGGAATGATTCATATAGTACTTGATTTATAAACAAATTTTTGTATATGTGGAGTATTTTTTCGTTTTACTTAAAAACGACTTTATAGTCTTAGAAATTTTTAAAATATGAAACTTGCATAAGCACCCGTAAATTCGAACAAGGTCCTACAAAAACGGTGTTTTCAAATAGGAAATGTCATATTTATGTTCGTCAACTAATCTCTAACTTCATCACGCAAAACCTGGATTGAGGAAAATTCAACAGGTATTTAGTTGGGCTTCGAAATATATCTCAATTCTTATAATAATTTATGTTCTTCATAGTCCATAATATGAGCTTTTTATGATTAGATTAGTTAATGAGCTTTAAAAAAAATCGGAAGGTATTATTTAGGCATCCAGAGTGACCAAGGTAATAACAAATACATAACATTCAAAATGGATATATTGAAGAAAATAATGAGATGATACAGATAAAATGCATCCATTTCGTAGAATAACTAAAGATATTATTTTCATCCAGCTCTTAATACCTTTTTGATTTGCATTTTAGCATTACTCTCCTATATTGTTCTTTTCCATTGCAAAATTCAATTTTATATTTACATTTTATTTTCTATAAGTTATATCTAAAATACGCTTTATTCTTCTATCTAATATTTTACAAAAAATAGAAGATGAAACAATGGTTCGATGGAAATTGAAATAAATTGGTTGTGACAAACCAAAAGTACTTTTCTATGTAAATGAGTCTGGATTGGATTGTTTGAATTAAATTTACTACAAAATGAAGAAGTAAACAGTATAAAGAAAACTAATAAATACCAAAGAAGGAGAGAAATCATTTGCCTCTTTATTTTTCTAACAAAATATTTAACATAACATGTTGTGATAAATCAAATTAGAAAATAGTTAAAACGGCTTATCGGTAAATGAATAAATAAATAAGTATAAGTGACATGGATATTATGCTCCTTCGTATGTAAAAGCTACTGTGAATCTGCAAAATTGCCTCAATATATAATCGTTAGTACGATCTGTTGAATATAAGTAAATTGATGTTTAATCGTCTATTAATATATTAATGATAATTTTGTCATCTTTTACAAATAGGATAGAAAATGTTATCCATACTTTTTTCATGAGAAGATATATTATTATTCAATCATGTGAAATGGCGTAGCGTGCGATATTACCACCCGGGGTCGACCGAAAATTCGCCCTCTGTTTTGACCATTTGTCATGAAAATTAGAAAAAAGTCAAATAACTTTAAATTCTTTCTACCCTTAAATGATTTCTTGGTGTTTTTCACAAGGAAGAATTTTTTGTGAAATTATCAATATCAATACTCCATTTTCATGTGCCGCCTAAGGCCATGGTCTCCTCGGCACCTATCATGCTACGCTACTGTTCATGTGATCAGTATGCTCCTATAAATAACAAAATAATTCAAATTATTTTTTTTTTTATTTAACTTAGTAACTTTTTAACCATGCTACATTTTAGTAGTTTTAAAAAAAGTATCTAAACATTGCTTTTTATTCAGGTATGTAAAATATTAGAATAGAATTTACCTAAGGAAGACTAACGTGTAAATAAAGTAAAATCTACTTACAAAGTTACATCGGTATTCTCTAGCTTTAAATATAAATTTTACAAATTTGTGAACTTAAGTGTCTAAAGTAGCCTTCAACTGACCAAATTTGACTTAGCATATCAAAAGTTCGTCATATTTCGCAAGTTTAAATTTTATTTCGTTTCCTATTATTCGAATAAAGTAGAATTTTTTCAAAATGCAAACTCCAATTAATATTGAATTTTGTCGTAATAAAGGTGATTTGAGTGTTTAAGGTATCACCAAAATAAAAATTAGTGGTTTTAGAGCAAAAATTTTCATTTATAATATTTTATCCGGAAGATAAGGAAAACATACATATCTTCACCTAAGAATAGTGATCTGTTTAGGATAAATGTGTAGAATGTATCTAAAAGATAAATTTTTATCTTAAAAGTAGCTTTCTTTAGAATACGGTCTATCTTTCTATAGATGAAAATACCGGTCCTAAAACATGGATGCAATTTTCTAAATCGAATTACCTACAGTGCTTCAATCCCAGCAAACGAAAACTGAATAAAAATACACTAATTTTATATGGATGATATGGTGCTGTTAAAAAAAGTTTTTCCGTGGAAAATTAGGTTAAACGAAAGTTAGTGTTATGTATTTAGTCAGTGCAGAGTAGCCAGAAAAAATATCTATATCTAAGTTACTTTGAAGTAATTTAGTTACTTTAAAGAATCTAAGATACTGTATCTTAGTTCCTTTATTTTTGGCAAAAAGTATCTAGTCTCTTTTTTATAAAGAACTGTATTTTGTAATTTAAAAAGTATCTTGGATACTGAAAAGTAACTTAGATACCGAGACATCGAAAGATTAGATACAGAATTTTATTTTGTTTCGTTCTATAATAATCACTTTCTACCTCTTATATTAATCATTCGTCGTTCGTTCCTTTTTCCAAAGTTAACTAGTAAAGATAAGAAAAAAAAATTCAGATTACCTAATAACTGTTCCTAATACCTTATGAAAGTTAGTACATACATTGTATAAAAAGTAACTTAAAAAGTATAATTTTTAGTTCTTAAAAAGTAACTTAAGAGAAGTATTTAAGATTCATTTTTTGAGAGTAACTAGATACCCAAAGTAACTTTGGATACTTTTTAAAAGTAACTTATCTTGTATCTTGATACTTTCCCAAAGTATCTTTGATAGTTCTGAGTCAGTGTAATATGCATAACTCGAAATGAGATTATTATTATCCCCACTGAACGTGTCATAATTTATACTCGGACATTGATTCGTATCCTAACTGTTAAGTGAATAATTCTTAAAGCTTTTGTAATGTAACATCTGGGGAGTAATCCAGGATCTTCCAATCTCTAAATCTATTTTTTTTTGTATTTTTTCTCCATTGCAACAAATACAAATTACCGGGTCACTAAATCGCGAAGTATTACATTTACTTCGAATTTTGTTCAATGCTTACTTTGTCGAAGTTATTGTGTAAAGTTGAGACAACTTTGACCAAAATTTTGGATCAAAGTTTTCTTTGGCCAAAATTAAAGGAAACTGAGATTTACCTAGTCAACTTTGATCAGCCAACATCGACTTACCAACAAAAATATATTTTGGCCGTATTTAATGTATAATTTCTTCAATTTACTTAACCAGTGGTTGTGCAAAGGGAATTGATGTCAAAAAATTCATATTTTAATGTTTATATGTAAAGTATGGTAGATTGAAAAAGAAAATAGCTTAAGTAAATGCTGTTTGGCAAAATTTGAAAGCATCAATTTTAATTGAAATATTACATTACTTTATTGTTTATTTAATGATTGAATCACCCAGAGGAAAAAATGGAAATTGATTAAGTTAAGTAATTGATTAAAATTGAAAACAATATGCAGTAATAGGTGCATTACTTTCTTCTTTTTTTACACAAAGCATATCTTCATCTTAATTTGTAGTTTTTATCGTAAACACGTTTGCAAGTGTGCGGGCACGAACATTTCTATACACATGCATTCAATATCCCTTTCTCTCATATACTATTGAAATAAAAGAATATTGACTTGTAAATTTGCAGACAGCCACTAATTATTCAAACACTTTAGCTGGAAATTCATACCTAAGAGCCTAGTGTTCGTCCCAATCATTTACATAATATAATAACTAGATCGTTAAAATGATATATAATATCCTCACACTTCATTTATAATAAAAAATACAACATTTAAATTTGTTGATGATTGACATTATTAATTTGCACAAAGAAAACTCAATACAATGAAAAGGCGCAACATTGAATATAATGGTATTTTTTAGTAGAAACTAACACATAACTAATTGCGTTTATAATCGATATTGGGTCAATGTCAAATTAGAATTGTAGCTAATAAACCTGAGAGAAATTAATCTAAATAACAGGAGATACATAATTGGTTATAGCAAAATTTTATTATTTCATTTCTTTTTATCTTATTATGAAATTTGAAAGAAAAAGTGTACAAAAACATAATTGGTGGAAAATTTAGCATAATTCTATTTTGGTAAATTTGGAGCATTGTTAAAGACTATTTAATTTGATCTTATATGATTTTGGGATTTTGTACTCCCATTGATAATGTAAAGTAGAAAATTGGACTTAGTATAGGGTAAAAATATCTAATAGGATTATGAAAATTAAATTTATGATTCAACTATTAGAAAAAGTACAAGAGCTTTCGCAAAGTAGATATACACTAACTGGTTCATTGATTAGATCTTATTTACAATCTAATTGTAAGTATAAATTGGAACAATAATAGCCAAATGTCGGTATATACGTCAACAAAGACTAAGAAAGAACG
Source organism: Sisyra terminalis (assembly GCA_958496175.1). NCBI lineage: Eukaryota > Metazoa > Arthropoda > Insecta > Neuroptera > Sisyridae > Sisyra > Sisyra terminalis. Next base: position 29,886,886 of record OY292278.1, read on the forward strand.
TACACATATACGTGTGAGTAAAAACCAAATATATTAATCATTATTTCCACTTTGAATCTACAGATTGTTTTCATTTCATTCGTATGTTGATTTCATTTAAAAGTATATGTGTGGTTAACTAAAGCAAGTAAAATGGAAACGCTTATTTGTGTAAACCCTTATTCTCAAGAAAAATTAGACTTTTACTAAAATAGTATTATTTCTTACGTGCATTCATCAGCACACAAATACATTGAATTTTTTTTGGAAAACCAAATATTATAACGAAAAAAGTCTTTAACACATCATTGAAATTAAGTCAGTAGCCAGACACCCTTAAAACATCTTAACGTGTCAAAGAAATAAATATATGTACTAAAACCTTTTTTTGACAACCGTATGATTGATATTTGAGAAGACCGTGAACGAATGGATTGATTTTACTATAAGTGAGTTTATACTATATTCCCAAACATTCCTTCTCATTAAAAAAAAATCGAAAAACATTCTTAGTTTCACTATAAACATAATTCACTAATTTACTACGTAATGAACCTAATGCACATGATCTATAAATAATTTTAAACGCTTTAAACTAATATCAAACTTTTAAGTAGCTGTTAATTTCTAACCTGATAAAATTTAAAAAATGCAAAAAAAAAATCGTTTAAAAAATTCGAAATACTTAAGAAGAGCTCTTATTGGACCGGCAGTAAAATGACCTCACACTACGAAATTTCAAAATCCCATGGTTGTTTTCCTACGATAAGAATACTTAAACACAAAGGAAAAGGTTGTTTAAATCGTTTTAACTAAATGTTAATGATTTTAACCATTTACAATCTACACAACCCTTATTCCTAAGAAAAAAATTATTAGTAATTTTTAGATATAAAAATTGTTTTCCACGGCTGAAAATTGTTAAAAATTGAGTAAATCATTACTGTTTCTATTGTAATTGCTCAATGGTATGTTTTTATTTTGGTTACAATACGCGTACTAATGCGTACTGTGACATAACGGAAGGCCCATAAGCACACTTATCGTTTTCGGACTCTCATTTGCTAATTAAAATAAGAACTTTTTTTTCTGCCAAAATATAACTTCTTCATAAATAAAAATTGTTTTTTCCTCATATTAATAATATCCTTTAACGATTAAAAAAAAAATAAAAAATTGCATAGGGTGTGTTGTATATATATACTTAATTTTTTGTAAAAAATTCTGGACACAAACGGTGAATGAACTGAAAACCAATATGTTTGAAAAATAATACATTGACTTGGGTTGATTATTCTGAGCAAAGAACCATTTTCTGTGTCAATATGCAAAGATTTATTTTTTTTCAATTCAAATCTTTCGGAGCTCAATAATTTATGTTTGAATATTGTGACGCGTGTTCAATGTAAATTGGGTGTTTACATTTTTTTTTCTCAAATGTTAATAAACCTTTGTGTATGCTAATTTAAATTTGCTAGTTAATTTTTTGACTTTTTTTCCTTGTATAAAATAAATTGTTTTGAGTCACGTTATATTTGATGTTTCAATTAATTTTATTTAACTTTCGGAGAACATTTAACTCTGTTTTCTGTTCAATGAATACAAAAACATTTGGGATAAAAAAATTCTTTGATTGAAATTCAATGAAAACGTTTGCTGGAAGTAATTTACGACATTTTTTGTGGTTACGGATTTCTATAATTTTTATAAGACATAAAACGCATCCAAAGAATACGTGTAATGATTTTTTTAAGCAAAATATTAATATTTTTACAATAAATCAATAGTAATGATCGAAGCGCCATTTTAAAGTAATGATTATCGCTAAGTCATTGTACTGAAGGGTTGATGAAAATTGTGATTATATTTGGATGGCTCACTCGCCAAATCGATTATCTCCAGTGAACACAAAAAGGAGAAAAACGGTTCCAAATTTCACTAGTGCCATATAATTTAATAATGAAGAACCATATTAATATTGCAATTGAGAGGTATTATTGACTTTTTTAATAAAAAAGTTATAATATTATAACTAAAAAAGATTAAACTATCGTCCTAGGAACCCAACTCAAACGTCTTGGCACTATATACCTTTTTCAAAAATTGAGTTAATCGATTTGGAAATGTAGCATCCAATTATCAACTTGAAATAAAGAGCATCAAAATTAAAGTTTCTCAATTCGGGCATTATTAGCTTTTATGAAAATCAGCAAAAGAACGTTAAACTTGAATTTATGGCTTTTATCATCAGTTTACATGAAGAATCATAGAGTAGAGAAGAGTTTGCTAAACTTTTTCAGCGACGGTACACTTGAAAAATCCAAAAATTTTGATACACTAAAATAATAACACTCATAATAGTTTAAATAAAGTTAAAAAATGTTGTTTAAGAAATATCATTTGTTAAATAAACATAGTAATACAAATAAATAAAACTTCTAATGACTGATGATTTTGGGTTCTTAAATAACAATTTTTTTAGATTACCCTTGGTTAAAAATATTAGGACTTGTTCAAGACTTTTATCACTGTACCCAACTTCTAGGTACTGAAAATCTTCGCTTGCTCTTGACGTCACAAACCTTAATAAAGTTTAACCCTCGTTCGTCTTTCACTATGAAGTAAAATATGTTTAATTTTCTGAATTTAATGCAAATTTTTGCGATCTATCTATTTAGGCTTCGCGGAACATCTATTTTGAAATACCAGTGTTCTTTGGAACATAGTTTGGGAAACCCTGCTGTAGAGTATAGAGAGCAAAATAATTTACAGATATACCTAAAGAGACGAAAATTTTCAGTAGAAACATAATAGGTTTCTCTCTTCTTTTGAATGAATAAGCTGTCAAAAAAATGGGAAAACTGCACCCAATTCGGGAAATCAAATTTGGTCTTAGAAATCGAATAAAACCCGATAAATCGGGCAATATGGCAACGCTGGACTTGTACCCCTCCAGATACTTTTCCAGGTTTTTTGAACTTTAATTTTAATTTATTTTCTCCAGTCCTGCAGTTCTACCTCCTGGTCGTCTAGTTGTTCTTGAGTGGTTGCTCTTTTTGCCGCTTCATCTACCTGCTCATTACCATCTTTTCCGTAGTGTCTTATCAAATAATTGTTTCTGAGCTTATGGTCTATTTTTTCGTGCATATGTTAAAAAAATTATTTCGATTGTGTCGGTTTTAAACACATTCTGGGATTATAATGAATCAGAGTAAATCACTGACTGGATTTTGTTTTAGGTTTATTTTCGATGGTTTCCAATAACTTAATAATTGCTATAGTTACATTTATCATAAGCTACATTTAATAATCCAAATGAATTTTATTATTATTGTCCTTAAAATTTTTACACCACAAACGTATATCCTAAACTTTATACTATCATTAAAAGTTCTAGAAAAAAAAAATCCCTGTTTTAACGTTAAAATAAATATATTGTAATATAATTTTTGTAGTAAAATTAAAGAAAGTAAACTATTAACATATTGCACCTATCGTAGAATAGAGGTACAGCTGAAAAAATTGCAAGTTTTGAGTTAGCGACAGTTTTACAATGAGGAAACCGTCTATTTTGTTCGTAAAATAGAAGGATAACTCTAGTATATTCCCCCACTACGTAATATATTACTAATGCTCAGTATGTTTTAGAGTACTCCATATATAACAAGAACTTTTTAAACGATTTCTCGACGAGTTCAAATTTGAGTTGAACCTTGATTCTACGACGGGTACGATATATTAGAACAAAAGTTCAAACAAATTAATTTAATGACGTAATGCCCCAGATACGTGTTTCGATTGCCTACAATCTTCCTCAGTGAGTAAGTTACTCACATATTATACATTTCTTATACAGTATAAACTGCTCAAAATTGAGGAAAAGATTTTATTTGATACTAAAATTTCATTTGAATTAACATCTATTGATTCTTCACCAAAATATATAAGGAGTGGGCATAACTTTTTCGAAAAAATGTGCGGTGCTGGGTTTAAATCATAGAAAAAATGGTGAATTTGAAATTGATTTTTTCCGAAAATAGTTAATAAAAATATGTATTAAGTGCTGCTTCAATATATATCAATCATATCTGACTTCTTTTTTAATTGGCGAAAGAATTGAAAAATGGCTTACACACCTTCATCAAATAAACAAATTGTATAGGTAATAAATAATGGTTTTCTGTATTAATGTGCTTTTCTTTAACTCTTTATTTTACGGATATACGGATAATTTGCAATGGATTTACCTGCTAGTTAAATTATCGTGCAAAGAAAAAAATTGTTTTTTTTAATATTTGACAAATTAATGGTTTTTAAATATTTATCTCTTCTTTTATTTGAATCAACAATGAGTTTCTTATATGGGCTTAGGTATCTTTTGTCCAATGAAATTTAAAATTACAATTTTTAGATTTATAAACTTCCAAATTGAGTTGTAATGCCTGCAGCGTATGGGAAACCATACAAAATTATTGTCCTGTTTGGTTAATAATTTGCGCTATCAAATTATATTCAACAGGTTTATCAACTTTAAAAAGATTAACACTAAGGGTTACTCAAGTTCGGGGGGCCGCTCGTCTTTATTACATATTTTTTTCTTCGGTGAAAAAGGAAGACGGGAAATGTAATTTAAAACTGTTTCTTAAATAGAAGGAATTTTCGAGAGCAAGCAGAAAGTATTATACTAATATATGTGTGAACAAGTATTCCTTATTGGGTAGAGAGGTGACTTTTTTTCCTTTCTTTCTTTTCTCAAAGAGATTTAAAACGTATGTTATGCATGTTGTCGACAATGAGAGCAATCTTGAGCGCTGTATCAAAAGGCATTCTCTCCCCATTGAAAACAATTTCAAACAACTGTAGTATTTTATTCCCTATTTGGAAGCTTGCTTTAACCTAGGTCAAAACATTCAGGTTTTTTTTTGGCAGCAAAACTTTTTTTCCAATTTTATGAATTAAATCCAAAGTTTATTCAGAAACTGGAAAATAATTGCTTTTCAACCATTCTTTTTTGGGAGCTCTGGAGGAAAAGGAGCCCAGTTGGAAGAAATATTTTAATCACATTTTGCAAATCAATATTTCTTCTTGTTGTATTTAGAAAGCTTGATTGTCTGCGATTTTCTATTTCGATGCACCGATAATATATTATCGTTGTGAATCGATATTTTTGAAACGACAACTTAAGTGTTACAGTTCTTGGAGCTTCTTTCCAATTGTCCGATAAAGTCGATATATTGGCATTGAATAATAAGTGCAAGTTTAAACTAATTGACTTCTTTTCACAGCAAAAATGTTATTTGAAACTGCTTTGCTGTAACTGCATTTGTAAAACATAATACCAACAACTAAACTCTTTTTTTGGTATATTCTTTTGTTTTGAAAAATTTAAGCATTAACCAAAGAAAATTCTCAAACATATTCGTTGATAGCAGAGGCTTTGTGAACGAAGATTTTGGTTTAATAAGCAGATTCATAAAGTTTGTAGTAATTAAGCTTCCTGAAGCTTCTAAGATATTATAATTCATTACATGTACTACGTTTAAATTTTCATGTAAAGAGATTATTCCTATAATTTCTCTATAATGTAAAATCAAATGCATAGGTGATAGTTTATCTGAAACTCACTAAATTTATGTTCTATATAGCCTCTGTAGAAAGAGCTCTGCCAGAGCTAAGTTTGAAGATTAATGATAAATATCTTGACTAATAAATGTTCTTTGTAAGAATATTTAAAGTGAAGAACAAATTTAAATAAAACTTTGGTATAGTAAAGTGGTATTTGACCTGGGTTCAATCGAACCCAAGGGTGAGTCAGTCTCGCGGGTTCGATGGAGGTGAAGACATACTCTACCACACTTTAATTTGAATTTAAAAAAATAATGTTTTATTTTTCCAATTAAGAAAGGTTCGGTGAATGCTCATATGAAACAGGTGAGAGCTATGGTAGTACCTCTAATAAAGAATAATAAAAAAATTAACTTGCTTTTAAATTTCGTAAAACAAGGAAACTTCCAACTTCATATAAATCTAATGACAACAAAAGCGCAACTTTTATAAAATAAAAATTCTAAAATAAAAAGAAATGTAGAAATCAAAGTTTGTAAGGTCCATAATTGTTTGCGTCTGGTTTTTAAGAGTTCCGTTTTAAAACGTTTAAATTTATGAAATGACTCAATTAATCCTTGATTCGAAGTTGTTGACCATTAAGATTTGGTCTACTCCTATGGGTTTGGTGATATCGTCTACCTTGTTGTGTGCTAAATGTGCTGATTCAGGTAATGAGTGCTCAATCAGTTCCTTTATACGGTTATACCTTCGTATAGGGATTTTTCTGCTATGTTTGCCTTCCACTTTCCCTTCAACTGTCAGTAGTTCCAGAATTACAACTCTGCTATCCATATAATTGAAGTACTGCAAGTATGTCTTGTTTATTTAACTTATGAGTCTATCATAAACGCTTTCTTCTTTATTCTTCACTGTTCTAAGGGCCTCTCTTATGAGTTCCTCAGTGCTGCATCCTAAAAGGACTATTTCTCCCATAAATGCTTAGTTTTTCCAATATGGATTTGCTTTTTCTTTTCTCCGTCCATGAGACTCTAAGTATGCCTCAGTATGTACATTATTATCCTCAGTAGTACATTAGTATCATTAGTAGCCTCAGTATGCCATACATGATCATAGTTCAAGAGCTTCAATCTTTTGCTTGTTGATTTTAAGGAACCAAGCTTCTCAAACCTATATGGCGAATAAGCATCGGATGTATTTTTCCATATTTAATTGATATAATTTTAAATATTGCTTTCAAGTTATATTTACTTTTTTCCACACAATAGATTATATGAAAATGATATTTTAGGTATTATTAATAAAATTATGTATTTCATATATGCCTATGTACGTATACATAAAAAAATTATCTTTTTCGTAAAATATTATTAACATTCTTAAAATAAATACATAATTATATATTTTTTTAAAAAACTGCAATAATTAAAATAAAAATTAATGAATACAACGTTAGGGTATTTTGATTGTTAGAAATAGAAGTCAAAAATGTATCTGAAAAGTGTATTTAATTTGTCAAAAAATTATATTAACTAAACTAGTAAAGTTAAAGACTTATACAACTTAGTATTTTAAATTAAAAAATATTTTCTTAACTAATGTCATACAAATAAATGAAGTAGAGTAATACTAAAATGTAATCTATACATTGTGTAGTAATAAAAGTTACAATAATAAATGATAAATATATGCAATCATATATAAACTCATTTTTTTTATTTTTTTTGTTATCTCGAGCGCTTATGTCGGAAGGTGCAAAAGTCGGTAGCGTTTACGTCGGGGCGTTTTTGTCGGGAGATCAGTTTTGAAATAGAACAAGGATGAAAATTTTGAAATAAATGAAATTTCTTTTTTATATTCACTGGGATCTTAAATTTGTATGTGTATGTAAGTACGAAATCCATGTAAAAGCAGTTCATATTATTTATTCAAAAAGTATTTTTTTTTTGGCAACTCTTACTAATCAAATAAGTACCTAGTTCAGCCTACTGGTGGAGATGAGTGGTCCAGGTGACTGCTCCAAAACCGGTAGATATTGAATTCAAATTGATTGATTTCGGAATAAAAAATATTTTGTAATTTTTAGTAAGTTGATACATTACTCTGATCATAAAATGTTATTAGTACCAATTTGAAATAATATAACCAGATAAATGACAATTGATTGACTATTGGTTTAAAAACAACATTATTTTCCGGTACACCTGATTTTTATGTGTATTATTTCACCAGTAAAACTAAGACAAAAACTTTAAGTGCTTAACATTAATTTTTTGGAATTTATAAAAAATTGTATGATTTTTAAAATTTATTCTGGAAAGTACCATAAAAATATATTAATGGTAAACGAAAATCTTATATTAATTTCAAATTTAATATAAGATATTTACTCTTTTATATTATCATTGAAGATTCGGCGACTTCAGCATTCATAACTTTATAAACGAAATTAAAAGATCGTAAAAGTTTTATGAAAAAAGTTTTACGAAGACATTTTCTCATAAAGATTTATTAGGTTTTTATCAACGACGAATCAAATAATCACATAGGTACTAAAAAAAAATTGCCTGAACGTATATCGTGCAAAATCACGTTTATTAAGAAATTATATTTTCAAGTGGCTATTATATCATTGAAACAGAAGTGATGTTTTGGATTATAACAAAGGTTTTGTCAGTTGATAATTTTGTCGTAACGTTTGTGTTTTACAAAAGGAAAGAATTGCCAGACAGACTTTCTCACCTAACATAAATCTGCTCAAATTTCTCGCACCACCCCTATTAAAATTCTTAAGCATTTCAAACATTTTTTTACCTGTTACATAGGAAAAAAAATGTCTCGGGAGAGATCTTCCTAGATGTAGCGTTTTGTTTTACATTAGCAGCACAACGAAATAAGAGACACCTTTTGTGAAATATTCAAATTTATTCCGTATCTCTTGAATATTCTGGAGGCATAAGCTAATAAATTCTTTTATTGTTTCAGGTAATTTCCACATACGATATGTCATTTAATTTGGCCGCTTGGTAAGCATTTGTAGGCTTTATTGTATTCCAACAGCGTGAAATTAAATATAGGAAGTTTTATTTGACGAATATTTCCACGAAACGGAAATAGCACTAGAATGTCGAACGCGATAAAATTTGATAAATATAAGTATTGCTTTCCACGTATATTCCATTTTTGTGTGCACTACCGTTTTATTTGTAACCTAGCTGCCGAAAAACAAATAAAACTAAACAATGAAACATTATATATACAACTTTGTTTATAAGTTTTGCTGATTACAATCAATATAATTCGCATTAATTTTTAACATTAGTTTTATAAAGGAAGTAAGTGTAAGATGAAACAATTTATCAGTTTCTTAAGTTTGATATTATTTTTTTTGTCCTACTTTTTGTGAATATAATAACAGTAATTTTGGTTTTATACGTCATTTTATGAAGGCTTTTATAAATGACCATATAGTGATAAACAATGTACTTTGATACCTAAATTGAAAAAAAATGGTACCTGCATTCTATTAAACGCAGTAGTGAAAATATGTTTATCAAAGTGGGAATAAATTATACAAAATATAATCGCTTGAAGCATGATACTTCAACTAAATAAACGTTTGAATATTTTTTATTTATAAATATGGTTACATTATACATTCATATATCCTACACTTGATCATAAGGCACCCTGAATTCGTTCCCCGCTTTTATTTAGGACTATGACATTTCACTATCAACTAGGCTAGCTTAAGAAAATCGACAATTTTCTTTTTAATAAATATACTAAAAATATTATTAAGAATGACAATAACAATATATGGTAAAATTTTGAGCCCATAAATTGACATTAAGAAGTCTACCATCACAATTATTGATTTTTTAATCTAAAGCGCCTTTTTTTTTTTTAAATTTCCTAGCTTTGGAACCAATATACTAAAGAAAAATTGAACGACATATATTAATCATTAAATATATAAAACATTTTAATAAATTGAATTTAAAACATTGGATTTTTTAATTGAATAAAAAATAGCTTATAGTAAAACGGATTTTTTTTTTAACTTCAACTTTGAAAAACGTAAATTTATCGAAAAATGCTGAAAGACCTTTTTTGTAGAACATTTAATTTACTTTAAGGATATATAAAAAAAATGCGCAGAATATTAATTTGTTCTTTAGTTACAAAATTCTAAAGTTTAAGAACCTAATCGTAAAAACAGATCAATTTCCAGGGTTAAATTTTAGGAAAACGGCAGTTCAGTAGAGTATTTTATTTTCTTTAAGATTATATGTTGTTTAAATCTTTCAATGTGATGGTTCAAAAGTTTGGAGGAAAAAATGGACTTCAGATTGAAAAACCAAAAAGTTGGGATGATAGATCTAGGATATAATATCTATTGCAGTAATGAGTGTAAGAATATATTAACCATAGAATTATAAATATTTCACTTGCATTTCAACTATTATAAAAATTTTGCAGTGGAATCACGATAAATAAATATAAATACAAGCCTACTGGTGGTCGAGTGGTAAAAAAATAATACAATTTTATACAATAATACAAATAGTATTATAGTATTTATAGTAATAGTATTATACAATAATACAATATTTAAAAAAATACAAATTAATTATACTATTGTAGTACGCAAAATACGGAAAGAGATTTTCTTGTAAATTATTTTTATTCTGTACTTCCATATATTAAATGCAAATATATTTTGATAATTCCGGAAAACTCGATTTAGGAAAAATTTTAGTGGAACATTTTTGCCATTATTATCCACCAATTCGTTGATTCAAACTACGATCTAGAAAATTTGAGAAAAAATTCTTCTAGAAAATTTGATTTTTGCAATTATTTTTTCAATGCAGCTCTAATACCATTGAAGATATCGAAATTGGTAGTTTGTCAGCATTTATGTTTGTTTTGATTGGTTTCCTAATCAATTACTTTTAGCCAAACTATTTATTTAGCCAATTTTTAATAGACTTCATTATTTTATTTATTTTCTCTTGATCCATTACCTATTTTATAGGAAATTTTCTAATATAAATATTAGAAATAAGGTTTTATATAAGAAGAATGTTTGTCCTGTATTCTACAGTTTTTATATTAACCTAGTAAAAAGAATATGAGAAATATTTAGCAAAAAGAAATGTTAAACTTTTGAAGTTATGAGATATTCAAGAAAAAACCGAGGTCATTATATTTCCTTTTCAAAATAATGATGTACTAGTTTATTTGCAAAACCGATAAAAACTAATGACCTAATTATGAAAGTTGTAAGATCATTTGTCCGTAAAAAAATATTTGTAACACATTTGTAAACATTAATGTCCTTCACCATTTTATTTGCGCATTGAACTGGCAATCGAAAAGTACAATTCTATAGGAAATTTATTTATCTATCAGCTGTTAGGGATCGTATTTAGTTACACATATTAGGGATCGTCGTACAATCCTGAATGCACGTCACTGATTAGTCCATTCATTGATGTTTCAATAGGCTTGCATTACTGATTGACGTCTATTTGCAAATATACAAATAGTCCTCTTCCTTCCCTTCCGTGACTAACAGGACTTGATGCTAATAAAATCCCCATGGACCCATTGAGCGGCAAATAAATCGAAATAAAAGCGATTTACAAAATTCTTGATGGCCAGATTAAAAGGACCGTATGAACATGCAATAAAATCGGAATGTAAGGATTTTATTTCTTATTTCGATTTTGCCTCCCTAGAGTTTCGGACACTTTATTGTGACATCTTTATTAGTTTACCCTATTCTATAGTGGTCTTCAATAAATCGAATATAAATGAATACTTAATTTATTCCGATTGAAAATTGGACAATTTAAAAGCATTAATAATAACGTTGCTGATTTTATTCGGACTAAATTTATTTGTTCTTTTTTCCATGAATACAATTGGAATTTCTTTATATTCCAGGATGAAGAATTTTAGTTTGTTTTTTCTACATATATCTTAATTTAATATTATACCATTTTTCGAGAGTATATGATCAAAAATTTATAACTAATAAAAAAATCTTTAAAATTATTCACCCTATATCGATTAGCCAACAAAATTTTAAAGTTTACATTTTCGGAAATTTTCTTCTACCAATCGATAAGTAATTGTTCGTAGAGGTTTCTGAAAGAATCCGTTTTGCTTGTGATACGATAGTTTAGTAGCAATTAATTAGTTACGAAAAATTAGTTATTTACTCATTTTTATAGAAAGATGTTAAGAAAATAGGGTTTTTAGCGACACATGGAAACAAAAAACCAAGAAAATAAAAAAAAGTGTAGGTTAACATTAAAACAATTAGAAAAATTAAAGAAAATTAATATAACCTCCCTCTAACCAAAGAATTGGAGAAAGAGAGGCATTTATGATTTTTTTTTCCTCTATATGCAATTTCACAAAATTTTCCAAAGTAAAAAAAATCGAGACATCATTAAATACTCTTTCCCCCCAAATATGTGTTATTTCATCGTTTGTGAAAATCAAATTTTTCCACCCATCATTTTCATCGTTTGTGAAAATGAACTTTTGGCCCAAAAAATTTTAAACCCTCAAAGCTCGTTAAAGGTTATTTAAAGTTTTAATTTAAAGAATTTATTGTGGGAAAAGTTGATATTCACAAACGATGAAAATCTTTGGGTACAACGCGTGTTCAATGATGTCTCGATTTTTATTTTAGGTAATTTTGTGAAATAATATATAAAGAATAAAATATTCATTTCATAAATGCCTTTACTTTTCTCCAATTTTTTGGTTAGGGGAAGGGTTTGATAGTTTTCTTTATTTTTACTTATTGTTTTAATGTTGAACAATATTTATTTTAAATTTTCCTGCATTTTTATTTGTTGCTAGAACCTAATTTTCTTAATATCTTTCTCGTTAAATGACTAAATAATTAATTTTTCGTAATTAATTTAAACTAAACTATTTTGTCACAAACAATTACAAACGATTTCCCATCGATTTTATTTTGATTTTTTTTTTGATTTTTTTTTGAAAATATATGCGAAAAATTCAAAATAAATTGTTGTACCTAATTATGCATGATTTATCCTAAAAACTTTTAAATCTAAAATAGTTTTGAAGTGGAAGATATTGAAAATGTTCAGAAACTATTTATTGGAGATGTATGTAATTGGTAAATATGGTGTTATTTTTAAAGAGTATTTTCTTTGAGTTAATATGATACAAGGAATGTCATTAATTAAAGAATGTTAACAATAACCGGCGAATACGAATGTCACCAATTATCATTACAGTTAGTCTGAAAAACTTGGACTAAAACGTTCTTCTTTATACATTTTTTCTTACAGTTTGATATATGCAACCTGTTCCTGAACAATAAACGAATATGATCACAGAGCAGGTAGAGAAAATCACATCTCTCTACATATACGTAAAATGTAAACATAGAGAATACTTAGATATAATATTAATTTTATTTTGTTTAAATATTATAATTAAATTTTGAATATTTTTAATTTTATTCTCTGAGATAAAAAATTTATCCACACTTATAATTCGTGTTGAAATTTGATATGACATTTGATATAACTGTTATTGCTAAAATTGCTAAAGTTGATTAAATTTTAAAGTTACAGTTTTTTTAAAAAAAATTTCTCACAAATAAGCTGACTTTTCTAACTTTTTTTCGATACGGGACTAAAACTATAGGAAAACTCTTTAAATGAAAATGTTGATATTAATCATGCTGACTATTTGAATGGGTTTTTCAATGGCTTTGATGCTGAGTAGGGAAAACTAATGAAAAATTTGCCTTGTTTTTAACAAGTTTTTCTCTGATTGCAGAGTTGATTTTTTTTTTCAGCAAAACATATCGTTTGTATCGTGTTTATTTGTTATTTTTTCGATCAGCAAGTAGTTGGGGATGTGAAAGAAATTTCGGGAGCTAAAATTGTTATCCTCAAATTTTTACGTTTGGACTCCCCTTCTGTTAAGAAACTTGGTTCAAATCACAAGATGGTCATGAAATTCAAATTTTGATTTGGAACGATGGCAATGAATTTAAAAGTGAAAACAATGAAAATAACAAAATTATTTTCATTGTTAACAATATTGAAAATAGAACAAATTACAAATTATTAATCATTATTGAGGCGATCGTCGACCTGTAAAGTTATTGTACCAATTTTCTCAAAAGTAAAGTTATTGTACCAACTTTGTCAAAAATAAAGTAATTTTACCAAATTTACCACAAAGAATCAATCAAGTGATCGAAACACTCAAGTCAGATTAATTTTTTGCTTGAGAAAAATAAACACTTTCCGTCATATATGATGCGAAATAGTGCCTTGGAACGTTGATACATATTGAAAGACATTATTAGTTTTCAATTTCTTCTGAAAGGCGAATGCCTCCGATGCACTTAAGATGTCTTGCAGTTATTTTCTTAAGCACGTTGCGGTTTTAAAATTTAATTTAACTGGTTGCATCTATTTAAGTATTTTTTAACTATTATTTTAAGATCCTCTAAATATCAGGGTTATGCATCACTTTCTTTGGTAACTTTGATAACACACTCCATCATTTACAGGTAATTTTAATAATAAACAGGTAATTTTACTCACACTAGTTTTTTCTCAGTTTCATTGTATTCACAATAGTAAGCACATGGAAACAACGATTTAAATTGTTTGATATAATCCCTTAAATTTGTAGAATCTGATAGACGCTAGTATTCCTTCAGCCATACTTCAGTAATACTTTTCTCTACTCCATTTTCTATCTGTAATACTCTTCCAAAAGAATATGGTCCACTGTTAGCTCATCCCCACATATTCTGCATTTCGTCCGTTCAATAGACATAAGGTGCAAGTAAGTTAAGGCGGTATGACTGATTCTCAACCTGAAAAACACCACATTGTCCCAACTTTCTCAAGCTTCCCTATTAGAAATAAAAAAAAAGCTTAAACGCAATAGTTTATTTAGGACACAGTGCAAAAGAACTGTTAGGAGAGGCCTCCAGTACAACGAAAAAAGAAAGAAAAAGATCCCTTCTAGTTAGGGTACCTAAAGGTGGAGAACTTAGCACTAATGGCCTGATTCGCTGAAGCTCGGCAGGTGGCCACATCATAAGTCATCCCGTAATTGCGGAATTCAGCTTTGACATATTTTAATGGAGTTTTCCATGTTAAGTCCTCCGTTATCATGGGCTGAACCTTCCTTGTAGCTTATCTTGATGTCCTGGAATCCATACGAACTTTAAGACTCGCCTGAACTACATGGCTTTGATAACTAGATAACTGAAAGTTTTATTAAGGAATTCGTAAAGGTAAAAACTTGGATTAGTCGTTGAAAGCTTCTACCCTATTAGCTCTAAGCTCCTGAGAATTACTTTTGCTTTTCAAGTGTATATAGATGATTCATCCGGTAATCTTTTCAGTAGGTTTCGTTATCGGTTACCACTGCAAAACCCGTTTTTTTTGAACCACGATACCAGTATACCCAGGAAGTTATCCATCCCAAATATAAGCCAATTGAAGAATTTTAATCGTTTTTGATCGTTTAAAAATATCATGTATGAATTATTAATATGCAGTGTTTTTCAGCTATTCTCATCTAATAAGTTGATATTTTATTTCATTTTCTGTTCCAATTTTTATTATAACTGAAAATTTTAATGACTATTATTATTTTAATTATTTTTCACTTTAAACCGTATCAAAAATGAATTTTAAAATAATTGCAGCTTGTAATGGCATTATAATGATCATCCTGAGCTTTTAATTACAACAGTTAATTAGAAAGAAAATTACATCAAATCGAAGTAATTACCAATATAATTAGTAATTACGAGCAATCGATTTATAATAAGTTAATGGTTTTGAAAAAGATAAATAAAACCTTAAAAACCTCATTTAAGTTCCCTGCTACTTGATTTTTTTGTCGATTTTATCGTTTTTATTTAACAAAAACTTAACGAAAGCCGAGCACAAAATGCGATTAAAGCTAATAATATCATTGCAATGAAGCATGAAATTGTTATTACATCACACACAGCTAAACAAATCCTCGTGTTACAAATAGCTATAGAAATATCGGTTCAAATCCGACCTTAACTCCGTTCAGCTTTGTTTGGAAATGTATTTAGTGAAATGATTGATGCTTGAAATGTATTTGAATAACGATGGAAAACAAATCAAACAAAATATAAATAGCAAAGTGAGAATTGAATTTAAATAAAGGGATGTAGAACACGTGTGCTGATTTTCTGGAAAAAACCAACTGCGTAAATTATTTGTCATTCAGCAGCAAACAGAGACTAATTAAAAATGTTTAACAAAAAGCCGATTTAGGTCTCATTTTGACATCGCTGCTAATAAGCAGAAGACTTTGTATATTTTTCTTTGTTGTGTTACTAACTGAAAAGAAAAAATGTAAATTCCAATAATAAAATTTTCTAAAATTAGAAAAATTTTCATGTAAATAACGTCGTTTGAATTATTCGTGTCATATAATCACAGGTCGTTTGGTTGGAGTTTTATCTTTACAAGGACAATGTCACATTAAGTTTGATATGCTTAATTTCATGCTCCAGAAGTTTAAATGAAAATGATTCGAGAATGTATTCGTGTTCAGTTTAATATACTCGTGCGCTTTTTATTTATATATTTTCTTTAAAACGAAAAAAAAATCTTGTTCATTTTAAGCTCGTTTTGTGTGGCGGGAATTTCAAATATTTTTATCGTCAACAAATTAGTTAAGCTTAGAAGGTATGAAGAATGAAATATGAAGAAAATTGATAAATTGCTTACATGCTTTTTTATATGATCAGCTTCTTTTCTTTAATATGAAGTTTTATTTGGATTCTGTTTTTTTTTTCAAATGGAATTCCTTTGATGGTATTTTTTTCTAAAAAAAAAAAATGAAAAAAAAACCTTTAAAATTTTTAGAGAAACTTTTACTTTCTCAGAAATTTTTAATTAATATTTTTATTTGAGTATATCAGCAAAAAAGTTTTTTAGATTTATAATAAGATTTAATTACAATATTAGTCTTCATATCATCTATGAATAGTACACAACTAGTGTCCGACCGAAACTTATTTTTACGACCGAAACCGAAACTTCCATATACGGTCATGATTTCCTAGGAAATAAAAGTTAATCATGATTAGTCAGTCCTTGCTTCTAAATCCCATAGGTATTTATTATTCATTTAGATTAATATTTGAGATAAGCAATAACATAACATATTATCATTTCTTATTTTCAATAAAGTATTTATGTTGAAATAAGGAGTAGATTTGTAGAACGAAATTCGTTCAATATTTCTTTTAATATTAGTTACGAATAATATAAATGAAAAAACAAAATTAGTTTCTATCTTATATGTTTAGGTATACAAAACAGAAAGTATTATTTCATACATCTTAAAAACGAAATAGTTTCTTTTAAAGTTTGGTCAGTTTTTTTTCGAACTAAAAAAAAATTATTAATGAAAATTTTATAAATAATTTCAATGAACTGGTAATTTCAGTATTCATAATTAAAGAGTTTAATATTATAAGTGAGGAACAATAATTTCTCAACATTTTCATCTCACGAATTCAGTTTCGGTCGAAATTTCGGTTTGGCGACAGCCGATACCGAAACTAGACTGAAACCGAAACGCAAAGTTCGGTCGAACACTATATACAACATTTACGAGTAACCAATATTCAAATTTTTGTCCAGAGATTCCAGAAAAATTTTATTTTTTTCGGCTTACGAAAAATAATTTCCAGATTTTTTTTATATTTGTGCAAAAATATTTCTCTTGGCTCTAGTTTACAAAAAAACAATTCTCCATCTTTTTCGATTTTAATAAAAAATATAAATTTTCACTGTTCTCTTACGAAAACAATTGGTTGTAGTAAATATATATATATATATATATATATATATATTTGGAATATAAAATGAACCAGTATTGTTATAGGTATAATTTAAACATATCTTCAAATAAAATTTAGCGATAGTGAATATATAAAATTTGGGCACCTAAAGATAAAATATTAATCCCGTTGAAGTATTGCCCACATATGTACTTCAATTTCCAAACAACCTTCATCAGTGGCCATTAAGTAGTATTTGATCGCTCCGTAACTGCTATGTGATGAGCCACAGTTTGTGACGGCTAGTGATCCAATACTATTGATGAGGAAGATTGCTTGGCAATCGAAATACGTGCTTGGGCGATACGCCAAAATTAATTTCGTTTTAATTTTTGTTCAAAAATGTGGTTATAGTTTATTTTTGTAAATTATATTACATAAATAACACCATAAAAGAGTTTATATATTGTATATGCTGCTCTATCCAGCATTCAAACATTATCAAACAAAGTCAAGCATTATTGCTATATTTACCGTCACTGTGTAACCACTAAGGTCTTTAGCGACTTTAGGGTTAATTAAAATTCGCAAATCGAGAACTATCGAAAAATGGCTCGATACGAGAATCGAAACTAACACATACTAGGTTTTTTATTTGTTATTTACCGTCGCATTATAACTACTAAGGTCTTTAAGAACTCTAGAGCTAATAAAAATCCGTAATCGAGAAATATCACGAGCGATCACCTTGACCACTCAGCCACCAGTAAGCTATTATATAGGCTAATCAATATATTATTAAGTATTGAAAAAGAGACCTCAAATATAATAACTGAAAGTGAGCTAAAGTATAAAAAAGTATCACTTGAAAATTACTACTATAAGTTATCGAGTAATTTCGATCTGTATCAAAATCAAAACAAATTGAACAATTTTTGAATGATTTTTTGATTATTTATTTCACAATTGAAATCTATTTCAGGTCTTCATTTTTCATCAGTATGAATTTGTGGTCTTTATTTTGAAATTTACTTTTAATGAAAACTATTTCATCCCTAAAATATAATCAAGTCCCGTTATTAAAGCAACAATTTATTGTTTCTACATAAACGCTTTTAAAGATAACACATATTGATTTGCCACCCGCTATGAGTTGTAATAACAAAATAATCTCATTGAACCGTATGCAGATAAAACGACTTTGGAACTTTTTACTTTGATTACCATATAATATTATATATAGTAGAATGTAATACCTAGTTGCATTGTTCCCAGAATAATTTGAAGCCTGTCATCGTTTCAAATATTAGTAGTAGTTTCATTATAAGATAATAACATTATAGGAGTAATCTTTATATTTTGACCAACCTTTCCTATCCGAATACTACACTAAGAGTGACTTTGAACAATCAAAAATTTAATCTAACGCCTAGCGTCTATTTTATGATTATTTGTATCGTAATCATAAAAAGTCGCTTTGTCATTATTGAACGAATCATTTCTACGCTTTCGGAATTTCAAATTGAGTCTGAAGAGAATTTGTGTGGTTTTTCAGCTGGTTTATATCTCTCCGAAAGTTTTTGTTCCCTATACTTTCCTTTTTTTCTGGTTTTAAAAAATCTATTGTAAATGGATTTTGAAGAAAAACAATGCAACAATTATCAGACATGTATTAAATACATTAAAAATATCGCTATTGGTTTATTCCTTCCGTTAAAAATTATTAAAAAAAAACACTATGGTTTAATAGCTAGATAAATATTCCATTGTTCTTTGAATTAAAAATAATGAATTGAAGAACATTACCGATTTATTATTATTGAAAAATTGCATATGAGTTCCGTCCTCCAAGTACAATGCAATCAGTTGTGTAGGTCTTTGGGTCTTTGAGCAATTATCGGAAATGATTTCGAAAATAATTGGAGAAAAAACATGGCTTGATTATAAATTGATAACCTTTGGAGAAAGTAGACTTGTAATTTAATATTAATACGTAAAATTATTTTCATCATTATTAAATTAAGTTTGGAATTTCAATATACGAACTTTGGCAATTTGAAAACTTTTCAACTTCAGAAATTAAAACTTACCGTTACATTAGATTGATCAAACGAAGTCAAACTTTCGGTTAAATTAAAAAAAAAATTGTAAATAATTAATTAATTATTGGATAATAATATATGTCTTATGACTCAAATTTTTGTCTATTGAAAGAAGAATTTGAATCAGAGGACATATATTATTATTCATTAATTTATTAATTGACTCGGAAATAAATAAAACATTTATCAATTAAATAGTTAGATCAGGAGCGGACTTACTATGAGTGCAAGGGGTACGACATATCCAGGTGCCAGATTTATCTAATTAAACAATTCAATTTTTCCGCCCGTTTGCGAACGTCATCCGAGAACTTCCATTATTTTCTGGATTTAAAATGTGGATTATTTATTTTTTAAACGATTTATTTGCAAAATTTCTGAATTTGTCTACGGCCCATAGAGCTTAGTTAACGTTACCAGTCGCAATGACATAAAATGAATATTGCCCATGAATCCCATCTTAAAGCTAAAGGCGTTGCAAAAGGCGAAAAGTAGATTTTAATACTGTAAAAAATTAATGAATATTAAAAAAAATTCTTTCTGTTTAGTCTTTAAAAGAATGATTACCATTCAATAGAACTGAAGTTAGTACCTAACAAATCGTGGGGGAAGGTAATTTTTACACCGGGGCACAAAAAACCTAGGGTCACTCCTCAAAAATAGTGTATTTTGTCAACATTATCAATAGCAATTTTTGTACAAAATGTACATTATTTTAATGTTCAAAAATCTCAATAAAAATAAAAAACAAATTACCAGTGTTCCTTGTTATTAGTTAATAAATACAAATATCAATGACTTAGTAGCTATCTTCTCACTAATATTTTAAACTTATTTATTGTATCAGGCCAATCAGTATTAGAAAAATACCATTCATTTCTATGAATGTACCTACACATATGAGATAGTTTCGTGATCACAAATTTTAATGCAAAGACAATAGATTTGTAAGCTCAGATTAATAGTTAAATTTTCAACCGCTAGATGTCATGACCCAATTGGTCAGGTCCTAATACAGTTACTTTTTTTCAGCTCGTTCCTATCTTTAACGGTCTTACATTCTAGTGACTTAAGTTACATAAGTAAACAAAATATAACGTTTTTGATAAAATTTTCGATATTGGAAATTTTGTAACGATATATCAAATCAACATATAACGTCCAAAAATATTGACGTAAAATATCGATATATTGATACTTTTTTCAACAAGTGTACTAGAATTTAGGCAATTAAAATGAGCATAGAGGACCTAATTGCGTTTTATTCTTGAAGCTACTTTACAGATACAACAAAAAGAATTCCGAAACGATTTATAAACCTTCCTAGATTGAAATTTTTTTCAGCAATTTTGTGCACTTTTATTAATTTCTTATAATCCAAATAATTAAACTTTTTCCGACTTTAGTAAGTCATTTCTTAAATATGTGTTTTCAATTATGCTAAATTTCGTGATAGTTGTGCTGACTTGTCAAAGCAAAGAACTACCTTAAAAGTAGAAATAATTAGTTGCTTCTGTTTCTCCTAAAGGAATGTCATTTGTATAATTTAATTGTTTTTCCTGACAATAGTTCTTATGCACGTTTTCTTTCGCTTAACTTTCTTCGTTAATGTTTTAATTACACTTAAGAAAACGAAGTACAAAAAAGATACAAAAACGATGAACTTAAGACGAAACTTTCAAAGAAAATGAGATTTTCTTATGCTTCGAATCATCAAAGCTCATTGAACCATTCATAAAATGCTTGCATTCGAAACTAAAGCCAATTTTCTTAAGACATATGGATGATTACGATGCAGTACAATCTGCAGTATCGTACTCGATGAATTCATTAACAACTTCAAACGAAATTAAAAGATTAAACCTGCGATTTAATTAAAGCAGAAAGCTTAAGCAAATTTCACAAGCCAAGTAGAAAATCGTAAGCATAAGAAAATTTGAAAAAAATTATTAAAGAAAATGTAAAAAAGAGACTTATGATCTATAGTTAGTTTAAAAAATTAGGACCTCTTTGTGTATTAGGCTTAAAATCTTCAGTTTAAATAAAGGCGGCTGCACGACGATTCCAATGTCTTTTTTTCGTTTGAATAAAACCGCGAACCGGTTTAGAAACGGATGAAATCCTAAATGCATTGGGTATAAAAAAGTGGTCAACAAAAGGTATATTTTCCCCAACACAATCGTTTCAACAGTTCAAGCAATTAATTACGTGAATTTGTCCCTCTATTCAATGTTCAATCGTTATTATTAATTCACTCGAAAAGAGGATAATGGAAATATCGAATTGGTTTGCATGGCCAAAATAATCAAACGTGTATCCGAACATCCCCTGGGTTCTGTTACACTACCGAAACATCTCAATGGGGTCGCAAAGCAATGCAATTTATTTTGTGGTATGCCAGGTCACGGTTTCTCTATTACCCCCCCATACTCGAATTTTATTCACGTTACGGTTTCCTCTCACATTCATGCCATTTTTCTACTAGGTCAGTAAACATTCCTTTGCATTATTATTTGTTTACTGCTTGTCCAGGCGACCCATTTTTTGTTTTTACAGGATTCATACTGCAGGAAGTAGATCAACAATAAAAACATCTGCAATTTGTAACAAATATATTTCAACTTTTTTCCTGGACTCTTAACCTTATAATCTACTTTACAAGTGAAATAAATTTTCACAAACCCAAAGAATATGTTTACAATTTCCAACTCATTTTTTTTTCAATCTTTGAATAAGATTGCGACAAAAAGTATATTGGTCTTTTGATACAATGTTTGTTTAAGATGTTTAAAAATGATAAGGCAAATAAACTTATAACAATTAAGTAATAAATAGTTTTTTTTGACTTATTTATTTTATGGATAGAATTAAGTCAAGGCTGCGTTACTTTGTTAATTATGTGACTCATTTTACGCGGCATTTTGGACTAATTAAAAGTTTAAAAAAGAAAATTAACGCCAAACCAGCAATAACACAAACGATTGAAACATTCAGTAAAAAGAAAACGTGCCCTTGATCCATAATGTATTTTCATGCGTAAATCGTTTCCATAATACAATGAAACTTTTGTGTCTAAAAAGAAAAGACATAAAAAAAAGACATTTTCATTCAAAGTTTTAGAAGAATTATGAAATTGTATGTTTTTATTTTCGTGTATGAATTATGTCGTAAGGGTGATCAAATGTTCGAGGCCTTTTTTTTTAGAACTCTTGTATAACTGATTTTAGGGGAAAGAACGGGGATTTGCTGGATCATGTAACATAAGGTATATAGCGTTATTGTTCGATAAAGCGACGGATCAAGACTTATTGAAAGTTTTATTCAAAGTTTAGAATAGGAACTTGGAGACAAAGTTTGTGTTCGGAAGGATATAAAAATTTAACAGGGGTTAAATTTAAAATGGTGAAAAAATTTATAGCACCTTATCGTATTAAAAATCTTTATTTCTCTGCTAAATAAAATGTTTTGGGAAAATTGTAAAATTATGAAATTTGGTTGGAAAATAAAATGAAAAAAATGATTATTAATCTAAAGATGGTAATAGATTATATGCACATTTTTTTAAAATTTTTTCAATCCATAAAGGACATTATTAATATGAAGAAAAATCTTCTAAAAAAATTTAAATTGGGACAAAAAAAAGTTTCAATTTTAATAAGTCAGAAAAAGATTAATGTGCTTATGGAGGTCTCTGTGACGTCATCGTACGCATTAGTAAGCGTACTGAAACCGGGATATAAACAGTTATTAATTATAACATTATTACTGTCATTTTTTCCCTAGGAATAGAGCTTTTGTTGATTGCAAATGGTTTAAATCATTAATTTAATGTTTAAACGATTTAAACTACCTTTACTTTTTTGTTAAAATACATTTGTCATAGGAAATCGTCCATGGGATTTTAAAGTTTCATATTGTGACGTTATTTTAATGCCGCTTTTTTCATTTTTCAATGAATATTTCTTAAATTTTATTTAGCTAAGTTAAATTTAACAGTTACATTATGTTTTGATATTAATATTTCACAACTTTTAAAATATGGTTCCTGTTTATAAAATTCAAAATAAACCATATATGAAAACTTACGTTTGATTTCCAATACTATCGACACAATTAATTTTAATTTTAGGAGCTTTACTTAGGAAAGCTGAGTAAAAGCTTTACTTAAATATTGTGTTATGATATTTTAAAGGTACTAGAAAAATTACGAAAATTACAAATACGAGTAAATTTAAATTAATTAATTTTTTAAATTCAAGTAAAGCTTTTACTCAGCTTTGCTCAGTAAAGCTCCTAAAATTAAAATTAAAATTAAACCTAAAATTAGTCAAAATGAATATTGTATCGATAGAATTAGATGGTATTGGAAATTAAATGTAAGTTTTCATTTAAGGTTTATTTTGAATTTTATAAACAAGAACCATATTTTAAAAGTTGTTAAATATTCATATTTGCTGAAATGACTATGTACTCTAAAAAAGACTAAAACTTATTTAAATAACTGTATTAAGAAAAGTGAAGATCATAATTTAATCAATCTCAGTAGAAAGTTAATTGTTTCGCCATAGTTGTTTCTATCAAAAATTCAAAATATAACAATCTGAAAAAAAATATCTAGTTTATTAATTAAATTTAAATTATTTTAATAACTCAAATGCATTGCTATTAAAATATCAAGAGATTGTGCAACCTGATTATATAGTTATATATTTCCTTATAAAATAAAACCACAAAATGCTTACCTATATGTATGGTTCAACGTAACTCATTTTACTGCAATTCTCTAAAATTAGTTCTCCTGTCAGTACCCAATCCTGCTCCACATCTTTTTATAAAAAAGGCAAAGATAAATTTATGTAATTTTTCATAAAGACAGCTGAATGAAATAGTTGTAATGTTATTTTTGGCACTCTAAACCAACAAAACGGGATCTATGTACGAGCCACGTAAATACAAGAAAGGGTTTATTATATTTATTTATTTCAGTTCAGCTCCTCTTGCTTGTAAAGAGTAATGAATCATTTAACACATTGGAGACCGAAAACCCTCGAAATTATTGGTTTACCACAACACGCTTGTTATACCATCAACGGAACATCCCCTTTTTACACAACGCTACAATAAAATATTTATGAAAAAAAAATATAAATATAATATAAATTATGACACACTCCAGCTGTGACAAAATTCCACTTGAAATACACTGGAAAAAATGTTACAAAAAAAAACGAGCTAATTTAAATACAGTTTTTTACGTCTGTTTCGCATTTGAATATGAGCCCTATCACGATTACACAATAAAAATGAAACATGGTCTATTATTATCATCTGAGGGCATAAAATTTGCTTATTTTATTAGGAAATTATTGAGAAATATAAACACGGCAAAAATGGGAAATGTTTGGAGAGGGTCATTTGCCGCCAGCTGATATAACTTCCGAATATAACTTTCAATCGAAATCTCAATTTCGAGAATTATTATGGAGTAACAGTCCTAATAAAATAATTTGGTCGTCCTGGCTTCATACGGGTATAATTCGATGAACCGATTTCGGTTATATAAAGAGACTAGTTGGACCCGGCAGAAGTTATCCTGCCAGTCTATATTATAATAGCTGTAAATAAATAATTTGAATTTTATTTATTTTTTAATATTAAATTTATATTTAATAAAACTAATTTATATAGATGCTTAAGATAATTAATGTCCGATCGTAACTAGATTTTACGGTCGAAACTGAAACTTTCATATAAGGTCATGTTTTCGTAGGGAAAAAAGGTTAATCATAATTAGTGATTCTTAACTTTTAAATCCTATAGGTATTTATAATTCATTTAGTCTCTGATATTTCAGCTAATATCACATTTTATTTCAAATAAATTATTTATACTTCGTAAAATAAAGGGTTGATTTGAAACAAATATAACTAATATTTCTTTTTAATATTAGATACTAATAATATAAAACAAAAAAAAAACCTTACTGGTGGCCGAATGGTCAACAAGGTGGCCACTATAAAACTGGTAAGTATTGGGTTCGAATCTCGTATGAAGAAAATTTTCGATATTTCTTGATTTACAGATTTTAATTAACCCTAGAGTCTCCAAAGATCCTGGCAGTTATAAAGTGATGATAAATAATGATTGAAAAAAACGTAACAAAATAAAGTTACTTTTTACCTAATATGTTTAGGTAGACAAAACAGAAAATACTCTTTCTTAAATTTTAAAAATAAAGTAATTTCCTCTAAACTTTGGTCAGTTTTTCCTCGAACTGTAAAAAAAAATTTGAATAAATTATTTCTTGTGGAAAAAAAAATATTATTTATTTAAATGATTTACATTGTTAATTTTAAGTATATTGTAATTTTGTATAGTCAAGTGTTATAGTAATACTTTAATATAGTGATACTAGTAAAGTGTTGTTGTTGTCGTATTAATGCTGAGGTTATTATACATGAGTTTAACAATTGATGTTTTGTAATTGAGTACTTGATAAAGCTATGAAAGTAGCGAAACGATAGTATCCAAAAATTGAGATTCATATAATGTTTTTATTTAACATTGATAGATATTTTTAATTTTTAATTAAAAACATTATATGAATCTCAGTTTTTGGATACTAACGTTTCGCTACTTTCGTAGCTTCATCAAGTACTCAATTAGTTAATGAATAATTATTTACGTCATATGACTCAATTTCTTTATTATTACGCGTTTCGTCAGTTTTTAGATGTCATCGTCAGGTAATATTTTATTGTGTCAATTGTAACTTCCTTGTAACTTCATTGTATTGGTCCATAACAAAATCCTACAAAATAGGAGTACTATAGTTTAAATCTTATGAAAATATTTCAACATTATTTTAAAATTCTTTAACTTAACCACATAATAGAATTTGACAAATATAATTGGTTTACAACATCCTGCACTTGTTCTGTCAAAATTAATAACATTTTTCGTTTACTTTTCATCATTTTAACGACATTGCAGTTCCCGGTTGCGGTAACAAAAAATATTCCTTTTAATCTCCATTTGGATGACTTTAGAGTTCAGACCCCGAAAAAAATGTCATAATAGATGGGAATGCATGTTTTTGTCTAAATACTGAAACTAGTTGTTTCATATATTTTGTGTCGTTTTATTCTTCGTCTCTATAAAACAAATGCAACTATCGAAAATGTAAATAAAATTATTGTACAATGTACATGAATGTTTTAGAACTGCGGAATTTATGAAGTTTTGTCATAAATATTAACTTTCCTGAAAAAAAAGAAGAAACAACACCGCAGTCTCACCCCTCTTCTTTTGCAGTCACTGCTGCCCCCTATAGAGTTCCAATGCCAGATTACTTAAGCTACTTTCACATTTGTAGTAAAAGTAATGTTTTTCTAATTTTTAGATATATTCTTATAAATATATAACTGAATTGTATTCTTACTTTCATATAGGTATCACTGTAGCAAAATGCAAAACTAACCTAAGATTAAGAAGAAACTTACTAGTTTGAAAAATGTTGAAAAATTGAAAAATTTTACTTCAAACAGCACCAAGAACTATTTAAAAACTAATGAAATTTGTTTCTTTTGCGATATCGTCTTTGTGTTGAAAAAGGAGCCATCAATACAATAAAAGGCAAACTTTCAATGTAATGTACGTATGTCGGCCAAGACAGAGAACAAAGATTGTAAGCATTTGAGAGAAATACAATCATTATTTCGAACTAACTGATTGTTGTTATGGTTTTAACCGTAATTTTATTTCATTCAATAGTAAATTTTTACCATTTTTCAGTGTTGGGCTGTGAATATTTCACGGGAGATTACTAGTTATGGATATATGAGTGTAAAAAAAATCATTTACTTAAGTTTCGTAATTTTTCGATTTTTTTCATACGCCTAATTGGTCTAATTTAAAGTTCACAACACTACTTCTTTGATTATCTGTTTGCTTTTAACAAGCAACCTAATGAAAGTCCAGCAAAAAGTCAAATGTATAACCATTGCTTATTCAAATAACACAAAATTATGAGGACTATGAGGTACATACTTCACAAATGTATAGTATTAAGAAGATGAGATATCATTACATTAAGTAACCTCAAAATCGATTCGTGCGTTTCAATTTAGTGATCCAAAACAGTAACGTTGATTCTTGAAATATATAATTTTAAGCTCCAGTAAAGAATTAAACCCAAACAATGAAAAGAAAATAGAGAAAGTTCTTCTATGGCTTGATATAGTCTGTATGATGTATTGAATTTGAATATTATTCTTCTTGAATTATACAATTTAATTGCAGGAATTCGGAATCTTATTGAGCCTCACATGTCTCACGTAACACAATCGTAAAGCACAGAGAAAAGAAAATTCGTGCTTGTCCATTAGAATAGCAGATTATGATATGATACAAAGCCATTAAAGCCATGCCCATCAAATTCATCCGATTCCGCGCCTATCTTTTTTTAAATGTTTTGTATAGATAATTGCTCTATCAAAAGGAACAGGTACAAAACCATCTATTATTATCGGTAGTTAGTCTCGAAAAAAGAACGAAAACGAACATTTAAAATCGCCGAGCATAAAGAGTGGAATTAAACGGCAAAACAGGCCCTGTCTCATTAACGTCCAACGATAAACCGCGCATGAAAACGACCATCTATTTAAACATCTTTTGTCAATGTCAATTTTTTGATGTCCTCAAAGCACATTAAAGGCCATACAAGTGAATCTTGAAACACGAGAAAATTTCGTTCGGCCAGATTACGTGTCTACCTTTTGTGGCTGTGTCTACTTATCCTGCAATGAAATGTGACGAAAGAATTATATTTCCCACAGCTATAACAATCAACTCATAACGACTTACGGGAATAAGTAGTCAAAAGAATGTCGTTGTCATCATCAACAGCACCATCGTCTTTATCGTTTTTTATATTGTTCATTAACCGTAAAAATTCGATTATAACATCGCCTTTGGGGATGAATCAAATGAAAATATTTAAATCTTTGTCAAACGCTTCGGAGGCATATAACTTGAATGATGTGTAATTAAATTTTCATTTTTTACATTAAAATTTTAAACGATTTGAATTGAGTTACCTAGGCGGACATTTTCATTCTTAGACATCTTTAAGGGATGATGGATGTGTCATTATTTTTTTTTGACAAAAATCTGGTTAATATAAAAGACTATAAATACAAGTTTACTAAAACCCACAGTATTATAGCTGCCTTCAATTACTTTCAAGAATAGACTTATTCCTACACTCACAACCTATTTTCTTTGAAAACGAAGCAAAAACTCGCATATTGGTATTCTTCATTTTCGATTTATTTTTATTTTTTCTACAAGAATCCGTTACTAAATCGTGGCGCAAGAGATATTAGGAACATCCCCAAAAATAATTCAGAAAATATATTTTTTTTCCTACTTTAAGTTGGAAATGTAACTTTCCGCCATTTTTTTAATCAAAATTAGTTATGTATTTCTATCCCTTGTTTCCTTAAGTTCTTCTTAAGATTTATAAAAAGTTTTAATGTCTCGACAGCGATAAAAATTTGGTACTTGTTAGAACAACATAGAAATAAACGATGGAAAGCTCTCAATTCTGCCCTCTATTGAAAGAATTGCATATTTGTCTCAGCTTGTTTTTTTTATTTGAATGATATGAAAATTAAAAGAAATTGACTCAAAACAAAAAACTTTAGGAAGACTAAAGTCCACAATTAAAAAACCTAATTAGAAAGTCCTAATACAATGTCCCCTAATCGGCTGTTTCTAATTCTAGTATGCAGTCGTTTATGAAATTACTGATATAATTGCATTCATCATAAGGGGAGATTCTAACGAATTATGAAATAGAATTATGAATTATGAAATCATTGGACCCATACGATGAAAGAAAATTGCCATTTGGGGCTCTTGGAGACTTTGGGGAACAGGAGACATGTTGGGATTTTGGGATTATAATGTTAGGGTTGGTTCAGTTCAAAATATCAAAACATTGTTAGATTCCACCAGAAGGAATATTAAGTCAAAATGTCGTAGGATATTCAACAAGAGTGAAGCTTTACAAATACAAATTTTATTTCAATATTGGTTATGATTAAAAATTAAATGAACCAAATATCAATATAAAACCTTTTTATTAAAACCTTTTTTAATATATTTGCAAATAAATTACAATTGTATCCAAATAAATTTTAAAATTTTAAACAAGAAAAAATAATTTTTGTATCATATTCAATGATCGATATTATCGGATTGTGGCTTAACGGAAAAACGACCCATATATATTTGATCTATGAAACATACGAAAACAGCATTAATGGTGGTACCATAATTAGTTGTAGATTTTGGCAAACTACTGATCACCCTTAAATTGATTTTCCCCCAAAGAAAATTTTTGTAGGGCTCAGGGCTTCACATCTGCAAAATTGATTTTGAGTCATCAGAAACATTTAGTGGAATTTTGTGTGAATTTCCCCAACCAGAACTGCTCTTCCTACTGAATATTGTAGAAGTGTAGTATAAATAAAGAAACAGCACGATCCACATATTCCCCGATAGTCATACTGTATTAAATGCACTAGGTCCAAACTGATCTGGGAGTGTAAGGAAACCTTTATTAACCTGGCCACCGAAAATAAGATCAACTTGGAGTGGGTGCCAGATTTCAAAGATTTTAATGGAAATAAAAGAGCTGAGGCCCTTGCCCGTCAAGTATCCATGACATCATTCACAGGTCCACATCTTATGCTTGGTATCTCAAAATCAACAGTGAAAAACTCCATCAAAGCATGAGCTTATACAAATAACACCATCGGCAAAGCACAGTAAAATTATTATGAGAAAACCATTTCTGAAATTAAATACTGAAAAGCTTGATTTTATAAGGAAACGAGTGACAATAGTAACGGATCTAATAACCGGCCACGGTGGACTGAAGTAATACCTGCATACAACCTGTATATGTGGATAATCCGAACTGTAGATTCTGTAGGTTAGAGAATGAAGCTACGTCTCAGATAGTGAAAATCTAGTACTCTGTACTATTCAGTATTTTTCCTAAATTTTATACAGTATTGTTTTGGATAGTATTTCTACACGATTCGATAACGTTCAAAAATATTACAGATATAAACAAGAGTCTAAATCATAACCGAGGTTGAGAGCCGAGAACTGTTGAGTTCCTACTCTGATCCTTCTCTCTTCGTCGTAAAAATCAAATAAAAATCATTAAAAAAATTATTTGATTATAGTTTTTAGTCCAAAATAAAACCCTATGAAAATAATTTTATTAACTACTAATGGACATGAACGGAGTGAATCCCAAAAAATTACAGTCTCTTTTCTTCAATAAATAGTTGATAAATCTTGCATGTGTCTGAGATATTGGTAACATACGGTATATATAATATATATTTTTACTTATATATATTACACAACATATATATTATAATTAACTTAGTAAAAATTAAAATTGCTCACATCTTTTACAACCAGCAGCAAATTTAAACAAATGCAATTATGTCATGCTACAACGAAGTTATGAGTTTAAGCCAGTTAGTGCTATAAAAAAGCTTAAAGTATAAAGCTTTAGTTTTTGATGCAATCACTACTAAAATCGAAAAATAAAACCAAATCACGTGGCCCTGGTTTAATACGCTTAATAGCAGAAGAGCAATTTTGCTTTGTGACCCAGATAATCGAATCGGTAACTTCAAAGTTGCAATTCTTACACGCTATCTTGTATCTCTTCTCTAACTTGAACCCTAAAGGCCATTAAGAATCTCTGCAATACTTTCTATTTCATTCTACTACTGTATTAATTCACTGCGGCTACAAATCTCTTTGATTTTTTCCATAACATGACAGGTAAGTAACTGTAATGAAATTCAAATTTTTTTCATATATATTTTTTTTCATTTTACTTTAATTTGTTTATGTGGAAATGTTTGCTCATAAACTAATCTAATTTAGAAGTCCAAAGCTTAGAAGATTCGTAAGGGAATTCGTGCAAAAATAATTTGAGATAATTTTGTCTAAAGTTTACATGATTATGTCTCATTAAAATTCATAAAATTTCTGAGAGACTTTTTAGAAGAAAACATAAATGTTTTCAATGTTAGAACTCGTAATTGAGCAGCTGGAGG
Source organism: Sisyra terminalis (assembly GCA_958496175.1). Taxonomy (NCBI): domain Eukaryota; kingdom Metazoa; phylum Arthropoda; class Insecta; order Neuroptera; family Sisyridae; genus Sisyra; species Sisyra terminalis. The sequence continues at coordinate 29,918,556 of OY292278.1, forward strand.
TTTGCAATTTAAAACAAGGTATTTTTTAAGTACATTTTAAAACAGACATCAATCAAAGCTGTCTTATAATGAAGATCATTAGAGAAAAAAAGAAGTGTAATTATAGAAAACTTATTTAACATATAAATAAAATGGATGAACAATGTGAAAATATTTATTAAAGCTTTGGAAAAATCTTTCTATTGTAATAAATAATTATCGCAGGGGTTCCCAAACTTTTTCGGTTACCGGCGCCCTTAATGTATCAGGATATTTTTGCGATGTCATTTGTCAAATCTTAGGACAAAATCCAATGCACAAAAATTCGACTTGGAACTAAATCTTGGGTAGAGGATGCAGCATTTAGGCACTTAGTTTTCCTGTTATTCTCTCTTGCTACATTCTTCCCTGCAGTATATAGCCTACATATTTAAACACTTAGAAAATTTAGGTTAATCCGAGTAACATTTTATAGTATCATAATAACTAGTAAAGAACCCGTTAGGCTCCATCCTAACGGAAAGTATTACGGAAAGATCAACTGATTTAACTTCAACGAAATGCAATTTTGATGGAGAATAGTGAGTGAGCGAGATCTGTTGAGCTTAGTAGTTCAAATACAACGCAACTTGTAATATGCATGGAATATATGCGGATGAAGTGAGAGAAACTATTTCTCTGGGCCAACAAAAACGTCTTATCGATCAGCAATCTTAATATATAAGATCATATAAAATTTTGTATAGGAATGATTTCGGTGCCTCAAAAGAATAGTGGCAGAGGTCTAGGACGCCGCGGCGCACAATTAAGGAAAGATTTGAATATCGTATTATTAGTTTGAAAAAAGGTTCCTTTGGTATTCATATATTTTATTTTAATTTTTTTTTGATTGGATCATTTTTGCTAATGTGTTTTATTTCTTAGTATCCTATAGGTTTTAAAAACGTGGTTGAACTTTAAACCAAATTTTCATTAAAAAAAACTATAATAATGATAGTCTTAATTTTTGAATTTGAAATTAGGGTTAGAACCATAGAAGTACAGTTCTCTCGGTTTTCTTAATGTTCGACGAGAAAATGTACGACAAAATAAAGACGCAACAGTAATAGATATAGTTTACTGGTGGCCGAGGTAGGTAAAGTACCGAAAATACACCAACATTATTTGATGTATGGATTAAGCTTGAATATCAATAAAACAAGATTAATGATATATACCAAGAAGCCAGGCTACTAAATAGATGCCAAGCATATACTAAACAACCAAGCTATCTACAAGTGCCCAAAATCAAACACCTAAAAGTGATCCTGACTAGTAATGGGGACTCCAAGGCAACCATTTCTAAGACCGAAATGGCAATAAAACACTTTTCTAACCATGAGGAAATTTTGAACGATTATATAAAGTAACAATTGGTAAAATGCTTTATATTTCCCTTTACACTGAATGGTAAGGAAGCTACTATTCTACATTAGACCATTCTGAACAAAATCTAAGCCATCGAGATGTGGATATACCACAGAGTTCTTAAAATATCATACTTGGACAGAATTACAAACAAAAAATACTTTAGTGGCTTGTTAAGATTCCGGAGCTCGTCCAAGAAGTAATAATAAAGAACTACAATATCTAGGACAAATAAAAGGAGGAAATAGATACCAAATACTCCAGAACATCTTGCAGAAAATAGTTGGAAAACAAAGAAGAAGAATTTCCTTCCAATCCTCAGAGATTGGTATGGTTGTATTTCAGTGCAACTTTTCAAAGCTGTCGTCCACAAGGTCCATTACTATGATATTCGTCAACCTCAGAAAGAAGTCATGGCAATCGCAACAAAAACTAAAAAAGCTAAAATATCTGAGACACATTATGAGAGGATAGAGATGCCAAATGCTTCAAAACATTAACCAAGAGATAATAATTGAAAAACGGAGTAAAGGAAGAAGAAGAACGTTCTGGCTTCGAAACCTCAAAGACTTATTTGGTTGCGAGCATTACTATGATGGTTGCTAGCATTAGAAATGAGACGGCACTGTAAGAAGAAAAAGAAATCAACTTCTGGTTAGTTTCGAAAATACATTTTTTTCAATCCTTCTCCTGCTGTTTTACTGTTATACTCAACAATTGCTAAATATATAAATTAGTAGTTTCTCCAATAAATATTTACAGTCATTATAAGTCAGTTTATTAAAAAGCTTACATAAAATATTGATGATATTTACAACATTTTAAATATGTGTACCCTAAAATTTATGTCTTTCCAAATACATATTAATACACATAAACTTTTAAGTCGCGTGTTTTTCGACAACGAAATACAAAAACGAAAAAAATAAGTTCCGAAAATCCGAGGCTATAAATCTAAAGGGTTGGTTTAAAATAGACATAACACAAACACACCTATCCAAATCAGAATTTATAGACATTTGAAAATACTTGAAAATAGAATTATTACGTATTTGTTCGACAGGGGAAAAGGACGGTGACTTTTTTCGGAAGAATTGAAATTTATAAATGTTTGTATCTTGAAAACGAGAGTTTGAAATTGTGCTATAGTGAACTTAGGGTGTATTTTTTCCTTTCGCTTTTTTCCAGTCTGCAATGCACAAAAGGGTTGCGAGGAAAATAATGTTAAGCTTTCTAATGAAACACTTGACTAAAGTCAAAAAAATTAAGAAAATTGAATGGAATAATTGTATTTAAATACTCTTGAGAACGTAAAATTCAATGACCTCCCACAGAGTCGATAGAAGTTTTTTAAATTTATAAAAATAAAGAAGAAAAAATCTTAGTATCTTCTTACATTTTTTTGAAGAGCTGAAAACATATCTCTCTCCCCCATTATTTTTTCTTTGTTTTAGGTGTGAATTTCTTACAACGTCAAAGCATCAACCACTAAAGTTAAACTGTAAAAAACAAACAATGTTTATTCTTAAAAAGAATAACAAAACTTTAAACCAATTGTGTTTTTAAACCTATGTAGAATCTCTAAATCACGGCTTTTCTTTTACTTTAAGGAAATGAAATATTGTATTTAATTAATTGAAGTTTTGTTTTAAAATTATGGGAACACGGGGCGGAATGGGAATAAATAAGAGGAATGTTTAAGATCCTAGAAATTATTATTCTAAAAAAATGCATTTAAATGTGAACTCGAAATAAAATTGTCGCTGTAGATTTCAAAATATATCATTGTGAATTCAACTAATCCTAAAATAACGTGTAAAAAGTTTTTATATTTTTGACTAATCTTGTAAGTATAAAATTGGAATTGTAAGTTAATTATCTTACATTGGTCCATACCTTCAAATTCTTTCTGTCCTCTACTCCATATCATTTGACCAATATGTAATTTGCTTAATGTATGATTGATGATTGTAATAATTGATGCATCAAAAAAAAAATCAATAAAATACGCCAAGTAGATAGCCACTGCTATGTCATTGATGGGGAAGTTCATTAACTGAGCTATGAATAGTTATGGTAGTAAATAACATGAAAATTTTGAAAGATGTTCTCTTGCTATATTCAAATCTGGTGGCAATATTGTACACGTTAAAATTTTGTTTGAAAAGAAACTATTTTTTTTTTCCTAATCTTGAAACTGACCCTTTTATTTCCCGAGGTTCTTTTATATGAGAATTGTAAATAAAACACTGTTAATTCATCACATTACTGCTCGTATTTTCACTATTTTACCACATTTAATGAAGTTAATGTGTAGCTTTAAGAGTTTTTTATGCGTTGGATTTGTTTCTCATTCTAGTTGAAACTCTATGTAAACTTATGGGCAATTCTTTGGTTGCACACAATACGTAGCCATGTTTTTTAAGCCACACTTACAGCCCAGTTTTACAGGGTAGTTATTTATAAAAATCTGTCAAAAAAGTTTTCAATACATCATTTCTTTTTAAAAATTGGGTCATTTTATAAAACTAAACATTAAAACCAAAGTATAATGAGTCGGACTCTGTTGTGGGTTTCTAATGATGATAAATTTAATATAGCTGACAGTTATTGCAATTGATTCTAGTTTTGCTTGAATTATATTATTAGAATCAGAATTAAGGAAAGCTACATCGACAATTTCAGATTTTATTTAATTTCTAAGTTTCAATAGTAGGAATTTTCAAATTGTAAAGAAAAGGAAATGAGTTTGTTTAGGGAATACTTTTAGTGGTGATCAATATCTAATTTTCTGCCTTCAATTTTTCTTTGTTTATTTTGAGTACTCGTAAACGTGCTAAATCCTGTAGAGTTTCAGATTGTTGGTAAATTGCATTACATTATCTTTCGGATGAATCCAGACTTTTTCAAATTATTACTTATTTTGTCTTAAATTTCCATTTTAATTAATCTCTTCATCTTATACTTGCATATATTTTGTATAACTAGTTTCACTCAATTATAAAGTTATTAATTATCAATATGAACCATAAAGCTTCCCGAGCTTACTTACCAGATTATGTTCTTCATTAAACTTTTCACTAACAAAAACAGACTCATGACAAATTTTCAATTTTATGACAGAATTTTCATTAACACAATTTTCTTTGAAACTGCATTTTTTTTAAAAAAAATAATGACAAGCAATTATAGATAAGAGATTTTTTATAATTTCTGCAATTATGCACCAATGTGACCGGTTTTCTGGGCAAATGATAATTTCTGAGATATAATCGATAAAATGACAAGACTTTATTTAATCGATTTAAGTTTCGTTAAACTGAAGTTTGCATTGATTAATTTGTAATGCGATTTTATGACAAAGATTAAGAAAATGTCGCATGCAGTGTACTGGTGAGATCCGCTGAGCTTGAATAATTAAAGTAATCGAAGGCTTTCGTTAAACTCATTAAAATGTGTGCTTATTAAGTTTACTGTATGATAAAATGATAATTTATCGCTGATTTAATATCGATGATAACGGAAATTATGGGTCTTATGAATTTTTCACTTGACTTGTTGAATAAACAAAACATCTTTGATGATTTTTCTCGTTTAATCTTGAGAGCAATTTTTTCTTTTGATCCGAACATTTATCCATACCAAATTTTTCTGATTTTATATGATAAATTGCATTTTTGGTTATTTTATTTTTACTTTAGGCATTTACTCGTAGATTATAATAAAGATTTCGTCCCATAAAAGTAAATTGGTATGATTGAAACCGGATTTTTTTTTAAAAATTAAGCTTTTATTATTTCTGCATGGAAATACTTATCTTATGCAAAATAATTCCTTTTTTTAACTAAAGTACATTTTTGCCATTTTTCTAACATTTTGTGGAAACCATGCCTAGAAAATTATTCATTTTTTTAGCAAAACCCGTCATCGAGTCATTTTTGTAGGTCTTTTTTCTAAGTCTAAAGAATGCTAAAATTTTTCTAAACTTTTTTTTAAACTAGTTTTTTTGTGTAACCAGGGGAATTACTATGCAGCGTGACCACTTTGTATTGACTATTTTGATATGGTGGCCGTTTTACGCAATACAATCTGGTTCAAATTTCCTATCGCAAGTTGTAGCGTTTAATTACCATTCTCATTCAGCAATTCTTCCAATTCAATGTCTTCGTACATTTTTGGTGATCTTCTACATTCTTTGTTTTCCGTGTCGATATCACCGTTTTATTTTTTTAAAAATCCCTTAAAATATTAAGGTTTCCTAAGAGGATGCTTAACGTAAGCTTCGACAAGCATTCGAAACGATTTCAATGCTTATTACCTGAGACCGCACATCTAGTCCAGGTTAGGGAAATTTGGCAGATATCACCAAACTCATGAAGGCTTAGTGTTTCCTGTCCATAGGAGTGAGAGGACAGAAGAGAGGTACTACAGTTTGATGCCTGATGAAAGGGAAATTCGCACTGAAACATTGTACTAAAGACTATTTTTTTTTGTCAATATTTCCCGCTACTCCATTTATATGATGATACGGTGCTAATATCTTATTAAGTAGAGCTTAACATACCGCTTAAAAACAAGTTGGAAAATATAAAAAAAGTGTGATTAATTTGAAAAAATATCTTTTTAAATGCAAACATATCTTAGAGATATAAAATTTAAAAAAAAGCAAACCTTCAACCTTGTCATTTAATTAAAAAAATAACTTCGTTCTTTTCGTAATATATTCTAAGTTTTCCAATTTATTGCCTAAGACTTTATATGTTGAAAAAGCATTATTTAATTAAATTATTGTCTAAAAATAGCTGTAAGAATTTCTTGAATTTTTCCGTTCAGATATGTGAAGATAAAATTTCCGTCTCTGTTTTCTAGTGTTTTTCAATTTCCTAATTGAACTTAGGTGTTATATTTAGGCTTCCAGAAGAGGCTCCAACAGGAGCGCGTCTCTTGAAGCGTTTAAACATAAATTAATATCCAATTTGTTTTTTCCCATTCGACTCGTATTTAAAAACCCATTTATATTCTGTCCAAATACATCTAAATAAATGACACAAGTTTAATAACAAGTCGCAATAAAACCGTCTAGTTCTAATTTTTGATTTGAATTATATAATTACGGATGTAAGTAATTGTGGTGCTGTTTGTCAATAAATTAGGCTTGTTTCGACAAATTAGTCTCTCAGTCTCGGCTTTTTTGGCAATTAAGCACACTTTTATCAATACGTTTCCGTCGGCAACATTTTTACACTTTCCTTTTAAACGTTAGATTGTATGTTAATTTTTTGTGCAATCTAAATATAATAATTAATAATAATTCTTTTAAGTAATTGCAACGTTTACTTTTATCGCGAGTAAGTTCTAATTGGTCGTAATTAGACTAACCTTTCTCTTGTATAAAACTGGTGTTTAGTTTTTTTAGAAATTGAATTTCTTGTTTCTATTTCAATCATATTGAAAACACAAACTTTTTTATTTATTTATTTTTAGTAGGATAGTGGACATGAAAGGATGTAGATCCATGCACTAATTATTAATTTAGCGACACGTTTCGGTCTTTTATTAGACCTTCACCAGGCTTCTAAAATCATACAAACACATGTATTACAGAATCCTTCAAAACATTACTAGTTGTTAAATTGCCTTAATATGAAGTACACAATATACATCACAATAACATTGAAATTTTGTTTTCCTTTATCGCACACATACATTACAAAGTTTTAAATTATTTTTTTTTTATATATTAAAATTTATTTACATTAAAATTTATTTACATTAAAATTATTTATAAAATTAGTTAAGATCGTGGTAATTAAAACATTTTTAAAAACAGGCAACGATACTAATCATAGCTTGTACACTTATAAACTAAATTTGACGTAAACATCAAACGCCCAAAATTGTCACTGGTAAAATTTCGTATCGATCATTTAATATCTATATACCAGGTCAGGACTAATTTTTTTTTCTTCCGATACAACTACTACTTAATAGTTGATTTAAAATTATTTAAAATAGCATTATATAATATACTTAAATTGCTCGTGTCAGTCCTCTTGTTTACCGTTAATTACCACGATCTTAACTAATTTTCTAAATAATTTTAATTTAAATAAATTTTAATCTATAAAAACAAAATAATTTAAAAATTTGTAATGTATGTGTGCCATAAAAGAAAAAAAAACAATTTTATTCCTTCCTTTTGCCTACACCAGAGAAGAGAGACTTCCATATGTAGGTCTCCCTTTCTACACTTCCAACACAGGTACTCTTACATTTCGCTTAGTTCACTCCGAATTTGTACCCACGTAGACGGCGCTTGTAGTTACTGTTAGTGCGGCTTGTTGTTTAATATACAGAGCGTTATTAATTTGTACAGATATATGGTGCCCACATATTTTTATTTTTCTATAATTTATTTTTGTTTTAATGCCATATCAGGCCCTCTTGACGTTGGTAACTATACTGGCGAGTTGTTCGCGGTTTTTGGCTAATTTACATAATTGTTCGGCACTGTTTATACCAGTCCCTTTAGCTATGATATCTACTTTCTTCCAATTCCTCGCAACCCTCGTTTTACCATTGATTATGAACTGGAAGATTTTGTATCGGTCTCCTCTAAGAATATGATGTACGTTTGATATCTTCCTGATCTTAATAGTAGTAAATAATTCCCAAACTAGCAAATAAAAAGTAAATGTTATCACAGTTTTCAAGAATTCATTTATGTATATATTATGCAACTTATATTTTATGTGAATAATGTCACCACCAAAAATTAAATTTTTAAAAATTTAGTTCGATTCCTATAAATTTATGTCTGTTTCTTACATATACATATATTATTCGATCTTTATGCGGAAATCGATTGAAAATATGCTTATTCGATTAAAACAAAATTATGAGAATAATCCGAATTGAAATTGAATAATATAGGAATAAACTTAAGTAAAAGGCCTTAATAATTTGATAATACCTTTCTATTATTATTTTTTTCATTCAAAATTGTAATTTATGTGGTGAAATGGACAAATAAGGAAGGTGTGAAACTATTTATTTTTAATTTATTGTAAGGCACCGCTTTCAAAATTGCCATTAATATTAAGAACTTAAAGAAACAATTTCGGTTAATTGGATAAGGGAAAAGGCTGAAATTTGAGTTTTATATAAGAGCCTCACTGTTCCTATACAGTTTCCATACAATTCCAAGAATATAACAATTCATTATAATAATCTATATCTATTTAAAATGATATATTGTGATTTTATTTGAAGAAAACAAAGTGATGCAAATGGAATTGATGTCCGTGAAAAAGTCATTAATTCCGAACAATAAAAAGGGTCAAGCGTGCCGTTTCAAAGGTTTCAAGTTGCTCAAACTGAAGAAAAGGTATTCAAAAGGGCATCGCCTTTTTATTTTATTTTTTTTGAAACGTCACTGTACAATTTTTGGATAATAGGGTGGTATTTACTCTTTTGGTTTCTTTTTGTTGGAACGTTTTTTTTACGTTGAAAAAATGCATATAGACAATGTTGAAAACCTTTTTTTATGTGAATGAAACTAATACAAGTCTTTCTCGAAAACTGAATAGTCAGATATTTATGTTTTTCTATAAATACATTCTCGGGATATCCGGGCATTTTTTTCCTAAAACTACTTTTTATTCCTCATAGAATAAGAAAAAGAGAAAGAAACCGGGAATATAAATTTTATTATGCTGTAAGTCTGTAAGTATGAATGGTTAAGAAAAATCTTCTATGCTTTTTGAGGATTTATGAAGACTTTTTGTACAATTCACAGTTGAATTTAATATGTTTTTTACTAGCAAACGCGGCTTTAGTTGAATAGAATTTTTATCATCATAATACAAAGTAAATATAACTCTCATTGTTTTTCCATTTTTCAACAAAATATTCGTTTTTGTTCATCGTAAAGCGCTTTCGATAAATATTAAATCCACAATGTAGAATCGCAATTACATAAAATATCTGATTATTATATTACAAGGATGTTACTTAAACTTAATAATACCTATCTCCTGTAATGTATAATTTTCTTTTTTTTTCTTAACTTCATTGATATTACAGGAATTAAATTATCTCATACACAGTTAAATTTGTGTTCTGAATTATTAACCCCCTTAACTCCCTTTTAGGGAGGTCAATCTAGCACTCCAAATCGAATTCAAAGGATAAATCAAATTGAGATACGAATTTTTGAATTTTGTTTTAAAAGCTTTGAAAAATACTACTTTTTATTACATACAAACGGATTGTCGCATTTGTATAGTCTTAAAATTGTATATTTTACATTATAGTATATAATTTTAAGGCTACAGATGAAATCTTCTTTTTCCAGTGCACAATGAATCAAATTTTGTTACTTGACAAATTTTGGAGCCGCTTTTTACGGATATAAGGTTTATTAAGTTCCTCTACGCACTTGTAAGTCTAGAAATTTCATCCCCTTGAGTTTTCTTTAAAATGAGATATACTCACGTTTTAGAGGTTATTGGGATTGCCAATGACAAATAGTTCATTAAGTTTTCCGACGTACCCCTGGGTATGAATATCATATCCTAGAATCTCTTTGGTTTTGATCTACACGATTACTTATTTTATTTTTGTTACCGAAACAGAATAAAATGTTTTGTTTTCCTATGATAAATGTACTTAAATGCAAAGAAAAAGGTTGTTTACATCGTTAAAATATTATAATACTATTATAACAACAAAATTATAGTAACAACTACTTACAATCTAATATAGACACAACCTCAATTCCTTAGAAAAAAATTGGTACCAATTTTCAGTGTATAAAAATGTTTTCCATGTCGAAAAACAGTAAAAAATGCCAAAAATTATGTAAATTATTACTGTTTCTATGGTAACCACTCAATGATATGTTTATAACTTGGTTTCAATATGCGTACTGATATGTATTGTGACGTCACAGAAAACCTATAGGCGCACTCATTGTTTTTGGGCTATCTTTTGCTCATTGAAATTATTTTTTTTATATCAAAACAATATAAAAAACGAACGAACGCTATACTAAAAAAAATGCTAAAGAAGGATTTTTTTACGAAATATTTAGGAATAATACTTTCAGAGATATAAATTATTATATTCGGAATATTTGTTTTTAGTAATCTTGAATTAGAAACAAAGAAACAATGAAAACGAACGGAAAAAAAAAACATAAAAAAAGAACTTTTGGTTTTGAAAATCTTAGAGCCGATATTTTCACATCTAAATAGTGGCGATTATCTTCCAGACAAAATTGTATTCGAAGGATAGAAAAAACTTTCGTTTTTTCACCTAAGATTAGTGGTATGTGTAGTTTTTCTGTTAAATAAATCCTATATCTTTATCCAACCCTTATTCCTATTTTTAGTTAAAAATACGCATATTATATTTACCCTGCGGATAAATATTTTTCTGAAACACAAATATCACTACTCAAATGAAAATATTTCAACATTTTGAATCAATAATATTTTTCATTATACTTTATAAATTATTATGGAAATATTATGTTTTTATAATATTATCCAAATATTTTTGTATAAAGTTTGAATATTTTGCTTCGAAATAATGTATTTTGAGATTTTAAAGTTAAAAAAATAATAAATTTGTGACTATTTTAACTTTTAAATGTTGTATACTTATTGAAAAAGGAATGAAATTCAATTATTTTTAATGGAAGATTAATTCTATTACAATCAAAATATTTTGTTCCTATAAAATAATGATTTTAAATATATCCGTTTTTAATAATTTGGTTACTTATTTGATCATTAAGCTTAGCCTTCTGGTAGAAATTCTTTCTTAGGTACATATATATGTAGGAACGTTGGATATGTAAGATTAGGTAGGATACGTAATGTAAGTACAATTGTTTTTCTGATTTAGATAAAAATATTTTTTTTTATTTGTTTCTTTTTAAAACGAGGAGAAGGATTATAATTATATAAATGGGAAATTGAGATATCAGTTTTATATGCTTAATAGACCCTCACATTTTCAACTTAGCAGTGATTGATGACGTTGATAATTTTCAAATTTTAGCCACAGAAGGTAAACCAATTTTAAAATAACAAAAAAATCATCTAACATTAATTTTCGGAAGAGACTACCTTACCTTTTCAACGCTTACCCAGCTTCAAAAACCTATTTCAGTCTAACTTATGTAAGCACCTTTGTAAAAAAAATTGCAAATTTTATCAATGTAACCGATCTTCACATCACTTAACCTAATGAATCACTATTTTTTACATAGGAATTGTAGCGTTCGTACTAAAACGACATCAAATATCCGTAATCTCACATAGTGGGGCATTGTAACATCCATTCATCCATCCAATCGCAGCGGTAACCAGAAAACATATGGGACACCATTTTCGGTATTATCATAAAAGCCCTTTGATGTTTCAACTGATTAACGATCTAATAATTTTAAAAGGGTCATACATAAAATAAACGTTAAAAATAGTCATTTATAAGTCCCATATGAAAAAAAGCCGCTTAAAAGTGAGAATGGCTCATACTTTAAATGTAGACTAGACGTGTGGTTTTAATATACCTAAACCAATTCCGGTTTTTCGAGCGAAATACCTCTGAAAGAGAATTTATTTCACAGATTTTTTCAAAAAATAAATACAGAAAATTACATGCAATCATTTTGTCTAACAATTATTAATGTGCATGTATAATTATCATTAATTTTTCATTCGTAGAGTTGCACTAAAAATTATTTACTTGGGAAGTTACATATGGCAATAATTTTGCTTCGGTCTAATGCATTAAAACAAATAAGCTCACTTATGAATGTTCAGATTAATTAGCCTATTCAATGATAACGTCATCACCTAAAGAAGAATAAACGGTACTGAACTGTATCTTCATTATTTTTATTCGCAATGGTATTTAACTGCACATACATAAGTGCTTACAAGTATGATTCCAAAGGTAATTATTTATTGATTTATGAATCGTTCAATGTTGCGTTTTAAAATTGAAAAAAAAGGTTCGACATAGGAAATTGCATGTGTAACTTTGTTGTAAGACTTGAAGAATGAAAATCTTTAAGATCTTTGAAATATTTTTTGAAGTTATAGATTCATTATTTCGTATATATACAGACTATGGAGTTAGATTATCGTTATGATGAAACTTGTTAGCATTTAATTGGATGTTTCTCGTAAAATATAATAAGTTTTATTTAAGACGGAAAATATACTTAAGTTTTATAGTCATTAAAATGAAATTGATATACGGATTTTAACTTTATTTATTGAGTATTATCGGAACACATTATACTAAGAAGATATATTTCATTTGTAAGTTATTAATTATTTTGTGGGAATAGTACTAGAGAGCTTCTTAACTCAAAAATAACAGCTTTGGGAAAAACAAAATCTTATTAGTAATTCATGGTTTTAATTATATTTCGCAGTAAATGAATTCTCCAAGGAATAGTTACGAGTCACTATGGTCAACTTTATATTCATCGATATTAATATAGGTCGAAAAAAAGAAGTTACAGTAAAAAAACAATTGGAAGGTAGACTATGTTTGGTGACACTGCCACTAGGGTTGAGGGCAGACTACCACAGAGATACAATATGATATTTTACCCCCATAAAAGCTTAGCAAAGTTCAAATTTTAATATCGTTTTTATTTTACAAAAACTAAAGAGTTTAATAAAGATATTTTGTAGACTATCATTGATTCAAAAAAATTAAAGAATTGTAAAACATACCTTTTTCCTAAGAAGTTATTATTATTCCTAAGAAGTTTATTACGATATTTCTACGTGTTGCAAGGTACCTCTTCTGCTTTAAATAAGTTGATTATACTGGGGACCAGTCATTTCACAAGATAAGTTAAAGTCAATTTTTTATAAGTTTAGTAATCTGAATACGAAAAAAAGATTTGTGGAATTGACTTTATTTTTTGAGATACAGATCCTATTAATTTAATACCTTTTTTAACTTAATAAAGATCTCAATATTAAATACGAAGACATTATAATTATATATTTCAAGAGCGAGTACGTGTATAACATAAACATATTAATTAGGAACTTATGCCATTAACGCAAATAATGAGAAAAAAATTAATCTAACTTTTCTATTAGATTTTGTTTCAGGACAATTCCTCATTTAAATCCAGTTATACTCTGTCATTTTATTACTGTCCCATTGATCTGATCTCGGTATACCTTATATCGACCATCGACGGTATCATTCTTCCATTGTTGTATTGTCCTGTTAGAACCGTTCTCCTTGCCCCTCCCTGTAATCACCTTGGTTGATTTACCCAAATAAGATACTTTGGGCAAGTATCTAGCTACTACATAAATTAATTTTTTAAAATGTATTTAAAGTTGCTTTGGGTATCTAGTTACTCTTAAAAAAAGAACTCACATCTTAAGTTACGTTTTTAGATACTTAAAAATATATTTTTAGTACTTTGTATATTATGCATGTACTTAATTTTTTAACATATTGGTTAAAGTGCCTAGGTAATCAGATAATATATATCTTATCTTTATCAATATAGGAAAAAGGAATTTATACGAGTATTTGTTTAATTTACTATAATCACAACAAAACATCATTAACTTCAAAAATCATCGAAGATTAATATAAATGGTAAAAATTAAATCGTAAAGAACCAAAAAAAAAATATATATTTTGTAAATCTTTTAAAATAAAACATTAAATATTTAACTTAATGATGGCCGCTCTAAAATGGGTAGGTGTTTGGCGTTTGGTTTGAATCTCGTTTCAAGGAAATTTTTAATATTTCTCGATTAATGAATTTTTATTAACCCTTGAGTCACTTAAGACCTTGGTTGTTATAAAACAACGGTAAATAATAATTAAAAAAATAAATATTTTTATATCCAAATGATGCAAAATATGAACTATATAGACGAAAATTCATTATTGCATTTATACTTCTTATAAATAAAGAAAACAATTCAGCTTATTTAATATCGGATTTTTTATTAAATGTTTTTGAATATTCAAATTAGCTACGTTTCGTTATGTATCGTAACTTTATCAGGCTTCTTGAATCACAAAAAACATTTTAGTTTCAATTTAAATTCAATAAAATAAATAAAAATTAAAAAATTACACACTGAACCCATACACATTACATGTAAAGTCAATTAAATAACTTGAATGGTTTTCTTTATTTAATAAAAGCTGAGGTTTGAATTTGATCATCTATACTTCATATAATTCAAAGGCAACAACAATATCCATGTCGTCGTCTCCTAAAAATATTTCCTCATTACATCGATCAGCTTGAGACGCAAATACAAATTGTATTGTTGTACCCACTATGCTTTATTATGTCCAGCTTTTTACTATCGGAGGTAATTTGTAATTTGGTAATTTTTCGCTATTTTCTGTTCGATATTTATGTATTAAAGTGTTCGTATTTTTATACAAATATTAGTTTATTGCGAATTTAACTGAAAAACATTGAAGCAATGCAATAATGATGAAAATTGCATCAACCAAAGAACAGTATGATATTAGTTTCACGAACACTTGATTACATTTTCTTTTTTCTTTTTTTTTGATAAAATTTTAAATGAATTTTATAGCTAAATGAGCAAGACCTACAAAAACAGTATTTTGAAAAGCTCCGAAATTGTTTTTTTCTCTCTATGAAAAAAACATAAATTATTATTTCAGTTTCATTTTTACATAGTACAATTACTATGAAAAGTTGTGTAAAACTTGTTATTAGTTTTAAAACTTTGAAATTCGTAATTTATTTTTATGATTGATTATTTTTCAAGGTTTTTAATCAGAAACTTAACGAAAAAAAGTTTTTTATTACTCAAACTGTTACAATTTAACAATTTATCCTTCATCCAAAAAGTTTTGATGTTTTAAGATTTTAATACTTTCTTAATTAAAAATATACCTATTTGTCGCATCTTGAAGTTATCAATAAATTATGTTTTTTGAATATATAAATGTTCATATAATTGATAATTAATTTCTTATATTACATTGGGATCCAGTTTTACTCATTATAAATTATTATTAACCTAAATGCAGATATTTTCTTACAAAATGTTTTGACTATAAAAAAAAAACATTATAAAAAGCTCGATTATCATAACTTTGTTTACTTCCCTTCTTGCATTTTCTTGATTTATGGTTAAGTGCAATTTTTAGCCTGTGTGATTTTAAAACGCAAATTCATTCATTTAATGGATCTGAATAAATTTTACATTTTCCACGCAAATAAATCTTTACATTTTTCTTCTTTATTTCTTAACATTTTCCTCTTTCATTTTTTTCGCATCAAAATTCCGCGCAAGTGTTACAAATATTTCAAAGTTTCTGCAACTCCTCGAATACACTGGAGAAATATATCTCAGTTGCATGAATCTTCTCGTAATTTTTCTTCCGTGGTTTCCAATCTCTGAATAGAGAGATATGTTCATAGTTTCTATACTAGCAAATACGTGCTCATTCTTTCACCGTTTTCCACAAGAAAGAATCATAAACACTGGAAGAGGAAAAAAAAATTCGAAACTTCCGATTCCCTAGAAATATCCGTGATTTTTTCTCATTATTTCGTCGCTAGAGTGACGGAATTTTGAATTGTAATCGAGGCCATTATCGAATGGAGGAGTGTTGGGTTTCTTCTTCAGGTGGTCGTCGGAAAGGAAGGCTTCCTTTAATTCTGCCTTCCAGCATATATTATATAACTTTTTGTGTATGGGATATCTATTTAAATCTTCTGTCAACCGCATTGTCGTCCTGGTGGTCTTTCAACCAAGTCACATTAACTCTTCCTATAGCTCGTATAATAACGAGAAACGTAGCACCCATTTTGCCCACCCTATACGATATGTAATCGTATAACTTAAAACTTCAGAGAACAGAACTTGTCAGAAATGTCGTCCACAACGCTCGTTTTTATTTTAAAATATTTTAATTCGTTGTTTATTTAAAATAAACTTTTTCAAAACTTTGATATGATTGATGTAGTTAAATATTTTCACACTTCAAAACGTTTTTTATTTTTATCACTTACAGATACTGGAATTTAAAAAAAAACATTTGGATCTAATTATTTGAGTTATAAGTTTATGAGATCAATATTTTTAAGAAAACACCGATTTTTTTCCAAATTGAAATATACTTGAAAAATTACTCGTATGGAGTAAATTTTCGATATTTCTCGATTGCGGATTTTGATTAACCTTAGAGTCGCTTTAGACCTTACTAGTTATAAAATGACGGTAAATAACAAGTAAAAATAGCAAGATCTAATATTTATGAAATAAGCCTAAATTTTTTTTGATATAAAAAATTGCTAACAAAGCTGACGGTAATATTACAAATATTTCATCCAAAAATCACTACAAAAAAATTCACAATTCACAAGTGCTAATTCTTTTGTTGCTAATTCACAAGTGAGTACCGAGCAGTATTTAATATTTAAAAAACGATTAATTTAAATTTTCTTAGTAGAATTTAAACTGCAATTTTTATGATTTTTTCTTTAATTTTGATGATTAACGTAGATGATTCATTAAAAGACTAATTCCCAAACTTTTACATTTTTATAACACTTACATAATTTATTAAAAAAAGCACTAGGAAATGAAATACCAGGAGTTGTTATTAACGAAATATCAGTGAATACTATCAGATATGCAAATGATTCGGTTATTATTACTAGAAACATACAAGATTTGCGCTAAATTGTGCAAAATCTATACCATTTTTTTATATATGGACTAAGCAAGAATGTCAATAAGACAAATCTAATAATATTTACCAAGAAACCAGACAACGAAACAGACACCAAATTGATAATAAGCAATCAAGTTATGGAAAGAGTCCACAAATTTAAATACCTAGAAGCGATACTGACTAGTAATGGGGAATCCAAAGCAGACATTCGGTCTAGGGGTGAAATGGCAAGACCCATTTCTCTAAACATAAAAAAAATCGTCTGCAGTAGATGGCTCAACGACAAGATCAAGTTACGAAGGGTAAAACTCTACATACCCCTATTGTACTGTACTAGTAGCTACCCGTGAAATATTCAGTCAACTTTGACTAATGACAAAATTGGCAATTGAATAAAATTGAAGTAACAGTTGAAAGAAACGACAACAATCAATTAATTTAAATTTGAGTGCCAAATCGTCTAGGAGCTAGATAAGCGCTTCATAAGTGATGAGTTCAATTCTCGTATCGAGCAATTTTTCGATATTTGTCGATTAAGGATTTTTATTAACACTATAGTTGCTAAAGATCGTAGTAGCTATAAGCGAAGGTCATAACAATTAAAAAATTATAGTTGATTTTGACTGACAAATGCATTCTTTGTTCTTTGGGTTTGCCAATATCCTTACGTTAATGTTAATGTAAATGTTTGCCTTTAATTTTATTGATGACTAGTAGCTACTCGTGAAATATTCAAAGCTAATTCTGACGCAACTGACAAATGACAAAAATTGACAACTGAATGGATCCAAAATAACAGTTGAAAGAAATGACAATTGGTTATTTCAAATTTAAGACAGTGATTATTATATTTGGTTTTCACTCACACATATGTGGCTAATTACATTACTTGTTCTCTGTCGTTGCCAACATACATAATATCTACGTTTGTCTGTTAAATAGTAAAGAAAATTTTACTATCAATCTCCAAGTTTTCAAGGGTCACCAAGTCTTCGAGATGTTAACATACCGCACAATTCTTTAAATATCATACCTGAACAGTATTTCAAACAAAAAAGTACTATAGAGGCTTTCTAAGAATTCAAAGTTCTCCCAAGAAGTAAAAATAAGAAATCTACCATATCTGGGACAAAAGACAAACATCTGATGCGAGAAAAGAAATACCAAATGCTCTAGAACAGTTTTTCCTAAACTACGAGTCGCGAGCACCGGTGGAGGAAATATTAAGTGGGCCCTAACGAGCAATTAGTCTCTGTATAAGACATAAATTAAAAAGAAATTGATAAATTTTATATTTCTAATAGAATTACCATTATTAATGCCCTATTTTCTCTAAGACGGCTAAAAGGTGGGTTAGAAATGGATCGCAGCCCAGTCAACTTTGAGAACCACTACTTTAAAACATTATCCTGGGAAAACTAGTTCGAAAGTGGAGTATAGAAAGAAAAAGAATATCTTGGGTTCGAAAACTCAGAGACTTTTTTGGTTGTACTTAGTGCAACTTTTCAAAGCTTCAGCCACCAAAGTCTGAGTTTCCATGGTGATCGCTAATCCCAGAAATGAGACGGCACCCTAAGAAGAAAATTTACCTAATTAACGTAACGCAGAATATTTCTTGCAAAGAAAAATAAGCGAAAAATGTAATTTTTGTCGGTCCCTGTTGCATAACAACTTGTTTTACCAGGCGTAATGAAAATGTGGTATGGCGCGTACCCCCGTCAAATACATGTTGTATCCTTCTGTATCCTTGAGGGTATACGTAACTTATTTTGGGAAACACTGATGTAGAATGATGAAGTCATTCACAATAATCGTCAAGCTTATGAAAACCAATTGTTTATTAGTGCATACTTTTCGGTATTCTTACTTTAATTGTATCATTTAGTTGATATCAAATTCAAATTTCGATTAAAGTTGAATTAATAAGTTTAAATTTCTTTCCTTAAACTGCAAATAATGAAAACGTTTAGACAATAATGGAGAATAGTAATTTTTGTTCAAAATTTAAAAAAAATAAATAAAAAAATATTTTTTATAAAGTTATGCAAATTTATTATAATTTTGATTAAATAATGCAGCTACTCTTTATTCAAAATTTCACTGAATCATGAAGCATACCAAATATGCATTCTCTATTAACAAAACTATTTAATGTACTAATTATACAAATTATTCAATTTTCTGTCTATAAAATTGTTTTTGTAGTTCCAATTCAGTAGATAATGATATATTGATTAGTTGGTACCTTTTTTTGCAAACTTTCAGTCCCTCATTGTCAAAATAAAAGGTAAATTAAAAAAATAGAAAAATAAAACCAAACGATTGCTTCTCTTAAAAAAAAAATATAGTACAAACAACGTTTCAACCTTTTTCCATAGTTTTTTTATTGGGGAAATAAAAGTATCTTGAGTTAATTAAAACAACTGCTTTCAATTTTAATCTGGTCAATAAACTTACTTTTTTATTATCGCAATCCTTTGCCGTACGAATTTCAATTCTTTTCTTTCAATCTAAGGTGTTAACAAAAGGTGAAGCGAATTTCCGAAAATTAAGTTAAGATTTTACCAAACTGGATTTTGTAGCATTCAACCAATACGTTTCTTCCTATTCCATCATTCAAATTGTACATAAAATGTATTGTATGAAATGTCTTATACGGTTGTAAATAATTAATAGATTTTTTTGTTTTCCTGAAACTGTGCTCAATGAAAAAGAAAATTAGTTTGTACTGCTTAATGTTTCATTACTTTAAAAAAAATGTTTTGATAAGTAATCAAAATATTTATATTCTCAAAAAGGATATCTTACGTTTTGATTAGACAAATAAATTGGGCTAATGATAGATTTTTTTTTTTTGAAAGACATATTTAAAATATTATTTAAGACAGCAAAAAAAAGTATTGTGAAATTTTGAGCCCTTAATATTGATGATAGACGTCTATCATCATTTTTTCAAAGCTTTTGAACTCTCCCATTGAAAGAATCAAAGAGCTCATATTCTTGAAAGAAATTAAATGCTTTGCAAAAAATTTCTGATTAAAAATTTCGTTAGGTATACCGTTTCATTACCATCAAGTTTTGAACATTAATTGATTAACTTTGGAATTTTGTAACTAATGAATAAATTGTTATTCAAAGCAAAATTTTTATATACTCTTGAAGGAAATTAAATGTCCTACAAAAAAGGTCTCCTAGCATTTTTTGATAAATTACTTCAATCAAAGTTATTCAAGGTCAAATTTGAATAATTGGCCTAGAATAATTTTGAATAAAGTAAATGTATCAAGAAATGCCACGATACCTTTTTTGTTGAGCATTTGATTTCCTTCAAAAATATTTAAATTTTTGCTTTGAATATCGATTTTTGTTTCAAAATTGTTAAGTTGCAAAAATCAAACTATAAAAATACTTCAATGTTAAGGGCTAGATTATAAGGAAACGGTTGGTCTGACGGATATTTACACTGGGACCTTTTTTGTAGAAAATTTGGTTTAATTTAAGAATAAATGTTGCTTAATTCTTTTAACGCGATGGCTTAAAAGTTTAGAGAAAAAATATATTTTGGATTGTAAAATCAAAAATTGCAATGATAGACGTTTTAGTATCAATAGCTCAAAACATCACATTAATTTTTTTTTGTCATTCTGCATAATATTTTTGTTATATTTTTAAAAAAATAGTCCACTTTCTTGACGCAGCCTAATGATTTTAGTTACTGAAATAATGTTGACATTGACAATTTTTGATTTCGTACTCAGTGTTAATATTGGTTACCGTTGCAATTTATTTTCTGTGGTATTCGTTGCATTGAATGAGAGAAAAGGATTCCAAAGACATTTTATAATATGCTTATTCACGTAGAAACCTGCTTAACATTATTTTTAAAACAAATTAAATTCCTCCTTCGTGTACAGCTGTCATGAGAAGAATTGTTAAAATAACATTCATTAACTTCTTGTTTGGACAACTTTGAATCTTTAACATAACAGAAGCTTGTCAGCTCAGCTTTTGTTGATACTAGAGACATTTAAAATTTTATTTTCAATTTAAAGGAACGTTTTTGGTGTAATCATTAAAATCTGAAGCATTTATTTCGAATGATTCACGGAATTAAATTGGATTTCTCGATGGAGAACGGTTGTGTTAACATGTCACTATCATGAGCATTTTGTTTCATTTTTCCAGGTTCATTCGAAAAATCTTTGGATGAGAAAGCTTTTAACTCTTGTGAATTCGAACAATACTTTCTACAGTGTTTCTTGGTTATTTTTTTTTTGCCTGTCACAAAAATTTGTCCCAAACACAAAAGTATTTCTCCCTTAACTTTTTTTATGAAACAAACAGTTGAAAGATTTGCTACAAATTGTTTTTACAACATCCTTTTACCCGATAAAGTATTGATTAGTTTATAAAAAAAACAAAAAGCTGTGATACTAATATATATTTGTTTTTGATTTCAGGTGCGTATCACCTACATAGATGAATATACGATTCGATGTGAGCCTCCCGAAGAAACGGTTCGTAACTATCCTCATATATATTTTTCAACTAAATCCCTAACATCGCTTCGGGCATTTATCACATTAAAATTTAACGGAAAGTAATAATAATTTTACATTTTCTCTAACATTTACGTCTGACTATTATACAAAAAAAAGCATCATAAATGAAAGTGCTTCACATTATTATGCTTGTAAAAATTTTGAATATCATGAAAGAAAATGGAAACAATAAAAGCACGTTATATAATATTACTTCTTGTGTCATTCAAAACGTTTTGTCTCGAAGAGAAAAATAAAAATGAAGTGCTTAAAAACACATTTAAGGAAAAGAAGCGCTAGATAAAATGAACGTCGATTCTATGGACTCGTAATGGTTCTTTCTTAAAAAAAGCATTGGAATTGAGAATTCTAGTTCAAATATACCAAAATGGAAGATTAAAATAACAAAAAAAAAGGATTTTTTTAATGAATAATAATATATGTCCTATGACTCAATTTCTTCTTTATTACGACGCATTTCAACAGTTTTTGGATGTCATCATCAGGTAATCTTATATAAACAACTTTAATCGGAAATAAATAAAAAACTTATCAATGTTAAAGAAGAGAATTTATTTGTTAATAGAAATTTTTGTTTTGTTTTGCTTTGATTAATGTCGTTAATTTTTGCGATTAATAAAATTAATCCATTTGGCTTCTTAATTTTTCTTGGCATTAATAACTTTTAATATTTGTCCCAATTTAAGTAAATCACTTTAAGCACAACTATCCTTGTAATATTTACAATGTATTCTTATAAGCAATTATACAAAATTTCATTTTTTTAAATATAGGTAATTGTTTATTCGCAACTTGTTATATTATTGTTTTGTAGAAAAAATATAATTTGTTAAATCTTCTTCTAATTTGATTTTATTTGATAATTATTCAATAGTTTTGACTACAACAAATTGTTGAAAACTATTCTTTGCAATTTGGATCAACTGTATAATTTATTCAGAGATTCTAAGATTCCTTCTTGGAAAATAAATATACCTTTTACTCGAATTATTTTTTCCGGCATCCATAGTGATTCTCGTTATAATTTCCCTTTTTGGGAAGATTTGATTTTTCCTTTCATTAATAAGACGGAACAATTTTCTTTAGATACCTATCTTCAGTTCAGTACACCAAAATTTTATTGCGGTTATAATTTTAGAATCCTAGTTGGACGCCAGACATACAAGATTTATTTTTCTAGGAAATTCTGCAATTAGACTTAACTAATAATTTACACTTGTAAATTACAAAAAAATTTAATATTTTTCATCGTGATGGCTTAGTCGTAGGTTGCCAAACGGTTCATACTGCTTTAGGTTGCCCCTACTGACACTACTTTAAAATGATAAACAATTGTAATTGCATCAAAAGTATACGAGAAAGTCTATGTATTACTTCGGTCATTTTGGAATCATTTAGACTTTTATTGGAATTCTTATATGTAAATCTATTTTTCTAAGAAGTTCCTGTGAATATTTTCATTTCAGCTTATTTGAATTGGAAAGACTTTGTCATTATGAGATTATGTTATTAAAAAATGTATTTGCATATAAAGGGGGAAAAAATTTGCATATATTTGTATTGCTTTATCTTAAAGACAACTAAAGTCATAAAATTAGCTTTGAAATTATTATTTAAGATGCAGAAAATTCCTGATTTTTTTGGAGTCACAAAAAGTACTAGAATCATACTTTTGCTAAAGAAAATTTGCGGATATTGCGCAGAATTATTTTCTTAGTCAAATTGTTACTGCCTTTTCAAAATATTTAATTTTATAGAGAGCCATTTCAATCCTAATGTGTGCAACGCACTAAGAATGTTTTTCCTGAGGATTATTAAAATTAACGATTTGTATCACTAAAGTAAATTAATGTCACCACAATGTTATGGTTTTAATTTGGATTTTCCTAAAGGATTTTTAATCTTATTTGCAACCCAAATAATTTTAACCAAAATCCATTATATCACCCGACCAACTTAAAGTTGAATTCCACTTCATCCATTTAAACCAGCTCCAATAATCCTTGGTGTAAACAGAACATGTGGTGATGTAATTAAATCGTAACCTTTTATAAAAACGAATCGGATTTATTAAACATAAACTTGCCTTATTCCATTCAAGCTTTCTGTTATAAACAAGACACTAATGAATATACTTAAACGAATTATTACGTCAACGCTGTTTTACGTTCAATGAAAATAATTACAGTTATTGATTTTGATTACAGAAAAAAAAAACACTTTCTTGAGCGTAAACTGGCAACAGTTCATAAATGAAGAAACCGATTCAAAGGCCTCACTTCCAATTATATTAACCAATTTAGAAACCTCACTTCCAATTACATTAACCGAGAGAAAAGAAATGAAGCGAATTACAATCGCACGTATCTTCCACGCACATGAATTTTGTGCCTCTATTTATGTGATTATAAACGATGAGATTGAACGTGGGTGTAAAACATGTTGTTAACCAATTTATAATATCAGTGATTATTATTTATATATTATATTGTTTATTATTAACAACATTGAACCAACATGTTGAGACGAATGTTAAATTTTCAAATTGCTCTCGATTGCAACTCTTATTATTATCGAACTTTATCCATTTGCTGGAAAGGAATTTTAACAAGTTCATCTCGTTTAAAGAGTTGGCTCGTTGTTTTATTTTCTTATATTCTGGTGACTATTTTTTTACTTCTTGCGTTAAGCTATGTAATCCAGGCTAAATGTTCATTAAAATACCATTAAATCGACAAAACATAAAGAAATTACTTCTTAATTCTTATATCGTGACTTGAAGGATTTATGTCGTTTTTTCTGCCAAAGCGAATTTCTGGAAATCGAGCATTCCACTGAAAAGATAGTGATGCAGTTTTTTTAAGCAAGCGTTAATTTTAATGCAGTAAAAGTGTAATCCGTAAATTGGAAAAACCTATAAATTATTTTTACAAACACTGAAAATCGTTTGTCTAATATCTAATAGCTCAAAATAGCTCACTTCCAGGTGGTGTGTAACAGTACTTATCTAGTCAATTATACTTAAGTCAAAAATAAACAGTAATCGGAAAAGAAAACGTAATGGAAGGTAAAAATAATATTTTATCTAATGACTAGATATCGGATTATATGCATTTGCATGTTTCCATATGCATTTTTCATGGTAAAAGCTTATTTCGGTAGTTATTCGTGTTTGGCGTGTGTTATATTATGCCGTCGACACGTCCCTCTTATGTCAAGCTCTGAAAGTATTGTACCCAATATTGCTTCACATCAACTGGCTAGTCCACGGTTTATATTAAGTTGTGGAAAAGATCAGAAACAAGTTTGGAATAGTCAATAAATTGATTTCTTGTACAAAAAAATTGCTTTAAAATCACTATGGCGGCTACAAGCATATAAAGAGCGACTACAAAACGTAACACTCAGAATCAATTTAACACGGTGGGGTACTTGGTAGAAAGCTTTATTGTTTAATGTTGAATATTTTCGAAGCCATAAAAGAGTAGTAGGAAAGTTTGAAAGATTAGACACCATTGTGATCAATTCAAGCCACCGGGCATTTAAGGATCCTTCAATGAACCAAAAATATTGCTTTTAATGCAACACATTTCAGAATTATACTCGATGCAGTTGAGAAACTAGAAACATTCCTCTGTGCAAGTCCATGGAAATATTCGAAAAAATTATTTAACAGAATAACGCCCTTTCGAGCTAACTATTGCAATAGGTTCGTGGCAAGTTAATTAAAGCCTCAGCAGTCGGTGTACTGTTGTTTTTCGACTATTTTGGTTTCAAAGTTTGCTACCTCAAGGTTCTTATGTCTCCATTCATTTAGATCACTACATTACTCTGCCTAACAAAATCTGTATACTGGATTACCCACGTGTACTCCAATACTATACCGATGTTTCTTCAGTCCGCAGTAGCCATTTATTAGACCCGTTACAACTCTGATTTCTTCAAAGATGGTTTTCCAATCACCCTTCTACTATGTTATTTGTTATGGATTACTGATTTATATAAGTCCATTCTTTGGTGATATTTTTCATTGCCGATCTTGTGATACCAAGTAAAGGCTGTGGATCTGTGAATGTTATTCCGGATCCTTCACAGGTGGTAGAGCTGCCAAATTTTTTGTAAGTCAAACCGGGAAATCCTCCTTCAATATATTTTTTTCAGTGCCCTCAGTCTTCGACGCAGGTTGCCGGAATTTTTATTTTATATTTGATAAGGAAATAAAATCAACAAATTACAACAATAGTATTAAAAGTAGCCTTATGTAATTATAAGAAGGAACAATAACAGCCCAAAATTAAGTGCATCCAATAACTGTAGCTATATGTATATTAGTCGATGATTCTTAAAGTTTGAATAAAAAATTTGAAAATTCGATCCTTTTGGGTGTCCCAAAAAGTTTGTTTGGGACCCTGGGACACAACGCTGAAAACTGGAGGTAGTCTTAGTTAATTGAAATGCCTGGCACTAGGGAAGAGTGTTTGCCTTTTAATGAACTTTTACACCCTAGGGATCTAGCACCCAACCTAAGTTGACCTAGCTTCTGGTAGCAAGGTTTTTAAAGATGCTCGGTCACTTTCAGTGACCTGGAGTTTTACTAGTGCATTAGGGTTCATAAATTTTTCTAAACATTAACGTCAAAATTATAATCCATTAGATACTTAACTTATAAATCCAAAAAGTTTATTCTACCAATGGATCAATTAATTATCATTGCTTTGTTAAAAAGTTTTTAAATTTATCGTAACCTCATACTATTTCTTTGTCGTTTGCAATAAACTTTCATAACTATAATTTTAACGTTTACTAAAAAGACTCATTTTTCCATCTTTAGATTCTAAAATCTTGTCATTATGAGAAACTTACATAACTAAATTTAATCTCTACACTTTACGAGAATTTTCCGTAAAAGTTCGGCGCAGTTGAAACAATTGCATACTATTCATTTTTCTTTACGGAATGAAAAACTAAAACATTTTAAGTTGATGGAACGAAATTTAGGAAAAAAATTATACCGTTTACAGCTCACAATTCATTATTGAATTCAATGTGTGAAGATCAAGTTAACGACGCTTGTAACTTTATGTTGTTGATATCCTTCACATTTTTTGTGTAGGTACTTAACAAAATTTGATTTGTGTTATTCTAAAAAAAAAATCTCAATTTTCATTGGAACTTTCTCTTGTCTTGAATAAATTTGAACCCCAAACAAGTCATCAGTGATGTGCAGGTATGTGCCATTCAATCTTTACTTAATTTTTGAATGTAGTACATATGTACTATATGTGCACTAGTTTGTGGTTAAGGAGAACTGGAATTAATTAAATTTTAAATCTCAGTTTAGTTTGATAGTTTTGAGGATCGAAGCAGATTGACTGCTTGATCAATTGCAAAATAACTCGACTAATGACTGACATTATGAGTAAATCATTTCCTTTGACTTTCCTTTCAATTAAGTTTCCCCACAAATATCCAACTGCACGAGCATACAAGTGTATGTAAACAGGTATGAAGCATATAGGTAAATGCACCATGCAGTTATTTGACGTAGCTAAATGTAAATTGAATGGAAATGGCGACGTGATCCCTGAGGTGATGCTCAAGCAAATGATTAATTTCATTGAAACTCGGAGGACTACAAATGATTTGTAGTGACTATATAACAAGACGATTGTTTCAAGTTCGCTCTTCTCAATAATTTCAACAATGTTAAATGCTAGACCGGAATGTGTGCACGAGTATGTGCATATATGCGGTTGTTTTATGCATCAACCAGAGGCACTTTTTGCACAATTTATCCACATATTCGCTGGTTGGTTTTCTTTGATATGAATGCCGAATCTGCATACGAGACATACCGCACACTTTTTTACCATTATTATAAAATATTAATGGGTCTGGAGAATACGAGAAGTCTCCATTCAAATTATAAACGAAATTACACACGCTCGCCTTCGAAACATTGAAGAAAAAATTGCTATATCAATAAATTATATTAGTTTTTTTTTTTTCAATTGAGAAAAAATTATAAGAATTCTACTACAGATTTTTGTAAATCCTTTTACAATGTAGAATGACTAAAAAAGAGGATCTAATCATTTTCTTTTTGCTGTTTCTTTTTCTTTTAAATAATTAACAAGAAAAATGGTCGATTTTTCTTCTAAAAAATGAAAATTTCACGTTCAATTTTCTTATCAACGGCAGATGATTTCTATAAAACGAGGAAATCAATATTAATAAAACCAAAATTGTAGAATACACATGATAATTTATTAATTATATATCTCAATTAACATTTATATATTATTTACATTATATAAAATTTAAAATTTTATATAGGTTATAAGGTATATAACAATTTTAAGAAACAATAAAAGTTAGTGTTTAGAAGGTAATTTGGCTGCTTCTTGCAAAATTGTCACGATACCATCCATGACTTCTTCACCATTGGGAATAATTTGTTCCGGTGGAATTCTAAAGCCATAAGCGCCATCAGCATCTCGCATTACAATATTGTAAACAATTCGTACATGTTGAACTCCTTTAACCCAATCAACACTACCCATAGATGAGGTATCTAATTTTAGAAAAAAGTATTTATAATTTGCACCTTAAATTTAAGTTTTGAAACTTACAGTCAGTTTCAAAAATAGTTCCCAATTCATATTGAGTTCCATATCGCTTAGCAATAGAAGCGACTGCATCTTTTCCAATAGCGTACTGTAGAAAAAGTAAATTTATTTCTGTAGAAAACATTGTAATAATAATATAGTTACGGTTTCATTGTAGTTATCTAATTGTTGTTCTGTGTATCCATAAGGAATAAGAAGGTATTGAGACCAGTTATGGAATGAGAAGAAAGCGAAGATTTTTTGGGAGGAAGCAATCTGGCTGATATAATCTGACAAAGTTTTAGTTTCGGGTTCTGAGAATGCAGATGGTCCACTGTAATCCTTTCCACAGGGATCGCTATCAAAACCATCTTCGTCTACAAAAATATTCAAAATTTACCTATCCAATTTTTTGGAAAGTTATCAAAACTTACCACTCCAATGGTAGTCCCAGTTTCGGTTTAAGTCAACTCCAACGCAAGTTTGACCTTCGTATTGATGTCTATTATTGTGCCATTCAGGATCCTAAGAAATAAGTGGTTGGGAAATATGATCATATTAGATGAATTTGGAAACTTACAGTTGTCCAGGTGTAGTCGTATCCATCAGGATTTGTAACTGGGAAAATGTACCAATCATAACTGGTGGCAATTGCCTTAATGTTAGCATCATCGCTGGATACTAAGGTCGAGATGAAATAGAGAGCTGTAGCTGGAGCAAGCCATTCACGGCCTCTGCTTCCTGCTTCTATGATAATTGCATCTTTTCCAGAACCAGAAGAAATTTTGACCCCTAAAATGTCCTTGTTCAACCAACTGTTTCCTCCTTTTATTACTGAGATTTGTGGGTATTGATCAGCCATTTGAGTTAAGTAGGCATTAATCTATCAAAAAAAAAAAAGAATTTAGAGCACTGTTATTAAAAAGGTAAACTCTATATTTACGTCATCCAAATCGTGATATTGTTGCAAGAAAGGATCAATGTCGTTGCTCATTCGATTGGGCGGTAAAAGCTGGACGTCAATCAAGCTAAAGATACGAAATTTTTGAATAGTTCTATTAAATCAATTGAGTGTGTTACCTTTGAAGATTGGGAATAATACAAGTATATTCGATTCCATTTTTGGTCAAAAATGATGTGAAGTCGTTGAATTGATTGGGAGCAACTTTGATCGCAACAATGCTTCCTACTTTGCCAACATTATTCCAGAAATCATACTACAATTGAACTGTGTAAATAAAAAGAGCGAATAAAAATTACAAAAGAAAACTTACTTTGTTTGATTGTTGCATTGAACGAAGAAGTGAAATATGTTGGGTCGATTGTGGAAATACTTGATAGATACGATAATGATCATATCTTACTTTTAATGAACTTGGGGGCGCTGCTTGACAAGAGGCCACCAATACCAAAATTAAAGCTGCTAATACCTTCATTGCGGCTATTGTTGCTAATCGCTGGATAGTTAATTATTCAACTGACTGTTCAGAGAAATTATACTGATGCTTTTCCCTAAAATCGTTCGACTATTTATACAAAATTTTACAAATTTGAAGTGGATTCAATCCTATTGATCTCTTATCATTTATGCTAAATGTAATTAAATTTGGCATAAACTTTATTTTATCTTTATTTGATTTGATTTCTTTAATTAATTAATTTTTAATCTTAGGTTTAATTTTTTTTTTCAATATAGAACATTCATATTGAAATAAGTGATTTAAGATATTAATTATATTTATTAAGTTCAAAGTTGATGGAGCTTTGTTCTTTAGTTCAGAAACTTAATATCTTGCTTATGTAAATTCATTGAATGTTAACTAGAAACTGTTACAAGCCGGCAGAACATCGCTAAAGTTTATGTCCTCAGAGGCATGATATTTTGAATATATATATTTCAAAGAAATGCTAATGTTAAGTTTCGTATTTTTTTTTGTTGCTTGAGAAAACAAAGCTTTTTGTTAAAATATGACTAAACAAATTATACATTTTAAATAGAAATTTGTCTGGCTTTTACTTTGTATTTGCATTTTTTCTGGGACTTTTTTA
The DNA here is from genome assembly GCA_958496175.1 of Sisyra terminalis. Classification (NCBI taxonomy): domain Eukaryota; kingdom Metazoa; phylum Arthropoda; class Insecta; order Neuroptera; family Sisyridae; genus Sisyra; species Sisyra terminalis. The sequence continues at coordinate 29,948,902 of OY292278.1, forward strand.
TGGGTTCCTATTTTTTCTATTTTCTGCCAATTGCCAGAGTATTTCACGTTCGTGACTTTTCCAGTACTTTCGGTTCATGTTAAAGTGCAGCTCAGAGTTATCTTTACTTATTTTAAGAAGATTTAAATCATTCTTTTGTAGTTTTCTATTAAGGCCTTGTAATAAGTATGCAAAAATATGTATCGCAGACCAAAAGTATTAACCTGCTAAGTCTAGTTTAATTTTTTTTTTTGTTTCATTAGGAAGGAAATACAAAATTCTATCGAGTGACAAAATTACTAAAATTACTAAATATATATTTAAAAATATGAAATTAAAAGTGATATCTCCACTAACTTATGTAGCTTGCATTCTCTTTTTTCCTTCCCCTGTAAAAACTCTTAAAATGGACTTAATCAGGTTTACACTTTAGGTATATCTTTATTGGTATTCTGTAGATGGAATTATGTTTTTTGTTTTTTATATAAAAAAGGGAGATTTATCATTATTAATGATAGCATTTTTGGATTGCAGTCGTTTTCCTTATTCTACATTAAGTTAAAAATATTATAAATCATTATGTTTAAGGCTTGAAAATATGTAATTATAGTAGATATTTAAGAGACAAAAACTGCAATAAAGTATTATTTAGTTTTAAGGCTATTTTTGTATATTATGATGTAGCTTTTTTTACCCACAATATTATATTAGCTGAAGCTTAGTTAAAAAAAATATAAAATTAAAAACCCAAGCTCATTCTATTGATTTTTTTTAAATTATTATTTATCGTCGGTTTATAATTATAAAGATCTTTAGCTACTCTAGGATTAATAAAAGTCTGTAAAATCGAGATATATTGAAAATTTGCTCGCTACGAGGTTCGAACCCAACACTCAACAGTTTTGAAGGGGTCACCTAGACCACTCGGCCACTAATAGGCCTTATGATTTTTGCAATACCGTTTTTCAAAAAGGATAAGGTGGTTGAACGGAAAGTATTAGACGGGTAGCTCGAATCTCAAACGAGTTGTATTTGAATTATTAAATAAACAGATTATGACTGAAACAATAAGAGTTTTCTGGTAAGCCATAAACATTTGTTTTGCTTGAATTTTGTCTAAGCCAATAATTTAGATAAAATTTACGAAAGGGGTTATTTTTAATTGCTTTACAACTCTTGTTGATCAATTCAAATGTGATCAAATTTCTAGAATATCTAGAATCTTCTTTTCTAGAACTATTTAGATAATAGTTTACATATAAATAAGGATTTACCTTCTACAGTAAGTTAAGTTTCCAAATCATTATAAATAAATACGAATCGAATTAATTTTAAATAACGTTCTGAAGTGTTAAATAAATAAGTGGTGGATAATCATTGTCAAATGGTGTAAAATAATATTAAACCTTATTTAGTGGTAGTACCTTTTAGTTATAAGTTATAGTTTACAGCCACTGATCTGTATAAATAGATAGCGCCATGGGCAGTAAATAACAAGTCGCACTAAAAGCGCCTCTATATGGGTACAAATTTGGATTTAATTTTGCGGAATGCAACTGCACCTGTTTTAGATGCGTTGGAAAAGAGACTTTCATATGGACGTCTCTCTTTTCTGGTGTAGTCAACTTAAGCAAATAAAACACAAGCGTTTGTTTAAGGCGCTTATCCCAAGCACTTATTTATATAGGCATGCGCTCAACGGCACTCAATTACCTACTATTGTTTTTAGTTTCCATAAAAACTGTAGGGGAACCTGGGGCGGAACGGGGTACTTAAACTTTAATTACAATTTACGAGAAGTTTAAACAATCTCATTGTTTTGTAATTTATATATTTATTTATTTCATTCTCTACAAATAAAAAAAGGTTTTATTGATTTAAATTAATAATTAATATTAAAAAGTTAGGTTTCAAAAACAAATGGAAATTTCAAATTCTGCCCCATCCCCTGGGGCACAATGGGAAATGAGCCTGGAGTGCAATGGGATACTTGTTATTGGCATAGTTCGCAGATGAAGACACTACCATCGTCGTGTTTAGTCCAGCATATGCCAAATGTGCCCATTTTTGACAAATACTGCAGGAACACCAGCTTTCATTTGATTTGTAGTATAAATTCTGACAGTATAAGCAGATTACCTTTATATCTTCCGACCTTTCTTATATATGGATTGTCGGCTAGTTTTCCTTAGGGGAAGCTTGGGCAAGATGCATAGTGTGGGTAAGACGAATACTCCATGTTATTAAAAATCTACAATCGATAGCGCTACTAGACGAGCTCAGGTGGTAAAACAGCAACTCAGCCATGGCATGACAGTTAATTCAAAAGAATAAATGAGTGTACTTGTCGAAAAAAAAAAATTTTTTTGCTGTTTTGTTACTATTTTTGGCAAGTTATGTATAATTATTTTTTGTATTATGTATTAACTGTTAACGAATAGACTCTGTTTAATCGATCGCGTATTTTTGGAAATTTATTTGTGTTTGTAACTTTTAATTCGTCGGTTAAAATTTTACAGGAGGATAATATAACTTTTGAATATTAGTGCTTTGGGCAAAACGGATATCTATTAATTTAGCCCGGTTAGTCCAATAATATTTTTTTATCGAAATTAAAAACATTTAATTAAGCCCATTAGCGTATAGGTGTAGTAGTATGCAATGAGTGATATTATTAGTATTATATTATTAAAAAGACAATTCAGAAGGATGAAACAAGTTGTTTATGTTTAGTATGCTCAGAAGTATATATTGAACCACCTATAGAAGACTGGATAGAGTGCAACCAATGCAAGAGGTGGGCACACGAGAACTGTACTTCTTATTTAAGGCTAGGCAGTTACTATTGCGATGACTGCGAAGATTAAAACACCATTTGCCTTACTTAATCTTTTTGCCCTGGTGGTATATCCGTTTTACCTGGTGACGTCGGGCAAAACGGATAATATGCAATTTTTTTTGTTGTCAAAAATTTATGCAAAGTTTATTTAAGTTTCTATTTTTTTATTAGCATTTTCTAAAGATGATTAACTAAAGTACAAATTAATAATAAAAAGACTGTTGTTGATTAGAAATTTGTGTGTGTTTTTTAGCCTTTCCCTTAACATATTTGTCTTGCCCAGGCTTCCTCTATATATGTACCCCCTCTTTGCTGATAAAATAAAATATCTATCTGGATCAGAAATACTATCTGAATGGTATATCCCATTCCGCCCCATCCATTGTGCCCCAAAGCACCTTTCCCACAAGCACGACTATTATGACAGGATATATTGGTTATATTTGAATTATCACTGAGCTTTTAGTTAGTCAACAGTGTGTTTTAACAAACATGTCATGTTAATATTCAAACAAAAAATAGTACATAGGATAATTACCTTAGTGTTACTTTGCAAAAATTAGAATTCGGAAACGTTTATTTCGACTTTTGATAAAAATAAAAACAACTGCACTCTTTACTGGCGATAGCCGCTTCTTATAACGCAGCACAATTAATTGAACATTGAGTATGCTTTTTACGCGTTTTTGTCACCTGTAGCAAGCGCTAATTCCATTTCCCATCCCGCCCCGGTACCCCATTCCACCCCGTGTTTCCATACCCACGTAGACGGCGCTTCGTACGCCACACTAAATTTTTCTTAGCTTCATTTGACGCCATATGCACATCACAATATACATAGCAATGTTAAAGCGTGTTTTTTTAAAGCTTTGCTAGATAAAGTGTAGAACAATAATTGCTAAAAGAAATATTCTTTGAAATAATTAATTTTTAAAGTCTGCGCAACCCTCTAATTCACCGGAAATAAAAACTATACCATATGTTATTTCATTTTTTGAATTTTATAATGTGTCTGGAATTTTTCATTTTTTTTTGTGAGGTGAAAACATAGTTCGGTTTATGTTTTTGCTAATGTTGATGAACAATTTGATTCGCAAACAACATAGGTGCATAGCACAGTGTTGCATCCCATAAAGTATAATTTCAATTGACCAGATCTGCTTCTGAGATTAATTTCCGAAGGCTATTGATCTCTACAGTCCTTTCCTAGTTCATACTCAGAGGATCCTAAAGAACTAAAGCGGCTAAGAGTCAGAGCTAAGCAGTCTTTTTTGCTTCTTTGTAGATTTTTTGCATCCCCCTTAATCAGAGTTAATCCTCATAATGTAGAGATGTTTCCCAGATAACAGTGTTTTGTTAGCAGATATAATGATTTCTAATTCACTTCATTCGCAGGTTTAAACGTTTTTTAAACAATTATTGTTTAGTTAGGTAATTGTTTTTGGTTTTAAGACCTAGTTTTCCCTGTATACGGTTAATAATTTTATTTTCTTTGCTTCGATTTTTGAAGCCATTTAAGCATTTTATAATATTAAATCAAAGTAAATGACTGACGGTTGTTTTATAATTAGTGATTATTTCCGTCACTTTATAACTACCAAGATCTTTAGTGACTCTAGGATTAATAAAAATACGGAAATCGAGTAATATCAAAAAACTGTTTGTTTGAACCAAAGACCTACCAGTTTTGGAGCGGCCACCTTGACCACTCGGCCAACAAGGCTTTGATTGGAAGTTTTTTCAAAAGCAATAAATAATCAATAAACATCGATTGTTTAATGAATAAACATTTTAACGGTTTTCATATCTACGTTTTTTATTTTTAAATTTTGGCAAAAACATTCAAAGAAATATTTGGACATCGTTACGGAATGGAATGGTAATGACATGAAAGTATGCTATTAATGTTAGAAATATTTCCATGAACATTATTAGTTTTACTTTTTCGATAGATGATTCATTGGTAAGCTCAATTTAATTATCTTACTATAAATTATGCCAAATAAAAATAGGGTATCAAACAATAATATTTATACAGCAGGAATACATTTTCGACATTTAATTGATGATAATCCAATTAGGTTCTATTAACTGACGATACATTTTCTATCAATTTGATGAGGGTTAATAAATAGATAGCATCAACCATCAAATCAATTAAAATAGAAAAATTTGTTAAGAGGAAAGGCATTCGTTCAAGTTGAAATATGAGGCTGTTATCTGAAGGGAAATTAAAAGTGGATCTCAGCTGGATATTATTGATGGCGTGTGACTTATCAGCGGGAATTAAGTGATATATTTTCTCAAACTTGTATTCGCCATTATTAAAATATGAAAAATTTACGTTTAATTCTTGCAATAATGGCAGAAGATTTGTATAAGATAGAAAAGAAAATAAATAATACCAAAATTGTAGAATGCTCATGATAATTTAATACATAATATAACTCAATTTACATATAAGTTTATACAGTTTAAAGAAACAATAAAAGTTAATGTTTAGAAGGTAATTTGGCTGCTTCTTGCAAAATTGTCACGATACCATCCATGACTTCTTCACCATTGGGAATAATTTGTTCCGGTGGAATTCTAAATCCATAAGCGCCATCAGCATCTCGCATTACAATATTGTAAACAATTCGTACATGTTGAACTCCTTTAACCCAATCAACACTACCCATAGATGAGGTATCTAATTTTTAGAAAAACGCATTTATAATTTGGTCCTTAAATTAAAGTTTTGAAACTTACAGTCAGTTTCAAAAATAGTTCCCAATTCATATTGAGTTCCATATCGTTTAGCAATAGAAGCGACTGCATCTTTGCCAATAGCGTACTGTAGAAAAAGTAAATTTATTTCTGTAGAAAACATTGTAATAATAATATAGTTACAGTTTCATTGTAGTTATCTAATTGTTGTTCTGTGTATCCATAAGGAATAAGAAGGTATTGAGACCAGTTATGGAATGAGAAGAAAGCGAAGATTTTTTGGGAGGAAGCAATCTGGCTGATATAATCTGACAAAGTTTTAGTTTCGGGTTCTGAGAATGCAGATGGTCCACTGTAATCCTTTCCACAGGGATCGCTATCAAAACCATCTTCGTCTACAAAAATATTCAAAATTTACCTATCCAATTTTTTGGAAAGTTATCAAAACTTACCACTCCAATGGTAGTCCCAATTTCGGTTTAAGTCAACTCCAACGCAAGTTTGACCTTCGTATTGATGTCTATTATTGTGCCATTCAGGATCCTAAGAAATAAGTGCTTAGGAAATACGATCACATAAGATGTATTTAAAAACTTACAGTTGTCCAGGTGTAGTCGTATCCATCAGGATTTGTAACTGGGAAAATGTACCAATCATAACTGGTGGCAATTGCCTTAATGTTAGCATCATCGCTGGATACTAAGGTCGAGATGAAATAGAGAGCTGTAGCTGGAGCAAGCCATTCACGGCCTCTGCTTCCTGCTTCTATGATAATTGCATCTTTTCCAGAACCAGAAGAAATTTTAACCCCTAAAATGTCCTTGTTCAACCAACTGTTTCCTCCTTTTATTACTGAGATTTGTGGGTATTGATCAGCCATTTGAGTTAAGTAGGCATTAATCTATCAAAAAAAAAGAAACTAGAGCACTGTTTTTAAAAAGGTAAACTCTATATTTACGTCATCCAAATCGTGATATTGTTGCAAGAAAGGATCAATGTCGTTGCTCATTCGATTGGGCGGTAAAAGCTGGACGTCAATCAAACTAAAGATACGAAATTTTTGAATAGTTTTAGTTAAATCAATTGAGTGTGTTACCTTTGAAGATTGGGAATAATACAAGTATATTCGATTCCATTTTTGGTCAAAAATGATGTGAAGTCGTTGAATTGATCGGGAGCAACTTTGATCGCAACAATGCTTCCTACTTTGCCAACATTATTCCAGAAGTCATACTACAATGAACTGTGTAACTAAAAAAAGCGAATAAAAATTACAAAAGAAAACTTACCTTGTTTGATTTTTGCATTGAACGAAGAAGTGAAATATGTTGGGACGATTGTGGAAATACTTGATAGATACGATAATGATCATATCTTACTTTTAATGAACTTGGGGGCGCTGCTTGACAAGAGGCCACCAATACCAAAATTAAAGCTGCTAATACCTTCATTGCGGCTATCGTTGCTAATCGCTGGATAGTTAATTATTCAACTGACTGTTCAGAGAAATTATACTGATGCTTTTCCCTAAAATCGTTCGACTATTTATACAAAATTTTACAAATTTGAAGTGGATTCAATCCTATTGATCTCTTATCATTTATGCTAAATGTAATTAAATTTGGCATAAACTTTATTTTTATCTTTATTTGATTTGATTTCTTTAATTAATTAATTTTTAATCTTAGGTTTAAAATTTAATTTTCTTTTAATTAAGAATACTTCTATTGATAAAAGTATTTGAAAATATTAATTATGTCTATTATACTCAAAGTCGCTGGAACCTTTGTCCATTAGTTTTGAAAATTAATATCTAGCTCATTTAAATTCATTGTAAACAAACTGGCAACTTCAACGAACTAGCAGAACGGCGCGAAAGTTTATGTCCTCAGAGGCAAGATATTTTATATAAACAAATTTCAGAGAAATGCGAATTCTAAGTTTCAGTGGTTTTGTGAACAGAACGACATAGCAGATAAATATGATGTTCATTTAAAAAATATAATAATTTTAATTAAAATAATTTTTTATAAATGTTTTATGAATGAAATCGACATGACAGTTGAAACAAAAGACAACAATTGGTTTGGTCTAATTTAAAACAATTATTGACAAAATTGATGTTAAAAATATTTTGAATGGCTAAAAAGGAGAAAATTAAAATGTTTTAAAAATTTCGCTTTTATTGGTATAATGCACTAAAGAGTAAAAACAATTAACTTAATCTTGGTATCGATTTCACCATTGATATTAGGATTATATTAGAACACCGTCGATATATTTTTTTCATATTACCAAATTGTAAACAAAAGTGCAGCCCTCTCTTTGATGTTCAACTAGATAGTTTATGATTCTCATTAATTGACTAATATCGCCTTAATATTAATGGTGAAATCGGTTCTAAGATTCCGTTCATATTTTTTTTTACTTTTTAGTACATTATATCAATATGAGTGAAGTTTTCAAAATATTTTGTAATAATTTTTTGTCACATCACTAAGCAAAGGTTGATTTTCACTACCGAAATATGTTTTTTTTAAGTGTTTTGAACAATTTTATACTAATTTTATGGACCAAAAATTTTTCATTTTTTCAATTTCCGTTATTTTAATTTACCTTATAAGAACCTTACTCCCTAGTTATTTTTAGTAGTTTAGTTGTTTTCTTAGTTATTAGTTTCCATAATTTTATCTGTTCCTCCTAAATTCACTTTGCTAATTAGCTATGAAAAGCGCGTACTATACTCTTATTACTTCCATGTTTGTTTAAAAGTTGCATTATTTGACAATATTTCTTATGTATTTTTGAAATTTAACAATTTGGATTTAATGAATAATTGATACAGCTCGCATTGAAATAGGAGTAATTTTGATAAACCTGACTGTTGCATTTAATTGTGCTTATAATTTTCGTAGAGATCACTTCTTTTCCGTAACGGTTCATTTATATTGCTTCAAATTTCAACCCAAAAATACTATTGGTAAATTACTTTACGTTTAACAGACTTTACGCTTATTGCGGATCCCTCCCTTTACCTACACAAATGCTGTACCATTTAATTATGTATCGTACAATCAACTGACAAAAATTAGTAGCATATTTGTAAAGTAATTTATTAAAGATTGTTTGAAAATCAAAACTGTCACCTACTATCTATTTGTAATAATAATATTTTCTAAACCACTTAGGATACTGTATAGATTTCAAACCTATTTCATTTTTAACGGAAAAACAATAGTAAATTTTTTTAATTCTTACTTGGTTTACCTTGTTTTTACTTTAAGTTTCATCAAATTCAAAATTCTACCAAAAGAACTGGGTTGTTTCCGCTTACAAAAGGAAGCTCACAAAAATTAATAGAAAGCTCTGTATAGAGACACAATCAATTGAATTTCCTAGAAAATTCAGTGGAATTGAGGTTGAATTATTTCGAGTTTTCTTGTACTACACGAAGAAGAAAGACTAAATTGAATCAAATGAAATTCTCATTTTAAATTCAATCATAATGAAAAAAAGAATATTGTTGAAATAAAGCAATTCTTGAATTTTTTTTATTAATAATTCATATTTGATAGGCAGTATCAGATATCAGACAGCTGCAGATATTCATTTCGCTTGATATTATATCGAAAAAAATTTAGAAAAACTTGGCTTATTATTTATTTTTTTTTTCAGATTGCAACTTTGTTGTAGATGTAATAAAATCAGAATTTACAAACATTTATTCCTACAATTTTATACTGTAAAAACGTAAACGGCAATCAAATTGTTTAACATTGTAAGTTTCATCATCTTTTCGTAATTAATTATTTAAATGCTCGAATAAATTTAAGAAGTCCTCCATTTATATCTGACAAGTAATCATGATATAAAATCAGTTTTATATCAATCTAAATCAAAGTGAATCTTTTACATTCAGCTCCTTCATATTATTACTCTATTATTACTAATACAATAAATTTCATGCATATAAATTTCAATATATGATGAGGAAAGACTTGGCTTGTTTGAAGAAGAAAAGTCTGTGTTCAATGTAATTTATAACGATATTATAATATTCCTCTTCATGTTCGTTTTCTCATTTAGTATCAAATAAAATAGACATATTTATCGTATCGTAACATTTCCAGAGCTTATTGAAATTCTTCTTAACTTCTATATTTGATTTCTTTTAGTTCGAGAGGAACAGTTGATGCGAGTGAAATAGAACAGATGAAATCTCAACTTGGGAAATTTTTTTGATTTTGAGATTATGTTTTTCATTTACATAATTGACATTTAATTTAATTTCCCTAAAAGAATGATAACATCTCTTTGGTTCAATTTCATCCTTTGAAAAGAAAGTAAATAAATCATTTTAACAAATTCAACAACCTTTTACTTTCAAAAAAATTTATTTGGACCCAACATAATTTCCTTGGGGACATTTGAACTTTATTTCTAAATCTCTATGATTAATATAGTTGATAAGAACATAAAGAGAATTTTGGTGGATAACAGTAATGGTGCTTTTAGAAAATGATTTTTTTTAAATTTAAATTTTCTTTTTTTTTCAACACTATTAGATCCTTTTTGAAAATTTTAAAAATTATTTACTTTTATTTTATTAATTACAAAATAAAATAAGAAATGAACAATGAACAATGAAATAAGCCTATTGGTGGCCGAGTGGTCTAGGTCTTGGCGTAGGTGTTGAGTTCGAATCTCGTAGCGAACAAATTTTCAATATTTCTCGATTAACGGATTTTTGTTAATCCTAGAGTCGCTAAAGACCTTCGCAGTTATTAAGTTACGGTAAATATCAATTAAAGAAAATTAAGAGTGGTACTTTTTTAATTGCCGTAAATTTTATTTCTGTGGTTAAATTCGATTTTGGTTTTAATTACAATTTAATTTGAATTTTATTTTGAAAGGAATCTGCGGCGGTTTTTCTTAATAAATTCATACATTTTTGTACTCTAAGTTTACTTTCGCGAAAATTCGGAATTTAGTTCAGACATTTTAACCATACAGAAATCTTTTTTTTTTATTTATTTAAATAAAATTAAGTTAGGAAATATAAAACATACATTTATATTTTTATTAAGTGCGACATTGAACATTGCTTTCATAAAATAAAACTACACAATATGGCAATCCACCATGATACGCTGAACACCAATCAGAGCAAATGACGTCATAATTGTATAAACAAATGTATTAGAACAGGCCATAAGGCGCACTATATTTATCAGACGAGATAGTAGTGGTGAGAATAGGCTAGTCAAGAGGCCTGAGATCATTTCGAAACGTACAAAAAAGTAAGTTTGATAGGCAAGAGGTGTCCATAACTTTTAATATTTCCCAAAAAAATATTTATAGAGCTTTAATTGAGATTGGAAATGGCAGCTTAACGGTATTTGATCATATTATAAGAACGTTATTATGGATCAATGGAAAATATAAAGAACTTTTGAATTGAAAAATTAAAACAAATTCTCCCGGACTTTCTTTTCGATCTTTCGTCGATGGGAAAATATGATTTTTGGATTAGCAATTTGGTATTTTGGCTGAAAGATTGATAGAAATTGTGTGAAGGTATAAGTGTGCAATTTTTGAGTAAAGATACTTCAAATGCACTTCTTAATACCACGATTGCTTTAGTTGAATTATTGAAGTTTTCATTAAATAATTTGGACTTTATATTAATTGAGATTGAAGTTTAATTGCTCAATTGCCACACTGAGGAAACACAAACTACCTATACACATTTGAATTCATATTTAAAGACCCAAACTAAAATAAAACTATTCAATGAGCATCTATAGTGTATACGGTTGGTATACAAACGTAACGTCACTAGTAGCGTCATAATCAGCCATAATACTTCTAAGCGTCTTAGTGTGGATTTTCTACAATTGTAATTTCTGCAGAAAAATATTAATTGTTGTTAATAATATGTGTACCTAAACATTATAGGATAGTTTTTCAAAGTTTGTCATATATCCTTTTACAATTTTTATTTAGTGGACGAGTGGTCAAAGTGGGCTTTAGAATTTATAAGTGATGGGTTTGAATTTATTGCCAGTTAAACTTTTATTTTTTCTTGATTAACGGGATTTAATTAATCAGTAAATTAATCATTAAATAATGATTGAAGGAATCTATTACAAATCTATGATTGTTTTCAACTAGTCAATTATATTTCAAATTTCCTATGCATTAAGTAAAAATTATCTTTCGAAAGAGGACTTTTCGGATGAAAATGAAAGCTTAAAAAGTTTAAAAACCACTGCCTTAAAATATTATGTAAAAGATGCTTGAAATAAAAGGAGTATATTGTGTCTTGTTTATTTTTTCACAGGAATTCGATTATGAACATGGACCAGTTGTACAGTTCGTACGTTTTGAAATATACTCTGTCACTTCATACATAATGTATATTGACATAAAGAACAAAAAGCCGTAGAAAATAAAATGGAAGAAAAAAATAATAACGGAGCAAAACGCTTGGTATCATGAAGAAGAGCAACGGCAACAGTCGCAAGAAGACAATGTGTCAACAACTTGAAAAGAATTCTTGTGCCAAGGTGTTCATAAATCAGATAAATTATTCCTGTGCATCAAGAAATATTTACACACATTTATATGAAATATTGCAATGTCGTTTAAGTCCTTAATATTTCCTTTAATATTTGCTCTCGCCTTTCCTAATACCGTCAGATATACAATGGGAAGGAAGTTGACTGTATTATGTTTGACACGTTCCTTTTTTAAATATTCCTCTTGTGGACTTATGAATTTAAAGAATTCCAAAGCACAAATATTTGCATGTCTTAAAAACTAATACCAATTTGAATACATATTATTTTATTTTTCCATTCAATACTAAATTTATAGTACTCTAGTATCCGGAAAATTGTAATGAACAATTATCCAACAAAATAAGTTTTCTTCTCAATGGTTACCATGTACTTACTCATCGTTACTAATGTATGGTAATGAATATGGATGTAACTCGAGGTTTTTAAATTTCTCAGGACTTGCTGGACGATTTTTCTTCAACGATTAGGATCATGTGCTTGTCATGCTGCGAAAAATCGAACCCTTAAGCTTTTCCACCACTTTAGTACAACCGTTCGATAATCGCTTGCGTTTCCTTTTTCCATTAGGTAGTGATTGTACCTTTAGTTTTTACCAAAAATAAATGCTGATATTGAAAATATCAAATTGATGGTCTAAAATTGAAAAAAACAATAATTCGAGATGAAGCCACTTAAAATGCTATTAATTTGATATTTCCAAACTTTTTGTCATCTAGAAGAGGGGTCAGCGACAAGGGGATTGTGATCAGTATCCGGAAGGTTATTTCTCGCGTCGCTAAAAATTAAATATACCTAAATAATAAAGTAAATAATATTACTAGTCTTATATTCATGCATTTGGAAGTTACGTAAAAAAACAGTACTTAATCATTATGCCTTTAAATCACTTTTACTAGCTTCACTTGTAAATTTTGATTTATTCTAAACTTCGATTTATTTTTTAAAAATATTTTCATCAGTATCCGGACCCCATTTAAAATTACTTACCGATCCCTTATTTAGAATCTACGGCATTAGTAATTAAATTTTAACTCGGAAATCCATCCACTATCATTATTTGACAGAATCCTGCTCAATGAGGAAACCAACGCTTCATTATTTTACTAGAAATGATCTGCTAAAAGATATCCATAGGTCATTATGTATCTATGCTTACGATACGCTTATAATCTGTATCTGAGACATAGAATCTTAAATCCATTTTTCGGGCTTTAGCACTAAAATCTTTTCAACTCAAGTGCAAATGATCTTTTTAAAGCTAAACTTTTAATTTCTGACTTATAGTAGTGGTCATTAATTTACTAAAGTTAAAAATATCTCAAGTTTTTCGTATATTGAGCAGACCTAGCAAAAGATACTATAAACTGTAAAATAAATAATTTGCTTTTATGGTACTATGGCTCTCGAGTACAGAAATAGCCACGCTTTACGAAATAGGACACGAAAGTTAAAAATTCTTTTTGCATCTGAATAGAACAGACTGAACATTCCTTAGAAACCAAAAAAAAAATTATAATAAGCAAAAATAAAATGATCCATAAACGAAATATTACTTTACACAATTTTTGTTTAACCTATATTAGTGTTTGTATTTCAATTCTGTTGAAAAATAAAACATCAGAATACACTAAGGGCTTCATGGTTCATAAAGCATCTATTAATAAGGAAATTTAAAGAATTTAGAAATTTTGAAATTAATCTGAGAATATAATTGCTATGAATATTTTTAACTCATGTCCTAGTGGTCCTACAGAACTGAGATTGACTTAAGTCAAATAGAACATAAGAGATAATTTTATCCTCTTATTCACATACTTAGCATTCAATTGGATTTTCATTATGTAAATCTTCATATTATGTATATCTTATTTATGTATAATATGTTTATCTTCAGATGGCAGTGTAGTGAAAGCAATTTTTCTAATTTTCTGTTCCCTTCCTTCCGAATTTATAAAAATTTTATTATATTTTTTCAAACACTCCTCAAGACCCCTTTTGTTAAAATTTTTTTTAAGAATTTTTCTTCTGAAAGTTAAACTAAATTTACAAGCATAACTATTTTCATACAAGACGTTTTTGATGAATTTTCTTGATACTTCTTTTTGAGTAAACTATAGAGTTATTAGTTTTGAACACATTTGCTCATAATCTTCCAATTGACCAAGTTTCTGATTTAGGATCAGTATTTATACATCTAGATAGTGTCATTTATCTTTCGGATAAAATTTGATCTAAAAGATATAGAAAGCATGCGTGTTTTTCGCTAAGAATAGTGACGTATAGGATTCATTAAGCTGACCAATGCTTATATATTTCCATAAATAGATGTCTTAAGGGTATGAATGCTAATCTTAATCATGATTTGTTGAAAATATTTTTGAAATCTTATAACGAAAAAGTTGATAAAGAGAACACAATAAAAATAAGGATGTAGCTATTTATATATACAGTATGTATGTGCAATTGGCTTTTTATACATACTGTATGTATACGCAATTTACTACTTACACAAAATGTCTATCATAAATGAATTAACTGTTGTTAATTAATTCTGCCTGAGTCATTTGTTCCAAAAATACTTATCGAAAACATTTACCATGTAGAGGTAGATTGTTGTCATAAACTATTGTAGCATATTGTATAGATGTGTATAAACAGTAAATGATATACAAACACTTTACATTATGACTAAATAGACCATTGCATCTACATAGCGTATATATTAATAATCAATTGCGAATTTATCCTAAAGGTAACACTCAAAAGAACAAAGATGTTTTATAGGAAATTTTTCTTCTAAAATATTCGAAACAATGAAATTCTTTAATCATCAAACTTTACCAAATAAGCTTGCAAGTCTTCTACCATTCTATACTACGTACTTCGGGATATAAGGAATTCAAAACGCTCGTAGGCCTACTAGTAAGCCACTGTTGCAGAGGTAAATAGCGAGGGAGAGAAAACTGTATATTGTGTTTCATTTGCCTACACAGCTTTGGCTTCGAGATACTTTAATTCTCAAAAATTTTGGTGGAAATTCATCTCTGGAACAAGTTTGATCAATGGGAACTAAGATTAGCGTTTGGGGCAAAGGAATTTTTCTTGGAACATAAAAATTAGAATTTGATATAATAATTAAATTATGGGCAGTAAGGACGAAGCTTCTTGTGGAATATTATTTATTTTATCGCCAACGTTTCGTCAGTCATTCCTGACTTCTTTAGGGCTCAAAATTAAAAATTACTCCACAAATGTCATAAAAATAAGCTGTAAAATGACATAATGTTTTTTAAACAATTTTTTATTAATCAATACCAAATTGTATTCTTGGTCTGTTGTTCTACCAGTTGGGTCATTTTACAGCTTATTTTTATGACATTTGTGGAAAAAATTTTAAATTTTGAGCCCTGAAGAAGTCAGGAATAACTGA
Source organism: Sisyra terminalis (assembly GCA_958496175.1). Classification (NCBI taxonomy): domain Eukaryota; kingdom Metazoa; phylum Arthropoda; class Insecta; order Neuroptera; family Sisyridae; genus Sisyra; species Sisyra terminalis. The sequence continues at coordinate 29,964,443 of OY292278.1, forward strand.
CGAAATGTTGGCGATAAAATAAATTAGATTCCATAAGAAGCTTCGTCCTTATTGCCCACAATTTAATTATTATATTTAAAATGACAAGGACTTAAACAACATGGATTAGAATTTGAAATTACTTGATGTTATATTCAGACGAAATATTCTATGAATCGAAATTTTTTGATATTTTGGTAATTAAATATTAAAAATCAAGATTTTAGAAATGTTACAATATTAACTAAAACTAAATTTGTCATGGAATTTATTTTGTTATTAATAGATTTTTGGCTTATAAGATTAAATTCTTATTTTGTAGTAATTCTAAGTAAGAAATCTTAATGTCAACTTTCATTTCCATCAATTAGAGAGAGACTTTTCAGCCGTTTTATGAAACATATGTATAATGTAAACAAGTATCTTGTTCTCGTAAATGTAGATATTAAAATTGGTAACATGCAAGAAATCGAGGAATTCTCATTGCAAGGAAGAAGTTAACACACCAGTAACTATTTTTAAATAATATATATTTAAGTATTATCTTTCAAGATTAAGATTAATCTGTACACGACAACACAAGAATGTACATCAAGAAGTCAATGTGAATGAATATTTGTTAAAAAGCGTGTAATCTTTTGAACGCTAACTACCCGTGCGTGCGGTGCATATTATTAAAAATGTTTATTTTAATCATTAATTATTGCTGCTTATTAGTGAAGATGGGGTTATCTTCTTAACGGACTGTTTAACTTGTTCTTTCGCAGAAAATCGTTCTTGTTTAGTAAGATCCTGTCTAGTAATGCCAAAATGATGATTATCATTTTGAATTTAATCGCCGATCACGATTTTAATGCTCAATCGTAATATCGTCATAATTGCTATTAGAGTCTGAGAAAATTACTATATTAGAAATATAACAGATATAAATTATTAGTCGTGATATTTTTTTTTCGTTTCAACACCGTTTTGAGAATATGGAATTAAATTATGATTAATCGGGGAAATCGTTTAGACGAGATGAAAGAAATCACTTAGATAGTTTCAATTATAAATTGTATTATTTATTAGACCAATTAATTTGTATTGCTTTGAGAAAATTAATTTTAAATGTTTGTTTTTGGTGAGTAAGCTGAAGATAAATTTAAATTGGTGTGTGTACGATGTAAAAATTATTCTTAATGGAAATTATCATTAAATTAAACTCAGTTCATTTGTAATGTTCAAATGGCAATTTCTATCCTATTTATTATTTCATTTTTTCTATCCTCTATTTAATGATGTTTGTAGAACTTAAAGATCCAAAACTTTAGTGGTCAAAATTTAGATTTTTCGTTCTATGTAAAACATACATGTAAAACTAACTTTATTAAAGCTTAATGTAAAGTAAGTCACTCAGTAGCGTAGCGTGTTTGGTGCAGGGGAGGCCATGGCCTCGGAGGCACATGGAAATGGGGCGACTTATTGGTGTTAATAATTCCATAAAAGATTTCCCTTTGAAAAAAACCCGATGAATACAGTTTTAAATAATTAAAGGATTCAAAGGTATTTTCATTTTTATGAATTTTCTTGGCTAATGATGAAAAAAGGGAGCGGCGAATTTTCGGTCGATCCCGAGAGATGAAAACCCACGCTACGCCACTGAAGTCACTACATCAGCAAGCAATATAAGTTACAGTTTTTACAAATATAATTTGGTAATCAGTTCGCGATTTCGCTTTCTTGATACCAAGACGTTGAGTTTTTTAAATCTTCCAAAAATTGCTTCTTTTTCAAATCCACAATTTTAACGCCTTTAGGCAGGTTAAAAATTTAAGAAAATGTTGATTTAAATAAAAAATATTGTTCCCAATCTTAAAGTAAATTCTAAGAATTTATTCAATTATGCTCCGCACGATTATGTAAACACCATTGTTTGACATGACTCAGTAACATATGGCGTATTCCCTCTATTTGTATGTATTAATGTATACTTATGGTAAACAATATTTACTCTAAAATGTGCGGAACAATAAGTGTCAAATTTAAAATGTCATCAAGATCGATAAAATCGTTCTTGAGTTAAAAATGAAGAAAAACTGCAATAATAGGACAAAAGGACATTTAAATGATATAGTCATATCCGAGAAATACCAGATTATAGACGACCAAAAAAAGTATTGAAATAGGTATCCGCGGGAAAGAGACAGATAAAAGAGATAAAAGATAAAATTAAAACTATTCAATGATATCCTACACGATTATGTAGCCAGTTTTTTTTTGAGTTAGCCACAGTTACGTGTAACAAATTTTTTTGCTTATATTTTTAAAGTTTAAAATTAAGAATGTTTAACATTAAGATAAGTTTGTTCTTTTATAATTAAAAGTATGGTAAAATCAAGCTGGGAAGTATAAGAATTTCCAAGTAATTTAAATTGATTTTATTCCGCGTTTACGCTTGTCTGAGCTTAATCGAATATGTTATACGTTTGTTAAGCAATTATGGAAACAGACAATGCAGCTATAGAAATTATTTAAATTGTAGTGAAGACAATTTAATGAGAAAATATAAACTAGTGATGTAATTTGGAAAGACCTCAAACATTTGAGTTTAATTTCTTTTTGTCACGCTTATAGTTCAACAAATTATTTATTTAGCAGCGCCTCTACGGAGTCGTTTTAATTAAGTCTAAATATTTAAAAATCTGTGTCAGTACAGGAAATAGAAAATATGTAATTTGTAGCCGTGTATCTAATCTAGCCGAGTATCCGGTAAAAGACTTGGTAGAGAACATCTTTAAGGGTTTAAAATGAAAAATTAAAATTTTCTTCCGTTAATTTTTCCTTTGTTATTTTCGTTTGACGTTTTCTGTTTCTTTGTCTGCAAAAATTGCTTCTTTAAATTTTAAATATATGATTGTTAAGGTAGTTGAAATAAATAGGATATAAGGACTACCTTAGAACAATATCAATGTAATAATGTTAACAGTAATTTCAGGGGAAAAAACTAAATTTTCAAAAACTTTCGTTGGAAACTTAAAATGAAGACTTATTTAATTAATACTAATTTGTTTATATCAATGAGTAGGAATTGAAGAATTATTTAACATTTGTGTTCAATGGGTGCCATTTTACTGCGAATTTTACAATGTTACGAAAATCTAAGGAAAAAATATATTAAGATACCATATATTAAAAAAGTCTCTATTTAGTTCAAATTAAATCAAATAAACTAATGCCTCCAGCAAACTATATTTCAGTACTTAAAATGGTACCTACTTTACTAAGTACCAAACTATACCTAATTAAAAATCCTTAATACTAGAAACAATAATATCCCTCTTCAGCTAAATAGGAATATTTTACTGGCTATATGGTAACGAATTCCTTTATGAAACTTACATTTATTATAAAATTCGTATTTTTTTCTTTATAATTCTATCTTCAATACTTAGTAGCTGGCAGTTTAAGACATAGGTATAAAGTAATATTATATAAACAAATAACTTATATTAAAACCATTCTGGAAGAGTTTCATTGAATAAACCAAAGAATTTCAAACAAAAGAAACTTAATATGTTTAATAAACTACGTAAACTTCTAAAATGCTTATTACTCGTATATAACGAATTCCAATTAGTTGACTGTAACGAATTTGCTAGATTAATTTTTTGTTACGAACTCACAAATACGTTTAGTGTGAAAAGTTATTTTTTATGATTTTAAGACTTAAAAAACAGTCCTGACGAAATTCGTCTATTAGGTTGCATTTGCCCTTCAAAAAGGGTCGAAAGTTGAGGGCGGGACTAGTCTGTATTGAAGCTAGATACTGGTTTTTAATTACAAAATTAAACACTCAAGAATTGTCAGTACCTTCGATCTTCCCTCCTTTTCCATATTCGTATGCAAATTAAACACTTGTCAATATAACGAAAAATCGATGTAAACATGCAAAGTATTACTACGTCTCATATAAAAATTAATCCCACCAAAATTAAACTTTTTATGAAGCCAAGATTTAACATATTTTACGAAAAAAACTTTTTTCTCAACCCTTTTTTTCTATTAAGGTCGAAACCACTAAGAAAGCTACATCTGTTCTTCCAACCCTATGAGCTTGATGATATCATATTTCATTTTTCCTTTTTGTGACAGATATGCTTTAAGTAATAAGTGCCCAGTCAGCTTCTTTATACAATCAGTTCATCGTGTTAGGGATCTTCTTCTGCTATGTTTGCCTTACAGTTTTCCTTCTACTGTAAATAGTTTCATTTCTTCAGTTCTCCTAGCCATTAAGCAAAGGTTATTAATACGTTTCTATACAAAAAATTACACTGTTTTCTTTCAAATATTGCCTTCAAACACGCATTGTTTTTTTCACTCCTATGATTTCTGATATCTTCCATATCCATCTGTTCTGTGCTAAATGTGCAGCTTCAGATGATAAGTGCCCAGTTACCTCTTTTATACTGCCAGAGCATCGTATGGTAGATCTTTCTCTGCTATGTTTGCTTTCCACTTTTCTTTCAAACATAAGTAGTTCCATTTCTCCAGATTTTGTAGCCATATGACCGAAGTAGCGCAAGTATGACTTGTTTATTCTACTTATGAGTTTACCATGTATTTTTAGTTCTTGGAAGATGAACTTATTAGATCATTTCTCCATCTATGAGATTCTTAGTAAGTGTCTTTATGTTCATACCTATAGTGTGAAGTCCTTAATGTTTTTTGTCGATATTTTTTAGGAGCCAAGCATCAATGGCGTATGTAGCGATAGAAAAAATCAGCACGTTAGCTAGTTATACTTTAGTGTTTTACTAAATGGATGTAGGGACTTTTCTTATTTTGGTCAGTTTCGCCATTACTGTTCTGGCTATTGCAAAACGCCGTTTGTTTTCTTCTCTGCATCCTCCGGTGTTAGTAACTAGGAATCTTAAGTATGTGATCTTTAGGGCTACTTCGCAGCCATTTATTTCTCTGATTTCTGATGAATTATTACTTTACCTGTCTACAATGTCTACAACCATTATTTTGGTTTTTGTTTTGTTAATCTTCAAACCGTACAGCTCGCTGAAGTTTGTACGCCTATTCATTAATTCGACTAACTCTGGTTGTCTTTCTGCTATAAGAAGGATATCAGGCGCATATCATAGGCTGTTCATTTTTTTTACCACCAATGAAGATTCCGCTTTCCCATTGATCAAAAATCATCCTCATAATGTATTCGCTATAAATGGAGTAGAAAATAAATAAGAATATAACCCTATTTTATTCCTGCTTCTTGTTGTGAATCTTTGGAGACTGTGTGTGTCAATAGTTCTTATTCTTTTTTTATTTTGTCGGTATTGTTGCTTGATTAGGTGTATGAAATGTATAGGGCTGTTCATTAGTTTGAAGATATTCCATAAGGATTTCCACTTTACGCAGTCGAAAACCTTTGACTATTTGATGAGTTTTCCGATAATTTTGGTGTCACTTCGAAAAAAAAACGATTTGAAAAATTTTTTTTTCACAATTTTTTTTCTAAAATTTGGTGAGAAACTCAATTTTTAGAGTCTATAATCTTGCTTTCCTTTTTTTACTTCAATTTAGTCTATTATGTGCAGCCCTTAAATCATCCTTGAAAGTTGGGCCGTTATAATCTTTAAAACGGCCAACCCGCGAGTTGCATGAATCCCGTCTTGACCATTTTTCTGTTCCGCGAGATTCATCATACTTTTACAAAACAATGGTCAACGTAGTGAAAGCCTATGTATTAAAAAATGCCAACAGAATATCTAAGTTTAAGATGGGGGTATATATCATTTGAGTTGGCCACCCCTGATCTAAGATATTAAATCAAACGTTACAACTTTGTTCTTATCATTATCGAATTGTAACCACGAACTAATTGATTACATAGCAGCTTCTTGAAGGCCAATATTAGCCAATATGCTATCAATGAGCTTAAAAGTTAGGGTACCCAATTCTTAAATTTTCTCTTAAAAATTGTTTTAATTTTTGAGGTAACTATATAAACTTCTATTTGACGTAAAATACAATATTTAATAGTATTCTTCTCATGAATTTTCCTTATACATATAACTCAACTGAGTTCTTGATTAAGAATGATTCACAGAAATAATACAAATAAAGGTAGTTAACAAAATTGCTTATATCTTGTGGATGTTTAAAGCGTATTATATATCTATAGTTTTTTTATATCTGCTCTTTACCTTTTTATTGAATTAATTTTTCTTTATTCAAATGGGGAGAATTGCATCTTTTTCCACATAATTCATGTATTTAATGTTTGCAGACTTCATTTTCTGCAATTCAAACTCTTTAAATTTAAATCAAAGTTAATCTTGTACTTATATGAAACAAGTGGAACAATTTACAAGGAAAAACGACACTATTAAAATCATGTCAAGCTATTTACAAAATTTATTCCAGCTATTACCGGGCATTACCCAGCACCACCTACGAGAACAATCATCTGCTCGAATTTCCTTGTCCCAACGATTGAGTGAAGTTTGTGGGAAAATTAAACTCCATTGTCACAAAATACATAAAGTTTGTCCCTAATCTGTAAATTGTGTACATTATTTATCCAGATTTAAATTGAACTTAATATCTTTCTTTGACCTTTTACGAAAGAAAGAAGAATGTGTGGGTGGTGAAATAATTTTAAATTTCAGTATTAGTATTTATTTTATGAGTTGGACTTACATTATAATAGATCCTGGCTTTATCGCGAAACAAATTTCAGTTGCTGTAGGTCAGAAAAGAAAACAGTAGCGTAATTGTTGAGAAAGTTTCTTTTTTTGGACTAAATCTAGGAGATATATAGATTTTCTTAGCGACTCTCGTTGTTGGTTTTATTAAAGTTTAAGTTACAATGATAAATTGTTAAGAGTGATGATATTCTATTTCATATAAAAGCACACGTAGTAATATTCTTTTGCTTAAAATTCCACTCCTTTAAATTCCATATATGTATATAAATCATTTCATCGATAGAAATAATTTTTTTCATGTTAAGCGAAAATTTATAGGGAAATTAATACGGCACCTGTTGGAAACCCGTTTTGCTCTAAAGTGGATTTTGTTGACTTATAAATAATTTTATGTAAGCAATTTTTATATCGCCATTGATAATTTTCTTAAATTGCTGTTTATTTTGCGTAATCTGTACGATGTAGCGCAGATGCAAAGTAATAATTTACATTTAATTACAACGAAACTTACTTTAGCTGGACAATTTATTCATTTGGCGTAACGTCATTTTTATGCAAATTTCGAGTTCAACAGTTCAAGAATATACAAATTATTTTTGCGACAAATGTAAATCTGGTGTGTAATTTTATTAATAACAATAACGATAAAAGATTTCTCACCAAATGAGATAAGTGCTGGAATAAATAAACTTATGGCCACTCTTTATCAAGTGTTTCCTTTCTGGCTTTTTTTTAACCATTAAATGGTACCATTAATCCCATTTTTGTGTAATGTAATGTTAAGTTTATTTTTTGTATATTAGGAAAAAAATCATATTTTACTTTTTAATAATATTTTGGCGTTCCACTGACCTTAGAAAGTAATTGTCACTTAATGTAACATTCTTGAAGTTGTTTTTTTCAACTTTTTATATTTTACATTATACATAAGTGAATAAAGAATGCCATATGGAAAAAAAATATGATAAAAATTACAATAGTACATCGTAATTTCTGTAATTGAATTTTAGACCGTCCATAAATTACGTTACACAAATTTTACGACCCCTTCTATACTTCTTCCTCCCTTGCACAGGTAGTCGCATTTTTTAATCTCGTGCCCCTCTTTGTGTGACGACATACATTTACAAATTTTATAATTATAAATAATTATAATAAAGCTGCAGTTTCAAAGCTTTTCGTCACAATCATTACGATCCCGACTGGTCTTTGATTTGATTTTAAAAGTCTCTTTATTTATCATTTAGTTTTACATGGTTTTAATAAAATTACATGTCACATACATTTTCTTTTTTTTTTCTGTCTTTATTTGTTTATAACAATATTACGCAGATAAGTTTTTCTTTACAGTGTCTAATTTTAGTATTGGTGATTTTGTATTGAATGTTTGGCATTTATTTAATTCTGGGTAAAAAATATAATAAAAAACCCTTTAGATATTTCCTTACATGAGTGGTCTTTGTCACAGGATGTCACATTTTATTGACGTTCTCCCCTCCCTCCTGAACGTGTGATGTAATTTATGGATGGCTCCTTATTGTAGTGCGGGATCTGAACCAAGATTTGGTAGTTTTTAAAAATTGTTCCAGTGGAACATCGTAATTTTTAAAATATAGTATTTATTACAGAAAGCTATAATAAAAAAAAATAATAAACTTTATTGAAAACTAACACAAATCAATTGTTGCCATTCAAATTTTGAAGTTCTGAAAATTTTTCCACCCTAACCCCGGACTTCACGAGCCTAGAAGTAAATCCGTCACTACATCTATAAGTGAAATTTGGAATCGTTTTTCTCCTTTTTTGTTCAATAGACTTAATCGATTTCGCAAGTGAATCATTCAACTAATTATTTATTTCAAAGTCAAAATTTAAATGAAACAATTATCATAAAATACAGAAATTAACATTTTTAGTTATCCATTAGTATGGTTTTCCAAATTTGTAATAGCCTAAATTAGTAATAATTTCGAATAAAAATTTAAATGCTTATGGACTACTTACTGTCACAAATACATTTTAACCAGTTTTAAAGCTATTATCTACCTTATTTATAAATTCATGTCATTTACATTTTACTAAATTTGACTAGTAACTTCCTATGCCGGAAAAATCCACTTTTAATATTGGTGCTGACCATTTATAGAAAAGTTATGTATTCCAACAGGTATTCAGAAGCTTTATGGCATTTTTTTCTGTTACCATATCATAAATAACGTTCAGTTTTGTTAGAAATACACATTTCGAACGACAAATAAAAAAAGTAACTATTATTATCAAGCTTTAATATTCATAAATTATGGATTTCATACAATGTATTGTAAAACAATACCTTATATATAATAAATCATATAAAAGTATAATTTATGTTTAATCATTCAAAAAGGAGATATCATAATTTAACAATATGGAAGGTTTATATTACCTGTTCAAAGCAATTAATGGTGGCACAAAAACATTAAAACGGTAATATTTATATAGTGGCTTTTTCATTTATTACTAAAACGCTTTGTTAAGCAATTTAAACTGTACAAGATTAAGACACTATAGATTTTATAGACAGCATGTAATATTCCTATTCCATTTAATTTACATAGGGTTTCCTTTTGAGATTCTCTGTACAGTATCCCAGAAAGAAAAAACAAACTTCTTTGTAAAATAAATTTCAGTAAACAACTAATTGGGTCTCTATTAATATTTTTTAGTACATACTCAAACGGTACCAGAAAATCGGCTTCGAACTAAAGTACAATAGAAAATGAGAGATAATTTCTTCCTTGCCTTTTAGAAGTTTCCTGAGAGCTTAGAACATTCGATAGAGAACCCCATTGTCGCTTAAATTTTGCCACACATGTTATATTTTTAATCACGTGATCACATTTGACGCTGCAAACCAGCGACTAGCGACTGCATGAAAATGCACCTTTACTCTGTTACATCTTGATCGCGAATTGAAATTCATCATGGCGCAACTTCAAAGGAACTGTTACCAATGTATGATTTAAATTAATATATAAATTTTAAAATTTACTACTTTTCCGAGAAGTTGAGATTAGAATTATGGAAATATAAATTATGTGGTTTTTATACAATCAAGACTTAGACCATTTCGTTCATCATTTTTTTTAAATTTATTCTTCTGATATTTTATATGCATTACTACATTTATAGAGATAAAATCTAATAGTTCTCATATGATCTCATCTTCAATGTTCAATTGCCTACACTTGGTGTGATTCTATTTATTATTTAATGTACCATTTTTCTATATTTCCCTCGACATCAGTTCCAATTAAACAGCTCTTAGAAAGTATCCACAAAGTTATTTATTCAATAAATCAAAACGAATCAGAAGCTCTAGTTGCTCATACATTCATATTATAATATTCGATTATTATTTATTCGTTTTGAATTGATAACATTTCCTTTTCGGTTCCATATAGAGCTTTAAAGCCACTTAAAATCGATTACTCTAAAAAGATAACACAACCTCATTAAATCTATATAAATAATGAAAATTGTATTTAAACTTCACATGATTCTGTTATAAAATAGAACCGATAATAATAATGTTACAACATTTTATTGAAATGATTTACGTATGATCTGGTTTTTCAATCAATTACCATTTATCATCGCAACTCACACTTACACTATTGGGAGTGTAACTTTGTCGCCGTTCGAATATTAAAGGCAATCAAAGGGTTGAGATACGGATTTTTATTTAAATAATTCAAACGTGTTTTTAATTTAAATGATTGGAGTCTGGCGTTAACTTATCATAATATTTAAATAAGTTTACGGTTAAAAATGTTAAATTCTCGAACAGAATAAACACATTTTATTTTCATTTCCTATTTGAAATTTCATTGTAAACTAATAGTGTCATATAAATAGACGTTGGTTAAATAAATTTAAGAAATAAAACCGGTAGTGATTGTAATCAAACGCTCAGAACTATTTAGTTACACGACTAAAAATAAATACGACAATATAATATAAATGTATAATAAAAGTAACAATTACACCAAGTTATACTGGGAATAATTGCTGAGGAATTTTATTGCTTTGCATCTGAACGAGCTAAAATTGTTTTGTTTGTTATTTACAAATACCAGGGGGTTATTAGTGAGCTCGGATTTATATCATTTGAGATTTATCTGAGAAAAATAAAATGTGCGTTTGAAGATGATCGCATGCTGTTTTCGTTGGGCTCGAGGAAAACTTAATGTGCTGATCATTCTATAAGCCCACTGGAATCGCTTCGAGATCTTATCGGTCGGCTTTAATGTAAATTGTTAAGATATTACGCAAAATTATGTTAATTTTTTTCACGGAAATAAACCAACTTGTTGATTTTTTTTGTCGAAGCTTGTAAAAAAATAAGGTCTGTCGTAAAAATTGAGAAAGGCATGAATCAAAATCTAGCCTTGTGATTATGGTAATTCGGCAATCATTTTCATTGGAATTATTGACTCCGTTTTGAAGTGAGGCTACTTTTAATGTTTGGGAAAAAATATATGATCGAATGAAGAAGAAAATCGTATTTTTTATACATTGCTTGAATTTCTTCGCCCTTTTAAGAATTTTAGCTTGCTTCTATAAGGTTACTTAGTCGTTAGTTTGTTTGTAAGGTACAAAATTTATAGTCTCATTTTTCACCTACTTTCTAGCACTTTATCGTGCTGAATCTTGACGCACCAGCTTATTAATGAGGACAATGTATGAATCCGTCGTAAAATTTAATAACCACCAAGTATTCCAACATTAATTAAATATTTAACTTTGAAAATAACTCCTGTTGCCTACCTTCTAAGGCGCATGTAAAAATTAATTAATTTAAGTATGTTTAGTATATTTTTGGGCGCAAATAATAGTTACTAATAACTTAAAATAACTGCCCGTGAAATATTCACAGCCAACACAACTGATACATAGCAAAAATTGGCAATTTATTGAACTTTATTAATTATTGAAATTATTGTTTAACAAATGACCACAATTTGTTCAAATTAAAGAAATTAACCGACAAAAAATTAAATATATATTGATAGACTAAGGGTTTGTTTTGATAAACACTGTGAGCACTGCTCAGTGCTCTTACTGGGAAGGAATTCGTTCCTTTATAAGCTGACAATATGGAAAAAAAAATGTCGTTTTTACACCAATAGTCATTCAATTGCCATTTATCTGTTTATAAGTAATTTCAAAGTGGTACTAAAGACATTTTATAATTAAAATAATTTATCAACTTAGTTAAAATTACAAAATATTTTTTACTCCAAAATCTATATTGAAATGGTAGGCCCAAAAATCCAAAAGAATATAAATTCGGTATTGTATGCTCATCAAGTTTCACAAGGTAGCGACGCATAGTTGATACCAAAAACATTTTCAATGTTTATCTATGTACATTAGATGTTCATTAATGCCAAATGAGTTTTTTTAACTTCAAATTCGATAATTTTCATTTCTTTAATTGGTACCAACGATATATGATAAAAAATTTAACCAATAAAAAATTAAGGGTGGAAATGGTGCCAAATGTATGCCAGAAAGTTGAAGAGCTGTCAAATAATCCTAGTCAATCTTCATCGATCGGCAAAAGAAAAGCCCTGGAAAAAACTAATAAATTAAGGGGGAGGTGAAATTGCCGTTCCTTTTATAACCGTTCAAAGTTTTTGCATCGGGTTTCTATTTATTTCAATCTTTACCACGTTTAATAAGTGGTAAAACAATTGAAAGCTTAAGTGATATTCAAAATATAATTTGTGATATTGTCCTTAGTAATCAATTAATTTTATTAATATGACATTAAAAATTTGCACACTAGATGTCAAGATGGTGCTACTAGTGAAGCTGATTATACCATTGATTTAAAATCAAAAGTTGTAGCAAAATTTTGTGTTTTAATTGTATACTGAAAAAACGACAATACTTTCCGGTCGCCCTAATAAATCGTCATCATTTTTGTATTGTAAGCACTGGCGTTTTTAAGGTAAGGTGCTCTCAGTGCTTTAGTCACGTGATGGGTAACATCTAGAAATTTGACGGCTTGAACAATTATTAATTATTATTATTATTATTATTGACTATTGAACGGGGTATTGGGATATATGATACCAGCCGTTAAGAGCAACTATGGAAAATCTAAAGAAATTGTATTTATTGCAGTGTAAAACCAATACTTTGTATGACATGGTTATAATTCAAGAAATTTATAATCGTTCATTCATGGGTAAAGATTCGATTGCATATTTGTCACAATCAAATTCAAAAACAGCGCCAAAACGTGAATGTCAGTAGGTATACTGGACTGCATTCCGTTTTGAACAGTAATCAGTATAGCTAACTATTGAGGAACAGCTTCGCAGTATACTAAATTGACGCTACACCTTTCAGTGCTCGCAGTGTATACAGGAACATACCCTGAAAAGGAGAAAATAAAATATTTGTAAAATGATTTTAAAAATCTCGCTTCTATTGATTAAATGCACTAAAAAGTACAAAATAAATTTATGAACTGAATCTTCATACCGATTTCATCAACGATATTAAGGCGATATTAGCCAATTTACGAAAATCATAAGCTATCTAGTTGTGTATCAAAGCGAGGGATGCAGTTTTGTTTACAATTTGGTAATACGTATCACCCCTCGCTTTGATGTACAACTAGATAGCTTACGATTCTCATAAATTGACTTATATTCTCTTGATACCGATGGTGGAATCGATACTAAGATTCAGTTCATAAATTTCTTTTTTCCTTTTAAGTGCGGTTTATCAATACAAGTCCATTTTATTTAACTAAAAGAAGCTTTTGTTTCTTAGTTTATTCTTCTGAGAGTCATTGTTATAAGAGAAATTAATGAAAAACAATGATATCTATTGAATAATAACTAAGTATACTTTAGATGGAGAAATTGAAGCTTCAAAACCGAACTTATGTTTGTGTTAGCTCCAATCCAAGGTTCGATCGAGTGCACACGAAAATTGCTTCATGAATACAAACGGAACGTTTTCTAATAAGTTATTCAGCAACTGATAGCTGTTCCTAGTTGCTGTTATCAATCGTTATCCTCTCTTTTATTGATTTTAGTATCCTAGGGATTGTAAATAGCTTTCTTTTATTCTGAATATTATTTAAAAATAAAAGTAAGAAACGAATAATATTACCTAAATTATACAAATATAATTATTTTTACCCCTTAATAGGGCATGACAAATTTTGACAATTATTTTTACTCGAAAAATAATTCAATTTACGTGATCATACGCACTAGCCTACAGCTAGGTAGAAATTTGAAAATAATAATAATAACTTCGCATCGAAAAGGTTGACATTTATTTGCGTTGCGCTTTACTTCATTTTGTTTTCAAATTTTAATATTAGGTTGTCCGGATATTATCTCATCGACAATGGACCGAAAAGGACAACTGTATGATTTTGTTTTAATTTTTTCAATTGAAAGGATCTTTGTATTTTGCATTGCTCCATTATTTTCTAATAGTAATTACAAATTCCGTTGTACTGACGTTCCCATTTTCAATTAAAGCTACATAAGTATGTTCTTGGGATTATATTGACAGCTGAAGACATCTCTTACCTAAAAAACGTACTTTTTTGTTCGTTCCAATCGTAAAAGAATCAAAGATTATTGAAAATAGTAACGATATCATAGTTCTTGACTGAGCTATCCACACCACTACACTCGGAGCCTGTTAAACATAATTTGCTTTGTTCTAATGTATTTGCTTGTACAATTGTGACGTCATTCACTCTGATTAGGGTTCATCATAACATTGCGGATTTTCACAATTTAAATTTTATTTTATAAAAATAATTACCAATATCCCTCTCAAAAAAATAAATAATTTGTGGTTTATATTCCCTGGCTAAAGTTTTATTCAATAAATACAAGATTTTAGTAATTTTTAGTTTCAGTCATCATACTAATTGCCTCATATTCACCACAAGTAGTGTCTTAAGAAATGATTATCGGTAAAGAATGAAAAATCCAACATGCTACCATAAAGAAAAAGCTTTTGGCTTTCTCATCAAAATTTCTTACCTTAGTTAAATACCAACTAGTGAAAAGCTAGAAAAAAAAAAAAAAACCCACCTGTATTTACAGTACGTATGGAATTCTCCATTGCTTGTTTTATCTAGTCAACAGTAACAATTCAAAAGCAAAATAATAAAAAATAAGAACAAACCAAAATTCAGTGGTAAATTTTTCATGCAAAAACTTTCAGAGTAAAAACCGGCATCCATTTAAATTTGAAAAACTTTTTAACAATTATTCAGTGAAAATTGTTTCTGTTTTTTGTTGATTTTTTGAAAATGCAAACTTCTGAATACGTATTGAACAGTCTTAAAATTTATTATTTTTCTAACTATAATTTAACATTTTCCATGCAAAGTTAAAGGAATCCATTAACAATTGATGGAATACCATTGAAAAATTATCAACTTTATCATTTATAACGAAAATTTGTTCCAAATGAACTCGCTAAAATAATTATTTATCAAAGTACCTTGACTTTTCTTTCGAATTTATTTTTGAATATATATTTAAATATACATTTAATCTGTATTTATCATTTCATGCTCAATTTAACTTGAGACCCTTTTCATAATGTAGAATGCGAAATAATACTAATCCCCAACAAATTTGCATTTGACTGACAATTTTGATGCTTTAACATTTAAATGTAGGTGTTTGTCAGGCAATGAAACGAGGGTTGAATTACACAAACACGTACATGCTTTTTTGGAAAATTAAATTCAATGTGAATGTCCAAAAAAATCACTTAAATAATGAACTTGCAAAGGTTTTTGTCCGCGCATTTGTGATATCTTGTAATGGATTTTTTTCTGAGATAAATATTTGATTTTATGCTGATTGTAATACTGCTCATGTTCTCAAGTGATCTTATCGTGTTTTTGGATAGTTTACGTAGTTGTTTTCACGGTAATGAGATATTAATTTGAATTTTTCACATTCATATTTCGTGTCGTTGTTGCTTATGTAGTTCTGTAATTGGTTGAAAACCTAATCTGTGGAAACTCTGTGGTTTAATGTTGTAGTTCTTAAAGAAAACATAAAAACTATAAAAAAGTTTAATTAAATTTAAATTTTGTTTTCTAGATTTTCAAGATTTTCAGATATTTTCCTTAAATTTGTTTCCACATAATACAATTAAATATTTTTTATACAACCAATATAAAAAGGATACAATAAATTGTAAATTTTATCCTAAAATCAAATAAAACAAATATAAACTAAACTAAAAAGTTTACCTTTATTGTCATGCTGAATTACAGCTTCATCAAATTTGATTTTTATATATAAAATATTTTGTGGTCTTATTTCAATAATATAATTCACAAAACCAAACTATGAATACAAATTTGAGCAAAAGCTCAAACATATGTATTTTTGACGAATGATCCAGATACGTATTTTGATTGCCAAGCATTCTCCCTCAGTGGTCATCAAGTAAAAATACATTTGTTTGAGTTTTTGTTCCAATTTATGATTATCATGCTTTTGTAAATTATATTACATAAATAAGACCACAATATTTTTTTGCATTGTATTGATAGTACAACTTCATGCTCTTTGGGTTTTGGTGAAACTTTGTCGAAAAGCATCTGTAATTTTTGTTGTAAGCGAAAGAGGATGATTTTCCCAAATATCTGTTTAGTGACATGAAAAAGGCCAAAAAAAGTTCAAGTTTATCTGTAAATTACAATAAATGACAAAAAAAATCTACAAGAAATCTTTCTATTCTGCAAAGAAAAAGCTTTATCTGCAAACTAAGCTATACTCCTATATGAAAAATGGACGTCATACACTTTGACCATCCGAATTTTACATATAAACCCTTAATAGTATGAGATAATTACTTACATTTAAAAAAATATATCTTGTTAAGTTTAATTTTTAAAACCATTTAACTATGAATAAAACACGAAAACACTGAAGGAATTCAAGTTTTGAACTAAAAAAATGTTTTTATTATCCTTTATATAACATCTTCATTTTCACATAAAATTTCTTGTTAAACCAATTTTTAAATACCTAAAACCATCTGAAAAATTTAATATAAACATTCCAACGCAGAAATATGTGAAAATAAAATTCGGAATTAAACTTTATTGGTTTCCTCGTAAAAATTTAAAATTTTTAGCATTATGAAGTTCTATAAATATTTTCGTTGTGATTAACTTTGTTTGTATTTTTATAATTATTTAGAGTTGTAGATTATTTTTTTTTATTAAAATACTTCCTTAATATTTTGCTTAATATGTTTTAAGAAATATTTAATAATTTTTTTGCAAATGAAATATTTATTTAAAGTTTTCATTTTTGGAGCTTAAACTACTTAATCTTTTTTGTGAAAATAAAGCATCATCAAATATTTTACTAATTTAAATTAAACGTTTCAAAGACGGATCGATCATATACAATATAAATGATTCAATTAGATCTACAGTAATTATCTTGAAATATTGGTTATAACATTTCAACAGTAGGTTAATTTATCGGTTATGGGTACTTATTAGCATCATTGTGTTGTGGATTTCGATTTCAAATTATGTATACTTCCAACTAATGTGTAAATAAGAAATTGAACCATTCATATAGACTTTCGACTACCAGTAGAGTCAAAAAGTAAAATATATAAAAAAATAATAACATAAAATGCATTGACGATAAAATTTCAGTGTTTATCTACCCCAATTTTGGATAGGTATGGAGAATGGAATAGAGTATAGATTGCCAATCGTTTAGATTTTCCTTCTCTTTGATATTCTTTATTCAACTATAGTTAAATTAAAATAGGAAAATCCAATTATTTTATTTTAATTAGTAAATTTTTTATTTATAAGGTTTCAAATATTTACTTTGGCAGATTTTTTTTTAAATCTGAATAACGTTTGATTTTTTTTTTTTGATGTTTTTTTAACAATGCATTCCATTACTGTTTAATTGAAATACATTAAGAATAATGTTTTTCCAACTAACTATAACGTTCATTGTCTCAAACTTCTGGTAATTCTCAATCCACAGAAGAACTGTATTCAGCTGCATCCAAAAAAAACTTATATTGTTAATTATCTACCCTCTACGAATTTTTTAACTTCATTATAAAATTGAAACATTAATTTTTTCT
Organism: Sisyra terminalis; assembly: GCA_958496175.1. NCBI lineage: Eukaryota > Metazoa > Arthropoda > Insecta > Neuroptera > Sisyridae > Sisyra > Sisyra terminalis. The sequence goes on from OY292278.1 coordinate 29,982,304, forward strand.
TTTAAAAAGATTTTTCTTTATTTTGTTTTGAAAAATTTAACTCTATAGAACTCTATTAGATCTTAACTTTAGAATGTTTTTAAGAAAGTTTACTACGCATTTTTAAAAAAGTTTAAATGCGTATTTTTATACATTGCAGAGTTTAAATTTTAAAAGACGAAGAGATCTTAAGTCAAAGGTCTACTCGATAAAAACTTAATAAATTTACCACATCACTCACATAACAATAACATCATTAAATAATAATAATTTACTGTACAATTTTTCAATTATGACCTGATTCATTTTAAAAAATCCATAAATTACAAAGCGTAATAAACTTCATATAAATTTCCGGTAGTAAATGATACAAACACGCCATTAAAATTTAAATGATTTCATTTTTTATTATGCACAACATAAATAACGTCTTTAAGATCAATTAAGAGAACGTTTCAAGAAAAAAATTAATTAAAGTTTATCATTAAGATGAGATTTTAATTAATAGTGTCTTTACACATGTTATAACGAATTCTTTGTGGATCCGATACATTTCACTTCAATATATTCCGGCTAATTTGGGAATTTTATTTTTGCACTCGCAACAAAAATAATTCGCAACACTAACCATGGACCACCCAATAAGAATATTCAAACTTTGAATATTGGGTGAAGTAAACGAAGAAGTTATCCTTAAAAACATCGTAAAATTTTAAGGTTTTATAATATTTGACACAGCGAAAATATACTAGGATTAAACCGGAGTTAAACGAAGGTTAAGTTGAGGTTGGCAATTCGATAATAACAAGATTTGTGATTAATCTCCACGCTTATTACTTGTAATTTATAAATTGATAATAAATAGCTGAGATTTTGTTGCGAGATTTCAAGGAGTGCCAATTGCAAACGACTGCATATATTGACTCCATTTAACACGCGTTTGCAAATCGAGAAATATAGAATCACATAAGGTGGATATTTAATAAATTTAATCAAATATAAACGTCTAGATTTATAATAGCAATCTTGTTTTTTCTTATTTTATGAAACATTTAATTTACGCTATAAAACACTTGGATCCGATTTTTTATTAACTTTTCCCTCAATTTTCTTTGAAGAGGAAAATTTTCTCAAGTCTTTACAGCTAATAAAAAACATTAATATCGAAAACCTATTAAAATTGGAATAAATGTTTATCGATAATTCTTAATAAACTTTAACATGTAAAGCTGCTGGTTGATTGGTATATGTATAAAATTATTAATGCGTAGAAGCATCTCAAAGAAATCATTTACTTCTTTTGATTTCCTCTTGCCGATTTGAATATATTAAATGAGATTATTTTCTCGTAAAATTCAACCACATCTTATTTCATAATCTAATACGCCAATCGATGAGTTTCACATGTGTTCCACTTAAAAATAATGTAAATGTTTATGAAAAATTATAATATCTTTAAGGTTTTTATGCTGTTGCAACACAAAGAAAATATTGTAAAGCAGATTTAATACGTCAAGCATGAGCATAAAAATTGTTTTAAGTTTTAAAGAAAAATATTTAAAATACAAATTTTTTGAGCATTTTAATAATATGTGAGATAAATTTATAAAGATAAATTTATGAAACTAAATTTTTGTGGTCAAAAGTTAGGTAACGTTATTTTATTTCTATGCTTTACTGCTTATATTTTTTCTTGCACTAAAATAAGGAATCTGAAAAGCTTAAAATTATTTTTATAGGATATTTTTCTGGAAATATTTGATCTGCGGATATTTTGTCGGGGGATCAATTATCATGAAACCAATAATAGGTATAATGACAAATTTTAAAAAAGTCACAAAATATGGCAATTCTCCTGGTTATGCTGAACCAAGGTTTGTAAATTACACAGGTTGCTCCATTAGAAAAAAAAAGCGACGTCATACGAAAAATTTTGAAATTGAATCAGTCTGAAGATATGTACGAATTTCTTCTGGATACGTCACGTAACCACCATGAGACCACCTGTGTAATTTATAAACCTTGATGCTGAACACCAATCGAAACGAGTGACGTCATAATTGAATAATGCATTGAAATCATCAAGGGGGTAGAAATGACTTTTGAAATGTACTTAAAAAGTTTTTGGAGGAAAACAAGGAAAAAAATCCTATAATGTTGTTAAATATATTTACGAAGAATAATACTTAGCCTACTTGTGGCCGAGTGGTCAAGGTGACCGCTTCAAAACTGGTGCTGATGTGCTGATTGTGGGTTCGATCCTCGTATCGAGCAAATTTTTAATGTTTCTTGAGTAAGGATTTTTATTAACTCTTGAGTTGCTAAAGACCTTAGCAGTTATAACGCGATGGTAAATAATAATTGAAAAAAAAAATCTACTTAGTTAAAAATGTTTATTTGAATTTTTAACTATCTCTTATTTAATTATATTTTCTTGCTTTCCTCCAATAACTTTTTAAATTCATTTCAAAAGGAAGAACACGAATATAACATGTGCCTTTGAAGATTCCAATGCATTATTCAATTATGACATCATTTGCTACGATTAGTGTTCAGCATAATAAGGTGAATTGTCATATTTTAAAGCTTTATTGTATTAAAGTAATTGCCAATCTCGCTCATAATAAAATAAAATTTGCGTGTTTTGTAATATTTGATTCAAATTTTATAAAATAAATGCAAATCAATATAATAATAGGTAGACGTATGCAGGAATGTATGTTGTCAAAGATAAAGAACAAAGAATATAAACACATACGTATGAGTTAAAACCAAATATAATAAAAAGTGTCTATTTGAACTTTTATAATTAATTGTTGTCATTTGTTTTAACTGTTATTTCGATTTCATTCTTTTGCCAATCTTGGTCATTTGTCTGTTGAGTCATAGTTGGCTGCGAATATTTCACGGGTAGCTACTAGTACAATATATTAGTGCTTGTAAGTTTCTGCCGTTATAGCTATTGTCATATTTTGCTGAAAGATCAAAGAACTATTAGACACCGTATGTCTTTCAAATGGTAGTTGCTATACAGAAATAGTTGAAAATTGAAAGTCTGCCGAGACTAGTCTAGTAATAACAATATTTAATGTCTGAAACATTTAAGAACCCTACAATCCTATCTTCTCTTTTAGTAAAATTTTGATCAAAAGAAAGACAAAAACTTAATGTAAACTCACAACTCTAGAAAAGCAAAAGTTTTTAATTGGTAAAACTTAATACTCATTATTACTACAATTAGATTCTTCCTACTGGTTAAATTATGCCATCCAAATTATTAGGTTATCCATCAAAACTGTTATTATTAATATTGGCATAGGACCATTGGATGAGTTTTGCGATAGCAAACATTTTGTTGCTATAATAATCATTTTTATAACAGAATATGGTCCCAGAATATGATTTGTGAGTTTTTGTTTTTTTTTTCATTCTTTCTTCGATTCAACTGCCATTGGGAAAGACGGGGTTCGAGGGTGCTGAAAAATTTTCAACCGTGGTGTTTTGTCGTTCGGAAATTGTTTTATCGCATACAGTGTGAAACAGCACTACAAAATGTCAATACAGACTCACCCACAACCCCATTTTTCAACCCTTTTTTTATCTTTGGTCACCAACGTTTGCTTTTTAAATCATCGACATGTCGCGAAATTTTGACAACCTTTGGTTGTAATATATGCATCCAAAGTTCTTTACATCGAAATTCTTAAATTTTCAAACTCAATTTTATACTTTTTATCAGATTCAAGTTTATCCTTTAGTGTTTAAAAAAAATTTTTTTAGGAAATCACAGTGTTATTAACTGTTATAAACCATTTAGGAAGTTCCAAACAACTTTACATATACATGTGTACATAGATTAAAATGATAACAGTTTTTGCTTGACTTTCAAATTTTTATTTCTCGTCAGAAGTAAAATCTTATCTTTATTGATTTCCTTTTTCATTTGATAAAATTGTTGGTAAAATTTCATCTTATTTGCAAATTCCAAGTAACAGCTGCTAGTTCTACATAATCTTCTTATTAAATCTCGAGAGGTTTTTTTTCCGCAAAATATTATTTATGACACAATTTATAATCGTAAATGTCATTTCTAAATCAACCATATGCATTTTTTCTGGTAACTTAAGTTTGAATTTCAATCAATTTTTTGACACGAAATCCACATATTTTTTTTCACTAGTATTAATCTGCACCTGATTTATAACGGATGTATATTATAAGGAAAACAAATACGAATTTCTCATAAACCTAAGGCCGATAGGCCAATATTTCCGGTTTGAGTTTTATTTTTTTGTATAGTGAATGAGGTTTGTACATATTTTTATTTGAATTTTATAAATAAATTTAAGTAGAGTTCGTTATCGTAAATCAATCATCTTTATGCTTTTGTATAAAAGTATAAATTGAAAAACACGTTTTATTAGAGTTTTATTTGGAAGGAGCGGGTAGTTTTAAAGGCAAATTATAAACATAAAAGTTGTAAAATAAATCAATTTGAATTTAGCATTTGAATAAATAATTTTTTGGGAAAAAAATCATAAAAACCGACTTAACTTTAGCAAATTCTTGGTTTTATTGTCTAATGTTCTTATATTAAGCAGTAAAACACATTCTTGTTATTTTAAAATTCAGTTTCTGTGAGAAAAAGTTTAAATATTCTTTTAAAAAAATATGAAATGTAATATCAGCAATAGTTTTTATTAAAAAAAAATAACAAAAAAATGCTTCAATTAACTTTTTTCCTTTACCTTTAAACAAGTATTGTCATTACTTTTCGATGAATGGATGATCTTCTATTTAAATCCTTAATAATAGTTTCGCATTCTTAAAAGCAATAAATTTTGGAGATGATACTTTCCGTTATACAATCGAGCTGAAATTTTGCACATACACTTGTGTCACCTTACATTTTCATATATTAAAATTTTAACTGGATCAAAGTTAGTTCAACTAACGGTATTCCCGTGGATCAGGCACCTTAGAACTATTAAGCCCCTATTTATTCACGAATTAAAGTAAAAACAAAGTAGAAAATGCATCGTTACCAGATATTGACGACCCTAAGAAGAATATGAGCCAATTTTATTGTATTTGCTCAGAACTTTGATTGAATTTTTACAAATAAATTGGACCATAATGATTCTGATTCAAACTGACGTGCCTCATCCACGGGAATACCTAACTAACTTAAATCAAACTCTCACATATAGTCGTTAAACACTACTAATGTTAAGTCTTCTAGGAAACCACAATTGTTTCGATATTAGAAAAAAAAGTCAATAAGATGTGGTCGATAGTTAAATGTAAAGGATTTAGAATGAAAACTTTCTTACAATGGATACCACAAATTTAAGTCTCTTAAAAATGACTGGCCATTTCGTAAATGCCTTAAAATATTAATGAAAACCAAAAAAAAAATATTATTGTCCCAAACTTGAATTAAGTCACTGTTGTCATTTGTTTTAACTGTTATCTCGATTTTAGTCAATTGCCATTTTTGCCATTTGTGAGTTGTTGCCATTGTTGCAGTGTTGTCTGTGAATATTTCACGGGTAGCTACTAGTTGGATTTTATATTTTTGTTTATTTTCGTTTGTGTTTGCTATTTTAAATTTAACAGCTTTATTAGCTGTTAGCTGTGTTTATTAGCTTTATTTATTAGTGATCTTTGTTCAGTCCTTCCTACTTCATCGTTATTGCTAAGAATATTCTCAAGGTCCTCTTCCATTGAGCTAGAACTGTAAACACCTTTCCACATTTGTCCCAATCAGGGCTCTCACCCTACATTAGATGTGAATAAGTAGTCCTTGTATAGCCTATTCTAAGTAACGTAATAGCCACTGCATGATCGCTTGGCATTGATTTAATAAAGAGAGATTTCATCGACTGAGTCTTTCACCAAAGCTAACTTTAGTGGTGTACCTTTCCAGATATTTTCCCAGGTTTTTGGATCTTAATTTTAACTTCTTTCCTTCATTTCTCCAGTTCCTGCTCCTGGTGATTTAGCAGTTCTGTAAAGGATGCCGTTTATACCACTGAACATATCCCTAATCCCAAAAACGATAAATCATTGAATTAGAAACATTAATTTTGATTAGAGGCTTGATTTAAAATTCAGTGATGTACCATTCATTTTGATAGATATTGATTTAGTCAAAAGTTTACTGAACAAGGATTAAATTTTTAATTATGACAACCCCCCCCCACGTGGAATAAATAAGTGAAGAACAAACGAGAGGGGCAATTCGTTGGTTCTTGCGTCCTCAAAAATTTGGATTGGTATAGTTATGTTTTCAGCCACTAACGGCAGCAATGTCGAGCAGGTACTTGGTGTACTGAATTGTTATTGATTGTTCGTGTTTTGCTTCATTTTTATTTAAACTGAAGTCAAAGCGGTTAAAAGATTAGAAGAGGAAACAGAATAAAGTATTTGTGATAGTTTATTATATTTTTTTAATTAAAAAAATAAAATAAAAATTGACGTATTCAATTTCTTATTATGTATAAAACCTATAATATAAAACTGGTACCTAGAGAAAAGATACGTATATAAAAGTGCAATTGATATGGATGAAGTTGAGGCTACTTTGTCGATGAAGTTAGATATAAAATAGTTGTCACCGTACATGTTTAGCCTTGGCCAAATGTAATTTTACAGAGCAACCACTAGCAATCGGCTAATAGAAGTTCTAAGATTTATCGATAGAGTAGCCCAAACTTGAGCTATGAGCTTAAATTATGAGCTTTTTGTTCATTATATGAAACTGTTTTTAGTGTTTATATTCAAAGGTGATGTTTCACAGTTGACAGTAGAGCTTCCTACGCTGTCTTATTGTTTCAGGACCGATATTATTTATCCTTCTTGTCCCCCTCCTTTGAAATCCTTCCTTAAGATAATAAGTGGCATTTATGTATTTTCAATGATTTTCAAAACCACTAAAATGAGTACCCGAGTACAAGGAAGTTACGTGGAAGTCATGCTGGATTTTTAATATTGTTGCATACAAGTTTTAAGAAATATTATTTTTATACTGAAATATATTCATATCTAATATTTTTAATATAAAATTTATGTTAAAAACATACAAAGTTTTTGCAAGTAGAACAAAATCATGAAATTTAAATTGTACGAAAAAAATCGCAATACGAAACATTTTTCTTTTCTTATCGTTCCATCGCTTTGATATTCTCAACCTTTTGTTCCACTTGATTTACATCCGCAGTTCTGATTAAAATTTAACTTTTCGTAACAAACGTTTTTCTTCAATAAAATATTGTGTTTAGAATTGCGAGCGGAAATTGGTTTTGTAAATGGAATCTTTTGAAATTAAAGATTGTTGAAGTGTGTTTCTTTCCTTAACTCATTAACTTTTTAAAAACAAACCAAACAATTGCGTAGATAAATTATCAAAGAAACGAATGTTAATTTTTGTGTAAACAAAACAACAGGCATCTTTGTTGGATATTTCAATTTGAAAAATATGAGTGAGTAGCTTATACTATCTGCAGCTGCATAAATGCATTCATCTTGGGATACAGAGACGGATTGCATGGGAGCGTTTATTTAATAAAGTGCATCTCATATCGACCATAATAGAGGACAATGCAACAATACGGCTAAAAATTTCATCTGAAAAATGAATGAGAAGTTTTAGAATTTTGTTGGGTTTACGATTTCTTTCATAGTAAATATAATCTTTAAATCCGAGATCATTAAATCTGGAAATGTGCTCGTGTAGGTATTTATGTCGAAACAAAATTTATGCAGCAATTCGCAATTTCAGTGTCAAATATAACACTCTTTGCCACCTAAATCCTCGCCTGGAAATTTTCTAGATCAAAGCGAATGCCGCAATGTGGAGCCGTTTATACATACAGCTGTTGAAACGGCCGCTTTTTGCAGCCGAATGGAATGAGGATTGAAGCCGTTTACCTCGGCCTACACCTTCATCGAAGATGCGTGTAAAGTTACTACTTTACCCGTGACACAAATCGTGGTTAAATATTATGCCCTAATAAACTCTTCATCTCTCAAACGTTGTACCAGTATGTGGGAGAACCCAACGCGAATAAGATCGCTCGAATGCTTTTATGAAGAGCATTCGTCTTCCACCAATAAATGGCTCAATAGAGGCATGTTGGAAATTATTTGCGATGTGAAGCTTTTCCATCGTCTTCGGGGGTGTTCAATGAGATAAGTGAGCCAGCTGGCCGATAGCGCAGCGTTTATATCTCAAACCTTCAAACATCTGGCTTTTACAAATTTTGTCTCAGTATATTACAACACGCAATCTAATTCAAAATACTATATCGATAATTAAATTGTCTGGCACAATCTCTAAACTCGACTCTTGAGATTTACAAACAGAAATCACCAATCTCTGAAACGACTCCATTTTATCACAGTGATAAGATTTCATTAAAGGTTTTATCTTCAAATTGAATTAAATGAAATCCAAAACTAATTAATATTTATAATTAAATTTCATAAAAATATAATCATATTTATTAAATCCTTAATAATTCTGATTTCTCACTAATCTACGGTTTTTTGTAATTAAAAAAAGTAATTTAAAAATACATTCGACTTCGATATCTAAGAGTCTTAAATTTAATTTTGAATATTTTTTTTTCAAATGCATAAAATGTTTCAAAAGGAAAAGTTTTTAATGTCTGAATCTTAAAATAAGAGTATTCTTTAAATTTTTTCAAACCCTTAACGGTTTTATATATTATTCAAAAATAAAAGAACAACAATTTTGAATAAAAATAAACTATACCAACGCTCGCAAAGCTATCACTTGAATTAAAGCAGAGAAAAAATATTTATTTTTTTTCTCATTGCTTAACTTTATGATACATTAGGGTGGTTCTTAATAAGGATGTTTTTGAATTTCTTTGCCTCCAGGGGCTCAAATGATTTCAAATTGATAAAACAAAAATCCCTGAAAAATTGACCTCTTAATATTAACTTTAAGATAGTCCGCTTTCTAACTAAAGTTTCTTATGGAAATAACGTGGGAAAAATTTAATTTTTTCTTAAGAATTCCATAACTCAGCGACAAATAAATCGAAAGTAACTAATCGCGTCATGTTTATGGCAAATTTAACGATCTACAAAAAAGAACTCTTATAATTTTTCACTAAATCTATTGACTTCTACTTTCATTGTCCATTAGTGCCGTATTTTTAAGCCAATAGATAAGCCAATAACTCTCAAGTCAATGGATTAAGCGAAAAATCATAAGAGCTCTTTTTTGTAGAGCGTTAATTTTACAATAGACATTTCGGGATTAGTTACTTCCGATTTATTTGTCGCTGAGTTATGGAATTCTAAAGAAAAAAAAATAATTTTTCCCACATTATTTCCATAAGAAACTTTGGTTGGAAAGTGGATTATCTTAAAGTTAATATTAAGAGGTCAAATTTTCAGGGATTTTTCTATTATCAATTTGGAAGCATTTGAGCCTCTAGGAGCAAAGAAATTCGAAAACACTCCAATTAAGGACCACCCTATTGTACATATACGTACATTACAGTTGTTCTAGCATTCTAGTAATATTCTAGTATTTAAAAAAAAAATATTTAAACAAAGATTTTAAAAGTCTCGCTTCTATTGATAAAATGCACTAAAAAGGTAAAAAATAAATTTATGAACTGAAATTTACTACCGATTGCATCATTTAAGGAGTTATGCCTAGTTGTAAGTTTAAAAAAACGGTGTGAGTATTTCTTTGGCGTAGTTAAGAAATGTTTCTAATCCACTTCTATAGCCTCTTCCGATAGTTTCTAAATTGGCACACCATTTATAAGTGGTTTGTAATAAATAAAATATGATACAATTGTAAACACAGACAGAGGATAAATAATGTAAAGCTGTAAACACATCCAGGTGAATGAAATACAAATGTTATAATTATTGTTCCAAATTTGAACTAACAGATCGCTGTCATTGGTTTCAACTGTCAATTTCCCAATGTTGGGCTGTGAATATTTCACGGAAAGTTATTCGTTTTCAATAATAGATTAGATTGGCTATTTATATACACTGTATGTATATTGTATACACAGTTGGTTATTTGTATATACTGTTTAAAATGCATACTGAATTGGTTACTTATAAAAAATTGTTATAACATATTAGATATATGAATTAACTAGTTATTATTACAGAATGGATCACATGTTCGAAAAATGCTTATCGAATACATTTACTATATAGATGTAGATTGATCCCATAAACTATCATATATTGATATGTATAAACAGTCAATAACATATACGTACTGTACGTATAAATAGCAACGTCCTAAGAATTACATTGTTTGTATTTTTTTATTTCTCATTTATATATGCAAGAAAACTGTTTTTTAATTCAAATATATCAAAATAGAGATGAGATCGACTCGATCAATTCTCTAGTACTATGCTTTTACTCGACCAGCTTTTACTCGCTTGTGCGTAACTTCATACTGTAGTTACTTTTGTCACCTAAATTAAATGCTTTCATCATTTTTTCATAACGCCGCTAAAGAAGTATAACTTCAAAAACGTGTTTTTTGCCATAAATTTTTGTGAAGAGACATTTTAATATATAAAAACATCAAAAACATAAACATTTTGAAAAAATAATGTGCTTTAAGGTCCCATATTTTGTTTTTAAAAATATTGAGTTTTCTTTCTCCTGTAAGCGATGTCCTGAAAGGTCTCTGCAAAAAGGTACCTGGCGGTGAGGAAGATATCTCTGGTGGAAATTATTTAAGATAAAAAAAACGGAAGATTTAACTTCAGGATAGATGAATACAAGTAACAAACGATGGAATAATCAAAATTTTGATTTTTGACGAAATGACACCTTCCCAAAAATTTCCGTTTTTTTCGAAAAAAAATCACACTTTTAAATGGCTTGAAAAAATGAAAGTCATGGTCAAAATCTTATTCAATTGTTTATTGTCTGAGGAACGTATCTGAGAAGATTATTAAATCCAGGATTTGAATCCGGCATCTTTCTGTTTTCTTGGGACCTTCAAAATTCCTTTCTACAACATTAAGTTTGAATCCTTTAAACATTATAAGCCTAAATATAAGAGATTTTTGGAAAAAAATCATTCCCCTTAACATGCACATATTCATACGATAGATTGATCTTACAAAAGTCATAGTTGCGTTTTTTTCTGTTTCCTACTCGATAACCAGGCCAGCTTTCAGTGAAGTTGAATCTTCCTTCCAGTCTGGTTTACCCTTGGTGAGTTTCTTTAATTAGAGGTAGTCTATTCTTCTTAAAAAAAACACAGGATTATTATCTCTCTTCTTCCTTTTTTCTTGGAACTTTTTAGATTCTATTATGCACCATAGAGTATTAATTTTTTTCCTCTCAAATTATAACACGTTAATTTTTTTTAGCTGTCAAATGAAGGATCATTATTTGTTCGTTGACTTTTCTCACTACTTCTACGTTTTTTTTAATTTTTCATCCCGTTTAATGATACTTAAGGTACTGGCCTGACCTACCGCAGTCTAGAAATACCACTGATTAAATTTGCTTGAATTTATTTTTATTTCAATCAAAAATAAGTGTTTAGCCTTAAAAATTAAGATTTTAATATAAAATTTAATTCTAGCAGATTAGGTAAGGGGGTGATATTTGGTCTGGTATTAATCAATTTCAACTTTACGTCGTACAATTTTATATTCATCATAAGACTGTTAAGTTAATTGACGTTAAAAGTTTACTAGAAAAAAAATAATTTAAAAATCAATAATACGGTGGAAAAGATGAAGTAAAACTTCAAACGAGACTTGCCGTTTGTTGAAAGGGACAAATTCAAATGATGGAAAAAGCTTGTAATTATTTTGTCATTATTTTCACTGTTTCTGTTATTTTAAACGCCCGACTCAATAGTCCATTTTAATTGCTGCGCTTAAGAAAAACAATTCCGCTGAAAATGCTTTTGAAAATAAAACTAATTAGAATTGTTAAGATCAATCGAAAAAGGCTTTTTGTAAGAAAACATTTACGTGCCTGAATGCATGTCCCGACATTTTATCAAAGCATTTGACAACAGTTGAACAAAACGCATTACTTATTGCCGCGAAATCGGAGAATTTCTCGTTGAAACGAAAACAAAACGTCGAATAAAATGTTACAGAAAATAAATACGTGTTTTGAAATAAACATGAATTTTAAATTATTATTATATGACGAAGCTTCTTGGAAAAAAAACACCTCAATTATGCTTTAACATCTTAAGCGCTAGTTAGCGTCTTGATTGTATTATAGCTGGCTTCAAGTACTTAAGCAAAAATCGGTTACCTGCATACGTTCGGATATGTTCTTTTATTTTCTTCGATTATACAATAACTTTAAATGTTTAAATCAATGGAATTTGAGGCATTAAAGCATATATTTTCTTGCATCAAGTAATCTTAATATTCGATCGTTAGAAAAACTTTGTATTTTACATTTCTTTGGTGGCAGCCTCCCATTGCGTTTACGATTCATGTAAAGATAAAGTGCACCAACTTCCCGATGCTATAAAACTCGGTAACATTCATCGACGATTTTTATTCGAATGTTTTACGTTTCTTTCTTTCTTGCACTGCCCCTATGAACCAACTTGATGGCACAATTTAACATAATCGATTGCTAGAAAATAATATTTCATGCACCATTGAAATCGCGGCCAATATATCGTTCGAAAAGCCGAACCAAGATCACGGGGTTAAACAAATTTTTAATACACACGTGTTTTTCAAATCCTTTTTTTTTGTGTAGCCTCTATGAAAAGCAGCAAGTAAAAGGATATTTCTTCATTCTTTTATATTCATGAGATGGTTTAACTTTGATTCAGGAATTTGATAATCTTTACAGTATTTGACAATCCGCTATCGTCCAAATAATCAGGTTTTACAATGGAGGTATATATCATTGAACAAATCTAAAAATATCGATAAAGTTTTAGCTTTTAAATTCCAAACGAATATAAAGGATATGAAGTTAAAAAAAACTTTTATGGATTTATCTACCTATAAAGAAAAGGAAACACTCAATTTTAACCTTTAGTAAATATAAATGGGAACATTTTTTTTTCTGTATTCAAAATCCATTTTCAAAAATTTTCAATTTTACTATCGCTTTTACCAATGCCAAATTTGTATACTTTTTCATTTTCTGGAAATACCTACATCGAATCAAACGATATCCAAATAATTAATTTGAAAACCATATAATATTTTAGTTTCCAAAATACTATTGGACTTGGAAAAAAAACTTGGAAAAAAAATACAGTTTTTCTTTGTATTTTCTTTTTCTATAACGCATTTTTTGAACTTTTAATAACGTTCTGATAATCAAATAAGGAAAAAAAGTATAAAATAATTTTTCTTGTAATATAAAAAGCTTAAGAAATTCGTTGCATTTTATAAATTAAAACTTAAAAAATCAAATAAAATAGTTTTGTTTTCAAATATTCGCCGGAAGCAAAGTCATGGTAGGGACCACCGAATTGATCGCAGCGCTAATAGTGATCGAAATTTTGTTAGATTATGCTCGTAATGCTCTTGTAAAAAATTACGTCAAAATTAAATATAAAGATGATTATAATGTCGTTTTGTTGTTAATTGCGAAAATTTACATATATTACTTATTTATATACGTCGAGAGTGAAAATAATTACGAAGACAATTAAAAGTATTTAAAGTTAAATCCTGTATATTTGAATAGTATTTAAACTAAATATTTTAGAACTCAATTTAAAATGCTTTTAATAGATTGTTAAGATTACAAAATTTTTAAATATACTATTGCATAAAATTAAAAAAAAAGTTTATATTTAAAATGATTTCAATGAACATAAATGACAGTTTCAAATCACAATTTATAGTGAAATTGATGATTGACTAAAAAAATATGAGAATTTAATTGATTGACAATCTAATAATAAATAAATACATTTTAAATTTTCCGGCCACAGGACCGTGGAATATAGTGACAGTGATGTTCATTGGTTTATTAAAATAACAACAATGATTCTGTTGCAATAGATCTATCTAATGAATGAGATTATCAAAACATAACTTTAAATAAATAAACAAAATTAAACAAAAATATTGTCTTGACATAATTTTTTAATTTTATATTTCAAAGCAATTAAAATATTGAACCTACTGGTGACCGAGTGGTCAAGGTAGCCGCTCCAAAACTGGTAGGTGATGGGCTTGAATTTTGTATCGAGTAAATTTTCGATATTTCTCGATTTACGGTTTTTTTTAACCCTAGAGTCACTCAAGAACTTAGTAGTTACAAAGCGGAGCTAAATAACAAAAAAAAAACCAACGTTTTTTTCTTTAAATTTACTTCGTTAATTTTAATTATATCAACTTATAATTTGATAGTGAATTTATCTAATCTTCTTATACAGAAGTTTATAAAAAGTTTCAAAATAATTCGGCAGTTAGACATTTGTTTTAGGAATATAATAGTTATAAAAAAAATAAATTGAAATTTCTTATGAACTTTTAATGTTCAATAAAGTTTGTAACTTAAGATGTATGTTAGAAAAACTTTTACAAATGAGATTCTCTTAAGTTTCAAATTTCGTATGACAGCTTTATACGCTTCATTGATTGGATACAATCTTCAATATGATAATTTTTTTTACATTGCATTGGTTTGCTAATCATTGCACAATTGATGAATTGGAATCACGAATTTATAAACCAAAACAAATCACAATTGCATTTCAATTTACATTTGAAAAATTTCTCATATTGTAATTGCTGTTATTGTTTTGATAGTATTCTACATTTTTTTAAAGTTGATTCAAATTTTGAATATGGAAACAAATAAAAGTTCAAGATAATTTTTCGTTAGAAATTTGCAGTCTTTTGTAGTTTTATCATTTCAAAAAAATTATTTGTATTGTTCGCTTCCTCTACATCTACTTACTATACTTTTAAGTCCATATTTCGTAGCATTTCTACAACTTTTCAACAATCATATGATATTTAATACATTTATGATTGAATAACGTTGTTCTCAAGTTATAACTATATTAAGTTTTAAATAAGTTTATGATAGAATTTGTCATTTTTCGAAAATAGTTATCTACCCTAATTGTAACAAAACTTTTAGTACTATTCAATTTTGAAATTTGTCGCTGAAAGTTTTTAACAAAAATGGTTAAAAATTTGAACTATGGAAGGACCCAAAATCAAAATTACATAAAATATTATTTTATCAACCAACTTCCATCCTGGGAATACTGAGAGGCTAAAATCGACCCAATTTCAATGGTCTAATATTTGTTTGAGGATGACGTCCCCGTGGTATTCCGAACTTATATGAGAAAATAAATTATTAAATACTCCCATTACAAACTGAATTTAATCTTTACTTATATTACTACCTTATATCATAACGGTATTATTATCGTACTTATAACTTTTCAAGAAGTATTACCGGATGAATCATCCATATTCACTTGTGAAGTAAGAACTGTTCTAAAGAACTTACAGCTAACGAGGGAAGAGCCTTCGACAACTAACCTAGAAGTTACCTTAACAGATTCCTAGACAAGCCTTTTGACTTTAGTAAATTTCTGCAAAAAAAAAACACTTTTATCAAGACCATACTGTGAGGACTATTCAGATTACTAGCGGAGGGGTGTCATGGAGTTCATATGGTTTACAGGATAGCTAGGTATCGAAGGAAACGAGCTAGTCGATGCAGCGAAAAGGAACCTACAAGAGAGGTGGGGATTAATTCATGAAAACGATGGAATCACCATGAAGGAAGTGAATTTGGGTATTATGGGATGACATATGATGGCACCACCCACATAAGCTATGCGAGTCAGACCATCAGTCCTGGTACTCACCTCTAGGTATCCTAACTAAGAAGGATAGTATGGTAGGCTTGAATTCTATTGTACCACCTTCACCCACTCTCACTTAATGTCCGGTAAATAGATGGAAAGCAAGAGATGTGGGAACGAATTAAATAACAGTGAACCATATTCTCCAGGGATGCCATTAGATTTGCCTAAAATTTTATAGTACCCAGATTGTGTCAAACTTCCAATATTACCAAATATTTCCAAGAAATGACTTAAATTTTTAGATGTTTCCGATAAATGCCTAAAACAACCATAATTTCCTAGACTTGTCCAACCTTACTGATTTTGACGATATCTTAAGCTTAAAGAATTCGCGGTCTTACAAAAGTCATTAAAACAAATCTCAGATGTCTTTAGAATAAAATGAAGGCGTTCAGCAAATTAAGATTTACTTTTTTAGTTATTTAAATCGTAAGTTGTATCACTCATGACTACCGAATACTTAAGTTTACATTATACCTTGCAATCTGGAAAGACTGTTCTAACAAACCATAACAAATCTTAATTGGGGACTATTTTACTGAACTATAACGATTCAAGACAATGGCGGATTTAGGTTCGATGCCCCCCTAGGCTTCATTCGATATACCACCTTTATTACACTATAACAAGGTGGTTGTCTAGAAGAAACATCTAATTGTCAAATACTTACATCATGTGCTTATTGTTAATAATTTTAAGTTAACTTTCTATAATGAATGTGTAATGCATAAATAATTTTTAAATGTTTATAAGGTTCTACTACTAAGATTCCACTAACGAGCTTTAAATGTTCGAACAATAATGAATCAAACTTAGCAAAACATTGGTTTCTAAAAAAATATCATAATGGGTATCTCCAATTTGTTTTGAATGTCCTCAAAATGACAGTCCTCTTATTGCCAGTGATTTAATAATTGTGGGATGTGGTAAATAGAGAAATTAATTAAATATACTTTATTGAGATCAATTTTTGTATTTTTCTTCGCCTATAAAATTTTGGCATTCTGAAAATTTTGGCACCCCTAAAATGTCCGGGCATCACGGACCTAGGCGTAATTCCATCACTGAATCAACATTAATTAGCAAAAGCAAAGACAAAATAAAGACAACTTTTATTTTTTCTTAATGGTGAAATACTTCGTGTTTGTATGTGTAATCGTAATCATAAAGCGCATGTGTGAAGTGCATAAAATTCAAGAAAGTATACTATCATCATAATTTTTCATTTAAATCAAAGAATTATTCACATATTCATTCTCATATTATCCTCTACGTTTGTGCAAAAATTTATGTGTGCGTATTTCATTCCGAGTTTCACACTAAGTAGTCGCGGGTTTATAACATATATTACGTGACGATAAGGGGGAAGGTAGAGCTTTCATAAGACTAAAACGACAGATTTATGACTAAAAGATTAATTTACTGTAAAAAGTTATATGCTAAAAAGACATTTTTTGTTCTTCTTTTCTCTTTATAGACAAATTATTTCATTTATAGGGAATTGATGTAATGAAAACATTTTTGGATACTAACATGTAAATAGATCTATAAAGCATTTGCATGTTATTGCATATGTGGGTCAAATGTAAATTTACATTTCATATGGAATTAGGTATGCGTTTTAACATGGAGTTTTCAATTTGATATTAACTTACGTATAAGGTATAAAAACTATCTTACAAATAACGTAGTCAAATACTTCTTGAATAAACTTCCCAAGAATTCAATATCGTTTACATTTCAAGAAGAGCAAACTTTCAGATGCACAAACAAGCAATAATGTCAAAGCGTTCGCCCATACATTTATAGCTTTTCACACATTCATGTGAATAGTCAATAGGAAACAACCGTGCATAATAATATGTATGTATTCAGAATTACGCGACAGTCTCGGCTTCTTTCAAAGAACTACACACAAGTGCATTGAAATGATTTTCGTCCCTTCATATACAATCGTATAATGATTCAAAACAATTCTTGATTGTACGGACAAATTTGAATATACGACTTTCAAACGTTAATGTATGAAGTGTTAAGAAGAAAGGTCTACAAAACCTTTTTCCCACTTACGACTATTATGCTTAAGACAAAAAACAAATTCATTCATCCAAAACTCCATTCAAGCATTCAAGCATTTTGCATGATTGTTCCAAGTGCAAGGCTGATTTGCAAAGTGCGTTTACTTAACACAACACGTTTTTCATCGAACACAAAAACCTAATAAATTCTAAAATAAAATATACAGAAGCTATAAATAAGACGAACGAATGCTGTTTTTTTTTGTAGTTGTTGTTTTCGAAATGTCTGTAGATAGTTGCGATAATAGCAATTCAATTCACAAGTCGAGTTATGGTCTGTTATCACATTGCATTTGTAATGATATGCACATTGTTAATTTATACATGACAATATCAACGGAATGCAAATTTGTATAATTATCAAAGCTATTAGAGGGAGATTTTGATAAATAATTACTGGACAAATTTCGATTCTTTTTTTTTCAAGTTTTGCAATTAAGTTACAAATTTGGTACAATTTAAATGTTAATTAATTTAAATCAAATGGAAAACGAATAAAATTTTTGGGCAATCAGCTTAATACAATTAATTCGATGTACAAAATTTTTATTTTGTTAGAGGCAATCAAAATCAAACGTTTTTTATTAATATTATATAAAAAAGATATACCAAATGGTTGAACTATTAACTAATTGAGCTTCTAAATTTAAACCTATCAAACGGTAAGTTTAGTTTTTCGCTGAGTTATTAATCATCGTTTTATAACAGCCAAAGTTTTTAGCAACTCTAGGATTAATGAAAAACCATTAATCAAAAAACATTGAAAATATGCTCGTTGCGAGGATCGAACCCAACACTTACCAGTTTTGAAGCGGCCACCTTAACCACTCGGCCACCCAGTAGGCTCTTGTTTCGTTGATCCAGAATTTTAAGCGCTGCCTATCTTCGACGAAGTCCTGTAGATCGTGGTTCATCTTTTAAATAAAGAACGATTCTATATTTTTTATCTTATTCAGGTTTATCTTCGGTTTGAGTTTTAAAATAATCTTATTTTAACGTACATTTCCCTTAAGTAGAAGGTTTAATTTCTCACTTAGTTATTTATCGTCTTAATAACTGCTTTATAACTGTCAGTAATTTTAATGACTCTAAAGTTGATAGAAAACTGTAAATCTCAAAATTTGCTCGATATAAAAATTGAACGCACCACCTATCAGTTTCGGAACCTTAACCATCCAGTAGGCTCTCACTTACTTAATCCAAAATTTTAAGTGCTACCTATCCTCGATGATCCTGTATCCAAACTGTCCTGTAGGTCGAGACCCATTTATATTTTAAACATGAAATTAAAAAAATGTTTTTAACTTATTCTGGTATATCTCATATAGGTTTGAATTTAAAACAATGTCACTTTAACATATATTTCCCCTGAAAATGTAGGTTTAGTTTCTCGTTTGATTATTTATCGTCGTTTTATAACTGCTAGTGTTTTAAGCGCCTCTTGAATATAAAAAAATTGTTAATCAAGAAATATTGAGAATTTACTCGATACGAGAATCCGAGAATCAAACGCAGTATTTTCCAGTTTTTGAGCGGCCACCCAGTAGACTTTCGGTTAGTTAATCCAGAATTATTAGCGCTTCCTATTCTCGATGAAATCTTTTTGATCGAGATTGTCCATTTATTTGTTAAATTCATATTTTAAATACTGTTGATTTTTTTCTGCTAGGTTAATAATAGGCTTTAATTTAAAAAAAATCTCACTTTATCGTACATTTTCCCTAAAATATTAGGTTTAGTTTCTCGCATAGTTATTTATCATTGTTTTATAACTACCAGGGATTTTAGCAACTCGAGGGCTAGTAAAAAACCGTTTAGCAAGAAATATTGAAAATTTGATGCCGAGGATCGAACCCAACACCTACTAGTTTTGGAGCGACTACCTTAGCCACTCGGCCTCTCAATAGGCTCTCGCTTAGTTAAGTTCTAGTCCCAATCTCTTATACAGAAAATATTATTTGCCTGTAATGATATTACTTATAAATCATGAATCTAATTACTTACTGAATTAAATATACATTCTAAGCAAGTAATTCTAAGTATTCAGTTCATTGTTGGATGGAATCAGCCTAAAACGAAAGCCCCAAAAACGAACCAAATATTGTTCACCTTATTTAGGTGTTATTTTCCATCGCTTTATAACTACTAAGGCTTTTAGCAAATGTAGGGTTAATAAAAATCCGTAATTGAAAAATATTGAAAATTTGTTCTCAATTTGAGTTCTTTGAACTCAAGATCTTCCAGTTTTGCCGCGGTTACCTAAACCACTCGGCTACCAATATACTTTTGTTCATTTTTTTCTTTAGTGTAAATTTTCTCCATTAAACATTGCATAGATTGTTTATGCATTCCATACTTTAAATCGTTATTTTAAAAGCTTCCACGATTAATATCATAAATAAATACATTTTAGGGTCTACGTAAATAATTTATCTATATAAGCTTAAATAATAATAATTTTAACCTTTATGAAATTTATTTACAACTGACAAAATAATCATTACCTGGTGATTACAGCCAAAAACTGTTGAAACGCGTCGTAATAAAGAAGAAATCGAGTTAAAGGACATATATTATAATTCATTAATTAATTGTGACTCGGAAATAAATAAAATATTAATAAATTGTTTATGTTGAATTTTGAATATTTTTTGTATATAATTTGATTCAGTTTTTTTGAATTAGAAAAAATTATCTATAGTCCAATAAAATAATTTGAAAATAAAAAAAATAACCCGAGACACTTATGAAATAAAGTATTTTCCTTGTTTCATTATAGAAATATAATTATAGTTTTTATAGAAATCAAAAGTTTTTATTGAAATAAAAATTTCTACTCGACTGAAGACAGTAACCGATTGCAGCATGGTTATTCATAGCAAATGCATTAAATGCATTTTAATAAAACATCTCTTTATCGTAACACTAACGAAATAAGTCTATCACCATGACCTAAAAGAGAAAACTACTCAACTTTTAAGCCACATATAAAAACGCTCTGGATTTATTCACCGAATCAAGCAATTATCGCAAGACATGAGAAATCCTTTTATATTTTATCACGCATGTCTAAGGCAAATTTACTTAATATTAATAAATCGCTCCACATTGTAGGCGGTAGACATTAATCTCTTCGATTAAACTGTCTTATACCTAAGTAAACTAGATTATATAAAATAAAAACTTTCAAACCCAAGGAATTGAGTATTGAGAAAAATCGGCGATAAGTTTAACGTGAGCTTTTGCCGATGTGTTGATGTTCGAAAAATTAATATTCCACTTACGTCAAAATCGCGTATCGCGGCAAATCGATTCATCGAATACGTAATAAAAATTTTGTAACCAATCTGTGTACTTTAGATGAGCGTAAAAAACAAAACGCCCGATGCATTATTATTATACAAAGATGCATTTTTACGTGAAGTTTTCTTTTTTAACTTTTTGCATTACTGGGTGGTCTGTCGAAACAATGTTTTGGTCAATATATCGTAGTATAAGCGCCCACTACCGATGTTTATCGAAAGTAGTAACAATTGGAAACGTTTATATTTATATTTTAAAAAAAAAATCCTTTGATCATTCTATTCAAAGACAAATTCTATTGACAAGAATGCCCCTACATTATTGTTTTATGTTCTCAACATCAAAAGAAAAACAATGTTCCATGTAAAGTTGAAATTAAAAAGCTCTTATCAAAAAAATTCTCTACAAGCAATATTCGTTAGTTTCTATGAATCAATCTTTGTTATTCGAAAAAACGTTAATCGTTTGATTCATAAAATAATTTTTTGTGCTAAAACCTCATTATTGGAATTTTTTTCTTTTTGGTGTATTTCTACGGTCCATACTATCAAATCTACATAGTTCCGAGAATTGACAAAATATCAATGAGTATCAATTCAATGATTGCATTTTTTTACGAACGATGAAATAAAATTAAAAACTATACCCAAAATTGATCAAATTTTCATTGAAATAAAAGTCACCGAAACACAATATTACTTTAATTAATTGGTGTTTTAGTTCCAATTAAAATAAGTGAGAATTTAATTGAAAATATGTACTTGCTAAATCATGCTATAAAGTAACATTTAAGTTTACCTAGTTCCCTTTGAAAGTATGTTATTTTTAATTTGTTTTTCTCACATAGCACTGTTTTTCTTTGCTGTTTGGAGATGTAACGTTCTTAATCCAAACTGAAAGTTTTGATTGTCTAGTGTATTTTAAATATGCCGATTTAGTAGTGATGTAGTAGGGGACAGTGGGTAACAGTGGATCACTGTTTTTCTTTAGTAGTGTAGTTCCAAAGTTCATGGCTAAACGAATAACCTCTGAAATTAAATCAATACATGAACATCAAATCTTTAACGAAAAAAGTATTTAAGGACGTTTGTTACATAAGCTTATTAATTTTAGATACTTTTAAAAAATGTGAAAAATGTTTCTCTGTAATCCGGGGATGGGTTACTTTGGATCAATGCATGGGTGACAGTGAATCAATTGAGGTAGTCTGTATTTATGTAAAAAATACCATAGAAATCAACAATTTTTACTTTTAAAAATTAACAGTTATTGTTCTAAACTCAATTTCAGTACACTTAGATTGTTTTTGGAATAATTTCAGAATCAATAATCTGTAAAGTCAGTTTTAACGTAGGCATACAAGTACTTATATTAACTATATATATCCAAAAATCTAATGTAGGTAACAGTTTTTATAGTTGACTATTTTACAAAACGAGATGATTCATAGTGACTTATTGATCATTTATGAAAAAAAAAACTATATATCTCAAAAACAAAAAAAACATAGTTTACAAGGAATAACATGCGTACGACGAAATATAAACATTTACATTTCTTTTCCACTTAAATGTAAATGCACAAATTTTAAAAAGATCTGTAAAGAAATCATTACTTATCTACCAATCCATGTTTGATAACGACCATCGATGACTAATCTGTCGAAGAAAGGTATGAACAAGCACCAATAATGCGTTTCTTTGTTTGTGCAAGTGCAACACTTAGTGAGTTACAGAGTTATAGTGAATTATCCACTGAATTCCCCATGGTCCACTGTGACCCAATATCCCCTACATAATTAAAACATTTTATATCCATTTTGTATCCATGGAATGTTGTAGGTGCCTAGTAAAACGGCGAGCGCTTGGAGTGAATCCTTAGAAAATGCGTATTTTGGAACTACTAATTCGATTGCCTTTACTAAAATTTTAACAGCGTTTAAATTGATGGCTAAAACAAAACATTACAGTGATTTGTAGAATATATGGAGGAATGAATACTACAAATTTTGCCGTCGTAGGTGTACAAATAAGTATTGAATACTTAGAAAAAAATGGCCTAATTAGGATTGAATCGATCCGAATTATCTTTTAACTATAACCTTGTCTAAAATCATAAAGCAAATTAAGTTTCAACTATACACCTTTTTTGTATTCCAACATGTCAACTTTTGTGCCCACAAAAATAAAGTTGCAAGAAACATTACTTCTTTGTCTTCAATTTATAGAAATTGCAACTGATAGGTATCTATTGCTGTATGAAGCATTTGAAGAACATGACATGGTAAACTTGTAGGCTGTAAGTTTAATATTCGTGTATAATACATATTCATTATAACAATTTTCAAAATATGTATTTTAAAATTAAATGAAGGAGTAATCGAAGTCGCTAATTTCTTACGACTCCTGCTCCCACTCCGGCTCAAACACCACGACTCTGCGACTCCGACTCCACAGCTCGGGTTAAAAATCCAACGGCATTTTGTTGGTTATCGTCAACTAGGCATTAGATCTCGATTAACTCAAAAATACCGAAACGACATTGTCTTAACTAAAATATTGCTAAAATTCAACCCATTTTGAGGTACACCCTTTAATAAGATCCTTATTTTATTTAGTTGGAAATTAAAAGCTTTATTTCCTCACAAATAAATAATGAATTATGTTTAGTTCATCGAAATTGATGAAAAGTTGACGAAGTAATCAAACATACCACCTTAAAAAACTTTGCAAAATAAGCTTTTTTCTGCAAAATTTGAGTTTCATTTTCTGATCGATTTGTTTTTTATATAAAAGAAAAGTGAAAATAGTTCAGTAAAGATTGCACATAAAAATTTTATCGACGTTAAAATCCGAATTTCGTCAATGAAAAAATTAAAATATTTATTTCAGATGAATGATATATGATTTCCTATTTCTGGCTAATTAATAATTTAATTTTAATTAACGTCAATTGATCGTTAGAAATGAGCACAATAAAATTTATATTTCATCTCCACGTACCCTTAGAGTTAAACTTTATTTCAACCTCTATTCATGTTAATTATCACCAAAGTTGATTCACCATTTTAACTGGTTAGTGATTCTAATCGATGACTGATGACAAAAGATAAAATTACTAAGTAATACTTCTTGGTGTAACTTATCATAATAAAATTTAATAAATTAATTTTATATAAAGTAAACTTTAAGAATATAAAAATTTAAATATAAAAAAAAAAAAATTTTTTTCAACAGCTGCTCACAGCAAATCTCTTTCCTTCAAATTTCAATCATCACTCAATAATTTTTAATTTCCAACACATATTAAGTACAGAAAATAAATTACATTCGAATAGATTACTTTCAAAGCAAATCTTTTGAAATAACAAACATCACAAACGCAAACAAATCGACAATTCTTGACATTATTTCCATCGAACTTATTTCCCAAGAAGGTTCTTAAAATAATGCTGACAAGAGAACGATTCCCAAATTTTTATGACTCTTTAGTAGTTTTTGACGGTGTTTGTCAATACTTAAACGAAATACTCTTTTGCAATTCGCTACTGTTATATGTGCACTTAATCACCCACATAAAACCTATTCCTGGTAGTTTCGAAAATAGTCTTATGATCTTCTTTATGGTTAATGTGATTTATCTATTTGTGTTTAGTAGAAAAGATTTATTTATTTGTTCCACAGAAAATAGAATTATGACACTTACGATTATTGATCTGTTCAATTTACTTAAGTGCAAAATAATTTCATTAATTATGTCCGTTATCGATGGCACAATAACTCGTTTTTCTAATGATTAACGCTCCACTGGATTCATGGTTGTAATTGTAGGAATTTTGTCTGTCATTGCTCTTGCGTTTGGTTGTTATGAGGCTTTTTCTTGTCATATTCAGTAAATATAAATAATAATAGTTGACAAGTTTGCTGTGATACGGAGATTCGTTGACGCGTTGACACAAAGTGATAAATACAAGAAAACCAGAATCTGCGATGGTTTTATTGTAGCCGCGGATGTAATGATCCATCAGACGCCGCTCGAACACGGGAGTAATCTAAAAATGCACTTGTGTGGAAAAATCGTATTACAATCTTTTTATTGTTAACAATGAAAAATTACATTAGATATCATGTTTGACCGAGCAATTGAGCCACACTTGAATGAGAGTTTGCTGAACTTGAAAACTAATGTCTACTTGCGAATTGTTTATGGTCGATGATGTCTTTGATATTTAATATCTTAAATGCCATGTATAATAATTGGTTTTTTCTCTTCTTTTGCAGTCGGACGGGCCGGGAACGCAAAATCATGCATTTCGATGTAAAGTTTTTAAGAAACCTCGACCATGCCATTTGTGTCATCAGCCTATTCTTCATCAAGGATCATGTTGTCGAGGTGAGTAACTTTATGATTGTAGTTTATTTAAGCATTAACACTGAATTATCTCAAGTTCAATGTAGAAGAAATTCCAAGATTATAAAATTTGAATTATATAGATAAAATTTTAAGTTGAACTTCAGAAGAATGATTTTTGGTAACTGCAAATTAAATAAGATTAAAATATCTGTTTCAAAGACGCAGTTCTCAAATATTTAATTAAAAATAATCATGAATTTTCATAATTATCGTAAGAAACATGAGAAAAGTAGGAAGATCTTAAAACCTTTGAACCACGAGCTATTAAGGCTGTTATGAAGATATGCCAATGTTCCTTATTTAATGCTAAAGCACTTGTTAAAATTTTAAAGTGATTCACTAAGTCGTTCAAAAGTTATTGCAATTGAAAATACTATGATTTTACTCGTAACCTAATGGCGATTCGGTGATTGGACAGACTAAATTTATTTTTTATTAGCACAAAAAAGCTACTAGGCGTCCCAAACATTCAGAATATGTAGATTAAACTTAAGAAAACTAATTTTCCATAAATTATTTTGAATTCACTATACAGTTTTTAAGAAAAATTTATAAACAGACAGAAAATGTGGTTTTTACTTGATAAATTAATAATTGTATAACAACGTGCGGCAACACTGTCATCAGCTGAGACATATCGTCTTGTATATAATACAAGCTGCTAGTACATTTGGTTAGATAAAAATGACACGCATAATTTATCTTTGTCACCCTCATGAGTACACAGTATAAAACGGAAAAGAATGAAATATGTCAAATGTTTTATTTTCTAAATATTTAACAAGTCTCACATGCTCACTCTCATCATGTGAGAATGTGAGAGAGAGATACTAATGTTGCCAACGCGGGCAACCTTTTAATTCGACAGCGTTATCACTATTAAATTATGTTATATAATGTTTAATTTTTTATTTGATTTTTATTTTTTAGTTACAACTGTCTTAAAAACATGCTCATTTAATGCTCAGTTAATGATTTAATCATATTAAAAAATTCTACATTCATAACTTATGAGCATCAAATCAATAATGTTTTGATTTGTTAAGTTGAATTCAAAGCATATTGAGTCCCAAAAGTTCGTTAAAATTTTTTTTTTTTTATTTTTCTTATTTTGTTTAAAATTTTTGGTGACATTTTCGATTTTTTCTTAAACAGAATACAGTTTTTTAAGTATCGACCTATGTATTCGCCTTATGGCACGCTATACGACGTAATTATTCACGAATTCCTGTTTTTGTGTACTTTTTTCTTCGATTGTACTTACATAACATCCTTAAGAAAGAAGCAAAAAATTAATGAAAATGATGCATACAAAACAAAATATTTCGCTAGGCTTGCATGAAAAGTAATTATTTGTGTCCAAAGATATCGATATTATATTTTGTTATAGGTTAAAAAAAATGTTTCTATTTCTTCAATTGGCGAAGTTTTGCGTTATTTATAGCGCTACGATTGGTTAGATTATAGAACCGTTATAACAATCACATATACTAGATATACGTAGTTAACTATTTCCCAAGTTATTACAATCGAAAATTCGCACCCTAAAATCCCCAAGAATGTAATAGATCCTGAAACATCCGCGAATATGATAGGTTTGAAATCAAGGTACAAGTAGCTTTTGAAGAAAGCGTCAAATTCCAACTACGTCTCATTTTTGGTTTTGTTTTTAATTTAATTTGCGGATTGTTTTGTTTTTATTCAATTTTAATATAATGTCTCTTTTGTATAAATAAATTTTCTCTTTTGTCGCTAAATTTTCATAATGGCTCGATTTATTTGCAAATTTAAAAATTTTGACACTTCTAAAAGCTATATGTAACTAATTTTAACGCCAACATTCTCAATGGTCATAATTTATAATTTTAAAGATCATGCAATTTGAATTCGTGTAAGTTGCGAAGGCAATGTGGTGTGTATGTCTTATTATTGATGTTTTTGATCCTGAAAACCTTTAAAGCTGTTAATAAGACTAAAAAATCTGTGAGTTCAATGGAAACCATCAATTGATATTCACAACCTAAGCTTTTTTTGCGTTTCAAATATCGTTATGGGTCGAAGTAAGCCGTAAATGAAAATTTAAATTAATTTTCCATAAGAAATTACATTAGTATTATTGAAAACAAAAAATCTATTATTCTTGAAAATGAGTCGAAATATTATATTTTTGTATTCTTCATTTTCCATTTATTTGTGCTGTTTCTATAATAACCTATGGTTTTATCGTGACGCCAATTATACATATAAAAATATACGGAAAACGTTTTAATAAAATGTTTTTCTTAAATATTGGTGCAGAAACTCGAAGAAAAATAATATGATTCGAACATAATATACTGTGAAGCGAAACTAGCCTAAGAGCCTATTTGCAAATCTATTTTGAAAAAAAAAAACTAACATATGTAGGCAATATAGGTACTTATCGCAGATAATTACATTTCATTTTACAACTGAGTACCGTTTCAACGATTATCTTACTAAGCTAATTGGTTTGGAAACAAAAAATTACCTCAGTAATATTGGAGCGTTTGAAGCTTATCATAAGTAAATGATGCTATTTTTTCACTAAAACTTTTTTCTTTAATCGTATTTCGCGTAGATTGAAGTATTATGTGGTAAAGTATGGTACTAATTACTAAAAAAGAAGAAGTTCTTTTTCGTCGATGACAGCGTCGACTATCTGTTAAATAATTTCTACAGAGCATTCAAACTCATCATTTGAGGAAGTAAAGAAAAGTTTTAAATTATGTATCATACAAAATATGCCTTCGTTTTCCAAAAAAAATATCTAATTTTGTTCTGGGTAGTAATTTATACAATAATAAAATGACTATCACCCTTGAGGATGGGTGATCGAAATCAAAAAAAAAAAACTATGAAATCCGAGGCACTATTTGGATATCTTTGATTATTAAAGTCCACAGGTCTAAGTGTAAACTACTTTACCATGAAAGAATTGTTATAAGTTCGAATAATATGTTATTTATAAATAATGTTAATAAATTTGGATATTCCGATATACACATTAAAACTCAATTGATTAAGTACAAGCGATCTTTAGACAAATATGTAAAGCATTAAAAACTGCTCATAAAATAATACTTCGGGAACATACTACAGAATTCTTAGCAGAAGATCTTAAGTTCTTATATACCACCATGCAAAGCTATATCAAAAGAAAAATATATTAGTATAGCAAATCATGACTGCAAAATCGAGCTTAGTTAGGTTTAAAAGTGAAAGACCTTTTTCGAATCCTACTATATAAGTATCCTGCAATAGTGTAAGGAATATCTTCGATAATCGCCAGCGTCTTGTAAAAAGCAAAGTACCTTTAAAAGATAATTTCAATCAACCTAAAAATAAATTAAATTTTGTTTAAAGTATCCAAAAAAAAGCTTAAATTCTTTCCAATATTTCGCACCTTTACTGGACGAATGACCTAACTCAAAAAAGTATAATTCATTTTTTAGGTTAAGACATTTCCTTGTTTAAAAACATTCATATTTAACTGGAAAAAGGTCTTTTTGTAAAATACTGAATATTTCGTTGTTACAAAAATGTATAAGTTTTTGTTAATTTTTGAAAAGTTTTAAAACTTTTACTTCTACAAAGATGTAATCAAGCCTACTGGTGGCCGAGTGGTTTTGGTGGCCGCTTTAAAATTGTTAAGTGTTGGGTTCGAATCTCGCATCGAGCAAACTTTCGATATTTCTCGATTTACCGATTTTTATTAACCCTTGAGTCGCTAAAAAACTTGGTAGCTATAAAGCACCGGTAAATACCAATTTAATAAAATGACGTCAATTGATTAGATCACAGGAGGGTGTTTTAATGCTAATATGTCCTAATTGCTATTGAAAAAGTTAAATTTTTATATTCATTGAAAAATCTGTTAATACAAGGAGATTGAAAAATGATGTTTTCTTTCACAAGCCATTTTCCCGAAATGAATTTTGAGATACGTCACTCTTCTATATAGTAAAGGTGAGATTTGGAAATCGATTCATTTGAAAAAATATAAATTGTTTGGTTTGAAGTTGATTCCATAAGAAAGTCGATCATTTGGTCGATCTATTTTTCTTTTATTGGCAAAACTATATGTAATGGCAAATTGAAAAAAAATTATAGATAAGTTCAAACAATGTAAACTACGCGTTTTATGATCATTCTTATGTGTATCTGCCCATATACTACAGGTGTTTTTTTTACTCTACTGGGCAAATAGTTGCAATTTGCTACTTATACAGTAGTGACTCTTTCAATAGCAGGTAATTTCATCCAATTTTAGATAACAAGGTAAAAGTTCATACTAAGAATTACTTCCAGGATATTTTCTTCTTGAATTAGACTAAAATGTGCAATGTAAATTGATTAATATTTTATGTACCCTCTTACGTTCTCGGAAACTATGGTATCTCTCGAATACATAATATGTACATATTTTATCAGGAAATACAAAGTAGCTCATTGCTATATTCTACTCATTCTTTTTTATATTTGAAGCTTTTTTAATATTACATTATTCCAAGGAAATAATTTTCTTATTAGTAAATTGTTTCAACAAATAAATATCTAAATCGTTCACAAACATCAGTGGTGTTGCATGCGTTTTTGCCGCCTAAAACCGATTCATCGTTAGTCAAGAAAATTTGAAGAAAATCAAATACCCTTAAATTATTTCATTATTTAAACATGTACTCTGTATTTTTCTTAAAGTAATGATACCGAAATAATATATATAATATAAAATATATAATGATGATTATAAAGATACCGAAAAGGTAATTTCAACAAAAACAAAAGAAAATCCTACTTCTTCAGTCACCGTTTGGCCTTTTTCCAAAATGATAAGAAAAATACTCTATTAGTTTTTGCAAGTTTTTCACCAGCTTATTAGCTCTTTCTATTGAAGATAATTTAAAAATGTATCTACTTAAAGTAATGAAAAAATTTGGATTGATTTGAAAAATGTAGGAATGCTAAAATAATAATTTATCGTAAATATTATATAGCATTCCCGGTGTCTTCAAAATATTTCTCATTGTTTAGAATCTTATTATGTCATAAAATTAAAAAATAAATCATTTTAAATACTTACAACAGTTATGCAAATAACGTTAATGTCCTCCAACTTTGTTGTTGGTATCAAAGCAATCTCAGTGTGAAATTAAAAATCGTTGTCAGAAAATATATAAATAAATTAAATTATATTAATTGAAGTAAAGCATTTTCTTAAGGAAAAAGGATTACAATAGAAATGTAATAATTTGCAATTAGAGCACGTACTAGAACTTAATTTGAATACGATCTAATTGGAATTGGAAGAAGTTTTGCAATGATTTCCTTTTACATCCTTTTGCTTATTACAATATTAATTTCTCTCTAAAACGTTGAACAAAACTTCAATAACAATTAAATCGGTCTATATGCCCGTAATACAATACAAGTTTCACGTAAATCTTCTACGTAATTGGTAGACAAATAGACCAAAGTGCTTGGAGAATTATATAGGTACCTGGCTTTTCTTTTTGATTGTTTGTTAATTAATGTTTTTTTTTATAATAATATTTATTATAATAAAAATATATTTTTATAATAATAGTTAGCAAATGTTTGAGATTTATAAAGAAAGGCACTTCGATAATGTTATATTATAACCATAAATAACTGTTTCAAAAATAGTAATCACGTTTTACTGACATTTTTCTTTTGATACATTGCCAATTTTTATCAATTTCTAAACAAGTCTACAAATCTTAGAGTTTGTTTCGCTATAAATTTAATATGATCAATTTTTTTTCAATTTATTTTTTTATTTATTGCTTGAGATCCAAGTCAAATAATTAGTAGAAAAAAATAGTTTGCCGCTACGGCACGAATTAGTATCACAATACTTAAAACATGGTTCTCTATTTCTGGTTTGAAAAAAAATTATCTGAAATAACAAGTTTCATCAAATCGTGATAGAAGCCAGAGCTTCGTTTCGAATTATCATTCGTGTTTAATTCTATACTCGTATTTTTTTTTTCAATGGTTCTAATTGAAGTTTGCAGCGCTTCAATATCATATTCGAGGTCTTCAGTGAGCAAAAAATGCGTTAGTCTTATGATAGGTCACAGGTCAGAGTTATTATGGGAATAATCAGCATATTGGACTCATGCTAACGAAATTGTACATAGAACAGATGACCAATTCGGCTTGGATATTGTTAAAATTGAAAAAAAAATGATCATCGAATTTCAGAGACTGAATTGTGAAAAAGAATCTAGTATATTTTGAGTTTAAAAATAATCTTAATTTAATTTAAATTTTGGATTCACCAGAATGGATAAAGCAATTTACGCTTAAATTTCATGGTAATTAAAATAAAAATGCATGTTTTAAATCTTCTACCAAACTCAAATAATTATTTACACTTTTTATAATAATCAAATATAAGAAGTCCTAAATATAGAGAAGTCTTGATTAAAAATAGATGACAATAATCTTATACTATTCGAATGATTTTTTGTATTTTTAGTAGTTTTTGGGAAAAATGATTAATATATCAAATCAATTATCAAACACTTAAAAATGTGAATATTGTAACAAATATTTTGTATTGTAATCCTTATGATTAAGCTTAATTTAGAAGTTCGAAATTAAAGAGATCAAGAACACTATGAAGAAGTATAATCTAAATCAGATTAACCAAATGATATGGTAGGCCACCTTTGAAATACATCATAATTTCTCGAATAACATAAAAAATTATATTTTTTCATATTTGATTAATATACACTGTTGATATTTTTAATATATTGATTTTCATCACTTTGGCTTTTGTAAAATAAGTATATTTTGTCAAAGTGCGATAAATTGTGTGTGGCAGAAAACTGGTTAAAGCAGGTCTAACAAAATTTAAAGAATCGTCTTCTTCTTTTGGTATCCCTTCAACGTTGAAAATTGGTGATCATCATATCTTAATTTTTGATACCGCAGCACGGAAGAGTCCTCTAGTGCTTTTTTCCAACCACCCACTAAGATTGACTAGCCAGGATGCTCTTCTTCTTTCAAAACTTTTTTTCGACCCTGAAGGAAGAATTGTAGCAAGTGATATTTGTTGTTACACATCACATGGCCAAAGTACATTAACATTCTCTTCCTTATAGATATCATTAGCGTTTTTTTGGAGTTAAATCTCGTAAGTCTTCATTTTACATGTAATATCTCCGAGCTGTCTTCAAGAATAGGCGATATACCCAAATTTCGAATGCGGCAATTTTATCTTCCGGTCTCTGAGTAATAGCCCATCCTTCCTTTCCGTATAAGGAATTAAGGAACACTATAATCACTAACAGCTTTCAGTCGTAACTTAACTTTTGTGAAAACTTTCAAACTGCAGTAGTAGGAAGCTTTTTTTAAGTACATAATATGATTTTAAAAAAAAAATACAATACGGCAGCTGTCCCAGTCCTTTAATATAAGAATGAAACTTGAATAACAACCACAAAAAAGAACGCCAAATAGAAGCACAAGAGGTGAAAAATTTCTTAGGAGAATAACGACAAATGGCGCAAAACTTTATAAAACAAGAAACAAAAACAAAAGAGCAGTGGTAAGTATATATGATTTAAACTAAAAAGTATAAATTAAGATTAAATGGAAAGAGCACGTAGAAGGGATGAACGTAAAAAGGCTGCCTAGAGTAATAACACTTTACAATTGTTGCGGAAGAAGAAATGTTAATTAACCTAAGAAAAAATGAGTACCGTAACAAGCAAAAGAAACAAATACTCCAGTGAAAAAAAAAAAAGAAAAAAATAATAAAATTTAGTGGTAGGTAGAGCAGATAAGAAAATAAAATAAGAAAATAAGAAAAAGTGGTAAAGACGTCATTACTTCACGGATGTAGATCCTCTTTTAAGAAAGGTTTTTGAAATCAAATTACTTTTGAATATAAAACTACAGTTTTTTCAAGTTTAAGTCTATATTACCGATGATCAATAATAAATATAAACTTTTTCTATTTCTAATTAAGTAGTATTACTAAATTGGTATTAACTCTATTAACTATTTATTGTTGAAATGCTTAGCAGTTTCCAAAAGTTAATTGTATATGAAGGCGAAATAATCGTTGAAACGTTGTACTATGCAAAAATAGTCATAGGAATTTTTACTGAAGTCTTTACACCTACTACGTTTTCACGTATTTGATTATAATTATTTCTTTGTCTCAGTAAATGGGTTTGAAATTTTGGATCTAGAGATTAAAATAATTTTTAATGTTTTTTTTAACTTAAGTACTAGCTTACTGATGGACGAGTGGTTAAGGTGGCCTCTCCAAAATTAGTACGTGTAGATACGGATTCAAATCTCGTATCGAGCAAATTTTCAATATTTCTCGATTTACCGATTTTTATTAATTCTTGAGTCGCTAAAGGACGAGGTAGTTTTAAAACAACGATAAATAACAATTTAAAAAAAATAATATAGTTAATATGTTTGGGATATATGTTTTTTTTTACGAAAATTATTTCTTTATAGTGGCTTATAAGTTGAGCAACTTTATCATTTTCTGCTTTAAATAACATAAAATCATGAAAAATATTAAGCCATTCATAAACTGCGTGTGTCAAATTTCGTGTACTATGTCAAAATGGAGATAAATAATAATAAATTTTCTTAAATGAAAAGTCATTTTTCAAAATCACGTATTCAGTGCCAGCTTTTATCATGTTAGAGGTAATACTTATTTTTAAAAACATGTTTAAAAAATTTTAATGAATATTTTTGCTGATTTTTCTTTATTTTTTTTTTTCAGTTTGCAAATACGTCTGTCACAAAGTTTGCGAAAGCAAGGTAAGTGTCCTCGTATTTAACACAGAATCAATCTATTTTTATATGAATTTAAAATATCGCAAATCGAATAATTTCGTAACGACAGAAATCTTTTTTGCTCTGGTGTAATGTGACGACATTGACGAGGAATGATCACCTAGGAATACTTTTCTTGGTTCAATTCTGTATTTTAAGTACATGAAAAGATAAAAACAACACGGTCTAATAATGGTCACGTCAATTCTATGTGGTTCAATGGATTCAAGTTATTTGCTTGACAAATATACAACGAAACGTGAAAAAATAAATGCAAATACGTACAGTTACGTATTACATTGACCATCCGATTGGATCTGTTAAAAATATTAGAAGTTTTATTAACGTGTTTACAACCATGATTGTTCGATTAGTCGGTTTCTAACAATGATTGATCGCTTGTACTTGATACAATAATTTATATTCACCTCTTTAAATAATATTATATTCCGCGATGAAAGTTAACGTGATAAACGTTAGTAGCCAACAATTGCACCAACACCTAATATTTTTCCAGCGATTGTGTTTCAAATAATAAGCTAGTGCATGTTTCATTCACCTCGATTCCATTACTAGTTCGTTACGAATGATCGATTGATTCGATCCAGCCAATTGTCAATTGGATGATATTCTATTAAATCTGAAAAGACGCATTCCGAGAACTTCAATACAATTACTTATCATTTCGAAAGCATAAAAACGAGGATATTGGCTTTCACGTAAGCCACTGAACACGCTCGTGTATCAGATCAAAATCGGGAAGTCGAAGGAAAGAGTTAAAAATGTCTTTGCTTTGTAACGCCTGTTGTGTCATTTTATGTAAATTTTCTCGTACATAAAGTAAGTTAGAAGTGACATAGAATGAATGTAAAATAAAATACCTTGTATGTCTTTACTGACTTTACCAAGCGCACACCCATTTTACTGTTTAATATTTCAAAGTATCGATCAGACTTGTTTATTTCTAATTTTATATCAAAATTCGAAAAACGTTTATATCTGGGAGATAACATTATAAACATAAATTACTTCGGTACAATCCAATTCGGAGTATTTCTATTTCTTCATTTCGAATAAATTTAAATTTATTAAACAATCAAGTTTTAGAAAATCTCTTTAAACAAATTTGAGATACTATGAAAAATGTTTCCAACTCATATTGTTGGAAACCGTTACGTAGGTTACAATTCATTTTTCATATTATGCAAGTATAATAATTAGTTTTATTGAAATGAAAAAATAACTGTTCTCCCAAAAAATAAATAAATGAAATAACGAGAATTATTTCTTTAAAACATTACTTATTTAACAAGCAGAAGCAACAAGTACCACGAGTACCACAATCTATTTGAATTGGACTCTTTATTTGTTGACTTCATCGCGCATATTGTTGTATTCTAGAACAAAACCAATGATGTTGCGGCGCTCTGCGAATGAAGTAGCTTATAGTTTGACTTTCTACTACAACGTGGCGCTACTAATACAAAGCTTTTTGTATAAGCAAAAAAATATTAAATTTATCATTTAAATTATCCTTTTACGTTCAAGGATCTATTGCAGTTTTTAAAAATGTTCTTTTATTTAAATTAAAAACCTTTCTGAGTTATCTTTATTTTATAATACATTAATAGCCTGAGGTAAGATACAAATAGCATTATAAAAATCAGCTCTTTAAATACTGTTATCAACACGTTTGTAACTGTTGAAAATTGTTGATTGTATATATTTAGCATTTAAATTATTATTTACATTGATTCACAGGTGTTATTTTCAATTTCTTTATCGTTTTTAAAATGAATATATTTATGTCTTTCATAACAATTTATATAACTTTCTTTAATAGAGTTAATCGACTTAATGCAAACTTATTTTTTTTTTTACTGTTACAAAAGTAAAATGGTATTCTGTACCAGTATTTGTGTAAATATCACCTAATCGAATAAATTAAAAATTTAAATATAGGAAAAAAAATAAAAAAAATCTTAAATAATTTATTTTCCTAAAAATGAAAATTTAAGCCATTTTACTTAAACCTCTAGGGTTTATTGTAATTGTAATAAAAATACAACAGAATTTATGAATCGATTTATCAATAAGGCCGTCAAAAGTGAATACAAAAAAACTTTAACTTATTTAGATTTTATACTTCCGTAGATGCAATTTTTAATCTACAAACTGTTTAAAATTTAATCTTAGCAATTATAATTAAAAATAAAATTATAATCTGGAACATTTGTTGGTACTACCCTTACTTATACTTATACCCAAATATCCTAATATCAATGATTCTTAAGATGATTTTCGTCTAAAACTGTGGTTTCCAAAAGTAATCATTTTCTCTCTCCATCTTAGGGGTTAAAATTTTCTCAAGAGGTAGAAGTAACAATCTTGATATTGACAGAAAGAAATAATACCTAAAGCTATATTTTATATTTTTCTATTATTCCAAGTAATTGTCATAACTAAGGTTATATTCCTCCAATATCAGTTCAATGGACTATTATGGGGCAGAGGGCATTTAATTTTTTTGTTACCTAAAACAGATTAAAAATTAATTGTTGAATAAAAATTAATTGTTAAGGATTTTCAAAGCGATGATAAAAACAAATTGATATGTTTAAAAATTCAAGACACCTAAATTTTACAGCTAATGTATCGTATTTATTTTAAAGTAGTGTAAGCTTCAATCGTTTGGGATCAAGCAAAATTTGTCACTTGTTTATATAGTTTAGTACAAAAAGCCCAAAAATTTATCATCCCTAGAGACTACATATTTTAAGTTCAATTAGTAATAAATGTTCTGTTTTGTCCGGTTAGAGTCTTTCAACAATAGCGAGATAAGGACACAAATAAACCAAATTCATGTCGTTACTGGATCCTCATAACGAAAAATTGAAATGGAAGATCACAAATACTTGACATTTTGTTAAATATTTGATTTTGTATTTGTTTCAGAAATATTTGCCATACTTTGTCAAAACATATAGAAACTTTTCATAGATATAAATGGATGCGTTTTATAATAAAATTGTCAACAATATTTTGGTAGTTCTTTTCCATAGTTTCGTAATTGTTTATATTCTCTTTTTTTAAGATTTTTTTTTATTTTAAATTTTTATTTTAACAAATTTAATTTATATTTCAACACGTTTTCCGACTTCTTCAAGTACTAATATAACTCTTTATAATAAAATTTATCATTTACTTATAGAAAATTGATAATGGGTAATTGGCATTTAAATTGTGTGCTGTGTTCTTGAATTGTGTGTTAAACCGATGAAACGTGTTGTACAAAAATAAAGAAATTAAAATAAATAAAAAATCCCTTAAATAAGAAAAAATGATTAATAATTTTCAACTATGTTTTTTCTGTATTGTGCCTTTTTATCGTTGTTTTTATTTCTTTCGTTTATAATGTAGAAGTACCTATATTTGTTCGATAAAATTGAATAGTTTATGTCTTTATATAATTTCATCTTAAAAGATTTAATGTTTATCGTTAAATGTAATCATTTGGTGATAAAGAAATGGATTGCAAAAAGGTTTTTAAATGATTTGAATAATTTAATAAAATAAACGAAAAAAGTGTTAATATCGGTAAATTTCAAACTAAGAAATTCCACAAATTATTCATATATGCGACTATTTATTCATTTACCTAACAATCACTTATAAAATAGATACCCCTTTTAGAGTTTGAAAAAAAAATGCTTTTGTCTTCACTATTTTAATGATGATTTACTCAAAGTATAAAATCGCGCGACGAAAATGTTATTCATCGGAATAGTAAAAGAATGCATCCATAAAAACGGCCGCAACTATTTTCATTGATTCCATCGTGACAATGTTAACGTATTGGTCGAACCCGGAAGAACATTTCTATGTATAGTATGTAAGACTACTAGGAACGGCACGTTATCTTGAATTCCCATTGGCAAAGCTGCAAGTGCATTTGGCCCTCTACATCGACCTCATCTGGTCCATACTACAGCGATATTGCCTTGTGTGCATAAAAAGGCACATGAACGTAGATAATACATACATAAATACGTTGTTTAGGCTCGATCATTCGTCCATAATCAATGCACGTATATCGCGTATTCGCGTTCATTCTTTACCGGTTTGGTAACTTTGTTTACTCGAAATCCATGTTTAGACAATACTTGAACATCTGTAGATGGAATTGCAGACAGCTCGGCTGGCCGGGTAGGGCATCTTAACTGTTCGTAACCCTTCGATCTGAATTTAACCGTTTTTTTTTTTATTTTTCGCAAAAACCATGGCAATCATTCACTAATCCTCCAAGGCACCCACACCAAATTCATTTATTCAAGAAGCTCTCAAACTCATAAATGTTTAAATCATTTTCCACAGAAATGAATAAAATTATTTAAAAAATATATTTGAACACAAAATGCAAATACTTTTTATATTTTCATTGCGTTTGTCATTGCGTCATATGCTAAAATCGATTCATATGTAAAATAGACAGAGAATCGAAAAGTAGTTAAAATATACTTTCATGGCCGAATAAAGTACAAGATTAACTTGCTTCTCTATACTCTACTACATTTATATATCTTGAATGTTTATTTTTCTCAAGAAAACTAGCTAGTTTTCTTTGCTTTGATATATATTTTTTCTGTCCATAGTCCAGTATTGTTAAAGTGGTTAATTTAAATAAGAACAATTTTATTCTACATTACCTACTCGAATACGACTAGTATCATTTAGAATAAGAGGGGAGAATAATAGCTGAATGTAGGGGTTGTAAACTAACTCTTGATAACTATTCTGAGGTACATATGAGCGCCACAAAATTTTACTAAGGTCAAGAGGGCATCTTGATACCCCCCTTAATTGTTACAGATCGCAAATTTACTATCACAAATAGTAAAAAAGATGTGTTTACATTTCAATAAAAAATGTATGCAAGTAATTTTTTTAAACTTAAGTTTAAAACTTAAAAAAGAAATTGAATTTTTTGCCTCATTTGTCCTATAGTTTAACATAGAGCACAGCGGAAAAAAATTGTTACTTTGAGAGCGCCAGGATCCGAAAAAAATTTGGAACCCCTGGCATACGATTAAGAGTGTATAGAATATTAAGTTTATCAACATTGATACATGGCGTAAGGTTTAATTCCGAGTTTCCCAATGGAAAACGCATCATCGATGAAAGAAGGAAATCAAAAACGAACCTATTCAGAGTATAAGTCATTTGATAAATTGTTTTATTCAGTCATCCGAATGAAAATTTAGAGGGTATAGTAATATAAAGGTTGAAAAAGATTAATTATTTATAGTCTATGCTGAATTTGATCACATTTAGTGCATGCTATGTTATAAGGCTTATTAAAAAGCACTTTGGAGTGATGGTCTTTGGGACGTTTGTACCATTACAATAATGGTTTTGGGGTAAAAGCTATATTGGTACTTCCGGGGTACAATCAATATATATTATTTACTGTAAGTCAATTTTCATTATTTCTTAACTAAAGATTTTTTTTTTTTATTTTTTTTTGAGTCCTACTTCTTTAGGCGAGCATGAAAGGGTCAGACAAAATTTGTTACGAAATTCGGTTACGGAATGTTGAATTCATTTGAAAATGCATGTATGGTTAACTGAAGTTAGTAAAATTCAAGCGCTTATTTGTGTAGACCCTTATTTCCAGACAAATACTAGACGTTTTGAAAATATAACTTCTTACATGTGTCCATCAGTACAAACCTATTTTTGTTTGTTTATGTTTTATGATAATTTATCTTCAAAACGCAAAGGTAAAAGCGATTGTTTCATTTGAATCAAAATTTGTTTTGTAAAAAAATGGAGTACTTACAAGTAGCACGTCTTCATAACGAATTTCTCCAAGAAGTAATTGTATTAAAGTTTGCTCTTACCTTTATTAAGCTATAAAATTCGTAACTATTTAACTAGAAAAGTAATATCCATAAATAATTTCAAATTAATAGTCACGATTGAATGATAAAATCCGGAAGCTGTCATAAATTGAAAAGTAATAATGTAACGGCACAAAGCATGGTAGCTTTTCAATTGGCATAATGCTGACATATTAAATAAATTTTCGCAAGAAGACTAGCGATGGCTAATTATTTATGTAAATTGTTTGTTTCGGTGCATGGCATGTTCACGACATAGGCTTAAGGCTTATTTCTAAATTACCCATTTTCTCCCTTTTCTATGCCAGCGCCGTCCATCGTAAAGGTAATAATATTTTCTCAGTTTATTACACCGTATAAGATTTCTCTGACAAACGTTTATTTATCAGACACATTTGCATAGAAAACCATATTTTCGAAACTACATGACATAGAAATGCGCTTGCATTTTCCATGTACGTATAGAATTTCTTATAGTTGGAATAATAGCTGAATATCACACACTATTATCAGCGTGACTCGAGAAAAAATATTGAAACGGGAAAATTTACAAATTGCGCAGGTCAATGAATTGCAGTAGAACGGTTACGAAAACTTTAAGAAATTATTTAAATTAAGCTATGTGGCAAAAGGCAATTTAACGCTCATTTACAATGTGAGGTTCTCACGTGGACGAAGGCGCTATTATTAAAAGTACCCCCTATGGTAAGGTTTGTGTCGATATCGTGTAATATTTGGTAATTATCGAGCGTGGAAAACGGTGCCGAGGGTATAAATATTCGTTTATAATTTATTTTAAGGTTCATAAAAAGTTATTTTGTTGACTTACTGAATTATACTTATGGAGTCTTGAGATTATTTCGGTGAGGGAAAAGTGATTTCGGTGACCGTAATATTTTAGGTTTATAACGGCTTATTTGTTTGAGCCATTAAGTTACTAGCTTAAGCTCGAATCAACTTTTACTTTTGTAGATGTTTAAATTTCTTTGTTCAGATATTTTCATTCAATAATCAAAAAGAAAATTTTCAAAAAACGGTGACACTTATAAAATAATTCTTATATGGAAAATTTACTTTTTCTATCGTCTTACTTTTTACTGGATTACTTGAAGGGAAAAGAAAAGTATACCTATATGAACATAAAAATCTTATAAAGACAATTTCAAGGATTTTATCAACATCTTTTCAAAGTAAAAAAAAATGTACTTTAAGTAAAAAACCCACACCAACATCACCATTAACATCCGTTGGTGTCTTTTGAAAATTTTTCAACTTCTATAAAAAAAGAAACCTATTAACGAATTTCAAAAATTTTAAAATATGTTCTATAATTACGATATAAGATTTTCAAAATTTCCTATCCCTTTTATAAACCGAGAGCTGTCTAAAAAAGAGACAGATATTTGCATGTATTGCTAAAAGTTTTATGATTAGAAACATTTTACTGTAATATTTATAATTAAATTTTAACTAAACTCTGGCAAAAACAGTGCTTTATAGCTGTGAACAGGTTCCGTTCTTACTTATTATTTTGGGATTGTACCCCGGTAAGTATTCTTACAGCATTTTGCCAAAAAAACGGATAAAGAATAACACGGGGTAGCGTTTTTATCTCTTTCTATCGCGAAGGCAATATGACTTCCAAAGTGAAATCCGGAACAAATGAGTAAGAACGATTTATTTCATGCAGCCTTAGCTCTAAATTTTGCTAGGTAATGACGTCATTTAAAAATCTTTAACCATTTCCGCCAAACCATATATGTATCGTAGGGTTATGATAGTTTTAATTCTTAAATAAAGTTTACTTGTCGTTATTTTGCCATCAAAATCCAAACAACCGAAAAATTCAAGTAGAAAAAAATCATTTTTTAATAACAAGTTTTTAATTTTCTTTGTTTTGTATATTTTTTAACACTAGAATTGTAGTATAAGGGTATAA
This sequence comes from Sisyra terminalis, assembly GCA_958496175.1. NCBI lineage: Eukaryota > Metazoa > Arthropoda > Insecta > Neuroptera > Sisyridae > Sisyra > Sisyra terminalis. The sequence goes on from OY292278.1 coordinate 30,024,652, forward strand.
AATTATAGTATTATAGTTATAGAGTTGCATCAACCGGATTGGCCCTTAAGGACTTATTCTGGAAATGGCATGCATTCAAATATCATTCAACAGTGTCAAGATCTTCAGTATCTACTTTAAGTTTAAGATACTTAGTAGAATTCAATAGCTAACTCATTTCAATGGGAAATCAGTTCATGCAGTCCCAGTGTTGTTATCAATAGATTCTTTACCGGACCTGATGAGATTGCGTAGGAAACTGATATATCATTGCATTTAGGACACCTTCTAAGCTTACGTTTGTCCAAAAGACCTCGATTTTAGAAAGGAGTGGGACCTATTTACAATCTACACCATAATTGGTGCTTTTTGTTCTTGGGCTTAGAAGTTTTTTGCCATACTTTTTATCTGATAAAATTCAACCTTGTTGGATTTGGGCACAAATCATTATTCCAAGTTGTCTTCACATAGTATGGAAGAAATTTGTTTTCTCCCTTGTATTTGGTCTTCACTATGTTAAGATTGGTGTCTTCCGTGATTGTTGTCTTGGCGTTTTTGTGGGCTATTTCGTTACTGAGGAGGCCTTGGTGAAATGGAACTTATCCACTAAAATAGGTTCATCTTTGCAACTCTGTATCTCTTCGTCTTAATTGACTGGACTTTTTTATGGGTCGATTCCTGCTTTTAGTCTGTACAAATATGAGCTTTTTTCAATCTATGGCTTTTTATTTTGCACAATTTTTTTGGAATTGCAAGTCAAACAAATTATATGGGTATGACTTTATCAATAGCAGCAGAAGCAGCCCCAGCAGTTTGAATAAGTTATCCAAAAAAAAAAAACAAAAAAAAAAAAAAAAAAACAAATAGCTTAACCTATAAGATTCTGGTCCTTCAAAATATATTTGGAAGTTGAGGTCCAGAACCAGTTCCTCACAATCTTAGGAAGGGGCGTTTGAGAATCTCTTGCGTTTCGCACCCCTGAAATAAGGGTATTTCTTTAGCAATTTGATAAAGGTATAACTATCTCACACATAACTTATTTCTGATTAACGTTTATTCGTTGTTCTAAGTTATCTGGAACGTATGTTTCTCTTATAAATCCTTTTTAAACATAATATTTTCTTAATATTTTCCTCTATTGAGTTATACGGCGGAAATTGTAACCGTACCATTTCGCACCACTCGATGAAGTGCATTTGGGAAAAATCGCGGAATTACGTGCCGTTTGTAGCCACGTAGATTATAATGATTCCCATTAGTTATAAACAACATATCTATTATACTTTTTCCGCTGTTGTAATTATTAAATCCATTTTTTTGGGGCATTTCAACGTTGCACAACAATTTTATTCTCATTCAACCAATAATATCGTCTAACGAAAAATATCTATTTGGATAATAATTACGCCAAATGAAAATTAATGGACTTATATACTGCTATAGGGAAGATACTATTGAAGAACCAAAAGCCAAATTTGAAACAGTAAATTAAGACAAAAGTCGCCTGAAAGTATTCTTCGCCCAAAGGTTTATTTATTACAATAATGTCTCCAGTTTTATGACAAAAGAAAAAGAATTATCCTAAAATACAATAGGATTACGACAGTTCCGTATTTCTGCTGAACGCTTTGTTTAAATCTGGAAAATGCCACCTGTACAGATTAGGGCCTCAGGCGGTTGTACACCTCGTTTAGCTTAGTATCCAGTAGTCTTTATAACAGTGCTTTAATTGCAGTTGTTAAAAATGAAGTTTATGTTTTAACAAAATTTGAAATATTTTTATCTTAATACATTTTCAAAATATTGATAACAAGTTTTAACAGTATTTTGGGCCATGACCTGCTTTCGAATAGATAATAATCCATGGGTGATTTAATTAGCTGCAATAAAAGGAAGCAAAAGGATAATATTCTAAGGGGAAAATAGATAGATGATTAGATATGCCACAACAAAATATAAAATCGTAATATTCACACACCTTATATTTTAAAAGTCAAAATTATATATTCTTGTGTGACGATTTCGTATTTAATTACCTTCCTTTTTGGTCATAAAAGTATATTTTTAAAATTTGCGACTGTTAAAGAAAAAAAAAAAGTGACAAAAAATTCTATCTAATTTGGTAAAAACATCTTCTTGTGTTCTATGGATTTTGTTTAATGTGATATGTGGTGGAGATTTGTGACCCAAAAATAGTCGCATTTTAAACGTGAATTTACGATTTTCTGTTTGGTATTTGGTTTACAATCGCTTATAATTATGAACAATGAAAAATTTGCGTTTAAAATTAAAACCGTATGCTTCAGGCCTTATCAGTGTTCGTTGTTCAATTGGCAATAAAATCGAAGTTGTTCACTTTATCAAGCCATAACGTAATAAGTATGTATCAACATTACATATATATACGTCGCTATACGAAGGTCGCTAGATAAAATTTTACACACAAAAAATTTTTTAGAAAAATAAGAATATTTGCCTTAACGAAAAAACGTCAAATATTTAGTTTAAAACTGGATTTTTAAGTCGACTGTGTGTGGTGGATGTTGACCGTTACGGATTTACTAGTTACTCCCTTTCTTTTTAAGGGTTTTGTATTTGTGTTTGGGTGAAAAAATCTCGGAAGTGTATTATTTCTAGTCAAAGAGGAACATTGAAATGTCTTCGACTTACGTATCCAACGAGGTTCGGATTTAAATATGTGTATGTGACTTCAAGTGATGCCTTTTGTGTGAGTGTTGGAAGAGGGAAAGGTTTATTAGTACTGTTGTAAGGTTTTATCTCTGGCCAGGTAACTAGAAATGATTACACAGTGAGATATTAGTTGATGATGCTCTTAGGATGAAGCTGGTGCTGGTACATCCTCACTCCATTCAATTTTAGTGCGACTTAAATCAATCCGGCAAAGACAAGTTGTGGGAGTTGAAAATATTAATACCTCAAATCCGTTTTCCGTGTTTTTTCCATATTTATTTCTTAATTAATGGATGCTGCGTTGGGTGGTCTAACAAAATCAGTGTTAGTGATAATAATTTAAGCAAATTAACGCTTCTTGCAACATCTTCCTGCTGATGCTTAAAAATGACCCATTAATCATTCAAGTGTTACTCTGTGAACTGTTTTTTTGCATTAAACCAAAAAAGAAATAATTAATATTTATGTGGGTAATTGTGCTTAAAAATAATAATGGATATTTTTTCTCAGGTAAATACAATGTTTTTCACATATTTAATTTATCTACCATCTAGAAACTAGATATTAATTACTATAATACACCTTAATCTCTTCTTAACGATATCAGGTATTTTAATTGATGAAAAAAAATCTGGAAAATTATACTTCAAGAACTTTAATTGTTATACTGCAAAATATGGAAGCGTTGTATTTAACGTGAGGTGTTATCAGTTGCAATATGTACACATTAAATGCAAATGCGATTATTTGAAATATTGCATTTTCTCATATCTTTTAGATAAAAGAATTCTTAGACGCAAAATAAATAAACATTTATTGAATAAACAATTTTTTTTAATAATTTTTCCTCTCAGTAAGCTCTAGAATTGCGTGATACAATTTCCCGACATTGTAGGAAAAGTTTATTAATTTATCATTACACGCGAAATTTGAGGTCAATTTTGGAAGTGCTAATATACCAGGAAAGAAATAAGGTAAAATTTGAGTTAATTGGTTTAGTAGGGAGAAAGATTTCAATTTAAGTAGGTATGGTTCCAACAAAATATTTTTGTGCACTTGAAATTATTTAGTAATTTGTTACTAACGAGAATTTTCATACTGAAACTTTTGAGAAGTGTTTATTATTTTCAATAAAATTAAAATTGAAAAATATAATTTTCCCAAAAACATACTGTACTTATATAGATTATTCTAATTTCCAGCGTTTCGTCAATAGTTTTTCAACTTCTTAAAGGGGTATTCTGGTCTAGGCGCCTAAATTGTAGGCATATTTCAAACTAATGTTAAAAAAATGGAAATTTTTATTGATATTTGAAAAATATTTAATAGAATTAAAAAGAAATGAAAAATCAATAAGTCGTCGAATTACAGGCCGGTGGAGTGGGGTCTACAAAAAAAAAAAAAAAAAAACGGTGCTCCCTGGTTGACATGATGATAACCTTTGTAGTGATCCAAAATATACAAATTGAAAAAAAATCTTCATCTGTAAAAATGTCGGTATCGGTTTGACCATTGCCAAAGGAAAAAAATAGAAAAACTTACAAAACACTTACAATTAAAATTTTCCAAAATCCAAGGCAGGAGCGATAAGGAGATGCATAAAAAAGATTTTTATCAAATTTCAAAAAAATCGGTAAAGTAGGACTTGAGATATCATGACAACCACCTCAAAAAATATAGTTTTGAGAACAACGCGTGTGAACTTTGAGAAACAATTCCAATAGAATAACTCAGATAAACACAAAATCTGCTGTATCTCCTAAAATAATTCGAATTTTGAAAAATCCATTTAAAGGCATATTTTTAAAGGTCTAAAATTAGAAAATATGCACAAAAAAAAAATCAATTTTTTCAAATTTCTAGACCAGAATACCCCCTTAAGTCAAAAATTGTGTTTCTTGTTTAAATACGTTTGCATTGTTTTCAATTGAAGTAATAAAGATTATTATAATAATATGTATAACGACATTTGACAACATTAACTACAATTCGTTCCGTATTTTAAATACAATCAAAGTTCCTATTACCTTTAGTAAAGTAAATGACTAATTGTTCCATCTTGTAGTAAAATTTTAAGCCCTCGCCGGTGTTTTAAAACCTTATTTTTCTCTCGGACTTATAATGAAAATTTACATTATCAACTTAAAAAATTAAAAATTTTCACTGCGCATCATTTAATCTCATTATCTCAACATTTAACTCAATTATTTGTATTTTTTCCATTAAGAACTCCCATCAAGGCTTTGTGAATTATATATAATCAGTTCAACTCTAGATACGAGTATGTACCTTGCATACACGTTGGTTCATTATACAAAAATATACATATTATCTTTGATAATTTAACGAATAAATTAAAAATTAAAAAAATCATACGAATTATTTTCCTCCCATATTTTTTTCCTGAAGCGCACAATGTTATCAAATCATAAAATGTATTTGCTGTATAAAATATTTTAAAACAACAAATATCGTGGCGAAGAATTAATGAGAAAAGTTCATTAAATATTCTTTTCTTGATGAGATGCATTCATAAAATAAATTGTGTAACGAATTAAATCCAACCAAGAAGAGAAAAGTTCATTAAATCCCAAAAATATAATTGATAATTTAATATCGTTGGAAGTAAAATATCTTAGGTTTTCGTATGCTTAATTTTGTAGTATTTGCTTATTGTTAGACAAATGTTGAACTGAATCCTTTTAAAGGTTATCTTAATTTGTGATCGAAGAATTTGTAATGCGTAAGAAAAGATTTTTCGAGATAGCCTAAGAAACTTGTTAATTTGAAGTTTGTATATATGTGTTATACCTGACCATGTTTGGAACCTACGCCTAAAGCTTTTAGCGCCACTGAGGTAATTAATTTTTTGTCTGTCTTTTATATTCAGTGTTGATCGGATGAAAAAAAGAAGAGCAAAAAGGCTGAACTATATTTCTCTGCTGGCCCTTTCGAAGAAATATATTTCAAATATGATTACCTTTCGAATGACGTACAAATTTATTTGACGGGGTTAAGACGTCCATCAAAGAAATGAGAAGAATAACAGGTTATAATTGAGGACTAATATGTTTATTGTGTATCCGAAGAAATCAAATCATCATGATTTAACGCCTCGATGCTCGAATATTTTATTAAATTTTTAAATTGGAAAGTTCTGTTACGTTCCTCAAACGCTAATAAATAAATCATGAAAATTGATTTGAAAAATATTATGAGAAAATTAGTTCATTGTGATCAGAGTTTTCTCATCGTTTGAAATTTTGAGATAAAAAGCCAATAAATTTAGAAGTTGCTATATCGAATTTTAATACCACGTGATTAAATGATTGATCATGAATTGAAGAATTTTAAAACCCTATTGCAGGAAATAAAAAATTGCTAATGTGTTCTAGGTACTTTTTAGAAATTTTAATGGTGAGAGATGTATAGGCTTTTAATGGTGATAAAAAAAATGTTTATTGAATTTTTTAACAAAAATATTCACATTAATTAATTATATCTCGTTAACATTACTTTATCCAGCTTAAGAAATTATGTATGTGCATTGTTCAATGGACATAGCTGGTTATTTTTAAGGATTTTTATTTCCTCACAAATCTTTAAGGTGGATGCAAAGTTTGGCTAGTATGTAAGTAAATAACATGCAAAGTACTCACACGCAGCAAAATTAATGTGGGAATACATAAATTCCTTACTTAGTAACTAAGGCCACGACTAGCATATAGTTAAAGTATAGGGGTTGCTCTATTCTCTCGAAATTATCAAACAGTAAATAGTATGCAGAAACTAATGATGGGATTATCGAATTTGAAGCCAGAATCGGATATTGAAATTGAATTTTTCGAAGTCAAAATCGGAGATGAATTGGAAAATACATTAGTTATGGGCAGATTTAAAGAAACCAAGAGATATAACACACCGGCGTTTCAAACACCGACGAGGGCTTTAAATTTTACTAAAAGATGGAACAATTAGTCAATTACTTTACTACAGGTAATAGGAATTCTGTTTGTATTTAAAAAACGAAAAGAATTGTTGTCACTTGAATAATTTTTTTTTAAAAATCGTTAGTTAAATCATACTTTTTTGCGATTATAGTTCGTGTTTAGAAACGCTTTGTGATTGATTACAACTATGTGACGTCACACATAAGTAAACAAAGTTTCCTCTGCATTTCCTATTTATTAATCGCTATTCTAAGAATTAACTACATTTAATGTTTCTCCTCTGTCTTAAAAATTACAAAATAAGGTATTTTTTTTGAAATTCTGTATATTAAAGTAAAGAAAAATTTTACGCAAACTAATATTAGAAATCTCTTTAAATTATATACACTAATTATTGGAATTTTTTTCAAAAATAATCATGACTTGTATGCAGTGAAACTTTAAAGTGTAAAAACAGCAGCATAAGTACCTATTATTTGTTTACAGTTACTTCTCAGAAATTACTCGTTCAACCCTCCCATATCTATGGCTATGTATTTAGTACTAGATACTTTTTTAAAATCAAACTTCATTATTTATTTTTGAACAAAAAATATAAACGTAATTTATTCTTTATAAAGCATTAAATAAATCGAACTAGTTTTCAGTTATAATTCCTTACAATGTTTGTAGGTGAAAATTTTATCCTAACTTACAAGAGATAAATGTATACATTCTAAATAAAATGCCAATCATTTCTTTAAAGTATCATTTGTCTGAATTTTATCTTGAAAGGGTTTTTCCCTATGAGAGTTTGGACCGAATTTATTTTTATTAAAATTTCTGTACCTACGTTGTTTAGTCTTACTCATCTGAAATTCGCTTTGATAAAGGACCCTGTGATTCTCTCAGTTTACGTAAGTCGAATTGTTCATTCAATTAATTCCATAATTGACTCTTAAAAATTGTTATTGTCAGTATTTACGAATATGTCAATATTAAAGTACACATTTGGTTACAACATGAAACGTAAAAATTTCACAATAAAGATTTTAGTGATTATGATATTATGACAATTATGATAATTATTACCGACTACCATAAAGGAACTATGAAGTAAACTACGGAAACAATGTGTGCCCAAAAAAATGAAGGTCCTCGATTGGTGAGTTTCCATGATTCTTACTTTAACAATGATTGTCTTACAAATCCAAATGGGCCTGACACTCTTTCATCATTCATTGTATAGAAAATATTGAATGTGAGTTTGTAAAAGATTTTCTAGACATTGTAATTTTAGTAAAATATTTTTATTATTGTAAAATATAACCTGAATACGTAAAGCTGTAATTATTTAATACAGCACGATACCAATTGACACGTAATAAATGAAATTCAAATTTGATAAAATGAAAATTCAATTGTCTTCAATTGTTATTGTCCTATATTTCCTTTACACCCTTTTGTTCAACACAATTTATTTTGAAGGAGAGAATAATCACGTTACAAGTAACTGTTTTCCAGGACCCTTGTAGTTTTATTGTTCAAATTGTAAGGGTAAATAACAGAGTCGCAGAGATAAGCAAATGATTTATCCGAAATATACAAATACGAGAAATAAAAGTGTGTGCTACAATATCATATATTCGTAATTGGAAATATTGTAATCTCTTACATGTTTTAGCTTATGTCCGATTTATGCGGGATTATAAATCATGAATTTAAAAAGTTAATAAGGATCAAAAAAAAAAATCAGTTTTAATTAAATGGTGAATTATTGGTATTTCATATTTCTTTTTTTGAATCATGAATTTATACCCTCGTGGTTATTAAAAAAAGACATATTTTCTGTTATATAGCTTTGAAATCATTTTTTGGTGCTTTTTGCAACTCGAGAATATCTATAAATCTTTTTTATTGGAACGAAAAAAACGTTAACGGCTTGTTGATTGTTTAATCAATGATTGGTAGATTTTTTTTCTTAAAAAATTTACCTTTAATATTTTGAGTTGCATTTCACTATGAAAACGGAATGAATTATTTAAATAGTTTAATATTTCAATTAATTGTTGATTTTTATAACATTATAGTAATATTATGTGACTATAATAAATAATAGCTAATATGTTGATGGTTTTTATCCATAGTTTATAATGATTTACACTCTCATTTTTTATTGATTTTTTTCATTTTTTATTTTTGTACCACATGTTTAATTAAAAAGTTATATTAGTGCCTGACAAAGTCGGGAAACCCATGAAACGTGTGGTACAAAAACAATAAGTTTAAAATATAAAAAAAATCCTTAAAAAAGAGAATTTAATCCAAATAAGATTTTTTCGCTGACTTTGAACAGTTATACTGTGTATACAATATATAAAATATATTGCAGTTCAATTTATGTAGTATAATTTAACACAATAATATACAAAATCAATACAATAATATACAAATTTAATATAATAATATACAAATTTAATATAATGATATATAAACTCAATATAATAATATTTAAAAAATCATACCTCCAACATAAATTTGAACAGAAGTTCAAACAAAAATATTCGTGACGTATTACCCAGATACGTATTTCGATTGCCAAGCAATCTTCATCAGTGGTGATGATTCACATTGGTGAATCATCACATAGAAGTTACGGAGTGATCCAAGCTACTCGATGACCACTGATGAAGATTGCTTGGCAATCGAAATACGTATCTGGGTAATACGTCACGAATATTTTTGTTTGAACTTCTGTTCAAATTTATGTTGGAGGTATGATTTTTTAAATATTATTATATTGAGTTTATATATCATTATATTAAATTTGTATATTATTATATTAAATTTGTATATTATTGTTTTGATTTTGTATATTATTGTGTTAAATTATACTACATAAATTGAACTGCAATATATTTTATATATTGTATACACAAGAGAATTTAAATTATTGTTTATAACAGCTTTATAAGTACGAGTATTTATAATTCAAGTTTAAAAGAAAAAAAGCAAATATTTTTTAACGTTTGTCTGCAGTTATATTCACCATACTTTGTATTTTGTTTGGCTTAAAGCATTTTTAAGATGTTCCCGTTTGAACAATGGAGTAATTAGAGGGTAATTTCACTTAAAAAAACCGTTGTTACTATCCTTCGGACAAAGTTAAAAAGATATTTTTTCTCAGTACCATCCTCTACATGATAGCATCTATGTTATACCACTGATGGTTTTTGAAAAATATCCCAACGAAAACGAGTAATGGTTTAAAAACTTCATTTTTGTTTCGGTTAAGGTACAAACCAAAATTCGATCGGTACAATCCACTAGGGATCAGCACCAAAAGTCCAGAAGAGTCCACAGAAAAATTTGTAACAACCATTTTCACAAATTCTACAGTGTTAAGTAATTAGAGTGTAATTACATTTTTAATATTGTTTTCATGTTTTGTTTAGGAAGAATCTACCTACTGGGCCTCCATTGATAAGCTATCATCCTCAGATAATTATTATATACGTTGCTGTAAAATTGATCGAACAAATCCTGATCGTAGATATTGTCTGATTTTATTTTAACCTATGCTGAAATTAAAAAGGCTTTGTGTTGGTTATTATATTTTTTTCGTGTTCATAAAAAGGAAACTAAGAATAAATCATTCTGTTGCAAAAGGTCAAAAGTAAGAGGAAGTCATTTTTTCTGGATATTTTGGAATTTCGAAGGAGCGAAATCTCAAATCATTTAACAAGTGGAGTACCACTAGTTGCAACCCCTCCTCACTTTAAGGGAAATTATTCCTCTAATCTGATATTTTTTACTGTTATTTAATATCGATTTATAACTACCAAGATCTTTAACGACTATAGGGATTATAAATATCCGTAAATCGAGAAACATCGAAAATTTACTCGGAACAGGATTCGACCTGAACAACACTGATATTACTTATGCTTCAAGATACATTTTTAGCGAACTTACTGATCGTCGAGTGGTCAAGTGGCCGCTCCAAATCTCTTACGTATTGGATTCGAATATCGTATCAAGCAAATTTTCAATATTTCTCGATTTACGTACTTTTAGTAGCTCTACAGTCGCTAAAGACCTTGGTCTAAGGCGACGGTACATAATAATAAAAAAATTGGCTGAATGATCTTAAAGTTTGCTATCTTTTTTTTCGTAATAAATATGTGCGAATGAAAAATAAAACTAGGAAATTATTCTATTTAAATGTACTTTAGAAAAATTCATATGGTATAATGATAAAAATAAATAAAATAATATAGTTTTAGTTTTCAAAGCTTGGTTTTTTCAATTTTTAGAAGTCTTTCTTCCGAAACCGAGATTGAATTTAAGATACACAAAAGAGACTGGGAAACATTGGAAAATGATCGTAAATTTAAGATTTCTTTTTCAAATAGTCAATCATTTCGTACTCGTACTCGTATAAAGTAACCCAACCAAATCTTGAGACCCGTAAATGTATTATTTTTCTATCAGATTATTTTGTAACCCAATGCTGTTTGATGACGTATCTAACTTGGTTTTTTTCTTAATTCTTTTTTGTGTCAACGATACTTTGTAATTATAATGTATGAAGTTTATATATTTGTCAGACGTCTGTGAGCTTATAGAAACTCGATATTTCCCCCGAAGGTTTCAAATGAAATATTTATTAAGAGGCGAAGGCTCATTCAATTTCTCAATTTGGCGCATATTATCTCAACATGCTTATGAGCACAACACTAATTCTACCTGTATAGCCATAATGGCTTTTTCTCAAAAATTCAATCGATTTCTGGACGAGTTAAATTGCAGTCACAAATCATACGCTTTAATAGAGATTAAATGAATGATAAATGTTTGCGGTTTCCTCACAAACGGAATGGAAACATTTGATCTCGTAAATATAGAAAACGAAACGTGATCGAACTTAATCAATTGGTTAATAATTTCAATTCGTGATCCCAAACATTCGTATATAAGCTACACTTGCACACATTAAATTTAAATTAATTGACTTGATGACCTCGAAAAGTGTTGCTTAGCATTTTACAAAGCTGTGGACAAAAAAAAAATAGAAAAATTAATGTAAGCAAGACGAGAACGTGCCAAATGATCGTTATTTCATTTATTTATTGCCTACTTTTTCGTCAGTTAATCGAGATCTAGCGAAGTTTGTTTGGACTTTAAGTGTTAAATGTAGAAAACATTTTATCGTAGCAAAACATTAACAAACATTTTTTTCAAAAGATTTTATTATATTTTATTTATAATTGCAATGGTCTTTAACGACTTTTTACGTTCTATTAGCCTTAATCTTAGAAACAAAGATTACTAGCAATTTCTGGACTCGAACTTAGATTCATTTTAGTGAGTAAAGTCTATAAAATCATTGAGTATCATACACGAACTATGCAGTATCCTACGGAAACAATGTATGTTCGAAAAAAAATCGACCCAAAGAATAGTGATTAGAACTATAATGCTATTAAGTGTTTTCTTAAATTTATTTTATTGCAACCTAAAATCTGCAACTTCGCTTTTGTGACATATAAGAATAGTGTAAATATGTCGACAATAAGTTACATTGTGAGATAGTAATGGAATATCGTCGGCATCATTATAAAACTTCGAAACTTCATTTTTTGTGAAATCAATATAATCATCTGATTATTTAACGTAATTCATTAGGAAAGTAATAATTATAGGTATAAATTATATTTTTAATAATGTATAGAGATATGAAATTTTCTTGATGCCCAATTGACCCTATAGATCAAATTGACCCCCCAATATTGTTAAATCAACCCCAAAGGGGCTTTTTGACCTTTTGACCTTTTGGAGGGTACAGACAATTTTGGGGCCCATGCTTTAAAGTATATGTATATATGCCATCATTTTCACATAGGCCAGTGGAAGATTTTAATAGTAAAGTTTCAATAACTATCATTATCATAAATGTTATTTTAAACGTTCCCGATCATTTTCTCGAATGAAAATTTCCCCAAATAATAAATTAATAGATAATAAAATTCAGATCTCAGCTTTTACTAAATAAAGAAGACAATTCAGGTTGTTTAAGGTCGTGTTTTTTATTTAATTTTTTAAATATTCAAATTAGCTACGTTTCGTTACGTATCGTAACTTCACCAGGCTTCTTGAATAACAAAAAATATTTTAGTTGTAATTCAAATTCCATAAAAAAAAATTTATTTGGGTAGCAAATTTGAGAAAGCACTAAAATTTCACGAACGATTATTTACATGAATTGCATATAATTTTTGTAAACCTGGTTTTATGACAAATCAAAAATATTTCAGTATGTCTATTATCTAAAGGTTGTAAATTAAGAATAAATAAAGTTATTGTTTTTATGGCATTCTTGAACATAAATTAATTTCCGGATTAGTCATTTCATAAATTATCTAGTCAAAAAAAATAGAAAAGAAATTAAGTCGGAAAAAATTCATATAACATTTCATTTTAATTAAAAATCATACTGAATAATGTTTGTTCGTTGTTATTTACGTTATCTTATCGCTTATTTGATTTTTAATTTTTTTTGTTTGACATAAAAATCTCAGTCGGTATTTAAGTTACTCATTCATATTGGAATACGATAAGATTATTGCATAAATTTTAATGTTTATTTTCTATAAATTACAAGCAAAGTAATAATTGTCGTTACGGTAAATTACTTAGTACAAACTACACATACTTGTGTTTGTCGATATGAATTTGAAAGATTGACACGAATGTTCCACTTTTGCCATAAAAATGTTTCCAAGATTACTCTCCGGTAGGTAGAAAATATATTTAACAAAAATCGAAAGGTTGTGTTAAAGTGTTTAAATTATTTTCGAATGGACTTAGCGCAATTACCTAAAGATTAAGGGTTGCGAGTTATTTTTAAGTTAATATTATTTCAGAGGGTTTAATTTATAGTTTAAAGGGAAACAATGGAAAATAAACGACGTTACTTATAGTAATTATTTTTAAAATGTTGATCTTACCTTGGAAAATTTTAATTTTTAGCCTAAATCCATTGAAATGAAAAAAATTCCCTGAAATTGATGATTCGCTGTTAGGTATTGATTTTTAAAAATATAAATAACAGTTATAAGGTGAGTTAAGTGCACAGTTTTGATTTATAAGATTTAATATTGCGACGCGCCCTTTTTAGTAGGTATAAAATTGAGGTATGTATGTACACTATATCCATAATTAGTGTAGGCGATATGTGAGATTTTTCAAATTGAATCAATTATTATTGAATTTTTATTTTAATAGTCGAATGGGGTAATTTGGATATTACAAGTTGCCACAATAGAAATAAAAGTGTAACTTTTCGTGAGTATTTTACTACTAAAATATATTTTTTTAAAAATGATAATGTGATACAAAATTTAAGTCACAAAATTTCCCTACTTGAGTTATATGAAGTAAAGTTTATGATGAACATACTAAAGATATATTGTTACATTGGTAGCACCAGAAGCAGACAGTTAGTCTACAACCTTTGCAATTGATGTATCAATATAATTATCATTTTTATTTTTTTTTTAAATCAAGGACTTCACTTTTTCATTCTCTTAAGTCTAGAGTAGCGGTATGAGAACTTTTTAAACCAATACACTAAAATATTTTTGCATAAATCGATACAACCCCCTTACTTCCCTCAGTAGAGCGGAGTGTTGGCCCACCTCGTAAAGTTCGCAAAATTGTTTAAGTGTAAAGAGCAAATTAGAAAATTTTCGTTATTACTGCCAAAAATTACATTAGAACCCTTTTTGGGGTAGTATACTCCGGTTCTCAGAGCCTGGTCTAAAGCTAAAATTTGCTCTCAAATTTTCTCATTTCCTATAAATTACAGAATAGCTTTCATAACTTCCGTGGTTCTTCAAAAGACTCAATCTCGGTGACAAAATGGGTTCAAATTGGTTCCATTACTATAAAACTTTCAACACCTACCCCATAATCTGAATAAATCTGAATGCCCAATAAAATATGTAATATAGATTTTTAATCTAAGCTGATCTTAAGAGTTCTGAAATGTTTGTGATCCAGATCTGACAAAAAAATATATAATTATTTTCTTTTCTTTTCAATAACCTTTGACATTTATTTAAAGACATGAACGCGAGCGAAGCCACAGGTAAATGCTATCAGTTATTAAACTATTGAATCTGCTATCAGATATTGAAAAATTATGGCGACGAAGCCTACCGATGGCCGAGTGATCAAGGTGGCCGTTCCAAAACTAGTAGGTGTTGGATTCGAATCTTGTATCGAACAAAATTTCGATAATTATCGGATTACGGATTTTTTTTAACCCTAGTGTCGATAAAGACCTTATTGGTTGAAAAGCAACGATAAATAACACTAATAAAAATGACTTAGAATTGGTCAAGCAATAAAAACAAAAATTACCAAATTTATTTGTTCTTTTCTATGAATTGACAGATATTTATGGACATCAACGCGAGTGAAACCGCAGGTAAAAGTTATCGGTTAATAACACATCATTATGCAGACGAAGTCACAAGTATCGGTTAGTATTTTAATAAGGCTAATATTTTCTGTATCAAATACTGGAATCATCCCCAACGTTATGGTAAATATTCGTACTGCCAGATTCGCGTTGTTGTTAATTTCATTTTTGTATATGATTTCCGCTCATTTTCTTGAATGACTTGTTCCCTGATCTATTCTTTTGCCAAATGTTCTTGAATTTATACTTATTTAGACGCACAATGAGAAGGAAGTAATAAATGATGTTAGAAAAGTTAATTTGGCTTATTACCTTCACTGAACAGTACAAAAATCTGGTTTGAATTTTAATTAAATTGAACTGCATATGTGCCCAATCAGGTAACTTCTGTTATATGTAAAATACAAACCAAGTTTACCACATGAGGTAATGTATGTGTTTTTTCTTAATACTATAAGTAACTATTATGTTTTTAAATTTTCTAAAATTGTTGTCCGTTTCGCGGTAACGAAATTAATTATTCGTTTAAATTTTAATCAAATTTTTGACTTTATTAATTAGTTAAAACAAAAGTTTTAATTCTATTTAATGTTGGTAAATGTTGGTATTTATGTTGACAAAGACAGACAACAAATAATGTATTTAAAAAGCATACGTGTGAGTGAAAATCAAATATAAAAAATATTGTCTCAAATTTAAACTAAGTGATTGTTGTCATTTGTTTTAACTGTCATTTCGATTTCATTCAATTGCCAATTTTTGTCTGTTATGTTCGAGTTCGCTGTGAATACATCACGGGTAGTTACAAGTATTTTCATAATAATAATGATGCAAATTTTGTTAAGAATTCTAGTTATGAAACTAGATCGGTTGAAACTTATTTCCAGAAAAAAGTAATCTTTTTCAAAGAAGTATTACTCTATGTACGTTCATAAGTACACAGACATTTTTTTAAGTATTATCCGTGTACATATGTACCTTAGATTTTTACATTTTTAATTCACTGAAGTTCGGATAGTATGGCTCATTTAATAAAGGTAAAAATCCGCATATGCAGTTTGTACTGTTCATTCACCATTCGGATAATTACCCAATTCTATTTTTCCTCTCGTCAAATATATCGTCTATATGTCAAAGTGTATGATTTAAATTTTAAAATTAAAAAATACTTTTTAATTTTAAGAAAAATTTCATTCATAGAAACAATTTCCGAAAAAAGGCATTTGCGAAAATCAGCTTCGGTATATTTTCTTACTAATACCTGAATTCGTAATTTTCTTAAATTATAACATGTGATTTTTGCAATTTTAATTTGCACTTTAAAGAAGGTAATTAAAAGTGTATTTTTTATAGCCTATGAGTCAATTTTGAGTCATTGCTTAAAACCAATCCTTTTATCAAATATTTACTATTTTCAATGTTTTCTATATTGCGATTCAAAAATGGTTTTGGGTTGAACTTGTTCATAGGCTTAGCAAATTTATTTAAAATAACTTACTATCCATAATATATTAAATCATTCTCATGATTCACTTGACTCTAATTTAGACCTCTCACCTTTTGATAAATGTAAGTTTTCTTTTAAAAAGGGTAAATAAATAAAACGGGTTATCTTGAAAAATCAAGAGAAAGAAAAAGTAATATTTAATGCTTAAAGCTATTATTTGTTTTAAAAGTTAAATTTTAGATAGAAAATTAACGTAGATATGCTGATTTTAAAGTAACTATTCAAAATGTTTATAAACACAATAACTCTAATTGATTCCTCCGTTATAATGAATAATTAAATGTAAATATTAAACTTACCCTAATGTCATTGGCCGCAACCTCTTAGCTATATTGAATCAAAATAAATATTCATTAAAAATTCATTCTTAGGATTTTTGTTTCGTATCCTTGACTTTCTCACAATGGCTGAAGACAATAAAACCCATCTACTATTAGAATCCACGTTAAATTGAACGTAGGTATAGTAATTAAAAGCTAATTGAAATAGTCGAGTTTGCCGTATATTCTTGAAAATTCAAACACTTGATTAAAGTTCTGAACAAACAATCGAAAGAATTCTGAAGAGAAAATTTTTGAATTGTTATATAAAGAGAAAGGTTTTCTTATGAGAGGAGTTTGTTTAAAATAGGTCAGTTTGCTTTTGTGTCTTAATTGAATCGATATAGTTTTTGAAATTTCATTACGAGGAAAATTTTTCAAAGGAAAGGAATGAAAACGTTTTTTTTTTTATTAAAAAATAATTTCTTGACTATTTTTTCCCGAGAAAATCAAATTCAATCAAAAAGTAATTTAATTATTTTTCCCTGAATACTAAACGCAAATATTGAGTCATTCTTAATTTTAGTTTTAAAAGTCCACACCAATAGTTAGGTAGGTAAATTTTGTCAGGTGATACGGATGATTATTCATAGGCACAATGGAAAAGTCAACAAACATAGTTTTATGATTTTATTTTCGTAGGTTTCAAGTATTATTTTTTCCCAAAAGACTTAACGGAAGTTAGATAAAAAAAGACAAATCTTTTCTTTAGCGTGTGGCATAGCGAAGTTTGTATTGTATGTGTATATTTGAATTATACAAAAGAATCTTTGGTTGGGCGTTAAAATTTCTTATCCTGTCATCAAAGGGAAGCGAAATCGGTAGAATTGCGGAAACTGATGATTGATGTTAGGATAAAATTGCTATTATTTACTCCGTAGATATTTGTTTAGGATGTTTCCACAGGTGATTTGAACTCACTGTGTATTATGAAAAATTAATGTTCCAAAAATTCTGTTAGATTAGAAACTCAAATCGTTGTGCACGTGCGAAATTTTTATCAAAATCGGTTAATTGCTATTGCTTTGCGATGCCGTCTGTGAGAAAATCTCAACTTATCTAAAGGTTTTTATGCCTAACATCATATACATGATGGTTTATTTGAAAATTGAAATTGAATTTGGCTGCAAAGCACAAAATAATCAAAACTTTATTAAATTTTTGAAGTTATACTTCTTTAAGCGTACCATGAGCGGGAAAAAATAATTGGTGTTTCGAATTTTGTAACAAAAATCAATTGCGCTAATTTTCATATTTTTGCGCTTACTATAACATATACAAAAAAAAAATAATGCATTCTTTCAAATAAAAGGAAAAAAATAGAATTTTCCAGTTTTGACTATTTTTTTATTTATTCATTTTTTTTCTCCTCAATGTCACATTCTTACGCGCTAGAACCACCCGTGCTGGGACATATTTGGATTAAACTTAACAAAATTCAACTACACCTGTGTCCAACTGAGTAACTTCTGCTATATGTAAAACATTACCAAACACAACTATGCGAAATAATGTATGTATTTTTTATTTAAAACCAAATAAATTATTCTTTTAAATTTTATTCAAAAATTTATGTTTTAATGAATGACGTAAAGTAATATCAAAAAATTTAAAAAATTAAACATTTTATTCTTATAATGAGGTAAATTCTGTTATGACTCTAGTTATAAACCAACCACGGTTGAAACTTATTCTCAGATGAAAAAATAGACTTTTATAAAGAAGTATAACTTCTTCCGTGCGTCTATAAATACAAATACTTTTTTTTATTGAAAGGCACAAATATTTTATTTATTGATGAAAAACAATTTCGTTCAAATGATTCCCACGATTGGCTTTGCACTATCCCATTCTGTCAACCCAACTTTTCAGTAAAATTTTGATTATTTAGGCTTCTATACTTTTAATAGCAACTTCATACACTTGCTTTTTGAAGAGTAGCAGGTTCTACCGATACTGGATCTCAAATTGATGCCATTTTTTTAACATTACGTTTGAACTCCTTGTGTGTTTACTTTGTGCTCAAAATGATCTGTAATTCTAATTTCAAACGCTAGACAAACCATTATTTAAAATTATTCATAGCAAACTGGATTCACATTATCTCAAAAATTATTGGAAATGGTTCAAATTGAATATCTTATAAAGATTTACTAACTTTTATATTCTGTTTAATATGCATTAACTGCGAATAACTAAATTGCTTGTTTAATAAATTCTTACTCAGAAAGTATCTTTAGTTTCAAAGAAGAACATCAAAGCAACTTTGTCATTATTTAAAATTACAGAGAACAAAGTCCTTGTTTCTCTAGACAACTTTTTATTTACTATTGTATTACGTATATTAATTATGAATCTGTTAAGAAAATCTTTCGTCATTGACGACTACAGCTTATTTTTTTTATTGAAAAAAGTCATCATGAATTGTTCATATTAATATCGATATTTTCATTCACCGGAACATTATTGTAATTTCTTTGTTTCCAACTTTTAATTAAACGTAACGTCGCGGTCGCTTGTATAATACATATTTACGATAGATGAGAGTTTGTGCAGAAAGTGCAAGTGTAATTTAGACCTGTTTTATTGCACGTGTCTGCATCAAATAAATATAATTGTATATAGTTAAATAAGACACCAAACCTGCATTAAGAAACCGTCATTTCTTTTCGAATCGTGCAACAATTTTCTTTGTAATCTATAAAAATATATAAATATCTATATCTCTTACTCAAGTTTGAGATATTGAGTTGTATGAAGATATTATCGTGGCTTTTTATGGTTCGTAATCGATGTGACATTCAAAATTGATCTTGAATAAATCTTTTCAAGCCAGACTGAAAAATGCATGAAAAAAATATCAAAGGTTTTATATATCTTTTTTAATCAAGCCTCAATTTTATTACAATAAAATAAAATTATAATAAATAAAAATTATTCGGTAAGCACATTATATAATGAATGAGGTAAAAAAAAACTAAACAGATTTCGTGGAACACCCGACAAGAGCGAAGTTCTTAATTAATCTGATATAAATTTTGTTTGAATATTCGTTCTGGCTTATATTTAAATAAAAGAACGAAATATAATTTAAATTTTTTTTTTCAATATATTCAATCATCCATACTATCCGTTTGTAGTAGGTAACTGAAATACGAAACATTGTCTATGTCTCTATTTTATCTTTGAATCGTGAGAAAACAGCAGCAATGGTGGTACATAGAGAGTTGCAGACTCTGACAAACTATAGATCATTCTTAAATTGAATTTTTTTTAAATTTTTCTGCAAGAAATTTTTTCAAGGACTCAGATATGTCATCTGCAAAATTGGTATTGAAGTCACCCGATAAAATTAGTGGAACTTCGTGTGAATTACGTCCAAGCAAAACTGATCCTCCTACTGAATACTGTAGAAGTGTACTATGAATAAAATAACTACACGATCACTATATTGACCTTTAATAAGCTATCGTGAACGCACTAGCTCCAAACTAATCTAGAAGTGTAAAGAAACTCTTACAAACCGGGCATAATGCAAGGGTTGATGTTTTTGCTCGTCAAGGATCTAGGACTCTATTCACAGACCCATAACTTGTGCTTGGTGCCACAAAATCGGCAGTGAAAAATACCATCAAGGAATGGGTTTATATTAATCACTGCTCAATATGGAAGAGCACCACCGAAGAAGGACCCACTAAAAATATTTCGAAGAAACCATTCCTGAACCTAACTACTGAAGTATTTGATTTTACCAAAAAACAATTCAGAGTAATAACGGGTCTAATAACCAGCCAGGGTGGATTGAAAAAACGTTTGCATACAATTGGAGTACATGCGGAAGGCAGGCTTTCAGGCAGGGGATAGAAATACTTGTCAGTATTGTAGTGAACCTCAAATATTTTATTTATCAGCATTACTTCTAAATTTTGTATTGTTTTGTTCTGGATAGTATTTGTACACGTTCCAATTATATTTTAACATTACAGACAAGAAGTATAGGTAGATCAAAGTATATTTGCAAATGGAAACTATAAACATTTTGAACATAGGTTTAAACAAAAATTTTTTAAGAGGTATTACCCTAGATATGTATTTCGATTGCCAAGCAAACTTCATCAGTGGTCATCAAGTAGTATTTAATCTCTCTATAACTGTTATGTAGTAATTAATTACAAAATAATCACGGGTCGATCTCAATTTATTTGAGGAACTTTTATCTTTTTTGCGATGTAGTTTTGAAGAGAAAGGGGAAGTTCCAATTTCTATTTTGTTTTACCAAATTCTTCGAGAGCAACCCAAAAAGCGATGAGCTTTGAAACTTTTGAACTTTTACCCATAACCCCAATATTTTTCAGAAGCTCGACTTCAATAAGTATAAACTCCATTTCTATCGTATGTTCTGCCATCACTTATCTGTATAAATGTATAGGGATTTGTACACTAAACAACAAGCCCCACTAGAAGCAATTTCCAGCGCCGTCTACTTAGGTACATATTTGGGATGTGAACTAAGCAAAACGCGACAGCGCCTGTGGTTGAAAGCGTTAGAAGAGGGACTAACATATATACAAAATTATTTCTTCTCTGATGTAGGCAACTGTCGAAGCACGTAAAATTCCAACGCTTCTTCCGAGTGCTGTTTTGTGTAAGTTGGCGCTCTTCGGCACTTAATTGCCAAATGGTGATTGTAGCTACCATAAAAACTATTCCTACGTAGACGGCGCTTCGTGCACTTTACTAATTTTTATTTATTTTTATTTGACACCATATATGCACGATCTATCCATACATTCATGTCAATGTTTACCCCACATGATTTTTCTATTTGCGCATATTTTCGCTTATCGGGTTTCTCACGAAGAATTCAGTGAAAAAAGAAATAGAAGTAGGAATACACCTACCTCCACAACTACAACGTATAATGATTAAGGTTCCACATATTAATTAATGAAAATCGATCCGTAATCATTTTGTGACTTATTATATTGCAGAAACGAAGAAATCCAAACCTACTTGATGACCACTGATATGGTTTGCTTGGAAATCGAAATACATATCGGGTATAATACATCATATTATTTGAACTTTTGTTCAAATTTACGTTTATAGTTTACTTTTGTAAATTATATTTCATAAACTTGACTACAGTTTTTATAAATTAAGCTGATTAATGTTAGCGAAAAAATCTAATGTGATCAAATCTTTATATTGAACTTTATTTCCGTGACGAAGTAACTTGATGTTTTTTTCCCAATGTTTCTATTCATTGTAAACTATGGAAAATATATCTTACTTATTTTTATCATACTTGTAGCATTACGAAAGAAACTTTATTTTAAAATATTAAACAATTTCAAGAGGCTGAACCAACACAGACATATTTTATATTTGCTTTGATAATTCAATTTATCAAATACTTATTTTATCTTCCAAATATTTATTATTAAAAAATAGAGTGCTAAATAAAATCAGTACCTGCAATCTATATTTAACAGAAACAGCCATTAAAAACTGATTTGTTTATTTTAATTACTTTTTTTTTAATTGCACGCGCCACCGCTGCGTTAAAATGCTTTTTATGTTATACTTTCAACCTTCCCAATGCATTTAAATTTCAATATTCATACGCATACAAGTTTAACAAATATTTATGTTTAAACTATTAATATAAACATTCCGTTTTAAAATAACATTGAAATCCCAAACTCAATACCAATTTTAAAACGTATAAATAGATTTTCCAATTATCGAACAACCATTCATTTCGCGAATAGAAATTGATTTTTTTTTCTCACTGATGAACTTATAAGTATTGAACTCAATTTGATGAGAATAACAATAACAGCTTGATTAACATCTATTTTATATTAAGACAATACCACATATTGATTGGGAGAAATATTTTCTATTTGATCGATACTATCTATAATAAAGCTTTGTTATAAATGGAAGATATTTAATGTGAGTGTAATGGCCAAGTTTAATAATGTTATAGTAACAATAACAATTGTTAGGTAGATGGAGAATTAACGAAGATCTCAATAGTAAGCACTTGAAAAATCCGATTGAAAAGGTTATGAAGGATAAAGTTGAACGAACTGCTCAATTTTAGTTCAATATTGTACATTAACAATCTCATATACTATACTTATAATCCTGCTTGAAAATTATATAAGTAAAATAAAAATTTTACACAAAAGATAGGTTTCGTGTGGTTCAATCGTTATAGACTCAAACTATTCGTTTGATTTTTCAATAAAAGATCTATTACCAATATCGAATTCCATTCGAATAAAACTATGATTTACAAAAGATAAATTTACATTTAATAGTCTCTAAATACTTAATCAATAAAATTTATAGCCCTGATTCCATCTTAAAATTCTTTGTTAGGATTTACCTCAGATATTTAGGTCTAAGATTTAAGTTTCAAGAAGTATTAAAACGATCGAAATAACTGTTAGGCCTTAATTTATTGGATTTGCCTCGTATGTGCTTGAAATAGAACGATTTGGTTAAGATTTAACATCTAATTACATGCCTTTTTGGGTTTCTATGACGTTCAAAGAAAATCTACCGAATGTCTCTTTTAAAATTGTTTTGTTACTTCCATTGGAAAAGCGAGTAAACTTCAACAATAATAATAATTAATTGATTAAATTTGGAAATTAATAGCAAGGAAAAAATATAAAAGTTCTTTGTATTTCTTCTTGTATTCCTAGAATGAAAATTCATTATTTCAAAAATTGAGGAATTTCGTTGGAAAGAGTTCGTTCATATAGTATATAATCGTAGTAGAATAAATATTCTAGTGGTATACAACTTTTTAAAAACGGGAAGTAAATTATAAACATGTTAATTTAAATGCAACTCTGGCAGTTGATGGTATATATACTTATTGCATTTACATGCTTATTTAGTTTAAATGGAACACAAAGTGGTCGTAAAGAAACGCTAAAATAGTATGATATGCGCATCATGTATATGTGTTTTCTCCCGTAACACAATTTGGTGAAAATTCAGCTTTTTAAAACTTATTCGTATTTGTTTTATTCTGTATTTATAATAAAAAAGGATTTTTATTTTAAACTCAAATTTTACTTAATTATTACTAATTAATTTGGCTTTTCGACTAAATATTGTGACCCTTTCAAAAAATTCTACATAGAAAAGCATTGATTCTATCAAATATGAATGAACTAATGCTTTCCTATGTGGATTCCTATTTGAACCAACTTAAATCCATACTTTCCTATTTATTTTTATAGGGTCAAAATTAAACGACAAAAATCAAATGAATAAGTAATTATTCAAAATAATAAATGACAATTTTATTTGTTATTTATTAAAATAACATACATTTATCTAATATTACGTCTTATGTAATGTAATATTTAGTTTTTAATTGATAAAAAAACAATAAGAACAAATCAATCCCTAATAATACTTTTTAGATGTTTCTACGGAATTTCATTGCTCCATTATCATTTTATATTAATATATATTTATATAGTAGACCTAATACATATGATCGAAAAATAATTTTTAATAAACTACAAATGTTCTACATTAGCATCAAAACATAATACAGTTGTTAATTTTTAGCTATACTTGATAAAATTTAAGAAATATTTAATAAAAAATCGTTAAATTCAAGATGCCTAAAACAGTCGGCAATAAAATGACGTGACAATGCGAAGCTTTAAAATGGTAAGACATTTTTTCTATGACAAATGTATTTTAACATAAAGGGAAAAGTTGTTTAAATCATTTAAACATTATGTTAATAGTTCAAACCATTAACCATCTACACATCCTCTATTCTTTTAGAAAACATTGATAGTAATTTTTGGGGTATAAAAATGTTTGTCGTGGTGAAAATTTTGAAAATTTTTCTAAATTATTACTGTTCACTGTTTCTTTGATAACTGCTTAATAATCTCTTTGTATCTCGGCTTCAGAATACGTACTGATATGTACTGTGACGTCACAGAAAATTCATTAGAACACTTATCGTTTTCGGACTCCTATTTGCTTATTAAAATTAAAACTTATTTTTCGGTCAAAATATTAGTTTTTAATTACTATACATAAGTTTTTCCTTATACTTAAAATTTCCTTTATTGATTAAAAAAAAAATGTAAATACCTACTGTCTATTGTTTATTCCTGTTTATTTTTCATTACTTGATTTTTTTTAATTAAGTACGATAAAAAAGGGAAGTGAATCCTTAGTTCATATCAAATGTCAATTACACAGAAAAAAAGGTTCACTTGGGACAAAAAAATGGTGACAAAATTATTTTTGAACACAAAAAATTTTCTCGAAGCATAAAAATTGTTCTTATTTCAAAATAACTTCGGTTTTCGTAAATATTTTTAAGAGTAACGAACGCATTAGTTTTTCTGCGAAAATTTAATTTTTCTCAGTATTTTCGATTATTCCACAGAATTTTTCCGAAAATATCGATTTTTATGAAAAAATCAATTGATTTTCCGTTATGAATTCTTGAAGGAATTCTCATAACAATCCACATCGAAATCCATGTGAAAACATCACATTTGGAAGAATCCACACGGATTTCTTTGTGGATTTTTTTGATAGACAAATCTTTGGTGGATCATCAAAATATATTTTTCCCTAAACTTTCCTTTTCCTCTTATCAAATGCAAAATCTTAGTGTTGTAGATAAGCTTTAATTGGTACAAACCGTGAAAAATATAAAATTAAAAAAAAAACAGTTAATTAAAATAAAAATATTTCCATCTTCTTTTACGGTAGAAATTACAACAATTAGTTAAACTAAATCCACGCCATTAAATCCGTATCGTTCTAAAAGATACATAAATGTGTACAGTATATCTCCATTTTTTTCTTCTAAATCCCGAAAAATAATTTATTTTCAACATCTTTAAAATCCCATAAAATTGTTTTTTTTTTTTTTATTTTATGTTTGGATTTTTATTTTAATAGATAAATGCAAGTTTAGTTTATGCGTATAACTTTGAACCTAGAAAAAGTCCGTCTCTATAATTAAACACATTTAAATAAAGGAACACTTAAATTATGTTCAAGTGTTGCTTTATATAAGTTTTAATTGGCCCTTGTATCATTAATACATTTTATTTCATTAAAATGTCCTTATCTATTAATTTTAATAATATAGTAACCTAAAAAGACTGAAATAAGCACATATGTATTGCATACAACTAAATAATAATTCTATAAAAAAGTAATCAATAAATTTAAATGTCCAACATATCATTTGCATTTTATTAATAATTGATGATTTTTTTTCTATCGCGTACTTTGTATGGTAATGAAACGATTTTTGTAATTGAAATAAATATAAAATATTGAAACGATTACTATCCATTACGATTGGAATTGTTTTGTTAATTCATTTGTGTTATTTTTCCGTCAATTGAATTTTAAACTGGTGGTTTGTGAGTTGTGAAAACGTGTATTGATATTAATGAAATTAATTATTCTTGTTATGATTGATATGATTGAATAAGAAAATCGTTATTAGAGAAAACTAAGTTTGGAAGAGGGGATTTGAGAGGGACGAAGAATTTCAAGAAGAAAATTCTTCTCGACGTTTAATGTGTTTGGAGTTTGTGCTGCGGCTCTCTTCTTTCGTAACTCTTTATACATTTCAAACTTTATCATCAGTTCCTCGTGGGCTGACTAACTAGTAACTTAACCAAAACTCAGTCGGTTTAATGTGTTTATGTTTGTGTGTGTTCCGTTTTAGAATTTAGTTTTTTCCATTCAGGCGCTGAACCAAGTCCACTTTTTATTGTTATTGGAATTATTTTTATGTTGGTGACGTGATTTGTGTTGGTTTTTTTTTGGGTAAATGTAATTTGGTTTTGGCTTTAAACAAAATTGGTGATTTTGTTTTGAAAAATCCGGCATTATAATAACACAGCCACACTAAACGCTAGTGCATATTTGAAATTTCCCGCGCGCATCTGTTTGTTATGATTAAACAAAAACGTTTAAGTTCATTGCAAACGCATCAAGCGGAAACATTTTTTCCGTGCGTTTACTTTACTTCAATGTTCACAAATTCAAAATAACGTGGCAATTTCTAACCGGATATATTATAAACATATGCATCCAATATTAAAATCCTACACAGATTTAGAAACGAAAATATAAAAAAAGCAAATAATTCCGATAAACTTGACATGTCATGAACAAATTTAAAATTACATCTCGCGTAATTCAACACATACGATATAATTTTAGACGTGAAATACTATGAAAAACGGATATCCAATGAAATAAACTTCAATTTTTATTGAGACCATTTCTTTTGCCGCTGCAACATATCATCCACCCGTCTGAAATTATAAATTATGATATTTTAATAATATTTCGTCAAGGACGTCACCGTTCATGTGCCGCTGCCTGGTTTCAATTCAATATTGTTCCGGATTTATTATACAATATACAGAGGCACGTTTTCTCGCTTACTTAACGTAAAAGGATTTCCTCTTTTCTTTATTATATTACAAGTAGCTATGACACAGATTTATCGAAGAATGGAGCTTTTAAGAGGCAATAGACACAATTTATTAGAAAAAAAGTGCTTCATTTTTTTTGTCGATAGAAAATACGAGTGGAGCTATTTTAACAACTAATCGTAATATTTTTATTGGATTTTGAAATTTATTGAAACGGAAACTCTGGGGAAAAAATGGAATGCTTGCGTCATTGATTTGCGCATGCTAAAGCTCATTTTTGTCAAAAAAAGTACATATGATTTAAATAAATTTAGTTGACACTATTTCGGAGAAATAAAAATACGAAAAAAGGAAGAGATGAAATCAATCCTTTTAAAAATATGATTCAAATAAAAGTGGTTTTAACGATGGTTAAATAATAGACAATAATGATACTAGATTTGTGATGCAAGTATAATGATAAAAATTACAATCAGAATAATTTTTTTTTTAATAATCAAGTGCGATATTTTAGTAAAATATTGTAGCAGAAAAATTTAAAATGCAAAAGTGCATATTTTTTATATAATAAATGTGCCATCTGTATACACATTCGTATATCAGTTGAAATATTTCCTTTTAATAAATCCTGCGCGCGCAATTATCTTCATAAGATTTGAACTTAGATCTGTATATAAAGGAAATTGTACAGTACAGTGCAACTACCAATGCTATCTGCGCTGGCGCAAGTCTGATTTGAAGTAAAGAAAATGCCATTGCATCTAAGTTAGATGAGTTTAAGGGAGTTGAATATGTCATTGTGAGTATTTGAAGCAAGGGAAATGCAAACGCTTATTTTTATGTAGACTGGCGCTTATCGGCACTCAAGGTTTATAAATTACACAGGTCGCCCCATTAGAAAAAAAAAATGACGTCATACGAAGAATTTTGAAATTTGAATCAGTCTAAAGATATACGAATTTCTTCTGGAAACGTCACGTAACGCATGAGGCCACCTGTGTATTTTATAAACCTTGATCGGCACTCACTTGCTTTAGTTGTCATCTATTGCTTTAGTTACCAAGAAAAAAAAAAACGAAGCTTTTTCAAATAAAATTTTATACGCAGCACTAGATTCTTTCTCAATTTTATTTGACGCCATATACATGGTTTATCCAAATATACCAATGATATGTATGTAACGGTATTTCCAAGGATCAAGCATGTTAGCAG
Organism: Sisyra terminalis; assembly: GCA_958496175.1. Classification (NCBI taxonomy): domain Eukaryota; kingdom Metazoa; phylum Arthropoda; class Insecta; order Neuroptera; family Sisyridae; genus Sisyra; species Sisyra terminalis. The sequence continues at coordinate 30,053,253 of OY292278.1, forward strand.
GGATCAGAACCATTTTGAACATTTTATTAAAACAAAGTTGAAAATGCAACGTTACCACAAATATACGTCCTTAAAAGGAACATGAGCCAATTTGATTGTATTTACTTTGAATTTTGATTGAATTTTTGCGAATAAATTGGGTCAAAATGGTTCTGATCTACGCTGATGTGCCTGATGAAAAGGAATATAATATAACTTTAGAAAATATAACTATAAATGGATAGACCGTCCCTATGGTGTAGAATATAAATAAGAAAAATCTTCTGGGCCATACGAAATGCGATCTACGTGGGTACAGTATTTATGGTTACTAAAAACAAAAGCTGCTATTGAGTGCCAATGAGCGCCGACCTACACAAATAAGCATTTGTTTTTTACTTGTTTCGCTTGCTTTAGTTGCCCCCACAAGAGAAAAGAGATTTATATGTATAAGTCTTTATTCCAACGCTTCCAACATAAGCGCTGTTACATTTTAATTAGTGCAGTCCTAATTTGTGCCTCCGTAGACGGCGCTGGCAGTTGCTTCTAGTGCGGCTTTTTGTTTACTGTACAGTATGCTATCCATTATTTATAGATCAATGACATAAGCATATTTTTCTTTGAATCTTATACTGCATATATTGTATGCACATGTTTCAATATGATTAAAGTATTAATTATTCGTTGTATATGACAAGAAAATCAAATTTTTGCGTTTATAAACTTTCCTTCAAAGAAAGTTTGAAAAATGCTAGATTTAAGTTTTTTGTTACTTTAATGTTAACTACTAGGTAATTGATGTTCAGTGTTCGTAAGTAAATGTATATGACGCTGACTGTAAAAAAAATGTAGGATTCAATTCAATTTTCACGTCAAACTTTTGTTTCGTAATTTGTTAAGTTGTTAAATTCTTTAATTTAATCCAGATATTCGGTTTCGCACTATTGACCTTAAAATTATTTATTTCTAATTTAAATCCATTCATTTATTATGCGAATTAAAGAAATTGTAAACAATTCATTTCATTAACATAAACTTTAAATATTGTTTTTGTTGAAAAAAATAATCCAAGTTTTTATTAATCCTCATCCTAAATTTTACAAAAATATATTTTTTAAATATAAGTTCAATTAACCGTTATATTTTTACACTGACATATCGCTAGAGATAGACTTGTATAAAAAAATGTTTCTTTTTCTTTAGTACTTCTTATTGAAAACTTATTTAAAAAGATGGGCCTGCAATTAAAAAAAATCTACATTTCAGTACAACTCAATTTTGAGGTTATATTCATCTCAAAATTTCATAACCTCAATTCAAAAAGATAAAGATAGAGGGCTGCACAGTCGTTTATCGCTACTTGCACTTATACACCCACTGTGAATCATTTTGTTCCGCAATTCGCGTTAAGGAACTTAGTTTCAAAACAATTCATATCATTCGAGAAAAATTCCTTTATACGGAATTTACTTTATAGTACTACATAAAATTTTAATTGATTAACGTAAAATCTCAAAGAGGAAAAAATAATCAAGACGATTTTCGTTAACAATATAAGACAATAATAGCTCTTCTTGGTATTAACGGTATTAACGCTTTATTTTCATAGATACAAACCTAAAAATTAGTATAGAATAAATCTAGTGGCTTATGACCTTAACATAAAAGGACAATTATTCTAATGTCTAAGCTAAAGAAATAATAGAAAAATGGTTTGCAACTGTCGATCGCCATACAAAAGTGCTTCTTTATGTAACTTGTTTCAAATTGTTCCTGAAACTCCTTACTTTAATGAAATAGAACTATTTTCCCGGAATTTGTTTTACGTGATAGCAATTTAAGAATAAATTTAATCTATTTCTTGTTTTTTTTTTTTGCCTTACAAAATCGTCTAAAAGACGCTAGAATTTTGAAAAAATCGTTTTGTGTCACTGAGATCAAAAGTCTTAAGATCATTTTGAACAAAGTTTCATCAAATCAATGCAAAAATTAGATTGAAATCGTGCATGGCGATTGCCATGCTTTAATCTTTATAATTTTTGTCCCATAATTTGTTTTTGAACCACATTTATTAAGATTATAATTTAAAGTTTATTGTCGTATCCTACTTTTTCTCTTTAGTTTCAATTTATGAAATTAAGCGAATAATATGGAAAACCACAAAATGTTATTAACCGTCGTAGAAAACCGAGAAATAATTTTCTTAATTTATGTCCATAGTTTATGTTGCTTTTAGCTTTTATGGGTTACAATTTGATGAAAGAAAAAATAGAAAATATTGCATATTTTTTTTAAGTTGCTAATGATTGAACCTTTCAGTGGCGTACTTCCTTATTAATTGCCGTTTATTTATAAATCAGTGATGATAATTGCTCAATCAGAGCAAATGGGCGAAGATTTCTTCAATCTTGAATCGTTTGCAGATTTCGATGCAATGTACTTGCTCCCACGCTCATCATCGTAATCGTTACAAATTGCACATTCTCACACATTAAATGCATATATGACCGTTGTGTGCAGAAATCTGCGAGCACACATGCACATGCATTTATAAACAAAATGAACATATGAACCAATAATGCATACCTCAATGCATAATATCTGTCTATATTTTATTTATAACTAAATGCAGTTGCATTTGCAAATCAGTCGCACTTAATGTGAACCGTGTGACGTTAACGCGTCAATTTTTAAATGAACTCGAACCACGTTGCATTGAAGTACCTCCTTGTGATTGCAGTTTATGATGTATTTTTGTTCATTTGCTAATTTTTTTTTTCAATGATATAAAAAATTCAACTAATTTTCCATTAATTATTTCATTGCTACACATCGACGTTATAATTCATTGTGATTGTATTTAAATGCGTTGTGACGGTATATTAATTTATTGCAGTTGAATTTTAATGAGAAAATTTATTGAAGTTTCAACTCAGTGAAAACAGTGCCAGTAGTTCAATCCTTTTCATCAAAAATTGAAAATTTCTTTAAATGTAAAAATTGTTAAATTGACGTTAGAAAAAATATATAATTTACGAGTCAGATAGCTATCGTTAGCTATTTGCATATTAAATAATTTATTTTTAAATTTCCTTGAAGATTGCATCTTGGAAACGTCTGCTAATCATTTATTAAATCAAGCAAGAAGTAAATAAAACTGACAATTATCAAAAATTATTTCATAATCAAAAGTAAAAGCAAAGCTCTAAAAAAATAATTGGAAATATGAAATTGAACTAATAACATTCATATATTAAATTTTTTTCGACATAAAACGATAAAATATTGATTAAATTTATGAGAAAAATATTTTTCAAATATTTTATCTTCAACAGAATCTGGATGTTTAAATCCTATTCATAAACATAAGTTTATCATAGACTTCATTTACGCTTCATTTTTTTTTCATGGGTTCAAAACATTTTCGTTATCAGTCTATTTAAGGCAAACCAAATAATTTAATTGTAACATTTGTGGAAGATAAGATCGAAACAAGACAACCTTTATACTTTATTCGAACATTTATATCAGTTTCAGCATCTTACAAACTGGTAATCAATCTTTGAAAATGAAAGTTTATAAAATCATTCTGAAGTGATATGCATGTATAAAAGAGATGAATTTGTTTCTGGAGCAAGGTCTTAGCCTCGAACTTGAAAAAAAAAGTTAGGTTTTGGATTCTACTTAATTTTTTCGTTTCGTTTTAAGAATTTTATGTCTTTTTTATTTTTATTGGAAATTTTCGAGGAGAGTTATATATTTAAATATAAATATTTGGAAAAGAAAGTGACGAAAAGAGGTAATAATGCTATCGCAGGAAATCAAAGAGATGTTTTACTAATTTTTAACCTTTAATTTGATTTCAACTAATTTTTATTACAAAATTATTTAAGTACCTCATTTAGGTAAATATATTTCATTTTAAATTTTTATTTTTATTGTTATTTATATTCATTTGGAAGTTTATTGATTCTTCTATAATTTTTTAGTTTTAATATACAGTAAAACCCGCTTAACGCTGCTTCAGTATTACGTGGTAGTATTGAAATTCCAAAAATTATTACACAAATTACAGTTCTGCAATGTGTTATCAAGCAAAACTTTCGCCCCAAATGGAACTTATATTTTCCACGTGGTTGAACTAAAAATCTTTCTTTCTCTTTGACATATATGAGATCCTTTAAATTGAGATCAGCTTCACTTTATACCAGATTCAGAATTCAAGTCTTCTTCCTTTTTTCTTGACTTCTTCGTGTTTTCTATTGTTTTTTTTTTTTTTTTTGTAATTGTAGTAGATAATTATTGTTATTATTATTATTTTTTGGTAATTTGTGATAAAAGAAACTATATTTACTAGTAATTGAAAGGCTATATGGGATTATATACATGAATATATTTGTATTGACATTTATGACCTCTTGAATTTCTGCGTTTTAACTGGGTTGTATTTACATATTAGTCTGAGTAGAATACAGCCTACAAGCCCTCACCCCTCATTGACTCAAGAAGACTTGAAATTTATGAAAAACCATTGAATTTAAATCTTTATAAAATTTAAGTAACCAAAACAATACTAATACCTCAATAAAAGTATAGATATAAGGTGTACATTTTTTAAAAAAAAAATGGACCTCATAAAACCAGTACAACCAATAGACCTTCAAGTTCAAATTCGGTCCTGTATTATTATGTACAAAATAGAAGAAACATAATACCATGACTATATATATCCATATAATTTTTCTTCCAAAAATTGCATAATGAACACACAGTTCCATGATTGTCATCTACATAATTTTTTTCATAATTTTTTTTAATTATTTGATGAGAACTTAACTATTTTACTGTGTTTTTTTTATTTTTCCTCAATTTTAATTCCATAATCCCCAATATGTGAACATTTAGTTAAAACTACAAAGTTGGTCACATCTCTAATCGTATTTTTGTGCAAACGACACAATGATAACTCGCACGATTGAACTTCACACGTTTTTACAAAATCATTTCGACAGAACAACTTTTCTCAGAAACAAGTCGCCAATTTCCAGTTTTCCAATTCCAACTTCTTCCAACTTACATTACCTTCTTTTTTTTTGTCCGAAACTTCCTCAATTACTAACCAATCGATTTGATTGGTCTTTTCAAAATAAAATAGCTAAAAATTTGTTTCACCTCAAATTAATTGTCACGTATCCATAAATTGATTGAATTCGAATATATTTCATCTAATAGGCAAGAACATTTAAGTCAAAAACATTCAACAAATATGCCAAAACCTGGGCTGGCGTAGATGTCTCCTGTTCATATTATCTTCTATGCATCTATCTTAAATGATTTATTTCAATCTACACGATCATGAGTTAATCTGAAATTCTTTTACTTATCAACTAATTAATTTAGCCATTCCACGAAAATTTGCATAAAAATTAGCAGGATTTACAAATTTGGATAAGACTCAAAGAAAGCGGCAACCATTTAAATAAATATCATTTTCTATTTACATCTTCTATTAAGATATGAATATATTACACATTTAATGATTTAGATTTTAGCAACTTTTTTTGTTGAATATTTGAGTTTTTTCGTTATAACCTTGATTAAAAAACATACAAAATATTATTATAATTACTAAAAAATTAATTACTCTGACCTTAATTTTTCTAATGCGTGATGATAAGTAAAATTCCAAGTCGCATAAAACAAACGACAGTTCATGAATTAGTGAAAATTAAGATCGTTTAAGACGCTACTATTATTCAATGAGTAGAGTAATTATTGCATACTTATCATATATTTTAAGAGACTTTTGATTCGAGTGATAATTTTCAATTGGTAAAACACTACTTTCCTGTCACTTGAATCAATTAGACCAAATGGAACGTTGAAATAGAGTTAAATGAAGTAAAGTGAATGCAAAATTAAAAGCAGGACGCGCTAGGGAGGTTTTTTCCCATTTAAAATAAATTAAAATGGAACTGCATTTAGTGCGTTTTAATTTCTATTTATTAGGTTTTATCATTTAGTATCATTCTGTTTTATAGTGCCGGATGAAAAGATCTATTTGACGTCATTAAAAATGTGTTAATCGTATTTTTTTTATTTAATTGTTCTTGTTAAGTGTCTGTGACGTATCTGGATGGAACAATGTTGGAAAACGGAAAGTGCTTCAAACAGTTGATTTATTGAATTTATAAAATAAAAGAAAATAATAAACCGAAACGATGCGATCGAGGAAATTTTTCCGAACGAAACGAAAAGCAAATAAAAATAAGGGAAATGCTGCAACCGATAGTACGACCGATGAAAGTGGATTGGATGAATCGTTTTTGGAGGTAAATTTCATGTTTTTGTTTGGTGATGAACTATTGTTATTATAGAATGTGTTAGTTTTCTCTCACCTAAACATTGAAGTGTAAGTCATCGATTTTTTAGTTAGAAAATAATTTTAATAGATCGTTGGAAAATTTACAGTAAATAAAGAAAAACGTAAGTTTTACTTTCTCAGAAAGTACACTGGAATTATAATTAAGAAATACGAGTATGGAGCTTTCAAAGCTTTTATCGCAACAATTTTCAGTTTTATATTTTAATTAAAATGCGGAAAAAGTAGAACGTTATATTTTGTTCTTTATATTTCTAACCAAAAGCTTTTTTATCAACATTTTCAAGAATTATACTCTTTATATAGTTTTGAGTTTTTTAATTACATTAGGGTTAAATAAGTTTATATTAATTCAAACTTTTGGGTTTAAAAAGATATCTTATCTTAAATATTAAAGAAGCAATTTTTGTATGTTTGTATTTTGGTTTTTGAAAACGGCTCTAACGATTTTGATGAAATTTTGAAATTCAATAGAATTTTGTTTTTAAAATTTATCTGTAAAATTATCCTCTACGGAAAAACGTAAATTTCCACAAAAAATGGAAAAAAAAAATTGCGCCATCTGTTGATGTGTGTACATAATGAATATAATCTATGCTGGTTTGAATATAGACTAAAATATAACAATTGGCAACTATTGGTTTCAATTTTTATTGCAATATGTATCTGTCAAATATTTTTAAAATAAAAAATAATTCATTATCAAGTTGCATCGTCCAAACGATATTTTGATATTTTGGACTTCAGCTTTTTGATTGGCATTTTTTTTAAAGATATTACCTTCATAGTCAATTTTAATTACTAAAATAAATAATAATAATTATTGATCTTTATAATACGCGTTAAATATCTTTAGTTTGTATATATAATACTTCCACATAGCCAGAACATATTTGAATGAAATTTTAATCAGAGTTGAACTCGGTCATCCTGGTACTTATAATATAAAGAATATTATTCCAATTTTGCAATGCACAATGGCAAATGTGTCAAGATGTGATTGGATTGCTAACTTAAATTATCTTAGTAATCATTATTACTTATACTAAAATACCATAAATAAGGGTACCTTAAATAAAAGTACATAGCAATACTAAGTTACAGTTTAAGTTAGTACTCTTAACCCACCTGTGGTGGCGCCACATTTTGACACATCATACATTGAAAGATTGGAATATTGTTTTATATTTAATTTTATGGTTTCTCAAAGAATAATGCAATATCTGGTAATACAGTAAATAAATAATTACTATCACTAATCAAATTGTTGCCATGATTTTTTCTTCAATTATTATTAAAAAGTAGCTATCTGTGAAATATTCACTGCCAAGACTGATCCAACTACTGATAAAAGGTAGCAAAAATTGGCAATTGAATGAAATCAAAATGACAGTGGAAATAAATGACAACATTCAGATAGCTAAAATTTGAGACAACGATTGTTAAAAGATGATTTCATTCACACTTATATAACTTGTTTTTTTCTAAAGATTTATTAAGGAGTTATAGGTTTTTACGAAGGATTACTTAGCAAAAATACAGTTATTATGGGACTATTAAGTGATATTTAATATAATTGACTCTTTTTTTCTAAATAAAAGAGTTCAATATGGTAGTACTACTATAATGTCAAGGTTCAACAAAGAATGATGAAACATCTGGCAGTAAAAAGGATGAGTAAATATTATCAACTATCAATAATCAACTTACTGTAAAATTTTTTCCCAATGTTATTATTAACTGATTGTTACCTGTGAAATATTCACAGCCAACACTGACATATTTGGCAAGTGTCAAAAATTAGCAATTGAATGAAATCAAAATGACAGTTGAAACAAATAAAAAAAAACTAATAAAACAAGATTTTAACAGAAGCCCTCCTTTTAAAATAAATAGAGAAAAGAACAAAATATGAAATAAATTATTTCTCCTATTTATATTTCTACTTGCTTTTCTAAAATTCCAGAAATCGCAACAACATTATATACGTTTTTCATTTTCATCGTTTGTAAAAATCAACTTTTCCCACGTTGAAGTTTTGTAATTAAAACTTTAAAATCAAGGATAATTGAGAGAAAATGGATTTGAAATTTTTGATTTTGAGATTTAGTAATGAGAAATATCAATGTTATAAAGCGATTTAGTTTAAAATTTTCAGTCGATACTTTGCCTCCTTACCGATTGCAATAAGAGTGATGCAGAAATTCATAAGTGTACTTGAGATTGTCATTAAAATTGAAGCTTTATTTTACCCTTATAAAAATCATATTCATGCATTTTTAATTTGATTCTTAAATTTAGTAAACTGTGCTTACTTGACATTCCAACGATTTTTTAATGACCTTCCGCCCCCTGTTATAAGTTACTGATAAGTGATGTCCCCAGTATAAGATGTTACACTTTTCTGTTTTTCGTCTACACTTGTTCTAAAGCCAATATGCTGATTTTCTAGGAATTTCATTGGTTAGTTAAGATTAGTCTTTATTTTTATATAAGTCGTTTATTAAAAGTCCCAAGCTCATTAATTTGATATTTTAGTTCGATCTAGCCAGTACAGCTTGAAGATCTACGAATATTCAACGGTACATCTGTAATGATCCAGAATTCTATAGTAAATAATTCATAAATAGTCCAGATAGATAAAATGAAATAGTATATAGACAAAAGTACACAAACCACATGCTTAAAATTGGTGACCGATGAAGAGGAAAGAGGAGGAGAAAAATATTTAGTATTGTGTATTCCGGGGAGTTTAAGAATTTCATTTTAACCCTATTCTGAGCAAATTTTTGCAATCATGAAAAATTTCGAAATTTATGGTGAATATTCGGAAGTAGATGTACTCATTGAATACATCGTGTCTCATATATAGCTTACGGCAAAACCAATTCCAAACTCAAATTAATCCCTGTTTTGTTACAAATCAAAAATCAATAATACAAAAATCAATCATTAAAATTCTACGAAAACAAATCAGAAAGGTCATTATCTCTAAATATGATCGTTAATCCAATCTTTTGAACGTAGTGATTTCCTCAAACATTTTGCAAAGGAAAAGTTTCATTCCCATCACAAACGAACCATTGATCATTCTCTAATTGCTATAATAATAATTTATAATAGAAAAATTACATCATTTTAAATCAGAGTTATATGCAAATGCCAGTTTTCTCCCATACTTGGTGGTTCGGTTAATTAATTTTTATTCTAGTCCTATCACTTAAATAATGTAAACGCCTACACACTGAAAACCGCAATAATATGCGGCAGTCGAAGAAATTCTATGGGACTGTGTTTATTCATTTGCAATTTTAATTATTTGCAATTTATAATGGTTGAGTTATATTCAAAGACGGCGTTTGGCCTTGGATTGGAAAAAAAAATGCCACTTTACCTAGTTAGTTTATATAACAGTATAAAGTTTATGACTAGACAAGTCCAGAGAATTTTTCTTTGCAAATGAAGAAAACTATAATAGTTATGATGTAAACGAGGTGATGTAATACTTTTATAATAAATGACATTTGATCTTCAGCGCATTAATTCTAATTGCAACGTACGTGAAATATAGATTTAGCAGTAAAATGGTATTGTATGACATTTTTGAGAAAAAACGAAATCGGAAACCTTGAGTTTATTCAGATGAATTGAAATTTACTCTATCAATGCAAAATTTTCATAAAAACCTTAAAAATATTTTTTTTATATATAATGTATATTTACTTATAAACTTTTATAAAATTATTCATTGTATGATATGAATATTAGTGTTTTCTTTTTTTCCAAAATATCAACTACTCATTTTATTTTCTAGTATTTTTTTTTTTTATAAATTTGCTTACTTTTGCTTTAAACGCTGTAGGATAATATGAGTAGGCATTAATAGTTCTTATTTGTATTCATTATATATTGATATATCTCTTGGGATTTATATTAGGTCCATATGACGCATCAAATATGACATTGGATGAAAAACCTGTTTTACAGTCCGAAAGTAAAATACCCCAGTACGAATATTTTTTGTACAACTAACTCCGATACCGGAAGCGATACAGAAATAAGATTTGATATCATTGGCAATTAATTGTAGTCTTTTTTTCCCTTATTCAGCATTATTTTAATACTTTAATAAATAGTCTCTTAATATATACTTATCGGTTAAAATTGGTTGATATATACCTACATACACAGTATACTACATACCACAATATACCCTTTGTTCGCTTTTAATAAAGTTGATGAATCTTGACAAAGCCTTTTTATCTTTCCTAGCTTTGCAATTTGTTCTATTTAGTTAACTATCTGGAAATTTGAAATGAAAATCAAAGTAATTTTCAGAAATATTCACATTTATATTTTAATGTAAAATAATTGTACCTTCCTTGAATGATGACCGATAGGGTAAAACGTTTGAAATACGATTACGCTCAAACAATAATTTCATGGTTTACGCCAAGAATTAAAATTCATGTGCAATATATTTAATTAATTTCCTTGCATATATTTAAAGTCAATCATAAATTGCATTTTATTTTGGGAAAAAATAAATAATATTAATAACTTTGGTTTTTTAGACTTTTACGTTTTGGGCTGTGACCAAAAATTTGTGTTGGCTAAAAATTAGAGGGTAAAACTAGAAATATAGAGGAACCGTAAAGTAATGTCGTTTTCTAACAAAATTTCAAAAAAAAAGTTTTAAAATTTTAAATTAATGAAGTAATCACCATCATTATTATCAACTTTTTTACATCTAGTGTGCAAATTTTTATTGCCAAATTAGTAAAAATCAATTAATTACTAAGCAAAATATCAAAAATTCACATTTTGAACATCAATTAAGTTTTCACCTTTTTTACCATTTAAAAATATTAAAGCAATTGAAATAAATTATTATACTATGAACCAACTTTGGACAATTATGTTTGATAAGGCTATATCACTTTTAATTTATAACTTTTTCGCAAGGTTTTCCTTGTATAGAGGAGTGTTGTATTATAGTGTTGCAGAATAAAGCTTTTTCTGTTAACAATTTTTAGTAACTTTTTGGGATTTGGCCGATCGATTAAAATTAATTAGGAATATTTATTAAATTTATAAAATTAATAGGAAAAAAAAAAATTCTTCAAGTTTTTTGGTATAGATTTGGTATCACTCCCTTAACATCTTATTGTTTGAAGTTTTGATCGTTATTGGTTGGTATATGCTAAAGAACTCACAATTATCGAATATGAACTTAAAAAAACTCATTTTGTGAAACTTGAAGAGCATACAGTATCGGTTTTGTTTTCCTTCGAGTATTTGTCTAACAATTTCACTATAAATTTCAGGAAAATAAATATTTTTTAATCTTTTATTAGTTAACAAGTCACCCTAATCACAAAACGTATTTAGTAAACAAACATCGCTGAAATAACTTATAAGTCGATAAGTGGTAATAGAGTTTCTAAGGATTCAAACAATTTTACGTTGCGCACCTCCTTTTTTTAAGTCAAAAAAATTATTTCCTCTAATTTTGGCTGTTTATTCTGGTATTATTGGCCTTGAGATTATTGAGTTATAAATTATCATATTCTTACTAAATGATTATAGTTCAGGAAAAAGCAAACGTTGATATTGCTCTAACCCACGGATCATTGGTTCGCCATCATTATGGTAGGCTATTTTGGTATTATTCTTTTCGGCATAACCTCCCAATGACCACCAAAATAAATCAATATAATGTAGACTCCTCTCTTTTTTCTTAAGAAAATTTTAGAAGTCAACTACAAAAACGGCAAAACGGTCAGGGTTCCTTCAAAAAAAGAGCTTATGGCTAGGTTCGATGTATCCGGTTTTAAGGCGATCAAGCACCATAAAACGATTCTACCTGAAGAAACCCTCGAAAGCTTGAAGGACTCGGTCGAGTTTTTTCTTTGGAAAAGTATTTTTTTATTCAAATTTTATTCATTTGCAGTTATATTCCAGCATGCTGTAAAGTAAATTTTACCATTTACGAGGAGAACTTTCAAAATTATCGGAACGAGAAAAAATTTGTTTCTTATATACAAGAATCAATGTGAATATTAATTTTTTAGCAATTATTTTTAAAACTCATTTTCAAAATCATTTTTGAATACATATTAATAAGCTTTATGCATTTTAATTGATAATTTATTTGACCATAATCAGAGTTTAAAATCATAAATCATTTATGGTAATATTAAATGAAAAATTAACCGCATCGAATCCCATAAATTTTCGTTATGGCTTATTTTATTCAAAATTATGTTCAATACATGTAGTAGGTATCTACAATTGTTTTTTATCTATAAAATCAAAAATAGAAAATGTCATAAAGACAAAGTAAGAAATCCAATAAGTCAGGTACTTAATGCTTTTTTGACTTTCTCTCAGGAACATTTATTCCTATATGGGCGTTTGCGTGGGATGTACAATGTTTTGGGTATAAAAGAGGCGTCAACGTTTCTACCTAAATTAATATGATTTATATCATTTCCGTATAAATAAAAAACAATTTATAGAAATACAACTCATAAAGTGAACATAAAACAACGTTGATGCAAGGAAATAAATTAAGTATCGATCTATTCCAAAAAGAGTTAATTTCCGAAAATTCCTCTACAATGTTGCATTGAAGGAAACATCTTCATCAATTAACACGTTCGTACTGCTATTAGATCCACCACACCTTCAAAAACTAGCTTAAAATTATAAATCTTCTCGACAAACATTTTACGTTTGTTATGTAAATTCGAACTCGTTTATGACTATCATTCTAATAAAAAAAGGAATCGAACACAGAAAAATAAGACCAAAGAGACGAGAAAATTTAAATTCAAGATACTCAGTAATGAAAAATAAAATTTGAATAGTTCGATAACGAATGCATACAAATTGGTTGAATGATTAAATATGTTATAAAATCGAAATTGAATCTCTTCAAATTGCTTTTTTTCTCTTGTTATTTACTGTACCACAGGGGCTCGTCCTGTAAAAGAAATATGTCCTGATTTTTTTTTTCAAGTTCAAATTGACGGATTGATCGAAGACAAATTGAATCAATATCCATCACGAAAGACAACTCTGTGATACCCAGCGAATACATACGAATCTTATTTTTAAGTTATATCTGTCACGAGAACAAATCCGTCGATTTTATCAGCTAAAGAAAAAAAATTTAGAAGAGTACATTTTCTGTTCACCTTGAAAACGTCTGCAGAAGAATAGACATGAGAATTGAAAACAAATATTGCAATTGAAGGATAGTTTTTTTTTTCATGCTACCTTATTCAAACTTAGATTAAAACTATTTGTACAAATGTGTTTGATATTATATATATTATGTATTTTTTGTTTTTTGAAAGTCTCATTTATCGCAAAGTTTTAATTGTGCAGTATCTTTGAGATAAAGATAAAATTTACACTTTTAATTAAACTATAACATATAGATCTTCTTTTTAGTTGTTATTTACCGCTGTTTTATAACTACTAAGATCTTTAGCGACTCTAGAGTGAATAAAATCTGTAATCGAGAAATATCGAAGATTTTCTCGAGGATCGAACTCAAAACCTTCAAGTTTTGGAGTGGTCATCTAGACCACTCAGCTACCAGTAGGCATACAGATACTAAAGTTGTATTGTTTATACTATTATTGCTTTTACGGTTTTAAGATTTTGTTTCAATATGCATATATTGAATTCACCTGAAGATTAAGTTAGACAAGCTCTTCGAATTTTATCTTTCTAAACTTATAACCCCTACCATTTCCTATTAGTTATACTTGCACTATTACACTGTAAAAAATAATGACCAACCAATATTGCAGTGCAATCAAATTTCTCATAGTTTCCTACTGTCTTCATACCATTTTTTTTTTGATTGAAATAGTTATCATTTTTGAAAATAAAAGCTGATTTTCTTAAAGTATATACAGTCCCTAACCATATTATTAAACGCACTTAATTGTATACGAAATTTTATGATCTCATCAATTAATGTAAACATTTTGTATTTTTATGCCAAAAAATGTCTTAAACAAATTTCACACAATTTTTGTAACTTTAATGAGATGTAATGCAACTTTTTCCATATTATTCAGATATGCCAATTTCAGATTATTATTGGTTCCAATCCCTACAAATTCGTTGACATCGTTGACACAAAATTTTAACATCAATTGATGAGGTCAAAAATCTTGTGGATCTGTTTTTTGTCATAAAAGAATGAGTTTTAATTATTCTGCTTATGGTTGTTGCTTGTTGGTCATCAGATGAATTCTTCGAAAAAAAAAATATGCAGAGTTTGATATTTGATATTTGAGTTGTGATATTCCACATTTCCGATTCATGTATTTTCTGATGGGGTTTGAATTCTTTTTATTTGATGTAGTTTAAGAGTAAATATCAAACTTTAAATAAATACTAAAAAGGTATTTGTACTTACGGATGTAAATAATAAGTTATACTTCTTTCTGGAAATAAGTTCCAAGTGTTGTATTGTTCTAGTTATTTTATAACTAGAGTTCGTAACAAAATTTGCGTAGTTATATTTATAAAATATTTTATTGTTAATGATATCTTTATTTTTATTTAAACTCAGCTTTAAATAAATTTGGTTAACGATTAACCTGCAGTTGAACCATTCTCGTAGATTTTTTAGCCAGGAGAGTCTTTTACATGCTTTTTTTGCTTTGAATGCCTTGTATATTATCGTTTAGAATATTTGGTATTTGTAGTTGCGCATAATGTGTCCAAAGGACTGAAGCTTGCAGATCTGATGATGGTCTTTAGAATTTCCTTTTCCTTGCTCATTTTTTTAAAGTAACTCATTGTTCTTTTGTTTTAATATTTTTTATCCAATTTATCTTGGGAATTCGTTTGTACATTCAGATTTGTAATTGCCTTTCTTGTTAATCGTTAATGGTGGCTCATCATATAACAGTTATGGAGAGTTCCAAAACTACTTGATGACTACTGATAAAAATGCTTGGCAATCGAAATACGTATATGAGCAATATGTCATGAACACTTTTTGTTAAAACCTATGTTCAAATTATTGTTCATAGTTTACTTTTGTGAATTAAAATTCAAAAGATTACAATTAGTTTACAATTTATTTTAAATATGTATTGTTAAAGCATTTGTTTAAGGTGGTTTTGTACAAGAAAATGCACAATTAGTACAATTTGAAGTGTTTAACCAATTGGTTACTTTATCCACATTATTATTTTGTAAGAATAATGATTACAACCAAAAACAAAGTTTTGATGAGGAACCGAAAATAAAACAAAAATTACACTTTATAATATCCAACAATTAAGTTTTTGATATTAATTTCAAGTTGAATATTCAGGCTTTGAACTGTCTTTCGTTTTATCTCATAATTATTTTTACTTTTCATACGAAATTCTATACTAGGTAAGATCCAAGATCCAGGTGTAACACAATATGATCAATTACATGTCGTTGATACGGTAAATTAATTTTTTTCTATACGGAATCTCAGTGAAATTCAATAAAATCAACGCATGTTTGAATTTTACCACAAAAGTTCAGTGTTACGTGCGACGGGCATTGTCGTGACCAAAAAAAAAAATGTGGTAATTTGTGGCTTTAATATAACGCACGTAATACAGTGGGAAAGAAAAACCAAAAACGTGATTAATTTAATAAACAAATTACAATTAGCTAACTTGCAGTAAAGTATATGTAATTCAAATAATCATAAAATTTTCAAACAGGATAAGATCTTTTGATTTGAGATTAATAATTAAGATAATAAAGGTTTTTTTTTTTATAAAACAATCAATTACTAATATTTAATCAAGTAAGAGGTTAATTGAAAAAAAAATTGGCACGTGAACAAACAAACTAAATTAGTAATTGATAAATAGGATAGCAATTCTGTTAATTATACAAGAAATCCCACTTCGATTCGGAGCAGAAAACCTGATATTTTACGTAAGGCAAGGTCAGTCACTTAATTCGATTTTGTTAGAAAAAATCGAATAGGTTTTTTTTTCTCAAAAATCACGATACATAATCAATTGAAAATTGCATTAATCTTCAAGGCCTATCTGGGATAATTAAATATTTAAATGTTGTACGGAACCCTAATTATCATCAATCTTTGTCAACATTGTCATACATTGTAATTTGCATTTTTAAAACTTCCTTATACCACTTAAGAGTCGTTTTAGAATATTAACGCAGTGGCACAAATTTCGTGAGACATAAACAGTAAAATGTGTCATAACTCAAAATTATTTCTTTTACTTGAGTGTACATCCTGAAAAAATCTGGTCATTGGAAAATTTCAGCTATTTAGTCTTGTCAAGGTCTCATAATTTTTTTATGGTTCTTCAAAAAATAAGTCCGATTTATTTCAAGGATCTTTGTAATGAACTTAGTAATAAAATGATAAAACTAGTTGCTAATTTTTATGGTCAATTAATAAGATGAAAATTATACCTTATTTCCTTTAAATTTTCTTCAGTTTTTGAGTAATGCAGGTGTGAAATGAATTTTGTTATTTACCATATGATATAAATTAGAACATATTTCTTTATACGCAATTGATAATAGAAAAATACGTGACTCTTAGATATAATAGGACTAAAAAGTTTTTAACTTCTTTTAAATATTTAAAGAATATAGTAACATAGAAAAAATTAAAGACTATAATTCATTTAATTAAAAAAAAAGATCTATTTGTCACTATTAGGGGAAAGATTTAGTAGCACATTCATTTATATCTCTTATCTTATTAAAACATTAAACACTGAGGAAGGTAAAACTTATAAAAAGCTGTATAAATTTTCTGAGGTTCCGAGAATATAATAAGTAGTATAATATGTATAAAAATACATTATTTCCATCAATACCGACATGTTTAAAGCTTATTCTTTCAAATTTAGTAATGAAATTATTGAACATGTTATATTCAAATGTTATATTCAAACCAATCAATTTTTATTAATATTGTAAAATTGCTAAGAGCTTACGTGGCTATTATAACTTAATATTGTTGTCAAATTTTTCTTAAAATCAATGAAAAAAATTGGGAAAATTATTTTTCGAAAAATGAATATTTAAATAATGTCCGTTATTGTTATGGCTCTATAAATATTCAATATATGCTAAGTCCACCTTGTTCATTTTATTGTAATCAATCAAAATAATTTTCAATCTTATGATGTAAAAAAATTGGAACCATTTTAGTGACTCTAGTTTTAAACCATAAATTTAGGAATATAGAAAATTTGTCGATACAAAAATCGAACCCAACACCTTCCATTTTTTTGAGTGGCCACCTTAACCACTTGACTACTCGACCACTAGTTAGTTAAACAATTTTTTTAATTGTTATTTACCGTCGTTTTATAACTGGCAAGGTCTTTAGAGACTCTAGAGTTAATAAAAATCCGTAAATCAAGAAACGTTGAAAGTTTGCTTGATACGAGACTTGCACCCAATACCTGCCGGTATTGGAGTGGCCACCTGGACTACTCGGCTTTAAACAATTTTTGTGACACACAATGAATTCAAAAATATTTCAACAAACTTTTTATATTTTACTCCAATTTCTCAAAACAGTGTTTCTCATAAAGTGGTATAAATATCCAGGGGGTACAAAAACGGTTCGGCAAAGATACGCGTTTTAATAATTTTGAGCTGATCCTGGTGCAACAAGTAGTCCCGAAAGGAATATCTCACAAAAGTGATAATTACTCTGCTTGTAGGATTACTCAGCCTTACTGCAATAAGCTATTTGCCTACTATTGAAAAATAAATACACTACAATGATCTTTCTGGGAAGTATACTGTATTATTAATATAAGTTTGTCATATTTTCCCGTGTTACTAAATTGCTTATTTTTAGAGGAACAAATAACTCAAAACCTCTAATATGAAAGCTCTAAACATTTCATAACACTTTTTAATAATTTACTAGAAATTAAACTTTACCAGTTTGAAGCTTTTCCATAGAAAACATGTAAAATTTGAAGCTTAAAATAGTGCATTCAAAGCATTTTGAATCACTGAATCCTTTTTTGTTCGGTTCGTTGGATTAACTCAATTTTTATTTTTCATAGAATATAATATCTTTCAAATAATTGTAACAGTCCTACTATTTTGAACGTCTATCAAATAATCAAAATAGTTATTTTCTATTTTTATACAGCATTTTCCAGTAAATAATTATCTGCAAATGCTAAAATATAGAACAAAAAAAATAAAGTTAGTATTTATATAAATAGGGTATTTGTTTTCTTTTATACACATTCAACAACAACTAAACTTTATTAAGGATAAACTCGACTTTATTTCAACAAAAGCTCATTCGGTAGTAAGTCGGTGCACTTGTTTTCATTTCACTAAACAACAAAAAGTTCAATTTGGTGCAATTCAGTCATGCAATTCTAACAAAAATAGACAATGAAAAATTGTTTTTTTTTTACTTACATTGAATTGGAAAAGTCAGTTTTAACTCAGCTTATTAAATTTCTGGACTATTAAAGATAAAAATAATAAAATAAAATAAAAAAATATAACTTTTTTTTTAAATTTCAAGGATCTAAAATATGAGTTAACGAAATCTCATTACTACACACTTAAAATAAGACACTAATTAAATTTCCCTACCAAATTAGTAATTTACTCAGATGGTAATAACCAATTTTTATTAATAATAAACACGTTTTCATAAATTTTAAAATACTCTTTAACTTTTTATGAACAATTCTATAAATTGAAAATCAATTTCACTTCTATCGTTTAAATAAATAAAATGCAAAACTATAGAAAATAAAAATATTGAAAACAGTACCGGTTAAATTTTAATATAAATTTTGCGACACCTCGTATTAGGTACTTAAGCAGCTTAACGTTTTGGTGAAAATGTGGCTATTTAAGGGAGATTGGGGCTGGTCGGCTATAGGGGTAGGTAGCCTAACTCTTAATAACTACTATGAGGTGAGTATGTAGCGAAACCTAACTTAAGTCAAAATCTATATTGCTATCTCCCTTAATTAGTTATTATCACACATGGCAAAAAAAGCTGTGCTTATATTTTGATAAACAACGCATATAAGTAAAATTTTTCCGTATCACTTTGTTGTAGTAATGGCTCCGATTTCATTAAACGTTGCCGGAAATTTGATTCATTTGCTAGTTCGTTAATAGCGTATGTATTTCAATGCATTACTTTTGATTTAATACATTTGTTAAGATAAAACAACGAGGGAAAAGAGAAAATATCGGCTGGGGTTGTTTAATTTGGGTTGTTTTGAGGCCTAGTTACTTTTAAAATATGCTCAACGTTAAATTAATTTTTAATAGCTAAAATTTAATTGTTTTTGGGACTACTGTTTTAAAATTTAACACTTACAATTATTTAAGTCAACCTGCCCCTACTATATAGTCGACTTTCCTCGAATATGGCGTTGGTTGACCAATTCTTTGTAGGTATTTATTCTGTCAAATCAATTGTATTAGTTTTGCAACAGGAAATTTTGGTTTAAATTTTTACTTTTAGAATAGCCTGACAAATCTTTTATTATTTTTAGTAGTTTTCCTCACATGATTATAAAAATTAAAGAAATATTACAACAAAAAAAGTAAAGACTGAATTTTGGTTAACCACTCTTACTTTCTCCTACTGTTTGTCAAAACGTGGTGCTATTCTCAAATAATAACTTTATCCACAAATGGATTATATTTTTATTTTAGTTTTTTATTAACTTTAAAGATAATTATTCATGGGTTAATTTAACGTTACTGTATCCCGCTATTAACATTTAGTAATGAATAAAAGGTTTACACGGTTAAGTGTTAACGTTCAAGTTGGGCGATATATTGCCAGTGCTTTTCACATGATGGCGTTGGACTATACCCAACTCTATAGTCTCATAGTAAAAGCGCGAAATTTATTTTTTAAATATCAATTTTATAAATACTTAATAAAACTTGTAATTTTACGTAACAGTAAATTTATACCTTCTCCTTAGGAAATATAACACATAATAATAACGCTTATAATGTAAACGCTTGATTAAACCCCACCCCCGGGTTAAAATGCTTAGTAAGACTTAAACGTCTCTTAAACAGAAATTTTACATTCTAATTTTTTAAATATATGAAGAAAATCTTATTTTAAAATTTTAACTCATAAAATTATTAAATTTTTAAAAATCCTTCATATTTGGAGAAAAATTTATCTACTAATCTACTATCTAACTTATCTACTAATTGAACGTCTTTCAAAAAACTGTTTTTTTTAACTTGAAATACTTACGAACAATAAATATTCAAGTAAACAGTAGTAAATTAATTGATTTTATTTGAACGATAAAATGAAATAGTTTAAAATTATTTTTGATAAAAAAAATATTTCACTCAAAATTTCCCCAACAAAAAAGAGAATCCTACTTTTATTAAATTAAAATAGGGGTGTTTTCAATTGACAAAATTATTTTTGTTGCAATTAAAAAAAAATTCTTAAAATTCAAGAAGCCTACTGGTGGCCGAGTAGTCAAGTTCACCACTCCAAAACTCAAGAGCCGCTAAAGATCTTAGTAGTTATAATACCTCGATAAATAACAATTTAAAAAAGTCCGTACATGATATAATTTTCCCATAGACAAATATTAACAGGTTTAAAACAATGTTATTTTAAACTATAGCTAGTTATCCTTAGCTTAGAATTTTGTACAAAACTGTCAAAAAAAAAAACATTTCATTCTTTACTTTCGTAGAGATGAGAGTAATGGAGGATATCTGAGAAAGTTTTGTGATATAAAACATTAAAAAAAAATATTGTAATATTAACATTAAGTTTTTTTTTTCAACTTTATACTTTTCGACTTATTGAAAAAAAGTTATGAAATTATTAAAAAATAACCACAAAATATTACAATTATTTAAACTTCGTTTTACGAGCTCTTCTATACAAAAGACTAAAGCTGGAAGATCCTATTACTTTAATTAACTCGTAGGTACTGTAAGCAACGAATTGTGATGCTTTTCTTTTTTTATACGTCTTCAAATACTTTTATGTTTTAAATTCAAATTTTTTCTAACATATTCTTAATTATTAATTTCAACAATACTTTAACAATTATGTATTGTCATAAATATTACTCGTAAGACACATTGTGAACCCTGTTTCTTCATGGTACTGGTCAGAGGAACAAAAAAAGTAGGTTAAGAGTTAAAATATTTTAGGCTAGGGACCTCACAGGTTCACTTCCTATAAACAATTCAACTGTAAAAAAAATAAACTATCATCAGATTCAACTGATACTTCAATTTATGTTAATTTTTTTGACTATAAACAAAAAACGCACACAGGAAATGCATGATGCAGTAAATAAGAAGTAATTTTTCCTAGAGAAGATTTAATTAAATCAAGATTTTACTACACAAAAAAACGAGCACATGTGCTAAGAGTTTCCAGATTAAATTTCAAACCCAATTCTCAGAATAATGAAACATCTTTGTTAATTTCATCTAATATCCATAAAATAGTCTTTAAGCGGAAAACTTCCTTATATAAAAACCATGCGAACTCGATCAAAGCCCATTTTTTCAATATCTAACAGTGAATCGAGAATTTTCG
Organism: Sisyra terminalis; assembly: GCA_958496175.1. Classification (NCBI taxonomy): domain Eukaryota; kingdom Metazoa; phylum Arthropoda; class Insecta; order Neuroptera; family Sisyridae; genus Sisyra; species Sisyra terminalis. Next base: position 30,075,233 of record OY292278.1, read on the forward strand.
AGTTGGCATGGGGGAAAAAACTGCGGAATTTGTTCGACCAAGCCTCTATGGCTTAGCGGATCGTTTTTTCTCCCAGTTTACCCATTTTGCGAAGAAATGCATGTGCAGCGTATAGAGATCAACAATGATATACAGCCGATAACTGTAATTTTCCGTCACTCTTCCTATTTTGTTTATGTACTTTTACTTAACATAGACATGACAGGTTTACATGAGAGGAAACTGACATTGGTATTACGTTGATGACACGACACTTCATTGCACTGATAAAAATTACCGTCTTTTATTAGCTTTTAGCTTAACAAAAGGAAAAAAGTTCAATCACATGAAAAAATCTTTTCACATTGAGCGACTAATTTTCAAATTTTTTTTTTCAATTTTTGTTTTGCACATTTTTCCTTCATATTTTAGTTTATTTTAATATTTAATTTAAATACACATACAACAGAAAGTGCATGCAAGGATTTTGCAGGACTCGGCCCGCTATATAGATACAAGCTGGCAGATTCATCGGCAATGGATTACAAACCGAAAGTCGAGCAAACCAAATCAATCGAATGGCGATATTAGCGAAACCGCATCATTGTTGAAGGAAAAAATCGATGATAAAATAACAGAAAATGGCCATGTGACTCCCTCCCTGGAAAAAAACAACAATAACAATAATATTAGTGACGAAAATGGCGTGGACGAGGTTGACACTAATGTACAAGTAACTGTTGTTAACGCGGTTGTTCATAATGAGGCGAACGATGAGGATGAAAAAACATCGGATAAAAGTCCTCCCGATAACAAGTCGGCGGAATCTGAATCGACATCATCTGCAACAACTGAAAATGATGACACGGGATGTGACGGTGACAATGAATTGGTAAGACTATACATCAACGACATTACAACACAAATTTTCATTCTGTTTTATTTCTTCGCTTATATTTGCTCAAGTTATACATCTCTAATGTGATTGCCCAATGCGACTAACTTTAACTCATTTACCTAATTGGAAAAAATAACACACCAAACCTCGCCTTAAAAACTTCACAACATAAAAGCTTCGAAAGCTCTGTCCTGATTTCTTGCCTTTGAAACATATATTGTATATATATAACCATTTAAGAACTAGGTCGTCCACAGAATTTACACCATTAGTTATGTATCGATTATGCTTTGACCTATTTATTTAAATTTTACCTAATTAACAACAAATATTTGCTAACATTTTATCAAATTACAAATTCATTTTTCGTCATTACCTTAAAGGGAAAACATATTAAAAAACAACAGGAATTATTTTAACTATTTTGGTCTGCAACGATTTAAGAAATTATTTATTAAAAAACTCCCTTTTAAACTTATATATACATTTTTATGTAAAAAAGAAAATGATTTTGAATGCCACATTTAATAATTTGCGATATGTGATGAACTGGATAAAATTAAAATTTTGACAAAAAATATTATTAGGGTACCTAAATTGCCAAAGGTTATTTCCAAATTTTTAATAAATTTAATTAAATCATAAAAATAATAACTTAAATTCAAAACTATAATTGATATGCTAAGATACACAGTAATGAACCATGCTATTCTTATACCAAATTTTGTGTCATAAAATGTGGAATTTGGTGACTCGATTGTAATTAAAGGATATTTTGCATTACTAATAATTCGACGATTGTTTTAATGACTTTTCGTTGTTTTGCGTGAAGCAAATATAATTTTAGGAAACCAGTATCGAAAATTTACGGTTTAAAATCCGCAAATAGCAGTTTAATTAATCAAAAATTGCGCGAATTAAAGAGTTGACTGCATTATTTTCGATACATCTATTATTGATTTAGGGAGGCAAAGTTAATATATGGTGAATGTATATATTAATAGCAGTAAGATGATTCATACCATGAATTACTAAAAAAATCAATTTTTTATATTGAATTTTCTTAAAAATTTTAGTAAAATTGTTTGTTAACCACTTCAAAAATTGGTGGATTATTTAAGAAAAATTAATATTTTTAGCTTTATAAAGATTACCTAGAAACTTAAAAAAGTGGTAAAATAAGTTACTTTTTCCACGACTTTTAACAGGTAGTAATAATGATAGATAATTTTAAATTCATCGCAATCACCATAACACATCGAACAGGAAAAAACAGGTTTTCTTATAAATAATAGAGAAAAAATGATTTTTTTCCAATTCGATTATGGTTGAAAAGATAAAAATTGATTTTGAATTAATCGAATTTTTCTTCTCAATGGCACAACCCTAAACCCAGCACCTACTAGTTTTGGGGCGGCCACCTTAACCACTCGTCTACCAGTACGTTTTGAATGGTATTAAATTATCGTATAACTCATTGTAGAAATAAAATTTAATTCGAAAGAAATTAGATTAATTGAAAGTGTTTTTTTATTCAGTAACAGGATATGGATATACTTCAACCAATAATTTTTTTTTTTTACAAAAATGCAATGAATTTTTATAAAAAAACTAGCTAAACCGGGGAGATGTTGTCCTAGCTAGTTTTATATATTAAGAATATTGATCGGTTTAACACGCAAAAAACGATAAAAAAACTCTTTTGGCAACCAGCAGCATCTTTTGCTGTACCTGTGGATGTAAGACTCTATCGAGTCTCTTAATTTAATAAGAATAAGCGCGTTTTTCAATACAATGTTATGTACAAATTTCACAATGATCAGTAAAGAACTTTAGGAGATTTGCTATTATGAACAAACGAACTTTAAATTTATATATAAAAATTACTCTTGAAATATTTTCCTTTATTTTTTTTAATATTAAAACAAAGATTGAAATAGTAATCAATCTACTCTATTTATTCTATTCATCATTTTATAATCAATATTTGAATATTAGAAATTTAAAATGGTATCACCAGGTTAAAGATAGTTAAGGGAAAAAGGGTAATAAAAGAAATTATACCCAAAAGTAATGATAATAATCGTTCTTAAAACGATTTGACAAAGACTTTATTATGCTAGTATACTTAAATTATTAAATAAGCATCTGTTATCACTTCATTGTCTTATTATATTTGTTTTAAAAATTTAAGCTTCTCCTATGTTTAATGTACAATAAAAATTAGTTGGTTTTAGATACTTATGTTTATGTATCTATTCAAAAAATATAAATTTTTCCTTCGTATAGCTGAAATGATTTATAGGAATCAAACAGCAAATAATTGAACTCATTAATAAACGTAACTTCAGCGGAAGAAAAAGATAACTTAAAAATTAATTTTGAAATTTTCCACTCAATTTTCAAACTTTCGAAGTAATTATCATCTTTATTGTTATTGCACTAACACGAATTGGCAAAGCTCTCAAGAAAAGCTGTTCACTCGCTTTTTAATTACGATAATGTCGTATAATTATATCAGACGAAAATGTTATTCGAGTTTCAATATCTAAAATTGAATAGAATTCCGTTTAACGAGTTGAGATGTTGTTAATATTTTTTTTCCTCTAGCGTTTCATTTATAGTACTTCATAAATTGTATTGATTTGGTTATTCACGTTCCATCTAGTTCATTTAAATTCTGTAGAGACAATTCCAATGAGATCGAGAAAAGCCTCAAGCGTCAAAGACGCTTTGACCTAAAAACCTTTTTGTGTAATTTAATCTTTTGTAGTGAAATATTTTTCATGCTATATTATCGAATATTTCCTTGTAGTTTTTTAGTTGTTTAATATATTTATACCATATGAAACCTGCTGCAAATACGAGAACTATACTCAAAATACATAATGTAAATTATATTTATGAATAATTTATCGTAAAAATCGTTGTTTATTTTCTTCAAAAATTTCTCAATTAACTCGAACATTACAACTGAGTTTTGCAACTTCAATAAGGCATTTATTACAATTGTTCATTTATACATAAATCTTGAACGTATTATTGTAAACATACTTACAGTGCAATAATTTCACTGCATTCTGATTAGAGAAATTGACTTACCATATTGTATCGAAGAATTCTTTTCTAATTAACATTTTATTGCAGTAATAATTTTGATTTTAAACAATAAGTTTGAAATTCAAATATATTAGCAGGAAATACCGTTTGTGTTATAGGATTATGTGAAGAATATTAACCAATTCGATATAAGCTAATAGAATTTCTGGTAGAGGTAATTTATAATTTATAGTTTATGGATTGTGAAATGAAATATATATGCCAAATACGTGCAGAGTTTCAAGCCGGAAAGTAGCCTTTATCTAATGAAATTAATTGTTATACCTAAAGCGATTGTAAGTTACATCTGGATTTTATTAAAGTCGAAGCTTCGGTTTTTTAATTTCATTCTTCTGATAAATGGATGATTAGTTATAAGACGATCTAATACTTGTTGGGTTAGTAACTTAATTAGTAGAACGATTTGACTAAAATAATATTGATAATTACAGTTGCTTAGCAAAATCCAGTAATATTCCCTTATAAAATTACATAAAAATTGTTTTCTTTACCAATATTTATGCAATTGCAACCCAGCGACCATATTCAACTCTTCGTAGAAAGAGATGAAAAAAAAATTAAGTAGGTAACAATGCAAAGAGAGAATTCACCATTATATCTAAAATATGCCACTATTTTTCCAGTTTGCTTTTGTTTTAATTTTATTGGGATTTTGACAAAATTGCCACAATCTATGTAACATAACTTATACCACTACAAGTAGGGGGAGTACGAATAACAATAGTGTTTTTCTTTGTATTCTCTTTTTCTTTATACGAAAAAAATATTGATAAAAACAATTGTATTACTTATTCAATAAATTTTGTAAAATTTTTTGAAAGTTTTGTTTTCAAGCGTCTAGTTATACGAATTATAAGTCTAACAATCAAAATCTATATTCGTTTTCAGTCTTGGTTTCTCTCCTAGTTCCTGATTTCGTTTTATGTAATCAATTTTTTGTCAATTCATTATTAATTTTCTGAACTATATTCCCTGGGGGGTTCGCTCGATTCACCATATTGTTACCATTTTATAACAGTATTTTTTATCGAAGAAAATATATAACTTTAATAAAATTAAATTTAAATAAAATTTAATTTTAATTTAATCAGAATACAATGTCAATGTCAATTCCCAGAGCAAACTTTCATTTCTTTGACAAAAAACCCTCATTCAAACTTCATCATAAAAATATTTTATCGGAATTGGCATTTTACTCTCTCTATCTCTCGGTTAACAACCTTTCAGGTTGGTATGGAATAGTTTACTTCAAGCCCTTCAATGGTTTTCCACAGACTAATAAAGGCTTTTTCGAGTGATCCCCACCTGGAAATTCGAAGTGGGAACTAAAATGGAATATCTCACAGAAGAAAGTCTTTATTGCCCTTAGTTCTAAGGACGTCCTGGGACCCTTTAATGTGATTATTTCCTGCTTGCTTTTCGCATTCTATACCGTTCACTCTTGAAGAGTTCCTCCATCTTCGGGGTTTGTTTCCGAACTCCAAGTCAAAAGAGTGCCCGGCACCATATAGACTACTAAGCTGTATGATTAGAGTGAATTTGTTCATAAATATTTCAAAAATTTAATAAACGCCATCAGGTTCCCTTTTTCTTACCTTTTTTTTAAGCTCAGCGCTCTACCGTGGCCGTCGTAAAAACTATTCTATGTTCTACTCTAAATGCCAACTTAGAGAGGTGAGAATATATTTGGTACGAATATGCCGTGGTAGTGGTACGAGTACTCAACAAATTGAGGGGAAATGACAATTTGAATTTACCATTAGATTAATGGAGCACGTTCACTCTAGTTATAGATCTTAGTGGTATAGATTGCGTTGCTCGCTTATCCCTGCTCACAATTAGTCCCCAATGATCTGTATGTATGGATAAACCGTGAATATGGTGCGAAATAAAAATAAAAGAAATCTAGTGGCGTACAAAGTGCCATCTGGAAGAGCTACGTTTTTTGGTAGTTAAAAGCAACAGTTGGCGTATGAGTGCCGATGAGCGCCAGTTTACGTAAATAAGCGCTTGCATTTTACTGGCTTTAGTTACCCACACTGACATTTTCAACCCCTTCGAACTCGACCAACAAAGATGCAGTTAAATTTTCTTTAGTTCAATTCAGATTTATGCCAGCACAAACGATACTGGCGCTTTTGGTAGTTTCTAGTTTACTCTACATCCATGCGATATCATATACGATATTATATACAGATCAGTGTTGGTCGCTTGTCTGTTTGGCCACCATTACGCATTTCCATCTTTACCACGGGGAAGTACAGATAAGGGAGTTTTTGGCGTTATTGGATCAGAGGTTTTGCGAAATTTCTCATTTACTCAGCGAATTTAGAAGACTCTAGCTTACTACAATAATTTATTGTTTTCAAAAATGGGATTTCATATTTTCAAATATTTTACAATTTTGTATCAAAAATAACTTATTTGTGACCCCTAGGTTTTTTTGAATATTTATAATTGAGATGTGTTATAAGTTTTAAAAAAAAATATTAAAATTGTGTCATGATATCTCAAATAGCACTTAATAAGAAATGTGTTTTTACATGAAAAAATTATGCTTTCAATGCATTTATTGTAAATGGAGTCAATCCATAAATGTTGATACGTTTAAGACTTCTGGCGACATTTCCCGCATTAAATTGATATAATAAAGATGCAATGTAACGATCATTTTCGATCGCGACTTCTTGGAAATAAAATTGTTATTATAATAAGATTTTATGTTTCCAAATGAAATCGATAAGTGTTTCTGTCTTGATTTTAAGTAGCTATTTAAATATTCCCCATACCGAATGGTTGTAACACACCATAAACTTGTCGTACAAACAATTCTCACACATTTTGTACCATAAAGTAGTATTTGTGCGATCGTATCAACGTAAAATTCCATTTAAAACAATTACTGAACACGAGATGCACTCATCCTCACGAAAGATCGCTCCGGCATTTCCAACTTTCCGGCAGTAGTTGCCTACTCGTATCTCACCTGAAACCAAAAATCAACGAATAAAACGCAGATGAAGCGAGCAGTTAAATGCATTTGTAATGCGACGAAAAATCTATTACCTACCATTTGTTGGATTTTCAATTTATAAACGTCGTTTTATAGGAAATGATCAAGAATGTCTTAATGGACTACACAAAGAAATTGATGGAATAAGATCGAAACAAAAATAAGAAGTTAATATCACGTTTTCTGACTTAATTGCATTGAAAAACGATAAAAATCAATGAGTGTTTGAATCAATTTACAAACAACTTCAAACTCAATCCATGTAGAGAATATTTAAGTTTTCGATTCAATATAATTAACTCTTTTAGAACACCATCGATAATACTATAGAAAAATTATTTATTAATTACATTTCCATAACAAATATAATCAACATTTTGTTTATTTACCATCGCTTTATAGCTACCAATGTCTTTAGCGACTGTAGGATCAACAAATCATAAATCGAAAAATACGAAGATCGAACCCAATATCTACCAGTTTTGGAGCGGTCACCTGACCACTGGACCACCAATGGACTACAACCTTAACCTTCCTTCATTTTTTTCTTATTTATCGTCGCTTTATAAGTGCGAAGGCTTATAGAAACTCAAGACTTAATAAAAAACCATAAATTGAAAAATATTGAAAATATTCTCGAATTATTTTTGGCTCGACCGAAGTTTTAGAGTTGCCACCTTGACCACGCGTCCACCAGTAGGCGCTTTTATTCTATTTTCTCAACTGTTATCAAAAAAATGCAATTTTTTGCCCAAACCAAATCATGAATTAAATTTCTTAACTGATAACTTAACTTTGCTGCTTTTGTACTAATCCAAAATCAGAAAAAGATAAAAAATCGAATCTAGAACTCCTTCTAAAATTATTACTAAAATGTAGCATTGATGATAAAAACAAAAATCTTTTGAATATTAAAACATTATTAACATTATAATAATATTAATTAATGACTCTAAAAAGGAATACACAATATATTAAGCATATATATTACACAACATATATATTATGTTTCAATAAGAGAATTTAAATTTTAAATTTATTTTTATACTGCCAAGTAATTAAGCATTTATTATATGGATTAAAATCAATCGATTAATCAGCAAAAATGCATTTTTCAGTTAATGAAATGAAAACCATCTCACGCTTGACAAAGAAAGAATGTTTTTGTATTTGTTGAGTCAATAAATGCTTAAAGCTTCGGAATTCTAGTCATTAAGTACTCATATAAAACAATTTGTAGTTCATGTATATTTTAGCAACATCAAACTCGGGCAATATTGCGTTTTATACTTTATTTTTTATTTAATTGACAAATAAATCGAGCCATATTGAAAATTTAGCAACAAAAAGGAAAAAAGAATTATAATATATTATAATTGAATTTGCCAACAAAAAATCGCGAATTAAATTAAAAACAAAGTGGAACATGCACGTTATCAGATTTTGACGTCGCTAAAGTGTACATAAATCCAATTTTTTTATCAGGGTATAGTAATTAAACTAAAGACAAAATGATCAAATTTTAGATTGTCCTCAAAATTCTGTAAAACTTTTCCGAAATTTTGGAAAAACTTCATTAGCAAATTTTCCTCATTCATAAAATTAATAATTAAATCATTTAACTGTTAGAAAGTTATTCATCTTTTACGAAATGGATTAAATTTTCGGGCTATTAATACTTTTATAATCACAACATGTTAGATAAATTATAATATTTTCAAGTTTACGGAAATCTCTGAACTTGTTTGCGGATATCCTGGAAATCGAAACCTCGCAAACTTTTTCAGGACTCCAACTAAATGTAGGTAAATCTTAAATTATTTATGATCTTATACTCTTATTATTTCAAACTTTTGACTAACGGATAAAATTAAATTAGCTCACATTTTCCAGACCATAACATTTTTTTTTCGAAAATATTATATTTCACAAATTTGTTTAAAGCTTTTGAAATATAATATTTCTTTTCGTTTATAAAACCGTCTTCATTATTTAAAAATTAATAAGCTACTTCAATGTTATTATGTTATTAGAATAAGATATTTTATGATGTATCATGCAATGATAAAAATTGATTTTTTTCATTCAATGATTAGGTAAGATGTAGAAAGACCCAAATAACAATTTTTAATGCGTGAAAATTAATTAAATTTTTCCTGTGTTGTACGAATGGTGCAAAGAAACGCCCGAAACTCAAGTGATCGAGTGTGTGACGTCACTGTTCTATTGTTCTGTACCATATATACCCAAACTTATACACTTTTTAAATTATTTTCCCTACTTGAATTTTATCTTATGTCATTAACAATGACAAAATCACACATTGTCAAAGTCAATTAAAGTGTATATAACTCTGACGTCACACGTAAATAACAGAACGTGCAGCCAATTACGTGCGTTTTCGTATAGACTGAGAAAATTAGAAAAAAATAGTTATATATTTTTGCAACAAAAAAATAAAAAAACAGAGGAAAGAATATGATGAAATATTAGTTCCAACATTAAGTGTTCCTTTAATTTCCTACATACCTGTTGAAAAAAGGCCGAATTTTTTTGAAAGCTCTATTCTATTTCTATTATACTAGGAAATAACATCAAATTAATAAGCTTTTATTATACTCACTGAAAACTATTACTTTGTTCGTAACAAAAGAGTAAAACTTATGGGAAAATTTTCTTTAATGACACAACTTGCTTATTTTATATAACTTCTTCAAGTATCGTGGTAGAATACCGTGCAGGCTTTTATTAGCACACAAAAGTCAAGCACATGTATTCATTAAACATTGAATTTTAAGACCTAATTAAGACATTTTACAAAAGCATTGGCTGTTCATATATTTGCAAATATTCGTAAAAAGGAAAATTATTTTCAAAAAAAAACTATAACAAATTAAGATTCATAATACGTTTATTTAAGAAATGATTTACAAATTTGGCACTTAGAAATAAGTCAAAGAAAATCAAAAATGCTGTGATTAAAACGCAAATGAATCCAAAAAAAAATATTTTTCAATATTTAAACATTTCAAATTTTTATTAATAATATAGCATCATTATAAATCTTATTAATGCTTCCTTCGATGTATGCTTCCATACCCAATATTCGCAATTGTTTTATCATATATTGAAGTTGAATATTCGAATTTGCGAATAGGCGAAATAAACAACGTCATTCCATTCCACTTATTCATCTAAAAAATCCAGGAAGAACTTTAAGCATTAGGAAACCGGCGCATGCTTCATTAATTACATCAACGAGATAAAACAATTGAATGAACTACGTGGAATGGAATGACTTTATGTATTAACCTAAAACTCACTTAATTTTTCGCATATTGAAATATGCGTTACGAATTTAAATATTTTTTAACGTCTTCATCTTTTTTTCTTCATATGTGTGCATATTTTTATTTGATGAAAATGGCATCAAATACTGGTAAAATATTTATATTGAATTTGCTAGTGAATATGTTCAATTCATATAACTTTAACACAATTATTTTTCTTTTTTAATTGTTATTTACCATCGTTTTTATAACCACTAAGGTTTTTTAGCGACTCTAGGGTTAATTAAAACCGTTAATTGAAAAATAGTGAAAATTTGCTCGATATTCAATTGAACCCAGCACCTATGAGCTTTGGAGTCGCCACTTTGAACACGGGGTTACCAGTAGGCAACTCTATTTATTTATTTCTTCATCTATTTTCAAAGAAATACGATTTTTTGCCCCAACAATATTATGAATTTAACTCCTCAACTGGTTGCTAAACTTTGCTGCTTTTCTACTAAATTAAAAATTCCTTGAAAAGAACAGTTACATAACTATTAACATCGGTATTAAAAAAATAAAGCTTTGTCTGTTAAAGCTTTATAAAAAATCATATCTATTTAACAATCAAAACCTTATTTCAAATTTGAACGAAAAAGTGTGGTAGGTTTTCTTTTACCAAAGAAAAAAAGCTTTCATAATTATTTACGTTATACGGTTGAAACTTAAACTTGTGCAATGAAAAGATCACCACAATTATTCCCTCGGCTCCCATAAATTGAGGATTGTGAGCTCAATTCGATTGCGTCTTTAAGCTTATTATGCGATTTGCTTCAATTGCTTCATTTGTAAAATCTTCATGCGCTTGCTGGTTTATTTCTTCTATTTTCGCCACACCAAAAACAAAGATCAATTTTCCCCACACCACATTCATTTAAACCAGTGAAAAGTCCTGGCTTTAATTATCTAAATTAGAAACGTAATTTATTTTCTTTCACGCTCAATTTAGATGTTAAAATTTTTTTTCTTTTTTTTTCTAGGTAAGTCAATATTTGATTGTTTCCAATTTAGGGAGTAAATGGTAAGCTTTTATTCGTTTTTTCTTCCTTAAATTTATTGAACTTGAAAATTCATTCTTGAATTCGTATAAATTCGCTACATAGCTGGTAGGTTTTAAGAAGATTTAAGATGGTTTTTGCAGAAAAAATGTCGGAAAAAGCAGTTAATATTATTGTAAATTCTTCATCAGTGATTTATCTTGATTGCGTGTACAAGTTGGTGGTAAAAAAGGCAAGGTTACAATCAAGAAATACGAGAGTCAAGTTCTAGATTGTAAGCCGCGTCGTTCTGTCTGCGGTAGATTCAGCTGAACAACTTTTCGAAAAATAAAAGAAACGATTTAAAGGAAATATGCACGTGTTTTTGCCGCTCTTATTAAATTTAATAACAATATTCGCCGTGCAAAGCCGATCATTAATTTTTTTATGGAAATCAAATAAGACATTAATATTTATTCGAGCTGAATTTCAGCCGATTTTTTTCTCCTAATTTTTGGCTTCTGTTGCAAACAATTTAACTATTTTAAATGCTTTAATGTTAAAAATTTAAGATACGTAAGATACAAGGGGGTTCTTCCGGGTGATTGTTTTTTATTTATTTTGAAACATAAATTGGCTTGAGCTATTAGCTTATTTTGCCTTTCTTACTAAGAATTTCAGAACTGCTCAAATTAGGATTCCGTCATAGAAATAGCAATGTATTATTGATTTCTTACAAATTATAACTTTACAAAATATACTCAGGAGTATTAACACAATAACGGCGCCAAATTTGTATGTACATATCCTATCATTGAAGCCAACCATGTGATCGATTAAAAAAATCGATTTTTCCTTTTACATAAATTGCTTCTTTAACTTGTCTAAAATATGGTGGTAAAGTAATTATATTTATTATTGATTCCGATCCTGTAGTTTATCTTTAATTTGTTGTAATTCCGAGAATTTTTAAACATCTTTTATTTTTAAATAATTTACACTCTGCTTTGTTATTTTTGCGCAACGTTTCGCAGTTTATTACTACTTTTTCAAGCGATTTTAAATAACAGTAAAATGTGTAATGAATAATTTCTTAACAAAATGTCATTATGTTGATATAATAATAAATTTCTATGGTACGTTTAAACTATAACTCTGCATATGTTGACACAAGGAATGAACTGCAACCATCGAAAAGATCCTAATAGTTATTTTTTTATAACCATAAAAAAGAACGAGTACGGTTATGGGACCCCTGGTAGGAACCAAGTTCCTTACGGTTTTTATCAACTGCGAATTTATTCGGAAAAAATGTGTAAATTATTATTTGTTGTTTATTATTTGTAAATAACAATATAATAACTGCACTTTGTCGTTTAAGGTTACTTTTTCTGAGCTTTTATTATACTATCCAAAAAATCTCAAGTTGTAAAGTTAATAAGTAGATTATTTTTGTTAGTGATTATAATGTTAATAATCAGTATACATAAATCATGTGACTTTCTTTTGGTAATTGCAACCATTATTCTTTTGGAGCTTTAAAATCTATGATATTTATCATTATGTAATTAATACTATACAATTTTATCCTCAGATCCCATATTAATATTCATAAAATAAATTTTTCAGTTTTTTTTTATCATTCTAATTTATTGTTTTTCAATCCCGCTACGTTTCGTCACATATTATGACTTTTTCAGGTATCTTATACATAAAAATACTATAAACATACATAAACATAAAATATATTGCAAATTACAAATTATGCCTTGAAAAAATATATAAAATTAAAGTTAACTTAAATGATAATTCTATTATTATTGCAAAGAAAGTTCAAATATTTAAATAAATATATATAATAATAAATAATATATATGAGCCAATCAGCCCACCTCTGTATGGTTACAGGTTACTATTATCAATTATTGTCACCATTAAAAATCGCTATAGTCAAAATTACACTATATATTACTATTTTATTAATTTAGAATTGTCATTTGTATTAATTCAATTTTCATTTACTTTTTCGAGATATAAATTTAAAATTGCGTTGTCTTTTATATGTTTATGTATATGTATAGCATTTTTAGGTATTAGATGCCTGAAGAAGTCACGATACGTGACGAAACTTAGCAAAATTGAAGAACAATAAATTCAATTGATCCAAAAACCTGAATTTTTTTTCATCATTATGTAATGCCCTTTTATAATTTTTCATTTTAAAATTTGGCACTACATGCTTTATAAGTACTAGTACTAGTACTTATAACCTACTATAACTTTATTAAATTTTTTTATATTGCGTGGACAATAATGAACTTTTAATTATCTTTTTGAACGACATTTTTAAAATAAGCGGTGTCCATCCTAAACTATCATCAGAGTCTCTAGCACAAACAAATCAAAACGACAATTCACCGATTGGCAAGTCAAAAATTTATACCAATCAAAACAATTCAGTTTTGAGGTTATGTTCATTAAATTATCTTTTATTGAGAGAGATCTTTGCGCACTTGTTTTTTGTCACTCGCACGCATGCACACATATGTTATGTGTATGCTTGACGGTGGGTCATTTTGTTACGTGAAGATTTCCATAAGCCTTATCCCAAAGCCACTATAAAGAACTTAGTTCCAAAAACCGTGAAATTGCAACTTTTTCTTCTGAGTCTAATTTTCCATATTTTCAATGGATTCTATTTCAATCTATGCTTTTCAGCTTATAAATTAAAACGCTATATTTTTTTTTACTTGAGATAAGCCAATCAGCCGAAATCATGAGAATAGTGAACCTCCATTTTTTCGAGACGGATGTCTTTGTAGCAAATAACTCACTATAACTCAGCTATAGCTCACGTTCTATTAAAGGTTTTTGGCTAAAAATGTATATACATTCAAAAAAATCAGGAAAAATGTTTAAAAAAATGACCGTCAGACAAGAGAGCCCCCTTAACTGAATATTATCGCCTTTGGTTGAAAGCCAGAAAAGACATAACAAATAGAGTCAAAATATTACCACTATCTAATATTACAGTTATCAAGTTATGATGTTATCAAATACATTGACCCGATCAGTCGTTTTTTCAATTTCTAGTATTGAAATTTAACTCTTTCTATTTAAATTAGATTTCTGAATAAAATTTATATCTTTTATACTTTTGTACAAATTTATTATTCAACTGCTTAGTTAGCAAAAATTTTGTTTATCTAAATATATTAAGCAATTTAATACAATATATTTAAGTTGTCAATATTTAAGGAAGTTCATATTATTTATATTTATAAAGTAATATTTCATATAATAATAATCGGCGTTCTTTGAATTATTACAGAGGTGAAAGGTTATCTGAAAAATGCAAGATTTATTAATTGTAAATATATTGTCTCAAAATATTGCCTTCACTTATTTGATTTAGTGCTAAAAACTAGTTTTTTATCGATCATGCAATTTTGTGTTTTTCCTTTTTTAAGGGTTGATTTACTTAAGTGGGAGCATTTAATTGTGTTGATTAAATAAGTTTCGGTTGTTTTTGATTTTAATTAATTAGAAGTCATACGAGTAGTTACAAGGGTATTCAGCTTTGCTGTGGATTATATACTACCTGGTAGTCAAAACTATGTTGGGAATTTCCGTACAGTGGGATTTATCATAAATATTCTATGAGAGAAGGAAATGATAGATGACGATCCTGGGTTATTTCGGACGATGAGGAGGTCGTTATAATTCATTGACTCTGAACACTTTGAACTTTTGAAATAAATAATTCAATTTATTGCTAAATAACTTTTTGAATTAAAATACTGACTTGTAATTTGATATTCTATTGTGTCTTCTATAATTTCTTCCTTATTATTTTTTTTCTTTTTCGAAAAATGATTCAATGATTTAATATCACTTTTGCATAACTAAACTTTAAGTTCATCAAGGATTTAAGGAGTAATTTTTGGCTGCTTCAAGGCATAAGATTTATACAGCACCATATATCAATTATGTGGCATTCGCCCTCCAGAAGCAATTGAAAATTGAACGTTTGAACTCTGCATCGATATTTTATGACACCGTTTTGTTAAGTAAGAAAAGAAAATAGGTCCTTATCGATAATATTTTATGTCGGTGAATATTTCAATTTTAAATGGTGTATTGATCGAAACGTTGACGAAAAAGCGATTGAAATCTGGCAAACCCTACATCCACAGAAAAAATATCTCACAATATTGCCTCAGAGGTTAAAGATCTTCACAAAAGAAAATTAAGCACTTAATTTTTTTTCTGTACAGCACTGAAATCTTCACAAAAAGAACCTTCTTCATTATCGTTGGTGCAAGGGATGTTACAGGGATTTTAAATGCGAAGATTTCCCTCTTATCTTCCGCAATCACACATTCACAGGTTCCCTGTCAATTTTGCCGCCCTTACGTATTTCAATCTTTACCACTGGAAGTACAGACTAGGGAATTTCACGTCATTGCATCTAAGACCTTACGACATTTCTTATCTCCTCAGCTACTTGAAAACAGTGCTTCTCCAAACTTTTCTTACCTGGGTCTCCTAAATCAGAAAAAAATCCTAGAATCATGCAAGCATTTTGCATCATTAGTTATCATTGTCGTTTTATTCTTATTGAAAGTAATATTTTTTTTAAAAAATCTAAGTAATTTATAAATAGTGGATTATTAATTATTTTGGAGCGAGTGAAAATTTGACTGATTTTCATCAGATCTTGTCCTTCTAATCACGTTTTTATGATTTTGGAAAACTGAAAAATTTCGCGGCTCCCTGGCCAGAACTCTAGGGCCTATAGAGCCACGTCCCCAGTTAGAGAAGCACTGCTTTAGAAGAGATCATATTTTTAGTTGACATTTTATTTAAAATAGTTTAAGTTCTTTTAAACTATAATAATCTAGTGACGAAACTCAAAAAATCATTTAAACATTTATCCTATAAATTCATGCCTCAATCATTACAATATTTTTTGCAGAATTTTCCACCATACAAAAAGTTATTTTGACAGAATGTGTTTAAAACTTTTCCAAAAGTGTAATAGTTTTTCCTAATAATAAACACTACTGATTTTTTAAAAAATGCATCCCTTAAAAGTCTTTCACCACGTTTTATTTAATAATTCATTGGAATTCACAATCCTCATACTTACATAGAATTGATTTGTTCTCCATTCCATATTTTTTCAAGCATAAGAACAATTTTAATTTTTTATCCAAAGAACGATGCAATCAATATTGTCCTACTTTTTTCTATGATTTCCTTGACTTTCTTCGGGGCATTGAAAAATTAAGCAGCCATGTGAACAAAAGATACTTTTGTAAATTATAACTTCAGATTCTCTGTAGCATAGTGAGTTATGTCTTCCTGAAAATTACTCGGGAAAAATTGCTGATTTTTCCAGTTTTTCTGCAAAAATAAAAACACGGTTAAGTGACAAATAAGAAATGAAATCAATACCTTATAACTAACTTAGGGATTTAACAAAAATAAAATATTTATTATAGATGAATAATGTTTCGGTAACAATAGTAAAAACTTTTGGTTTATTATTGTTTTTGAAAAATTCTATTTGCATTGACAATAACTTATGAGCCTATTAATATTTCAAATAACTCAACAAAAAATCTATCCTAATTTTCCGTTATTTTATCAAAGTATTTGTTAAAACAAGTCTTTAACACGGAAGGACTTGAAGTTGATAAATGACTTGGTCATTTTACCGACTCAATGCCAGAGATGTTGCCCGACTGTTCCATAAAATATGGTCGCAAGTCTTAAGTTTAGACAGCCAAATGACAAAACGTAGTTTCACATGGGACCAATGATGAAAATTAATGCCCTTTTTGCCGTATTGTTAAGTCTACTAAGCATCATCTAGCACTTTGCGATTTAGCTGACGAATTACACCGTAAATTTCAATGGCAAAGTTGTTTAAAGACAATTTAGTTGCTTTATTTTAATGTACAACATTTCGGATTAATGGAAACGCTTTTGAATATATTTGATTGAATTTTCGAGGAAATAAACTAGGTTACAGTGTAAACGTATGGGAATATTTTGAATTATTACAATCGTTAACTGTAGAATAAGTTTCTTTCGAATAAAGTATTGATTTCGAGCACTTAGTAAGTGTTCTTGCGTCTTGTATTTAACGTTGTCACTTTTCACCGGGAATGGATTCCAAGACATCATTTTGATTGGAAAGATAAAAATGAAGATAATGGTTGGTTCTCCATCTTTCGAAAAAAATGAAGAAAAAACTTGATAAATATTTAGCTGTTGGTTTAAATTGAATGACATTCATTTACACCTAAGGTACACAGAATAAAACAAACTTGTCTTCATCAAGCAGAAATGCAATGATAACTCTATACATACCTATCCACTTCACACACACTCTTACCAGCAAACTTGAAGCTCGACATTGTTATGGCTTTTTAAGGAAATTCAGGAGTCTTTGTGAGATTTATTTCTTCTCTTTTCGATTCAAGTTATAACAGACAATGACCGCGATGGTATATTTCCACATACCTTCACTAAAAATATAATTCTCATTTGAGGGAATTTAGATCAGTTGATTCCAGGCGTTACGATTTAATTATTAAATGTTTTGACTAAACAAATTTCATTTGATGAAGCGATTCTCTTCAAACGCTAATTATTTGAAAGTAATTATCACAACGGAAAAAAATGTAAGCCGTTAATGAGAGTAATAGAAACATTCTTATGCCTCACAAAATATTAATTAAATTAATATTCAAAAATTGTTCGTACACTGTTATACGTGAACGTGAACATAATTAAACTTAATCAACTTGGAATGTTTTCGTTTTAAGCTAAAAATTTAAAAAAAAATCTAGAAAAACTTTGTACAAAATTTAATAAGTATCTTGACGTCATTTGTTTTGGTCATTAAAAGTTTTAAAATTAGTACAATTATCATTTTGAATCTGGTCCATTGATTTAATAATTAATAATTTATTTATCTTGGGAGTTGGATTTTATAAATGAAAATGTCAAATTATAAAAATTGCGACGTTTCGCAGACTTTATTTCTGCTTCTTCAGGCAAAATTTAAAGTTAACATATAAAGCAAGACTTATATGGATGATTTAAAAAAATTTTAAATCATCCATACATTTACAAGAAAGAGTACAGCTGAATAGCATGCTGTCTTGCTGTAAATGTTAACTTTAAATTTTGCCTGAAGAAGCAGAAATAAAGTCTGCGAAACGTCGCAATTTTTATAATTTGACATTTTCATTTATAAAGTACAGATTTTTTTTAAATGAAAATTTATTAATATTTTTTCATATAGATAGTAAAAGGCGCTATCGAAAAGTGATTCACTTTTTAAGTAATATAGAAATTTAACTAATATTTACATTGATTTATCTTGTTCTTCCTTTTATAAAATATTCATTTTTTGTTATTAAAAGTAAAGTTTGGTAAGCCTGTGTTGCCGTTACTTTCTGCACGTATGATCAAAGAGTGTATTTTAAATATATTTTTTTTTTAATTTTTCCATATGACCTATAGCATATAATTTTCATCGCAGTTCAATAAAATGGGTGGGATAGTGCTACAGTAGCTAAAAGTAGGGTTACCAACTCTCCAGTCTCAGTTCGAAGACTCCAGAAAATTTAAGTTTTTTTCGGATTCCAATTTATGAAAAAGGGTTCTAGAATTTTTGATTTCTTAAGTCGAAAAAATATTCTAATTATAAAATCAAATGTGGATTTGTTCGGTACGCTTAAACGCCTAAATTACTCAACCTGTTATCATGAAATTTGGTCACATATTATCAGGAGTACAAAAAAGCTTGATGGTCATCAAAGATACAATAACAATACCTGTTGACGTAGGTATTCCTAAAGATACAAAATGATTATTTTTGTTCGATTTATGTCGATTTATGTCATGTATTTATCTAAAATAGTATTACAAACGCAAATGTAATTTGTTTGCTTGTTTGTTACGCTTTCACACCTAAACTACTCAAGCTATCAACATGAAATTTTCTACACTTAGTCTTAGGAGTACATAATAGAACATAGGATACCTATTATTAAGAAAAACAATTTTTCCATTTTAAATGAAAAGAATTCAGTTTCCAACCATGCTTAGTTTTGCTGTTACCATTAACAAACCGCAAGGGCAAACATTACAGATAGCAAGGTTGCATTTGGAAAAGCCATGCATTTCCAAATGCCCGAAATCACATTTATGTGCTTACAAATACAAAAATGTATTTACAACAAATGGAAGAACATATTATATAGTAAACAGTAACATTCTAGAAAAAAAAATCTTATTTGTGCTTTTCTGACCAAGAATTAATTTGCTTAACGATTTGATAACACTTTTCTTTTTTTTTTTAAACTTCTTTAACTATTCGTATTTGAAATTTTTGTAGTGAAATATTTTAATAACGCATGATTTTTAGTGTTTTACCCAAATAAAATTTTATAATTCTGAATTGTTGATTAATAAATTTTAACGTTAATTTCCGGATGAAATCATACAATCCATAGAATTTCTGAAATTTACTGTTGGTAATCCAGCAGTTGAATGAGAGCTAACAGTGTTCAAGCTCACCTCCTTGTTCATTCTGTATTTTCAAAGTTCTTAGTATTCTCTAAAAATCGAGTTTTAAACAATAAATTCCTTACAGATCATTTTTATATATTGTGTAGAAAAAGAAGGACATTTGACGAGCATGGCTGTTGACTTCTGCTTGTAACGAATTCCAATGAATACAAAGAGGGAGTAAAATGTCAATATAAAACAAAAATATAAAAAATCCTTTAATGTAGGTTAATATGTTAATATAATGTTATATTAAATAAATACTCTTAGTGTAAAATGAAGCGTAGCATTTTAGCTCAAAGAAAACAGAAGACAATTATTCCATTTTCTACTGTTATCACTGTTTATTTCTATTGTTATCGTTACCTTTTTCTTATAACCATGTATTCAACAACTACAAAATGCTATATCTGTAGTTTGGAATATAGGTACATCCCTTAAACTTTCAATCTTTAATATTCTGAGAATATAAAAATATTATGGGATATCATCACTTTATCATTTTTGTGATTTCAAATATACCTTCTACATTAATCAAATTTTGACGTTATTGTTTTCACAAATTTTTTTTCAACATAACAAATTCGTTGAACTTTATCAAGCGAAAATAATTTCTAATATGAAATTCACCTCAAATTAATTTCAATTCACTGCTATCCAAGCAGAATGATTTAATAGCGTGTAAATAATATCTTAATCAAAATGTGTTTGACGTCTGCGAAAATTGCGAATTCCAATTTAAACTGACAAGAAATTCGGTCTTCGCTTTTATCAAACTCACAAACTTTACGAAAACTTCGAGAAAATTTGAGAAAAAAGTTTATCCTTTAATTAAACGAAATTCTATCCTAAAACCTTCACAAATACTTACTTACTTATTTCTAGTTCAAACTGCATGTTCAAAATTTTCGCAAAAAATATATCCAAAATTAACGAGGATTAAACATTTTGTATGTTAAACATTTCAGGAAATAAATATGTTCAATTTCTAATTTGAGAAAAAAAAACTATTATAGTTAACAAAAACCTGTATTTTGGCAGAAAAAAGTTTTAATTTTAATGAGCAAATCTGTACGAAAACGATGGGTACGCTTATAGGTCTTCTGTGATGACACAGTACGCATATTGAAACCGAGATATAAACAGATCATTGACCAGTTATCATAGAAACTAATAATTTACACAATTTTGGACAATTTTCATAATTTTTCTACCTGGAAAACATTTTTGTACACTAAAAATTATTTTCTATTTTCCCTTGAATAGAGGTTGTACAGATTGTAAATAGCTTAAATCATTAACGTAATGGTTAAACGATTTCAAACAACCTTTCCCTTGTGCTTAAATTCATTTGTCATAGGAAAATGCCAATGGAATTTTGAAGTTTCGTATTGTGACGTCATTTAAATGCCAGGCCAATAGAAACTCGTTTTAGGTATTTTGAATTTAACGATTTTTTTGCATTTTCCAAAAGATATTTCTTGAATTTTATGAAGTAAAGTTAAAAATTAACAGCTACATTTTGATAATAGTAAGGAACATTTTCAAAACATTTATAATTATTTTTAGTTCATGTGCATTAGGTCTATTGACTTTATCGAAAATGAAAGACAGTTTCGTGTAATTAAAATTTATGTTATTTATTTATTTTTTCTTCCTCGACAAAATTAGGTTAAAAAATCGATTGCTAACACATTAAGATAAAGTTTTATCTTCTTCTTCCTCAAATAGAATAAACCTCGTTATTAGATTGAAAACGTAAGTAGTACAATACAATAAAAGTAAAATATAAAATCCATTAGAAAATAACTTTTTCGAAAAATCTTCAAGTATCTTTTGCATTGTAAATGCTAATTGAAAAAAAAAATAAAGTAAATTTATAATTACGCTACTATTTTTTTTACAAATCTCGATAGATTCGGCAGAGTTGAACGTTATTATAAACATAAAGGTGAAGCTTCGTCATTAACGAAAAGCCAAATTGATTCAATCCGGCCGTCTGTTTTCTAATTATAAACAACCCTTAGTTTTAAAACCCTTAAGGTTCGAGGGCTATGATGTGTAATGAAGGTAGGGATATCATTATAACTTTAACTGAACTCTACCCGGGAAAATTTATGACCTACTACTCGTTTTCTAATTTTACAGTACAAGAGTACACGTTTACCTTTGTTGAGGTACATAAAAATTAACCACTTTAATTTTGTCTATGTAAACGAAAAAAACAAAATTAAATCCCCTGATATTTGATTTTGTAGCTCTTTTCTTTCTAAAATCAACATTCAATTTAATTGGTTCTGCTTTAGGGTAAATGGTATTAGTGTTTGTAGTTTTACTCGGAGAAATTTAAAACGAAAAAGCACAAATGAAACTATACAAACCTGATTGTAGTAGTAAAATGTGATGCTAAAATTAGATGAAAAAATTTTTATTTTAATACATTGCGTTATAACATAAGGTACTGATTTGGTTAGGCTTTATAAAAGTGTAGAAACTTATTGGTGAAACTTATATGGTCGTTTTCCTATAACCATTGAATGAAAATTTTCATTCCATGCTAAAACTTCATTTCTTTAACATGCAAAACAAGAAAAATAGTTATTTATTATATCTGGAATAAGTAGAAGTAAATAGGTAGCACCTGAATAGTTCGGATAAGTAACATTTAAAGATAGATCTTATAGTTTTAGGTTTCTTTCCATAAACTTTTAGGTGATTTCCTTCAAACAATTCAGAAAGATATCAAATTATCAAGCATTCATCGATAACGATATACAAAATTATCATTGTTGTGGTTAAATATTACAGTTTGAAGTTTCAATAAATATTTGACCATAAAAATGAAACAGGGCATTCAGCGGTTAGAGGAATCTGGAAAGTCAGGAAATTTCATTTGGTGAAGAGATAAATCAAAGAATTCAGGGAAATCACAAAAAATGCTTTTTTTAAATTTCATAACCATTTAGACTTTCCTCGGTAAGAAAAAGTGTAGTTGCCATCATACACAAGGATATTGCCAATAAAAAAAAAACTAATATTTAGAATCAATTCATTAAAAATTGATTAAAAACCAAAATGTTTTTTGAATTCATTTTTCAATCTTTCGCTACAAAATAAATAAAACGATTTAATAAAACTGGAAACACCAATTGTCAATATCTAGTGGGATACCTATCCGTAACTTTTTACACGAGATACTCCAGCGTTTCCATTATATCCGATTTCCGCCATGAAATTGAACAATAGGACTGTGATTTTGATGACCAATTGTTGAAATATTGAAAAAAACCTTTAATATACGCCACACTTATGACCTCCCAACAATCGCACAAATAGACTATTTAGTTAAATTGAAAACTTTTCCCAGTTGTTTGAAGCCAACAGGTAGTCAACCAACAGCAAAAGTTGAAAAATAGAACTTCCTAAAGAAAAATAACTTCAATATCGCATTTTCAACAAACAACGACATGATGAAATTCTTAAGCCATTGGAGAACAACCAAATTACAACGAAAAATAAAACCGCAATATATAAAATTAAATGTGGTTCCTGTGAAAAATTCTACTTTGACCAAACTGGTAAATCTTCCGAAACAAAATATAAGGAACATACACCCAAGAGACCTACTTGAACAACTTCAAATTTTACAAAACACCTTTATGACGAAAATCATCAATTCTTAAATTTCGAAACAAATTTTAAGTCACTAAAAATATACAAGAAAGGATCACATATGTACACCCTAGAAAAATATGAAATATACAAAGTCCACAAACTAGATCCAAATAACATCCTTAACGACAAATTATATGAAACAAACAACCTATATGAAATTTGTGTACAACTGACAAAATAATCATTACCTTATGATGATAGGCAAAAACTGTTGAAACGCGTCGTAATTGAGAAAGAAATTGAGTCATAGGACATTTATATTATTCATTCAAGTGTTATAAGATATGAATGTGCTTTTCGTAAAAGGAATATATAACATAACAATTTCCGGTTCAAGTCCATTTTAGCACACCCACAATCTTGGCAACGTTGCATTTTCGACTTTGTTTTTAATTTAATTTGCAATTAAATCGGCCCATAAAGAAAATTTAGCCACAAAAGAGAGAATTATACCATATTAGAATTGAATCAACAAAAACATCGCGAATTAAATTAAAAACAAAGTCGAAAACGTTGCCAGATTGTGGGTGTGTCAAAATGGACTTGAACTTAATTTCCATAATCCACTACAAACAATAAACCTAAAAAGAAAATATAACCTACACCTTCGTTACGCAGACGAAGTCACAGGCATCAGCTAGTTATACATAAAAATAAAAATTAAAAAACGAGAGCCGCAACTTGGAGTCACGGATTCGGAAAATTTTGGAGGAACCAAAATTGGAGCCAAATTCGGAGTTGGAGTCATAAAAAGTTTTCTATCCATATCAAAACTTATGTGGAAGGTAAATCTGTGAAAATATTGACCTTTAGGAAGTTGTTATTAGAGAGAAATTTTTTGAGTTTATTGTGAGACGTAAGTTATTTCTGCTGTTCCATAAAATGTAAAAGGGAAAATAAAATCGGTATCGATAAGAATTTTTTTGCGTAACCCGAAAGCAAATAATTGCGTTTCGACATCCGGTATGTTATCGTTTTGCGATCGCACAAGTCGGGTTTTGTTGAAGTAGATTTATAGAAGGCTTTCGGAAAGATTAATAGGTTTGAGTTTGATTTCTTAAAAATCGGTCGGGGTGTCCTTCCCTTCAGTAGGTTAGTAGAAATAGTCGCGATGATCGGATGATGGAAACGGAGTGGTTGGGATGGTGGGATATGAAGGAAGACTATTAGGACGATATTAAGGGGGTGTGTGTGAGGCAGTAGCGAGCGGGTGGTTTGGCCAAGTTATGCGGGTTGCAGCTGAGTCGCGTGCGCCGCGCGGCAAAACACGCCGACCGCCGCCGCATTTCATTGTCGAGTCCGCGAGTCACTGATCTTTCACAGAAACGGAGAATTCTCCAAACAAACACAAACACATGTTGTGCGAGTGCTCCATAGACAACACACAGCCTCCTCACATCTCTGAACTCTTAACAGATTATCCCCAACGACGTCAAACAATTACTTCCATTATTGATAATGCACATAAAGCCAACCTTACTACTGCGCTTAAAAACGATATACAAAATTAGCTGTGAAAGAAGTAAAAGCGGGTGCCAACGAGAAATACGTTGCCAGTGAAATTTAATTAGTGAATTACGGTTATTAGTGAAGTGATCTTTCGCAAAATTTCATCCGGCATTGTTGTGAAAACTTTCCTATCCTTGAACTTTTCTTAGTTGTGTGATTTTTTTCTTGTTAGTTCGAGGAATCAATTTGATAATAAATTCATTGTGACAGCGTTTTCTAGCCGCAGAAAGTTATTAAGGAAATAATATATCATGCATAAATGTAGAGTATAAATTTGAAGAGATCTGGTTCTGCGATAATATCCGTTATACCTGAGTGATTTTCTGATTTGTTTGTCGTTTTCTGATTGATTATATTTGATTGGTAAGTTATTTATTGATTTATTAATTGTTAAATATGTTTTTTCAAATTAAAATCTCCAACACAATCATGATTTATATATTTCATTAGAAAACATTAAATTGCTAATGGAAAACGCAACAATCTATTCTACAGAAATTCTTCGGCTGCAAACATTGCAAACATACTTCCCGCTCCGTACGGCTTTAGTTGTTTAAGGATGTTATGAAAATATAATCGGAAACAAAAGTACACAAAAAAAAATTTGTGACATAAAATTGTTTATAAAATATTTTATCAAATCAATTATATTTATGAATTTCTATAATTGTTTTTACGATTTATTTAAAGTTGGGAAAAAACCTTTGACAACATCCCTAGTTATCCTAACAATATTATTTAATAAGAAAATAATTTTTATCCAATTCCTCATTTTTAACGTGGCAATCAAAACCTTGTCTATTGTATTTAAGCATGTTATGGAGATACAATCGAAAACAAAAGTACATAAAAATGAAATTCGTGAATAATTACATCGTTTTGCGTACCATAAGGCGAATAAATAGGTCAATACTTAAAAAAACTTTATAGTTTAAGGATAAATTGGAAATTGCACCAAAATTTTAAACAAAATGAGAAAAACCAACAAAAAATATAATCAAATTTTAAGTTTGATTTGGGACTAAATATGCCTTGATTTCAACTTAACAAATCAAAATATTATTGATTTGATGCTCATAAGTAATGAACATAGAATTTTTTAATATTATGAAATCATAAATAAAACCTGAAATTACAATGTATTAAAGACAATTATAACTTATAAATAAAAATTAAAAAAATCATATTAATAATTCAATATTATATAAAATAATGAAAACCTGATAATGTTGTCGAATTTATAGGTTGGTAGCGTTGGCAACTTTAGTATGTCTTTCTCACATGATGTGAGTGAGCATGCGTTGCATGGTTAACATTTAGAAAAAAAATTATTTGACATATTTCATCCTTTTCCGCTTTATAATGTGTACTCATGAGTGTGACAAAGATAAATTACGTGTTTCATTTTTATCTAACCAAATGTACTAACACAGCTTGTATTATATGCAAGACGGTACATCTCAACTGACGTCAGTGTTGCCGCACTTATTAATTTATCAAGTAAAAACCACATTTTCGGTCTGTTTTTACTTTGTTTCTTAAAAACTGTGTAGTGAATTCAAATAAAGTTATGCAAAATTAGTGCCCTAAAGTTTAAACTACATATTTTGAAAGTTTGGAATGCCTGTTATTATTTTGCTAATAAAAAAAAAAATTACTCTGTTCGATCACCGAATCTCTATAAGATTACATGTAAAATTATAGTATTTTTAACTGCAATATTTTTTAAATGACTTAGTTAATCGCTTTAAAATTTTAACAGATGCTTTAACAATAAATAAGAACCATTTTTCTTAATTTTTAGAGTTCTGGTAGTATTTTGACAGACCTCCAAAACATCCTTAAATACAAATGATATCACTGGCCGACATGATTTTCCTTGTTTAAAATATTATTAGCATGTATCACTAATTTTGTAGCGATGACGATGAATTCGGGCATTATTTTATCGTATTACGCCATTTTTATTGAAATTAATATAATTTTTTATTAACCCACGCTAATCAGCTATATACATATAATTAAACAAAGATAAAAAATGGTATATAAAAAAAAGAAATTTTGTTATCTCCGCTTCATATTAAATTGGCTTTAATGAAACAATTTATTAAAGCTTTTGATGAAGAAAATGGTAGCTTTAAATACCTGTATCAAAAATTTCCAAAATTATCTGAAACAAAAATTAAAGAAGGGATATTTGTCGAACCATAAATCCGAACGGTGGAGAATTTGAAGCAACAATGAATATTCCTGAATTGTTAATGATTTCTTCGGAAAACAAACACTTAGACTATAAAAATAATGTGGCCACTTTATGGGATAAATATCGAAGAACTGGTACAACGGTTCCATCAAGACATCCAAATTATGGAAATAACATACCAGGGTCGATGAAATGTGAATATGATGACTGATTATTGCTGGTCACTGAAACGTGATGTTCCTGGTAATTTTCATAAAAAAGTTTCACCCAGACGTAATTTTATAGCGAAACGCAAAAGATGTCAGACAAAATAGTCCTTTAGTAATGATTGTATTTAATATTTTTTTTATAAATGTGTAGATATATGTATTAATTTTCCGCTTTTGTAGAAAATCTGTATGTGACAGACAAAATTTGTAGGTACTTTGGTAACAAGAGCAATTAAAATTAGCGATAATTTAAATCTAATCAAATATAAACAACATTCCAAAATTTTTATCTGTCGGTCGATGTATTTGGACAAAAACTTTAATATCAACCAGACACGTGCCAAAGAAGGATTTATGATGATTCAAGGGAAATTTTTTCCCAGTCGAAAATTGAAATTTTCGTAATAAAAATAAACTTTTCAACTCAAAAATTAGTCGTCGAAAAACATGCCGTGCATTCTTGTGTCTCTTTGTCCATTTTCTTTCGGTGTGCGTGTCTTTTTTTCTCATTTTCTCAACGTCGATTAAAGTATAAAATACTTTTCTTTCGTCAGAAGCCAAAAATAGATAAACGTGTCGTTTTATTAACAGAGTCGTGACTAATCAAAGTGGAAAGCGATCAAAGTTTGGTGCAACTTGGCCAAATCACGATATATAGTACAATTGGCGATATGATGCCAATTGTGAGTTTTCTTATTTGAATATTTTAAAGAATAAATAAGGCAGAATTTGGCATATTTTTTTGGCAGAATTGTTTCAAACGTTAATGGAAATCTTATTTATTTTAGTTGTAAAAATGTTTTCTGTCAACGTTCGTGTCTTGTTAAGTCATTAGTTGGTTTTAATTAATTTTGAAGTTTTCCACCATTTTTCCTGGCTTTGAATATAATTTAAGCTCCCTCAGTTGAAGAGCAGTTTCCCATTTAATGAAAGATTAAAACTTTTCAACTATATAAACAAGTATTTCTTGCATTCTTTAATAATTTTATGAAAAAATAAAAATAAAAAAATTCCATCCTGCCACTATTAATTTTCATCCAACAAACTTGAAGATTTTAATTTAAATAATTCATCCAGTACGTTTATTCATAGCTGCTTTTTTTTGATACCTCAAAAAAAACATCCATAAATTCGTGTCATTTTTTTTCATTTACGGACATAGTATGAATGACGAAACACGTACTTGCTTGAAATATTTCAATATAATTTCATATCCTTTTTTCCGAGAATAAAACGTCACGAAATATAACATAACGAAGAAAATATCCATATTTTATCCCTGATTTATATTCCATACATCGACAAAAATACTGGGAAGCCAATGTGATGATATCTAACATAATTGTTGTCTAAATGTTACGCAGGAAAAATTCAATTTCCTATTTCAAAGTCATATGAAAAAAAAAGCTTGTAAAATTTTAATGGATTTTGTCCAGTGCTCATAATTTATTTTGTGATCAAATCCTGGTTAAATGAAATCTCATACAGTTGACATTCAAAAAAATTGTTCTAGAAAAACTATGTCATAATTTGTTGTTACACACAAATATCGGTAACAATATTCAAATTTTGTCAATTACTTTTATTCATTTTTTATGTAAAAAATTGTCTCATCCAATTAGGAAAAGATGGAAGAAACACTTTTAGGGTTTAGATCAGTGGTTCTTTATTTGGGTTCAATCGAATCCCAAGGGTTCGCTGAGTTAGTCTTGCGGGTTCGACGGAGTTCAAGACCCACCCCCGACTCATACCGTTTTGAATTTGGAAAAATCATATTTTATTTTTCCAATTAAGGAGGGTTCGGTGAATCGCGTATGAACTGGAGAGAGTTAGTACCTCCAACAAGATTTAGAATCACTGGTTTTGATTAATGAGAAATCTTTGTTTTCATTAACTTGACAAATTTCGTTTCTCTTGAGTTGGAAAATGGAAATTTTTTAAAGAATTTGAATAAAATAACTACAAAAATTCAGATTGATTTCATTTCCTGAACAAATTTTAAACCAAACAAGAATTTTTTTTCAAGAAATTTTAAGAAAACGTAGACCCTCTGACCTTTTTTTTTATTTTGGGTATTACCTGAAGTGGAAGTTTATAAGCAATTACCACGTCTTCAAAATCAAATCCAATTTTAACAAAAATAATAATTTCTTAGTAATTGATGGATTAAATAAATTGAAACTTAAGGAAACTATCATACGTACATAGAAAAAATGAGCGTCAAGCGGGGAATAAGGCATAATTTTTATAACTCTTTTATTTTTTGAATTGTCTATCAAAATCAATGATATGGGTAAGGATAAATATGGATAGATTGTAGTTTGTCACATAAGATTGTCGTACAAACTGCCATCGGAAAAAAAAATATTTGATTAGTAATAACACCAGCTGTGAAATAAGTGCCGATGGACACCAATTTTTTCTAAGAAGCGCTTACTTTTTCCTTGATCAGGTACCCACACTAATACTTCCAACTATTGAGATGTTAACTAGAGTGAACTTACTTCTAAAGTTGTCAAAAATATGTTGAATGTCATTAGGTCCCCATTTTCTTAAATATTTTTCTAACGGAGTCAATAAATTGAGGCGAAATAATAATTTTTACTTTGTATTGGCTTATGGAGCATTTTTACTCTAGTGTACAGCTTAGGACTTCCAGCCTCTTCCAGCTTATCGAACACAGACCACAGAGGTGTAATAAAGAGTGCTAATAATGTATGTAATAATTGTAATTATTGTATATGCTTAATGGCCTTAATGTCTTCTTAGTGGTTCAACAAATAATATCAAATTTTGGAGATGCTATCTCACTCTACCTATGTTGATCATGCACACAGTGACGACAACCATTTCGATGGAGTTTTTTAAAGTGAAATGGCAATCAAAGTGAGATAGGATTTCTGAATCAATTTTGGGGTCAAAAAAAGTTAAACATAAGTCCTTTATTATACATCTTTGTGACACAAACGCAGTTGCATTTTTTTTTTAGTTCAATTCCGATTCTGCCAGAACAGATGACGCTGGTAATTGCTTCTATTATGACTTCTTGTTTACTATAGAGTGCGCTAAATTAATTATGCAGATCAGTAATTAAAACGTATAATTTACTTTTTTCCCACCTATTTCATTTTAATGAAATAACTTTGTTTTGATTTAATATTTACTTCGAAGATCCATTGCACGTAGAAATCATAGCAGATAGATCCATTGCATCGTAGAATCGTAGAAAAAAATTGAGAATCTTTGTTTGTAAAACATAACATTTTTTCTAATGGTTATTTGTCGTGACTCTGAAACTCCAGGTCTTCAGTGATTTAAAGATTAATCAAAATCCGTTAACTGAGAAATATTTACAAAATTAATCGCAAAATCATTGACCACTCGTTCACCAGAAGGCTTAAAATATAGCATTGTGTCGGCTATAATTTCGTTATCCAAAAATGAATTTCGTAAAACTGCTGTTATCTTAATAATTTCTCTTGATTTTATTTCTATGGTTCAAGTAAATTTTCAAACAGAAAATAATAAAGTAGTGTTTGATACAGGGAAGCAGAAATAGCTGATTTGTAATTACATTCTTTAATAAATTCCTAAATATAATATTTGATAAATTTAAAATTCTCTAAAGTAATCAATAATAATCCTTTAGTGAAAAAATAGTGGCCGACTCCTTTAAATTGTAAGACGTAACTAGTCTAAAAGGCACAAACCCTAGCCAGCTAGCGATCACAACCCTTCTTTTCCACCCATACTGTATCCATTTTTCTTTGCATAAATCAAGTATATGAATCACTTAAATTGTAGCACAGCAATGGGTTTTCTTTCTTGTTTGTGGCAAAATTTCCTTCAAAACTAAAGTACTAAAAAAGAATAATTGAAATCGAAACAGGAGTTTTGAAGATTATAGATTATTAGCAGGATAGATTTTAGGTTGAATATATACAGAGATTAGTTAAGATTAGATAAGCTTAAGTTAAATTTGTAAAATGGATCAAAAAATGTGTTTTTTATTT
Source organism: Sisyra terminalis (assembly GCA_958496175.1). Taxonomy (NCBI): domain Eukaryota; kingdom Metazoa; phylum Arthropoda; class Insecta; order Neuroptera; family Sisyridae; genus Sisyra; species Sisyra terminalis. The sequence continues at coordinate 30,106,753 of OY292278.1, forward strand.
TAGAAAAAAATATAAGAATTAGATTATGATGAAGATAATTATTCTTCGGATCGGTTGACTTGGCACGGGCAAAAAGCAATCTGCATTCTGAGAACAGCTATCAATGTTTTCTATCAATAAGGGTAGTAAATTAGAAATGCCATATTTTTAAAATTAATTTCATTCACATTGAATAATGGTAGTGGGTTTTAGTAAATCTCTCGTCGAAATTCATTAATTCTTCGTCTAGATTCTTGAACGTCTCAATTCCAATATTAATTATCTCAGTTGTCCATGACGAAGAACTTTAAAACAAACACGAAACAACTCCATCGTGCTTTTGTTTTAGTAGAAAACAATAAAACGCGCGATTTTTCTGGTAATCAAATATGGTTATATTCGATTCGAGCGCTCGTTTTTCCTTCAAGGAATTCTTCCAGGTTGCTTTCCGATTTGTTTATTAAAGTTCATTAAGACACGCTCGAGTACCACTTGAATATACGAGTTGAGTCGTGTAAGAAAGAAGAATGAAACATTTTTCATCTTCGTTTTGTTGATTGAATTCCATTATGTGTTCATGTACCTACATAAAGCTCTTACTATCACGATGTTATGGTCTTCTATGGTCAGTTCAGAGCCAATAACTAAATGCATTAGACATGCTCTATTGTTGTTAACGTTCCTATCTTATTTACAGTAGCTGAAATTCTTAAACCGAGCTCTCTTTCTCAACTCCATAGAGAACCAGAAGGACGGTAAAAACCCGAAGAGCATCTCTTCAACCGTACCGTTTTCTACGGATTTTTTAGTCGTACTTTTTTCTTCTGATAGCCAACAGGCAATACAAATTCATATGCGTTTAAATTATGTTTACACTGACCCGTCTGTCTAATTTGTAGGTGGCATTTTATTTTTTTCGTTTAAGTGATCTCTTTTTTTTTTTTGGATGGCCCTCGTCTGGTTCTCGTATATATTTTTTTCCATTTTGGTTTCGAGAAGGTGGCAACGTGGAGCGGAATTTTTTAGCAAGTTTATGAAACAATGCATTGAAAACTGTTTAGTCATTTGTCTTTCTTGCGCCGCACAAAGAGGCATTTGTTTCGGCAAACTTTGCCGTTGTGTTTTTGAATTTTAAATGGCGTTTTCGGGTTTTATTTGCGTGTTATAATTAATCCATAAATGTTGTTTTTCTCAATGTTCGTGTAAACGAGCTAATTTTTTTTTCTTTGGTAGAAGTTACGGAATGAATTATTAATGCTGTTAAGTGAATTCTTTTTTGTTTCATGTTTCATTTTCAAATGTTTTTATTGTTTTAAGAGTTTTAAAAGACTGCGCAGTGACCACTTTAAGATCAGTTTAGTGATCCAATAGTTTGCAAAGTAATATTGGTGTAAATATTTAAAAAAAAAAACATTTTCTAAGCTTGTTGACTGAAAAACTTTGGAGTACGTTTCTGAAACTTAAAATCTAAGAAGGTAACGATTTCCAAACTGGAGCTTAGTAAATTTTCAAATAACCAATTTCTGCATTATAATCCAATAAGGGTTGATTCCTATTTATCGCATTTTTATTGACTAAAGTGAAATCAGAAGTCAAAATCCAAATAAGGCAAACTTTGAAATATTGGAGTTTTGAACTCTTCTGAAGTGGTCTATAAAATTGTGTTTACATTCATATTAAGATCTATATATTAGAGGAACCGGAAAGTATTGTCGTTTTTTCAATATACAATTAAATCACAAAATTTTGTTAAAAATTTTGATTTTAAATTAATGATATAATCAGCGTCTATAGTATCAACGTTTTGACATCGAGTGTGCAAATTTTTAATGCTATATAAGTAAAAATAAATTGACTACTAAGGTCAATATCAAAAAATTTACATTTTACATTTTGAACATCACTTAAGCTTTCTTTCACCACTTCAATTTTTTTAACACTTAGTAAATGTGGTAATGATTGAAATAAATAGAAATCCGATGAAATAACGGATAATTGGATGATTATAGTGGGTACAGCAATATCACCTCCCCCTTAATTAATTAGTGTTCTCCAGGGCTGTTCTTCTGCAGAGGGGTGTTCCATTACCGTGTTGCAGCATAAAATTGTATCTGTTAACAGTTTTTGGACACTTTTGGGTATTTGACCGATCGATTAAGATTGATTAGGATTATTTGACAGCTCTTCGACTTTCTGGTATACAATTGGCACCATTTCCCCCCCTTAACTTTTAATTGGTTAAATTTTTTGTCATATTTCGTTGGTACCAGTTAGAAAAATGAAAATTATTTAATTTGAACTTAATAAAACTCATTTGGCATTATTGAACATCTAATGCACTTAGATAATTATTGAAAATATTTTTAGCAACAACTTTGCGTCGCTATCCTGTGAAACTCGAAGAGCATACAATATCGAATTTATATTCTTTCGGGTTTTTGGTCCTACCATTTCAATATAGATTTCGAAATAAAAAATATTTTGTAGTTTTTAATAAGTTGATGAATTATAACTATAATATTTCTGTATTTTAAATGTATGCAACACATATGAGTAACAAAAAATTACGATATTAGAATGAAATCTAACAGCTTGTTAATTAAGAATCTTGTATACGTAACATTTAATTGTAAGATTTACTTAACGAGTTCCGTGCTGTATCGACTAAAATAAATATACACCACATACAGTAAGCGTGACAAAACGCGTGACGTTTCAAATAGCAAAACTTTTAACCATGGATTGTCGAATAAGGATTTATCTTATTGGGGTGGTTTGTTTTTTGTATGCTGTGTATAAAGTTAAGTTTAAATAAGTTCCGGTGGTTTCAAATACACTTGGAAAGAACTAAACGGGAATACACTGTTTATTGAACGACATATATAACATTTGGCTGAACCAAAAATGCCAACAACTTTTTCAAAAGATATAGCGAAAATTATTCCAGATGGCAAAAAAATGAATTTTTAAGCCCTTAATATTGATTTTAAGAGTCATTTAGAGATCAACGCAGTTTTGATTTTTTAATCAAAAGCACATCTTTTCCTCAAAACTTTTGAACCATCATATTGGAAGAATTAAACAATATATATTATTGAAGAAAATTGAACGCTTTACAAAAAAAGTTCAATTGTAAATTTTAGTCAAACCAATCGTTTTCTTATAATCTATTCTCGGATATTGATCTATTTTTACGATTTGATTTTTTAATTTTGGAATTTGGTAACTACCTAATGAACGAATTGATATTCAGAGCAAAATTTTTATATATTCTTAAAGAAAATTAAATTATCAACAAAGATGGTATCTTAGAATTTTCCGATAAATTTATTTCATTAGAAGTTAATTAAAGCCAAAGTTGAAGTCTGGCCTTGACTTTGACCTTGAACAATGATGAATGAAATAAATTGATCGAAAAATTCTAAAAGGCAATTTTTGTAGATCATTTAATTTCCTTTAAGAGGGTACAAAAATTTTGCTTTGAATATCAATTTGTTCATTTGTTACCAAATTCCAAAATTGAAAAACCTAATCGTAAAATCAGATCAACGTTCTAGGCTTGATTATAAGAAAACGGTTGGTCTAAAGAAAATTTACCATTGGACATCTTTTGTAGGTTATTCAGCTTTCTCCAAGAATATAGGTTGTTTAATTTTTTCAATGTGATGGTTTAGAAGTTTAGAGATTAAAATGCGCTTTGGGTTGTTTAGCAAAAAATGCGATGATTGACCGTTTACTATCAATATTAAGAGCTCAATATTCACAATATTTTTTTTTGCTTTCCTAAATAATATTTTTTACATAGATACCATTAAAAAAGCCGATTTTTTCGGGCCAACCTAACGTCCATCAAAAAATAAATTTAGACTAATAACAACAATTGATCTCTTTACAGTATTAAACACGCTAGATTTAAGGAACGAAAGAGTCTGCATAAAGAAACTGTACAGAAGTAAATATAACAGCTCCCAAAGAAAAGTAAGTTCTTCAAAAAGAAAAATAATTTGGAAAAACAAGCCATCAGAAAATGAATTCAGGAAAACGGTTATAGCTCCCCAACCGGAAGTATGAAATCGCTAAGTGGCGTATTCTATTTTATTGAATCGTCGTCATTATTGTTAGTTTTGAAAAAATGTCCTTTTGTTTTAGAAATACCTTGGGTAATTTATAGATTAAAGTTATACCACTATAAAAAGTCTAACATTAAACTCTAGTTATAAGCGTAATAAAAGGATATAAATACATATTGGGTGTGTACATCTTCCGATTCTTTAAATCTTAAAATGTCAAAAAAGAAAAGCGAACAACTTTCAATATATCACTTTGAAATTCAATACGATATCTGCAAAACTATCACAGTTAAGAGAAAGACATTGATACAAATTGTCTATGTCATTCGTCTTTCGTTTTTCTTATTTTTCCCAGAAATACTTTTAAAAGATTTTCTCGTGAACTAAGCTTCATGATTTTGTGTTATGTATCTTTACTGATAATGTACAAGATTGATACTACACATATATTTTATTCGGTTTTATTAAGGGACTCTTTTATTTTTATTTTATGTTTTTCTTTTTGCTAATTATCAAAAAATTAATTAAAATTTTCAAAAGGCCAATTTTTTTATTCTTACTAATTATTCTTCATTCTTTATAGGTAAATTTTAAAAAGCAGAATTTAGAGCAAAACACATTGAATTCAAAATTGAGAATAACTATTGACCAAAAGCTCTTATCAAACTTGAGCTTAGAAATTTTTTAACAAAACTAGTTGATTTTACTACATCATCGGTTTGTTCCTGATTTTCTAACAGTATTATTTAACTTTTTATGGATTTCAAACTTGTTTTAATGCAATTTATCATTTCTTAAGTTAATTATTGGAATTTTATAACCACAAGCTGATACGCCCAACTTCGTTTACGCGACGAATATGTTAGTAATATTTTCTTTTTTGATCTGCTGTTTGTTGTGGTACTTGGGAATATATCATACATATTGAGTGAACACCAGGATGGTTTAGATTCACAATTGGACCATAAGATGATAATGGTGAAAAGCTAAAAATTATCTTTCGTCGTCAGCTTACGTTACCGGACGGAATTTGAAATTTAGCGAAATTTTCGGAGATCTCTTCAGAAGTGCCGTTGGTAAATGCATCGTTTTCTTTATTCCTTCAGGACGGGAGTTTTTATACAAAGCTGCATTTAATTTGCCACGAACCTATTGCAATAGTTTACTCGAAAAGACGTTATTATGATTAATAATTTTTTCGAATATTTCCATGGATTTGCACAGAGAAATGTTTCTAGTTTCTCAATTGCAACGAGTATATTGCTGAAATGTGATGCATTAAGAGTAATATTTTTCTTTGATTGAAGAATCCTCAAATGAAAACTTGCATGAATTGATTGCAGTAGTGTCTGATTTTTCAAATTTTCCAACTACTTCTTTTATGACATCGAAATTTTCAACATAAAACATTACAGCTTTCTACTAAGTTCCCCACCGTGTTAATATTGGATCTGGGGGTAGTGCTACAATTGGTAATTGTAGCAAAAACTTTTTTTTTGTAGAAGAAATCAATTTTTTGACTATCTTGAACTCGTTTTTGATCATTTTTGCAACTCAATGTAATCCGTGGGCTAGGGGGATTAATCGACGGCATAATACAACACGCCTAACACATAACTACTGAAATAAGCGCTGTCAATGAAAAAGTACCGAAATATGCAGAAAAATTATAGAAATAGAATTATATGCGTTTGCGTATACAAACATGCAAATGCATATAATCCGATGTCTAGTTATTACCTATAATTACCTTAATAAATGCAAATCTGATTGAATTTTACTTTCTTTGAATTCTTTTGAGTATTATTTTTTTTGTATATATCTTTATGAAAAGTTCGTGGTCGTGTTATATTCGAGCTAGTACGGTAATTATGATATTTTTTGTATAAATTACGTATTTCTTCTGGTTCTTTGAACTGGTGTAATTCATCTCTATAAAAAACAGAAAAACACCAAAAGTAGAAGAAAAAGTAAAAATGTTTTAACACACAAATCCAACGAACCTTCAATATAAATAAGTTAATACGTTACAGTAAATGAAACAACTTAAAACCTAAACATTATACTTTCATCTAGGGATTTATTCATTATATTTTTCTTTGATTTTCCAAATTCCGAAATCTAATAAACTAAATGTCAAAAACAAATTTTCATATGAAACAGTTTTTAAATAAAATTTTTCTTCTTTTTTCTTTAAGAACAAGTGAGCTTGGCTATGAAAGCTTAAGATAAAGAAGTATTATAGAATATTGGTTTCATTAAAGATAAGTGAAGAATAAAGCTCCATTGAAGCATCAACTTACAACGAATAAAGTAAGTTTGAAGAAACATCCGTTTTACCAGCTTTTAACTAAACTTCCAATCATCTCTGTTGAAAGTTCTTCTAAAAAGATATCCACCGCTCTATAGAAATCTGAATTTCTCTTCCTATTTATTTTCGTGTTCATTCAATAACTTCTCGTCTGTCGAAGCCGTTTCGTTGCAAGTTTCATCGAATCCCGCATTATTTTCTATCCAAGCAGTTATAGATTTAATTCAAATCGAATCCAACAGTTTCAAGTTGTAAGAATTTTAATTACATATTACATAACTTATCGCCGTCAATGCGATTAACGACAAACCTGAAATTAATATCAACTCTGGATAAACAGAATTGGATGTGTTGATTCCGAAATGTTTCAAATCTCTTAACATTTATCTGTCGGAAAACTTGCCTTGTGTTACAAATAACCGAAAAAGAACTAAATAGTTGGAGAACAGAAATATATCCCGTTTTATTACTGCTTGTAATATTTCACCTACTTCCTGAAAAGTGCTGCGTTATTTTGTCGTATTTTAAGATGTGTTTTAGTTTTATCTTCTAGGAACGCTAACGTTGCTGAGAATATTCTCCGTATCGAATAAGACGAGGGAAAAATATAAAAATAAAATTTTTAAAAAATGTGCTGAGAAAAAATGAGGGGAACAGAAACGATGTAAGGAGATTTTTTTACGTTTTAATAAGCACATGTGATGTGAATGATTATTTAATGTGCATTGAGAATAGTTGGTCTTCCTTCGTTTTTGGTTTGTTGTTAGTATCCATTGACAACATTTAATGCAAATTTGAGAAGTTCGTGTTTTCAATGAAGCAAATTTATTCTGAACGGTTCATTTGAAATTCTGTAAAACAACCATTTTTGTTGTACCTAAATGCCGACTAATCTCATATTAATCGGCGTGTTACACGATTGCCATGATCATATTAATGATGTCGCTAATGTGGGTGGCCGTTGTTCCCCGATTCTTGCACTCGCAATAGATAAGTCGAACCATTGACTTTGAAAATGAAAATAACAGACAAAAAATCAAATTTGACATTCACATAAAGCGTAAGGGCAGTCATTAGAGACAAGCAGTCCAACCAGAAGAAATATGCTGCATGCATATGGGATGACATATCATAATAATATCGGCATAGATTTTCTTCTTTCCAGTCGTAAGATAAAGATGGAGACGAGGGTTTATTTATAAACGTTCTTTGCATACATTCGTATGGTTGAATTGTTGCTCAGGCGTTTTTATTTGTATGGTTCGAGAAAAAAAGCGCTGCAGAATAATTTATCATTCCAACATTGCTGCAAATCCGTCAAATAGACCGTCCATAACAAGTAAATTACATAGCGAACAACATTTGTAAAGTCCATCTAAATGCAAGCTACATGTTGAAAAATGACCCAAGTGTGGAACGTGATTTATTTCATTTTTTTAGATGAAAATAGTACAACTCTGAAAGTCAAGTTTTACTCAAATAAAATTCCCATTGTCATTGAGAACATGATATTTTTAAACATTTAAACAAATCAACAACGAAAGCAGCCAAGTCAATAAAAATTATAGGTATACTTATGTTAATATTAATTTCAATTGCCCATGTCTTATAAAAACTTATAAATAAGTTAAACATTTGGATATCTTAATATTTTTCCGGGCGTTGACAGCCAATAGGACGTATACAAGTATAATTCCATGAAATATCGAAATTATTGTCCGTTCAGTTGTTACAAAAATCAAAACTACCTATGATGGTAGTTTTTTTTTTCTTGAAAAGAACATTTCTTGGGCTAATGCTGTTGGTTATAATTATTGAACCATATGAATATCTCCTTAAAAAATAAATAGTACCCTTAAAATCATTCCCTCACTATGTCCCAAACTTGAGATTAGCACATTTTTGACCTCCAAAATCAAAAATTATTCAAAAAAATAGTTGGCGCATTTGACTAACCGATTAAAAATACAACAGATATTTAAAAACCTTTTAAGTTTGGAATGAAAAGTAAAGAAAAGATTTCGATTTTTTTTTATTTGTCCCATAAAAATCATTCCCTCACACCATTACTAACAGATATATGAACGAATCTGTAATCATTCTTAAAGGCTCTCATGGATTTTTGATTTTTGGAAATACTATCAATTACTTCACATATATGTCATCTTACACGTGTTAGAGTATCTGTCCTAAAATAAAATTATAAAGATATTTAAAAGAGCACATTTTTAGTCGTCATCCTTCACATTGAAGAAAAATAGAGGTTTACTATATCTCAAAAATAAATGCTTAGTAAAGTAGGTTGTCAGAGACACTAAACTTGAACAAAAATTCAGGGGTAACAAAAGTTTATGTACCAAGATTTTTTAAGTTATACTTCATTTCGTCATTTCCTCGCCGTCATTCCCTCATTTCAAATAGAAACGAGGTAATTACAATATATGAGGTAACGACTTTAAAACAAGTCGAACTTGGCTTTTTATTTTTTTGCTCATTTAATACTTTAATTCTTTGTTTTTTCCTGTTCAAACATAAGGAAATAATTGATATTGGATTTATTGAAAATTATTGCTTTAGGTACAAAGCAGAGATACAAGTAGTTCATGTTGACGGTACATGACCTGAAATAACACTTTACAGAAGATTATTATATTTACGTAACAATGATACTATAAGGGCCAAACATTTTGCTCTCTATCAAACAATAACATACGGGATTCAATGACGGTATGCTCTATAAAAACATTTCTTCACTTTCAAAGTTATAAATCATCGTTATAATTCGTCAAAAATAAGTTAATTATGGAGACTACTATATTGGTAAAATCTAGTTACACAAATACTACAAAATTGACACAAAAAAATATATTTTATAAATTTTTCCTTTCAAATTTCGGAATGAGAATCACCCACAAACGTTTGCTAATTGTTATTTTTATGATATTTAAAAAAAGCACTAAATTTGTTATAATCAAGTTTAAGTATAGGTATTTCTTTATATACATATTAATTAGTTTAGCAGGTCCTCTAGTTACTTTATAATTTAACAATTTGGAAAATCAGTACTAAATTATTTTGTCTTTTAATGATTATTTTGAAAACCTAAAACTTGCACTTCTAATTACGTGACTAAAAATAACTATTATTCTATCGAAAAATTCAATAATGAAAATAATATTTAAACGAACCATTTGACTGTTCAAATGTGAGAGTGGTACCATGATAGTACCTATCAAAATTGACAAAATTGTTCCCATAATTCCGCTACGCACTTTTTTCTTGTCCCATACGTCGTTTATTCCTGGGAAAGTTTTATTAAATGGGGGTAGTCCATTCCTCGTTTCCATAAATTCAAAATCTCAATTCGTCTTCTTGCTCTTATCTTGGAATTCTCCAGTTTTACTCTTACAACATCAAGTATGAATCCTATGGAAAGCATTGATCGCTTTTGTAATTATGAAAGATATTAATTATACGTTTCTAAATTACTTTTGCATAATTGATTCAATATTGTTTCTTCTATGTAAAAAATCTTTTCAATTGAGTTAATTGCCAAAAATTTTATTGAAACTTAATTTTTATTTACTCAATTATTTGAATTAACATAACATAAAGAATTGGTTATTTCTAACAGATGGTCGAGGTTATTAATCATTTTGTTGAAATGAATATTTAATTATATATATTTAAACGTATTTAACATTTGTAAGTAAGTAAAAGAATACTAGTGAGTATATAAAGAAATGATCCTAAAAAAAAGAAAATTTACTAAGGAAGAAAATAATGGTCAGGATGGATATCTTGTGTGAACTTTTAGTCACTTATTTTTATTTAAGAAAAGTTTATTTAAACAAATTCTTAAAAACTATTTTTAACAAATTTTTCACGATTTTAATTTATTCGATTGCATGATGTTTTGATAGGTAACGATATTCAATGTTGGCTGATAATCAGTACTACTAATTAACTTTTTTTAACAACGCTTTAATAAAAAAGAAAGAAAAAGTCTCATATTGTAGTACTTATTGAATTTTTTTTACACTTCTTTTTCTCGTCTAGGTCTTAGTACTTAGTACTAAGTAACAAACATACAAAATAATTTTGGTTTATGTATAGAACAGATAAGTACTAGAAATGGATTGGTAGAAGTGCATGGGGAAAAATTATTCATATTGGGATTATTTTGCGTAAATTATATTTCTACATAAGTAAATCACCATAAATATATTGAAAATTTTCTGTTTTCCGGCATTTTTGTTCTATGACACCCTTGTTTGGCATCTTTTGAAAATGCATATTCGATTGGAATTTTATACCCCAATCGTTATCGATAATGATTCGATATGTCTCATCGAATTATATATCGATATTTCTCACTAACTTTTTCATAATTAACAAAATAATATTCCGTTCCAGGTTAAGGAACGGTACCGATTCAGTCTTAAGCCCAAGAAGGTAAATATTGGATATACTCTCCAATATTAACGCTAGAAAGCTAATCACAGCCGTATATAGCAGCTATAGTTTCATAGATTTTAGCTTACATTTCACGCAATAGTTCATAAGTATTAAGCTCAGTTCATTTAGTCTCACTGAGCTTTAAAAGCATTTACGCAAATCATGCAATATTGCGCTTTAAAAAATAGATTACAAAAAAGTTTTTTTTTCTGTTATAAATTTAATTAAAACATGATATTTTCCATATAAAATCATATTAGGTGAATATTCACTATTAAGCTTATCATATGTCTATTTGCAACACATTGAAACTTCGTTAATTACGTTTGAACTAAAACAGCGTTGAATTTATTACACGCTTTAGGCAAAATTAATTTAACATCTAAATTTCTATCTAAACCAAATATGTAATTTCGTATATTAGAACCTATATGTTAAAAATCTAATTGATTGATTTATTATTCAATTTATCGTGTTAAATCATTTAGAAACTAGTGATTAAAGATGAGTAAATTTCATATGTTTTGGAAAACTATATGACGATAAAGTAGACGGAAAAATTTTCCATATGAAATTAACAAATTAGCGAGATTACTAAACGCCTACCAGCTATTTGAATAGGGCGTTTCCTACAGGTTAATTAATTTTCGATTCATTATCGTTTATTGAAGAAAACGATGCAAGTTCTTGCCTACATTTTTGATGGGATAAAACATTCAATTACCTTAAATTTTAAATGAAATTAAAATTCATCTACTTGGGTGTTCTGTACTCAAAAAGTTTGATAAACGTGATGTTTTTTTAAATTAAAAATTCGATGTTTAATTTATAATTGATTGTGCAAAAAAAAATATACTCATTGAAAAATTCTATAATGAAAAAATTACGCTATACCCAAATAGGTATCAGACGTTATGATCCCCCGATAAAATATCCTCAGACAAAACATCCTCGGACAGAATAGCCCTGATCCATCGATTATTAGTTAATCATTTTTGTGACTTGGTTTTTTCTAAAAGAAATAACCCAAATGTGATTTTTCCTTTTTTAATTAAGAAAATAGTATCCTGAAAATTTTATTTCGATTAATTTAACTTTAGTATAAATAATGAACAAGTTAATTTTGTGACCTCTATTGGTGCAATGTTAAATTTTGTTTGGTCTTACTATCTATTGTGTTAGATTATTATCAATCAATTTGTGTATGATCTTCCGTATTCTTTAGTTCACGTGCTTATTTCTAATTAAAGCTGTTGTTGTTAACTTAATATTGTTAAGTTTTACAAGATGCCGTTGACCTTCCATTGTCCTAAAAGGACAACAAACTTTTAGTTCCTGAGAAATAAGCTAAGAAGAAAGTTTAAATATTATTATTTCATGGCTGTATGGAATTAATAAAAATCAATAATTTCACGTATTTTCTTTTAATTTGTTATAATTTTTATATTTTGTTACAATGAAATATTTCGTTGTCGGGATAGTTTGTCCGGGGATCAAATATCCTGGAACTATCTAAATGTTATTCCTAAAATTTTATGGCAACGTATTGTTGACGATTATTGATTCACTTAAGAAGAGTATAAAAGTAAATGAAAACTTTTTAATCGTCCAGTAAAATGCATTATGGAATTTGTGCCAAAATCTTTTAACGGACCACAAAACCGTGTCTCGAATTAACTAATAACAATCAAGTCACCTACTTAACTTAACGACTCAATAATAATATTCATCAACTTAACGATATATTCGATTATCTCTACGCCATATCTTCACCACGTTTTCTCTCATAAAATGTTACAACTATACATACGTTCATTGATTATAAAACAACAATTGAAAGAAAAAAAAACAGACAAAGAATGAATTTAAATATTTTTTTAAAGGATAAAAAACTTGAATATAATTATATTTAAGATATGAAACAACATAACACATGAACGTTAATAACGAAAAAACAATATTTATTGATTAGATGAATATTAATTACGTTTTTGTTTATTATGTAACGATTTTTTACGGATTGAAATCTCATTTAAATTTGAAATTAATCTGTAGAACAAAAGGAGTTTGAATATTTTATAAATATGAGTTGAAAGATTATGACTCGTACGTATTGGTCGTTATACATAGTTATAAACGGAAACGAAGATTGTTGAACTTGAAATTGAAGTCTGAGAATAAGATTAAACTTTAATAAATTTTCTTATAAAGTTTGAAAAATAACATCAATATCAATTACAATTATATGATACGTCCATTAGCTACAGTAAATGTATTCTATTAATAACAATATAAAGTTAACATGCAACCATAATAATAATCAAAGTTTTATGATTAAAAATATAACGTTTCAAATATATTGTACGTTAAATATGTATTTTCTAAGCTTACATTAAGGAGTTTTTTTAAATAAAATAAAAATTATCTTTACACTTAAGAATTTTGCTCAATAATCAAGGCATAATAAATAAGATAAAAATTCTGACATCATATCTACATTGGTAAGTTTAACCAGCATTAGTAGGCCTTTGGTTTTACCTGACGAAACATTTTGAATTCGAAAGGGTAGTTGACCAAAAAGAATGGGTAGTCCCTCTAAAAATTTTTTACTAAGGATAAATTTATATACAAACTGCAGCCAAAACAAAATTTTGATGAAAACAATTTTTATTTATAGACAAAGAAATACACAATTATTTGTTTTTTTCGACAAAACTTGAAAAAAGAAATTGTAAATACTAAATAATATATTTTTTTAAAGTCTTTGTGTTTATCAGCTAGAACTTGTATTTTTCATAAAACTGATGTATTTTTCAAATCGATACAGAAAATCGAAAAAATATTTGTCAAAACTTTGAAACAATTCGATGTATCTTTTGGTAATCATCAAGTAGGTGTGATGCATCGATGTTAAGGGTATACCCTTAAGGTGAAGCATGTCAAACCTTACTATTTGTTCAACTAGCATTATCTCTAATTACGAAAATTTTCACTGCGCATGGTCTAGCAGTTAGCATATTATTATTTACCGTTGCTTTATAACTATCAAGGTGTTTAGCGATTTTAGGAGTAATAAAATTCGTAAATCAAAAAATATCGAAAATTTCATCGATACGAAATTTGAATCCAACACTTACCAGTGTTCGAGCGACCACCTTGGCCACTCAACCACCAGTAGACTTTAGCTGTTTAATGTTATTATTATAAACTAAAGGATTATTTTATAAAAACCTAACTTTCTCTTTTAACACCTTCTACACAAAAACCGTAGTTTCAAAATTTCTCCTGAAATAAGTCAGTTTCAGAAATCTGAGTACTAAAAAGACCTAAGTGGTAAATTTGATTTTGTATCAGTTTTTAACTTTTTAAACTAAACCCAGACCAAAATTTTAAATCATTTTGATTAAATTTTCGCGTAAAGTTGAGTTATTTTGTTTAAATCATAAATTATATGAAAAAAATCCATTTTTTTTTCAAAGGAAGCTGAAGTATAATAATTGATAATAATAATTATTCAGATAGAAAGCGGAAATATTCTAAATATTCAAAATCTTTTTCAATTCAATGTTTTCTATTCATGATTTTGGTGTTTTACTACAAGAAAACGTAATAAATGTAATTAAGACCACTAAGCGCGCCTTACCTTTTCAAGAGTTCAATTTCATTTGAAAAATTGGCGCCTAAATAAAAAAATCTACCTGCTTGAATAGGATACGTGGTGTTGTAAGCATTATTTAAAAATTTCTATATTTTTTTTTGTATTCAATGATGAGAAATTAAATATTCATTCACGATTTAAACTTTGCTAGTAAACTATTCAATGGAATTGATTTCTATTCGTTCCTATCTTGATTCCATGAATCTATCATTGGACATTTTGTTAGCAATTCTAGGAAATAAAATAAAAATATTTTTTGTTGTTTTTAACGAAGCTAATATAATAGCAATAGAATATTCAAATTGCAACTAGAAAAGCGAAATCGTCTATATTTTATATCATTTGGTTCAAACCGAAACTTTACACCAATAAATTTCATGGAACTAACCTGTCCATTTGGTCGTAAACAAAAGATTCATAGGCCTTTTGTCCCTGAAAGCTTTTTTTTATATTTGAGGCGTCAATGCCGAATTTCGTTCAAGGCTGTTTTGTCAAGATTAATGTGTAACTGTTATTTGTTGATATAAATAGGAGATTACAAAAGAAGCTGCCGAAGATGAGGTTACACCAGTAGTTCATTTATGTAATGCGTTTCAATGTGCACTTACGCATAACCATAAAACGATTATTATCGTAATAATTTTCCCGACCGAAAGGCATCTTGCTTTTAAGACTCATCTTACCGGCTCAGGAAACAAGAATCTCATTTGTATTCTCGATCAAATTCAATAAAATTACAATAGACCAGTGCCGATCAAAAGTTTTCCCCGGTTTCCTATCAAATATACTTCAACGAATAATATTTTTAGTTATGATTTACAGACTAACTTTAGGTTGGCAAAACATTTACCCTTTAAACATATAATTGCATTTGGATTTTTTTCTTTTTAAAATGGTTCAATAAAGCCGCTAATATATATTTCTGAGAAAATATAATATTAATGTTCGTGAAGACCACAAGTGATGCTTCTTCAGGTTTTTATGTGCACGTGATGGATCAGAAGACTAAAGCTATTAATAATGTATGCGAAGACCGTGTTTTTAACTTACAATTTTTTATGTAGAAAAATATTAAAGTTTGACTAATTAGCAAATATTTGCGACTTTTCAGACATAACACTGAACATTATGTCAGTTGTATTTTTAAAATGTAAATATACCTTTTACTTTTGTAATTTATTTTAGGAATACATATTATTTGTTTTAAAAATTTCAAGATATTTTTTTTAATATTAAACCCATGCTTCAATTACTTTAGTATAGGCCGAATATTTTCCACAATTTGTTTTTTTTTTCTATATTTACATGGAAATTAAAACTAAAACAAATCACATACATCAATAGTTTCTAAAAAATTTACGATAAACGCGACATTGCTATAACAGAAATTCAGTTTTCAAAATATACAATCTTTCAAAAGCAAACGCACTTCTAATTTTCTTGACTTAAACCAGAAAACCAGAAATATTAGCTTTTCATCGTAAATTTGAACAGTTTTATTTTTCCTTTTACTCTAACTTTAGAATTAAAGCGAATTCCTCAACAAATTTCTAATTTTATGCGTCAATTTCAAATTTGTTTTATTTCTGAAAACGTTTATAAACTAATGACATTTTTGATTCTAGTCCCTTTTAGAACAGTCAAATCTAACAACGTTGCATTTTCGACCGTATTTTTAATTTAGTTCGCGAATAAATCGATCCATGATGAAAATTTTCACGGTGAATATTTTACGGATAGTTATTAATGTAATAATAATAGTTTAAAGTTTCTCAATGAATTGTGACTGCCCAGAAACAAATTGAAACATGAAATGATTTCATTATTTGAGTGTTATTAGAAAATTCCAAATTTGACTCTCTGACATTATTAACTAGTTATAAAATATTTACGTACCTTTATAATGATCTCAGGAAGTAGAAAAATGCATTTGATGAGGATATTTTACTTTTACATATACTACGTTACCTAATAATTTGGAACAGTTTATCCATTTTGGATAGTCAAAAGAAGAAACCACCGCAATCCCAAACATCTCAAACAACTGATTTTGCTCGGTAATTGTTAGTCAGAGACGTGAGGAGTGTGAGTCTTATTTTGAAATTTGGCAATAAATGTTCGCCCAGGTGATTTTAATACTAGCAACTTTTATTCCTTTACCTCAGTTTAGTATCACTTAAAATTGAAAATATTGCTTTAAAATTTAAGATGTCCTACTTCAAAGGTCCTCAACCCGGTGCCGACGGACACCATGGTGCCCGAAAATTATCTTACATGTTCACATCATGATATAACCGTAATGAAAATTTTAAAAAAAATATGAACTTTCCACTTGCATTACTAACTATACTCCTGGGTGGTATTTCAGAATGAGCTTTTATGATCGAAAAGATTGGAAACCGGTGTCCTACAGATAATATTGAGGAAAAAAATCGATGAATTGGAAAATGAATTTTGGCTTTTCAATATAATATTCAATTTGAAAAAATACCTTATTTTCTTTCTTCTGTATATGTTAAGTAATGTAACTTCAGACTCTTTCTGGATTTGGGAGAGTTGCGGACGTAAAAATTGACAGTGAATAAAAAAATCGATTCTTAACAAATCGATTATTTTTTCAAATTTCTAACTAACCCTACATATTTTAATATATATCATTAAATCACGAAATTAAGATCAAAAACGTTTGACCCATAACTAAAAATCATACGCACAAACTTTAGTATTTCATAAAAATAATTTATTTTTCAATGAAAACATTAATTGTAGTTTTAATTTGTAAGAATAAAAACCAAGTTTTTCACTATAATATTTTAATTAACGTTTTCTTTTGTTTCAGGTGAGTGCTTTATGATTTCTTCACTTTAAGGCAAGCGAAACGGTAGGAAAAGTTAAAACAAATTACTCTCGTTTATATAAACTTTGAAAAATAAACTTTACTGACTACAAATTAAATACGAGGAATAATATTAAAATAATTTACACAGATGTCCGTTGAAAAATACGTTAATGAAAATTGAAGAAAAGTACAATGAAATTGAGTATTGTAGCATTGGAAAAATGATTTGAGCGTTTGGAATTAAACGGCATACTTAAGGAAAATGAAATTGAGGAAATTTTCATTTAATTACACAAATGTGTTAGGTAAATGATTAAATATTTATTTTTTTATGTTTGTTTTGTTTTGATGTATCATATGTGGATATAAAACGGTTGCGGATTATCCCTGTTTATCTATTTTTACCGTATTTTTGAATTGCGTAATTTACAATGCAGATAAATGCAACTATTCACACATGTAAATATAATTTTATTTTAAATCTGTCGTTTATGCAATGAAGTGGATTTTTTTTATTATTAATTACATTCAGTTGCAAAACTTGGCCGTAGTTTTAAAATAGCGATGATGAGTAAAATGTTGAAATTATTAACGTTTCAAACGTTCGTTTTTCGTTGAATAGGTGAAGTTATTAATTGAATTTTATGGCCGTTTGTCCAATTAAAATACAATTTGATAGTCATAGTGTTTGCATATCATAAAAAGGAATGTGTTAAAACTGGAATTTGATAAATTGACTTATACAAATTACTAGCCGAATAATTGATGTTTTTTTATCGCTTGATGGTTCGTAGAACCATTTTTTGTGGCTTCCACTCTCCAGTAGCTCTTTGAAACACGTTGAGGGAAGATTATAATCGGTCGAAGAATTCTCGTCTTGGCTTTGCAATACGAGGAGTGATCAAAAAGTAAGGTGACTTTTCATTTTTAAAAAAATTATTCATTTATTCATCTTAATTTATTTGGTCCCTCTGAAAATAATCCGCTTTTGATACAATGTACAGGTGCCAGCGCTTTTTCCAGTCATCAAAGCACTTAAAAAATTCACTTTTGGGTACTGTCTTAAACTTCTCCAGCGATGCAGCCTTAATCTCCTCAATCGTTGCGAATCTTCGTCTTTTCATGGTACTTTTTAATTTTGGGAAGAGAAAAAAATCACAGGGGGCCAAGTCCGGTGAATACGGATATAACTGGGGATGAGCCATGGGCATTTAGCTATAACATCGAAACCAAAGCACAATTTACCCAATGGAAGTGTCCAGAAGAACCAAGACAGAAAAAAGCACACTAAGTTCGTTCGAATGTGAAGGTTTTGGTAACAATTTTCTTTGATTACCATAGCGTTGCGCATCAAGAATTTTTTCCACAAGGTCGTACGGTAAACAAGAAGTATTACCTTGAGGTTATGTGGCGTTTGCGCGAATCAATAAAAAAAAACGGTCAAAATTGTGGAAAGAAAATTCATGGTTTTTGTACCGTGATAATGCTCCTGCGCACAAGTCATTATTAGTGAGTAGTTATTTGGCCAAAAATAGTACTTCCATCATGCCACAGTCACTGTATTCACCGGATTTGGCCTCCTGTGATTTTTTTTCCTTCCCAAAATTAAAAAGTACCATGAAAAGACGAAGATTCACAACGATGGAGATTAAGGGCATCGCTGGAGGAGTTTAAGGTAATACCAAAAAGTGCATTTCAAAAGTGCTTTGACGACTGGGAAAAGCGCTGGCACAAGTGTATTGTATCAAAGGAGGATTATTTTGAAGGGGATAAAATAAATTTAGTTGAATAAAGGAATAAATTTTTTAATAATGAAAAATCACCTTACTTTTTGATCATACCGTATATAAGTTTATAGGAATATAATAGATATCCTCGTTCAATTGGTTGACGATACGAGGAACTGGTTTGAAGATGGAAGAAATAAAGACCACTGGTTGGGGTACTCTGATATGTTGAGGCGATGGTGTTCCAAGAGGAGAGTGCGGCAGAAAAGTCTAAACACCGCAAAAAATTGCCAGTCCAATTAGTATTTTATATAGCTTTCGTTCCTCGTTGATTTAGTTACAACAGCGACGAATTGGCCAGAGTCGAACCGAAACCGTACGCGTTTGTTGTTTTATTTCGCGCCGCGAACTCTACCGTCAATGTGAATGTAAATGTGGACCAGCGTTTGTGTTTCGGTTATTTTATTCATTAATTAATTACGATTCGTTCATCGTTAATGTAAATTTCATGCGGAAAATCTTATTCTGTTGTACAATGAATACGTAGTATGGGTGCACGTGCTTCAACCGAATGGAAATGATCTCTGAGTAAATTAGTGAGTGGATGAGTTGAGTGGATATATTATTGTTGAAAATTGTATCAATTTTTCTTTTGCGAATTCAGCGAAAATGGTTGGTGAAACAATCGCGAGAATTTCGGTCAATTCTCAACTTTTAGTGAACAAGTACCAGGTAAATGTTAATAAATTTCGTCTCATCCAAAAAAATAAGCTTATCAGGTTTCAAATTAAGCTCATTTTTTTTCAAAATTAAAGCAATAGATTTTATTGCTAGAATTCATTTTAAATCAAAAAATAATGTGAAAATACAAAAATTTAATAAGACATTAATTAACTTCTTCTCAAGGAAAACAAGATTGACAAAAATTTATATAATATAATCGTTTAATTTTTTGATTGCATCTTAACCTTTGAAAGTTGTTTTAATGTTTAGACAAGTCAATACTCGCCACTTCGTCTGCGTGACTTAAAAAACGTCGAAAATGTTAATAACTAATTTTACTGATTACCAAGAAATACAAAACAATACCAATTTTTCCTACTTAAAAATATTATTCGTACCTAAAAATTGCCTTTTTAATGTATTTACCAAGATATACGTACTAATATTATATATCTCCCATTTCTTTAATTTAAATGAACCATCTATATTTAGTACATAACAATGAACATAAAATAATAACGCAAGAATAGTACTAAATTTTTTTTTTCTTACTTTTTATTTTATTTAGTAAGACTTAAACCCGTAAGGTTCCTAGCCTATATTAATCGAACTTTACAAACTTACAAAATATTTACATTTCTCTAACCATCGTCGCAAGCAAACAATAGTGGCAAAAATCTTAACAACCATATACAAAAAATAAAAATACGATTTAAAATCCAAAACCATATAACATTGACATTGAATATGAATTGACCAAAATTAGTTAAAATTCATAAAATTACAAAAAACCATTAATGTGCCCTCTTTTTTGTTTCTTGTGGGGGGGAATCATTTATTGTTCCCAAGGCTAAATTTTTTGGGTGTTTTTCTACCTTTTTTACGTATTGTGAGCTCCTTATGAACTGAATGACATCCTGGAAGTTAAAGTCCCGCTAAATGATTTCATTCCTGATACAGTACCTAGCTCCTAGAAATGACCGAAGAATTTTACTTTGGCTTCTTCTGATCATTTCAATTTTGCTGGTCTTTGCTACGTTCCAGAGTAGGATCCCAAATGTCCATATTGATCTGAGCACTACCGTGCAAAGTATTATATTGAACGATAGACTTAATAAAGACTTTTTTCCTGTCATTCAGTCGATTCTTCAGTGCAGTGCTGTGGTCTGACCAACTTTCTTGTTAATGTGGATCTTCCATGAGTACTAAAAATAAATTCCTTTACAAAGATATCATTTTTGAGACTTATGTAGAAATTTGTAAATCAACTACTTGCTGTCACTAATTTAAGAATTAAAGATAGTGGACTTCACTTTCTATCCAATTCGAAAATTGTCGAATTATAAGATTACAATTTCCTCAATTATGAGTTAATAACTTAAAATTTAAAAAAAATATTTTTACCCTTGTTTCATCCATTATGTTTAGGAATTTAAAAAAAAAAACTGTAGCATTTTTTAGACGTGAAGTAATGTGGTTTCTATACCTATAGACTTTGATTTACCATTTATCGGCTTATAAGTTACTTAAAAGTGACTTGTAAACTAGTAAAAGCTTAAAAATATTTACTTTCCTGAAATTTATATTGAAATAATTAGCCGAAGGCCCGAAATAAAACAAATTCGGTAGGATTGCTTTTCAAGTTTCAAAGGGTAGTAATGGAAAGTAGCTACCAAAAACATTTCCAATTTTTATCCCAGTGCATTTAATGCCAAATGAGTTTTTTTAATTTAAAATCAGATAATTTTGACTTATACAACTCACACCAACCAAGAATGATAAAAACTTTAAAAATTAAGATGTTAAGGGAGGAATTGGTGACAAATCTATGTCAAACACTAGAAGAACTCTTAAATATTCTTAATCAATCTTGGCAAACTAACTAAGTACTCTAAAGTTCCCAAGAATTGTCAATAGAGAAAATCCTATTCTACAACAGCATAATGAAAACCCCATAAGAAAAAGTCCACAGTTGTTCCATCGAATTTCTATTTATTTCAATCGCTGCAATATCTTCTAAGTGGTGAACAGTTGAAAACTTAAATGAAGTTCCAAATGTGAATTTTGGTTATTTAAGCTTTGTAATTAATTCATTTTTACTAATTTGGTATTCAAAATTTCATTAGATTTCAATTGAAGCTTTAAGAGATTAAGTTTAAATTGTTACTCCAACAAAATAGTTTATCAATAGTCAACCAGAAAAAAAAATTTTAGAAATATTAAGAAAAAGTTTTTGAAATGTCCGACTGTTATTTGGGTCATAAGCAACGTTTTTATTACCTACTGGTGTTTCTGTTGTATTATTAATAACTTATTATAGAAGTGTTCATTTTTTATGATTATCAAATCTTTGGTTTTACTACAGTTAATTTAAAATTCATTTAATCTCACATATGTTTTCTTTAAAAAATTTCCTTAACTTAGAAACAGACAAGAACAATTTCTAGGTACAAAACTTACTTGCTATACCATTTAACTACGGCCCAATTTAACTACGGCAAGCTCTTTTCTCATACCATATAAATCATTTACCCCCTAAATAAGAAACGTGTTAAAAATCACGGGAAGAATGTTTTAATGATCTCTAAAATTACAATAACGCAATTGTTAAATTTTAGCAATTTCGCTCCCACTAATTAGACAGAAACCGACACTCAAATTAGATCTTTTTTTCTCCAAATATTCATAAATCTACAGTACTAGAGGCGTTTATTATTTAAGGGGCGTGATGTTTCTCATCTAAATGCGTATCGGTAATATAATCCATTATTTATAACATTATCTTAAAAGAGATGTTCAATTTCAAACGAATGTTTCAATTATTTATTAGTAATTAATTTTATTTTTAATCCTTCAATTATGCTAAGATTGTGTTTTAATTACATTTTAATTTATTCCATTAATATAATAACAAAATTTAAATACTGATAAATATAAAAATTATTTTTAACGAAGTTTTAAATGTAATTTATCTGTGGAATTACCAAATTTTGAATAAGTTGTCGGCATATTTAACATAAAACAAAGGTTATAAGTTTGTTGAAAATGTGAATTCCTTGAGCAAAAGTTGTTCATTTCGTAAAAATGTCCGAATCGTGTTTGTTAGGTAATGTGTCATTTCTGCTGAAAACAGATTTGTCGTTGAATTTATTGCTTGAATAATTTAATTTTATCATTTGAAAAAATGAAAATTTTAGACGAATATGGCATGCAGTAAGTAATAGGCAATCAATGTTTTTTTTTCTATAAGTAAATATTTTACCGTTAAACATTAAAACGCTGATTTCATCCAGGAAATGAAACTGTAAAATTTTAGTTTGCCTTATTTATTACGCGTCTTATTCGTAAGTAATATTTGCAAACAGTAATAGTTACTTTAAATTTTATTATGAATATTAAATGTGAAAGATGATGAATTTCTGCTGTAAATGTGTTTTCTCGGATATTTGTGAACTCGGAATAAATCAGAATCCTCAGTTGTAACAACTTTTATACCTAATGATATTTATGTGAATTTTTCATATTTTTCAGTATGAAATCAACGTGAGTTATTACATCAATCAGTTGTTCTGACTTCATCAAATTTCTTGAATTCATTATTTTATTTATTTACCTACTATAAGGAAAATTTAGCTTCTTTTGTCATAGTGATATAACAAATTATGAAGATATTAAACAATTTTTTTTTTGTTGTATCTTAAAAATTGCCAATAATTATTTTTATGCTAATTTTAGGAAAAAGGCTATTTTTTTTCTTAGTTCGAATTTCTTAAGATCATTTTGGGTCAAGTAATTTTGCTTGATCATTGCTTTATCTGATTTCTATGAAAGAAACCAGAATTTCGGTCTAAAAGGTAGTGAATGGCAACCAACCATAAAAATAAATTTCTCAAAACGTCCAGAAACTATTATAAGAAAGTTAAATATTTCTATTGAATAGTGCCCAATATATTAATGATGAATTTTGATATTCTATACAAAGTCATCACTTCGTTTGCATTTTTTTAAATGTCTTAATTTTCAAAAAGTTTATGCCGTAAATAATGTTCTTAACATTTAAAACAAATGAAAGTCAGTTAGCAAAAGATTCAGTGAATAAGCTGGATTTGCTACAAAATTATGATATGTATTCTTTCGTTTTTTTTTTTAATTTAGAACAGATTTTACGGAATTAACGATAGGAAAAAGGAAAATATTATAAAAAAAAATAACTGGAATTTGATTCATAAGGTTAGAATTTCTTTAAGATGGAGAGCAATACATTAAAACCTTGTTGGAAAAAGTATAGTGGAGCAAATGGATCATATATGGATTCAAAAAAAGCTTTTATATTTCCGTTAAAATCCATTACTATTCAATTACGTGTATTTCCAAAATACATACAATATTCAAAATATCACCAATATTCTGCTGAAGGGAACAAAACACCCTTTCTGCCAAGACTTGGATACGTCTACATTATTTTCACTGCAATAAATATATAGGTACTGGAAGTTTTTAACTTTGATTGGCTATTTGAAAAAAAAAGGTTTCCTGTTATGTAATTTAAATCAAATAAGATTTTCCTTGTCTTGCTAACTTTGAACAGTTGATACCGTATTAGCAGTATAGTAGCTTATACTGTGAAATGTTATGAAATATTTTTTCAAAAAGTATACTATAAATGTAAATATGTAACCAGAGTTCAAATTTAGGTACGTATTTTGATTGCCAATCAACCTTCATCAGTCATCGTTAGTAGTATCTATTGGATCTCATCGTTACTAGTTACCACTGATGATTGCTTAGCAATCAATATACGTATCTAAGCAATGTGGTAGAAACACATTACTTAAAAGTGAACTTTCGTTCAATATTTATACTCTAGTTTATATTTATACTATAGATTATATTTTGGTAAATTAAATTTAATAAAATGATGTTACTATAAAATATTATAACAGTTGTATTTAAAGAATTACTAAAATTGTAGCGATATTCAGTAGTGTAGCTTGATGGGAACCGAAATAACCATAAAAATGGGGCCGTATATTGATATTGATAATTCCATAAAAAATGCTTGAAAAAAAGCACAAAAAATACTTTCTTAAACAGTTAAAGAATTCAAAAGAAATTGACTTAGTATCAATTTTCTTGACTAATGATGGAAATAGAGGGCGGCGAATTTCTGATCTTCCCCGGGCGGTAAAATCATACACTACGCCACTAGTGGTATTGATTGAATGCTTCTCCGAATCTTGGATAAAATACAAATCGATATTTAACTTTCAAATTTTTCCAGCCTCTTCAGGCAATATCAAAAATTAACATCGTCGTTGGAATGTTTTACTTCATATTAATGTCAAAAAAATGATTCCCATTATAATATTTCTCGAAAAACATCCAACCAATATCATAATAACATGGATGAGAATCAACACACTGATAAAATTGTAGCTTCAAATATACAAACGATATTTCTTAGATTATTGGATGTTGTTATTTAAAAGTAGGTGATAAAGACGAACTTGATAAGAGGGCCGCAAAAAATTCTGGGGAATTCCCTCTATTGACAAAATACTACTTTTTTCTGATTCTGATTTAATTTTCTCTTAATATATTCAATTTTTTCCTGTCTGTCTTCATTTTAATCATGTTTTATTATCAAATACATTTGCTAATTGTGAAATGAAAAATTAGTGCAAATATCAAAACTACAGAGGGTGCTAATACCGAGATTACTTTGAAAAGTATTTTTTATTGAAATTTTATGTATCTTGGAAGTTTTATTATTGCTTTTATCAACTGTATAAATAAAAATGAATCATGACAAGGATTATTGTTGACAAAGTTAAAGCGATTGTGTATGAACGCCTGAGGAAAGCTCAATAAAGGGGCCTATTTTGATCCTAGTCTTCTGAGAGTTTGTATTAATCTGTTATCACCAAGGATCTTAAAATTTTACCATAAATAGTATAAAGCTTTTGCTTACCATTTTTAAATCTAATTGTTTCAAGTTTTTAATGCATATATAACCGGGGCTTTAATATTTAAATTACTTTTAGACTTCATAAAAAATCGATCATAAATCACAAAGTGAACAACATCAATAGTTCAAGCAGCAAAAATAATAAATGGTCTCATTAAAATTCAATATTTGTAATCGCCCAGTTTGAGTTCATATATAGTTTATTCAAAACCACGTCCCACCAAAAACGAAACTTATGTTAATCGATTTTCAGTGACATATACTAATAAAACAGAATGGAATGGAATGGATTTGAAATAGCTTCTATTAATAGCGATATTATCGAAAAAAGGATAGTCCAACGCAGCCAAAATTCACACACGGTATGAAACGTTAATCTTATTAATACTATTTTGAATCGGTCATTTATTTCTCGCAGGTAAAAATGTTAAATTATCAAATGGATTTTCGTTGCTATTTCGACGGTTATCAAACGATTCAACGCCACAGAAAGTTGAACGATTAATCAATTTTGATTTTCTATCAACATTAAAAAATTTTTAAGTGTCAAGGACCCACAGTTCAGTAGACAATTGGCCACAATTTAAGGGGAAGTCAACCAATTTATTTTTGCTTTATAATAATAATTATAATACATCCTTGACATTCAATTGCGTACTAATTCTCTGGTTGTCATTGTTATCAATCATTATTCAATTGGTTCGTTTGCATATTTACCATTGACCTAAACCATTTTGTGGTTCCCAAAAATAATTTACTGTAACAAAAACAAAATTAACTTAATTCGTTTAGCAACTATGTCTTAAAGTTCACATTACATGATTTTTTTTTCATAACATTGCAAAATTGCGCTAAATAATTTATCCAGACATAAAAGTAATTAACTTATTAAGCGATCCAAAAGAATTTCTCAAGAATTGTTTTGAAATTATAACGTTGCGATTTATTTAACTTTTTTTTTTGTTATTTCACACATCATTTCGGTTTTTTTTCGATAAATTAAGAGAAAAAACGCGCGAATGAGCGTATAATTTAGATAATAAACCTTCGTATGAAATTAATAAGAAAATTGTATAAAAAGACCGACACTGTTATTATAGGTTTAATTAATTTGGTTTTATTAACCATTGAAGATGTTGTTTCGAAAACTACATGATAATTAAATTAAATTTTTAACAAAAATCATTGTTGTTTTCCTGGTTTTATTAGTTAACAATTATCGAGGTGTTTAATTTTGTTAAATTAATTAAGTTTTATGAAAGATTATGCTGTTTTATTGCATTTTGATTAAAACCTACCTACTTCCAGCCAAGTAGTAAGTGTCTATCAAAGGGTTTTACGGTTTCATAGCTATTAATTATTTTTATTTGCACCTGAAATAAAAGTTCAAGAGAAACTTATTTGCAAGTTTATGGTACTTTTCAATGCGGAAGTGTTTCAGAGAAAAATCACGCGTTAATAAAAATACGTCTGTGATGAACAAATTATTTAGATATATTTGAACAATCTTTTTGTAAAAGATTTTAACATTTGGACTGAGAAGAAGTTAGCAGGGAAGGTTTTTAAATTCAAATATATATCAATAAGATTGATCCCTATAAATGCTCCAGCAGAATCCACGCTTACGCCTGTTTTTGTTTCAAATATGTAGGATTTCTAGAATGAACTTAACTGTTCCTCAATACTGGGATGATACTTAAGGCTTATTGTGTTTCCTGGATCCCGATTTCACAGAGTTAAGACCAAGTAGCTGAGCGTACTAAGTGTTCTTCGACTATTTCAGTTCCAGAATTTATTATCCCTAGTTCTTAATGTCTCCATTTATTCAGAGCACCGCATAATCGCGATGTATCAAAATCTGCATTTTGGATCAACCACATATTATCTAATTGTATGCAGGTGTTTTTCCAGAAGGTTATTACGCCCGTTACCACTCTAACTTCTTTTTTTAATACATAAAGTTTCAATAGTCAGATTAAAGGATGCTTTTTCCATCATCATTTTATGGTAGCTACAGGTCTGCAATCATTGGTTTATTAAAATTTAAGATTTTAAAAAGTTTGTTGGCGGTTTTTTTTTCTTCTTAGTAGTAGGGCTTTATCTAGATCATGATGCCAGTTAATAATTCCTCCTGAGATAATGATGATTGTTTCTCCTTCGTTGTGTAGAAACGTGCCTATATAATGATTTTCTAGTATCGGCTCTTTGGGTTTTAGCTCACTTTGCTATATGGTTTCGACTCATACTGTCCATATAGTCTCTTCAGCACCATCGTATTAGTTAGTCCATTTTACAGTATCCCGTATATCTAATT
Organism: Sisyra terminalis; assembly: GCA_958496175.1. Classification (NCBI taxonomy): domain Eukaryota; kingdom Metazoa; phylum Arthropoda; class Insecta; order Neuroptera; family Sisyridae; genus Sisyra; species Sisyra terminalis. Next base: position 30,134,800 of record OY292278.1, read on the forward strand.
CTTTTCTGATGGAACGCTTAATCTGTTTCTTTCAATTTTCCCGCTAAGTTTATTTTCCATGTAAACTGTAAAGTTTCTGAGATTTGTCGCTATATCTTTGAACAAGAAATGTTTTTTTATGAGAGGCAAGTTGTAGCCTCACCTTCTTTTACCAAATTTTCTCTTATACCAAGACTTTCTTAAAAATATTTCATTCTGCAAAATCGAACCATATATACCCAAATATACCTGAAGCAGTTACGAGTTCTGTTAGAGCATTTAAAGTAAAATAAGGTTCAATATTTCTGAACTATCTTTGTATAGTAAAAACAGTAAAATTGTTAACCAGCTTTATGTTTTGATTTATTGTTTACATGAGATTTTGAGTACATACGAGTATTTATTCACAATTTTAAGCAAAAATTCAGCAAAGCAACTAGGGTTATTTTTCTAATATTCCTCTTTTAAATACGCCTAAAAGTGTTATAAAGAGTTAAATTTAGCAGTTTTAATAAGTTTCGAAAGTAACCTCACTGCTATAACATAAAGTAGCTCGGTTCTATTTTTATTTCACTACTTAAGTTATGAAAACAAAGAGAAGAACCATGACTCAGAAGCTAGTGGTAGAAATTTATTTTTAATAATACCGTTTAAAATGTTGTAACTTTTCCTAAAGACTAAAATAACTGCTAAAATATAGGTATACTCTAACCGTCGTTATAATATCAAGATTTTTTATGCAACATATAAAATTTAAATGAAATATAATTTACAAAAGTGAACTATACATATAAATTTGAAAAAAAAATCAAACAATTTGTATTTATGACATATTACTTAGATACGTATTTCGATTAGCAAGCAATCTTCATCAGTGGTTATCAAGTAGTATTTGATCGCTCCGTGACCGATGTGATGAGCCACATAGCAGTTGTGATATAGCGACTGTAAAAATATGTATTATTTTTATATTTTTACTTACAACCACGTCTCTTAAGGATGTTACTTAATGAAATCCAAGATCTCAGATATGGTGACCACATATTTTTTGTTAGATTCAAGAATTGGTTGTCAGATTCGTAGTCCTTTTATCCAATTGATGAAAGGAAACTGGCATGGTAGAAAACTCCCACTGTTCCTTGGGGGTCCCATGGGTCTCTTAAGCTATTGGTAGACCACGAGCCCTATCCTTTTCAACTGCTTTGCAGTTTAAGACTCTAGAGCTAACGTCGTCAATAGATTGAAATATTGTTGCATTTTTTTAATTTATTGAATTATTTGGTGTCCTGAATCACAACTTTGCTGGCTACTGTTTAAATTAACAGGTCTGTTCTAAGGATTTCAATCGTTACATAGGTATCATGAAGCATCTGCCAATTGTAAGCATTTTTGATTGGACTCGTTCTATAATTTTTATATTATATATATTATTTTGAACCACATCTACATTAATCTTAATTTTGAACTCTAATGCAATTTTTAAAGATAAACATTCTTTTTGCACATCAAAGAAAAAATGCATTACAAATATTTAAAGTCAACATTTTTTTGCGACTTTAATTGTATACACATTCATTACATTTTTCAGCCTTTTTTACATTAAAGCAGAATTTTATTTTATTTTTAACAATAAATATTATTTCTCAATGAATAAAATTTCAAAGGAAATTTCAATTCATGCATCAATTCGTTAAAGAAAGTTAACATATTTATTAAAACAAACAAGTATACAATCCTATAAAGAATTGTTACCATTTAAAATATCCCTGAATTTAATAGCTTTTGAAAAAAGAGTCGAACATGAAACCTTGATATTAAACAGTTCTTTAATGAAAGATTGAATTTTGAAGCAGTCCATATGTTTGCTTTTATTAAAACACATTTGCAGCTGCAATTTAACACTTTTATATGAATCTTATTCAAATAAAAAAGTAAATCAAAAAATATTTCATGTTACAGCAACTAAATGTTGTGTTATTTTTATTATACACCTGCTCATTACTTATATAACTCTATGGTATCATTGTAAAATGAATTTGTTATTCCCTTATGTTCTATAAATGAAAATTACAATTTGCGACACATTTTGAAAATCACGGAACTTGTGAATGTCTGAAATGACGCACTAATATATTTGGCTAGCCTTGACCTATCTCTTGAATGTGCTAACGTTAACGCGTTATCGATCCCGTTGAAATGTGGAAAGTAGGATAGTAGGTATTAACAACCAACACTTCATTATTTACATAAAATTCCATCGTCACTTGGCTGTTCCAGGATGTATGTTCATTTAGAAAAATGTAAATTCTCCACATTTAAAAAAAAGTTTATTAATCGTTCCACTTGTAAAACCCTGGGTACATACTGAAAAAATTATCATAATACGCATCATCGGCTCTAATTGGGGCACAGATATGTTCTTTTATTTTACATGAAATTTATTTCTGGACTCCTCTTATATTATTAAATCATCACGAAATATTTACATAAAGTTTGACGTCAATAAAATTCACAAATTTATTCTGTTTATTCCACTTTACTAATGCTCATTTCGTTAACACCAGAATTCCTTTTTCCATCCACCAATATATTTTTTTCTTTCAATTCCAATCTATCATTTTTCCAAACATAAATTAAACGCAAATCTCAAACCAGCTAGAAAACGTGGCCGGAAAACTTTTTGGATAGCATCCCATTATCTACGAATTGCTGTATCTTACCACAAACTGAGAAATATTTATTTTATTTTTAAGTATTGATCAAAGTTATTACCATCTCGTGGAAATTTAGACGATCTTGGTTTTAGTTTAAAAATAAACGGAATTAAAATCACTCGTTTTCGCCTCAGTTATAATAAATCGCTTTTCAAACCACCAACATTGTTAAGGCGCATCTATTTTTGTAGCTCATTGAGAAATACTTGAATTTGTTCTGTTAACGTTAATTGTTTAATGAAATAAGTAAAGGAGAAGTTAGTTCAATTAACACAATCGTTAATAATTTGTAATTAACTATAGAAATGAGAAGTCTGTCAAAAATTAATCGTGTAATAAGCTTGAGAAATTATAAAGTGGATAATTATTTAAAAACTAGGCTAACTAAAAATAAATGATTACATATTACTTATTTCTACTGTAAGAATTTGAGGAAGAAGATTGTAATATTTTTTCCGTAATATTTTCCGGCATGATGTCTATAGACATGTATTTCCCAAAACTAACAACTGATAAATTTTAGAAAGTTGTATTATTTTATTAAGCTTGGTACACCATGTAGTTATACGCTTAGGATCGGTATTTTCACTAAAAAGACAATAAGACATATCCATAAGATAACTCTTTAAAAGATAAAAAATCTGTTAGATAAATCCTACACATATTAAAATTCTTAATTTAAAGTACGCATATTTTCTTTATCATTCGGATAAAATTTTATCTAAAAGATAAGTCTAAACTATCTAGATGGGAAAATTCTGACCCTTAGGAAGAGACTTCAAATCGACTAAGCTAAAACTAGATTTTATTGAGTGATAAATTTTGAAAAATACAACCCTAAATTTTTTTAACTTATCTGAAATGATATCTTTAAACTCTAGTTAGTGCCATATTTATAGTACTTCGTTTTATTGGTCTCAAAGTTACCGCTAATTAAAATTTTCAATTAAATTTAGATACACCGTTAGGGAGTACTACAACTAGGTAACTACAAATTTGGCAAAATGAGTCATTGCAAAGGAAAATTCCATTAGTAACTTTTAAAACATTTAAATAAAATGTACAAATGGTTATCAAGTCTTCATATTCTTCATATTATTTCGAATTTTCCCTAAAACAGCTAAACTGTAATTACTTATTTGTAGTGTTCAGCACACAATATAACAATTTGATGTAGCAAAATTGTAACAGATTAAAGAAATATGAAGTTCATACAGAAAGAATTTTCTTTCTCACTCATAGATTCCATAAGATTCCATAAGACCATAAGATTCCAGAAGTTCCAAAAATAAACAATTGACTTTTTTTTTGTTTTTAAACTTTTGATACTACTTTTATAGAAAAGACTTCCTAGAATTATATTATAAACCATCGTTTAAAAAATACGAATAAATGGATACCCAGGATAACACTATCCAGGACAGCAGAAGAGCAGTACAATAAATTGATGGATCTTTCAGGATCCTACGAACGCTGGAACTTTAAGAATTGGTTAAAAGCTCACAGATCCCTTGTCGCTTAAGGTGATGCGATAAAAGTTTTAAAAATTGGATCTAGAAAAAGAGAACTAGAGCATTGAAATTTGGATATTCAAGGAATTTTAAGTGAAATTTCTGGACATGTGTTTAATAAGATTGGTAATGAACAGGATAAAAGAATCTTTATAAATGATACTATCGTTGATTTAGAAAGGATAACTTTTTACTAAAAAGAGTATATAATTTGGTTATTGGATAATTTGACAGAACCCCACAGATCTACCGCCGTAATCTTCGTAGTAAAAGGTATCGCTTATTTAGTTCTTTCGGTTTAAGTTTAATGGATCATTTCCGAGTTTAAACAAAATGGAAACTTTCAGAACAGGCTGGTTGCTTGTACACAATAAAAAAGTAATTTGTTGTATTTGGTTAAGATAATGATAAAAAATACACTTTTTTCTCCTTCTTCTGTCCTGCCATCTCTATGAGTTTGGTTCTATCATCTTCCATGGTTCCCTGTTCTGTACTAGACATCCTGCTTCCGGTAATGAGTACACTCAATTAGTTCCTTTGTACAACCAAGCCATCGTGTGGAAGATCTTTCGCCGCTATATTTGCCTTCAACTATCTCTTCAACTATAAGTAGTTCCATTTTCCCAGTTCTTCTAGCCGTATGATCAAAGTATTGCAAGTATACCTTGTTTATATGGGAGATATTTAACACAAAATATAGACATGTGGAAGAAGAAAAGTCTGCAACAAACTATCTAAGTCCATGTAAAAAAGTCCATGTATAAAATGATCTTAAATTAAAGATGCACTAGACTTACCAGTTCATTTCCTTTCGCGAATGTAAACATAGTCTTACGAAATTTTAAGATATATTAATAGCTGCTAGCAAAAGTCAAAATTGTTCAAAATCCGACTTCCCAAGATCTCACTAAATGCGAATAATTTTCTTGCTAAACAAACGCTTGCATTTAAATTGGTCCTTCAAAACATTCCAAAATAACGAAGATTGTTTTAGTATTTTAATCAAATGGGTAGTACTAAACCTACAGATTATGTAATAATTTATGAAGAAGTAAAAAAATCAAAACAAGAATTGATGCAATTACAAATTATTTGGAGCGATAGTGGATTAATCAAAATATCAACCAAACAGGTGAATTGTTTAACGTTGACTTCATTTGCATAATCCGCAACATTGACGTCACTGTTATGATGTATTTCTCCATATAATTTCATTTTCCAATTGATTTGCCCATATGATATCATTGATTATACTTAGTTCTTGTCATCACATATCGAATGAGTCACGGTTTCATTAACCATATGAGAACAATCAGACGTAATCGGTGAACTAATATCGGACAATTCTACACATTTTCGTTATTCAAACAAAGAAAATGTGTAAAAGGCGTTGCACCCCCAAAGTTGATTTTTTATTTGTAATTAACGTGTAGGAGTTGGAGAAATCTATTGTTCGTTACTCCATTCACATTTTAAAGCGCTTAATCTTTTTTGTGCTCGTTTTAAAGAGATTGTAAATAAAAAAGAGTATTAAAACAGCTATTGTTTGTGGGGGTAATGAATTTTATTTTTAAATCTAGGTACATTGTATTATTCAATAGAACCACCTTTGTACATTTACAAAAAATCAGGAAACGAATGTATTATAATGTGTTTTTTCCAAGTTGAAATCATATTTCATAGTCGTTTAGCCGTTTGAAGATATCAACCGAAAGAAATAATTATATGCACATAATATGGGAACTTTTTAATTTTTCACTATTTATACACAAACATAGTTTTATAGCGAATAATAGCTTCCTTTTTTTTTAATTGTGAAGAAAGAGTCCTAAAAATTTTTCATCGTTGGAAGTACAATTATATCGTTTCTCCCTTAGATTTACATGGGAATAAATACTCTAAATATGTATAGTACAAAAAAAAACGTTCACTGTAAATTCGTAAAAGGAACGAAAAAGTAATCAGTTAAGATAAAGCATTTTATTCGCTAGCCAAAGTTAATTAAGTTTATCTATAGGTACCTACTATAAATTTATTGTCTTAAACGACTACTGTAAGTTTTTTAATTGGTATATGATTCTTGGCGCTACGCGATCTGGCGGTCAATAACTTAATTACTCCCAGCGTAATTATTGCATTATAACATTCCATTCAAAAGGTTTTATCGGTTAATCAAATTCTTGATTTTGTTGATTTTTTCCAAAGTCATGGGACTTTGTGAAAAGAGAAAAAATAATTAATGTTTGATATTTAATTTAACCTGGATTAACAAATAAAAACGATAATCAATACCAAATTTTATCATACTGTTTAGCCTACAATCATCGGCTTTTCGTGTTAAATCGCCTAAATAAAAACAATCATAAATAAAAAAGACAAAAAATTATCCTTTAATTGTAGCTGGACAGCCGGACTTAGTGAGAGATGCATGTTATCGCGATGTTACGATTTTGCACTCGATAAAGATAAATTAAGCCTACTGGTGGCCGAGTAGTCAAAATGGCCGCTCTAAAACTAGTAGATGCTGGGTTCGATTTTAGTATCGAGTAAATTTTCAATATTTCTCGATAAATAACAACAACAAAAAATATACATATATACATTTTAATGAATCTGAAAAAAAAATATAATATTAATTTCCCTTTTTTTACAAATATTGTAAAAAAAATATATTTTCTTATTGTAAACATATTAATATTCAGGAGCAATAATTTGTTTACAAATTTTTACGTAATTATTTTTCTGCATTTTTGCAGACCAGTTTTGCATAGCCACCAAAATAATTATAGATTTTAGGAAATTAATGATTTATTTTTGGAAAATTATGATAACAAATGTCTAACTGTTAACATGTTATTTTTATTTACGATTTTTTATTAACTCTGGAGTCACAAAAAAGCTTGGCTGTTATATAGCGACGATAAATAACAACAATAATAAAATAAGCATTGATAAATTTAAATGAGACTGAAAATAAGAAATATAATATTAATTTTTCATTTTTTTTTTTTAACAAATATTGTAAAACAAATATTTTCTCGTTGTAATCATATCAAAAATCAGAAGCTTTATTTTACTAACAAATATTAACATAACTATTTTTCTGCATTTTTTGCAACCCAGTTTTTCTTAGCTACCAAAATAATTTTGGGTTTTAAGGAAAGAACGACTTACTTTTGGAAAATTATGATAAGAAACGTCTAAATTTTTACAAGTAATTTTTAGTTGAACATCCATAATACAATAATATTATCTATTATCTACGCCATTTTTTTTCTAGGTGAAAACCTCTTACCAGAGTCGTTTAATGTGTCAGGTTTCATTAATTATTATTAAATTTACCATAAAAAAACTCTTTTTTAACCATTTAAATGATGAAATATAAAAAAAATATCATTTATTTACATATGTAGTTATATGTTATGCTTGGTTAACTACCAGGTCTTAACATGTCCCTAGTTTGCAGTTTGACCACTAGTCAAAGCAACGAATTCATGGCATATCTATAATAGTAGGATCAAGAGCAAAAGGGATATAAACATTTAAAATTCTTTCAACCCCAGCGAATTAAGCATGTATACTCTAAGTTTATATGGTACATACGTTGAAGATAATCGAGTAAGGGAAAGCGGAAATTGATAAGAAGTCGAAATACTTTGAAAAGTTACCTCCTCTTCTACTACTAAATCTGCCTCAAACTATTCAAAAATTCATCTTTTAAATGTCTCCTAACTACACACCTCTGTCAACTATGATAATACACACAATATTGTACTTATTTGTCTGTTAAATCAACTTTAGCTGACTTTGTTCAATTCTTCATAGTTTAAAAAGGCAGCAAAACCCGAACTATGGATACAACATATTACATTCAATAAAGTAAACTTTTGAATTTACTATGCTGTTTAATTCGATTATCATTGTATAAAAAATATTCCTATGCAACATTTAAAACTTCACGAAATAAAGTTGTTTTATTTAATATTTTAATTCCCGGTGTATTTCATGTTGAAAAGCACATCTGGTGAAAAAATCTCCAACGTTGCAAAAAATTATAGGTACATATTTATTTAAAATAATTGCTTAACTCTCCACTGACTATTTTGAACCCAACCACGTAAATGTAGCAAGTTTTGTAATAGAATATTAAAAAAAAAAGTCGTATTTCAAACATTTCCCACATTTCTCAAATCAAACGATTCTAGCGGCTTGCCTCGTGGGAGGTATGAAGTAAAGTTAACAACTACTAAATAATTGATATTCACGTCCACCAAAAGTGATTTCATCAAAATCAAAAAATCATAAAGAGCCGCAGTATAAAGTACCTAACTTTACATGAGTTGTATTTACCTTACAACAACTCATCTCTGCAATCAAGGCTAAATTCAAATTAACCTATGGTTTTTTATTATACTGATACAAAAGTTTTTTTTTCGTTTTCCTTTAATTAAAAATCAACTGTTAAATGAATTCGATAAATTTAGCGGAGCAGTTGCGATGACTTGACATTATTTCGATCATCAGTTTCAATAAATATAAAACAGTTTTTTCATCTGACAGAACAACATTGGCTTGCAAAATTTAATTTTTAAATGAGAAGCAATTGAGGAAAAAAATAAACAAGGTTTTTAAAAAGAGAACATTGCAAGTTGTAAACGTTTTGTGTTTATATTGTTTTAATATTATCGAACTACTTATCCTGTAAATTTATTACTTGAGTAGTAGTAGAAGCTTTTGTATGCGACAATTTTGCACAGTTGCAGGCTTTATAAGTTATTTCCCCGTATTTTATGATATAAAAAACGTATAAACTGTTATGAAGCTAGAGATTAACAAAATAAAAGACAAACATAAATATAACACATTTGCAGCAAAGACTATATAATATACCATATATGCTATGTAAAAATCCCCAAATACGAAAGCTTTATATCCATTGTATTCTGTAAATTTAGCAAAAACTCCAAAAAGTTAAGTTCTGAACCTTCAGGTACATCTAAAAATTTAAAAGACCTTATATTTGTAGTTAGCGAGCCCCAAAAATCATGGGTGACAAAATTTGATTAGTTTTGTGTATTTATCAAAAGAAAATTAAGATTTTATTTATTATTCATTTAAAGATAGTATATGTTTGTGCAAATTTAAAAACCCTCATCTCAATTCAACTAGTAACTTTTTTCTTGGAAATTAAATATTAGGGGAACCGGAAAGGAATGTCCTTTCTGAACCTATAGTCCCTAAAGATCTTAAATTGCCATTTATCGGCTCATAAGTTATTTCAAAATTGTACTTAAGACATTTTTTGAATACAGTGACTTATTAACTTGTAAAATATAAAAAATACCATTCTGAAACTATTAAAAAAAGGATTAAACAAATATCTAAGGGAATACCATGTTGAATTCCATGTTGAATGCTCTTCGAGCTTTAAAGAATCGTAACCCAACGTTGCTATATCAAAAAAAATTTCAATATTTATCCAAGTGCATTAAATTTTCAACGATTTATGAATAAAGTGACTAAATAACTCTTAAAATATCAAAAATATGTACTTTTGAAACTATTGAAATGTTCAAACAAATGCTTAAAAAAATACAAATTTCATATTGAATGCTGTTCGTCGTAACTCAAAGTTGCTACCAAAAACATTTTTAAAATTTATCCAATTGCATTAAATTTAGCATTGCTCATAAATTATTTCAAAGTTCTGCTAAGGATGTTTTATTATTAGAGTGACTTATTGAATGGAAAAATATCAAAAATGTTTACTATTCTTAATTTTTTTAAATGTCTCAACAAATGCGAAAGAGAATACGAACTCCATATTGAATGGTCTTCGAATTTTAAAGAGTCGTAACCCAAAGTTGCTACCAAAAACATTTTCAATATTTATCCCTGTTCATCAATACCAACTAAGTTTTAGCACCACTTCAAATGCAAAAATTTTTGATTTACCAACTCGTACCAACTAAGAATAATAAAAACTTTAAACAATGAAATGCAAAAGGAGAAAGTGGTACCAAATCTATGCCAGACACTTAAAGAGCTGTCAAATGTTCCTAATAAATCTTGATCGACCAACCAAGAATGCAAAATTCGCAAGAATTTTCAATAACGATTACTTTATTCTGTAACACGATAATGCAAGACTTCTTTGCACGAGAAAATCTCTGGGAAAACCAGTAAGTCAAAAGGGGTTATATTGCCTTATTCATCATAATCATCCAAAGTTGTTCTATCGAATTTTTATTTTTTTCAATCGTTACAACATTTCCTAAGAGATAAAAAAATTGAAAACTTTAATGATATTCAGTGGGATTTTCCGATATTTTGCTAAGTTAGCAATTAATTTTTAGTAATATGGCATTAAAAATTTGTCAACTAAAAATCAAAACATTGATGATATTGAGTTAATGTATAATAGTTTTTATTGATATTGATTTGAGAATTATTATGTCGTTGATTCATAATTAAAATTAGTTTTAAAATTTGATGTTTTAATTTTAGTAAAAAAAGGACATTACTTGCCGGTCTACTTATTGTTACATTCGCTCAACTATTTGTATATAGTGTAACGTAGCGCTTTATATTTTAATCTTACCTATTTTGTGCTTTTATTGTTTTTGATCAATTCTCTGAAATATAAACATTAAAATTTTCAAAATTTAATTCATAATTCGTCAATTCATAATCACAAAAAGAACAAGGTATATGGAGAATTTCTATCAATTTGGTGACCATACCCGTGATAGATGGAGTTCTATGCTAATTTTAAGCCCAATAAGATATGTTAAGATTTATTCAATATTTGTTATTTATTTCAATTGCAACAGAATTTTCTTTGCTTTACTTTACTGTTGCTTTACAACATTTTCTAAGTGGTAAAAACAATGAAAATTTATAAATGATAATCCGTGGGATTTCCAGATAGATATTTTTCTTAATAATCAATTGGTTTTTAGTAATCTGATGTTAAAAATTTGCACACTTAATATCAAAATATTGTTTTGAATTTGTTTAAAAAACGACATTACTTGCCGGGCCCCCTCTATTGTTACATTAGCCTGACTATTTGTACAAAGTGTAATGTACTGTTTCATATTTTAATCTTACCTATTTTGTACTTTTATTGTTTCTAATCAAATCACTGAAATACAAGCTCCAAAATTTTCCAAATTTAATTCAAAATTCGTAAATTTGTAATCACAAAAAGAACAATAAACTTTATTTCAAATTTCGTTTGTCAGTAGTTCTGGAAAACTAGTCACATTTTTTTGACCATACCTGTGATAGATGCAGTTCTATGCTATATCTTAAATTCTTATTTTAAGCCAAATAAAATATATTGGAATTTAACAAATTCCTGTTGTATGGAGATAAATTTTATTAGTTGTTGTGAAGAAAAGAGTTTGAAAATTTCGAAACTAATTAATGTTTAAAAACACTAACGTCATGAACGTATTATACTTCTACTAAAATATACGTATTCTTATGAGCAAAATGAAATTATCTTTGGAAGTAATTTTGAACCAATCATAATATACTTGTAAGATACATAATAATAATTTTCTCATAGACAGTCTTGACAAGTTATGATATTAAACAAACGTCGTGCCAATTTTCATCTTTCTCGACTAACATTTAAGTACAATAATTACAATCCAATCTCTATATTCTCTTCTAAGCGAACGAAATACTAGCCTTATCTCGTTAACGACTATTTATTAACAAGATTACGATAGATGATGAAGACACGTTGTATATCATGGTTACAATAAACACGAGGGAAAATTATAGACATTGAATAAATAGAAACATATGGGAATAAAAATCAAATTGCATGCTGATGAAGCCATTTCCTATTTTCCATAATATCTTTTATGTGATAATAATAATAATTTAATTTGAGCAAAATGTCACATGCATGAGTTTAAATAAAATGTTGCAAAAGTTGCCGTTGACATTCGGTTTTATTTTCTCTTGTCAAGTTATATCGTTTCATTTGAAATGCATTTAAATAATGTATAATATAGAAATAGCAAGATTTGGCTAATTTAAATTCGTGATGCGCGTCAAAATGATTTTGAAGGAAAGGAAAATATGTGAAATTGATTTTTTTTAAATAAATGTGTTTTGCATTGAAAATATTGTGCAATGCATTTAAATCTACTTTAAAGAGCTTGAAAGTTTTTCTTTTCAATTGAGAACGGATTTGCTTGAAAGCTTTCCAATCTTTGAAATATACGAGTACCTTGTTTTTGAAATATAACAAAATTTTATTTTCAATTTTCGTAAATTTTCAAAGAAAATTCAAATTGTTACTTCTAATGTTTTCTTTTACTCCCTAAAAAGCTCCAGAATTAAAAATTAATTTTATTAAAGTAATAAAGTAAAAAAAATAATAATTTCAATTACTTTGTTTATTAGAACGAATTTATAATTTACCTAAATTTACTTATTTCATAATTTCAAATTTATGTTATTATAACAATTCATAATTCAATAAATGTAAATTATACTTGCAATGTCTCGAAATCACAAGAATGTTATTCGTTATGGCTTCTACTTTCCCCTGTAGCTCATTATTTACATTAGCAAATTCTGTCATATTAACAATCGTATTAATTAAAACATAACAATATTGAATTACTGAATTATAATTCGAAACAATTTTTCACTCAAATCGAAATTTTGAGCCGTCATTTTATTAAATTAGTTATTTATATTGTCAGTTTGGTTCCTGCTGTTTTACAAATAAAAATCAACTTACTTAAATGGCATTTACTGTGGATGCTAAAATTAAATTTTGGAAAGGTCTCTTTTTTGCGTTGCTGAAAATTTAAATAGAAAACACATAACGATTAATAAATTTTATTGGTGACTTGGAAGGTCTCGGACAACAAATAAATTTCTTTTTGTAAAGACTAACTAGTTTTAAGTTTTAAATAAGTTCAAATTGAAATCTTTCAAAAATATTATAATTAAGTGCATAATTTATTTCTTCATAAATTTTAAGCAAATGTCACAAAAATAGTTCAGTAATATCCGAAATAGAATGTGTCAACAATAAAAGATATTATTAAGTTACGGATTTGTGAAAAATACGAAAACCATTTAATTGAAATAGTTTATCCATCGTACTGAGCTGTCAAAAAAACGTATTTTAGCTACTTTGAAGTAACTTAGTTGCTTTGAAGTATCTCAGTACTATATCATAATTCCTTTATTTCTTTGCAAAAAGTAACTTGTGTCCAGAACTATAAAAGATACTGTCGTATAGTATCTAGATACTAGATAAGTGATTTTCTAAAAGCATCCAAAGTTACTTTGGGTTTCTTGTTATTTTTCAAAAAAAGAAATGAAACTTAGATACTTGAAAGTAACTAAGATACTTTTTTTCTGACTTCTCTATCTTCAATACTTTTTAAAAAGAACTGTAACTTATAACTAAAAGAAGCATAGTAGATACTACAAAGTAACTTAGATATCAAAAAGTTTCTAAAATAACAAAAAGTAACTAAAATTAAAGTATACAGTAAACAATAAAATGAGGCACCTAACTACCTTGTCGTATAAAATCAAATTTTGATGGTTGTTTTCCACAGTGTTGTAATTATTTATATTCTCTGTTTTTAGATTTTTTTTCAATTCATTTTTTTTCAAATCTTTTTATTTGTGCAACACATTTCATCGATTTCCCGACTTCTTCAGATACTTATATAATTCTTTATAATACAATTAAACTGTCAATTACGTATGATGTTACTTGGATGTTACCTTGGTAATTATAACTATTATGGTTGTTACGACGTTGTTCGATCTTAATAATTTAATACTTAATTCTAATTTAATTATTTATTCTTAAAATCGAATTGTATATACAGCCAATTGGTAATTAATAACTTATTTTTTACTGAATTAATAAACATAGCAAATATATCATCTGATTACCCAACGAATCTACCTTATACATTACGAAACTTAGTACATGCGTAGTATTCAAAGTAACAAAAAAAAAAGTATTTTTTTAAGATACTTAAAAGTATCTTAAAAGGTCACTTAAGATAAGTATTTAAGTTTTTTTAAAAGTAACTAGGTAACCATAGTAATACGAATACTTTTCAAACACTTCTTAAAAACACTTATCTCAATACTTTCCAAAAGTTTCTTTGACTACTCTGCTGTACCAGAAGTACCACTCTACCATTAATAACATGGTTTCTCCTTTAAAAACATACTTTAGGTACCAAAAATTAATTATGTAAATGAAAGGTAAAACGAACCTTTTTGTAATGAAAATATTACTAAAAGTCAATGAACAACAAATCATTAATCTTTTTTAAAAAAAATCCTAAAAATAAATGTGCACTATTTAACAAAAACGTGAAGATAATATATCAGGTGTACATTTAAATTTTGGAAATATCGATCCAACTTTCGGCGTCTTCCTACGGTCTAAAGCGCTATTCGATTAGGTTATGGATCATAGACCGAAATAAGTAATAATTGGATGAGGGAATATCTGGTGAATATTACGGGTGGGATAAGACATTCCATTGAAATGCTTTCAAAGTTTCCTTAACAACTTTTGCGACATGTGGCCGAGCGTTGTCGGGTTGAAAAATGTTCTTCTAATGTCTTTTGGTATATAATGGGCGTTGGAGCGTCAATTCTCGACTCAATTACAATAATTGTTACGTGTAAATTTCCCTAGTAATGGTTTCATTAGGTTAGAGTAACTCATAATAGATTCCTCTGATCTGGTTCCACCAAATGCATATTATTTTAAATATTCGATTTTGCCGTTGTAGTTGATGCATGACCAGGCTTACCCCATGATTTTAATCTCTTTAAATCATCGAATCCGTTTCTTTTTCATCTTCCTTCACGATTCTATGTAAAACCCCATTCTGCTTTTGAAGCATTTTTTCGTACCTGGGAAAATGTCGTTTGACGACTCTTGACTTGCGTTTATGGGAACCCAGATTTCCAAATTTTTGTACCAAAGCCATTACCGTTTGATGGTTTAAAACCGCTTATTAACTCCCTTCCAAGGTTTTTGCAAGTTTGTTTTTAGTTTAACATAAATCACCCCCATTATTCCTCTATCTTAGCGTCTGCAAACTTTACTGGTCTACCTTTCCTGTCATTGGTACCAAAATTATCACTTTTAAAACACCAAAACCAAAATTCACATGTTTTTATTAGTGAAACGTGTTTCCCATATGCAGCATTTGATGTTCATCGGTTGCACTTTTCTTTGAATGGAAACCAAATAGTAGCGTTCCGCGAAAATTGCGTTCTGTAGGTACAAAATTTGTCATGGATAAAGCTCAAAGGAATGTCGATGTTAGCACTTCAGCGAAACGGTAAATAATAATTTTTGGATAGAAATAATAACGTAAATAATTACTTATTTAAATTTAATAACTTTTTTGGCTTCTCCAATAAATATGAGTCAACTTAAGTCGGCTTAGGACATTTTGAATTCGCTAGGGTTGAAAGATTTTGGCTTACTAAAAAAATGTATATTCGTAATTTGTTAATTTATTCTGATGCATTTATTCTGATTAGTAATAGTGTCAGAATTTCAATTCAACTACTACTTTAATCGTTTACCGGGAAATTTTATTTTAGTAGTTGGTCGCACATTGTTTATTTTTGTAAAGCACAAATACTTTTGTATTTATTTTTAAATTGTAAAAATATATGGCGTAGTATATTATCTATAAAAAAACATCAAAATTGTCAGAAGGTTGCAGAGAAATCTTCAACACCAATTTACCAAAAATTAAATAAATCAATTATTTGAATATAAATTAAAGAATGGGTTCATATAAACAAAATTGCTTCGGTTGAAATAGTATCAAAATGTTATTAAATTCAAAGCTTATTCAATTTTTTTCGTCTACATGGTAACTTTTTAAATTATACGTTATAGTAGTATTATAAAACGACACACTAGCTAGAACTAAATTTATATTTATGATTGCAGCTAGTTGTATAACATTGAAAATAATAAATATCCGCATAAAGCTGTTTATAAAAAGACCAAAAGCTCATATGTATGCTTTCTAGCTACTCTCATTTCTCTTCTAGATTATTCTAGCGATTTAATTGCATTATTATAGCAGTTGCTTCAAATCAAATAAAAGGTCATTATTTTTAACAATAAATGAAAAATAAATTATCCAATTTGTGGCTAATCCAATGTTTTTTTAATGTTTAAAGGAGACTGTAAATATTTTCACAGAATTTTATTTAAAAACAAAAAATTTTAAATTTGACTCTTGAACTTATTGGATGTTTGTATACGATTATAGAAGAAAGTAAAGATATAAAAAGCTTTTTTCTACCTCAAATATATACAGAGACATTCGCTGGAATGTATAACTTCCGTTTCCTTAACGTTTCATCTTTTCAAATGGAAAACTCTTAAATATATTTTATTACTTTCTATCTTTGAATATGGCCAGACTGAGTACTATTAAATATTTTATTATACTGGGGAAAGTTTTTTTTTCGATTTACAACAATTTAAAAGGTTTTAACGAGGGAAAATTAGAATTTATGAAAAAAGTTTACCTTATTGGAAGTAGAAATTATTTTTTCCCTTTAAAACATGATTTGAATCTTCACAAGTTTTCTGGTAAAAAAATATATTTTTCGTTGAGAATAATACTGGAAAAGAGTTTAACTGTGTAAACTATTTTATCTAAAGCCTTTGGGAAGGAAGAAAATTTTGTTTAACTTAGCAAACTTATGTGCAACGTGAAATACTATGCTGTAATATCTTTCGTATATTGCTTGAGGCTTTAATGAAATTTGGGAAGTAGGTTATAGCATTAAATGTTTGTGTTAAAAATTTGTCTTTGCAAGGAATTTCGAAAGTTGAAAAATGCTTTTCTTAGTATTTATTTATTAACTTAGTTGTTTAAAGAAATTTTAAGATATTATCCGCATGAATTTTAAAGTTTTTAATTTTAGGGACTGCAACTGCCCGTGTCATAATGTGTTCATTACGTTTACTTATCTCCTTTCTTCAATTAGCTATTTTAATCGGATTAACTTACTCCGGGAAATTTTGGTCTCCCTTACTAGAATTCTGAAAGCTCTCAAAATGTGAAAAAGATACAAACATTGATAATTTTTCACTAATGGCCAGAGCCAAATTTAGGAGTCAGATTAGGAATTAGGGGCCATGTTGAAATTTAGTGGTCCTAGGGATTAAAGGACCCAAAATTTTCCTTCTCAGCAGTAACTGGTGACGGTTAAAATAAATAGTTTCATTAAAAAAACGTTTCATCAAATTTTTCAATTTGTCGTTTCTTAACGGGTTCGTCTGCTTGGCCATTTTTCGATCCACGAAATTCATCATATTTTCAGAAAATATAATTGTTTTAGAATATCCTAAGTGATGAAAACCAATTTTTGAAAAATGACTATAGTGTATCTAAATTTACTATACAGATGTATAGTTTTATATATGGTCCACGGAGTTATGATGTATTTTCAAAATGGCCCGCATTATCATTTGGGTTAACCACTTTTATCTTAAAGGAAAGTAATTTCATATTTTGATATCATTGACTTCTGTATTTCAATATTTAATCAATATTGTTATAGCCAAATTTTTACGAAATAATTGAGGAAAATCTAGAAAAACTTCTAAATAATTCATCAAGATAATTAATCATTCTGTTGGTGTCAAAAATACTCTATTTGTTATTTACTCTATTACTATAACTCTGATGTTTGTTAGGGGTAAAATAATTATGTTATATTTTTTTTGTTTTTTAAAAAGTTTCTTTTAAAAAATGTATAAATATTTTAATAGTGCTTAAGAGTCCCAAAAATGCGTTCGTCCTAGGCCCTCCAAATGTTTAAACCAGCCCTGCTAAAGACAATTGTGCAACTGTTCCTGTTTGGGCACTACACCATCAACTATTTTGTAAAAAGCTTTTTATATAATTACTTGCAAATATTAAATTGGTACTTAAACGTAAAAGTAAAACCAATTCCAAAGATTTATACGTATCTTTTATTTATTTATACGTTTATACGATCTGAATTAATGAATAGCGCACTGTACAGTACACGAAAAACCGCATTAGAAGCAATCGCTAGCGCCGTCTACGTAGGCACAAATTTGGAACGAACTAAACGAAATGCAGCATTATCTATGTTGGAAGTATTATAACTGAAGCAAGTAATATGCAAGCGTTTATTTGTGTAAGCTGGTGCTTATCAGCACTCAATTCAGCTGTTATTTTTAGGTACTATTAAAACTTACCTATGTTGACAGCACATAGTACGCTACTATTTTTTTTTCTACTTCAAGCCATATGCACGTTCTGTCCATATATACATATCAATAGTTTTACCTTATTTTCAGTCGTATGTTATTAACTCACTCAAAAATATTTTATTTTGATTTAACGTAACAGTAATAATGCTGCACAATTTTTTCACCCATTTTCAGTTCGATATTTGTTTTTCGTTTATATCTGTGGTTTTTAACCTTGTTGGAGATACTACCCCATTAGTTTCATAAGAATATTATCCGAACTCTTCTTAGTTGGAAAAATTAAATTTGTTTTTATCTAACTAAAAATTTGCCGAACCTGCGAGACTGACTCACCGAACCCCTGGAGTTCGATTGAGCCCGAGTTTAGAACCTCTGGTTTAGATAGATCAATACGTACTTATTTGTGGAGAATTTCCAATTTAAAAACTTTTCCCCCCAAAAGTTTGTAATTTCTCCAAGGGTTTTCTTCTAGTTTATGAATCTCAAACGCAATATTTGATTTCATTTTTATGATCCTTACCTTTTTGTTAGTATTTATTGCTTCCGAAACTAGAAACAATATAAATAGTTTTAGATATTTTTATTATTTAATGTTAAGCTTAATACAGGTAGCCCTCGGTTTACGTGGGTTTTATTAACGCCGATTCACAATAACGCCATATGCAGAATCCTTGGTTTAATTGGGTATATACTGGGACCCAGGGAAGTACCAATATAACTAATCAGGTTGATGGTCTAGTAATAACGTATTTACCGAGCGGCTACGGCATATGTACATTTTTTAAATGCAGTGTTACAATTGAATCCATTAGTTTTTAATATTTTTTGTAAAGTAACTATACCATGTCTGATAAAAGTGCAGAAAAATTATATGAACACGTTGCGAAAAGGTACGATTAAGAACAAAGTTCGAACGTAAAAAGAAATATTATCGCAACAAATTCTGAACTTCTTAAAGAAAAAAACGAAAATCCAAGCAGTTAATTAACACTCGATACTTTTTTCAAAAAAGGTATAAAAGATCCGAAACCGGGAACTTTAACACAGAAATTATAACACCTCTTTGAAATTGCACTTTTTTCTTTGATAATTTTTTTTTCATAATTTACATGTATGTACAATTTTTGGTTTAATTATTCATGTTATATTGATCTATAAACTTACAAATATAATAATGCTATACCTGCATATGCCAATTTTTTATGAAGTGGAACCTAACTTCATACTTTCCAATATAATTTGGTTCAATTTACGCCGGTTATTTTAGGAACGGATCTCCCACGTAAACCGAGAGCTACTTGTACTATAAGTTTAAATGTAGCTTCAAATGAATATTTTCAACTATTTTTTTATAACATAAGAAAAAAATAATAAATGAAAGAAACTTTTTATGTATATATTCAGGTGAATGAGACGTTATTGTTTCCTTTTGTATAAAGAACATGACTCGTTCCCGGTTTTTACCTTTAGCACTTCAATAATAAATAAACAGGTCGGTCGCATTCACCTGATGAATGATGTTAATAATATTTTTTTCACCCTTTCATTAGAAAAAATAAACACAACTTTTATGTGCGGCTCTCGATAGACCGCCCATGTGACTCAATGCAGCATTTCATGTATATATAAATATTTAAAATTGCCGCCTGGAAAAGCGTCATTGTTTCTGCTACATAAGCATGCTGGATATACAGGAATACGCTGTGTACGGAGTAACTATGGAAACCGGGAGCGTTTAGGGAGGATGTGTCTCAGTGGCCGAGTTCGTCATCTCTCCTGGTAGTGATGCCGAGGTTAGAAGACCCGGGCGGGTGTGTCTTCCTCCGCATTTCGCTATCATCATGTTCTGAACTAGGAACCGGCATTTGATACATCCGAATATCTTGGGAATATTATTATTATTACCACTGTTATTTTATAGATCATTTTTATTCAACGGTACAATCCCACATAATATATTATAAAAGAATGTATAACTAATGCGGTCGAGTGTGTGGAAAAAAGAACGCGTTAGATTCCTTAAATATTTTATTGAGGTTCCCGGCTACAGGAAGACTTAAGTGATTCGTAACGTTCATAATTAATTCAAGTGTACTTTAAAGAAAATGTGTTTTGGTGCTAAATTAAATAATTGAATTGTTATCTAATTTTAGTGTCTGAAAATCAAATACATCAGGGTTTTATTAAGCTGCTTAATTCTTCTACTGATTAATAATTACATATCGTAAGACAAGTAGTTTCGTGCGAAATTCGATTCAAATATTCATAACCGTTTCCATTTGAAATTGCGCAATGCGTAAATGCAATAGATTACAATCGCATGTGCCAAGAGAAATGGCACATTCGTCATTTCTGCTCAATTTGTTCCCTTATCCGTTCCCTTTTCTTTCCGTATTGTATATTTTTGCGATTATTACAAAACTTTTCCTTCTAACATAATTGTTTTTTTTTTTAATAAATTCTCATATTTTTTTTGAACTGATAAATTTTATAAAATTGTAACAATGACGATCATAAATTCCTAGTCAATAGCCCAAAAATATTTCGATTTTAGATAGTTTCCAGACGATGCATTTGGTTAGTGATGCAACCAAGTCAATACACTGATTGCATGACAAAAAAAATTTGCAATTTTTTACACTTTCAAAATGTTTATCGGTATTTTCGTTTCTAAAACCAACTTTTACTCTTGAATTTATAATAAGTGTAATGTAAAAATGATTTGGTAACGCCCTAATTGCATCTTTTTTACCCGAAAACCGCAAATTCGTATTTATCAGAATATTTGGAAATTTATTGTGGCATTTGGCCATATTTTTTTTTAAAATGCAGTCCACCATGTAATATATCTATACAGAAAGAAACCTCAAGCTTTTCGTGTTTTGTGTTATGAATAGTAAAACAACAATGCCACAATTAAGACTTGAACTGAATTTTAAATAATTCCATTTCCATTTTCAAACCAAACATTTAAGTTAAATTTATCGAATCTAACTACTTTTGAAGTATTTTAAAAAAAAAAAATTCACAGGATTGGCATTTTTACTCTTGGATAAATAAGTATTATTGAGATAGCTATTTAATAGATACAAATTTATCTGTTAGATAAATCCCACATATTTATATTACACAAATCGCTATTCTTAGGTAAATGTACGCATCTTTTCTCTATCCTCCAGATAAATTTTATCTGGAAGATTAATATCACTATCTAGATGTGAAAATACCGACCCTTAAAGAACGTTCTATATAAACATGATACGGTCAATATTAGAACAATATTATAACAAAAATCATAATAGTGGAATTTTGTTTGAGCTTCGGAAAATAAGAAAAAGTTAATGTTTAACTTTTATTATCAATCCGAAAAGTTTTTTTTTTATTATGGTTTTATCACTAGTTTAACAAACTATTGTTATTTATAGTGTTATTCGGATCTGATTATCCGAAAAGTTGAAACATTGTCTTAGTAAAAAAAATTATAAACAATTAAGTATAATTGGCACTAGCGTACTCACTCAGTTATCTTGTTAAAAATCTTGTAAAAAAGCCAATATTTACAACGAGGATGTTAACATCAAAAATTCTCCTGAAGAAGTTGGAAATAAATACCAACGAAACGTTGAGATCATTTGAAAAATAAGGTCTTATTATTTAAATCTAAGTTCACTGGAACATTATAAACTATTATAAACAATATTTTGCTCAAAACCTTTACTAAGCATTCTAAAGTTACCAAAACCTGTAATTTCAAACTAAAATTCTTTGATTCTCAAATTTCTTAATATACTCAAGTGCAAGTACATACATTCGGTTCTCTTTTTATTTAGGTTTATATTTAGAGAAGCTTTTTTTTAAATAACTATTTTTGATCATTGTGATATGTTAAAATGGTATGGGATTCGCAAATTATATCGAAAAAAAAAACTGAAAAAGGATTAGCTTTTATTGAAAATATTTTATGTATAAATTAAGAAGGAATACGTTAAACTTATATTCTAAACTTAAACTAAATAAATCTTTTTAATGTAATTTTCGGTATATTGCAACTCATTGATTTAGTTTTATGTGGTTTTAAAAGTAATGGAATGTATCTTTTATTTTAATACATATATTTAGTCTCTTTTTTGTGCATTTTCCTGTGGAACGTATCTACCGCATAAAAAGAGAACCAAGTGTATATCCTTAGTCAGTGTTTCTTAACCTATGATCTCTAGACTACTGGAGGTCAGTAGTATCATCATTTTTCATATCACTTTTTATATTTTCTTTTTTTTTTGATTGTTGTACTAACATAAGTGAACCAATATTTTTTGCTTTTTTTTTATTAAAGAGGTCCTTGAAATTGTGCTTGATTTCCTAAGGAGTTCATGGACTAAAAAAGTTTAAGAAATGCTATCTTAAGTAAAACAAAAATATTTATCTAAATACCCTTACTTTAAGTAATCTTTACCTTCATTTTCTAACAATGATATGAAGTTTCCAGAAAAATAAACAAAGAAGAAGAAATAACTATTCAAATCAGTCCAATGTTTTGTCGAGAATTCCCAGAAACTCTGTCTTTTTTGGTTAATGGTCAGTCTACTCGAGAGGTACATAATGATTCTATAGAATATAGATAGATGTCTCAATAACTACAGAAAGTAGTCTTCTGCTTATTTAGTTGTTTCATTCAATGAAGATTTCTAATTATATTGGTAAACACTAGTTTGTCCTCTGTGATTTGGGTCTATCTATTGTCTAAATATTTGAACATATTGTAGAAAAAAATTAAATTGTAAAAAAACCATAGTCAAAACCAGCGCTTTATAGACTATCTCCATTTTCAATAAAAAACTGTTTTCACCCACTTCAATTTTTGGAAAATCCTAATTTCATAAATACTTCCCTGATAAAGTAATACACATGCCGGTTTTGGAGCGGAAACCTTGACCACTCGGCCACCAAGGCATATTTGAACTTTTGTTCTAAACCAAAATTTAGAACCAAATGCATAAGTATCTCACCCCATTTGAAATAAAGTTGATCTTTTCCTTTATTTCGTAAAACACTTTAGTGACGAATTGACATTGGTTTCTATATGGTAACTGTAGTTTTTCACAAATCACCATACCACTTGAATATTTTACTTTGCCACGAAAAAATCAACGCTTGGTATTCCAAAAACGGTACTCAAATGTTTACCAAGTTTGCCTCTTTTCTAAAGAAGGGAAAAAAGTGGATATTCTAAAGTCACAAATTGTTTTTCGTACATCAAAAACCAAAAGCTTTTCTTCTATGAAATTTAACAGAGGTTGAACTTTGATTTATTTTTAAATAAAACCATAAACCATACTTTACCTACTTTCCAATCCTAAAAGCACTAAATAAGCGACACATCAGGTGTAATAGTTTGGTAATATTGATTCAATAATGTTTTTTTAATTTTTTCTATAAAATCTCTAAGCGAAGTTAAAAATAGCTAAACCTTTCAAGCTCCACTTACTTTATTAACAGTACAAGATTACATCAATTATGTATATTAACCAACAGCCTAATATCGAATATACTTATGTATTAATAAAAAGCTCGACTTAAATGCCAAATTCTAACAATGACCCATTTACATGAAATTCTGTCGTTAACATTTAACGCTTTAATTGGAACTTTGTTACAGTTCTACGTTTCTGTTTCATTTAGTTCATTTAAATGTCAAATTGATGCTCCATCTATGAAGTACTTCTAAAAACAAATGAAAATATTATTGTGAAACTTTTCCGTTTGTTTTATTTAGTTGCACAACTTGAATTATTTGTTGTATATTTTATAATTACTGGTTGTAATTAATTGCATTTATGTTTTTAATTAAACCTTTCCCGACCTCTGTAGAAAATACAGTTTTATTGACCTCTTACCTTTGCACAACGTACGATTGCTATCATGGAAAATATAATTACAATTTTCAGATTTCCCATTGACTTTTTTTGGCGCTCTTTTTAAACGCCTTTACTTGGAAACAATATTTGTATTCTCGCAAACAGTAATCAAATGAAACAGGGTGCATTTTAATAAGACTAAATCAAATAGGGCACAAAGCGTTCCCCTATTGTTAAGACTGGCAAGAATAAATCTTGATTTACTTTACAAAATGCGTCCGACAACGCCTTGTAGTTGTCAAACGCCCGTGGATCGAATAAAAAATTTAGAAGATGTGCCATATCCTTTTAGTATAAAAACGCTGTATCAAATCGCATTTACGATTTGGCATGTCGCTTTGCACATTGAAAACCAATATCGCGTCTTACAATGTAACGATCAAATTGAGGTATAAAAAATTCACCGCCCAGACAAGAAGAATACATATAATATTTATATTCTTTCTTTTTTTTTTGTTTCAGCATATCCACGAAACTTCCTCTGTAAAAAATGGAGCGAAACACAAACAGGTGAGTTGTAAATTTTTTGATTCTATATTTACTCTGTTTCGGAATCTCTTTGAAAGTGTTATAATCAAACAATACCTCTGTAGCTTAATATAAAAATGAATAATGTCAATATTTTTACAAGCTGTTTTTCAATGGTTTATGCAGGTTTCTCGCCACACTTAATTTCCACGTTCTTTTATGCAGTAGTTCCTATTCAAATTTAGACCAAAAATTTTATAATTATTTTATTACAATATAATTCATTTCTCTTAATTGAAATATAAAAAATAGCTAAAACTACCAACATTTCAATAAGTTATCTTTAGTGACAAAAGAAGTTAGGTACTTATGGAATACTTATTCAAGAATAAATTACTTTAATCACTGCGACTGCGCGGGTTTTCATTGCGTGGTTTTCACCGCGCAAGTCGAGTTTTTAATATCAATTTTCACACTGCACGATTAAAACTTCACATAGTACAGGTTTTAAAATTTTTGTTTTCGTGGATGCAAAAATATTATGGATTATGGCAGAAATTTAACATCTGCTTTCGCTCTTTATGAAAGAAATTATAAGACAAAGAAAAAGACTAGTAAATAATCCAAGAAAACCATATTTTTCAAAGACAAAAAGCTCATTAGGATATAGCTGCAACTTATTTTTTTTATTGCAAATACATTGACGTTCTTGAATAAATTCGTATTTATTCAATACGATACTATTTTTTTAAATTGAAATTGTTTTTTTAAGATGCTAGTTTTATCTTGAGTTTATAATACCTACTTATATACTTTTTTTTGTTTAAACACAAAATTTTCATTTATTTTTTTAAAATTATTCTAATATTTGGAACCTATCTCTCCATCTTCATTCAAATTAGGGTTCACATTACATGGTTTCGTATTGTGCACTGTTTTTCAGGAACGGAACTACCGCGTTGTCGAAGGGATTACTGTATAATATTTTTATTTCGGTTTCCATTATTGCTTGTCTCTTCATGTCATTCGTATGTTTTCATCTTGTCAAATCTTTTTCATAAAATCCTCAAAAGCACGAGGATTGTGATTGACAGCTTTTCCAATGGGAATTCACTAGGGAAAAGTCAAAAGGTTTTAAACGTAGGTAGTGACATCACCAACCACTACAACAACATTTAAGGGATCAATTGCATAAGAAATATTTCCTTTCCGTTCACAAATGAACCGTAACATACTCTCGATATGATTGTAAAAAAATTTCAGCTGAATGAATCTTATTGTTTTGAGAGAAGACCAAATATTATTTAACGATTTTAACATTGAATTTTCGGATTTTATCAACCGCACTTAATTGTGTTATCAATGAAAAACATTCTTGAACTTTGCTTTAAAAACTTATTTTATATACATTATAAAATAAATTTTCTCAAGAAAATTCTGAGTTTATACCGTTCAGTGAAGGTACAGTGTACATCTTCAAAAATTTGATTTCAATGTTTAAGTACGATTCAGAAAAGTGTCCCATACTTGACCTGACAGACCGATTCCAGTGATATGTGACCTACTAGAGATATCTTACTGTTACATAGTTGTGTCATTGGACACAATTAACCCACGAGGGTTAAACTTATGACTCATTGCAATTATTGCCAAGAGATAGATGATACAAAAAAAAAAGGTTAATTAAATTATAAATTGAGCACCAATTTAACAAAAATCGACTTGATCAAAAAAATCGACTTTTTTTTAACGATATTATAAAACTATTATAAAATTTTGAGCCTTTTATAGTGATATTAAGAGGTCTATCATCGTATTTTTTGATTTTTCAATGCAAAGCTCATTTCTTTCTCAAAAGTCGAACCAGTACAATTAAAAAATTAAACAACGTATTGCGTAAACAATTACGGGCTTTATTTACGAATCCATAGTATAAAGTATCGCTGGCCTTTTGCATCTGATCAGCCCTTCTGAATTTTCCTCCCTCTACGTTTCTCGAGACTATCAATATTAAAAAAGAAACATTAAAAATTGCCAAATAAAAAAATAATTGTTAAAAATTAGAAATTATCCAACTTCTTCTATTCTCAATAAAATGCCAATACCATTCCATTATCGTTTTTAAGATAAAAGCTGTGCAAAGAAGTTTCAAAGTACTACGTCCCTGACAAATAAGGTGAAATAAGACCTAAAAAATCGCTTTCTAAAAAATCACCCATAATCAGTGATTTCCACATTATACAAAAGATAGGGAAAACTCTTTTGGAATCAATATTTGCATAAAAATATAAACAACATGCAATATACATAAACAACACAATTAACTAATCTCCAAAGTAGGGCTAACCGAGTAATTGCGTGGAATGGAATGGGCATGTGTGGAAACTAAAGATTCTTAGTAGTTGATAATCATAAATTCGCCTACCAACACTACTCATTTCTCATACTACTAATTCACAAAATGTTTCATTATTATAGCTACAATACAAATTAAGATACCCCATTAAATGTTAAAATGGTTTTTTTGCTTTGGCATTTTTGCAATTTCATTATTGCAATGACCATTTTATATAGTTTTATGCTAAAATTTACGTTCAAACTTTGCAACGTATTTCTTTCCAAAATATTTACCAATTCTTGTTCTAATGATTATTCAATATTAAGTTTCAATTTTCGGATGCAGTACAAATCTTTAACCTAATACAAAAGAAAACGTGTACTTGATTTCCAGTAATTACGTGAGATATGGTAAATATTTAAATAATAGAAATGAAAATATATTTATAATGAATATTTAAACAAAAAAAATGTTGTTTCTAGTAATCTTGCATAGCCATATTTCTTCAGTTTTATCTAGGACGAAAAATCCATTTAAAAAAAATCCTTATAACGAAAACTAGTAATAAAGTATATAACAAATTATATTCTTGTTCGATTTAAATCAAACCATACCAGCAATCGATTCATCAATTATTATTAGTTATGCTAATTGGCATGAATATCCATTATTTACTTGTGATATTTCAAATCCTATTTATTGTCATTAAAAGTCATAAATCACTAAGTTTGCGTCAGAAAATGCATGAATGCATGTTTGAAACTCGACGACTTATAAAGCATGAAAATAAATAGTATGTAGTCAAATAATTTACTATAACTTTATTGAAATAAATGTGGTTTTAAAAAATGAAGACAATCGACTATGAAGAATTGAACATTGAAAGTTTACTTATTCAATGAATATGTTATAAAAACATTTTGATAAAGTGTGCTGCAACTGAAACTTATCGATTGGAGTTCTTTTTATGTTTGTATTGTATGATATCTCAAATGCTTGAGGGAATATTTTGAATATGTTATTTGTAATAATTTCACGAAATTTATGTGTAGAAAAATTTTAAACATACCACACGATTAAATGAAATGGCAATTTTTTTGTTGAGGTCATAAAAAACATATTGCTGTTTAAAAAAGGCTTAGCGGATTCTAACTATATATGGTTGGTGTTGGTTGGAAAGTTCAAAGTTCAAAATTGTTGTTGAAATTATTTTATTGCTGGCAATAAAGTTTTAGCGAACCGTTGCAGGTGGAAGAAGTAGTGCATGGTTGTAGTAGTCAAGTAGTTAAAGTTTTAATTTAATTTTTACATTGAAGACGAGAAGCAATCGAGGAAGTTGGTTTCTGAATAAATTTGTCCTAACAAATAGAGATTTATCGAACATCACAACTAACAGCTTGAGTATATGTAGTACAAAGATAAATTAAAGCTAATTAATCAATGTAAACGGAGCAACATCACGTTCATGTTGTCTACGTGCTAACTTGTAAATGTTTATTATAACAGCAAATCTAAACTCTATAACACCTTTAAGCGACTTAGATAGCAAGGAAGTACATTCACGACAGATCCACGACAATTACACTCTTTATTGACGCGGACAAATGTTGGTTAGTTGGTTTACTTCATGTTTTCATAAAAATTTCGTTTGCATGCTTCAATAGCTTCAAGTTCCCTGTCCTTCCTATATCCCTCGAATAGCGATTTATTACGAGTTAACTGTACAGGGTTTTTTGCAAATTTGTAATATCGTGCAAATCTCTTGTGTGGATTGGATAAAGCGTCAACTACTATGCTTGTAGGAAGTGCGAATATATTTTACATTAGTGAATAAACCATAATGATTATTAAAGTCGTTATTGCTACCACATTAACACAACTATTGGCAATTTCATTGGCAATTGGCGATGGTTTTAACATCATCTTTTGCAATACAAGGGAATTAAGAGATCTCATGACTATAAAATGAAGTTTTTAAATATTTCATAGCTAAACAACACTATTATCATATCTAATTGCAACTATAAATAGAATGTCATAACAATTTACGTTTCAACAGAATGAGGCATTCTCCAAAAACGTTAAGGTAAAAAATCATAACATATTGAGCCCATTATTTGATCTTCGCCGTGATTGATAGCTATATCTATTTTTTAAACAATTGTAAAGTACCTTAAAGATAAGATTACCTGCGTGATTAAGTTAAGCCTAATTATAAATATTTTGACTACATTTATTTAGTCATGTTTACACTTGCAACAAATATTAAACTAGTGTTTAAAAATAAAAAATATGTGGAGCAAGATATTAAAAAGTTAACAAAAGTGAAAAGGAATTCAAAATGCAATTTTATCGGGTAATTAAAATTATATCACTTAAATTAGATTTTTATTTAACTTAAACGATGTTACATTAAATTATTTTGAAATATAGAATATATTTGGCCATTTTTTCAATTGTGAAATCAACGAATTCCACATCGAGTGTACTAAAAGTGTCAATAAGTGTGGTTATTGCAAATGTGGGTTATTCTCATCAAATTCCGAAATAAGGTAGAAAAAATTCATAAATTTTTAGTCAATTTTGTCGTTATTGTGTAACTAAATTTAATCAATATAGTAGTACCCAGAATAAACTTATTTTAGACAAATTATAAGAATCATTTATAACTTTTAAAGTATGGGATCGGTTTTTATATGGCATACCATCATTGAATCGTATCTGTTATTGTTTGAGCAAAAAGTTTGGACTCTAACAGTATTATTGTTTCCTTATTATAATACTCCTCTGTAAAGTGTTATTTGTTGTTCTGCCCCATCAAAATGAACTACTTGTATTTCTGCATTGTACTTACAGCAATAATTTTCACTAAAGTCTATATGAATGATGTTCTCATCTTTAAACATGAAACAATGGTAAACTTAAGGATTAAATAAACAAAGACTTAAAAAAAATCAAGTTCGACTAGTTTAAAAGCCATTAACTCATTAATCGTCATTCTCTCGTTTCAATTTGAAATGAGTTTGGGATATTAGTTAACATAATGTGGTCTAATTTATGAAATACTACTTCTGAAAAGTATACTAGGGTGTTTCAATAAGAGCGCAAGATTTCAGTGTTCATTAAAACATGGTTTTCTGTAGCAAAGTATTGAAATATTTATTGATTTAGAAAATATACGTTTCGGAAGTATGCATGAAACAATTTTTTTTTAAATGGCCGCCACGGCTTTGCTGGTATTTGCATACTCTTTTGACGAAATTTTCAATAACGTTTTTACGCAATGTATGTGGTAGTATTTCATTGATATAGTGTCTAGTTTCGATTTTCAATACTTCGATGGTTGCAGGCTTATTGGCATAAACCTATACCTTCATATAATCTTACATCCAGACATCTAAAGGGGTTAAATTGCTAGAGCGTGGAGGCCAATTCTGGTCACCAAGCCGGGAAATTACACGATCAGAAGCAAACTCGTGCAAGTTCGTCAATGTTACACGGGTGATATGGTATGTGGCACCGTCCTGCTGAAACCACAAGTCGTCATGATTAATAGCTTCCAAATGAGGCACAAGAAACTGTTATCATATCACGATAATATTCGCCATTCACCGTTACTGCATTACCTTCTTCGTTTTCGAAAAACGGTCCAATTATTCCTCCAGACCATAATGCATACCATACAATGACCCGTTGTGGATGCATTCTTTTCTGATGAATCGTTCGTGGATTTTCAAAGTCCCAAATGTGACAGTTTTGCCTATTCACGAAGCCATCGAGGTGAAAATGGCCTTAATACTGAAAAAAAATTGTTTGAAAAATCAGCAGGTTGCTCAAGGATCCAATAGATGAATTCTCTTCGCTGTTCATGGTCTACTATTTCATGTTTACTAACTCTCATCTGTCAACTTTCGATTTGTCACATCATAATCATGTAACATTATGACAATTCAAATCTTGCGCTCTTATTGAAACATCCTTTATAAGCACTTTGAAGAAAAACAAAAACTAAATGTATTTATGACGTATTGCCCAGATACTTATTTTGATTGTCAAGCAATTTTAATCAAGTTAGCAGTTATAGAGAGATCCAATACTGAGACCACTACTGAGTACTGAGAGTTGCTAGGAAATCAAAATACGTACTTAGGAAATACGTCATAAATACATTGTGTTTGAGTTTTTTGTGTTTAACTTTATATTATAGTTTACTTTTGCGATGTATGTTACATAAATTAGATCACAATTATAAAACAAATGTAAATACAGGAAAGCCAAAAGTCCAGAGACTCTCAAGAAATCTAACACGAAAAACACAGAGGTAGAAAACTTGGCTCAAATTAAATATTTAGGAAATATAATAACGATAGATGGAAAGTTCACACAATCGTAATTAAAGAGCGAATTGCTATGGCATAAATGATGTTCAAACAAGAATAATCAATCAACTGTAAAGTTATTCGATTTATTTTTAAAGTACGGTTCTATATTCTATATTGAATGTTCATATTTCATAATTGATAAATCTGGATCAAAAATTGTTTACATTTTTTGTAATTAAAACACAAATCAAGGGAAACATTCTTTAAATTGAAACATGTTTAAGTGTACCAAAATATATGCAGCTTTCGTATTTATTTGTCCTCATAGTTATGATGTACACGTATTTAAAAATTGGGTCGTTTAGGAAAGCCTAGAACTCATAGAGAATTAAGTATTCTCAAAGCATACTTGAAATTTCGAGCTTCCAGTGTCGTCATGACCTCATAAGACATTTTTGTGTAAACTGTGTATCTATACAAAACGAATTGCGGTTCTATATGCATAATTTATACTTGTAACAAAATGACTGAAGAGTCCTTAATTTGCATATAATTATCTTGTTTCTCATTTTATATATCAATAATTATCCAACGAGCAATAAGCTGTAAATATTAACCATTTTCATAGCTTCTATTTATATTTTATCTCTTATTCCGTCTTCTTTCCTTCTTCTTTCTAATCATTTTTTTTCTTTTAATATTTGCTCAAATTCTTCTTTTATGTTTTTACTTTTATCTACTAGGTACTTTATAGTGTTAGGAAGTGTTTTAATCGTAAAAAAATTCCTTCATAAGATTTTGGCAAGAATATTAAATAAGACGTCTTATGTATCATGCAAATCTCAAAAATCATATTTCGTAGAAAGCTCAAATTTTATATTTAGGTTTTTTATTATTGCTTTTTAAAGTGACAAGTTGCGCACATTGCATTTTGTTTTAAATCGAAGTGATTATAATAGTACCTATGCAAATTTTGAAAAAAAGGAATTTTGAATTTTTCCTCATTTAACTAAAAGTTCCATGAACCTTTTTCTCGTTGAACCAAAAGTATATACACTGTATATTAATGCTTTTTGTATATCAGCCATAAGACCAAATTGTGCTAAAGACAGAAAATACTTTTTTCTCACTTGTGTAATACACGCTTCTTTGCAAAACTAGTAAAATTGAAAATACCAATTATTAAAATGTTTTTATTTGGCGGAAAAAATTAAGTAGAACCATATTTGTATATCTATATATTCCAAATCTATATATTTGAATTTAGTGTACCTATACATTGTATAAATCTATTTTTCGAGTGTTAGCGCTATGATCATCTTAATTCAAATTTAGCTGATATCTTTAAAACCAAATTGTTAATTTCCATCTTATATTAGTTGGCAATAATTTGCTAGAGCAAAAACTATCTCAAGTTCTTTGTATGCTGAAAGCCACGCTATCATAAATACACTTAACATAATACGTACTGTAAAATAACTAATTTGAACTGAAGATAGTATGGCTTTCAATACAGATATATAAAATCGTCGGGTTTAAGTGCTAAGACCATCTTAAATCAAATTTAGATGGTATATTAAAGGCCAAATTGTTTATTTCTATCTTATATTAGTAGGCAATGATTTACTAAAACAAAAACTATTTCAAGTTCTTCGCATGCTGAATGCTACACTATCATAAATACTTTTAACATAATATGTACTGTAAAATAACTAATTTGGACTTAAGACATTATGGCTCTCAGGTACAGATATATAAAATCGTTTGTCCTGACTGACTAACTGATTGATTGATAGTTCAACGCACAGTCTAAAGCGCTAATCGTAGAAACGTGAAATATGGCGAATTTACTACTTATATGATGTAGGCATCCGAAAATTCCTACTTTAAAAAGATGAAAAGAAGTGGGTGACAAAGGTTAAAGATATTGTATCACCTGAAGAACAATCAAAATTTCAAATTGAGCGTACAATCCTATAGGTATACCTACTAAGAGAAATATTCCAATCATATTTAGGTCTAAATCTTATAATTCGTCCAGCGAAACGGCTGAATGTTGCCTAGTAATCAATATAATGAAGTGGTAAGTTCATTAATTAAATCAGTAGTTGTGTTTTTTAAACGAAATACATTGAATTTTCTTCGTAGAAAACTTTTTTCGTGAAATGAAGGGTGGAAAAAGCAAATTTTCAGGAAGGACTAAAGTAATTTAAATTAAACTTGGTTTTGCTTATTTTAGAGGGTTAATTAGTTAATAAGAACGGTACATATACCACAGTAATTATTTTCTGAAAAGTTTTCTCTGTGAAAATTCATTTTAAAACAAGATACTTTATTTCATATTTACACTATATATATGCTAAACTTATCTGAAATATTAAAAAAGCTAATTTATTTCTTCCAAGACTACAAAAAATGTGTACACTTGTGAAAGTATATACCTACATTTGGTTTGGTTTGAAGTTTCACTGAAACAAAAAGAAAAACTTTGGTGGGCAATAATTAATACTTGCAAGAAAATTTATTCAGTTTTAAAAGTTTTTTTGGTCGATTGTAATTGGAAAGGAACAGAGATACCCTCCACTAAACACAGAACTCAATTACATTTTTAATTTCAAATTTTTCGACTCAAATCCCCAATATGATCGGAAAGTTTTTTCATTACACTTTCTTCCCACTCACCGACCTCTTTTGCAAACTTACCAAAACTCATTATTTGCTACATCGAATTTTCTAGATAATACAGAAAAACAAACGCTCAAGGTACCTCAATCGAAATAATCCAAAAGAAGGAAAACACCAATTCACTACTGGATCACTATTTGCTGGATATAAATTTTCATTCTTAGGAAAACGCAATAAAAAAACCGTTTGAGTTAAATGAAATTTGACCGAATGATACGGTTTTCGTCGTTTATTTTTTTGCTTTATTGGAGCAATAAATTTTTTGAACAGTTAACGTCTTTTTTATAATTTAAATAGAACGCAATTCGATTTGTCTTGAATTTGTTTAAATTGAGTAGGAAAAAGTAATTTCTTTTTATGTGAGTAGAAAAAAATCATTAATTTATAATTACATTATATGTTCAATCGTTTTATACTTGATTAGTTTCATTGTTACTTATATAGACGCCACTCATTGATTTAATAGTTATTTTAAAAAAGAATCAAATTACTAATAAGTTCCAATAATAAACATTATTCCACTTCGCTTTCAGCAACTTTATACTTTCATCTAGAAAAAAATATAATTATTAACTACATTTACGGCAATAAGAAGATTTTTAATAGACTGAAATTAAGTATTGCGTAATGATTTGATATGGCTTTTATAATTATTTAAATTTATTCAAGAATACATTTTCTATGATTAGCGATTGTAATTTGTAATGGGCAGATTTATCGTATAAATTGTGCTCATTTTAAGAGATGACAACGTAGAACTAATTTTTGAAATGTAGGCGGATGATTTGCATTAGCTGATTAGCATGCATTTTGTAAACGACTTTTGTCACTTTAATCATTATTAATGCATTGAACATAATAAGTGCAGTCAGAAGCATATGAATGCACTTTTGAAATGGAAAACCGAAACTTGTGGGTTCCATCATATTATAATGTAGGTATGGCAGTATTGAATTCAGATTCTTTATTTATAGCATTTATCTTTCTTTTTATATAAAGAAGGTCAGAAATAAAATTGCACATTGTATACTTTCCAATATTAGATATGCAATAAATTGCCAAGCAATGTATATTTTTTTCCTAAATAAAACATAGGAAAAACATTTAAGGGATATTAATTATTAAAAATGGTAGCATTCATTAGTTTTCCATCTGTTTTGCTTCAGACTAACATATATTCTATATATAATTGAAATCGCAGAATATATTGTTTTCATTTTTAATCTATACTAGGGGATTTTTCAACCTTTTGTCCTATATGGTTAAGATAAACTTTGGCCTATTCCGTTTTAGAGTTTCCCGTCTTCAGTATCAAATTGTTGCCATGTGAGGCGAGTATGGATTCCACATTAGGAAAAACTGATGATTAAACATTAATTTTTTTTTCTTAATCTTGGGTTTCAACTGAAGAACAACTGGGACATTTTAAATGAAATTTGATATTAATATATGACCAAGACATTACTTTGACTATATATAACGAAGGATATCATAAAAGTAATGAAAATTATCTCAAAAACAGTACTGAACAAGGATCAGGAAATATGTCTGTATTTCATCGACTAGCAGAAGACTACTGCTTGAGACAATTGAAAAAAAACTGATAGGTATCCTTCGAAAAATTAGCGTTATCAGGAGATATTAGATATTAAAAGGAAAGGCCGATTAAACCTTCCATCTGTAAATGGAACAGAAAACTAATACCGGCTACAGACTGATACGAGAAGTCTCACCGAAAAGTTTTACCTAGATATTGCGGGAGAATCGAGAAGGCATTCACATTCATGGAACCTTCTCGTTAGTATACTGGATGTCTCCCGAGGAACCTTTTAGAGGAGGCAAAAAAAAACCGACTCCTATCGGAGAACAGGCTAGCACGAAATCGAAATGACGAGAATATGATCATATTCACGCTTCTCGGGTGTTCGGAGGTTCTCAGCGTGAATCTGTAGCCGGTATAAGACTCCTGTAAAGAGAAAAGGCGCCCAATACACAAAGATTGGAAGAGGTTTTCGTATGGAGCAAAGTTTCGGTCTATTTCTCACTTTTTTTAATATGTACGTGAAATAGTTGATAGTAGAAACCCTGGAAAAATTTGAAAACTTTATAATGGGTGAACTAACCGTTGCAGTCGTCAAATATACTGATGATATGTTACTGTGAAATAAAGTGAAAGGAAAATTTTAAAATTGGTTAAAACGTTAAATTCCCAACCGAAAATTACTTTGTGATTGCCCAATCTAAACATGGAGTCTTATTGAATTCCAATAGGACATACTCAATAGAGAAATTCCAAGTAAGGTTCAGATTTAGAAACAGGGTCCTATTTATTTTATTTTATTTAACTAGGGATATTCATTGTGAAAAAAAAACGCTTGTTAGGTTTTTTCTGATTTTTGTTTTGTGTATGACCTAAGTATAAAACCTCATCTTGGAAAAGAAAAATTATTTTCAGTTTTTCTCAATTGAATACCAGATTGAACTTGAGAGAGTAAACCTAGAAATCTAGGGAAATCCGATAAAAAATTAAAAAAGATTGTTACTGAAACGGATAAACAAAATTATCAATAAAAAAAATATTTTTAATTAACGTTAACTTATTTGTTGTCTCAGAAGTTTCTATATTAGATTCTGGATACGAATAATTTTAATGGATCTTATTGCGATTTCCCTATTAGGGTGTAACTGTAATAGCATAGTATTTGACATTACATTACAATTTTGAATCCCTCTAGAGAATCCTAGTTGGGGACCAACAAAACCAACCTTAAAATTTCTAGTCGAAGTATCGTCAGAGAAATTTACAGAATGAATATTCATATTGGAAAGTCAAAAGTCTTAAGGATATCGAAGAATGGAATGTTTCTTCGATTAACGCGAAAAACATCGTGTTAAAAACGTGGCAAACGTGTGATTTTAATATTTAGGAAGTATTCTTACTAAAAATAATCTCACTAAATCTATCTATACCTATATAACTATTGCAATTAAAAAGCGTCAAACTATGGCAAAAATCACGTTTAACAGCGAGAAAAATCTATTTATTGGAATGATAGAGCTTTAACTTTGGAAGGAGTTGCTAAAATGGTATATGTGGAGAGAAGCATTATATGAACCACACACCTGGATCCTAAGAAAACAAGAAAGGCAGTATCTGGAAAGCTTTGAAATAAGGTGCTGTAGATGAATGAACGGTTTGAGTCACAAACGTGAAAATATTGAGAAGAGTGAACGAAGAAAGTACCTACTATCATTGATATGGTGACAAGTAGAAAAGCTATCGAAACAGATCACTTTCTAAAATCAAAAAGATTCATACGTGATTTTGTAGAAGGAAAACTGGATAGCTTCAAGAAAATAGGAAGCAGTCTACCCCAACTTGAAGGACCTCCCCAGGGATATACGACCCTGAACGGATGAATTCGAACACGCGGGAGTCCCTTTATTATTTTATTTAATCGAAAAAATCATTAAAAACCCTTCTTAAAGTATGATTATCGTATTTTGCATGTATGAGAAAAATTTTAGTGGAAAAAATTGCATCGATTTCAATATCTCAGGACAACAAATGTGCGGGTATTAGCTAGTTTAAATATAACTGTTTTTAATTCACCTTATCTTCGATATATAATTAAAATTAATATTTATTATAATAGAAATTCAAATTTGACAAATTCATTAAAAAATTCAACTGACAAGTAGTCAGGCTTGGTTTTCCCAAATTAGCAATAAAGGTTTTTGAATGAATCAATTGCCAAAAATCTTTTAAAAGAGATAACTCTTAAAGAATACAATTCAGTAGTTCAATATGGTTACCAATTTTTGGATATCAAAAAATTTAAATTTTAGATTTTGTTAGATTTATGTTTTCTATACTACAATTTTATCAAGCCTCAAAATTTCATAAAAAGCAAAGAAACATTAAATTTACATTTCTCCAGCTTTTATAATTTAGCATATTTTGGCGATTATATGCATAGTTTTGTTTTTAATTGTAGATAGAAGTTTTATATCGCATCATTAATGTGTCGTCTACGATGTCTCAACTCCAGCTTACACCACTTAAAAACGTCTGAATGTTTTATAATAGAACAAAGAAAATGATATCTTCATGTTCATTTTTTAGATTCGGTTATCGTTTATCGTAAAAATAAAATTTAGAAAACTTTTTGAAGCCCGAAAAGTACAAAGAATGCCGCTAGTCTCAAATATAATTAGATACTTTATATTGTCTTCTTTTGGGAAAAGACGAGAAGTTTCACTTGTGGTTGCTGCGGTTTTCTTTGAATACTCTCAAGTCTACATCATCAAATATTTTTTTAAACACGTTTTGTTCAAATCAGTAACAGTACAATTGGCAAAACAAAAAACTTTAAAAGAGATTTTAAAGGTTCCAATTTCAGCGAAAATAGTTCACCTAAAATGTTATTTAATCTCTGCCAAATATGTGTTTGTTTGATTAAAAGTTCGCATTTAGCACGCACGTTTCCATCCGTATTTTCCCTAATATTTCTCTCGGGAGTTTCGCAGCCGTTCTAACGATCCCGACTCCCGAGCTTTGTACTTTATTCAAGTTCAATGTCAATGGGAACGGCAGTGTTTTTCACCGAGTTTCCTGCGTCTGATTGAAATCAATAGGCTTGCGTTATATTCATGCGTTCAAATATTTAAAGCTTAATAAGTTAAAGGTACGAAAGTAACGAAGTGAAAAAATCTTGACAATTTTTTTTTCAATTTAATTATCGAATAAAAATAATTTACTTTCTTGACTTTTCAGATTACGAAATTAAAGTATCGTTTAATTACGTAAAATTATTCAATTTACAATACTAAGCATTTCCATCGCGTCAATGAATGGATTTATTCATCAAATTAATTTTTTAAGTACATAAAATATACAATCGAAGCATTAAACACGAAATGTAGTGTGTATATTAACTCATCATATTATATTCGAATAAATAAAATTAGAGATAGGAAAAATTAAACATCGAGTCCAAATAGGCGTGGTGGATTGTTTTAATATAACATTTTAGAATTTAATTTATTTGATGTTTATTTGAACATTTAGGTCATGTTTTAATGTAGTTTTTTATTTGGTTAACACATGAAATTTTAATGAAAATTGATATGTTTTTAAGGAAATAATATTTTCATGATGTTTGAAATTCAATAGTTAAATATAAATTTAGAGGAAAACAAAAATGTTGACTAGATAATTTCATTTAAAACAAAAACTCAAAATAGATAATACAAATTGAATCATGGTATCTTGTAAAATAAAAGTTATAATTCATATTTATAATGATTTGCCTTTTAAACAAGAATGGAACATGCTATCATGTTTCTATTTTCAGCCATTGTACATCAAAATTTCCAACAGTATTGTACACATACTTCCAAGGATTCATCGGGTTTCAATTCATTTGCTATTTGAAATGTAAACTTTTTTTTACTCATATCAACATATGTGAGTTAAAAAGAGGCGACGAATCCTTTCCGAATGGAAATCGAATGGCAAACCTATAAGTGAGAAACAAGCCTTACGCTTATCAATTCATCTGCTTGATTTTTTGTGGCAATTGTGTATATTTTCCTCCTTATATACAATATATAGACTATGTACTTTTAAATTGTCTAGTTTAAAATTATCTTATCAATTTCTATATAATATTATATATTCTTTAAGAACAGAAATATTTTTGAAACTTGTATCTGTTTTAAGTCATATTTCACCTTAAAATCGATTTTATCGATCTTGATGATATTTTTATTTATCCAAAACTGAATAATTCACAGATTATAATACTTATCTATATTTAGTATGTTAATAATAAAGACTGTCAATTTACATAATCCTGTGGAATGTCATCAGATTTTTTTTTAAAATAACTGAACAGTTACAATGGATTTTTATTTCAAGTTACAGTTCATTAGATATGCCTTTGTAAAGGTGTTAAAATCGTGTGTTTTTAGATATTTGTAAGAAGAATAGATCGTGATATCCTCGTATATCACGACAAAAGAATAAATCGAATACATACGAATATATATAAGGAAAGTCTTAAAAAAATATTTACCTGGTATATGCGTCACGCAGATGAAGTTGCGGGTATAAACGAGTTTTCATTCTCAATTCAAAACGATTCGTATTTTATCGTACAACATTCAATCTTTTTCCACTTTCTTTTGTAGGTATCCCTGTGTATATAAATATATCCTACATCTGCCGTAAAATATTCGAATTTTGTCACATTATTCATCTTTAGAGTCTTCACCAAAAGAAAGATCTTTCTTTTTGTTGCATTGAAAGCAATAATCTGCGTATCCCATATTTATTTTATAAGTGGTTAAATCGTCACGCCAAATTTTATATTCAAGTACATTCTCTTGGTCGATTTGCACGGTGCTTTGAAATTGAATGAAACATTTTAAATATTTTCTCTTTGGGTCAAAGGTATTATTTGAAACATTTAATTTATGATTATATTGTACGTTAAAAATAAGCTGATTCTAGTTAGCTTTTTTTTCAACAATAGAAAATATTATTTATAGTTCTTTTCTATAAACCTATTGAATTTGAAGAAGTTTTTTATATTAAACTACCTTATAATTATAATAAAACAGTTAAAATGAATGATGTTTTTCAATAATAAGCTAAATTTATAATAGTTCAGTTTATTACCAAACAACGCAATATAGGTATAATGAATGTATGGAAGAACATAATAATTACTCGATGTATTGTCTAACTTAATAACTCAAACAATGCATGGTTCAAAACTAATTCATCTTCTCTGATATGAATACCTTTAGTTATGAAAGAAGGGATGATATATGATTAACAAATGTAATTTATCAAATTGTTACGTTCCTATATGAAGTGATGACATGTTGTATTTAAATTTTATCATTTTATCAAACAAATTGATAAAAAAAGAACAATCATCATAAGTCATGAGGCAAGATCTTTCTTAACAAGCTCAATTGATCGTCTAAATGATAATATGAAGGAAATATATAATAACGAACTGTTCTTTTAACTAAATGTGTCACATAAAGAACATTATTTTTAATTTGGTTCAAGCAATTTGTCGAATAATAATGATATGATAAATATACGAAAATTCAGACTTACTAAGCAAAATTTGAGACGAAGAATAATAAAACTTATTAACTAATTTTTGATTTTATAATGGCATGTTTTTTATTATCATGAAAAAAATAATGGTTATTAGTGGAACATTTTTACGACCAATACCATTACTGCAACATACAAAATTTATTAAAACTCTCGTTTATTGAAGGAGTGAACTTGTACTCGTAATTTGTACTTATGATGTTTAGCAATAACGATTTAAATTCTTAAATTTTATTATTAAATATGGACCCGAAACTATAGAAATTCGGAGAGATATTTTGTTGTAAAAAAGCTAGCAGATCTATAAACAATATAAATGTCTATGACTAATATGGCCGATTCTTAATAGCGTTGTACTGAACCCTTTTTTTCCATACAGTTTACCAGGAAGAAGTTTGAAGAGCCTCAAAACTGCAGCCTTAAGCTAATTGTGTTCCCGATGCTCCTATTTCACCTACTGTAGGTCTAGCATATTTGAAAAAAAAATCAATATTTGTATGTGATAATATAGTTAGATGGGTTTTTGGTTACTAAAAATGTTTGAATGCTTAAAAAGTTCATATTTTTTTAAAAAAATACAATAAAAATACTATGTTTATACAATTCTTTAGAAAATAATTTACGAACGTAATATTTCAGACGATCAAAATCAAACTAATGTCATTAAACAACGTCGTTGTGCTGCTAAAAGTCAAATCTATGTTGTTGAGCTTTTCCAGTCGAGCTTATACATGATATAGCTACTGATCATGCGCTGAATGTTGTACGAGAATATGTCCACCAATGAGCGTCAATAGCGAATATTTTGCACTTCCTTTACTAAATTGTTTGGCAAATTTGTTAACCCAACCTACGTTGGATTAATTTAATGATTAAAGACGTTGTGACGTAGCTGCTGAATTAGTTAATTTGAATTAATTTATTTTGCATAAAGTTTGTGCGCAATAGATTTTACTTAATTTAAATGGTAAATACTTTCCTTTAAATCGTTGCAATCAAGTAGGGCAGGTGCGGATACCGAGGGATAACATTGTATGCAATTTCTTCCGCTCGGGCTCATAAGTGAAATACTTTATTTAAATCAATTAGTAAATTTTGAAATAATCAAAACTACTGACTCCTAAAATCATTAGTTAATTGTATGTTTTATATAAAAGACATATTAATATTTCATCTAATTATTGGTCTAGAACAAATTTTATGAAAAGGTAGAAATATGAAAAAACACAAAATTCCATCCCTTGAAGAAAATTTTGTTGATATTGTATATATTTTATGTATAAATTTGAAACATCCACCAGTATAATTTAGGTATAGTTATATATTGTTGTTAGAAACAGAAATGATTCACACAAAGATGGAATGTTTTACTACAGGGATGGGCAAACTTAATACTGATATAATCGAAAACAATTTTTCTTATTTACACGCAATCGACTTCGAAAAATGGGTTCAATTAAAACAAATACATATTTAAGGGGTTACATGGGTTTAGTCGGGGAAAAAAAGGATAATTTTCAAAAAAAAATCTATATAAAAATAAACTATATTATTAAAACTTTTTACTATCTTAAGCCTACATATTTAACAAAGAATTTCTGAAATTTTCGTTGAAAATAATTTAAAACTCCGTCATTGAGACGTCATTGCCAGTGACCCGTCAGAAAAAAGGTATGTTCGCGTTGACAGCAGAACTCATGGCAGGATCATCCGTGAAAATAAGTGAAAAAAATATGTCTCTTAGTTGCGACCATTAAAAAAACCATTTAAAAAAAATCTTTATCCAGGTCCTTGTGAATTGTATCTCAAAGACCTGTGTAAAATTTCATCAAAATCGATTGAGTAATTCTCGAGAAATTTTGACAACCGACCATGAAAACACAGTTTCGAGAAAAACACGACAATAGACTGTTCCAAGGCTGTATCTCCAAAACTATTATTTGGATCAGCTTGAAAATTTAGGACAATATTCTAAGATATTGAAAAAATCAATTTGACCAAAAAAAATCGATTTTATGAGGCATGAATCCTATGTAACCACTTAAAGAGAGAATGAGTAGAGGGAAATATTAGAAGCGCTATTTGGAAATCAGTAATATCCGTTGTAGAATAGATGCGTGTTTTAATTTAAATTCAAGTTTAATTGTTAAAATTTTCGTTCACACTTTCAATTACGAGAATTGAAATTTACCTTAAAAAAAATCAAAATGCCTGCGATCGACCGTTTGCCCTCCCCTGGTTTAACAGTTTGGTTTACGTTGGTTTGGGAATTAAATTCGGTAATGGGAAAGTTTTATTTTTTACTTTTTGTTTTATTAAAATGTGGATAAAGTAGTCATTAAATTGCAACTTTCCTAAAACCTTTTCAAACCAATGAGGTCAAATTCTAAAGCAGGGGTGGGCAAACGGTCGATCGCAGGCATTTTAAGTAATTTTTTAGGTAAATTTCAAATCTTTTAATTGAAAATGCGTACTTTTAAAATTGAACATGCATCTATTCTACAACGGATATTGCCGATTTCCAAATGGTACTTCTGATACTCATTCTCTCTATAAATTTGAATTGATTTTTAATTTAACCCGTTTTTCGAAGTCGATCACGTATAAATAAGAAAATTACTGTGGATTATACGAGTATTAAGTTTACCCACCCCTATTCTAGAGCTTACAATTCTGCCTATGAAAAAGTTTTTTTTTTAATTTCCAAAAAAAAAACACCCTGTCGAATAAAGAGAAAAGTGAGGAAAGCAAAATATAAAAGCTTGATAAGTTTAACAAAATATTAATTTAAA
Organism: Sisyra terminalis; assembly: GCA_958496175.1. Classification (NCBI taxonomy): domain Eukaryota; kingdom Metazoa; phylum Arthropoda; class Insecta; order Neuroptera; family Sisyridae; genus Sisyra; species Sisyra terminalis. The sequence continues at coordinate 30,178,973 of OY292278.1, forward strand.
ACTTGATGAATTCAAGCGAATGGCTTTGGAACTTTTTTCTCATAAATTTTTGATTAATTTTAATTAGAATGAAGCCGAAACCGTAACGTTAATTTGCGATTGTCTAACATAATTCTGTTCTAATTAAATCTCTTATTTACAGAATACGGCTGTAATGACATCACAACCCCGTTCGTCGTACAGAAACAATCGGAGCGAGGGGATGGATCTGAGTTATGTAACGGAGCGAATTATCGCTCTCTGGTTTCCGGGAGATGTGGCGCCTTCCACATACCGTCTAGGACAACGCCAGGCCGCCCATATGTTACATAACAAACATAGCGATAATTACATGGTATTTGATCGAAAAGATGTGTTCAAAACAAATGGGCTTATTTGCTTGGGATTTTCAGGTATTTAATTTATCGGAACCTAGACGAGCGACCCGGAACGAACATGAGCGTGTTAGGGAGGTTGGTTGGCCGGCGGATTTGGCGCCTCCATTAGAACGGCTTTGTAGCATTTGTAAAGATATCGATTCCTGGCTATCGACTGATAAACAACGGATCGCTGTTCTGCATGCCAGGTATGGGAAAGGAATTTGATAACTGCCCTTCTCTTCGTTTGTTCAGTTTCGCTTTTATTAGAATTCGATGGATGTTATAAATATATAACTATTTATTAAACTAATGACAACGATAAAATAAACATAAAAGCACGTGTTGAAAATTTTGTCTCGATCTTAACCAGACTCGCCAGACAAATCATATTATTCGAAAAGAGTTAAATACATTCTAAAAATATCAAAGTTCTCCGGGTACATGAAACCATGCACGTGTCGTAAACATAGGTCCATATATACGAGCCGCAAATGACACATGACTACAACAGTTTTCTCCATGAAAAACCCTCAATTTTTCATTGGCTTAGCCCAAATGTTGTCCTAATCTTTACAGCAGGCTTTAGCATTTGATTTCGTTTGTCAAAAACTTAGCATTCCCTTGCCTTTCCTCCATATTAAAGCACACCTTTTTTTACGAGACGGAAAAGAAGATCACATTTTAGAACAGCTGAGACAGATATTATGACAAAATGCCGAGAACACAGCAACCCCCGTGTCATAATTTGCCACGTGCCACCAACAAGGGTTGTTTAGAAACCTTCGTCCTTAATATAAAATCCTGTTTCAAATTCATTTTAAGGGTATTTTTCATATTTCGTCACTTACATAAAATGTTTATAACTCCAACTTTTTATTAGTAGTTCAACTAGGTTTCAAACTGTTACCCCTTGTACTTTTATATTCGCAGTGATGAATTCAAAATCAAATTTAAGTTGTTTTTTTTTCTTTGAAAAGCGGAAGTGCTAGAAATACCACAATTGATTGAAAAGTGAACAATAGACGATATTGAAAGTTGAATACTGAAAGGACCTGAAATAAGGGATGGGTGTATATTATTTTTGCAAGCCGCAATCATTTGTAATGCATTGGATTTGGCCTAGTCTATGTCAAAATTGTTTTCTAGACTTCCAGATGTGTTCCATTAGGCATATTTTTTTCAATAGATGAAATGTGATATTATTTATAAGTATTAGTGCAAAGGGTAACTAACGTTTATGTTCTCATACACTTCCCTTAACGTGGTCTTTTTAGTTCTCCGGTTTTATTGGCTAATTCAAAATTTGGAATAACCAACTCTGATTTTAAAATATCCTCCTAGTTTAGAAATGAAACGAAATTATGCAAAACTTTGATTTTTTTTTTTTGAAAAAAGTACTCTGCTTTTTGTGGAGCCAAGTACTGTTTTTTATATATTTTTTCTTCATAAAATATATATTATTGAGTACAAAAATGTTTTTGACAAAACATTGTTTTAGCCAATTTTCATAAGTCTACTATAAATGGTAAATAATCGAGTTTTTCCGGTAACTTACTTAAATCTCACAGTTTTGAAGGTTTTAATTGTTTTACCTCAAATATTTTGTACTTTATTTTCTATTCCCAAGAAATTTTTATACTCAAGAAAGTAATTTTCAAGAAAATTTAAATGTAAAATATGATAAAAAATAGCCTTTTACAATCACAACATCTTTAAATTCCAATGAAAAACTTATTTCCGAAAATATGTACATATTTCTGTAATAAAAGATATAATTGTTTCTTTTTATTGATATCTAGTTAATATGTTAACACATAGTTAACATTAAAAAAAACTTTATTTGACCTGTATTGCAGATTTCATATCTAGAGTTCTAAATAACTAACTTCAATATGATAATAATCAAGTCATAAGTGTGTAAAAAATATTTAAAAGAGACGGGTAGTCTAATCTATGAAATATAATTTACAAAAATAAACTATAAATGTAAATTTTGAACCAAAGCTGAAACAAAATATATTAATAATAATTAAATTGCCCAGATACGTATTTCGATTGCCTAGCAAACTAAATCAGTGGTTATCAAGTTGTGTTGGATCAAATTGTACTAATAAGGTTGCTTGGCAACCGAAATAGGTATCTGGGAAATACATATGTCATTAATACATTTTGCTTAAACTTTGGTTCAAAATTTATATATTCAAAGTTTATTTCTGTAAATTTAACAGGCTTCAACGTGTAAATAGTCAAAAGTCATTAGAGTGTTAACAATTTTTAAACTAGATGAGTTGCCTATGAAATATAGTTTACAAAAGTAAATTATAATTGTAAATTTTGAACCAAAGTTGAACCAAAATGTATTATTGACGTATTGCCCAGATACATATTTCGATTTTCCAGCAAATTTCATTAGTAGTTGTTGGTAGTTGTGTAGTTGTTGGTAGTTGTCAAGTAAAATTGAAAATCGAAATAAGTATTTGAGCAATATGCAATAAATACATATTGTTTGAACTTTTGTTCAAATTTATGTTTATAGTTTACCTTAGTAAATTATATTTTATGAACTAGACGACAATAATATAGTGTATGTATTAATTATGCAGTTCAATAGTATGAATAAATTAAATCTTTCGCCAAGCTTATTTCTATAATAGTGCTTCACAATTGAATTAAAGAACAGATTTTAAATTATTAATCATGAAAAACGACAACATAATCTAAAATAGTGGTTCTTTACCTCGGTTTAATTGAACCCAAGAGTTTCGCGGGCTTAGCGAGTTATTTGTTTTTAAAGATTTTGTTAATTTAGTGCACCTATGTTTTGAAATTAAAAAAAAAATCAATTAAGATAAGTTCGGTGAATACGCATATGAAATTGGTGGGGATCAGTACCTGCAACATGGTTAAGAACCACTGGTCTAAAACTAAAATTTACAATGAAACGCTAACATTGAGCATCATTTTTTGAATAGAGATAATTTCTTTCGTGATTCTTTAAAAGATGCAATTAGGTTGTATTGGGTTGAAATGGATTAGTTTCACGTGACAACACTTTTGCTCAATTATTGTTATCCAGCTTAAATATATTACAAAATCAGGAAAAAAAATCAATGCTATTCCAAAAACGATGCTCAAGCTTTTGATGACAAATTTCTTCTCTGTTTTAATTAATGTGAAAAAGAGTGTAGAGAGTACACATTTACAAAGTTTCGTTTTTTGTACATAAAAATTCAAAGACTTTGAATTAAACTGTAATAAAAAGAGCTTGAACTAAGTTTCATTTTTATTGTTAAATACCCAAAACGAATAACAGTACCCCATGACACTTTTTATTATTATTGTGTAGCAAATAATCAAATAAATTAATTTAATATTAATGGATTTTTGTTCATTTTGTGTGGTAGTTAGTTTAAATTTTTTACTTCGATGATGCTGTATGATCTTTGTATCATTCAGTTAACGGTCTAGTTTAGAAAAAAATCAAATATTTGTTAGTCCGATGTTTTTATGGTCGTTGCTTTGGTATTTATTTACGTATTTTATTAATTTATTCTATTTAAAGCTCATTTGTTGTAATTGAAAGTTGAAAGGTTCTGGTTTCTATGTTGTACACAAGACTAGGTAGTGGCACCTCTTGAAAGAGAGCAGGGATGGGGATGATATCAGGCCGCCCTAATGCATATGTGTCTGGTCATAATCTCGTCTTTCATTTCTTCAGTTCATTTCAAGGAAATTAGAAGCATAACATCCCGCATCATATTGTTAAACGGAGAAATAAATTTGTATTTATGTGATCAGTAATTGATTTAGTGTGTGCAAAGTTAATACGACGAACCGTTCTTTGAAAATGGAGTTTGAAGCAAGGTTTTTTTATTATTTTTGAAATTATATATTTTTAGATTATTTTATGCTTTTAGTGCTCTTGTTTAATCGTTAGAAAACGTATATTTTCAAAATGAAAACCGGATGTTATAACAACTGTTGTCGCAAATAGCCCAAAGCTTCCTGCATTCGTGCATTGATTTACAACAATAGGAGTGAAATTAAAGCTCTGAATGTTCTAATTTTAACGAACAATCGCTGGATATTTTTCACCGTGAAACACGTGCTTATTATTCTCTTTATGTTTTCAAATAATATGGCAAATTATCCCAAAGGGATTTTTTTTTATTTTCGCGATAGTTTTTAATGTTTATGACTTCGCTTTATTTCGTTTTAATTAAGAAAATTTCTTGAAATATTTTTATGTTTACAGGGGAAATCGAGAGCGTTTAGGCGTTATTGTGGACGCTTACATGCATTATTCCAGTATTTGCGGCACGGCCGATCAGGCCTTAGATCGATTTGCAATGCGACGATTTCTGGATGATACGGTTGGAACCATGGACTTTCCATCTAACAAACGGTAACTTTCCCAAAAAGAAAAAAATCTCAAGTTTTAATTTTTTTTTCTTTATAGATATGTTGAGTATTTCGCTGGATTGTTATCAGGGAATATTCGAATTAATGCAGCGCCGCTTTATTTAACACACGTCACAGTGTTAGGAGCACCCGCCTTTGACGCCCCCGGTGGTTGTCGCGCCTTTCTCAAAGTTTATGAGGGACTTGTCCCTGTTTATACATCAGGTAAAGATTTGTTTGAGATTCCGATAGTTTTATTGTTGATATTATTGCCTTTACGAGACCAGGCCACTTGAATGTGTCAGATTTAATTCAAGTGGATTGAAATTTATTGCAAGTAAAACTGAGATTATATATTTTAAATATCAAAAGAGCAAGCTTGAAAAAAAGCATCAAAGGAAAATGTTTTCAAATTGATTTAATATGGTTTTTTATTTCATTTTAATAGGGGTGTACAACGTTAATAATGGGATGCGACAATTTACGGTTAATGTCGCAAGCGAACGGCAACGTCGAGGACTTCAGTTACGGGGTGATATTTTAGTAAAATGCTATCATCGGCGATCAAACCATAGAGAGACAATATTTTCATGTCAATTTCACACGTGTGCAGTTTCCGATTATACGTTAAGTTTTACGCGGCAAGAATTAGATGTGGCTTGCAACGGTAAGGAATATACTTTAGTATAGGCAACTACTTATACATATATGCAATGTGTAATGTGTATAAAATTTAATTTTCTTGGCAGATTTACGCTTCCCGTTGGATGGTGCTGTCGAATTACATTTTTCTCCAACGCCCGAAACCCGGTTACCGTCACCGGCGCCAACTCCAGCCGTCTCCGTTGAGTTTGCTGATGATCGAATCGTTCGATACGACAGTTACGAAAATTTAGGTGCCGAAACGACGGAAGACGAGTCTGAAGCAGATGTCACTGGTAAGTGTTTATTACAAGAAAATTTCAATAAATTCCCATTCTGATATCAAGTACCAATACTATCATCAGGAAGACATTAAAATTTTTCAATTTCTCAATCATGGTGTAAAACAGATCAGCAAAATAATTTTTCAACACATCGCAAAATACGCGCAAATTACTGCATTCATGTTGATATTAATAAGTTTGAAACTCAACATATGTTCCATATAAATATTATCATAACTTTGTTTTCAAAAATATTTTCAGGAGACCCGTTTTTATATTTATTAACCATTTATTTAATCCTCATTTTTGAGTGTGAAATATATTATAGGAGATTAATTTTAAAAAGTAATTAAATCGAAATCTTTTACTCAAAAATAAGCTTATGACATATTCATATGGCTATTGAGACGATTTATTTTGATTAGAACGTTTTTTATTTTTTGAAATTTAAAAATAAAAATCAAGTTAAATCATTAATTTACATAATTATGCATCGAAAGATTAATAACGGGCCATAATTCCGGTCTCTTCCCAAATTTCCGTAACTAATTATTTCAAACGAAAGTAGGCGCTAGAAATATGTATATTAGAGATTCTCGTGATTTTATATTTGAGACTGAAATACTCCACTCTAAAATATTCGGAATGTTCATATTCCTTCAATATTGTATATTTCCATATCTTATCAAATTATTTTCCTAGTACTTGAAGTAAAAGTTAGTGGGATCATTCGAATGATTATAATTATGTTGTTTCACATACTCTCTTGTGGCATATTTAATGATTTACAATAAATGAAACCAATGTTGAGGACAATGAAGGTATTGTTCGATAAAAGTTTATTTTTTAATGGTATCCATAAACTTGTTTTTGTGTGAAAAAATTAATATCTTATTCTTGGTGATATATCAATAATAAAACTTAATATTAGGCCTCGACTAAGGCTTCAATTTCGGCCAGAAAATCACCTTCGGCTTTGAATGAAAATTTACCGAAGCCGACCATAAACTAGAGTCCAAATCCCACTGATTATTAAGGATGTCATGGAACTATGTCATAATGCTACCAGACAATTAAAAATTTAGGAAAATGTTCCTTATTTAATGCTAAAGCACCTCTGCAAATTTTATAGTGTTTCACTACATCGTTAAAAAGTTATTGCCATTTAAAAATACTATGATTTTACACGTAATCTTATGGTAATTCGGTGATTATAAACAGACCAAAAATGTGGTTTTTACTTAAAAAATTTTCAAGTATATATGCAAGTGTGGCAACACTGTCGTCACCTGAGATGTACCGTCTTATATACAATAGAAACTGTGTTAGTACATTTGATTAGATAAAAATGAAACACATAACTAATTTTTATCACACTCATATTTTTACGTTATAATTGTCTTAAGAACATGCTAATTTAATGTTTTATTTATGATTTAATCGTATTAAAAAATTAACATTCATAACTTAAAAGCATCAAATCAATACTATTTTGATTTATTGAGTTGAAATCAGGGCATATTCAATTCCAAAAGTTTGTTAAAAAATTTCTATAATATATTTGATTTTCCCTCATTTTGTTTAAAAAATTTTTGGTGAAATTTTCGATTTTCTCTTAAACTATATACAGTTTTTAAATATCGACCCATTTATTCGCTTCATGTTATGTTATATGATAGTAATATGTCACGAATTTCTATTTTTATGTACTTGTGTCTCCGATTGTACCTCCATAACATCCACAAGCAATAAAACAGCGAATTTGTACGAACGCGTGTCAATTGAGAATTGTTGAGAAATGAAAATTTTGTTACTATCACTATTGTCTAACCCAGTATTTCCTAAACTATGGGTCGCGAACCAATATCGAATGGGTCCTAATGGGTGATTCACCACTGCAGAAGATATGAATAAACCAATAGAATGTGATAAATTTGATATTCCAATAGCATTATAATTATTTATGCCCTCATTACTTTTAAGATAGTTGAGAGATGGATCCCATCATTGGAAATTTTTGTTAGATGGAACGGTGCCTAGGCAACTTTGAGAACCATTTATTTAACCTATTTTCCTGTGTGGATCCTTTAATTTAAAGTTTCAATTTCATTTTCCACCATGTTTCTGCTTAGATTATAAAATTAAGGAAAATGGTCTTCAATCAAAATTTGACCTTTAGTCGTATTCTATCCAGTATCTATCTACCCGAACGATAATCCATCTCAAATCATAACTAAATCTTTAAGAAACTATTAGGTACTAATACTTTTTAGATCAAAAATATAAGAAAACCTTTAAATATGTCTCTATATTCTTATTATACTATCTACAAATTGAATGAACTGGATTTTGAACTAATTTAGACGTTTAAGTACTTTAGCAATTCTGTTTATTGTCTTAGTTTTATTTTTGTAATAGATTTTTTTCTCTTACAATAACTAGCTTTACAAAAATAAAAGCACATATGTACCTACTTCTTCTTTTCCGTTGATGTAATATAAAACTTTATGAAGGTAAAAAGTTTTGGCTTTTACGAAGAAAAAATAAATAAATTCAGTGTGACATCATTATTGTTATCATTATTGTCAACAGAAAAACATTTTACTTGCATTTCATGAATTACACACCCATTTTGTTTCCACCCAATTTTAGAGTTCTACCTTCAATAAAAATGGATTAATGAGGCTAATAACCCCTGAAATTGAACTCAATTTGCTCAAAACCAGTTGTGATACCTTTATTGAAGATTAATTCCATTCCATTAGAAAATTAAAGCTCTACAAACATCTACAATGCGAATATTTTTATTGTTTTAGAATAGCAAAATAAGAAATAATAAATAACAAGAAAGTATCGTTTAAAATTGAGTTTTATATTCAATAAAATCAGTAAAATACTTATTCCTTTTAATGGTCTTAACAGCGTTTGATAAAATCAACAACAATACATGCAGGTAGCCCACCCACAACACGGTATCTTATAGCACAGTTTCGCTACGGCACGGTTTATAAATGGCGGGAATCCTCTTACAACACGACATTTTTTAGCACGGTTTCACTCGAACACGATAAGAGAATTGCGGAAAATTTTGTATAACACCAGAAAACTAAGATACTTATCACCGTTAAGCAATCAAGACCAAACTTTAAAAGCCAAGAAAAAAAATTTGGAAGTTTTTTATGACTAATATTATAATTCATGCATTAAAACCATGCATAGAAATCATGAAAAAGAGCTTTTTCTGTTGAACAGGGTATCTCAGCAATCCGATCTTTCAACATCTTTCAAATAATATCTTCTGTATATTTTCAAAAATATTTAGTGTCCTACCGAAACTAGATTTTTACGGCCAAAACTGAAATCAAATTTCGGCATAAGTCTCAGATTCGACTGAAGTTAAAACCGAAACTTCCATAATGGTCATGTTTTCGTGGGAGAAAAAATCAATCACAATTAATCCATCTTTACAAACTCCATTGGTATTTAATATTCATTTAGTTTCTGATATTTGAGCAAATATCAATTTTTATTTCAATTAAATTATTTATGCGACAGTAAATAACAATTGAAAAAAAGGAACAAATTAGAGTTACTTTTTACCTAAAATGTTTTTGTTCACAAAACAGAAAATATTTTTTCTTACTTCTTAAAATGTAAAATAATTTCTTCTAAACTTGGTTCAGTTTCCTCTTGGACTGAAAAAATATTAAAGAGCTTCATGAAGCTACAGCTAGGGATTAAAACAATTTTATTGCGCTGATAATTATCAATAGTCATAATTAAAGAATTTAATATTATAAGTAAGAAACAATAATTTCTGAACATTTTCATCTCACAATTTCGGCTTCACGACAGCTGAAACCGAAACTGAGCCGATACTTGTTTTTTGCCGAAACCGAGAGTTCGGTTGGGCACTACAAATTTTAGTCAACATTTATAATATTTATGTATTTCATTAATTTCTTAAATTAAAAACCTTCCCGTTATTCATAGTTAAAGAATTTAAGTGAAAAGAGTAAGTAAAAAACTATATTTTTTTAACATTTTCATCTCACGAATTCAGTTTTGGTTTCTGTTGTAGTTTCGGCTTGACGACAACCGAAACCGAAATTAAGTTGAAACTTGTTTTTTGCCGAAACTAGGCCGAAACCGAATTCGAAAGTATGGTCGGCACTTCAAATTTTAGTCAAAATATATGATAGATACATCGTTAATTCCTTAAATCAAAAACTTTCCCGTAAGTAAAGGTAACTTTTTGTGATTTAATCAAATCTTCAAAAATTTTAAAAAAAAAAAAATCTTTAATGTTTTGTTGTTTATTAGCTTCATTCAACAATTTATACTTGAATCAGGAAATGTATGTCTTCACCCATTACTTTTTGTTCACATTTACTTTAGATGTCACTTAAATATTTGTAAGGAAATTAAGTCAAATATCTAAATTCTAAGCTAAATTATAGTGTTTTGTACCCTGGCTGATTTGCATTTTGGATTACATAAAATATTACATAAACATGTCACATTATCAAAAAGTGTAATATTATTGTTGAATGATAGAATGGCTGAAATTCCATCGTTGAGCTTGGACTTAAGTAATGAATAAGTAGCGATTTGTTTACTAAAGATCTCTATTTTAAGCTAGCTAGAATGAATCCATTGAAAAAAATAAATATATATGTAATATGTTGAAGACATGACAGGTATTTATTTAAGACTTTATGAAATCAACGAAATGTTAATGTCAATTTTTAATATTAATTACTCGATAGAAACATAGTTGCACTCTTATGAAAGTTACTGACGATTAATTTATGGTCCATGAAAGAGAGCTCCTCACCTAGATCCGTTTTTGCATATCATCACAAGATGTGAAAATATTCATCTGAAATTCGCGTTTAATCAATGAAATTCATCTCGCCTGAATGCCGTAAGCTCGCAATCATTTATTACAAGTATGAAGTTTTTTCTCACAAAAGCTGCAGTAAATTACAGTCATAAATCATATTGTTGTTTTATGTGCAAAAAACTGTTTATTTTACAAAATAATTCCAGCTCTGTTTTGTCGGGAGTTAAGAAATTTCAGACTAGATCGCATAATCTATTAAAAGTTTTTATGAAATTTTATTTTTAAGTCCAACTTGATTTTTTTTTCAATTACCAGAATATCTAGTTTTCCCGCGTCTCATTTCAAATTCAATTTTTAAAAATAATCTTGTTTACGCATTCCTTTTCATATTTAATATTTTGATCTTGGAGAACATCTCAATTATACTTTCCTTCCAAAATAATCATTACATTCGAAATTCATGAATTAAGATTTTGACAAGTTAGCGACGGGTGGGTTGAACGCATCTTCTCAAATTCATGAATAAATTTATCTGGAGAACGACGGAAATATGAAACCAAGTGTTACATTCTTATTATAATAAGCATTCCTGTTCTTTTTCGTTTTCTATCGAACAATTTTACAATGTAATGGTGACGATTTGAATGTGGAAGCCATATCATATGATATATTCACATAATTTTATAAGAACTTCCAAGTGTCGGTTATGATTTTTTTCAATTGAATATTATACATTGAACGATAGTAAATTGAAAGGCTTGAAATCAAGTTTGTTTTACGAACAACTGCTTGAGAATTGAGCGCTTGGTTTATAAGTGGAATCAACGGGAATTTTTTTATTTATTAGCTAATTGATTTCGACGGGAGAATTTCTTTAAGTTCTTACTTTGATTTGACATTTAAGTAGACAAATTTAAATTTAACTACAATATTTTTAGACTTTTTAAATGCAATAGTTCATTTGAGTACGATGAATACTTAATTAGTCGAATGCCAGTCTCGCGGATTTACATTGGATGTTTTCTATTTTTTTGAAATTCCCTGTTTTTTTAAGTGAAAACTTCTTTAGTATCGTTGTGACTTGAAATTTCCTGAAACGAAAAAGCGACAGTTAAAAGAGATAAACATATAAATCTAGAAGATTTAACGAACGAAAGAATGAAATAGAATAAATTACAGTGTTTCTTGTGGATGTGCTCGCCTGCGTATTACGCTGCTTGGGAATAGTCGTCCTAACAACCATGGTGAATTGTGTATTGCATTCATAAACATTTCATTATTTTATTAAAAACATTGTGAAGGTATGTCGTAAACGAATACAAAATATTATCGTGATTATTGAAAAATATAAAACCCGGGTAAACCGCGAAACATGTCCAATTTCAGTTATATTTCGTACTTTACCCATGTTTCTTGGGTATTTCGCAATTTACCCGGGGAACCCTAGGTTTACTCGTTAATCAAACTTGACCCGTAACATAAATACTACAGTAGATACAACGATCTCTTTGATTGAGTTTCTGAATACCAAATTTATTTCAAAAATGTGTAGAAGTCGCACTGAATCAACAACAGCACTGTATTAATTCAATTCAAAAAATTATTTCATTCTTTGGTATTTTGATTATTTCGTCGTTGTTATTTATCGTCACTTTATAATTGTCAAGATTTTTAGTGACTCTAGGGTTCATAAAAACCCATAAATCGAGAAATAGTGAATACTTGCTCGATACGAGGATCAAATCCAGCATCTACCAGTTCTGTAGCGGCTTCCTTGTATTTTGATTTGAAAGAGTTAAAAAAAAAGAAGAAAAATACTAACTTTAAGTCATTCGCAGTTCATAATGCTCTCACAATGTGCACAACGGATTACCTTTTTTTTCATGTTGAAATTTCAAAGAAACTTTATTCAAATTTTTTATTGCTGCAATGAAAATCTAAAAATAAATTGGTCATTGTTTCCAATTTCAAAGTATAAGTAAACTCTCCAAGAATTCATCATTAAGAATGCAATTTCTTTGAAATTTTATAAATGAACTTGCAATGTGTAATTTGCTATATTTAATTTTGTAACTTTAAAGCGTGTTTGCATTTTTGTACTAAAGTCTTTAAGAAATTTGATAATAGTTGTTAAGAGTAGGTATTTGAAATATCCGTTTAAACTTGTAATTAATTTCTTAATGAATCGGAAATTGTTCAGCTATGATCGTGAGGTACGAAAAAAAAACACTTAAGTAATTCATTTTATTATTGCCATTAAAAAAGGCGTAGGCCCGAAACCTGTATTTTGAATCAAGTGCACGGAAAGAATTATTTGTGTACCAACCCATAAATGGTTTTACCTCCATCCCACATCCTAGCACTGCGCTAATTTTATTTCTCTGATCCGGACAAAATTTGTTGCAAAAGCATAGCTCATCCGTTCAATAATGGTATCATAACTTAATATGCAATATTACAGGTTGTTGAATCTGAGCCCAACAGCAATGACGTAGGATTCCAAAAATGAAGACCTTATATACCAATTTTATATTCTTTTTAAAAAGTTCATTTTTTCAAGTTTGATATGGGCAATGGTACCACATATTGTTTGTCGTCATGAATTTTATCGCCGAGTGTGGGTTTCTGTTTTTCTTGGCTTGGAATTTTGTGTCTTCATTTTAACATTGAAAGTGGAAGAACTGACCTTCTCGCCAACCATTAGGCACATTCTTGGTTCCATTAAAGCCCACTTATAACTTTGTATTAAAATAATTTATATTCTTCTTTAAAACAATAACATACAATGATTAACTGTTATTAATATAACTAGAAATAAGACAATACCTATAGTCTACTGGTGGCCGAGTAGTCTGAGTGACCGCTCCAAAACTGAATATTTCTCTAGTACGGATTTTTACTAACCCTAGAATTGCTATAGATCTTAAAAGAGTTATAAAGCGACGTTAAACAACAATTAAAATAAAGGCAACACCCTTTGAAGTTTCATATCCACAATTTTATAATAAAAACTTGTTACCTGTTACTTCATCTTACAGTCACATTTAAAACGACTTAATGGATCATCAAATATATTTTGGTATTCGCTATCTTAATTGCGCATTTTATTCATTAAAATGAAAAATAACGATATAGCTGTAAAAACTAGCGAAACCTTATTAAGTTAAGAAAATCATCCAGAAAAGTCAGTTAGCTATAAACCAGAAAATTTGAAACTATAAGACGCATCCTTTTAATAGGGTGTGATAACTCTAAATAGGGGAGGAATTCGACCTAATAAAGGTATTTCAAAGGGTATTTTTACTTTAAAAATTAGTACTCTGAGTTCTTTTTCTTCATTTTAATTGCGATTTATAATCATTTTCTTTTCAAAGCCGTGACTGCAGACTACTATAAGTAACGTCAATAAATTAATAAAAAATTAACCATTCAGTACATTGATTGTATAGCAAGGGAAGGGGCAATGAGCTTTATAATTGAAAATTGAATTGCCCCAAAATAAAAGCTGTAAACTGTATCAATGTAAAAACCTATACGCAAAGTTAGTATGTAAGCTAATGCTTATTGCATATTGGTGAATCATCACATAGTAGCTACAGAGCGATCCAATACTACTTAATGATCACTGAGGAAGATTGTTTGGCAATCAAAATACGTATCTGGGTAATACGTCAATAAGATATTTATTTGAACATCTGTTCAAATTTAAGTTTATAGTTCAACTTTTGTAAATTATATTTTATTAATAAAATCACAGTATATTTCATATATTGTATGAACAATAATGGAAATATATATTTTATAATTTTAAATTATTTGAAAATATCTTTAATAGAAAGTGATCCGTATGAGTAAACAGCAGAACCAAGCAGTAAAGATGAACTGTTCTTGTATCTAAGTAGTCCAGTAGGAAGAAGATTCAACGTGAATTCTGAAGAAATCTGGATTTATCTAAAATTTCAGTTCCTACGCTGTATAAAATTACCTTCAAATACTGGACTTTTGGTATTTATAGGATGGTACATAGGGGTTAATGAGTGCAATTAACCTTCCTTAAATTGGCTTTGACCCTTAAACAAGGTTCTGTATTTCAAACAAATTCAAAAAATTAATATTTTCGAAACACTTGGTACAAGAACCATTAAATGCAAATAACACACATGAATCATAACATGAAATTTTGGCAAATGGCTAAAGTATAGTTCTACCCACAAAAAAATCATAAAAATCAAATTTATGTTTATTAAATTTTAATATCAGCCTACTGGTGGTCGAGTAGTCAATGTGACCGCTCCAATATTGGTAAGTGTTGGGTTTAATCACTGTATCGAGCAAATTTTCAATATTTTCAATTACGGATTTTTATTAGGCCTAGAGTTGATAAATATCTTAGTAGTTATAAAGCGATAAATAATAATTCAACAAACAATCTAAATTTAGTGATTCGTATTGGCCGTATTGGCGTATCTGCCGGCGGCTACATGAAAGTGATATTTTTAATTGTCAAAATTATTTATATGCTACAAATAAGCCATACGAAATTGCATTAATTTATGAAATATGATGGAAAAATTTAGTCTATCTTCAGCAAGAAAAAATTTTCAAAACGTATTTTTCTCCATTTAAAATTAAGCATTTGTGACATAAGACGTATGAAATCAATTTTTACGGAGACTATTTTTACGAATACTAATTCTTTTTGTTGCCTGTTCTATCCATAAATATTAAACAAAATTCATGTATCTTGAATTGTTAAACATCCATTTTGTTAATGCCTCGGAAAATTTATATATTGATGCCAAGAAATTAAGAAAAAAATATCATAAATATGCTAAGCTAAATAAACAAATTATGAAAGATTTGATTAGAGGGTCTGTTTCTAAAAAAAAATAGATTATTTAATTGAAAATGAAAACGGGATTAATTTCAAAAGAGCTTACAATATAATGTTATTAACTAATATTTTCTGTTGGAAGCATTATAGACATTTATATATGTGCTTTGTGGTTGTTGACCAAAGCCGAAGTTCGTTATAGAGATTAACACATGTCTAAAATGTTTCATAAGACAACATACATAAAGAAAAATTTCTCAAGTATCATAAACTAAGACTATAAACTTTATTTTCACATAGTTCACAACGAGAAAATGCCATTGAGTTCTTCATATACAAAGAAATTGGCGCCAGCATTTGAATACTTACAGCTCATCGAGCTAAACCCATCCAGCTTTCGAGTGCTTTATGTAATAAGACGATAAAACAAGATGTTACAAATAAGGGAGCACGAGGATTGAAAACGGGATATATTCTCACGTCGCATTTTTGTGGGAGCAAAGAGATTTTTTTTCGGGATTGTATATAATTGTATGAAATATAAATCATAGCTCGCGTTCATCTCTTATTAGTGAGTTATGGCCACAATGCCCGGCATTTATAACACTTATTTAAGCATCAATGATAATTGATTTAATGCACCAGAGATGATTTATTACGCTCAGAAATGTAATAAACTTCGTATGAATATACACTTTTTTCCTTTCATCATGTCAAATATAAATATCAAAAATCACACATAAAATTTCCGTGAGCACGGAATCATAATTTTCAATGTTTTCAATGGGGAGTGACGAATTATATGTTTTATGGCTTTACGGAAAATTTTAGAACTTTTTCATAAAAAACATTCTTTTAATTGCACCCATATTTCATTTCAATGAGAATTTACAAATTATTTATATTAAATTTTAAACAGGAATATGTAAAATAATTTGATTTATTTAGAAAAAAGATTGGGAATAAAACAAGATGGAAAATACAATTGAAATACGGAAAGTAAGGAAGACATTTCAGTATGATGATGGTCATAAATATTGTACACTTTAACTTTGAAATATTTTTGTTTTGTTTTAATTTTAACGCATATGTGTATATTGGTAAGAGTAGACCAAAGGGTACATGAATCAATTGTGTAGGATAATGTCCGACCGAAAGTAGTTTTTTCAGCCGAAACCAAAATTCGGTTTTGGCCAGTATGGACACAAATATTGAGAAAATATGTACTATAGAGGAACATATGAAAATATTTCAAGATTTTAAATTTTGCGCAACCATTAGAGTAAAATTGGATGTTTAAAAAATTGAAGTTAAAGGTGATTGAATTTCTTCGCATTTTATTTTCCAAAGCTTTAGAAAATTATAGTTCATAAGTAGGACCACAATTTATTTTAACTTAATATTAATTTCAAAAAAATCACAAATCTCCCAGAGTGCTTTACCGATCATTTTGAAATTTTAACACAACACTGTATTTATATATGCGTAGGTTTTCATTCAATCAAAAGACTTAATAGAGTCTCACATCAACAAGTACAACGGAGGATGCTGTGGTTGTCAAGGGAGGTTTTTAATAATTATTTTGGCACTTAAATAATAATTTTCGGAGATATAGCGACTTTTCTCAATACATAATTTAATATTATCTTGAAAAGAAGTTACAGTAGGTACAGCAAAAGATGCTGCGGGTTGGTAAGGGCGATGTTTTTAATGTCTCATGAACATACTTTTATTCAAATGCAATTTATGTACTGTTTTGCTTTTTTGGGTTCAGCTATAATAGGTAAACCTATGTACAGTTGTCGGCAAAAACATACAAGAAACATTAAAACACATACTTTTCAGTGAAAACCAAATATAATGTTCATTGTCTCAATTTGAACTAACTGATTGTTGTCATTGGTTTCAACTGTCATTTCGATTTCAATGATTTCCCAATTTTTGCCATTTGTTAATTGTGTCAATGTTGGGCTGTGAATATTTCACGGGAGGTTATTTGTCAATTGTATCAATGTTAAGCAGTGAATAATTCACGTGAAGTTATTAGTCATATTAATAAATCGTATATATTATTTATTAATGTATGCAGTCGCACAGTAATAGGATTTTCTTTTAATTTAATTCGTGAATAAATCGATCGTTATTGAATTTAGCCACAAAAGAGAAAAGTATACCATATTAGAATTGAATTAACCAAAAAATGGCGAGTTATATTACAAGCCGAGTAGAAAATGCAATTTTGTCAGGTTTGACTATTCTAAAAAGAATTTGAGTCAAGAATGTATTTAAACACATAATTGAGAGTAAAAAAATATATTAATGAAAACCAAATATAATAATCATTGTTTCGAATTTGAACTTACTGATTGTTGTCATTTGTTTCAACTATCATTTCGATTTTATCCAATTTCCAATATTTGCCGTTTGTCAGTTGTATCCGTGTTGGCTGTGAGTATTTTACGAGTAGCTACTAGTTATTTATTATTATCTAAGAGCCTTTTCATTTTTGACGATCGTGAAAATTGTCATTAAGTTTCTTCGATGTTTATAAAAAAAATATGCTACCATATATATGTATATGGTATCCATAAACATATATATACTCCACTCATGTGTACATATAAAATTAACCAGAATCACTTGATCATTATGAAGTAATTTTTTCTACATGTTATTCTTTGATTTTTATCCCCTGAAAAATGATCAACTTTAATTCAAAATTTGATCAAAATTAAGTTTGACTTTTTCAAATTTGTTTAAAAAATAGGTTTAAATTACGTTTGAGACTCTTTTGGCGTATTTGGACCAATACTCAATATGCCAAATCAACTTTAACCTGTTAGAGTGCATTTTTTTACCCAAAGTCGACTTTGAATGCCGAAGTTACCTTGAAACCGTGAAATTCTATAGAAAGATCTACAGTTAAGAAAAGGTTATATTCATGCTTTTGATACTCGATATGCCAAAGCTGTCAATTCTTTTATCCCAAATTTTAAGTCTCTTTGGACTGCCACTTATTTACTGACAATGCATAGATATTTTTTTTCCATTTATTATTTACCGTTGATTTATAACTACTAAGATCTTAAGCGACTCTAGGGTTAATAAAATCCGTAATCAAGATATACCGAAAATTTACTCGATACAAGGATTGAATCCAAAATCTACTAGTTTTGGAGCGGTCACCTAAACCACTCGTCCACCAGTAGGTTCATAGATATGTTTAAATGCTTTATATAAATGACAGTCTCTCATAATGGGGTGGTGAAAATAAATCGTGCTCAATGTTTAAGGTACTCAATCGATAATTATTTTTCCCAAAAAATATTTTACCCTTGGAATTTGTAAACTTCAAAGTGAACAGATATAAACAAAGATATAAACAGTTTTTCGATTAGGGTGAAAAACCGGTAAATAGTTAATATATAGTATTTGAAACACATATAAATAAATAATTTTCTTAAAATTCGGAAAACTCGAAATTCTTTGCTTAATAACTTGATCGCTGTTTGACTGAAGAATGCAATATTTGTTTAGAAGCAAATTAAATTTGATTGGAAAATTAATTGAAAGATTTGTCAAAGTACAAGTACACGTTTCTCTTATTTCTCATGCACCACATGTGACTTTGTTGTGAACGAACACCTACAATCTATTTCTAGAGAGTCGAAAGCGACGCCGTTTTCGACGTCGAAGGCACGAAGCTTCATCCCAACGACGCTTCCACATCCGCGAATAAAAATAACAATAAATTTAATGACAAAGAGCGTCCAACCATCCCCAATCGATAACATCTATTTGGCTCCTTTATTATCGATATCGTCACAACGAAATTTCAAAAAAACAAATTTCTTGAGGAAAAAAAGAGCAGATAATCGTACACTTAAACGTACCATAACACGAAGATAGAACTTAGTAATGAATTGTAAATAATTTCATGTGTCGGCCTCTAGTTCCACTATAGAGTTTAAGTGAAAATGGAAAATGCCTTTTGTGATGCGAGCAGATATTTTAATTAATTTTACTATCGCGATTTGTAATCTCAGTGATATATAAAAAAGAATTTATTCTTCCCGTTTGATCTCTATGATGTTGTCTCTATAAGTGGAAAATACTTCTAGTGCCTATTTCTGGGATCAAAATAAAATAAAATGTGCGCCAAAGTTTTCCTCTGTGTCTCAAGATTCGTGATCCATTCACAGTACTGAGTGTCTTTCATGTTCTTTATAACTTTGTCATAATTTCAACATTTCAAATGAGACCTGAAAAAATTCTTTTGATATTCATTTAATTGAATTTGTAAGTATTTTAAATATTTTTCCTCCTCCTATAGATAAACCGAAAGATCAAATCAAATCTAACCTGAACGAGTGTTCAAGCTATGTTTTTGAACTTTGCCGTTAAAAACTCTTTTTTACTTTCGTTAAAAATGACATTCTTTTAATGAATTTAATTACTCCGAGCATAATTACTGTAAATGAGATAAACCTATCATCGTTGTATACAGCAAATACATAATTACTGTCAGAAATCAATCATTGGACAAAACGAAATAAACTTAAGTTATAGTACTTGTAATTAAAAAATACCAAGACTCATAATTTATGATTTGCTTTGAGATAAAATTTATTAAGTTTTTTTGTTCATTATACGGACAAATCTCAAATAAGAATTACAAGAAATAGATCATAGATTAACAAATTATTTCGTCATTTAATAATTGAAGTCATAATTGATTTGATAGGAGAAAATTATGAAACTATTTTTTTTCAATAACAAACAACAGAGATCAAATTGAAATCAACTTTTTGTTTGGTAATTTTCTTACGATGAGCAATTAAAACCGAAAGTACTTCTTAACTTTTTTCTTATATAAAAGAAATCGAAAATTTCGGTTTAATTTTTCCAACAAAAAATAAATAGTCTCAATCTATAAGAGCCAACCTTCTTTTTGTCCGATGGTATAAATGCCAAATATTCTACGCCTCCTAATAATCTCCGAATAGTTTTGTAATTCGCCAGGGTCCATTGTATTGCACTGTATAGTTACATATGTAAATTAATTAAGGACTTTCTGATTTTTTTTTTTTTTTTTTGGGACGTTTGGATCGTTCGAATTTATTTTCTTACTGCTTGGGAGTTGTAGATAAGGATGCAACACTACTCATAAAAAACATCGATATTAGAACGTTGATATTTTGAAAAGTTAAACATCGATGTTAAAAACATCTACATTTTTGAACGATATATCGATATTTTACCGCCATTTAAAGATATTTCCACAAAATATTTCTTTAGTAATAGTACACGATACCATAAAATTGTAAACCCAGTAAATTTATAATCTAAGGTCGCTATATTTCCATGTAATCTAACCTAGCCAACTGTTAGTTTATAATCTCACGCGTTTTATTATAAATTGGCGAAGTTTTAAAATCTACGCTTGTGACTGAAATGTATCTTAAGGTGACCTAAGAAATATGTGTATTGCTATAGATCATGTACGAGACGAAAGATGGTATTATGATAAAACATCGTTCATAAAAAATCGCTCATGAAGAACGATATATTATCGATATTTAGAATATCAACATCGATGTTTATGGACCATAAATCGATATTTAAAAAAAATGTTGTATTGTTTGCATTCCTAGTTGTAGATATTAAAACCTACATGTGGTATATTCTTTAGTAAATATTTGCGCTCAAATTGTTCGATTTAAGTTCGCCAATTTTGAACTTGTTACGCTTCTATATTCTAATAATAATGAAATATAAATGTATAGCTCAGACAATCCAATTTAAAAGAAAAACATAGAAACAATATGGGATATCATGGGAAATAATGGACTTGGGTCTATGCCCATAGATTTTAAGCAAACAAAATCTTCATATTCTATAATTATTTTAATATTAATAAAATTGTAGAAGAAAAAAAAGGATTTTAGAACGAAAACCCAGAGGTACAAATTTTGTTGGAAAAATTTGGAAACTGTATGGATTTTTTTTTTTTAGTTTTTCATTTTTTCTGTTCATTCATAGAAAAACAGGTCCCCAATTACACAATTGTTTCAAATATACTTTTATGTATTTTGAAATTGATCATTGATTATTTTGTTACAATTAACTACCTAGTTACAAACAAAATTGTTGCAAAATTACGTCCACCGCTAGCTTTGCGCGCTATGAGGCATGCTTTTCCCATTCGCTTTAATTATTTTATAGTGATTACAGCAAAAAATCAATATTTTGTTTTGGTCTGAGATTTCAAGTACTATATAAGAAGTTAACAATTAATTAAAATAAACCTCTACCTGAAAATCACAGTATCTTAAGTCTAATTTAATTATTTTACCATCATACTATCTTAAGTGCACTTATAATAGTTTAACTTTTGTCTTTTTGCTTTCGTATATTATTGCCCACTACTATTGAGTAGAAATTATTAATTGGTGCTTTAAGAAGTCATCTGAACTTAAGTTAAGATGTTTTTAGTGTAAACCCCGAAAAAAGGTTTTATGAACTTATGATACTTTGGTTCTCAGGTACAGAAGTAAAGTTGAAAAGCTAACTATAGAACTTACTAAAGGTTAACATATTCGCCAGAAACGAACGGGAAAATGAAACTGATTTGTGAAACAATGTTATTTATTTTTCAAGGTTTCAACTGTAAAGTAAAAATCTTGTGAAAATTCAAATTTTCAATAGCAATCCTTTACTCTTTCATAATGGTATTAAAATCAAATGAAAGCTACATTGAAGTAAACAAACATAATAACAGTGTTATAGTAATTTTGGCACAAAGCACAACTCATAAACATGAGAAGATAAATTTAATTATTCCTCAAATCTAAACGGTTTGAGAGTCTCTTCATTATTTCTTATCTCTGAAATTTTCCATTTTCAACATCCAAACTTATTTTTACGACCGAATTTATTTTTTGGGTTATGGATAATTTGAATTCTGAATTTGCCTACAATGTATCATTATCTTGCCACTATGAAATATTTACAAATTAAGTTGATTTAAATCATAATATCTATAAACCCATCCTTAGAACGATTTATAGGTGTGGAGAGAAGTTGTAGGTGGATTAATCTAGAAATTTAAAACCATATTGCTTTAACATAGTAGATAAGTACATATGCAAGAAGATATATGTATATCACAAGAAAATTCTCGCCATTTAACTATATAAAATTGTTTTATAAAGTTTACGAAAATTGTATGGAAAGCGTAAGCATTGATTTATCTCATAAATTATATCAATTTGTTGCTAACAGGTTTACCTCTATTTAATAACTGTTTTTATGATTAAATTTTTAAAAAATGGTAATTTTATTTATTCAACTTTAACGATTCGTTACGACGACGTGATCTAAACACAGAATAAGTGCTATATAATTATGCAAATGAAAAAAATACTAGAAAATATTGTTTATTTTACATCATTGCTACGTATAAAATTATATATCTTTGTTAAATACACTCCTGTATTTCTCCTAAGGGATGAATATTTTATTTTGTTATTCGTTCATTTAGAGAATTAAATGTCTATATCAAACGTCCTTTGCTATTGTAGAATAATTGCATAATGAGTATATGGAAATTTACGAAGTAGGTGAAAAAAAGTTAATCTCAGTAATTTTCTCGGTAAGAAAATATTTTAATAGAGTAATTATGAAGTTTATGTAATGAAACTTGAATAGAGTTTGCATTTATTCAAAGAAAATTTAATCCTTTCTTTAAAAAGATTGTAATCTTAACTTCCATTAATAATTTAACTTTAGAAAATCGTAAACTTAAGTTTAAATGACTGTAAGTTCTTTTCTCAACCTTGAAAACTTCATTATAACTACAATTTAACAATTATTTTTCCTTGTTACTAAAGAAAATAAGTTGATTTTAAATTACAATTTAACTTTAAATTAACAACTGTGAATCTTAGGAAAATGCTTCTCAAACTGAGGGGTGCGGTCCCCTAGTGGACCCTGGGGCTCCTGCCGTGAAATATTTCAGACTTATAAAAAAAATCCCAAAAATGTGATCAGAGGAACGATAGCTGATACAAATTAATCGCATTTGCACACAATCATTATACTTTATCCATTTGTGATAAATAATCTGCTAAAATCTAATATTTATAAATTATTTAGACTTCTTAGATAAAAAGATTGTTATAAAAAATTTATATTGAAATTTAAAGTCATAAAATTTTTGGGGAGCTTTGGATTTTTTTTCTGATTTAGGGGCTGTGGTATGAAAAAGTTTGACAAGTTTTACCTTAGGGTATCGCTGTTATTAATTTTGGAGATATAAGGAATTAGGAATAACAAATTAAGGAACCGAAATAATCGGAAAACACCCAATATGTCAGTTTTTTTTGCACCGTCCTAATATACCGTTTTTTTTTTCAAATTTTCTTCTTCAATAGGATAAAAATTAATTATTAAATTTTTAACATAGGATTTTGAGGTTTTATTTCACTTTTTATTAGGTAGACAAAATATCAACAATTGAGTTTTCCAATAAAAATCCATTCTTTGCAATGATTAATATTTTGTGTTCACTAACTGCAGTTTGTTTAAGCACCTACATATATGTAGAATCTACAAATTAGCATACTAACAAATTATCTCTCAATTATTTTCATTTTTTTAAGCAAATTTGAAGTTATTGATACAGAATGGCTTTCATTATTGCTCAAACTCCCTGAGGGCTCAAACCATTAATTCAATTTTCTTTTCACATTGACGAATTGTTCAATACTCTATATTTGGAGTTTTATATAAAACATATAAAATATCCAATATCTTCACCGTAAAAGGCAAACTTTTTTATTCATATTATTATTTTGTAATACCCTATTCTGAATTGAAATAATACACCCGACAATTTAATCAAATTATTGACAAAACCATTTTGAAATTCAATACGATGTTCAATCAAAACTAGTCAAGCTTACTAACCGGTCTGGACTTATAGAAACATTTAAGAAAATAATAAATGCCAATAAATATCAATATTTCTACATTCCATCTTCATAAATGTCCATTTTGGAACTTGAAAACAATATTTAGCTTTCTATTTCGCACATTCGTTAGCATTTCAATCTACTTGTAGAATTTTATATATTTTTTTCTTGATATAAGACAACAAAAAAATAAAAGACGGCAACGATATTTTATATAATAATGTAAATGTCGGCGCCGGCGTCACTCAAAATTGACACGGAAATTATTTGCTTTTTCTCCAAGCGCTTCGTCTACGAAAATCTTTCTAGTTTTACGACGAAAATGAAATTAAAACCGCCGTGTGCCAGCGACATCATTGGCGTATATCCAATAACTTATCCAAATCGCTTGTTCTATTTCGAAAACGTTATATTTTCATTTTTGTCATTAAGAAATCTCTGGCGTACCGCTATTATCTGCTAGATTCATTCAAATTTTCCAGAATAAGCTACCTATGTCTTTGATCTAATTGATTTTATCAGATTTTCGAAATTCCTGTATCGTTGCCACTCTATTATGTATATTACGAAGATTTCAATGCACTATTATATTAGGGGTACCGGAAAGTATTGTCGTTTTATCAATATACAATTAAAACAAAAATTTTTGTTACAACTATTGATTTTAAATCAATGATATAGTCAGCCTTGATAGTATTAACGTTTTGACATTTAGTGTGCAAATTTTAATGCCATATTAGTAAAAATCCATCGATTTCTAAGGATAATATCAAAAATTTACATTTTGAACATCATTTAAGCCTTCAATTTTTTTACCACTTAGTAAATGTGGTAAGGATGAAATAAATAAAAATCTGATGAATTAACTTTGGACGATTATTGTGAGAACGGCAATATCACCTCCCCCTTACTTAGTTAGGTTTTTCCAGGGCTTTTCTTCTGCAAAGGGGTCTTAAATTACCGTATTACAACATAGAATTATTATAGTTATCTGTTAACAGTTTTGGACATTTGAGTATTTGGCCGATCAATTAAGATTGATTAGGATTATTTGACAGCTCTTCGACTTTTTGGCATACGTTTGTCACCATTTCCCTCATTAACTTTTTCTTGGTTAAATTTTTTCTCTTATTTCGTTGGTACCAGTTAGAGAAATGAAAATTATTTGAACTTAGAAAAACTCATTTGGCATTAATGAACATCTAATGTTTTACAGTCCCTTGCCATATTATTAGACGCACTTATGATTTTATCCAAAATGTACATATACTAATAAATTAAATTCAATATTGTTTACTTTTTACATTATAAAAAGTTTAATTGATTTTTAAGAAATATATTTTCTGGATAAGGGTAAAACCTTGTTTATTTTCCCTACTACCCAACTTTAGGATAATAGCCTTGATTTGAAACCCATTGAACCCATGGAATATATGTAGAAGTTGCTGAAGAAAAAAGTAGCTAAAGCGGTGATCATAACAGAAAAATAGCCCTTAGAAAAAATATTTACGTATGAAATCATCTACAAATATAGCAAATAATATTATCCTACATAGACAGTATACTGCGCAGAATGAGAACTTACATATCAGTAAACGGGCTTTCAATTAAATATTAAACAATTCAGCTCACCATAATTAAGAAGATATTTAATTAATTTGATCGTAAAAATTAATTTTTAGGAAATATGATTTTTGATCACGATAGTTGGTAATAAGCGTAATAAATAAAATTTGTACAGGAAAAAAGTTAAACCCAATCAAAAATATGGACCCAAAATAAAATAGCTCTTATTTCAGGTTTTATACAAAACCTATAGTGCGTCTATTAAAATGGCCAGGGACTGTAAATAAATATTGAAAAGTTGTTTAGTAACAATTTTGCGTCGCTATCCTGTAAAATTTGAAAAGCTTACAATACCGAATTCATATTCTTTCGGATTTTTGGTCCTACCAAGTCAATATAGATTTCGGAATAAAAAATATTTTGTAATTTTTACTAAGTTGTCAAATTACTCTAATCATAAAATGTCTTTAGGACCATTTTGAAATAACTTATAAGCAGATAAATGGCCCTTGAATTACTATTGGTTTAAAAACGACATTCATTTCCGGTACACCTAATATTATAGAAATAAGAACATTTCTAATTTCTTGGGGCTTTCGACTTTATTAATTTGTCGTTTTAATTGGCTTCATTGATCGTATTAAGGCGTAGGTTTCCAATTGAATTTTGCACAAAAAATAGTTCATAAAAAAATCCATCAACCTACTATTATGAATTTTATTTATTGTTAAATCGACTCCTACACTTGTAAAATAAAAAGACAACATCAAAATCGAACTGTTAACTTTGCATTCATAAGTTTTTGAGATTTAACATTTGCGTTGGATTTGAGATAAGTTTGAAATTTATGACTTTTATTTTAATGGTAAATGTGTTATTTTCAGATGCTGATGTTAGCCACACATATGGGCCATTAGATGGGTCAATCTATGCAACGATCGCCAAAAAACCGGACTTGTCTCCTGTGGGAACCGGAGTGAATGTGGGTGGTGGCATCATATCAAGTCCATTGACTGTGTCAATGGATTCGGGAATCTCGTCAGCGGGCCACCAGCAGGCTTCATCCCACGGCGCTCCTTTAAGTAATAACACATCAAATGAATCATCGAGTCCACCACCGGCATCGTCTTCGGGTGGCGCTTTGTTGACACCTGAAGACCGTCATCGCGAACTCGACGAATTATTAAGCGATATGTTATTAACCGTTGAAAATATACCTGATGTCGTGAAACCGCGTTCATCTTCTCGATGTAGTGGTGGAGAAGCCGCTGTTCTCGGTAATAATAATAGTAATAATTCCACTTCCACCTCAAACGCGCTTGTTGTGGGTTCTGCAAGTAGTAGATCTTCGCCGTTTACCACTCAGCATCGTGATCGTCGTACGAATCAGTCGAATGGTCGGACGTGCGAACAAACATTGCAATCAGTGATACATACGTTGGACAGTGTTAGTTACATTGATGAAGATTGTGCGTTGCAAAACGGAGCAAATCTGGCAGAAATCCCCTATCACGCTCGGCAAGATAGCCGCCCTTTTACCTACGGTGCACTTCCTGCGGAAGGTAGTATGATCGCGCAACAAACGGGACTCGCAAGTCCCAGCTTAGTGCGGAAAGCTAGTTTCGGGAAATCAAACCAGTATGACTATCGTAACGGATCCATACCAAATGGCGACAGCCAAAATTCAACCCTTCGTCGCACCCACAGTGGTCCATATAACGGAACAAGCAAACGCGACCCCATCGAAAATATCTTCACAACACGCGCGAACGAAAGTTTCCGCAGGGATGAATACCGAAATGACTCCCTTAAACGCAGCAATACCGAGGGAACACTACGAAGACCCAACACAAACGGCTACATAAAACAATCATCAACAACGGTCACATCCCCTTATTCAGATTCGGAAAGTTTATCACCCCCTAGTGGTTTTGGACGTGCAATAAACGGCCGCAACAATTCAACCACCTTACGCTCGCCAGATTTTATCGACAGGTTAGTAACTTTCAGTGTTGAATCTTGGAAATTTTTTGAAATATAATATTTACAAAAACAACTTTGTCCCAATTATGACGAGCTTTATTTAAAATTTCGGTCATTCTCTCAACGCTGTTTATTCGTCGCCAATTTAAGAAACGGAAATGCTTAAGTGGGCGCTAATTTTACATTTTGTATTGGCCGTTAAGATTTTGTTACGATTCGATTTTAATAAGCCTTAATTGATTATAATTTATTATTATATAAAAACGATACCTAATCGTCTGAAAACAAAAATGGTAGGTTGCCAGTCGCCTACATTTTTTGTGGCTCGTTTTGGTTAAATTAATTCCCTCGTCTAGTTTTCAAATGCGTCGCATTATCTTTGTCATGCTCCAGAAGCTGTGCATAGGAAATTTTTGTGTCACCCACGTGTACGGGTTTGATATTATCATTAACGCGGCTGCGGCAACTCGATAATACTCAACACATATATAAACATTTTTTTCGCAAGTCTCAAGATCGCAAAAATTTACATTATAATAAATATGACGTCAGTAGGTTGATATTTCTCAATAAATTGCGTAGGCGGTGTTTTATCGTGGCTACAAAAAGCAGCAACGATTTGGTTCCGAGAAGATAAAGTGACTAATAAGAAAGTTAATGCCATTTAATGTGAGACAGGTTTCACTATATTTGGAATTAAACGTAATGATCCCAATGTTCGTGCGCAATATTAGATGCATTTTTTGATCTATTTCCAGGAGGATTTATGCGATTATTGTGCATACAAAATTTACCTTAAATGGATCGCTGGTCGTTTTTGGGTTGACATGGAAAATTTATCGTTTTGAATAAATCGGTTTGGAATTGTAATGAGAAAAAATAGAGTTTGACAGTGGCGTGTTTACGAAGGGTATTAAATATGCTCTCGAATTCCCAAATAAATTTCAACACTTTGATTCTTTTTTAAAAAAAGCAGTACTTATATGAACGACTGACTTTGTTTGAACAAAAAGTCATTTACTTACAAAATTTGATGATAACCTTGAAGCTTGATAAAATATCTTAAAATTTAAAGCAATACCTTCATAAGTTATTATAGCAACTAGCAACTTCCCGTGAAATATTTACAGCCCATCACTAGCACAACTTGGGTTGCCACTTTTTTTGCACAAATAAAGTTTATTTCTTTTCGGTCTAAGATTGAAAAAAAAATTGCAGCATGTCAAACTAAAGTACGATTTATTTTACTTTGTCATTTTACTTAAATACATATTTTGCATTAATTTTAACAAACTTTAAGAGATAATTATCACTGTTAAACAGCTGTACAGCATCTCAAACTATATTTAAATTAATTTCCATTTCCAATTTTCACAAACATTCATGCAATCCACCTTTTTTTGTATATTATGTATAAAATGAATTCCAGGAAAATCAAATTGTAAGAAATAAAGTTTTTCGCATACTTTGTTTTTCTTATAAAACATGAAGTATAATTACCCTTAATAACGTAGTTTATAATAAAGTATAGGTGGCAATCCTAGACACAACTGACACATGACAAAAATTGACAATTATATGAAATCGAAATGACAGTTGAATCAAATGGCATCAATCATTTAATTCATATTTGTTACAATGATTATTATATTTGGTTTTCCTTCACACGTATGTATTTATAATCTCTGCACTGTCATTACCGACTCATATACGTACGTTTGTCTATTATTATAATAATAGGTAAATGGATGTATGACGGCAAAGGTAGACAACAAAAAATGTAAACACATGGTACATGTGCATGAAAACCAATGATCATTGTAACAAATTTAAATTAACTGATTGATGTCATTAGATTCAACTGCCATTTCGAATTCATATAATTGTCAATTTTTGTCATTTTTGTCACTTATACTTTATTACCAAGTAATGTACGTTATTTAGGGTAATTATACTCCATACTTTATGAGAAAAATAAAATCAGCGAAAATACTTTATTTCGGATGACTTGATTTCTCTGGGATTGGTTATTTTAACAATGTTTATTTCACGTTTTTTCTTTGCAAAATTTGTTGTACTTTCAAATTCAAAAACTATGTCTTTATATTCGTTTGGGACGTTCCCACGGGCATAAACCGATGCGTGGTTCGTAAATCATCCCGTTTTAAATAATATTTCATGCATTTGCAGTTGGGGTAATTTCTACCACTTTGGTGATAGATTTCACCCCATATTTGTACATTGTTTTTGAAAATTTGTACAACATGTTTTAAGAGTAACTGTTCTTTGGATTTCCTTCATTAAAACCATTCTTAGATGTTGAAAATTTTTCGAAAAAAATCCACAAAAATCTTTTGCAGTATTTCATAAAAAGCATGTATGTTACATTAAAATCAACTAGAAAAATTTTGGTATAAGAAACGAGAATTTGTGGAAATTTCTGCTTTTTCGTTTTTTTAACTGCTTAATTCTTTAGCGACAGTAGAGCTTATAAAATCCGTAAACTTAAAAATACTGAAAACTTTTCCGATACGAGATTTGAATCCAATACCTATCGGATTTGAAGCGGTCTCCTTGACCACTTGGCCACCAGTATGCTGAAAAGTTATATTTCTAAAAATTATTTTAATATTACTTTTTCAATAAAATGTATACTATTTTCGATTTTGATTTTTCTTATTTGGAATACAAACTGACCATGTGCAAATATTTATAAATAACTTAGATATTGTAATATAACATATTTCATTTATAATCTATTTCTAGAATAATTTTTGACAATTTCATCAACAAATAAAAACATTTTTTACTGATTAATAATAACCACAATACAATAATTTTTCAAATTTTCACAAAATTTCTAAAAATCGTCCACGCCTCATTAACGTGATAAATGACAAACATATTTAAAGGAAAATGTCTTTGAAACTATAGTAAAGGTGTATTTAAAAATATTTTTATTTATAAACTTGAACGAGCAATTTCTACGCCTTTTGCAAATTAAAATTAATTGATATATTTTTAGAAGTAGCTGAATTATGTAACGAGCAATACGTCAAATTATTTTTGACGGGCATGGCTTTAAACCTATCCACATCAAAATTATTTTGCCAACCTACCTTATGTGCTTTATTAGGTAAGACGATGCTGTCTAGTTTTGAATTATTTTAACCAGTCATTAACCCAGGCAAATGTTAATTTTCTGCATTAATTATTTATGATAATATTTTATGTCAATGTTTTTAAATTTAGACTTTAGATACCTTTAGAGATATCTAATTAAAAAGACTCTATTTGAATAAATATTTCCAACACTTCAATGAGTTAATTAAAACTGCAATGATACGTATACGATGCTGAAATTTTCAGCTAACGATTATGAAAATCATGAGCTATTCTAAATTTATGCAAAATAAATAAATATAAAAAAAGATAATATAATTTTTAAATTTTTTAGTACTTTGTTGATTTTCTTACAAAAGTTGTCAAAAATATAGAAGTGTTAATTGATATGAATGATAATAAAATCAGTATAATTTATCAATAATTTTGAAACGTTAACTTTCGTTAAACATCAGTAATCTTAACAACGTTATATAGTATTTCCGACTATATAACAGGTGTTAAATTGTTCGTGACTCTAGTGTTTATAAGAAACTGTAAACCGAGAAATATAAGACACTTATACGTCACAACAAAAACTATCTGCCAAAAACAACCACTAGTATACCTCAAGATACTAAGGTTTCAAGAGAAGAATACTAAGATTTCAAGAAATCCTATTCTACTATCTGCCCTGAATATACGAAAATCTAAATAATTATTTGTCCTAATAGTCTCAACTGTTTTATAATTCGCTAGGATCGTTTGGCGGTTCATTCGATTATTAGTTATACATATAATTCAATTAACGATTGCTTTTGACAATTGATTCAAAATAGATTTGGGAGTTTTGGTCAAATTGGTTTCAATTTGGTTTCAGATTTGCTTTCTATATTTATGTAAAATTACCATTATTCTTATAACCGAGAAATGTGATGATTTGGCTAATAATTCACATGAAAAAATATCTCATACTCGCAGGGCTGAATTTACACTAGTGATATTAGAGGCTAGGGTTCAAGGTGGAAAATTTTCAGGGGTGACAATATTTGAGTTTCAGATTTTTTTTACATATTTTAAGATTCTTCCGAAACTGTGATTTATAAATAAAAACAACGGCAATTATTTTTTCATTGCTGTGAGTTATTCAAAAATTTTTTATATATATATCTATAAATCGGCCATCAGGATCTAGGTCCTACTTCAAAATTGGAAGCTGTATTTTTTTTCCAAATTGTGCTTTTATTTAAAAATAAACCCTTACCCAAAGAACTTGAACCTTACCCAATAGACAAACAAATTTTCGACTTCATGCTTCTACATTTAGGCTAGTTTGGCCATTTTTGTTCCAACCTTTAACTAAGGAGTTTCCGAATATAATTTTTTCCCTAAGAACTACTTTTAATAAATTTTGCGACTGTGTAAGCAACAATTGATGGATCCAAACAATGGTTATAGTTCAACAGTGGATATTTGTTTGAAACTTTAGTTCTTCTTTATTGTTATTTCACAACAATAGTGAAAGTACTAAATTCAACTGTCTTACGTGCTCTTAATTGATCGATTTATTCTTATTTGTTCTAATTGTTACAAAAAGGAAAAGATGATGATTTTTGCCGAATGATCAAGATGGCCGCTCCAAAACTGTTAGGCTTGAATTTCGTAACGAGCAAATTTTCGATTATTCTTAATTTACGGATTTTTATTACTTCTAGAGTCGCTGAAGACCTTGGTAACTATAAATATAAAAAAATAGTTTAAATAAATTATATTATGTATAAGGCACATTTTGATCGAATTTTTCAAACTTGTTAGTCCTGAGGAAATTATAATTATTGTTGCGAAAATTTATCTCTTAATGTTTATCTGCCAAAGCTCTAAGCGACTCAAGGGTTAATAAAACACCGTAAGTCGAGAAATATTGAAAATTTGCACAATTTGAGGATCGAACTCAGTATCTACCAGTTTTTAAGCGGCCACCTTGACCACTAAGCCATCAGTAGACTTACTTGAATTAATAGTAGATGACGGACGTCTTACTAAACTACAAAAGAAAAACGATCCACTCTGGTTTCTAAACTTTAAAAATATTAAAGAACAACCAACTAGGCTCTATTACAACAATAGCGAACTGTTAGCACTTCGCAAGGTGAATCAGAAAGGGGGCGATACAAATGTTATGGAAGTCTGTTTCTACAAACATAACAAACAAATGGTTGCGTACCCATCATGGGTCAATTAAAAAGATTGCATGGGTCAGTGTTTGACCCACGGGTTTTACGTTCGCCATCACTGTTCTATTATCTTCGTCCCTAGAAAATTTTGTTACTATCAAGTAAAGCTTTTGAAAATTACACTTGTTGTTTTTTTTTAAAGCGTCCTTGAACTCCTTTCAATGTCTACTTTTTAGGATTTTAAATAGGTAACTTTTATTTCATAATTTATTAATTCCATTAGTTTTGACAAATTTAAATCCTTTCTCAATGAAAAATATTATCACCGCAAAGTTACTTTTATGGTCACATAGAAAACCAAAACCTCAAAAACAATAATTGATACCCTAATCAAATCATTAAATCTTTTTTTCCTAAATTATAGGTTTAATTTGTGATTTTTTTTTATTTTTCGAAAAAACTAATTAGCAACTTTCATCAAACCTCAAGGCTAGTGTCATGAATGAGATGGTTTCATAAATAGATCAGACATTAAGCAAGCAAAGAACCAAATTGAAAACGGCAACTGACTGTGAAAAAAATATTATATTTTTTTTTATATATAAGAAAGTGATTTGAATTTTATCTTTCATTAACACGACAATGGTAAAGTATATAATTAAGACGAAAAGTTTTGCGTTGTCGAAACTAAATTAACGGTTGGGAACGTTTAAAAAATGTCTTTAGCACTTAATATTTTGACTTTAATCATAGGATCTAATAATAGTCATTTAAATAATCTGATTGGAGTGAGAATAAATTATATTTTTTTTAGAATAATCACCGATTTTGACGACTTGAATAAACGTTTAATGTTACTGCCAAGAAGGAAAAGATATTTCAAGCAGGTTTAGACTCGATCTAGGAACAAATTGTTTTTAATCAATACTTTGGTAATAGTTTAAAAAAGAGTCGAACCTTTTTTTAAATCTTCCCAGTTTTAAAAAAAAATTGTTAAGGAAGTCGGTTACGGATGTTTGTTACGGAATTTCATTTAGATTGTTACGTTCATTGAAAAGTATTCGATTCTAGATTTAACGATACAAAATACAACTGCTAGTATACCTATTGGGCTAACTTCTCTTATGTCTAAAATATGAATCATGCCAACTACGCGAGATAGTAAATATTCTTTTTAAAACCAAGAGTAACGATTAAGGTTGGAAATTTTTCAAGAAATTTTCCGTTTTTTTATAATGAATATTCGTTTAAGTTATAACCATATTTTTTTAATTTTAAAAATAATAAATATTTTAAATCCGTATATTAATAATCAATTATTGATATATTTGTCGGCAAAGACAGAAAATAAAGAATGTAATCATATAAGTTTTAGTGAAAACCAAATATAATAATAATTGTTTCAAATTTGAACTAACTGTTTTTTTTTTCAACGGTTAATTTGATTTCATTGAATTGACAATTTTTCGTCGTTTGTCAGTTACTGTGTTTGTATTAGCTGTGATTATTTCACGGATAATTACTAGTATGTAAAATAATTGGCTTTTGTGTATATATTGACGAGTACTTTGCCTGAGAAATTATTCTCAAACAATATGTATTTTTGCGTGAGTAGTTATAATTATTTGTCGTTATTAAAAAAATGTTTTTAATCCTCTACCATAGCATCTTCTAGTAGTGGTTGAAATGGCACAAAAGTTATTAGTAGTTTGTGGTAACTAAAATATTATACAATTTTAAACACAATTTTTGCATTTAAAGTCAATTTATTAGGCAAATGTGTGTATGGCGACAAAAACAGAACAAAAAATGTAAATACATATATTTGAGGATTATACAAATATAATAATTATTATCTCAATTTCGATCGAACTGATTGTTGTCATTGGTTTCAACTGTCATTTCGTTTTCATTTAATTGTCAATTTTTGCTATTTGTTAGTTTTGTCAGTGTTGGGATGTGAATATTACCCAGAAAGTTACTAGTTTTCAAATAATAGTTTAAATGGGTGGCTCATGTCCCTTTTAGTGACATCAATATTGTGTATTAATATGGATATGGTTCAATCTAAAAGAACTGAAAATATTAAGTTCGACGATACCGATGTTTTAAATACAAATTAAAAACTAATGGTGACTATTACTTCGTCGTCGATCATTTTAGTTGGTTTCCCCTACCGAAAAACAAAATGCATGTGCTAGCGATCGACTCGATTGCGTTTTTCAGTACTATCAAAATCGCTCCCAAAATGGACCAGCTTCGGTCTGAAATTGCTCGCTAAGTGTTTACGATTTATTACTTCCTACTGTAGCAACGGCGACACCTTTCATTGAAAATTTAGTCTTATCATTTTTTCATAACGTCACTAAAGAAGTATAACTTTATAAATATCAAATTGGAAGTGAAACAATATATTCATATATTTATATGTCAGAAAAATAAAAATTTATAAGTATGTTATCCAAGCCGGAAACTTGTTAACAACCACTGTCGGTTTATGTAATGTATCGTATCCAAATAAAAGTGTAGGCGAACAAGATAAAAACCACATTTTCGCTTGTATTGTTATCTATGAATAGAGTTGCTAACTACTAAGTAACTATTCCGAATTGAAAAAAGGTCGAAAGACACACGACAAACGGAAAATAACAAAATTTCGACAAGTCAGATCGAAACTGATATTTTCTTAGGTGAAAATAAATATAAAATTCGGAAAATATCTTGTCGAAAAAATCAGATTTACATCTGCGCATTTTGGTTATTTTTAAAATTTTCCTAACGTTTTCATTTCTCGTCGATTTTCTGGCCAAAAACTCTCATTCGAAAAACACTTTTCGATGCTAATCAACAATGAATTAAAGCCATTGTGCTCGTCGTAATTGAAATCAAAATTGGCCATACTTTGATCCACACATTACGAACACAAATCTTTAATCTCTGAGAAAAAAATAACAAAAATACTTAGGTGTATCAAGCATTTGATGTTTGAGTTCGAGTTTCGACGGACATATAAAGCAAGAACTACACTCACAGTGGTAACTCAATGAGGTCATGGAAGTGCAAATACTAATGTAGGTTATACACATGGATTTCGAAAAGCGAAAAACACCTGGAATATCAACGTATTTTCTCAAATTTACGCAAATTTTCGTTTTTTCGACGCGAAAATTATAAGGAACGCGTTTTTGAATTTTCCAATTAGAATATATTGAACGATCAGGTAGGCAATTTCCATACTTTATTTAATGGTCGGATTTATGGTCTACAATAATTGATTCTCAGTGAAGACAGAAAATAAAGATAAATATTACTTTAATAGCTTTTGTGGTTAATATTTTGTGTAGAACGTACTTGTAAATTGAATGAATTATATTGTAAAAAAATCACTTAATGTCTTCTAAAGATATTTATCTACTGTCGGTGGGAAACTTTAATTTAGGGACACAAAAAATAACTACTGGTATCAAATGAATTTTCAGTTAATAGCTGTTATTTAATAATTACATTATTATACACAATATAATGTTGGTAAATTGTAAATAATTTCTTCTAAGCGATTTTTAATATCTTTTTTATGAGAAACGAAACTTTGGTCATAAGTAAAATCCACAAACATTTACGGAGTTGAATTGATTCAATAATTTATATGTTGATATTTTATTAATGACTTTATCATTCATATAACTATGAATCTAAAATATTCTGAACTTTCTGATACGTGCGACTTCGCCTGCATTATATGTTAATAATTATTTTTATTTAGATTCGCGGCCTTCTGTACAATATGGGAACCGTTTAGAGTTTCTGCTCGAGAAGTCCCGAGAAATATATATTTCGTCGAGACAAGAAAAAACTACACTCTGAAAACTGCGCTAGGTAACAAAACAATGTACAGGGCTATAATCAAAGAAGAGAGACTTATACAGAAGTTGAATTCTATTTGGGCTAACATGTCGGTAAATCTCAAAGCTTCTGATAGTCAACCGCAAGATTTCGCTATTACACGATCTGGTGACCAATAATATAACTACTGAAACGGGGTTTATTTCATTATTCAAGATATTCAAAACTTAATGACATTATCGAACTCATTTAATCTTTTTATCTTTTTCAATGTGTAGAAACTATGCACAAGGAGAAAAACTAATTGCGATAATACTAAATTTTTAAGAGAAATTTGGGATTGAATTGTTCAGTGTGAATTTTGAGACTTTCGTCTCAAATATAAGCTCATGGCTTGGATACCAATGGGATCCAATGGAATATTATTTGAAAATGATAAACTAATGACATTAATCGTTGCCTGATGAAGTCGGAATTACACTGACGAAACGTAGCAAATTAAAATAAATAAAAGAAAACATTGATAAACTTGAATAATGAAATAAACTTCGTTTCAGTAGTAATATTTTTGGCCATCAGATCGCAAAGCGCCACTTGACACTTACCTTAATTATTAATCAATAAAAAAGCATTTGTGCTTACTTTTAAAATAACGAGATAATTTCAGTTCGCTTCCCAATTATTTAAGCCGTAGTTTTTCTTGAGTGTCATACATTAGAAACATAGAGGTAAAGGAAGAATATACAGGGAAGATGGAGGAGGGGGAATTATAAAGCTATTATTTAGCTTCATATTTTGATAGGCGGAAAATGATTGTCTAAAGTTAATTGCTTTAACTATTCAAGTTACCTACAACCAAGGTAAGAGAGTATATGTCTCTACAAGTAGAGGCAACTAAAATAAATGAAATAAGACTACAATCTAATTTCGATGTAATATGCTTGAATTAAAAAGAAAAACGATTATAACTTTGTTTTCAAGGAAAGAAATCGTCACAGAAATCGAGTCAATTGCGCACTTCAATCAAATAGTTTTCAAATTTACTACGCTTTGTCGGCTATTTGCCGACTTCATTAGGCAAGCTTGAATGTTATAAATATGATTGGTCGTCATAAATATGAAGTAGTAGATGGTATAATTTTACTTGAATGCTGTATTTTGCTTGATTCATATTTTCTCAAAGAGCTTATTTATGCATTTAAATGCAATGATTTTCTCAAAATTTTTCTTTACAATGTGCAGGTATAAGTTCGTAGATAGATATTAAATTCCTCTACTTCTTTTCATTTCTATTTGATGTGCAAAACGAATCCAAGCAATGTTATTTTGTAACACAACCACTACAAGTATTACACTCTATTTTTCTCATATTAATAACTTTCTTTGGAGCAAACTTGCCAAGAATAACTTCATATGAGTGGAAGTAACTTTTATATTTCGATTAACGAAAAGAAAAAGATACCTCGTTTCTTTTATACCGACAAAAACAAAACTATTTAAGAACTTAATGGTTCTGTGAAAGATTAAACGTAAAGTTTTTAATATTGGAAGTTAACAACAAAATTTTATGGGATCTTAAGAGTTATTACAATACCTATTAACATTCAATATTGCTAAAGTTCTTAAGTATACGATTAGTCGACGACATTAGGCATTCATGACTATTTCAATTAAAACTCAATAAATTATCTCAAATTAGTTCTACGAGCTAAACGAGTTGTCTACGATCGAAAATATTCAAACACGGCAGTTATTGTTTTATGGTTATTGATTCTAATCTAAATAATTTGCCGCATTTCTTTGAAGTTCATAAAATGGCAAGATTCGAAGTTTCTCAAGTCTATTGTTTGAGTTGATTTATTTATTTCATGTGAGCATTTTCCCCTTTTGCTCTTTTCCGTCTTACTTCTGGGCAGTAATCAGTTAACAAGCGATTTATTACAAAAGTCTGTACCGTATTATTAAAATCTTGTTAAGCATTACGTATTTGTATTCTAATGTAGAAACATTGAGCTATTATTTGATCGAGCACGATAAAATCATTATTTAAGGATAAATTACGCTTTTTTACGTGTATTGTATTTATTACTGTTGTCAATTATCATAAAATTCAATTATTCCATCATTAGCAAGAATCCTTAGTTAATTTAACTACAAAAAATATCCGCTCAAGTGATATATAATTGGATTAAAAACCAATCAGACGCCACTAGTGGACAAATGATCAAGGTGACCGCTAAGTAATTAGTGAGTACTAAGTTTGAATCCTGTGGTGAACAAATTTTCAACTATTTAATTTGGTTTATTTGAGTATACTATAGGGTTCCTAAGAATTTAAGTTCTTATATTAAATAGTTAATAAATTGCAAAAGAAAAGAAATAATTCACTTAAAACTTTACTTTTAAATAACGTTATAATTACTTGAAGCAATTAAAGTCAAATTAATTGTTTTATTAAATAATTTAGGTATTTAAGATCAAATGAAACATAACGTTATCCATAAAAATAAAATAAAGAACCATCCAACTTCCAAACGAATTTTCTCAAAATATTGTATCATATATATATAAATTTTAATTGGAAAACTAATGTTGTCGATTTAATAGGGCTTATTTTTCATATAATTGTTCAAAAAAAAAATATAATAAAAACAAAATTTCAGGTATTCATAATGAAAAAATGAGTATTTCAATTGGCGTTATTATTACCCCATATATAAATACCTAGGTATCGTGGTATAATGGCATTAACTAGTGTATACTTCTAACTAACACTAATAATGTTTATTTCATCTACAAAACAGTAATATCAATGGTAATATCAGAAAAAAAATTACCGTATATTCTCACGACATTCTTAGCAATGTGATTTACATATTAAAGAATTAATAGTTCAATTTTGTTAAGACTACTGATGGACGAGTAGTCACGGTGGCCACTCTGAAACTAGTAAGTAAGGGAAACCGGTGATGATTGACCAAATGTCGATCTAAACTTTTTTTTTATAATTATATAAAGAAAGATACTTCTCACGTTGTCTGGCCTTAACAATAGCATTGAATCAAAAGTAATGCTACAAAATACAAACTTATTGCATCAAATTTATAAACGAATCCAATCCGGTAACATTTAATAAAATCAGAAGTACTGCAACCAATAAATTGATACGGAAAAAATTCTTGCATGTGTTGTTTATCGAATTGTAAATACAGCTTTTTTATCTTACATGATAGTAACGTCGCGACCTTCATAATTAAAGAGCCATCATGATGAACTCTTGGCTCTAACTAGATTTCGTTACAGATTAGTTATCGAAAATTAGTCTACCTACCTCTATAGCCAACTATCCCCGAACTCCCCTACCTACTGAGTTCGAAACTCATAACCGTTTCATTTTCTATACTTCTTGACTTACAAATTTTTCTTAACTCTCGAGTCGCTAATGATCTTAGTTATCATTAAATAAGAAACCTTTCAAAAAATAAATGTTATTTTATTAAAGTATCTTTTGAAGAAGTACTGATTTTATACGTAATATAATTTCTTTCTAATATCAGTGGCGTTAGTTGCGTGATATACCTTTACATAAGCATTATTGATGTTAAAATGAAAAAAAATCAACAATAAAAGACAAAAAAAATAAGAAAGCTTTATTGTACGAAAATACCATAGTATATAAGCCGTATTCCATTGTATAAAATATTCTTAAACATTACTATCAGAATTGATAATTCAGAACGATTGAAAGAAAATATCATGATTTTGTTTTAATATTTATATTACCTATATTCTTTTCTTAAAAACAAAGTTGGAACTTTTTCGAATATAATATGCATAGTCAGGCTGGACAAATATTTAAAATGAACGGAGAGTAGATGAGTAATATTGTCCTACGTAAATATGTCATCTCGAATGTTCTAAGCTTCATAATATAATATTAGATACATTAGCATATCAGGTCAGTATTGCCCAAAATTTCGACATTGTTCGAATCACATGTTGCACCAGGTGCAGTTAAAGTGCGATGCAACTCGTACCTTCCTTAAACTTTTCCCATACTTCTGGGACCCTCGAAAACACTTACGAAACTAAGGCCCTCTATTGGCACTATATGTTAATTTTTTTTATTACAATAAAGCACAATTCATTATACTCAAAGTTTAGCATTCCTTTCAATATTACGTTAAACTGTTATTTATTCTTTACAATAAGATAGCATTTATGATAATCTCTGTGATTTCAACTCCGGTTCTAACTCTAGCTCTTTAGTTTCTGCTCTTGTTTAGATAGAAGTTGTTATAACTTAGCTATGAGGTTCCAAAAAATATTTTTGAAATATCTGCTATAAACCAAAAATTTTGCTAGCTTTGACTTCAGTCTTGGTTTTCATGTAACATACAAAATTTATCTTTTATTATATATCAATGTTATAATTTTGTATACAATAATGGAATCGCATAGTTCTTATTAGCGAAACTTTTTAATTGCATCATTTATTTCTTCGGTTGAATTTACGTAAAAACCGTTCGCAAATATTTATAAAGAAATATTGACAAGTACCTCAGCATTTTTCAAAAGCTCATTCTGACAGAATTGAGATATCTTAAATATTAAATAAATATTGCACAGTTGATGCATTTCGCAATATAAATGTTTATATTTACATTAGAACGATTAATCTAAATTTATAAATTGGCACGTAAAGCCAACGAAA
Source organism: Sisyra terminalis (assembly GCA_958496175.1). Lineage (NCBI taxonomy): Eukaryota > Metazoa > Arthropoda > Insecta > Neuroptera > Sisyridae > Sisyra > Sisyra terminalis. Next base: position 30,220,696 of record OY292278.1, read on the forward strand.
AGACGCATAATTGCCTTTAAATGTTATAGTTAATTTTAATGTGAGGGAACCTCAATTTTTAAAGAATTGTATATTTTATGAGGCAAACATTAAATTATAACTTAGTGGAAATAAGGACGACAGACAATTTACCTTCTTTATAACAATAGTTAAGTTATGAGTTAAATCTTTCATATTATTTACTTTTTCGAATAATTCATTATTTCGTGTTCCAGCTTTTAAATTTGTTATGGTTTATTTAGAAAATGCTATTTGCTGTTTACGTGTGAAAATACTAAAACTAAATTAATTTAACAAAAAAAATTAAATAATTAAATTTTGTCACGTTTCTTAGATTATTAAGCGTTACATCATTCTTATGTGCGCAAAACAAGTTTCTCTAGTTCTGAAATTTTCGATTTTTTTTCTTTTTGTAATATAATAATTTTTAGAGGTATTCTACAGCATTTCAATTTGTTTTGGCAACTAAAACGTAAACGTCTCTTTTGAAATTTAAATTTATTCTGATGTGCTAAAACAAATAACAGATATTTTACTTTCCGTAGCATCTATATTTGCGTTAATTACCTATTGTAAAACCTCGTCCAATTATAATAGCTGATTTCAATACTACAACAGCTTTTTCAAACCTAAAAGTTTGAAAATTGATGAGGTAATTTTAAAAAACGAAAGTTCTGTTGTTTGTTCAAAAGCTTTGAGGAGCTTTATTCGGTTCATTTCAATTGAATTGGTTTACGGTAGATACGGAGAACTGTAGCTTTGATGTAGCCGTAACTTTTTGTTGTTATAAAAGCCATTGACCAAGTATTGTTGTTTTAAAAGAAGAAAAAGTTTCTGCAATTCCATTTTCCTTGATCTATTTTTCAGTTGTATTTTTTATTTGGTAATAATTTGATATATAATGGCGGTAAGCTTTATGCAATGAGACAATCAATGAGTCTTTTTTTTATTGCCAATGTCGTTACTAAAGCGGAGGTTGTATCGAGTAAACGCCCTTCTATTATAACATGAATGAATTATAGACTACATTTATAAATCTCACAAAAAATTATGTGTGGTCGTGATTTAACGATGTGTCCAATGTTTTTTCGACAATTACTATTTTAGAATCTTACATCTAGTAATTATTCTGAAAATAATTCAATTATCTTCTCTACAATTACTATGAAAAGGTTGTGATTTAAAAGCTATGGTTTTATGTTGTTTGATTAGATCGATTATTATAAATGTATTTAGACCAGGTCATATTTCAACGCTACTTTAGAGTAAATATTCAATGACTTATAAATTATTATAATCAAACAATTACCATCCACTTACAATGTAATCCGACTATGCTTCTTGCCTTTGTTAAATATTTATTTCCTCTATCGATTCTTACAAACAATATTTGTATTGTCGGGAGCAGTTATAATTAAAATAAATGAATATATCGCTAACGCTGTGCTTTTTTATGGTATTTACCATGTTCTTTTGTAAAAAGTGCTCCATCTTTAGGCGCCGTTAGAATACTTACTTTAATTGCATATAGAAAAATATGTCAAAAAAAATTCATTCCATCTATTGAAAGTAGTAAGAACTATATCTCAGCCTTTCATTAATTGCGCCAATTATTAAATTAGTCATTGGTCTGTAAAGAGTTTGATTTAGCAACCAAATTTTGGAAATTTTCAAAATATAAACAAAAAAATATACATTTTTTAAATTTACTTTATTTTGAGTCGCATCAACTTCTTGGGATATTAGTGACTTACTTTAGAAGTATGTTTACATGTAATCCTTAATATATAATACTAAATTAGTCTTACCCAATAGTTACACATATAGGTTCGGACTTATATTGACAGTACAATAACAGTGTAATTAATCAACTGCCGTAATGCACCTATTAACAATAGTAAAAATATTTAGTATAAATTAAATAAATTAGTATGCATTAGTTAAAAAGACAATATGTTGGGTTGTTTTCTGAAATATTGAACTAAAAGTTTTGGAAAATTTTTATTGAAAATACTTAAAATATATTTATATTTACTTATAATAAATCTTAGGCGAATATCTAAGACTTGAAATATTTATTGAAACCGTCAAGCTTTAATAATGACAAGGTTATTTTTATTCTTTTTCGATGTAATTTCTTTCAAAATAAGAGCGTGAGCTGGAAAACTCTTTCCAATGCCCATTGTTCCTTCGGTTTTTGATTGATTACCCAAAAAAAAAATATTATTATTAAGAGCAAAAAAATGTAATACATATATATTAAATTAATTATTAGCATTAAGCAAACTTAGCAATTTCTATGAAAAGTTTGATGACAGTAACTAAAAATCACAAAACTTGTATTTATTTAATAAATCCGAAGTCTGAGAATATAAAAACTCGCCTTTTTTATTTTATTTAAAATGAGATTGATAATTATTTTAATTAAACAAAGCTTCAAAATTCGGTAATCCTTCACATTATGCTGAATACGAATCAGAGCGAATGACGTTACATTTGTCTAAGCGAATTTATCTTTGTATACGTTCGATGTTCAAACGGATTTTGCGTGGATTTTATATTTGAAAAACTAAAATGTAAATTTTTCCTATTAACCTGTGCTTTCTGTAGAAATATGTTATGGATATTTTTTCCAAATTTGTAATCATGTCTCCTGTGTCATGTTTGTCCATCTGTCCATATATCACACCATTTTATCTAGAGCAATTGGAACTGCATGAATGAAATTTTGGAAGAAAGATATTTTCTGTGAATCACTATATAATGGTGTAGAATAACTAAGAAATATGGGAATAGCACACAATCTGTGTAACTGTGTTGTTAAAAAAAAGCAGTGCTCGTAAACGTAAATTTTAACGTTTGCATAGTAGTTAAAGTTTTTGTCCTTCTTCTTTTAATATTTCAGCTTTAGAATGAAAAAGTTTATAAGATAGCATTTAAAAATTTGTAGTTAAGAAAAGTTATTTTTTCTGTCTAGTGGAAGCAAAAAAATTGGGCCACCGTTGATAACTAGTTAATAAAGAATAATTTGTATATTTTCTGCAATACGACATAAGTAATAAGACGTCTTTTAATTAAATTTGAATTTGAATTTATTTAAACAGGAAACGTACTGGGGTTTATAGTTTTTGTTCAAAATGGGAATTTAGAAATATTAATTGCTTTATTTATTGTAAATCGAATGTGTACAATCGAAAATAGGGTATCAATTTTATAAATTACGGAAAACAAATCCACAAAAAGTCTAAAAGTTTTTGATTTTCCAAAAATAATTTGACCAAATAAAAATTTACGATAATGGAAAATTTGTAAGGTTTCGTTCTAGAGCTTCTTGTCAAGAATTGTCACTTTTGCTTTGCAGTATCCTTTGGGGAGACGAAGGAGATTTGTTTCGTTCGCGTAAAATCTCATTTCTATTACACAAAATATTACACTGTATTTTACTTTTAGCACTTCTTCGTTGGGATTTGGATTTAAAAATTTTAACGAAATTTAAAGTGGAAAATTTATGAAAGTTCGAAGTATTATTAAGCGAAATACAAATACTATATTTAAGAAAGTTGAGGATTTTAAAATAATTTAGAGTTTTTCATTGAAGGTATAGTAATTTTGCCGTTGAAAATTTTAAAAACACTTGAGTCATAAAATGTTTGAACTTCCTTATTGAAATTGATGAAAAATAAATAATTAATATTTAAACAAGCACTTCATTACAAAGAAAATTATCACCTGTGAGTAGTTTAAAATAATCTTAAGTTGAAACAATAATATCCATGAAGAACTTTAATTCAATATTATCTTCCTTTAACTTGAATTTTATATTATTTTTGTTGATTATTTTCTTCTTAAAATATATTTACCTCTGTCTTGTATATTAAAGCACTAACATTAAATGTTAATAAAAATATAATAACAGTCGTAGTAAAACTTTTTATAATACTCTTATGATTATATATCACTCTTACGAGTGCTTTTTTAGAACTAGATAAAATATAAAATCAAAAACATCAATTGAATAAACACTAAAGAGATTTAGCCTCGAAAATTAAAATCAATATTTGTGTATCGTATTTTCTTTCAAAATGTGAGATTTCTCAATAAATAAACACAAAAAAAATATCTAGAAAAGAAATCTAAATATTGTCATTTGTAGTTGAGATGAGGTTGAGATGAGGTTTGCAGTTTTTTTACTTGAAATAGAATAGATTTTTTATATTACGAATTGGTAGTATTCAATTACATTAAAGTTGGTAATTGAAATCGATATTGTATCCTTATATTTGGCAATGATAAGCTTTTTATTAAGTCTAGGATCGGTGAAATTATCAAGACATTCCGGCGAAACTAGTTTAGATAAAACTTCTAAAGCTTTTCTTAATTTAATTTTTCTTACAAGTCAATTTCTAAAAAAATACAAATAAAACATGAATTATATTCTATTGAATCTTTAATACCTTAATTTTTCAAACTTCAAGGTTTCGTTTAGTTTATTTCAAATTAAAAAAGTATATTTTCATTTTAACAATAAAAAAGCTTTTTTATTTAAAATCACCAATTTAGTAAGGTATTTATTTGGTAATATCAATTAAATGTTCGTGCAATTTTCCATAATAGAAATCTTCAAGATCAATCTATAAATACAAAAATTAATTTTTAAGTAAAATTAATTATTCCTTTATTACCCTTATTAAATTTTTCTTCTATATTTTTAATACACTTCACTTAAACTTATTTGTAATTTTACATATTTAATTACTTTTTGTTTATTTAGAGTGAACATGAAAATTTAGATTCATATTGAAATTGGGTAGAACCTAATCATAAATTTTAAAAAAAAATGAATGAATAATTACTTTAGTAATTTGACAGCATTTTATCATTTAGTCTTGCAAATATAAGCAAAACAAAATGGAAGCAAGGGGACAGTTTTTCCTTAATAGAAGTTACCAGATAATTGGAAAAGATTTTGTATTAATGAATGAAAGAAACTAACATAAAAATTGAGATAATTGAGTCGTTCAATCTAACAATTTACGAATATGCTACGTTTCGTCATCTAGTATTAACTTCATGAAGCGAAACCTGAAATTTATCTAATGTACATGTAATAATACATTAATCCCCACTATAACGTTACGAAAAATACGTCGTATGAGTATTTTCGTATAACGCGCTTGATGACCCCGTACAGCGCGTTATGCACAAATGATTAGCCGTTAAATTTTCTCATCAATAGGGGTTTAAATTAAATATTAAGAAAAAAACTATGTTATGAACGAAATATGGGTGTTTAATTGTAATCAATTTAAGAAAATTTTCATGAAAAAACTTATACATACAAAAAAATAACAGGAGAATTCCCTGCGTTGTTGGGGAAAGTCATGTATTATACAAAGGACATTAATAATAAACGTAATTGTGCACTATGAACACGTGCTATAAGAGTGATAAGAGAAATTACTGTATATACAAAGTTTTCTTACCAGTATTTTCATTCATGGATAGAGACCATAGACCATATCCTTAAGATAGCTTTCTAATAGTTCGAAACTTATCGGTCAGATATTTTCTACTCATTTATCCTATACATATCACTATTCATAAGTGAAAATACACATGTTTTTTTTTCTATTTTGTGGATAAAATTTAATCTCAAAGATAAATTTCACTACCTAGATGTGAAAATACCATCCCTTAGTCAGGTATCATAATGGCTATTTTTTTTACCTTATCTTTTTTTTTTAATTTTTCTAAGGGCCGGTAATTTCACATTTAGATAATGACATTTGTCTTGTAGATTAAATTTTATCCGGAAGATAGAGAAAGCTTCCATATTTCCCACCTAAGTATAGTGATATGTGTAGGACAAATGTGTAGGATTTATCTAAAAGATACATTTTCGTCTATTATATAACTATTTTAAGGGTGTGGTCATCCATGAGTGAAAATACCAGCATATACATTGAATAACCTATCTATTAAACGGTGAAACTATCCAAATTTCTGTGATTAATTTTTTCTTTGATAAGTAAATGCTATATTCGTTTACACATTGTGGAGGTTTCATATTTTGGCAGAACTTAATTTGCTAGTCATTCTTCGTAGATAAAGAGAATGTTAAAGCTTAAATCCTTAGCGAACTTCTCTTCCAATATTTGTGCTCTTGGCTTCGCCGTTCATAGGAATCATAACTTTGTATCCCATAAATATGTTACAGATTAACTCTCTTTTCTTCCAGGTGACTCCAATTCATCGAAAAACAGTCAAAGCTTTCTTCAAATTCCCTTGATCATGAACCAAGCAGTAAAGCATGAAAATATTTCCTTATATTCTCATTATTTCTGTGATTTAATGTCATCCCCGCTCTTTTTCTGAATTTGACTCTTAAAAACAAATGTTTTTATGTAATTTTTGATTGAATTAATTCCAATAAATTGAACAAAATAAAATCAGTGTTGACATTGAATTCAGAAGTTGTATAGAACACAAAAACTTTGTTTTTGTACGTGTAAATTATGAATTCTTAAATTTCTGTATTGTTTATAATATTGGCAAAGAAAATGTAAATGAAATACATAAAGTTACATACTTTATCAAATCAAATATGATTTTTTTCGCTGACTTTAAACAATGAACAGAATCTATACTGTTTATACAATATATAAAATATATTGTGGTCTTCTTTACATAATATTATCTACAAACTATTAACATAAATTTGAACAAAAATTCAAACAAATTATAATAATAATAATAATAATATTTTTGACGTATTGTCTAGATACGTATTTCGATTGCCAAGCAATCTTCTCAAGTATTGGATTGCTCCATAATTGTTTTGTGATGAGTCACAGTGAGTCATCACTTGATATAAATAAGACTACAATATATTTATATATTGTATAAGCAATATTTTATCATTCTTTAAACGGAAGAGAAACAGTTTGGTTAGTAAAAGAATTTATTAAATTGTAAGAGAGCAACTACACTGATATATTATAAACATTACCTTTACTAAATTATGATAATTATTGTTAGTTTAAAGTTAAGTGTTGTTTATATTAAAAATATTATTAAAATCAAGGTTGCACACCTTTTAGGTGTTTGAAATTTGGACAAAAACCAAAATCATTTTTTCTCTCGAAAACATGTAATTTTATTTTCAATTAGGTACTCAAATATTTTACTTTTATGTTCGTATTTATTGAAGTTTGAAAACGGATTCGATTGAATTTAATAGTCGGTCAAGGTGAAGTTTATTCTCAAAGGCTTTTTCATTTAATGCATTTGCTTCCAAGCCAAAATTAGCGATTGCTTCGAACGACGATAAATGACTCAGTCGTTATTTATAGAAACGTTAAATCGAAAAAAATAATAATTAAGAAACGTAAAATTTCCTTAAAATTCACTTGAAAAAAATGTTAATTATTTCGATGTGAATTTTAATTTTTTTTATCATTAACAGAATATTTATCTTTGAAAATGTAAACACTTTTTTTTAGCGAACATAGATATGAAGATTATTTCTAAACTTTTCTGGCGTCGTTTCAAGAAAAGAAAAATTAGAAAACATTTTATAATATTAGAGCAAAAACTTAATTTATGAAATCTAGGTCAAAACTATGTAGAAACAATTGTTAAGACACCAATAATAAAAATAATAATACATGTATAAATTGCCACGAATGTCACATTAAAACACTTTATGGCTATATAACAAGTTTTGGGACTTAAAAGTTCAAGTTTGAAAAAATTACGGGTGCGTAATTTAGGCGAAACAATGTTGTCATTATTTTTTGGGGCATAAATCGAGACAGCATTCAATACATTTTTTCAACTTACCATAAATGGAATCAAATTCATTTGTTGTGTTTTTTCTCCACCCAGCGAGGAATGCATTGAAATCTTTTCATCCGAAATATTTTTTTGTGCAGTTCAATAAAATTAAGTACCACAATCAACTGTAATGTTAATCTTAATCATTTCTTACGTTGAAATTTGTGAGCAACCGTATTTGTTCGTCCTCGATAAATTCGAGTTAACCAATTGACCATATGTGCTACGGCCTTTCAAGTACAAGAAGAACGGTGACCACTTCTACAAATTTGGTCAGACAAGTTCAATACAAAGAGGTGTTGTTAAGTTGTAGGTTGAAAGAGGCATTCGCTACGATTATACTTCGCTGAGAAAGCAACTAAAACGAAAACAGTTCCTGCTGTACTATGTGAAATTGTGCTCATATTTTTTTTTCTTTTTTGTCGCATTCTAGAAAATAATGGATTTACTATAAAAATATGTACACAAAGTAGTCAATAAATTCTAGTAATAACAACCAGCCTGGAATTTCATATCCGTAAAATTCTAAATAGGCTTTTTCTTAGAAATCACAATACGAAGACTACCTCTTAAAAGCCCGCAATTACATTATCAACACTTACAAATGTAGAAAATGTATTTAAAATATTAATAAGAAATTCATTAGGAAATAATATAACTATTACAAAAAACCATGTCCTAATTAATATTCTTGAATTAATAAATATTTTTTTTTATTTCCGAGTCACAATTAATAAATTAATGAACAATAATATATGTCCTATGACTCAATTTCGTCTTTATTACGACACGTTTCAACAGCTTTTGGCTGTCATCATCAGGTAATGATTATTTTGTCAGTCGTAAACAAATTTCATATAGATTGTTTGTTTTATATAATTTGTCGTTAATGATGTTATTTGGATCTAGCTTGTGTGCTTTGTATATTTCATATTCTTCTAGAGTGTTATATGTGATTTTTTCTTACAAATATGTAGTGACTTAAAATTTGTTTCGAAATTTAAGCATTGATGATTTTCGTCATAAAGGTGTTTTATAAATTTCGATATTATTTTGTCTAAGATTGAGCTGTTGTATCCGTTAGTAATGGCTATATGTATAATTATCTTAATTTCTTCTTCACGAGCTTTGGTGCTAAGAGGAAACTTGATCGCTTGATACAACAGCTCAATCGTAGGCAAAATAATATCGAAATTAACTTAAAAATCCATTCTTCCAACTCCACCAAAAGAAAACAAAAAATATATAAAATCAAACTTCAATAATATATTTAGTTTTACAATCGCCAACTTCCTAAAGAAAAATAACTTTAATATCGCATTTTCAACAAACAACAACATCATGAAAATTCTTAAACCATTGAAGAACAATCAAATTACAACGGAAAATGAAACCGGAATATATAAAAATAAATGTGGCTCCTGTAAAAAATTCTACATTGGTCAAACTGGTAGATCAACTTCAATAACAACTTCAAATTTTACAAAACATCTTTATAACGAAAATCATCAGTGCTTAAATTTCGAAACAAATTTTAAGTCACTACATATTTGCAAGAAAGGATCACATATAAACACCCTAGAAGAATATGAAATATACAAAGCACACAAAATAAACCCAAACAACATTCTTAACGACAAATTATAGAAAACAAACAACTTATGGTATATGAAATTTTTTTACGACTGACAAAATAATCATTATCTGATGATACCATCCAAAAGCTGTTGAAACGCATCGTAATAAAGAAGAAATTGAGTCATAGGACAAATAATTATTCATTAATTTATATTTTTGAAATATTGAAATTTCTTCCTCAAGAGGATTTCTTCTTGAAACTTATTTGCACACCTTCTTTTAAACCTTAGGAGTTTCTACAAAAAAATGTATAATATAAGAAAATTTTTGTACAATAGACCAGGGGTAGGCAAACTTAATACTGGTATGATCGACAATAATTTTTTTGCGACTTCAAAAATGAGCTAAACTAACGACAAATAAAAATTTAATTAAAGTCTTTATGGATAGTAATAAATTGTAGGATGATGGGGAAGGTAAAAGTAAGGCAAACAGGGCAAAAGGGGACAAGAGGTGGATACATTGAATTTGCTATTTGGAGCGACGTGCTTTATTAATAAATATGTTGGGTTCATATTTTAATGTAGATGCGTAACATTCCAATGTTTTATCAAGTTTTGTAAAGTTACGTTTCTTATTACTGATGCTAATCGAATAGACATAATTAAGTGGTTCATCTGCTAAGAAGCTGCAAAACTGCGATTTTATGTTTTTTGAATGAAATAAGTGGAACCAAAAAATTATCATCGATCTCAATAATGGATAGTTTTATATTTGATAGTAATAAAATCCGAAAATATTTTTTTTGTATGTGATTTCAGAATTATATTTGGTTGTATATTATTAAAACTACTAACTATTGATCTGTTGAAGTCAATTGAAAAGTAAGAGCTAGATTTAATGAAATATCTTCGTCATCAAATTTTCCAAGAAGAAATGAAATAAATTCAAACAAAATGGCTAAATTTTATTGAGATTTGCAAATCACCTCTCAAATTCTTAACTAAAATTGTTTTGTTCAGAATAAAAATTCCAATATTATATTCACCAATAGATTAAGTTTTTCTAAATATGAAAAATATTTGAAATTTTGCTGTTTTAATTAGAAAGCAAAAATGGTATAATTTCAAATAAAATATGTGCAAATCTTTAAAATAGCTTACTCGGCTGGACCACCTAAAATAACAAAATAGAAGTTAAATTTATAGATTCCGATTTACTGACCAGAATACTCCGTTGACTACAGAATAGACGCCTTCCTGAACTTTGCGCTCTTACAAAAATTAACAATTTCTACTGTCACATCCATTATATCATTAACATTCAATATTTTAGAACATAAGCCATTATTATGTATCATTCATTTTGTTTGTAGAGGACTAAAAATGTATAATTTGTATGAATCATTGAAGTACCACAGTCAGTAGACATAGTATGTTTATTTAAAAGTAAATACAGTAGAATGAGTTGAAGAGAGTAGAAGCACTATTTGTGAATAAGTACTGTTAATTGAAGAGTGGATACATGTTTAAATTGAAATTTATGTTTCACTGACGGTTATATTTAAAAGATTCATATTTACTGGGGTTATACAGAATATACTTGAGGCCCTATATTATCATTTTATGAACTGCAAAAATGCATATGTAAACCATAAAAGAATTATCAGAAATAAAAGCCTACTAATACCTAAAGTCAATAAAGAAGTAGGATTTAAAAACTCTACTATTGTTACGTTGAAATCTTTTACTAGATTACCAGAGCGTCTGAAAACACTTCCACATAATAACAAAATAATTAGAGGGAAATTGAAGAGATGGTTGATGGCTATTGCACTAAATTCGATTTAAAAAGAATTTTAAAATTTTTAAAAATTTAAACTCACTCAATTCTACTTTCTTTTGGTTAACCAAATATCTTGACCTTTGTACAGGGATTTTTCACACCTCTATAGGTATATGCATAGTGCAGTGTATAAGTATATGTATTATATGTATATGTATATTTTTGTATACCTGGTAAAAATAATATGCTGGGGTTATAGAATTGTACATATCTATAAGTACGAATCTTTTATCTTAACGAATTGGGCAAGATTTTCCTCATTTCGCGGAATGGGAGCATTTTAAAAGATTATACCTTTTTAATTAATTGTGTACATAATCTGAACATTTGCTAAAAGTGATCTCTTGAGATTGTTGAGATGAGATGATTGAGTTGAGATGATGTTGCAAACATTCGTAGCAGCTAACATATGCGCTTATTTATTGATAATTTCTATACATTTATGAAGAATTTTCTTTTCTGTTTCAGTTCGTATAATTCAACATCAAACGTTAACAATAATCTTACATGGCTTCAACGTCAGCAACAAAAATTGAAAGAAAGACGCGAAATTCTATTACGGGAAGAACGGCAACCACATGAAACGAGATTGATTTCGGAATTGCGTTCTATGCAACACACATCACATCGTCACATGCGACCAACGGCAAGTCATCGTCTTGATGGTTACACCAGCGATACAACAGCATTTGCTGACGACGATGACGATTTTACAATCCCATTACATATCAACACCTCCACATCCTCTAGAAAATCGGGTCCTACATCACCGATGCTCCCACATCGAACTTCATCCCGAAAATTTACAAATAGCCTCACATCACCCCAATCGAACAATTCAAGTCGGACCGGAACTACGGAACGACCTTTTGTTTCTGTAAAACGAGCTCATGATCAAAACAAAAAATATGTCGATCAGGTATGAATACAAAGCATTCTTTCACGATTTGCTGTAAAAATCTGCTTTTGATTTCGCCTTCAAATTAAGTGATATCATTTTAACGTCGGTTAAGGCTAAAATGATTTTCAAAATTAATTTTTAATTGATTAATCTATCATTATAATATCACCATCGATTTCGTTGGACTAACATCTAATAATTATTCCCCTTCGATTAGAACTTGGAAGTATCTCCAACATCACCAGAGACATTAGATCAAAATTCTTTAACCCAGACAATGCGACGGTCTGAATCACGTGGCGCTGATTCCGTTGACTCCGGACTTTTATCAATGGTGGAACACGAACAACAACTTCGTAACCAACAGAAGTACAACGGATCTTCCACCGGAGTGGTGGGTATTGACCACTCTCATCATGACGCTTTAACTGACCTCATTGCTAGTTTAGCACATGCATCATCCCTTTCAACAACATCTAGACAAAGCGATAATAGTAGCGATGTCACTAATTCTCCTCCTGCATGGCACCCACAGGTAACGACGCCGCTACTCAGCCAAATAAAACCAACCACCTCCAAGTCGCTCCAAACCCTCGCTTTCAAATCAAATATTTCTACTTCTTTAACAATTCATATAGCTCACTCATTCATTCATTCATTGTTGGTTGTTTTTGTTTTTAACAAAAAAAATATTAAACCTATTAAAAACACAATTATTAACATTCCTACTAATGCTTCATTTTTTCGAAAACAGTATCGAGAAGATTCATACTCTTCATGGCGCACTACTTCAGCCAGTGAAGTGGACGGAAGTCCGCCATCAACAAGTACTTCTCCTCGGCCTCAAACTCCGGCGTTTCCGGTACATCCCAGGACTCCATATTCAAATAATTCAGTACATTTTGATTTGACTCAAGGAGGCCTACCACCTAAAAGTCCGACAACCCAGCGGTAAGCATTTTCGCAATCGCTTCTCTTTAATTAATTATTTAACTTTGAAACTCGAGGAACGCTGAAACTTTTTTCAATATATATTTATAGACGTATGAGTTACCCTTCATCAGCGTCACATAAAAACTCTAGGAAATGGGGTTCCAACTCGCCTAGGTAGGCAACTCTGATAACCCTAGCACCAAAAAAAAAAAAAAAAAAAAAAAAAAAACACATAAATAGCCGCATGAAAGTTTTTCGTTGTTATTCCTATTTATTTTAAATTATTGTCTTTCACAGAAATACAATTAGACGTATCTAAGATGGGACCATTAGGGCACGTACTTGAAGCGCTATTTAAAGGGAGATGTAACATTCAAAAAAATAAATGCAATAAAAATATTTTAATTTATTTGTTCAACTGATTTACTTGACTCTAGGGTTCAATCGAAAGCTCAACTTTCGTTTCGACCAAAGAATCACCTTCTGTTGCACCTTAGGCTTCGGCCAAAACTAGACGAAACTAATCCTTTATTTCTATACTTTCTATTAGGAAAGAAAAACAGTAACTTTTTTATTAGCCCTTGGTGTCCTTTCTAATAGATACGCCTATGAGTTAGATTATTAATTCTTGATCATATTTTGAACCTGTTTTTTTCCTCTTTTTCGAAGCTTCTTAACCGTTTTAGTATCAACATCAAGTAGTTTTTCTTTCAAAAAAATGGAATATTTATTATATTTGGCACTAATACGGTTAACTCTAATTCACTGTATAAAAAAAATACACCATGTTACGTGTAAAACTGTGATTGTTCTAGAATTTTAGATCCTTCAAAGTCCTGTAATTATGTTTTAATGAAAAATAGAAATATTTTCTTTTCATTTTTTTAAAGATTAAAAACGTTCTAATATAATTTATTTTAACAGCAAGGACCTATCAATTTCTCCTTTAACGAACGGAAATTCGACCGAATATTCGACTATCAATCATCAAACTAATGGAATTTTACGAGGTAGTTTATCAACCCCGACACCGCAAACCGATCTTTATCAACAACATAGTCCAAAGAGTCCATCATTCAATGGATCTTCTTCTCCTGGTTATTACGGACATTCAAGACGATCATCTGTGCACTCGAATAGTGAGCCACCGCAAGAAGTATCAGCTGCTAATGTGAAATTTGTGCGAGATACTTCTAAATTTTGGTACAAGCCAACTATATCTAGAGAAGAAGGTAAATTTTTATATACCATATTTATTATACACCAATGAAAGAAAGCGATAAGTTATTACTCGTTTAATTTCATTGTATTGCGAGTTACTTTAAAGGCGTCCTATTAATGTTCGAGTAATAAATAATGTTATTTTTAGCCATAAATTTGTTGAGAAACCAACCTCCTGGTACATTTGTGGTGCGGGATTCTAACTCTTTCCCTGGTGCGTTTGGAATGGCGTTAAAAGTTGCTACACCGCCTCCCAATGTGCAAACAAAATCAAACAATGGAGATGAACTAATTCGTCATTTCTTGATTGAGCCAACTTCGCGAGGCGTTCGATTGAAAGGATGTAGCAACGAGCCTGTGTTTAGTTCACTTTCTGCCTTAGTTTATCAACATTCAGTAATGCCTCTGGCTTTGCCGTGTCGACTGTTACTTCCTGAAGGAAATTCCACTCGAGTATCGGATAATAGTAATCTGAGCAATGCACAACAATTGCTTACTCAAGGAGCCGCTTGCAATGTTTTGTATTTGTATACAGTTGATATGGAATCGCTAACTGGACCTCAAGCGATTCGGAAAGCAGTGTTGCAATTGTTCTTGCAACGTCCATTGCCGAAAGCAATTGTTGTTCATTTTAAAGTTTCTGGACAAGGAATCACACTCACGGATAACAAACGCAAATTGTTCTTCCGTCGACATTATCCAGCTAATACAATTTCGCATTGTGGAATGGATCCCGATGATCATCGATGGAGTCACTCTAGCGACGAAACTGGAATGCCAATTAGTTCAAAGTACGTAAAAAACATTCAACGTGCAACAATATATTAATTATCTTTTTCATTTTAGTCGATGTTTCGGATTCGTTGCTCGCAAACCAGCAAGTAACACCGACAATCAATGTCACGTTTTTGCTGAACTGGAGCCGGGGCAACCTGCAACAGCAATAGTAAATTTTGTATCGAAAGTAATGATGACACACAGTCAGGGTAAAGCAAATATTGTTTAAATCCAGGATTTCTCTAATCACGTTTGAAAACTACTGTATTTTTAAATGATGTATCAGTAGTTATTTTAAATTTAATATTTAAAAAGAATGTTATTGTAAATTATAATCATATATGATAAAATATAAGCACATCACGCTGTGCCATGCTTAGGACAAAATAATCCAGTGAATTGTTAAGATTTGCTCTAGAAATTTTCGTTTCTAGTATCAATTGAATAGTTCGATTATTTTTATAAAATGTATTTTAGTAGAACAGATATTGGATAATTTCATTGCCGTTAAATCTTTTAAAAAAAAAGTGGTCGAAAATCCGCAATATTAGCTTTTTTTAATTTAAAAAATTACACATAGTTACCAGCTAAAAATTTTAAAAATTTAAAGTACACAGTATCAAGATAATCCAATATCTCTAATCAACGATTATATGAAAAATAACTTATTAACTAGTCCTTATTTAATAATATTTCTTTATTTCATAAGTTTTTTATTCACTTTTGGAACAAATGTATTATTTAACAATTGTGTAAATATTACTGTACCGTACATTATTTTACTCATAATTTAATCTAGATGTGCATGCCACTCTAAGAAATTCTTTATTTTATTATTAAGTTTTTTATATCCATCTTTTATGTCATAATGAAATAGTTAATTAAATATTGTTTTACTTTTTTCCTTATTTTGTTTGGTTTAATAAAACACCAAGTTCTTAGTGAAGTGTCTCGAATATTCGCGAAGAATATTTCCTGATAGTCACTTTAAATGACTAGTTGAGAAGATTAAGGCCAGACAAATCAACTTTGATACAATTGCAAAATTTACATTTGAACAACTGGTCTTTAAAGTACAATATTTTTTTTTTAATTTTTATTTGAATTTATAATCATTTAAAATATTAAAGTTTATTTTGCTGTGGAAGACAAATAATTGAGTTTTTCATTGATTATTTAATAAATAGTAATAATTGAAATATTATATTTTTGATGTGGTTACGTCTTGTATAATTAATGTTATACTTTGATGAAAAGTATATTTTTATGTGAACGAAAGAAAACAAAGATTACTGAGAGCAAGATATACCTACTTGTAGCTCATTATTATCATTGTATAGTATATCTATCCTGCACATTATTAACAAATATAAAGTTTATTGTAAAACTAAATTATTTTTTTGAACTTAGTAGAACTTGATGAAGTTGATTTACAATTATTTAACAAAAATAGATAATTTTTGAAATGTTGAAGCGTCATAAAATTATAAATTAACATTCGTAAAACTGTAAAAATACATAGAATAAATTCTAGTAAAAAGATGTATCAGATTGTATTACAGAAATAAAAACTAATAACATTATTTCGTGAGTTGTTTTATTTTTCTCCCAAAACTTTACTTTAGGCTAAAACTAATTCAGCAATGTAACACCGCTTTTAAAATCATGCAGCTCAGAATCACTAAAAAATATTCAAATTCAGAAATAAATGAATTTGTAATTGAAATATTTATAAAATAATTGAAAGAAACCAAAATATAAAGTTAAAAATTTTTCTATTCTGAAACTATTTATAAATGTTTTTAAGGAAGACTGGAAGACTACTCGCTTCGCTCATCAACCTCCACACTAAGTAACTATATTCCATAATACTAAATGGGTTTAAGTCTACTGCGGCAAAATGTTAGGGGTGACCAATCGAGGCAAATAATTGACCAATTTACTAATAGTGATTTACATTTTTATTAAACCTACACTTAGTCTAAAATGCCATTATCAACTCAATAAATATTACTTCGTTACACGACTGCTCATCAGTTAATTATCAAATTCAACGCAATCAAACTGCTTATATTTTACGACTGGGCTTAGTAGTACTTAACGCACTTAACACTTAACTATATTTACGAACTTATTCCCCTATAGCTATATTCCAATGAGACATTTTTAAGAAGCTTCCATAATTTAACATGCAATCTGATTTTCAAGACATGCGACAAAACCAGTATAGCCTTTTGAAATTCTTAAATATGGTCCCACCCATAAAATTCTTGATCCTTTCTTTAATTATTTAAAGAATGAACAAAGCGAATTTTAAAACAATTTTAAAATTGAGCCAAGTTACAGTCAAAATTCCACCATTAAAAATGACAAGCATCCCCTGCTATGTCTGAAAGGATTCCCAATATGAAAGAAAAAATCCATTAATTTGGACCGAAATTCTGATAATCTTAAGGATGATTTTTTAATGGTGCTTTTCTGCCGTCTCATGGAATTGTGCATTATTTTGAGAATTATTGAAAAAAATTATTTCTTACAAGTAAGAAAAAAGTATAGTTTTAATTACACCCTTAAAAACGTAAATTAAGCTGATTTTCCAACCAGAAGATTTTCTATTAAGAAGAAAACAGTTTTTTCACGAATTTCATCGAAACTACTATCCGTTGGTTTTGGCCCAAAATCTGATACATTTAAGAGTTGTTTCTTCGTAAAATTGATGTTTTTCTAAGAAATTATGTAACAGTTTTATTTTGAGGAAAATTGTATATATTTTTTCATATACTGTAAGAAACAAGCCCAATTTCACCCTTGAAAACGACAAAGAGTCAAATTTGAGATAAAAGTGAACGTTTCAATTTTTTTCCTTTCAAAATAGTCTTCATTGGTTTCTGACCGAAAAAAAAATATCCAGAATTAGGATCACTCTCCATGTACCTACCCCCATCCCAAATGAACCTGATTTTCACTTAACACTCTTACCGATCTCATTTATTCCTGATACTGATTGGGATTCCAAGATCCCAAGTCGGATATTTGCGAATACATGACCTATAGGGTCATAAAAGAGTTTTGGGAACCATATACATCATCAAACAAGCGGCGAGGGAGAGTTCTGTGTGATAAACACAAGAAGCTACTATACATTATCAAAAACACCTACACTTATATTTTTAAGGAATCTAAACGATTAATTTATTGAGATAACTATTCTAAGTGAAAAGCAACTACACACTTTTTTAGAGTGGTAGTTGGCTCTTAGAAAGTAGTGAATTTTTTTTTACCACCAAAAGGGTCTCTTAACTTCTTTCAATATCTTTTAAAATTTAAGCTTTGATTTTTTCGTTAAAAACATAAATAATTTTCGTTAAGGGTTCCTAAAATAAACCGAAAGAAAGATATAAAAACTTCAATAGAACTTGTTGAGTTTTTTATTTTCTATTACTCAAAAATCATTATGATGCAAGGATAAAATATTTTTCTAGTATTACAACTTAATTTCAATCAATTTTGTTTTTTTTTATATAAAAAAATTAATGTGTTATAAATACATAAAATAATATTTTTTTAATTAGCAAATAAATTCACGTATACACATTGTAATACGAACTCAGTTTTCGGTATACCCAGTTTTCTTCGGTCTTATTGCATGTTTGTTAAAAAATAATTATGTGATTTTCCACCAGAAAAGAGTTTCCATGAAAACTTTTGACATAGTAAATTGTATTTATTAAAATCGAAAGAAGAAAAAATATATCATAGAAAGAATATCATATTCAAATACAAATACAAAATATATAAGCACATTATATTAGCTTTTATACAAAATATAGCAGGATAAGAAAGGTAGCGTTATTTTGCTTATTTTTTATTGATAATTACCATTGCTTTATAACAACTAGGGTCTTAAGCGATTCTAGAGTTAATAAAAATTCGTAAGTCGAAATTTCGAAAATTTACTCGATACGAGATTCGAACCAAACACCTACCAGTTTTAGAGCTGCCACTTAGACCACTCGGCCACCAGTAGGCCAATTTTACTTATTATTTTGCTCCAAAAATAAAAATTAAAAAAGCATCATTTATCAAATTATTTTATTTTTCCAGCCACTATACTTATAATATTTATATTAAAAATCAAAACTTAAACATTAGATTCTGATAATGCGGAAACAATCAATCAACATCTCCTCGTCCAAATCTTAGATGCCCATAATCATCTGATTGTTCTCTTTTTCCAAACCGCATATGGCCATAATCATCAAAATGTCGCTTATTCATGTCAATATCAAAAAAATCATCTTCATCGGTCATAAAATCATCGACATTGAAATTGGGATGCACTCGATCATAAGAGCCCAGGAATCGTTCTTTCATTTTACTTGGATGAACTGGGCGGTATAAAAACTTTGCGTGGTCTCTACTTCCATCTCGATGGTTTTGTGACGATTCCATCAGTGAAGCCCGGGATATTTGGTCTCCGGAGGGAGCAGCATTTGCATAAATGGAGGATTGCTTGTGGATCAAAAGTAAGTATATCCCTATTGTTACTATAATTCCAGTAATCATTCCTCCACAACCCATTCTAAAAGAAAAGAAATTTTAAACCGTTGAAACTAATTAATGTACTAATTGAGTTTTTTAACATTCCGTTAGCAAAACAATTTTATTTTATTTTTTCTAATTTGTATTTTTAATTTATAATTTAATTTACATAAGTAAAAGCTTTCTTAACATTCATGATAATTAAACCAATCCATATATACGAGTAAATATTATAACAGTAAAAATGAAAAAAATACTTAAGTTTGAAATTAACAATTGTAAAATCCCTAGATTATCCTATAAGAACAAAAATTACAAATAAGTGAATTAAGGGGATTCTCCCGTGTGTTGGATTGAAAAAGTTGTTTTTTTGTGTATAAATCACAATGCAATTACATGTTCAGAATATGGTGGTGAAGTATTTTTTTTTAAGTCGTAACAAAGATACTAGATTCTAGTTCATTCCATGCTTTTAAGCTTACAGAATAAAACGCCGTTTGTTTTTTTGTTTTTACTGAAGATAATCCAATCAGCTTAAATCGTGGAGATAGTAAGCCTCCATTTTTTCGAGACACGTGTCTTCGGAGCGCTGTGTAATTCTGGTTCTACTGGAAATTTTGGCTAAAAGTTTAATTACATTCGCTTAAAAAGGAAAGAAAACTAAAGTAAAATTTTAATCAAATGGATCAATAATTTGTCAAAGGTCTTTATATTTATGTCAGAATTTTTTTCTTATCATAATAAGCTGCAAATTAGGATATATTACAATAATGAATATCAAAAGACTTTATTAATTAACTCTTTTAAAAAAATAAATAATAATCTCTGTCTTAAAAAATAATGCCTTTTTTTGTAAATTTAACATTTATTACTACCTTTTTTTATTTCTCGTCCCTTTATAATTACCGAAATTTTTAGCGACTCGAGAGTTAATATAAGCCTGTAAATCGAGAAATATTGGAAATTTGCTCCAGACAAGATTCGAAACGGAGACCTACCAGTTTTGGAATGGCTGCCTTGACCACTCGGGTACCAGTAAGCTTTTACTAACTTACTGTATCAATTTAAACGTTTATTTAACATGGAATTGGTCTATATTAAGCCGTAATGATTTCGAAGATATGTCATTTATAGTAGAAAAAGTAACTTAGTAAGAGTGACTTAATTTCAAAACAACTAAGTATACTTTGTTTCAATAACGCCAAAAAGCAATAAAAAGCACTATAGCAATGTAGTACTAAACGACATGTCATATTTATATTAGTCGTTTGACTTCAATTTCATTAGCAATCTTTTACCAAATTCGAGGCACGTGATTTATATTTCAAGTTACATTATTGGTTTTCTGTTTTATCCTGTTATGTACGGTCATGAAAAAAAACATTATAATCAAATAATTGAAAATATGTTTTTTTTCTCGGAATTACCGGTTCAATTTTATTCTCTCATATTTTACTCAATGGATCGGGATGTTCTTATGGCAGTGTTTCTTAATCTTTAAGTATTTCTTAAGTGAGCCGCATTCATTTAACTGTTTATCGATTTTTTAGTTTAAAAAGAATAAATTTCTGCGAAATTTATTGTTTATTTAAAGCACCTTATTCAAAACAACTGAGTTTCGTATTGTTAGAGGGATTACTGCAGTCTTAAAATATTTTATTATCACAAATTTAATAATTTATATTATGTATATAAAAATAAATACCTTCTCGAAGTCCCTTAGGGTGTGGGCACCCCCAGGTAAGAAACACAGGCGTATAGAGTTTAAAAACTTTTTTTCAATAAATTTCAATATTGAATTTAAAATTTCTAATTTTTAATCCAAAATCCAATAACAATTTGATATAGTTAAGTAAGAAATTATTAGAAAAAAAAACAAACTAAAATCATGAAAAGAATTTACGCTACATCTTGTCTTTATTTTGAAAGATTTTTATTTGATATTAAATTTTAAATATTTTTTTAATTTATTAATCATTAAAAAATATGTAAAATTTAAAATTAAATTCAAATATGAAAAATTCATTATAATTATTTCAAGTCTCTTCTGGAACAGTCAAATCTGGCGACATTGCATTTTCGACTTTGTTTTTAATTTAATACGCAAATAAATCGACCCATAATGAAAATTTAGCCACAAAATAGTCAATCACACCATATTAGAATTGATTTAACAAAAAAATTGCGATAAGAATAAAAAACAAGGTATCAAATACAACGTCGTCAGATTTGACAATTCTAAAAGAAGAGACTTGAGCCATTATTTCTTTGTTTTTTTTTTTAATTGTTACTTACCGTCGCTTTGTAACTACTAAGCTCCTTTAGCGACTCTAGGGTTAATTAAATCGGTTATCGAGAAATATTGAATATTTGCACGATACGGGGATCAAACCCACTACCTATTAGTTTTGAAGTGGTCATCTGGCCTTATATAATAAAATTTCCTGTTGGAAAATTTTATTGTAAACGAATCAGAGTAGATATTAAAATGCTAAATGAGTTTTAATGATTTTAATTTTTAAGAAATTTAGTGACTAAAAAGTTTAAAATAAGAACTGTAAACTGAGAAATATTAAATCTTGTTTGTCCCGAAATTAGAATTACAATATGAAATGGCCACCTTAAATACTCGTCCACTAGTAGGCTATCTAGTTATTTATATTTTTTTAAAAAAAAATATTTTTTAACGATAAAGTATGCGTTTGTTTTAATTAAGTATGTTATTTAGTTATAATTTTATCCTGATATTTAATATCTCAAGTTTAAAAATACATTTCTGTTTGCTACAATATATTACGTTTTATTGAATAGCAGCATTAATTTATCTATATAAAAATACATATTGGCGTCAGTATAGGTAATATACTCATTTTTATTCTCAATGAAACATTTAAAATATTTACTCATATTGGTTATTGTAATTCAATTATCATAGTTGACTTTATTTATTTTCTTTGGAGTATAAACTAATAACTATAAAGTATTTTTAATTTGCCACAAAATCTTTGAAAAAAAAGGTAAACCAAGCGATATATAATTTTATCATATGGTAACTTATATGCGTAAAGTTTCTTAATTCAAACAATGAAAGTTTTATATAAGCTGAAACCTTACAATTGCAAAAATAATTCGTTTGCAATTTTTAATCCATAAATAAACCTAAGCCAACTTTCTTAATAATAAACAATTTGAATTTAAGAATTGCGCGCCATAAACATTAAAGCCGTACGAAAAACAAAAGATTGTGCCAACTACAGCTGATGAAAAAGCAATTTTGGTAAGAATTTAAAAAATTAAATTTTTTAATTAATAAAGTAAAAATATTTTACTTACTTACCCCAAAAATTAAAGTTCGAAATGCTCAGTTTTCAAAAATTTACTAATTTTCAGTCTCAGTGATGAAATGAAACTGAATGTCTTAATAGGTCGGCCAGTGGCTTTTATGCCTTTCGAAAGCTTTCCCGTGGGAACTGGAAAGCTTTAGTTATTCCAAGTTTGTACAATGCTCGTCATTCCATAATCCAATCAAAAACAGCTTTCTTATTAATAAATGCTATTTTTCTTATGTCTTCACAATTTACATGCTACTAAGCCATTCTATCCGCGTTCGTCCGTTATTAGAAATTTTATTATTCTGTCATTTTACATTTGCCTTTATTGAGTTAATGATTGAATGATTCAACATTTATGAGATAAGCAAATAATAAAGTAATTTCATTTTTCAATTTTGTATTATGTGCCCTCCTTCTGGAACAGGATTTATAATAAATGCACGAGATTATTATAATCATTTCTATATTGTATTATATAAATTCAAGTTAAATTGGTTTTGAATAGACTTTGAAATTTTATTTGAAAAAAAAGTCTTCTTTTTCAGTGCTAAATTACGACCTTACAGTGAATTATTTATTCAAATTAATATTAAAAGATGAGGTCATTATTCAGAATTGTTTTAAAAGCTATTTATACTTTTGTGATTTCTAAGTGTTCTAATAGTAACCCGTTCCACTAGAAGATCTCTTTAAAGCTCTGAAAGATGACATGATCTAGATCTGGACATCCATAATAAATATGTGTTAGATAGCATAAAATTATCAGAAATATTTCTTATGCGCCGGTTAATGTTCTTTTTTAGACCTATGTAAGAAGATATTATAGAATTTATTATCTTAGAGTTTAACCTTGTTTATAAATCTAAAAAGTCTTTATTCAAAGATATAATGTTATCGACTCTATGTAAACTTGTGGAAGTTTTTCAGAATAATTTCTTTAATTTATTAAAAAACTTCTAATTATTTAATGTGCATTGAAAAATAGTAATTTCTAATGGTAACACAAGATCAATATATACTATTAAAAATTTATAATTTAAAAATTAAAAGAATAAAGACATTGTTGAGACGTTGAGAAGAATTTATATATTTTTTTCAAGGAAGACAATCATCAGCATTGATGATTAGGTACTACCACCAAATTGGTTGTTCTGGCAAACTTTCTTATTTCTGTAAGAATTGACTTTAGCGTCGACTCTTCTGGCTTTTGGAAAGTTCTTTAAATAGCTTTTTTTGGCATTTTGGCACATCACACTTTTCTTGCTTGCTCAGCTACATATGTCTACATAGGTTAGAATCGCATCTAGGTTATGTTACCCTAACCTCAAATTACTTAAATGGTCACAATAGCCTAAGCATGACTTGCAGTTAACATAAAGATATGGTAAAGATATATATTATATCCCGCAAAAGCATCGATAAATTGATCTCGAGAAAATCTTAAATTATAGATATCATTTTTCAGAACTCTGATTATGTTATCACGAACATTACGGTATCAGGAAGCAGGAAACTCAAGGCAGAAAATATAGTTTTTTCTTATTATTACATAAAATTATAATTAGCCCAGTTTTGGTCCAAGATTGGTTTAACTCTGAATTAATATCCATGAGCCAGGCCTAATCACCAGCCTCCATTTAAACTAGAATTAAAAAAGATAGTAGGAAACACAGCATGTCGATTTTTACATCTCAAAATAACTTAAATTCAATACAATTTATCGGGTTAGGGGCAGTCATAGGTACGAAAAAACAAGTATTTTTAACCATTTTTATCAGTACCTAATTTTAATTATTTTATAAAAGAAACAATACTTTACATTATACCATGTTTCATCATGATTTTACCCAATGGGTATAGCAGGGTTTGAATAGGAAAACTGGTCCCGTGGTTTTTTTGATTCAAACTCAGGAAATCGTTTTGGTGACCTTCGATTCGTTTTCTTATTCTTAGGAGTATGAAAACTATTTTTACTATGAGTTGCAGCAGGAATGTCGATTTTTAAGGACAGAAACAAAACTAAAATTAGCTTTTTGAATATGTTGTGTATAACAAAAAAATAATTCAGGATATCACATAGGCCAAATTTGTCAATGTTTTCTCTTAACGCTATTTTATTTTAAGTCGCAACGTTCGTCAGTATTCCGACTTCATCAGACAACCTTAAATATTCATTGAAAACACATAGTCTTTTGATATGAATTATTTATTCTGAAATTTAGTAAATACAAATTGAAGTTTAAGAAAAATGCTAACATGTTTTATCGTTTATTCGTTTATCAACAATATTTTTTAAAAAATGTTTTATATAATTTACTTATAAATAATACTTATAAATTACGATTAATACGCAAACAATTACTAAAATTAAACCTCAAATATCTATGTTGTTTTTCTTTCAAAAACAGCAACTTTCTGTGAGCAAATTTCGTGTGAGGATTTTTCTAGTGAACGACTGTTCACCGTAAAAAATATTTTTCCTCCTCTTTGAAATTTCTATTATAAAAAATAATAATTAACTATTTCGATATGAAACCCAAAACGGTTAGGTACCACTTAAAACACTACTGCTCACTACTGCATTTTGAAAAATTTGTACCATATTTGTGTCACTAAACTTCAAATTAAGTAAATAAACTTTTAAAATCTAATTTTTTCATACCGGAAATTAAAACTTGGTTTCTTATGTAATATCCACAATATCTTAAACGATAATTAAATTTATATTTCAATAAAGTCAAAATTATTGTTGACCCTCACTGAATTGTACGGTTTCGAACGTCATAGATATTTTTGTTCGTTATTAATTTCTATAATAACCCTATATAAACCACTTTAAAAAAATCAATAACGATATAATGAAAGAAACCTTAAACAAGCTGAACACTTAATTGCATATAAAACCGGTAAAGTATACAAAGCTTTCTCAGTGTCGTTGTATTTTTCAACTAATCACAATTGAAACGTAACTAAACAACAATGAATTCACGCCAAAAAGGTGATAACTCGAATCCTTGCATAAAAACATTAAATTGGTGTTCCAAGGAAGTTGGCCATTTATCTTCTCGACTCGAAAACTTTATTAGTGTGTGTCAGGGATACAACAGAATAAG
Source organism: Sisyra terminalis (assembly GCA_958496175.1). NCBI lineage: Eukaryota > Metazoa > Arthropoda > Insecta > Neuroptera > Sisyridae > Sisyra > Sisyra terminalis. The sequence goes on from OY292278.1 coordinate 30,246,774, forward strand.
GCCCATTCGAATTTCAAAAGCTACTCAAAGCCTTCATAAACGATATAAAGAACAACAGTTCGACGACCTTGTGGAATCTTCGAAACGAGGATGGCCTATTGTTGAGTTGAATTTCGACGATGCAAATTTGGTGGAAGAAAATTCCAATATCGTTAAGAGTCAGGAAAAACGAAAGTCTATACACACAACAAGACGATTTATGCAATCAGAAAATCTAAAAGAAGTTTCCGAACCTGAAGAAAAGTTTCAGTGGACGAAAACTAGATTTTTTAGTCTCAGACAAACTAGAAACCGTAAATTTCCATCTCGAGAGCCTTTACATCCACCAGTGCTCCAGACTTACGATTTGAATAAAAGAAATAGTTTGATTGACTAAAAGTTAAAATGTGATTATGAAAATACGTATACTTATAACGATTTGTACTTTAATAATAATTATATATATACATATATACTATTTTTATACGATAATTTTCTCATTTAAATTCTATCTGCAATTGTGCCTTTTCCTTGAATAAATTTTTTATGTTTAGCATGCTGTAAAGCTCTTTAATAGAAGCCTTACAAACCACAATTCAATTTTCTACAGATTTCAAGACAAGGATTTACAACGAGGAAAAATGAGTGACACAGCAAAAAATATAGACTCCGACAAGTTCATCGGGAAACACGAACTGAATGAAATTGATTTAATGCAATACGAAAGGATGCAACGGGAACTAATATATGAATTGAATTCCAAAAGAGTAATGATCATTTAATTAATCTATTTTTAAATTAAATGTATTAAATATTTTATTTTGTAGTCACATATAGAAAAGGTGGAGAAGGAATTAAAAGAAGCTCAATTTAAAGTAGTTGAATTAGAGCAAGCTCTAGCCGTAGAACGGCAAAAATTTTCGAATTTTGAAAATGATTGGAAAACAGCTCGAAATGTTGCAAGTGAATTGGAAAAGGATCGAGTTAAAGCTATTGAAAATTTCTCCCAAATGAAAATTAATAATGAAGTTTTAGTAAGTTATTGGAATTATAATTTTGAAGGTGGGCAAAAGTGCCGAATAATAATAATTAAGGCTTCATAAAGGGTCATTTATAAATAATATCCAGCGTTTTCTGTTGGAAGTCATACTTTTCTCAGTTTTAACTAACAAAAACTAAAATATTTTTTTATAACACCTCCGCAATGGAAATTTTATTATCTTGTATCTTGTTTCCAACTTTTTTTCCAAACTTCAGCTAATCTCTTTTTGACAGAGCTGCTGAAAACAGCAGACCGAGAATTTCATTATTGTTCTTTCTTTGACAATTTTGTCATTAAATGATACCAATGGCAAATAATAAAGCTAATAATAAAACTTCCGTTTATCTGTCAGAAAATCAATTTAACATTCCATTTAACTTGAGCTAGCCTGTTGAAAACCATCCTTGTTATAAAATGCCTTTAGAAGTTTTTTGAAATCAACACTGAAAATATTTTTGGAACTCAAAATTCCCTTAATAACAAATTCAAATGAGAAATCCTATTTATTTTAATATAATAATCTAAGTTATTATCTTATTCCTATTATAAATTGTAAAGTGATTAATACAAATTACTATGCGTAAAGCAAAGTGCATTTTAAAAATATTTTAATTTGTTAATTAAACCAAAAAATTGTATTAATAAATTTTCTACTAATAGAATAATGAAAATGCAACATTGAAAGAAAAAGTAAAGAAACTGCAATTTGATAATGAAAACCAAAAAAAGATCATTCTTGACTTGGAAACTCAAATTCGTTGCCACAAAGGATTCCAGAATGATACCATAATGAAAGTCAACCAAACGGATAGTTTACTTACCCTTGCTGAAAGGTAACTTCAATCGAAAAAATTCTTCAGAATTTGTACTTCATTTAAAACAATTTTAGCACCAGTGAAAAGCTCTTGAGTGAGCATCAAAATCTGAAAGAATATGTTGAAGAATACATTGAATTAAAATCTCAATTTGAAGTGGGATTAAACTTTCTTGTGAAATCACACGACAAAGCGTATCAAGACTTACGAGAACTAAAAATTAAATACATTTCTTTGTTAGGTAAAAAAACGGTGTATATACTTATGTATGCGCATGAGAAGTTATACTTCTTTGGTTTAATTAAAAAAATGTTTTCAATCCATTATCGTAACCCTTTACGGTAGTGCCAAAACTGGCACACCAGTTATAAGTGATTTGTGATAACAAAAATATGATATATTTATAAACACAATTTGTTTTTAATATCAAAATACATAGTACGTAAACGTATGCGTTGCGGCAAAGGCAAAGACTAAGAATATACAAATATAATTATTATTGTCTCAAATTTGAACTATCACGTCATTAGTTTCAACTATCATTTCGATTTCATTCAATTGCTAATTTTAGCCATTTAAGTCAGTGTTGGGTTGTGAATATTTCACGGAAAGTTACTGATTTCAAAATAGAAGTTTAAATTGGCTATTTATACATAAATAGCCTGTAAAATATTTATTTACATTTAACTACACATTTATACAAAATGTATATTACATATTATAAGAATTAGCCTTTTACAGCATGAGCATGAGCCTAATGTTCGAAAAATACTTATCGAAAAAATTACCATATAGAAGTAGATTGTTGCCATAAAATATTATGAATAGATACCATAGAAATGTATAAACATTCCTATATAGCAACGACCTAAAAATATATTAATACAAAAGTAATTGTATATTTTATTTACCCATTTATATCTATGCAATATCTTCATAAAAATATCTTTCTTTTAAATGTATTTTAATTTTCATAACAGTAATAGCCAAACGTAAGCGTATAGCGGCTAAAACAGAAAACAAATACTATAACCACTTACGTGTGAGTGAATACAATCATTGTCTCAAATTTGTACTGAATGATTTTTGTCATGGTCTCAATCATTTTGATTTCATTCAAGCAAATTGCCAATTTTTACGATTTGTCAGTATTAGGCGGTGAATAGTTCACGGAAAATTACTAGTTGTGTATTAATGTGGATATTGTTTAGAGTTTAGACTGTAAAATTTTAAAATACTTAGTTCGACTATGTCTATGTTCTAAATAAAAAATACAAGTGATAGTGACTTAGCCTGCTGTAATTTTCAAGCTTTGTATCTCATTCGGGATCATTCGAGACGAACGAGTCCGGTTCATTCCCCCTACCGACAAATGAAAAACATATGTGAGCGCTGAGATTGGCTTGATCAACTCAATAGTGTTTTAGTACTATGCAAATCGCTCTCGAAAATCGGTCACCTTTCACCTGTTTGAAGTTTCTCGCTAATCGTTTGCGAGCAACTTCCTACTGTAGCGTCACATTTTATTAAATTTCAGCTTTTTTCATAATGCTGCTAAAGAAGTATAACTTCAATAAGAAGGAAAAATTCTCCTAATTTATTTCACCGATTTTTTAAATTTCAGCGGAGTTGCATATGACAAGAAACGAAACACATGATATATCATCCAATAGAGGAGAAAATGAAGATTTTGACTCCGTAAATATTTAACTTAGAATTTTTTTTAGTAATAATTTGGTTTGAATTTCAGCTGATAAAACGCATATCACAATTGACTTCTGAATTGGAGCAAGAGAGAAATGTGAACTTGTCTTTACTCTGTACTTTAGAATCAATGACCAAGGAATTCTCTGCGGCTGGTTTAAAAACAATTTTTTCAAATTCCACAAAAGCAATACAAAATGAATAACTTTAATATTTTAATAATGTTTCATACATGACTTCAAATTAATTATACAAAAAGTAAAAAATAATTAAATAAATGATCATTAATAAAAAAATGTTTTTATTTTACAATCAGTTTAAAAATTGGACATACACACTGACTTATTTAATATTATGAATAATCTTCATCTTCACTTGCTGCGGGTAGAGCAGAAGCTTGAGCTTGTTGAGCAGCAGCTTGCAGTTGTTGCCATTGTTGCTGTTCGGCCCACGCTTGCTGTTCTCGAGCTTTTGCAAATAACTCTTGTTGTTGACGTAAAAGCTCTTCTTCTGGAATTCCTAGATTTTCCAGTCGAGTGCTTTGCCTACGTCCTTTGGCCGCTACAGCTTTACAATCTTTTAACACAGCTTCAGCCTCAGCTTGATAATCACCAAATCCTAATCGTTCTAACGCTGAAAAGAGTTAAATTTAATGAAATTGTAATTATTGTCAATATTACGTGCTTACCTAGTAAAACGTGCTCGGCATTTATCGTTTTCTTATTGTGTTTATTACAAATATCATTGGCTTCAGAACTAAGTAAATGGATAAATTCTGTACAACAATTTAATATTAATTCCCTCGCTTCGTTTGCTACTCGAACTGAAGGGACTAATTCTTTAATCATTTTGTTTATACTTGCTCTTGGTAACGTCAATTCATGGTCTTCTGTGGTAGTTCCCACGACGGTTCCACTAACGCCAGTATTTGGATTTGCCATTTAAAAATGATACTCACTTTCTTGACAACCACTCAATAATTTAATTAGCATAAATAATTATTGAAAATAAATTAAACGAATAACGAATGTAGAAACTTTAAGTAGTTTCAAATCTTTTAAATCGTAGTAATGTCAAAACTTGGTCTGAAATAAGCTACGAATAAACACGATAAATACCTAGCTTCATACAACTAAAAAGTTTTGTCACAAAATTGAATTTTTCAATAGTTAAATAAATTAAAAATGTTTTAATGAATTAATAATTATAATTGTTTAAGTTTATATCGTTTCTATCATACATATTATTTAATTAGTTATTAATTGTTGTTTCATAAAAAGTCGTGCATTGATTATAAAACTTATTCATTTAATTTAAATCTTACGATAGAGAAATTCTGTCAGAAGTTAATTAAAAGAGATTAAAGAGTTTATGTTATGGTTTATCTTGATGGTTAATAGCGTTTTGTAGCCTTTCGACGCAATCGACATTTGAATTTTCTACGCGAGCTTAATTTTTTTATTTTTGTAAATCAACAATTGATTTTTAAACATAGAACGTTATAATAACGATAATAACTACCATAAAGTAGGTAGTAGGTACCACAGATAAAGGAAAAATTATAATGTTAAAGAAATTAAATTATTCCAATTTGTACTATTTGAAACGTAAAAGTTTCTTATATTCGCGCGATTTTTATAAATAGCGGGCAACCCCTAATCCACCCCTACACGTGCGCACAAAAGTTGAAAACTGGTTTTATCAACCCTCACCCTTAAATTTCTAAGCATCACAAAGCATCATTCAGATTGCTTTATTGATTTTTTATAGTCTTTATAGTCGTTCACGAAATTTATGTTTTTTTTTGTCAAGTTTTAATTTTTTTGGTGAATTTATTCATGTATAAATAGTTATCAGCGTATATTTTAGTTATAAAAATCAAAGTGCAATTAAAATGGCAAGTTTACAAAGTGTGGATTCTGACGAGAACTTTTGGGAGAGTTATGACACATCGTATCAAACCTATACTAAATCAATTCCTTGTAACCCGGTCCCTTTTACAGGGGGTACCGAAGACTTATGGTCCTGGAATCAACATGACCGTAGTTTAGAAGTGCGATTGTATGGTCCTACTAATAAAGTCGCTCATTTCCATCCAACCTGGAGTAGTGGAACGGCTGGTGTTCGAGGTACACGGGTTTTGAACAATGGAAGATTTTATTGGGAATTGAAAGTATCACCGCGCGTTTTTGGAACGAGTATGATGTTCGGCGTTGGAACAAGCAAAGCTCGACTTTACGAAGATTCCTTTTTGAACCTCCTGGGGGAAGATGAGAACAGTTGGGGTCTTTCACATAAGGGATTACTTTGGCATGGTGGAGAACATAGAACTTTTATGAAACCATTTCAGGAAAACAAAGCAACTGTGATTGGAGTGTTATTCGATGGCATTAACGGCACATTAAGCTATTACAAAGACGGAGAAGACTATGGAATAGCCTTCAAAGGTCTAAACGAAATACATGAACCTCTTTATCCAATGATTGGATCAACGGCAGCCAAAACAGAAATATCTTTATGCTGCACAAGGCGTGACTTCGTTAATTTACAAGATCGATGTCGAGCAGAAATAATGAAAAATCTCCGAACTAACGAACAAATTGATAAATTGTGCCTACCTGTACCTATTAAAGCTTATTTAAAGGAAAATATTGAAAATCCCGAACTGTTTTTACCTGTACGAAAAAAAACAATTTCTCTTTTTGGTGTATTTTAAGAGTTGTATTAGTACTTGTCTAGTCTTTATTTATTTTGTGTTGTGATATAAATGCATTTACCTTAGTAAAAATATTACTTAATTAAGCGTATAAAAGTACAATTACACATCGAAATGCATTAAGTTATGGATAAACACGAACAAATCTCAATGTAACTATAAGGTATTTTTTATAAATGTATTAATGGAAAATAATGTAATAGGTACATTAAAATAAATTTTTAAGTAAATGTAATTTATTTATGATAATTACACTTGAATAATAAACATAAAAAATACTAAAAAAATTATGTTGATTTCGCTTCCTTGGCTCCTTGCAAAGCTTGACTAATGTATAATTTAGCCAACGATTGAGTGCAGAATTGGGATATATGTCGAGTATAAGTGTCAATTTGACCGGCAACAATCATTGGGTTTAACCTTGGTGGAACAGGTTGTGGCCGGAATAATTTGTTAATATCTTCTTCAGGTAGTGGAGGCTCATCTTTTGCTGCTCTAGCCGCGTTTTCTTGCGCCCGTTTTTGTAGATACCGATGCTTGTCTTGTTGTTGACGATTGACCAATTGTTGATATCGATTAAACTTAATTGCCTCTTGGTTAAGCTCATCGACGCGGTCCATTAAACATCTTAACTGTCCTTCTAAAACCGATGCAGTTCCAAGATCTAAAAATTTCGTTCCATCTTCTTCGGGAACCATTTCAGATAGCTCCGACATCATAATATTTGTTAATGCTGAGTTTTTAATAACAATCGGAACCTCAATAAATAAATCTTCGTACCCAATTTTCAGTTTTAGAAGGGCTTCAGGAGTGAATTCCCCTTCTTTATACATTTCAATAGCTTGCGGTGTTAATCGATAGGCTTTTAATGTTAAGAATCCACGAGCTGATTTTTGGGTATCGTATATAACGACGACAGATTCTTCGATGGATGTTTGATAGTGGTATTGGGATTCAAGCAGAGGTAAGCTTAGGAAATTTCCAACGTCGGCACTTTGATACCAACCAACATGAAAGTGGTCAACGTTGACGCATCTCAATCTTCGCATCATTGTTAACTGGTATTCTTCTTCATCCATGGAATCATCGTTGTGTTTGGGGAATGGAAAGCAGTTAGTAATTTCTAATCGGTTTTCAACTACTAACCCCAAAAGAGCACCTTGAGCAATATCCATATTGCCGGAAGATTCTTCATGGCAATGTTTCACCATTTTCATTACAGCCTAGAAAATAAAATTATAAAATCATGTTGCTATTTTATAGGTTAAGTTTTTTCCGACTAAAAACATTTAGTTAAAAATTTAAGCTTTATTTAAAATTATGATTTTATCACTCACCAATCCATCATATTGAACATATGCTATTGTCGCATCATTTTCCCGGGATTTTCGGCTTGCCATTTTCACAAAATATGCTTTTGGCTTCCTCGTTGTAAAATGGGCGACGTGGGTAAGATCGGTAATAAAGAAATCAAGTTACCGACTTTATGTCAGAAAAGTCAAAGCCTATCAAATTTAAAATATGACAATTGGTGGTCGGAAAATAAATAAAATAAAAATAAGTAAAATTGTTCAATTAATACTGCTAAGTTCCGTAAGTATTTTCAAAATTCAAAATTAAAATATAATTTTATATATATTTTTTAATTGCAGCAATCAATTAATGTCATTAATTCATAAAAGTTATAGACATCAGATCACTACTACATGAGACTTAACCAAAGTTGACCAAAGTGAATTTTAAAATATGCAAATCATTTGAGTTAAAATATTTTCCAGAAACTTGTCTCTTGACAAACAGTTAACACAGTTATTCAAATCATTTTATTTATAATAATTTAATTAAAATGTCTCATCATTCATGCGAGGGTGATCACGATCATGATGACTCTCCGGAATTAGGAGTCAAATATAGTTTGTATAAAAATATTGATACAGCGAATGTGAGTTGCTTAAACGAGGCTGTTGAAGGATCAGGAAAAAGTGTTTTGAAAGCATGGGAAGATCGATTGAAATTTGATGTGGTAATTGATATTAAAAATTTTCACTAAAATTTTATTGCGCAATTATTAATTCTTTTTTCGTGATGATTTAATTTCTTTATTTGGTTCAAGTCCTTTTTAGAATAGTCAAATCTAGTGACATATTTTCTAATATGTTTTTCTATTCGCGATTTTTTTGTTCCTTCAATTCTAAGATAGTATAATTTTCACTTTTGTGGCTACATTTTCATTACGGGCCGATTTATTCACGAATTAAATTAAAAACAAAATAGAAAATGCATTGTAGCCAGATTTGACTGTTCTAAGAGAGATTTGAGCTTTTTATTTAGAATTATTTTCCTTTTAGAATAGTCAAATCTGGCAACGTTGCATTTCCGACTTTGTTTTTTATTCTTTTCACGATTTTTTTGATAATTCAATTCTTATATGTTATACTTTTCTCTTTTGTTCTTCTAAGTTTTCATTATGAACCGATTTATTCGCGAACTAAACAAAAAACAGTCAAAAGTGCAACGTTGCCAGATTTTACTGTTCTACAAAAGACTTGATCCGAAATTACAAAAAGTAGAAAATGTAGCTCAAGTGTACTTTAGCACACCCACAATCTGGCAACGTTGCATTTTCGACTTTGTTTTTAATTTAATTCGCGATATTTTTGTTTATTCAATTCTAATATGGTATAATTCTCTCTTTTATGGCTAAATTTTCATTATGGACCGATTTAGTCGCGAATTAAATTAAAAACAAAGTCGAAAATGCAGCTTTGCCAGATTATGGGTGTGCTAAAGTACACATAAGCCGAAAATGTAATGTTGCCAGATTTGACTATTCTAAAAAAGACTTGAGCCATTAGTAAAAAATATCTTTGTGAGTACCACAAAAATTAAAAGCTCTTTCAATCAATTTGTTCGGAAAAATCAGAAAATATTAATAAATTAAACGTAAATAAAAATCTAAGAAAGTTGCATTTTTTGCGAAAAATAATACAATTATGTATTTTTTATTTACAGTACGTTGAAAGTGATGCTGATGAAGAATTATTATTCAATATTCCTTTTACCGGAAATGTTAAATTAAAAGGAATAGTCATTATAGGTGGCCAATCTGAAAGTCATCCCTCGGCTGTGAAACTGTAATATTATGAAGCTGTGGCTGAAATATATTTTTATTGGTCTTTATTTTAGATATAAAAATCGTCCTCATATGACATTCGATGATACGCAAGTTAAAGCTGATCAAGAATTTGAATTGCAACGCGATAACGATGGCACATTGGAATATCCTACTAAGTACAATAAAGAAAGTCTAATAGTGTTACTGATAACATTAATTTTGTGTTGTTGTAGAGTGGTAACATTTTCTTCGGTACACAATTTGGCATTATATTTTCCTTCAAATTTTGGTTCTGAAACGACCCGTATTTATTATATCGGTTTAAGGGGTGAATTTTTTCAACAACCGCAACAAGGCATTGTTATTTGTAACTATGAGGCTCGGGCCAATATTTCGGATCATAAAAATCCTTTGGCGGATGATGTGAACTACGCAATTCATTAATTTGTATATTTTTTTCATTTTTCTTGCAATAAACTATTTATTTCAAAATATAAAATTGTTTTGCTTAAAATACAGCAGTAATGCAACAGCAAACTATGTTTTTATCTTTTAAGATTGTTAACGCAAGAATTTTTATTTAATACTAATGATTTTAAAGGGAAAAAATATTCATTCAATAGTGCATTTATGCAACAAATTTCTTTTAAGAGAAATATAATATTAGTAATAGTTAAATCATTTTCAACTTTTGTTAGTTATATTATTCGTTGGCTGGAACTGCGATACATACAATCCACACTGTAGATTGGGGTGGATAAAGAGCAAATCTCCTCCAACGAACTATACGATAGTCAATACGGCGAAAGAAAAGTAAACTACTTAATAGTAATTACTATTGATATGCATACATCCTATTCTATTTTTGTGCGGTAGATACGTTTCACACGTTCCATATTTTTGGAAAAATTCATAAAAGAGCTACAATATACCAAAAAAACAAACTGTCTTAATGGTCATATTCCTTTTAATTAATATATAAAAAATTTACAAAAATGATTATCTTTGATTTTGATCAATTATGAATTCTGCTGGAACATTTAGGCGGCAATTTTTGTAGTAAAAGAACTTGCATCACAACTTGGTGGCTTATATTTTGTAGCAAAATTTATTTTCTAATAATCAAAATTTGGTTTATGTATATTTTAGCGACGTCAAAATCTGGCAACGTTGCGTTTATCACAAAATGTTTGTTTTTAGCGAAAAAAGATTGCTTTTAACTCAATCCCAACGGTAGTTATTACAGTTTTTGTAAGTGTAATTACACTCTATTTACTTGATCGTTGAAATTGCAAAAATGGCCATAATTTAGGATTGAATTAGAAGCAAAACTTTTTACTCAGTATCTAGGTTGTATCCTGTTGGACTTGGAAAATTTCCAAGAAAAATCAATAATTGTCAGAAAACTGCATTTTCTTTCCGGTTGAAATACAAAAAGAAAATTCAACCGATACCATCAACTAGAAACCAGCATCCGGATGAATCCTCAAAAAAAAATCGTTTATACCTCAACATAACAAAATTTACGGCCGTTTTTCAAAATTAACAATGAACTATGAAGTAATTAGAACCTAATAACATTTACAAAAACCGTTATAATTATTGTTCGGATTGAGCTAGAACGAAAAATTGTTCGGTACATTTCTCTATGAACCAACATCCAAATTGCACTGTAATATAACTTGTTTGTCCTTCAGATGAAAAAAATAACAGCCATAATAAAATTCAACAATGAAATAAGTGTATTTACAAAATCGCCCATACTTTTTTTTAAGGATAAAATCATAAAGTTAGAATCAAATTTTTTTCGCTACATTTCTCTACGTCTCAACGTGCATCTATAACCGTTAAAATTTTTGAAAAATTTAACAATGTGGGGCTATCGATTATAAAAAACTGAATAAGTTTTTTTCGATTGAGGTACAAACGCAAATTCACTCAGTATCTAGGTTGTATCACTGTTGGACTTGGAAAATTTCCACGAAATACCAGTAATTGTCGGAAAACTGCATTTTCTTTCCGGTTGAGGTACAAAAAGAAAATTCGGTTAAAGTCCATTTTAGCACACTCACAATCTAGCGACGTTGCATTTTCGATTTTGTTTTTTATTCTATTCGCGATATTTTTGTTAATTCAATTCTATTATGGTATAATTATCTTTTGTGGCTAAATTTTCATTATGTACCGATTTAATCGCGAATTAAATTAAAAGCAAAGTCGAAAATGCAACGTTGCCAGATTGTGGGTGTGCTAAAATGGACTTGAGTCAAAGTCGAGATAAAGCAATACAAGTTTAAATATATGGAGAAAGATACACGATTTTTAACAGGGAACTTATATTCACTTGTATATAGTTGCCCACTTGATAAACATGAGAACATGGTTTCGTATTATATTTCATGTTTATTGTAACTCACAATCTTTGTATGTGTATTACTACACCTCTAGTGAACAAAATATGAAACTTCTAATAAATTTTGAATTTAAAAGACCCCTGCCATAATCAGCCATAATGAACTGTAATTAACTTATCATGAGCAAATTAATTGTCTCAGTGACAGAACCAAATTGTTTAAAATATTTAAACAAATATTAATGCCTTTGAAAGCTGAAGCGTATTAAGTAAAAAAATATTTAAACTATTCAAAGCGTAACAGTCTATTAAGGTTTGTCGCATTCTGCTAATTATTTTCAGTATATTACTTTCAATTATTTTATTTCATTATTGTGTTTTGGATGATATAGAATCCATCATGGTTATTCACTGCTGCGTTCGATTTTGTTCATCAAAGAACAATTTACACTGTCCGACATCGCAAGAAATGGGCACTAGCCGTTATACTCAACAGAAATGGATAATGCCATAAAGAATCCAAATATTGACAAAACTAATTTTAGGAATTTTAGAATATTTTCACTTCATTTTGTGGAAAATGTGTATGGAAAGAGGGTGTTATTTGACTCTTCCCGCTGCTCCCCGCGTTAAATTTACCAGGTAAGTGTCTTAATGGTCATAATGATAATAATATTGAGTTTACACCTCGTGGTCATAATAATTAACTTATATTTTGTTTGAAATATTTTTTTTTTGTTGTGCGATTAAAATTTATTAAATGAGGAAAAGCAGTAGTATCCTGTTGGTGAATACCAAATTAAGATAGATTACAAATAACACTTTGCGCCTGGTACCTACGTAGTTGCTACCGTGTTTAGTAGAGAACGTTATGTCTAAATAAGTAGCAAAAATCAGTTATTATTTTCAGTAATTTAGATCAATGCAAATAAATACACCAACTGACGAGATTATTGTGAACGCAAATAATTAATATAATTTACATAATAACGACGAATTTAATTCGTATCTCTAATAACTTCGGATTTTTATTATATCTGTTTTTGCTTTCAATACATTATCAATTATTTTTTATTGAATGTAAAAAGTAAAGTTAAGGAATTGTAACTCAGCACCTTCGCTGACTTGGTGACTTGGTCTGTAGAATTAAACATTTTTCAATCGGACATTTTGCGACGAACAGACAAGGCTTATATTTTTTTTGCTATTACAATTAAATTCTAACAAAATTTAAATACAAATTTCAAATGAACTAAAGTTGTCACAATATAATTATGTATTTACTGGAATAATTCCTTATATTAAAAAAAGTACAGCAAGCGTACTGTAAACTTTTATTTGAGTAAAGTTTTTAACTTTGCTGTATTTTTGAATGAAAAATTTATAATCAATAACTATATTTCTTATATTTTATATGATTAAAAACATAAAATACTACTATAAATATTTCATGTATAGACAGGACGGTAATTAGACTTGAATATGAACCTACAAATTACTTCGGAAATATGTAAATATCTTTGAAAGAATCATTATTCCGTAATTTATATTGGACATTCGTAGGCCGAAATTGTTTTCCTTCATTTAAATGAACACATTATCAAAACAATCAACTTTCAGAAATTAAGTGAATAAAATTTATTTAATTAAAAATTTAATAACAGATTCATATTTCAGATGTTAATTCAGCCTTAAGAAATTTAAGCATGCAACCAGAACCAGAACAACATAATGAAATAGAAAGCCAGTCAGTAACATCTATGAATAATGAAGAATTTAACAAAAGAAAAATTAAGAAAATGTACAACGAACTAAGAACGCTCAAACGGTTATTAGTCAAAACGCGGGAAAACAGCTTTGATAATGTAGTTGAGCGGGCACATTATTCAGACCTACTCAAGGAGATAGTAAGAAATTAATTTAAGAAAAATAGGCGACAATTGCCGAGGAAGGGCAAACGATAAATAAGTAATTATAAACAATTGTCTATGCGATTTGCCAGTATGATGCCTGTAAAAGCTTACAACTTCTTATCACAAGAAATAGAACTGCCTTATTGGCCACCATTCAGCGTCAAATGGCCATCATAAACTTACAGCCGGGTATCAATTTTGCTATTTTTCAAAATTTAATTTTAATTTTAAATGGTGCCAACGACGAGCGGATAAAAAATTGTGTGCTTTTGTTTGATGAAATGAGTTTGGGATTGGGAGTACATTACAACAGTAAGGTGGACCATATCTTCGGTTTCGTAGATATAGGTTCCTCCAGGTTTCAGAAATATGCCGACCATGTTTTGTGTTTTATGATTCGTAGTATATTCCATAACTATAAATAACCGGTTACTTTTTATTTTGTTGATAGCTCGGCCGGACATACAATTCTACAACAATGTATAGTGGAAGTTATAAATGCTTTACAATTGGCAGGTATCTACGTGCGAGCAACTGTATCTGATCAAGCACAAAACAATTCGGCAGCTATAAAAGCATTGACAGAAATTTCAAATCAAAATAGCCTTAGCAACAGTGAGGAAGTAAGGGATTCCTATGCAATTAATGGGAAGGAGGTGGTTCATACTTTCGATCCTCCTCACTTAATGAAAGGCATCCGAAATAACATGTTGACCGGATGTTGTTCCGGACGAGACTATCGAAACTGCAGAAATATTACTCTATTTTGACATTCTTTTTGATAGCGTCAATGCCAATCAGGATCACTCGGACCTAAATAAGAAATATAAAACGGCAATAACTGACGAGCATATAACGTTTTGGTACGGTTGCATGGAAGATTTGCAGTTAGCAAATTTTGAACCAAAGCGACCAAAGCGTTCAATATCAACTGTACCACCACCATCTCTAACCAACTGGAAACGTACATTAACATCAATTATTGATGTTTAACAAACATTAAAGGCCGAGTATGGGACTGATATTAAAATTTACACGCGCAATTGTAGCCAAGACACGCTGGAGAGCTTTTTCAGCTGTATTAGAAGTTATGGCTGTCGAAACGTAAATCCTACAGGCGAAAATTTTACTTCATTCTTTACTAAAATTTTGTACGAGAATTTATTATCGTCCAACTCTGTTGGTGCTAATTGTTTACCTGACAAGAGCAAATATTTGGCATGTTTTGAAACGTTATTCCAAAACATGTCAAATAATGATTATGAGACAGACCATATTATCAATGCAACTCAACGAGCAGAAGGACAGGGACAACAGACTGTAGAAACTTATTACAGTCAAAGTACAGAATTGGACGAATCTTCCAGCGCGTATGTAGCAAGTCTTTTGGCGAAATACATTCCTGCTAGCATTAAATCATGTATAAATTGTAAAAATTGCATTTATTTAAGCACTGTCACATTTACTACTTCTTACTCTTTTATAGTTGTTCAATCTAGTTAATTCAATGAATTACAATGTTTTAAAAATGAATGAGAAAAAAAATTAATGAAATTAATTGTTGATAAAATAAGGAACCACACATCGTTTGATTGGTATATTTTCACATACCATGTGGATACATTTGAGACTACATTCATTAAAGAGTGTGTGCAGCCTCAAATTAGCACATACTGCATACGAATTACAAATACTTTGAAGGGCCGCGATTGTAGACTTCTTACATATGATGTGCTCTTAAGTAACGCGCTTAAAAAAATTTATGAAGGTCTAGGGCAGATAGGAGATACGAAAAACTTGCGTTTTCTTTTAGTTTTCCTCGACTATTAAATTGCCAGTCTTCTTTTATTCTTATTATATTACATATAAGCGGCACATCTGATAAGTCGATATCTCTTCAATCGCGATCCTTCAAAGTGTTAGTCATTCTAGTGCAGTAAGAAGAAATTTGAAGCTGTAGGGGAACCTGGGGCGGAACGGGGTACCTAAACTTTAATTACAATTTACGAGAAGTTTAAAGAATCAATCTCATTGTTTTGTAATTTATATATTTATTTAATTCATTCTCTACAAATAAAAAAAAAGTTTTATTGATTTAAATTCTTGTTATTGGCATAGTTCGCAGATGAAGACACTGTCATCCTCGTGTTTAGCTCAGCACATGCCTTAAATGTGCCCATTTTTGCCAAATACTGCAGGGACACCAGCTTTCAATAGATTTGGAGTTTAAATCCTCACAGTATAAGCAGATTACTTCTGCATCTTCCGACCTTTCTTATATATGGACTATCGGCTAGTTTTCCTTATATATGTACGCACTATCTGCTGATAAAATAAAAATGTCTATCTGAATGGGAAATACTATCTGAATGGTATACCCCATTCCGCCCCACCCATTGTGCCCCAAAGCACCTTTCCCACAAGCACGACTCTTATGGCAGGATATATTGGTTATATTTGAATTATCACTGGGCTTTTAGTTAGTCAACAGTATGTTTTCACAAACAAATCATGTTAATATTCAAAATAGTAATACAAAAAATAGTACATAGTATAATTACCTAGTGTTACTTTGCAAAAATTAGAATTCGGAAACGTTTATTTTGATTTTTAATAAAAATAAAAACAACTGCACTCTTTACTGGCGATAGTCACTTCTTATAACGCAAAACAGTTAATTGAACATTGAGTATGATTTTTACGCGTTTTTGTCACCTGTAACATGCGCTAATTCCATTTCCCATTCCGCCCCATATTCCCATACACATTTTTTATGAACGTATTTTCGAAAATATCCTTTTGGTTGGTGTAGCCATAGTTGAACGATATATGTTTTCGATTTTTTTCAAGCACAACTTGCGTTAAATTACTTTTTTCAACATTTAGTTTTAAAATATTATTAATCATGAAATTTATAAAATTAAATATGGTAATAAGATCGTCGGTTGGATAAACAAGACGCGATACATTGCGATCGTTTTCTTATTCTAGTAATAAAATGTGGGAGATTACATTCAGCCCGCCACTCACGATCCAACGCCCGTGTACGATTTTGTCGGATGCAACAAAATTGGACATAATTTGATCGCGGATGTGCGTTTTCCAACCGAGTTGGTGTGATTTGATCTCAGACAAACCAGTCAGTCTGCTGCAGTACAATCGCATCCGACAAAATCGTACAGCGGCGTTGGATCGTGAGTGGCGGGTTTTACGGTAGTGCTTGAAAAAATGCAGCTTTTACAATGTATGCACGAAATTATTTCACATGGGATATATTTTGCTAAGTGATTTGCTGTATACGCGTTACAAGATTTGTTCAATTCTATTGTCTGATTGTAGTAAATTTGTACAATCTCTTTGATCACCGAATTGTTATCATTATTTGGCATGTTTTGAGCAAAATACCAAATATTGGTTCTCATCGGGTAAACAGTTAGACTCAAGAGAACTGAACGACAGCAAATTCTCGTAAAGAATTTTTGTAAAATACGCGACAAAATTTTCTCACGCAAGATAAATATTTCGACGGCCATAACTTCGAATGCAATCAAAGAAGTTTCCTACAGGATCTTGACTTAAATTTCGCTTGTAAATTTTAACATTTCAACCGTACTCAGATTTCAAGTTATGGTAAAATTAGATAAACTGAGTTAGTGTTACTTTTCAGTTTGTTAAAGATGATGGTTCCACGATGTTCCGGTTGACGTTGAGTGCTTAAAATTTGTTGCAAATAATCAATGCAACTGGACCAGAACTTTTTATGCTCGTTCATATTATGGCCGTTTTATTTTTTGACACTATCAAAGGCTACTTCAAAAAAGAGTAAAACTATAGTCTCTTTAGTTTCGCTTGGAAGTATGGCTTGCGAAAACGTGCATGATGCTAAATACCGACTAAAAATGTGCAGCTTTATTTTGATTTTGTTCATGTTATTTGGACTTACATGTTGTTCAGTTAATTTAGGCAGTGGAGAGAGACACGATCGTCGTTAAATATCGCGACATTATTTCGAATACCTTTCAAAATGAGGAGGATCAAAATTGTGAAGCACTTCTCCATTACCTCCTCATTACCTATTGTCTGAACTATTTTGATTTGAAAATGTAGTTAATGCTCGTATGGTTGCCAAATTGTTTTGTGCTTGTATATTGGCGCACGTACTTAAAGCATGCGTTTTGTAAGGCAAAAATAACTTCTATAATGCATTGTAGTAAAATGTTGGGTCCGGTCGCGTTATCAATGAAATAATATAAAGCGAGACCGGTTGCTTGTAGTAGGAAAATGTCGCGTTTCATGAAACACAAAACATGATCAGTATAGTTTTTAAATCTGCAGGAACCAATATCTTCAAAATCGAAGAACCGAAGATATGATTTTTCTTACTATTGAACTGAACACATACCTAGGGATTGCAATCCAGCTCAATTTTAGGCTCTTTGGGGTCCCGCAGGATCCCGCTATTACGAAGTCAATCCAGCAAAAATCCCGGGGATGGAAACAGTGCGGGATTGCAATCCCTACACGTACCCTTAATCTCATCTCATTAAACAGAAGCACACAAATTTTTATCCTTTCTTCATTACAACCATTTAAGATTAGGTTTAAATTTTGAAAAATAATAAACATTATATTTCACAATAATGAATTAGGATTACATTAATTAAAAAAAAATTGAATCGACAGTAAGAAAAAATTACGATAGCAGATTGAGGAGTAGTTTTTCCCTATTTTTTGAAAGTAATTTATTTGTTAGTTAATACAATCTGACTAAGGAGGGCAGAATTGGCATCTGACGCTGAATGGTGGCTAAAAACGACGTTTCTATTTCCTTTAACAAAAAAATTGTATGCTTTAGCAGGCATTGTGATGGCAAATCGTATGGATAGTTTTTTCGAAATTTTTTGTGTTCCGGCAACCCTTACACGACAATTTTTTTTTTGTTTTTTTTTTTTTATTTTTGACTATTTGTTTTAGCTTGTCCGAGCAATGTACCCTCTCAACGACAAAAGCTGTTTTCCATCTCTTTGTTTAATTTCCGTTTGAATTTTTTTTTTCTTTGGCGCAATGTATCAATGCTTTTCTTATGGTTTTCATCATTTATTTTTTTTGGACTGGCTTAACTGGCTGCTGTTGAAGTGGTAGACTTCATTGAAGAAAAATATAAAATTTGCATCTACCGTGCAAAACAAAATAAGTCTCTAGGCGAGGTTCTATAGTACTTTTTTTTTGTATCATATTCTGGCAGGTCTGAAACTTGAAATCAAAACGATGTTTTTTTTATGAATGTATTTTTTTTTATTTTGTATATATGTAATTTAAGTATTATATTAAGTGTTGTAGATTTTTATTTCATATTCTCATATAGCTTTAGATAGTAAGTATAGTTATGTATTTCTTGTTTAAGATAATAATATTTCATTTTTCTTTTGTGTATAGTTTAATAAGTAGTATTTTATAATTTACATATCTTAAACGTTTAATGACTGAAAATTTTATATAATTAACATTATTAAGTGTAATTATTTCTAATTTTATATTGTTAAAACCGTTACAATCTGTTTGAATACTTCTGCCACTCCGGCCGAAAAATCATTGTTGCCGACCCATCACCTCTTAATACGTGTAAACGTTGAAACAAGTTCTCAAGTTGATTTTTTTTTTAATTGAACTAATTCGCTATTTGCACTAATTGCTTTTGAATTATTTGCACTAAAACAATTTGAATTCGTGGAACGCACAGCGCGGGAGATTGAAAATCCATCAGGCATTGGCTTATAACATGATTTAGTTGAAATATGCATTAAAATAAGTAGCTTTTCACTTTCTGTTAATAAATCTGATGATGCTGGGCCTTCAGAAAATTGTTTAGGTGTTAATGTCAAAAATCGAATCTGTTTCAAAGCATCACGAACTGTTACACCAGTGGATGATATAGTTTCTTGTGATGTAGAGGCCATTTCACCTACAAATAGTTGAATATATTACAAATATTATATATATTACAAATATTTGTTTTGATAAATGTGAAATTTTTATTGATTAAGAGTAAAGTAACGAAATCAGTGTCGAGTTTCCCATATTCGGGAACGCGAATACTATTATTGGATAATGGACCTTTTAGCTTAGCATTACAACACAATATCGACGATAAAACATCCATGTTTTGAAACATTGAAATTTTTGACTAATAAAAACATTTGACTGAATCCAACTAGTGTCAAGTTGAATGAAACTAATAATGTTAATGAATGATTTCCTAAATAAAAAAATTTAAATTTTTGCAACTCGTTACATTACAGTTATTTGATAAATAGTTTTTTCGTTGTTGAATGCATTAGCAATATCTTCTCATGATTTAGTGCGAAAAACAAAATGATTCGATTGTTCCATGAGACGTGGAACGTAAAAATAAATTTTAAGGGAATAAATCCGTAAAAACATAAGATTCCCGCGACGAAAAAATTGTCAATCTTAGAAAAAGAAACATATAAGTCGGAACTATAGAAATTTTCTACGGTTCTTATGTTTTCAGTTGGTTTTATTCTCTACTCTCTTATAGTGGTTCTAATCTTGTAACCCTTTGTTAATTCAATTAGCAAAACATGAAAACGCCCGCCTTTAGGGGTTTTAATGTTTCCTCAGTATGGTAAAGCAACGATTAAAACAATTACCGTCACTTTCTAATATAGGCTTTTCCGAAACACAACGTAAGGCTTCTTGTTTGGAAACATAACGTGTTAAGGCATTGAAGAGATCTATTTCGGATGTAATGTTGAGTTGATGTTGAGAAAAGACAGTGACTAAAGTTCTTAAATCGATTTCCTCAAAACTATTTCCGTTGAGAACCTCCATCGTATTTAGACTAATTATCTAAAATGGAATTAACTATGATAAATTATCTTAGTATTTGAATTTTGTCCATACCTCTAAACATTTGAGCATTAACGTCGGCTCTTCAAACAATTTGGCAAATTCATATGCTCGACAAGCATTTTTCGGGCTTATATTGGGCATTAGAAAAGTTATGCACTTCTTTAATAAATGCGGAAGCATGTACTTTTTGGCTCCGTAACAAAGCTCGCAAGCTTGATCAAAGGACTTTAAATTGATTTCATCAGTATAAATATATCTGCACATAAATATAAAATTACAATTCGAACATAATTCTTTCGAACAAATATAATATTATGATTACTGTAAGAGAGCTTTAAATGCTTCGGGTTGGACATCCAAAATCGGAATAGGGTGATCGCATTTTTCTGCATTTGTTCCAAAAAACATTGCCTCGAAAACTGGACTTGACATTGCAAGGAAAAGTTTGTGACCCGGTATTATTTTCTGATGTGCCTTTGTCCCTACAATAAAACTGCAATCCATAATCCTGTTTTTAAAATGTAATGTCCGCGTTCGTGAACTTTTTTCTTATTAATTTGCCAGTCAGTTGGTGATGCCATCGTGTTGTGTTATCTTCCACAATGAGTAAGTGATTTAAATTATAAATTGTTTAATATTTTTTATCAAAATATGTGTTCACGTCAACAAAATCACTTTTTATTACTTATGTTAAATTCACTTTTTCACCCGATTGTGTGCCCCGACTTAACTAAAGAACGGAACAACCGAATTTAATGAAATTTAGTATTAAGATACAACACAATTAATCACACACACAAGGCTTCTTATCAGTCCTTAAAATTAATAAAGGAAGCTATTCCGTACGTAAAAACTAAGGTGTGTAAAAAAATACTTTAGACAGACGAGTTATATATCGTTGAAAAGGTAATTAGGGAATTAAATAATCTGCATTAATCTTTTTATTTGCACTGATAAAATACAGTAAATTCAATTTAAAAAATTGCCTCTTTGAACTATAAACGTTTATATATATAATAAACATAGTTGTTGTTACTAACGCAATGGCTCACGTATCTGACATTCTGATGCCCACAATTAAAGAGACGTGGGATCCAATCTTACAGTTAACTTTTTTTTAACAAAATTGTTATAAACAGACCCTTAGGGGTGGTCAGTAAGGAAATATTAACGAAAAAAAGTAACAGTAATAATAATAATAAAAGTAATAAAACTTAAAGTAAATACGTTTTAAAACCGTGCATATATAAAATCGTGTATTAATATACTCCCTTGAACGATGAAATGTTAATATTCGATGTATTCCTTATAAGAAGTAGGCATCTGATAAGAAATTTTTTTTTTTTTAAAATTCCTACCCTAAAAGAGTAAAAGGGGTGACTAAGTTTGTATGAGAAAATGTAGAGTTAATCAACAATCGAAATTTAAAATTTTAAAACGAGTTGCCGAGAATAATGTCCGAATAGAATGCATATAACAAAATCATAAGTAAAAATAAATCTTAAAGGAATAAATCCGTAAAAGCATAAGATTCCCGCGACGAAAAAATTGTCAATCTTAGAAAAAGAAACATCCTACATGGACCAACACCCAAATTGCACTGTAATATAACTTATTTGTACTATAGTTGAAAAAAATAACAGCCGTTATGAAATTCAACGATGAAATCTCTTTGCTTACGGTTATTTAGAAGAAAATCATAAGTTGTCACAAGTAATGAGAAAAATTGAAATTATTCCTGTAGGTAGTCAACTATTTGAGCTATGTCTCTGTAAAATTTAAAATCAATTTAGGGATTTTTAACGGAGTAAAAAATTGTAAAGTTGGGTAATTTTAAACCACTTAACATATTGTGACTGGAGAAAGTTATACTTGATCGTAATGATCGTAATCAACTCGAGATAGCTTTTTTCGTAGAAATGAATCTTTTTTTGCATCTTCCGACCTTTCTTATAAATGGACTATCGGCTAGTTCTCCTTATATATGTACGAACTATCTAATGATAAAATAAAAATGTCTATATGAATGGTATACCCCATTCCGCCCCACCCATTGTGCCCCAAAGCACCTTTCCCACAAGCACGACTCTTATGGCAGGATATATTGGTTATATTTGAATTATCACTGAGCTTTTAGTAAGTCAACAGTATGTTTTCACAAACAAATCATGTTAATATTCAAAATAGTAATACAAAAAATAGTACATAGTATAATTACCTAGTGTTACTTTGCAAAAATTAGAATTCGGAAACGTTTATTTTGATTTTTAATAAAAATAAAAACAACTGCACTCTTTACTGGCGATAGTCACTTCTTATAACGCAAAACAGTTAATTGAACATTGAGTATGATTTTTACGCGTTTTTGTCACCTGTAACATGCGCTAATTCCATTTCCCATTCCGCCCCATATTCCCATACACATTTTTTATGAACGTATTTTCGAAAATATCCTTTTGGTTGGTGTAGCCATAGTTGAACGATATATGTTTTCGATTTTTTTCAAGCACAACTTGCGTTAAATTACTTTTTTCAACATTTAGTTTTAAAATATTATTAATCATGAAATTTATAAAATTAAATATGGTAATAAGATCGTCGGTTGGATAAACAAGACGCGATACATTGCGATCGTTTTCTTATTCTAGTAATAAAATGTGGGAGATTACATTCAGCCCGCCACTCACGATCCAACGCCCGTGTACGATTTTGTCGGATGCAACAAAATTGGACATAATTTGATCGCGGATGTGCGTTTTCCAACCGAGTTGGTGTGATTTGATCTCAGACAAACCAGTCAGTCTGCTGCAGTACAATCGCATCCGACAAAATCGTACAGCGGCGTTGGATCGTGAGTGGCGGGTTTTACGGTAGTGCTTGAAAAAATGCAGCTTTTACAATGTATGCACGAAATTATTTCACATGGGATATATTTTGCTAAGTGATTTGCTGTATACGCGTTACAAGATTTGTTCAATTCTATTGTCTGATTGTAGTAAATTTGTACAATCTCTTTGATCACCGAATTGTTATCATTATTTGGCATGTTTTGAGCAAAATACCAAATATTGGTTCTCATCGGGTAAACAGTTAGACTCAAGAGAACTGAACGACAGCAAATTCTCGTAAAGAATTTTTGTAAAATACGCGACAAAATTTTCTCACGCAGGATAAATATTTCGACGGTCATAACTTCGAATGCAAACAAAGAAGTTTCCTACAGGATCTTGATTTAAATTTCGCGTGTAAATTTTAACATTTCAACCGTACTCAGACTTCAAGTTATGGTAAAATTAGATAAACTAAGTTAGTGTTACTTTTCAGTTTGTTAAAGATGATGGTTCCACGATGTTCCGGTTGACGTTGAGTGCTTAAAACTTGCTGCAAATAATCAATGCAACTGGACCAGAACTTTTTATGCTCGTTCATATTATGGCCGTTTTATTTTTTGACACTATCAAAGGCTACTTCAAAAAAGAGTAAAACTATAGTCTCTTTAGTTTCGCTTGGAAGTATGGCTTGCGAAAACGTGCATGACGCTAAATACCGACTAAAAATGTACAGCTTTACTTTGATTTTGGTCATGTTATTTGGACTTAAGGTTTGTAAATTACACAGGTTGCTCCATTAGAAAAAAAAGACGTCGTACGAAGAATTTTGAAATTGAATCAGTCTTAAGATAAGTACGAATTTCTTCTGGATTCGTCACGTATCCATCACGTAGCCACCATGAGGCGATCACGAGGCCTCCTGTGTATTCTATAAACCTTGATTTGGACTAACATGTTGTTATTTAAGTGGTAGACTTCATTGAAGAAAAATATAAAATTTTAATTTACCGGCTCTATAGTACTTTTTTTTAAATCATATTCTGTCAGGTCTGAAACTTGTGAAATCAAAACGATGAGTATTTGTTGAATGAGTTTTTTTTATTTTGTATATATGTTATTTAAGTATTATATTAAGTGTTGTGGATTTTTATTTCATATACTCATATAGCTTTAGATAGTAAGTATGGTAAGTATAGTTATGTATTTATTGTTTAAGGTAATAATATTTCATTTTTCTTTTGTATATAGTTTAATAAGTAATATTTTATAATTTACATATGTTAAACGTTGAATGACTGAAAATTGTAATTACATGAAATTTTCAGTCATTAAAAATTGTTAAGAGTAATTATTTCTAACTTTTATATTGTTAAAACCGTTAAAACATCGTTATCAATATACTATTTTTGCTTAACTATATTTTGTAATTATTTAAAATGTCATTATTTGTTATCAAATAAAATTAAATTATAATTTTTATTTTTTTGATCACGTTCATAATATGCAATTTCAAATACCTAATTAAAAAAATAAAATTAATTCATGCCCCTTCATTATTTAAATTTAGCAATGATTCAAATAATTACTACAGAACTCTATATAAGAATTATTTCCTTGTACCAAGCTATACTAAACGTACTAAACGTTCTAGAGAAAATAGTCACTAACAATGAACTAAAAATCTAGGACCATGGCCCCTTTTTTTGGCCACATAATTGCATTTAGTTGTTTTATAATTACAGCACAAAAGCGCATAATGCGGCGTAATGCTCAGCATTGAATGTTCCAACGGCCGCAATTGAGCATTCGAAATAACTGTGCTCTCGGGTGTGATGCGCAAATATAACCAACAAAATGACTGAAAAGTTTACGGTTTATTTCAAAAATATAATTACCGTCACACTTAGTACAATTTAGAAAGTAATTTCTTCCAATTTAAAGCTTGCATAGTGCGGCACTATGTCGCACTAAGCACTGGTTGGCACTGATAATTGGAAAACAACTACGATTAGAGTGACCTTGGCTTTCTAGTAGTCTCATATGTAAAAGTAAGGTTAGAATTTTGACGGTTGACATGCAGTTAAAAACATTTGGACATTTATGACAGTTCAAATTTAATAGGTTAGGTCAATATTTTATAATCAATTTCGTGTAATATTTCATAAATTTGATAATATTTCTAAGAAGACTAATTTATCAAAATGAAATTTATAACTTTATGACAAATTTAAGACGAAATTCACTCTAGTTATACTGATACAATCTGTTTTAATACTTCTGCCGAAAAGACACTGTTGCCGACCCATCACCTCATAATACGTCTATTGGTTGAAACAAGCAAGGTAAGTTTCGAAGTTGATTTTTTTTAATTGAAGTGGTTGATTTTAATGAGTTTGGATTATCAAACTCATTATTTGCACTATTTGAACTAATCGGTATTGCACTAATTGCTCTTGCATTATATGCACTTATTGCATTTGCACTAAAACAATTTGAATGTTATAAGCTTGGATCAGGAACGTCGAAATTTGAGAATTGTTTTTGAATGCACGGACTACCGTCTCTATAGGACGAACTTAAAGACAGACGGACAGGAATTATGCGATAGTCATACATAAAATTAATGCAGTTGGAAAGAGATAGAATTTTTACCATAGATACTTAATTTTTTACTATAATACGATTGGCACACTTGGTTCCATAGAAGAAGAACAGTTTCTATCAGTTCAGAATGCTCGCAACTGTTCCTGATAAAATTATTTTTCAGGTTGTTAGTTTTTGTAGCCACCATAGCAAGTTTGGTTCTTCATTGTGAGATGGTATTCACGAGTCTAAATGAGTTATTTATAAGAGAAGAAAGCAGAAGAGAGTTATGTGATGTTAGCTTACGAGTACTTTATAAGTCTTATACTACTCATACCCCTTATAAAGACAATCAGTATTAATGATATCATATAATTAATTATGTCGAGAACAGCTTATTTTTTACTAATAAGTTATCCAATATTTCGATATTGATAATATACTTTGAAATAAGGTTTTATAGTCTGCAATAACTAAATATTGAAATAATACAATAAATATACTTGTCAAAAAATAAATTAACAATTTAAAACTTCTATTATTAATTCAGATTTCTGCGTGTTTGGAACTTCAAATGCTAAAAGAAACGAAAACCTACCACCATCGTATGTGAGATTAAAAATTAAAAAAATGATCTATGTGTAAAATAATATGAACATTATGTCTGTACAAAAAAGTATGGAAAATAAAATAAAATATGTGAAAATCTTTTGTATTTTTATTCTATAGAATTTTATTCCTGTTGTAATAATTTTGTAAATTTCAAAATCACAAATATCAGAACCCAGTAACTTCTATTACGTTTCTTTCATATTTTGTACTAGTTCGCAAATTCATCCAAAATGCTGAAACTGGTCTAGTAAAATGCTCTATAAAAATGGTGCTTTTTCCGTGTACCGACATATGAAATATCATCGAGTCGATACCCCCAGCATTGGAGTCGGTAGTCCGTGCATTCAAAAACAATTCCCAAATTTCGGCGTTCCTGATCCAAGCTTATACCACTTGAATTCCTAGAACGCATAGCGCGGGACGTTGAAAATCCATCAGGCATTGGCGTAGGACATGATTTAGTTGAAATGTGCAATAAAATGAGTAGCTTTTCATTTTCTGTTAATAAATCTGATGACGCTGGACCTTCAGAAAATTGTGTAGGCGTTAATGTCAAAAATCGAATCTGTTTCAAAGCATCACGAACTGTTACACCTGTGGAAGATATAGTTTCTTGTGATGTAGAGGCCATTTCACCTACAAATAGTTGAATATATTACAAATATTTGTTCTTGCAAACATTATAACACACGGTTGTTTGAAAAATTTAAAATTTTATTTGATTAACAGTAATGTAACGAAATCAACGTCAATTTTCCCATATTCGCGAACGCGAATACTATTATAGGATAATGGACCTTTTGGCTTAGTATTACAACACAATATCGACTGAAAAACATTCATGTTTTGGAACATATTTATGATTAATAAAAACATTTGACTGAATCCAACTAGTGTCACGTTGAATGAAACTAATAACGTTAATGTCTGATTTCCTAAATAAAATAATTTAAATCTTAATGTTTGCATCTCGTTACATTACAGTTATTTGATAAATAGTTGCCGAATGCATTAGCAATATATTCTCATAATTTAGTGCGAAAAATAAAATGATTCGATTGTTCCATGAGAGGTGGAGAGTAAAATTAAACTTTAAGAGAATAGATCTGTAAAAACATAAGATTACCGCGACGAAAAAATTGTCAATCTTAGAAAAAAAACATATAAGTCAGTACTGTAGAAATTTTCTACGGTTCATATGTTTTCGGCTGGTTTTACAGTTCTACTCTCTTATAGTGGTTCTAAGCTTGTAGCCCTTTGTTAATTCAATTAGCTAAACATGAAAACGTCCGCCTTTAGGGATTTTAATGTTTCCTTAGTATGGTGAAGCAACGATTAAAACAATTACCGTCACTTTCTAATCTAGGCATTTCCGAAATCCGACGTCCGGCTTCTTGTTTGGAAACATAACGTGTTAAGGCATTGAAGAGATCAACTTCGGATGTAATGTTAAGTTTTTGTTGAGAAAAGACAGTGACTAAAGTTCTTAAATCGATTTCCTCAAAACTATTTCCGTTGAGAACCTCCATCGTATTTCGACTTATTATCTAAAATGGAATTAACTTTGATAAATTATCTTAGTATATGAATTTTGTTCATACCTTTAAACATTTGGACATTAACACTGGCTCTTCAAACAATTCGGCAAATGCATATCCTCGACAAGCATTTTTCGGGTTTATATCGGACAGTAGAAAAGTTATGCATTTCTTTACTAAATGCGGAAGCATGTACTTTTTGGCTCCGTAACAAAGTTCGCAAGCTTGATCAAAGGACGTTAAATTGATTTCATCAGTATAAATATATCTGCACATAAATATAAAATTACAATTCGAACATAATTCTTTTGAACAAATATAATATTATGATTACTGTAAGAGAGCTTTAAATGCTTCGGGTTGGACATCCAAAATCGGAATAGGGTGATCGCATTTTTCTGCATTTGTTCCAAAAAACATTGCCTCGAAAACTGGACTTGACATTGCAAGGAAAAGTTTGTGACCCGGTATTATTTTCTGAGGTGCCTTTGTCCCCACAATAAAACTGCAGTCACTCCATAATCCTGTTTCTAAAATTTTATGTCCGCGTTCGTGAACTTTTTTCTTCTTAATTTGCCAGTCAATTGGTGATGCCATCGTGTTGTGTTATCTTCCACAATGAGTAAGTGATTTAAATTATAAATTTTTTAATATTTTTTATCAAAATATGTGTTCACGTCAACAAAATCACTTTTTATTACTTATGTTAACTTCACTTTTTCACAAAAATCATATTTATCATATTATTATTTATCTGCAAACTTAGTTCGGATAACTGTAGCAAATGGCTATGTGTTATCTATATTTATATACAAAATTCTTACTTGAGTCTGTACTCTTCGAGTTTGAACCCAATTTTAAGGTAAATATTTGTTTTAAGAAGATCTTATATCAAATTGAGCATTTTAAAATTTTTGTTTGTTTTTTTGGCTGTGTGTCCATATTTATCTAAAGAACGGAACAACCGAATTTAATGAAATTTAGTATTAAGATACAACACAATTAATCACTCACACAAGGCTTCTTATCAGTCCTTAAAATTAATAAAGGAAGCTATTCCGTACGTAAAAACTAAGGTGTGTAAAAAAATACTTTAGACAGACGAGTTATATATCGTTGAAAAGGTAATTAAATAATCTGCATTAATCTTTTCATTTGAACTGGAAAAAAGTACTGTAAATTCAATTTAAAAAATTGCCTCTTTGATTTATAAACGTTTATATATATAATTAATATAGTTGTTGTTACTAGCGCAATGGCTCACGTATCTGACATTCTGATGCCCACAATTAAAGAGACGTGGGATCCAATCTTACAGTTAACTTTTTTTTAACAAAATTGTTGTAAACAGACCCTTAGGGTTGGTCAGTAAGGAAATATTAACGAAAAAAAGTAACAGTAATAATAATAATAAAAGTAATAAAACTTAAAGTAAATACGTTTTTAAAACCGTGCATATATAAAATCGTGTATTTATATACCCCATTGATCGATGAAATGTTAATATTCGATGTATTCCTTATAAGAAGTAGGCATCTGATAAGAAATTATTTTTTTTTGAAAATTCCTACCCTAAAAGATTAAAAGGGGTGACTAAGTTTGTATGAGAAAATGTATAGTTAATCAAAATTTAAAATTTAATCGAAATATAAAATTTTGAGACGAGTTGCCGAGAATAATGTCCGAATAGAATGCATAATACAAAATCATAAGTAAAAATAAATCTTAAGGGAATAAATCCGTAAAAGCATAAGATTCCAGCGACGAAAAAATTGTCAATCTTAGAAAAAGAAACATCCTACATGGGCCAACACCTAAATTGCACTGTAATATAACTTATTTGTACTTCAGTTGAAAAAAATAACAGCCGTTATGAAATTCAACGATGAAATCTCTTTGCTCAAAATCAATTTAGGGGTTTTTAACGGAGTAAAAAATTGTAAAGTTGCGTAATTTTAACCACTTAACATAATGTAACTGGAGAAAGTTATACGTGATCGGCGTGATCATAATCAACTCGAGATAGCTTTTTTCGTAGAAATGAACTTTTTTTTGAAAAAATAGCGATGCATTTTTTGAAATTGTTCACGTCGATCAATACCAAAATCATCAACATTTAGAGGGGCAAAATATTTCGATATAATTTAACAAGCGGCTCGCCTAGTTTCAAAACTTTCAACAACTGGCTCGCGGGAGCCGGACCGAGTCGGCTTCACCCTACCCCTGCTTATGGAACTTATGAGAGTAGCATAGGGTTACCATACGTCTCGGTCCATTGTGCTAATTATTTACAATATATTACTTTCAATTATTTTATTTCATTATTGTGTTTTGAATATAGAACCCATCATGGTTATTAACTGCTGCGTTCGATTTTGTTCATCAAAGAACAATTTACATTGTTCGACATCGCAAGAAATGGGCACTAGCAAGAAATGGATAGATGCCATAAAGAATCCAAATATTGACAAAACTAATTTTAGGAATTTTAGAATATTTTCACTTCATTTTGTGGAAAATGTGTATGGAAAGAGGGTGTTATTTGACTCTTCCCGCGTTAAATTTACCAGGTAAGTGTCTTAATGGTCATAATGATAATAATATTGAGTTTACACCTCGTGGTCATAATAATTAACTTATATTTTGTTTGAAATATTTTTTTTTTGTTGTGCGATTAAAATTTATTAAATGAGGAAAAGCAGTAGTATCCTGTTGGTGAATACCAAATTAAGATAGATTACAAATAACACTTTGCGCCTGGTACCTACGTAGTTGCTACCGTGTTTAGTAGAGAACGTTATGTCTAAATAAGTAGCAAAAATCAGTTATTATTTTCAGTAATTTAGATCAATGCAAATAAATACACCAACTGACGAGATTATTGTGAACGCAAATAACTAATATAATTTACATAACAACGACGAATTTAATTTGGTACTTATAAGTATCTCTAATAACTTCGGATTTTGATTATATCCGTTTTTGCTTTCAATACATTATTAATTATTTTTTATTGAATGTAAAAAGTAAAGTTAAAGAATTGTAATTCAGAACCTTCGCTGACTTGGTCTGTAGAATTAAATATTTTTCAATCGGATATTTTGCGACGAACAGACAGGCTTATATTATTTTTGCTATTATAATAAAATTCTAACAAAATTTAAATGGGAATTTGAAAAAAAAAAATATTGATTTTTTTCATGTATTTTCAAACTTTATTATTAATAATATTGATATTTAATGCAAAAAACTTAAAAAAAAATTTTTTTCAATTAATTATAAACGATTAAAAATTGATAAAATTTTAAAAAAAATCACGTGACTATAAACGCGCCATGAGTGGTCACCATAGTTGTGACGTCATAATGTTATAGCTATTTAATAACAGTACAGTGTGTACAGCTATTACACGTGACTAGACAATAATATTGAAAATTTATTGCTAAAAAACGAGTCGTTAGTTGATTCCAATTAGCTATGTGTGATAAAGGATTTATAAAGGCAAAGTCTGATAATATTCCTGATGTTGATATATTTATGATAACCAATTTTTTAAAAAATGACGTTCGGTTTAATTCTGCTGAAGTTCGAGGTGCCAAGGCATCAAGGTAAGTCTGTTAAAAAATAATATAATAAATGAAAATATTTAAGGATTTATTCTTCATTATATTAAATATAATTATTTATTTCATAAATTGTAGAGCGTCGCGTGAGAGTTATGGTGATAAAGCTATAGGTTATGTTCAACTAAGTCGTAAAAATAATATTTGCATCGTAAAAGGACGGGTAACTAACGGTTCAGTTACTTTAACTATTAATGAAAAGTCAAGAAAAATCCAGGATGTTCAATGCCATGACTGTGCAGCTTCAGCAGGTAATTTATACTCCTATTAAATTTAAATTGTTTGATGTTATAATAATCTTTTATATTGTGTCTATAGGTGGTTGCAAACATGCATTAGCATTACTTATGTGGACCCATCGTAGAAGTGAAGATCCGACACCAACAGAAGTCGCTTGCTATTGGAAAAAATCTCGATTATCAGGCATTGGTACAGTTATAAAATATATTGAAGCAGAAAAATTGACAAAAAAAACCTCTAATACTCCTGCTGAAAATTTTCCGGATAATAGTGCATTTTTACAAGAAGTTATTGAATTTGCCAAAAATCAACAAATAAATTCTCAAATTGGGCAGTTAAATTTTGATTTAGAATCCAGAAAAGCTTACAATTTATCGTTACATCGACTAATTTTTGATTTTAATCAAAGTACTGATTTGCGAGTTGAAAATTTTTTAGAATTTGCTACAACTGAAATGGTAGAAGCTGTGTGTGAAGAAGCTGAGCAGCTAACCAAGCAGCAAAGTGAATGTGCAATTTGGCATGAACTTCGTTATGGACGCATTACTGCATCAAAATTTTATGAAGCTGCTCATTGTAAAACAAATAATGGTTCGCTAGTTCAACAAATCATTGGTGCAAGTAAAGTTCATGAGACAAGTGCTATGACACGAGGGAAAGAGTTAGAAAAAGATGTAATCGAAGTTCTTGAGAAAGAATTAAGAGTACAAATAACGCGTCCGGGGATGTATCTTGTACCTAGTCATCCGATTTTTGCAGCATCTCCTGATGGAATGACTAGCAATGCTATTGTTGAAGTAAAATGTCCCTCCAATCATAAATCGTTGAATACTTTTTTACCAAAAGGTAAAGTCAGCTTGAAGTATAATGCACAAATGCAACTACAAATGTTATTAACTGGTAAAAAAGAAGGTATTTTTTGTGTTGCTGATCCACATTTTGAAGAAAATAAAACTATTTACATTAAAAAATTAAAATATGATGATGCACATACACAAGCTCTAATTAAAAACAGTCAAATATTTTGGTGCAAAAATATATTTCCAAAATTATTAAAATCTGTACAAACATAAAGCATCCAATAATGTTATTAATCATTATTCATTATATTTTGATGTTATTCTACAAGTAAAATAAATAATAAATATATTAGTTTAGATAAAATATACACCTAGTAATTTATTGTATAATATAAATATTCTTAAGCTTAGGTAGAAATTATAGGCGCTTGTAAATTTACTAGTGCTGCAGCAATGACAACAATAAAGTCTGTTAAAGGTAACATATTATGATTAACAACTGCATGTGGTTTTAGAAAATCAAACTCTCTCATTCTTCCGATTACTCGTTCTATATGAATACGTAGAGCAGCGATTCGTTTGCCTTGTAAAACGTCACTTTGTGATAATTTTACTCCAGAATTAACTGAAGGTGGTCGAATTAATTCAATATTTTTATCATCAAGAAGTGAAACAATGTTTTTGAATCCTCGATCAGCCATGACAGCACAAGTCTCGGGTAGCTGTTCTAACAATCCGCTTTCTTGAAATAATAGCTCATCTGAAATTCGACCTCCAAATCCTTTTGATACAAAATTTATAAAACCATCTGGTGTGCAAGATATTAAATACTTTAAAGTATTACACTTTTTATACTCTGACCAAGATAACGATTGGTACTCGGGATCACTTGGTTTTTCAATTTGTATCTCAAATGCATCAATAATAGCAATCACGTGATTATATGACGTTCTAAATGGTATCGGTAGAATTTTTTTTATATTATTAGGCTCCGGCATATAAACAAGTTTCTTTAATAAATGCGCCAATACAGGAACTGTTTTATTAAAAATAATACTAGCATTACTGACACTCATTCCAAACTGTTCACTTAATCTTTCAAAAGTATCTTGGCGTCGTATTTTCATCAACTATAATTTTATATTGGTAATATCAATATTAGATATGACACTAATACGTTCTAGCATCATATTCCATTCTTGAGGAACTCCAGTATACGCTTTTAAATTATCGTTGATTAAGTAATTTGTCACTTTCAAAATCTCAGATTTTTTTACAGGAGATTGAAAGCTGCTAGAATCCATAGCACTCGAGCCAGTATTTTCCGAAGGTTCATAAATATCTTGTGAACTATTTGAATGCGTATGACTACTAGATGACAAAATTTTCTGAACGTCTTCAAGTGAACTTAAAAGTGAGTTTTGACGCAATGGTTTTATTGGAGATGTTGCAGTACTGATGCTACCAGTTTTAATCGGCGAGCAGGATTTATTAACTCCGATTGATGAAATTTTACATTGAACTGACATGCTACGATACTTAGGACGACTATTCACTTGTACAGCAACAGTACGGTTGTTAATAATAGTTTGTGTTTCAACACTGACCTTTTGGTCAGGTGTTACATTTGAAGGAGCAAAATCAACTTCAATATTTTCAACAGTATTGGTTGATACGGTATCAATATTTGGTTCTTGAGAATTATCAATTTCCATATTTTTTGACGACTCACTTAAAATTTCTTGGATGATATCTTGACTCCGTCTTTTTTCTGCAGCTGGTCTATGAATCAGCGTAGTGCTTTGTCTTTTACGATTAGGTTGACAGTCAAACTTGTGTGGTACCACATCAATTTTAATCTTTGCTTTACCTCCCATTGTTGTATAATAAATATAATTTTCCATGTCATCTTTAAGCTAGAAAAAAATTAGTAATCATAAGAATTATTTCAATGTTATTATAACAACAGAACAACCACTTTAACATAAAATTTAAAAATTTTGATCTAGTTAAATACATAACTTAAAACGTTATAAAACCATAAATATATCAAATTGAATCCTAATCATTAGATAAAGATACATAAATTTATTATTTAAGCACTTTAAATTATTGACTGAACTCTACTTGTTTGATTTGTATACTTAGATAAATAATAATTAATAACAATGGTATTAAGAAATACTTACATCGAAATGATCTTCACAACAAAAAAAATTCGATTTTGTTTTGGGATTATCACGGTGCACTGCTTGAAACCATTTATTTCGACGTTTGCTATCTTGGGGAACGTTTAAAAACATTTTGTTAGGAGTTTTTTTTGTAGTATTCGTACATAATGGTACAAAACAAGAACGATAACTTTTAAGGTTCGACATTTTCAATATAAATGTCAATATTTAACTATGACAACAGAATTAAATCAATCAAAACACTGTACTTATTGGTACTTATTATTTCTGTATCAACTGCAATGAGTGAAAACTAACATTACGACGTCACACGCGCTCGGATTTGTTCGGGAGCTGTCGGCGTGTTTTCGGTACTAGATTCAAAAAATTCAAAAATTAATTTTTATTTTGCAATAACTTTTAAATTATTGCGAAAAAAAAAAAAACAAAAAATAGTTTTGCTATAAAACTTATATATGATCTTTCCATTTATCACAAAAAAAAAAAAAATTCACAAACCCAAATACAAATTTCAAATGAACTAAAGTTGCCATAATATAATTATGTATTTACTGGAATAATTCCTTATATTAAAAAAAGTACAGCAAGCGTAATGTAAACTTTTATTTGAGTAAAGTTTTTAACTTTGCTGTATTTTTGAATGAAAAATTTATAATCAATAACTATATTTCTTATATTTTATATGATTAAAAACATAAAATACTACTATAAATATTTCATGTATAGACAGGACGGTAATTAGACTTGAATATGAACCTACAAATTACTTCGGAAATATGTAAATATCTTTGAAAGAATCATTATTCCGTAATTTATATTGGACATTCGTAGGCCGAAATTGTTTTCCTTCATTTAAATGAACACATTATCAAAACAATCAACTTTCAGAAATTAAGTGAATAAAATTTATTTAATTAAAAATTTAATAACAGATTCATATTTCAGATGTTAATTCAGCCTTAAGAAATTTAAGCATGCAACCAGAACCAGAACAACATAATGAAATAGAAAGCCAGTCAGTAACATCTATGAATAATGAAGAATTTAACAAAAGAAAAATTAAGAAAATGTACAACGAACTAAGAACGCTCAAACGGTTATTAGTCAAAACGCGGGAAAACAGCTTTGATAATGTAGTTGAGCGGGCACATTATTCAGACCTACTCAAGGAGATAGTAAGAAATTAATTTAAGAAAAATAGGCGACAATTGCCGAGGAAGGGCAAACGATAAATAAGTAATTATAAACAATTGTCTATGCGATTTGCCAGTATGATGCCTGTAAAAGCTTACAACTTCTTATCACAAGAAATAGAACTGCCTTATTGGCCACCATTCAGCGTCAAATGGCCATCATAAACTTACAGCCGGGTATCAATTTTGCTATTTTTCAAAATTTAATTTTAATTTTAAATGGTGCCAACGACGAGCGGATAAAAAATTGTGTGCTTTTGTTTGATGAAATGAGTTTGGGATTGGGAGTACATTACAACAGTAAGGTGGACCATATCTTCGGTTTCGTAGATATAGGTTCCTCCAGGTTTCAGAAATATGCCGACCATGTTTTGTGTTTTATGATTCGTAGTATATTCCATAACTATAAATAACCGGTTACTTTTTATTTTGTTGATAGCTCGGCCGGACATACAATTCTACAACAATGTATAGTGGAAGTTATAAATGCTTTACAATTGGCAGGTATCTACGTGCGAGCAACTGTATCTGATCAAGCACAAAACAATTCGGCAGCTATAAAAGCATTGACAGAAATTTCAAATCAAAATAGCCTTAGCAACAGTGAGGAAGTAAGGGATTCCTATGCAATTAATGGGAAGGAGGTGGTTCATACTTTCGATCCTCCTCACTTAATGAAAGGCATCCGAAATAACATGTTGACCGGATGTTGTTCCGGACGAGACTATCGAAACTGCAGAAATATTACTCTATTTTGACATTCTTTTTGATAGCGTCAATGCCAATCAGGATCACTCGGACCTAAATAAGAAATATAAAACGGCAATAACTGACGAGCATATAACGTTTTGGTACGGTTGCATGGAAGATTTGCAGTTAGCAAATTTTGAACCAAAGCGACCAAAGCGTTCAATATCAACTGTACCACCACCATCTCTAACCAACTGGAAACGTACATTAACATCAATTATTGATGTTTAACAAACATTAAAGGCCGAGTATGGGACTGATATTAAAATTTACACGCGCAATTGTAGCCAAGACACGCTGGAGAGCTTTTTCAGCTGTATTAGAAGTTATGGCTGTCGAAACGTAAATCCTACAGGCGAAAATTTTACTTCATTCTTTACTAAAATTTTGTACGAGAATTTATTATCGTCCAACTCTGTTGGTGCTAATTGTTTACCTGACAAGAGCAAATATTTGGCATGTTTTGAAACGTTATTCCAAAACATGTCAAATAATGATTATGAGACAGACCATATTATCAATGCAACTCAACGAGCAGAAGGACAGGGACAACAGACTGTAGAAACTTATTACAGTCAAAGTACAGAATTGGACGAATCTTCCAGCGCGTATGTAGCAAGTCTTTTGGCGAAATACATTCCTGCTAGCATTAAATCATGTATAAATTGTAAAAATTGCATTTATTTAAGCACTGTCACATTTACTACTTCTTACTCTTTTATAGTTGTTCAATCTAGTTAATTCAATGAATTACAATGTTTTAAAAATGAATGAGAAAAAAAATTAATGAAATTAATTGTTGATAAAATAAGGAACCACACATCGTTTGATTGGTATATTTTCACATACCATGTGGATACATTTGAGACTACATTCATTAAAGAGTGTGTGCAGCCTCAAATTAGCACATACTGCATACGAATTACAAATACTTTGAAGGGCCGCGATTGTAGACTTCTTACATATGATGTGCTCTTAAGTAACGCGCTTAAAAAAATTTATGAAGGTCTAGGGCAGATAGGAGATACGAAAAACTTGCGTTTTCTTTTAGTTTTCCTCGACTATTAAATTGCCAGTCTTCTTTTATTCTTATTATATTACATATAAGCGGCACATCTGATAAGTCGATATCTCTTCAATCGCGATCCTTCAAAGTGTTAGTCATTCTAGTGCAGTAAGAAGAAATTTGAAGCTGTAGGGGAACCTGGGGCGGAACGGGGTACCTAAACTTTAATTACAATTTACGAGAAGTTTAAAGAATCAATCTCATTGTTTTGTAATTTATATATTTATTTAATTCATTCTCTACAAATAAAAAAAAAGTTTTATTGATTTAAATTCTTGTTATTGGCATAGTTCGCAGATGAAGACACTGTCATCGTCGTGTTTAGCTCAGCACATGCCTTAAATGTGCCCATTTTTGACAAATACTGCAGGGACACCAGCTTTCAATAGATTTGGAGTTTAAATCCTCACAGTATAAGCAGATTACTTCTGCATCTTCCGACCTTTCTTATATATGGACTATCGGCTAGTTTTCCTTATATATGTACGCACTATCTGCTGATAAAATAAAAATGTCTATCTGAATGGGAAATACTATCTGAATGGTATACCCCATTCCGCCCCACCCATTGTGCCCCAAAGCACCTTTCCCACAAGCACGACTCTTATGGCAGGATATATTGGTTATATTTGAATTATCACTGAGCTTTTAGTAAGTCAACAGTATGTTTTCACAAACAAATCATGTTAATATTCAAAATAGTAATACAAAAAATAGTACATAGTATAATTACCTAGTGTTACTTTGCAAAAATTAGAATTCGGAAACGTTTATTTTGATTTTTAATAAAAATAAAAACAACTGCACTCTTTACTGGCGATAGTCACTTCTTATAACGCAAAACAGTTAATTGAACATTGAGTATGATTTTTACGCGTTTTTGTCACCTGTAACATGCGCTAATTCCATTTCCCATTCCGCCCCATATTCCCATACACATTTTTTATGAACGTATTTTCGAAAATATCCTTTTGGTTGGTGTAGCCATAGTTGAACGATATATGTTTTCAATTTTTTTCAGGCACAACTTGCGTTAAATTACTTTTTTCAACATTTAGTTTTAAAATATTATTAATCATGAAAATTATAAAATTAAATATGGTAATAAGATCGTCGGTGGGATAAACAGGACGCGATACATTGCGATCGTTTTCTTATTCTAGTAATAAAATGTGGGAGATTACATTCAGCCCGCCACTCACGATCCAACGCCCGTGTACGATTTTGTCGGATGCAACAAAATTGGACATAATTTGATCGCGGATGTGCGTTTTCCAACCGAGTTGGTGTGATTTGATCTCAGACAAACCAGTCAGTCTGCTGCAGTACAATCGCATCCGACAAAATCGTACAGCGGCGTTGGATCGTGAGTGGCGGGTTTTACGGTAGTGCTTGAAAAAATGCAGCTTTTACAATGTATGCACGAAATTATTTCACATGGGATATATTTTGCTAAGTGATTTGCTGTATACGCGTTACAAGATTTGTTCAATTCTATTGTCTGATTGTAGTAAATTTGTACAATCTCTTTGATCACCGAATTGTTATCATTATTTGGCATGTTTTGAACAAAATACCAAATATTGGTTCTCATCGGGTAAACAGTTAGACTCAAGAGAACTGAACGACAGCAAATTCTCGTAAAGAATTTTTGTAAAATACGCGACAAAATTTTCTCACGCAGGATAAATATTTCGACGGTCATAACTTTGAATGCAAACAAAGAAGTTTCCTACAGGATCTTGATTTAAATTTCGCGTGTAAATTTTAACATTTCAACCGTACTCAGACTTCAAGTTATGGTAAAATTAGATAAACTAAGTTAGTGTTACATTTCAGTTTGTTAAAGATGATGGTTCCACGATGTTCCGGTTGACGTTGAGTGCTTAAAATTTGTTGCAAATAATCAATGCAACTGGACCAGAACTTTTTATGCTCGTTCATATTATGGCCGTTTTATTTTTTGACACTATCAAAGGCTACTTCAAAAAAGAGTAAAACTATAGTCTCTTTAGTTTCGCTTGGAAGTATGGCTTGCGAAAACGTGCATGATGCTAAATACCGACTAAAAATGTGCAGCTTTATTTTGATTTTGTTCATGTTATTTGGACTTAAGGTTTGTAAATTACACAGGTTGGTCCATTAGAAAAAAAAGACGTCGTACGAAGAATTTTGAAATTGAATCAGTCTTAAGATAAGTACGAATTTCTTCTGGATACGTCACGTATCCATCACGTAGCCACCATGAGGCGATCACGAGGCCTCCTGTGTATTCTATAAACCTTGATTTGGACTAACATGTTGTTATTTAAGTGGTAGACTTCATTGAAGAAAAATATAATATTTGCATTTACCGGCTCTATAGTACTTTTTTTTAAATCATATTCTGTCAGGTCTGAAACTTGTGAAATCAAAACTTGTTGAACAAAAATTTGTTGAATGATTTTTTTTTTATTTTGTATATATGTAATTTAAGTATTATATTAAGTGTTGTGGATTTTTATTTCATATACTCATATAGCTTTAGATAGTAAGTATGGTAAGTATAGTTATGTATCTATTGTTTAAGGTAATAATATTTCATTTTTCTTTTGTATATAGTTTAATAAGTAATATTTTATAATTTACATATGTTAAACGTTGAATGACTGAAAATTGTAATTACATGAAATTTTCAGTCATTAAAAATTGTTAAGAGTAATTATTTCTAACTTTTATATTGTTAAAACCGTTAAAACATCGTTATCAATATACTATTTTTGCTTAACTATATTTTGTAATTATTTATAATGTCATTATTTGTTATCAAATAAAATTAAATTATAATTTTTTTTTTTTGATCACGTTCATAATATGCAATTTTAAATACCTAATTAAAAAAATAAAATTAATTCATGCCCCTTCATTATTTAAATTTAGCAATGATTCAAATAATTACTACAGAACTTTATATAAGAATTATTTCCTTGTACCAAGTTATACTAAACGTTCTAGAGAAAATAGTCACTAACAATGAACTAAAAATCTAGGACCATGGCCCCTTTTTTTGGCCACATAATTGCATTTAGTTGTTTTATAATTACAGCACAAAAGCGCATAATGCGGCGTAATGCTCAGCAACGGCCGCAATTGAGCATTCGAAATAGCTGTGCTCTCGGGTGTGATGCGCAAATATAACCAACAAAATGACTGAAAAGTTTACGGTTTATTTCAAAAATATAATTACCGTCACACTTAGGACAATTTAGGAATTAATTCGTTCCAATTTAAAGCTCGCATTAGCTTGCATAGTGCGGCACTATGTCGCATTAAGCACTGGTTGGCACTGATAATTAGAAAACAACTACGATTAGAGTGACCTTGGCTTTCTAGTAGTCTCATATGTAAAAGTAAGGTTAGAATTTTGACGGTTGACATGCAGTTAAAAACATGTGGACATTTATGACAGTTCAAATTTAATAGGTTAGGTCAATATTTTAGAATCAATTTCGTGTAATATTTCATAAATTTAATAATATTTCTAAGAAGACTAATTTATCAAAATAAAATTTAAAACAAAGCATTGAATAAATGTATGTATGTAATTCATTTTCTATGTTGGAATTATATTATTTAAGGCGTGAAGGAAAATGTGACAGTGGTAACAGTTCTAACTGGTTCTAACGACGAGCACGAGAGAACGCTGAATTAAAAAAAAGGAAAAAAATGGGAACTCGATGACCTAATTATATTTTTGACAAATTTATAACGAAATTCACTCTAGTCATACAATTTGTTTTAAAACTTCTGCCGAAAAGCCACTATGGCCGACCCATCACCTCTGAATACGTCTATAGGTTGAAAGAAGCAAGGTAAGTTTCGAAGTTGATTTTTTTTTAATTGAAGTGGCGACATTAGGACATTTCCATACTGAATTTGTTTTGGATTATCAAACTCATTATTAGCACTATTTGAACTAATCGCTATTGCAATATTTGGACTAATTGCCTTTGCACTATTTGCACTAAGTGCTTTTTCATTATTTGCACTAATTGCCTTTGCACTATTTGTACTAAAACAATTTGAATTCCTGGAACGCATAGCGCGGGACGTTGAAAATCCATCAGGCATTGGCATAGGACATGATTTCGTTGAAATATGCATTAAAATGAGTAGCTTTTCATTTTCTGTTAATAAATCTGATGACGCTGGACCTTCAGAAAATTGTGTAGGTGTTAATGTCAAAAATCGAATCTGTTTCAAAGCATCACGAACTGT
Source organism: Sisyra terminalis (assembly GCA_958496175.1). NCBI lineage: Eukaryota > Metazoa > Arthropoda > Insecta > Neuroptera > Sisyridae > Sisyra > Sisyra terminalis. The sequence goes on from OY292278.1 coordinate 30,288,969, forward strand.
TACACCTGTGGAAGATATAGTTTCTTGTGATGTAGAGGCCATTTCACTTACAAATAGTTGAATATATTACAAATATTTGTTCTTGCAAACATTATAACACACGGTTGTTTGAAAATTTTTATTTGATTAACAATAATGTAACGAAATCAACGTCAATTTTCCCATATTCGCGAACGCGAATACTATTATTGGATAATGGACCTTTTGGCTTAGTATTACAACACAATATCGACTTTAAAACATTCATGTTTTGGAACATATTTATGATCAATAAAAACATTTGACTGAATCCAACTAGTGTCACGTTGAATGAAACTAATAACGTTAATGTATGATTTCCTAAATAAAATAATTTAAATCTTAATGTTTGCATCTCGTTACATTACAGTTATTTGATAAATAGTTGCCGAATGCATTAGCAATATATTCTCATAATTTAGTGCGAAAAATTAAATTATTCGATTGTTCCATGAGAGGTGGAGAGTAAAATGAAACTTTAAGAGAATAGATCTGTAAAAACATAAGATTCTCGCGACGAAAAAATTGTCAATCTTAGAAAAAAAAACATATAAGTCAGTACTGTAGAAATTTTCTACGGTTCATATGTTTTCGGCTGGTTTTACCGTTCTACTCTCTTATAGTGGTTCTAAGCTTGTAGCCCTTTGTTAATTCAATTAGCTAAACATGAAAACGTCCGCCTTTAAGGATTTTAATGTTTCCTTAGTATGGTGAAGCAACGATTAAAACAATTACCTTCACTTTCTAATCTAGGCATTTCCGAAATCCGACGTCCGGTTTCTTGTTTGGAAACATAACGTGTTAAGGCATTGAAGAGATCTACTTCGGATGTAATGTTGAGTTTTTGTTGAGAAAAGACAGTGACTAAAGTTCTTAAATCGATTTCCTCAAAACTATTTCCGTTGAGAACCTCCATCGTATTTAGACTAATTATCTAAAATGGAATTAACTATGATAAATTATTTTAGTATATGAATTTTGTTCATACCTCTAAACATTTGGACATTAACACTGGCTCTTCAAACAATTCGGCAAATGCATATCCTCGACAAGCATTTTTCGGGTTTATATCGGACAGTAGAAAAGTTATGCATTTCTTTACTAAATGCGGAAGCATGTACTTTTTGGCTCCGTAACAAAGTTCGCAAGCATGATCAAAGGACGTTAAATTGATTTCATCAGTATAAATATATCTGCACATAAATATAAAATTACAATTCGAACATAATTCTTTTGAACAAATATAATATTATGATTACTGTAAGAGAGCTTTAAATGCTTCGGGTTGGACATCCAAAATAGGAATAGGGTGATCATTTTTTTCTGCAATTGCACCAAAAAACATTGCTTCGAAAACTGGACTTGACATTGCAAGGAAAAGTTTGTGACCCGGTATTATTTTCTGATGTGCCTTTGTCCCCACAATAAAACTGCAGTCACTCCATAATCCTGTTTCTAAAATGTAATGACCGCGTTCGTGGACTTTTTTCTTCTTAATTTGCCAGTCAATTGGTGATGCCATCGTGTTGTGTTATCTTCCACAATGAGTAAGTGATTTAAATTATAAATTTTTTAATATTTTTAATCAAAATATGTGTTCACGTCAACAAAATCACTTTTTATTACTTATGTTAACTTCACTTTTTCACAAAAATCATATTTATCATATTATTATTTATCTGCAAACTTAGTTCGGATAACTGTAGCAAATGGCTATGTGTTATCTATATTTATATACAAAATTCTTACTTGAGTCTGTACTCTTCGAGTTTGAACCCAATTTTAAGGTAAATATTTGTTTTAAGAAGATCTTATATCAAATTTAGCATTTTAAAATTTTTGTTTGTTTGTTTGGCTGTGTGTCCAGATTTATCTAAAGAACGGAACAACCGAATTTAATGAAATTTAGTATTAAGATACAACACAATTAACCACTCACACTAGGCTTCTTATCATTCCTTAAAAATAATAAAGGAAGCGGAATATTCCGTACGTAAAACCTAAGGGTGAAAAAAAATACTTTAGACAGACGAGTTAGATCGTTGAAAAGGTAATTAAATAATCTGCATTAATCTTTTTATTTGAACTGGAAAAAAGTACTTTAAATTCAATTTATAAAATTGCCCCTTTGATTTATAAACGTTTATATATATAATAAATATAGTTGTTGTTACTAGCGCAATGGCTCACGTATCTGACATTCTGATGCCCACAATTAAAGAGACGTGGGATCCAATCTTACAGTTAACTTTTTTTTAACAAAACTGTTGTAAACAGACACCCTTAGGGGTGGTCAGTAAGGAAATATTAACGAAAAAAAGTAACAGTAATAATAATAATAAAAGTAATAAAACTTAAAGTAAATACGTTTTTAAAACCGTGCATATATAAAATCGTGTATTTATATACTCCCTTGAACGATGAAATGTTAATATTCGATGTATTCCTTATAAGAAGTAGGCATCTGATAAGAAATTATTTTTTTTTGAAAATTCCTACCCTAAAAGATGAAAAGGGGTGACTAAGTTTGTATGAGAAAATGTAGAGTTAATCAAAGTTTAAAATTTAATCGAAATTTAAAATTTTAAAACGAGTTGCCGAGAATAATGTCCGAATAGAATGCATATAACAAAATCATAAGTAAAAATAAATCTTAAGGGAATAAATCCGTAAAAGCATAAGATTCCAGCGACGAACAAATTGTCAATCTTAGAAAAAGAAACATCCTACATGGACCAACACCCAAATTGCACTGTAATATAACTTATTTGTACTTCAGTTGAAAAAAATAACAGCCGTTATCGTACAGCGGTGTTGGATCGTGAGTGGCGGGTTTTACGGTAGTGCTTGAAAAAATGCAGCTTTTACAATGTATGCACGAAATTATTTCACATGGGTTATATTTTGCTAAGTGATTTGCTGTATACGCGTTACAAGATTTGTTCAATTCTATTGTCTGATTGTAGTAAATTTGTACAATCTCTTTGATCACCGAATTGTTATCATTATTTGGCATGTTTTGAACAAAATACCAAATATTGGTTCTCATCGGGTAAACAGTTAGACTCAAGAGAACTGAACGACAGCAAATTCTCGTAAAGAATTTTTGTAAAATACGCGACAAAATTTTCTCACGCAGGATAAATATTTCGACGGTCATAACTTTGAATGCAAACAAAGAAGTTTCCTACAGGATCTTGATTTAAATTTCGCGTGTAAATTTTAACATTTCAACCGTACTCAGACTTCAAGTTATGGTAAAATTAGATAAACTAAGTTAGTGTTACATTTCAGTTTGTTAAAGATGATGGTTCCACGATGTTCCGGTTGACGTTGAGTGCTTAAAATTTGTTGCAAATAATCAATGCAACTGGACCAGAACTTTTTATGCTCGTTCATATTATGGCCGTTTTATTTTTTGACACTATCAAAGGCTACTTCAAAAAAGAGTAAAACTATAGTCTCTTTAGTTTCGCTTGGAAGTATGGCTTGCGAAAACGTGCATGACGCTAAATACCGACAAAAAATGTGCAGCTTTATTTTGATTTTGTTCATGTTATTTGGACTTAAGGTTTGTAAATTACACAGGTTGGTCCATTAGAAAAAAAAGACGTCGTACGAAGAATTTTGAAATTGAATCAGTCTTAAGATAAGTACGAATTTCTTCTGGATACGTCACGTATCCATCACGTAGCCACCATGAGGCGATCACGAGGCCTCCTGTGTATTCTATAAACCTTGATTTGGACTAACATGTTGTTATTTAAGTGGTAGACTTCAATGAAGAAAAATATAAAATTTGCATTTACCGGCTCTATAGTACTTTTTTTTAAATCATATTCTGTCAGGTCTGAAACTTGTGAAATCAAAACTTGTTGAACAAAAATTTGTTGAATGATTTTTTTTTTATTTTGTATATATGTAATTTAAGTATTATATTAAGTGTTGTGGATTTTTATTTCATATACTCATATAGCTTTAGATAGTAAGTATGGTAAGTATAGTTATGTATCTATTGTTTAAGGTAATAATATTTCATTTTTCTTTTGTATATAGTTTAATAAGTAATATTTTATAATTTACATATGTTAAACGTTGAATGACTGAAAATTGTAATTACATGAAATTTTCAGTCATTAAAAATTGTTAAGAGTAATTATTTCTAACTTTTATATTGTTAAAACCGTTAAAACATCGTTATCAATATACTATTTTTGCTTAACTATATTTTGTAATTATTTATAATGTCATTATTTGTTATCAAATAAAATTAAATTATAATTTTTTTTTTTTGATCACGTTCATATTATGCAATTTTAAATACCTAATTAAAAAAATAAAATTAATTCATGCCCCTTCATTATTTAAATTTAGCAATGATTCAAATAATTACTACAGAACTTTATATAAGAATTATTTCCTTGTACCAAGTTATACTAAACGTTCTAGAGAAAATAGTCACTAACAATGAACTAAAAATCTAGGACCATGGCCCCTTTTTTTGGCCACATAATTGCATTTAGTTGTTTTATAATTACAGCACAAAAGCGCATAATGCGGCGTAATGCTCAGCAACGGCCGCAATTGAGCATTCGAAATAGCTGTGCTCTCGGGTGTGATGCGCAAATATAACCAACAAAATGACTGAAAAGTTTACGGTTTATTTCAAAAATATAATTACCGTCACACTTAGGACAATTTAGGAATTAATTCGTTCCAATTTAAAGCTCGCATTAGCTTGCATAGTGCGGCACTATGTCGCATTAAGCACTGGTTGGCACTGATAATTAGAAAACAACTACGATTAGAGTGACCTTGGCTTTCTAGTAGTCTCATATGTAAAAGTAAGGTTAGAATTTTGACGGTTGACATGCAGTTAAAAACATGTGGACATTTATGACAGTTCAAATTTAATAGGTTAGGTCAATATTTTAGAATCAATTTCGTGTAATATTTCATAAATTTAATAATATTTCTAAGAAGACTAATTTATCAAAATAAAATTTAAAACAAAGCATTGAATAAATGTATGTATGTAATTCATTTTCTATGTTGGAATTATATTATTTAAGGCGTGAAGGAAAATGTGACAGTGGTAACAGTTCTAACTGGTTCTAACGACGAGCACGAGAGAACGCTGAATTAAAAAAAAGGAAAAAAATGGGAACTCGATGACCTAATTATATTTTTGACAAATTTATAACGAAATTCACTCTAGTCATACAATTTGTTTTAAAACTTCTGCCGAAAAGCCACTATGGCCGACCCATCACCTCTGAATACGTCTATAGGTTGAAAGAAGCAAGGTAAGTTTCGAAGTTGATTTTTTTTTAATTGAAGTGGCGACATTAGGACATTTCCATACTGAATTTGTTTTGGATTATCAAACTCATTATTAGCACTATTTGAACTAATCGCTATTGCAATATTTGGACTAATTGCCTTTGCACTATTTGCACTAAGTGCTTTTTCATTATTTGCACTAATTGCCTTTGCACTATTTGTACTAAAACAATTTGAATTCCTGGAACGCATAGCGCGGGACGTTGAAAATCCATCAGGCATTGGCATAGGACATGATTTCGTTGAAATATGCATTAAAATGAGTAGCTTTTCATTTTCTGTTAATAAATCTGATGACGCTGGACCTTCAGAAAATTGTGTAGGTGTTAATGTCAAAAATCGAATCTGTTTCAAAGCATCACGAACTGTTACACCTGTGGAAGATATAGTTTCTTGTGATGTAGAGGCCATTTCACTTACAAATAGTTGAATATATTACAAATATTTGTTCTTGCAAACATTATAACACACGGTTGTTTGAAAATTTTTATTTGATTAACAATAATGTAACGAAATCAACGTCAATTTTCCCATATTCGCGAACGCGAATACTATTATTGGATAATGGACCTTTTGGCTTAGTATTACAACACAATATCGACTTTAAAACATTCATGTTTTGGAACATATTTATGATCAATAAAAACATTTGACTGAATCCAACTAGTGTCACGTTGAATGAAACTAATAACGTTAATGTATGATTTCCTAAATAAAATAATTTAAATCTTAATGTTTGCATCTCGTTACATTACAGTTATTTGATAAATAGTTGCCGAATGCATTAGCAATATATTCTCATAATTTAGTGCGAAAAATTAAATTATTCGATTGTTCCATGAGAGGTGGAGAGTAAAATGAAACTTTAAGAGAATAGATCTGTAAAAACATAAGATTCTCGCGACGAAAAAATTGTCAATCTTAGAAAAAAAAACATATAAGTCAGTACTGTAGAAATTTTCTACGGTTCATATGTTTTCGGCTGGTTTTACCGTTCTACTCTCTTATAGTGGTTCTAAGCTTGTAGCCCTTTGTTAATTCAATTAGCTAAACATGAAAACGTCCGCCTTTAAGGATTTTAATGTTTCCTTAGTATGGTGAAGCAACGATTAAAACAATTACCTTCACTTTCTAATCTAGGCATTTCCGAAATCCGACGTCCGGTTTCTTGTTTGGAAACATAACGTGTTAAGGCATTGAAGAGATCTACTTCGGATGTAATGTTGAGTTTTTGTTGAGAAAAGACAGTGACTAAAGTTCTTAAATCGATTTCCTCAAAACTATTTCCGTTGAGAACCTCCATCGTATTTAGACTAATTATCTAAAATGGAATTAACTATGATAAATTATTTTAGTATATGAATTTTGTTCATACCTCTAAACATTTGGACATTAACACTGGCTCTTCAAACAATTCGGCAAATGCATATCCTCGACAAGCATTTTTCGGGTTTATATCGGACAGTAGAAAAGTTATGCATTTCTTTACTAAATGCGGAAGCATGTACTTTTTGGCTCCGTAACAAAGTTCGCAAGCATGATCAAAGGACGTTAAATTGATTTCATCAGTATAAATATATCTGCACATAAATATAAAATTACAATTCGAACATAATTCTTTTGAACAAATATAATATTATGATTACTGTAAGAGAGCTTTAAATGCTTCGGGTTGGACATCCAAAATAGGAATAGGGTGATCATTTTTTTCTGCAATTGCACCAAAAAACATTGCTTCGAAAACTGGACTTGACATTGCAAGGAAAAGTTTGTGACCCGGTATTATTTTCTGATGTGCCTTTGTCCCCACAATAAAACTGCAGTCACTCCATAATCCTGTTTCTAAAATGTAATGACCGCGTTCGTGGACTTTTTTCTTCTTAATTTGCCAGTCAATTGGTGATGCCATCGTGTTGTGTTATCTTCCACAATGAGTAAGTGATTTAAATTATAAATTTTTTAATATTTTTAATCAAAATATGTGTTCACGTCAACAAAATCACTTTTTATTACTTATGTTAACTTCACTTTTTCACAAAAATCATATTTATCATATTATTATTTATCTGCAAACTTAGTTCGGATAACTGTAGCAAATGGCTATGTGTTATCTATATTTATATACAAAATTCTTACTTGAGTCTGTACTCTTCGAGTTTGAACCCAATTTTAAGGTAAATATTTGTTTTAAGAAGATCTTATATCAAATTTAGCATTTTAAAATTTTTGTTTGTTTGTTTGGCTGTGTGTCCAGATTTATCTAAAGAACGGAACAACCGAATTTAATGAAATTTAGTATTAAGATACAACACAATTAACCACTCACACTAGGCTTCTTATCATTCCTTAAAAATAATAAAGGAAGCGGAATATTCCGTACGTAAAAACTAAGGGTGAAAAAAAATACTTTAGACAGACGAGTTATATATCGTTGAAAAGGTAATTAAATAATCTGCATTAATCTTTTTATTTGAACTGGAAAAAAGTACTTTAAATTCAATTTATAAAATTGCCCCTTTGATTTATAAACGTTTATATATATAATAAATATAGTTGTTGTTACTAGCGCAATGGCTCACGTATCTGACATTCTGATGCCCACAATTAAAGAGACGTGGGATCCAATCTTACAGTTAACTTTTTTTTAACAAAACTGTTGTAAACAGACACCCTTAGGGGTGGTCAGTAAGGAAATATTAACGAAAAAAAGTAACAGTAATAATAATAATAAAAGTAATAAAACTTAAAGTAAATACGTTTTTAAAACCGTGCATATATAAAATCGTGTATTTATATACTCCCTTGAACGATGAAATGTTAATATTCGATGTATTCCTTATAAGAAGTAGGCATCTGATAAGAAATTATTTTTTTTTGAAAATTCCTACCCTAAAAGATGAAAAGGGGTGACTAAGTTTGTATGAGAAAATGTAGAGTTAATCAAAGTTTAAAATTTAATCGAAATTTAAAATTTTAAAACGAGTTGCCGAGAATAATGTCCGAATAGAATGCATATAACAAAATCATAAGTAAAAATAAATCTTAAGGGAATAAATCCGTAAAAGCATAAGATTCCAGCGACGAACAAATTGTCAATCTTAGAAAAAGAAACATCCTACATGGACCAACACCCAAATTGCACTGTAATATAACTTATTTGTACTTCAGTTGAAAAAAATAACAGCCGTTATCGTACAGCGGTGTTGGATCGTGAGTGGCGGGTTTTACGGTAGTGCTTGAAAAAATGCAGCTTTTACAATGTATGCACGAAATTATTTCACATGGGTTATATTTTGCTAAGTGATTTGCTGTATACGCGTTACAAGATTTGTTCAATTCTATTGTCTGATTGTAGTAAATTTGTACAATCTCTTTGATCACCGAATTGTTATCATTATTTGGCATGTTTTGAACAAAATACCAAATATTGGTTCTCATCGGGTAAACAGTTAGACTCAAGAGAACTGAACGACAGCAAATTCTCGTAAAGAATTTTTGTAAAATACGCGACAAAATTTTCTCACGCAGGATAAATATTTCGACGGTCATAACTTTGAATGCAAACAAAGAAGTTTCCTACAGGATCTTGATTTAAATTTCGCGTGTAAATTTTAACATTTCAACCGTACTCAGACTTCAAGTTATGGTAAAATTAGATAAACTAAGTTAGTGTTACATTTCAGTTTGTTAAAGATGATGGTTCCACGATGTTCCGGTTGACGTTGAGTGCTTAAAATTTGTTGCAAATAATCAATGCAACTGGACCAGAACTTTTTATGCTCGTTCATATTATGGCCGTTTTATTTTTTGACACTATCAAAGGCTACTTCAAAAAAGAGTAAAACTATAGTCTCTTTAGTTTCGCTTGGAAGTATGGCTTGCGAAAACGTGCATGACGCTAAATACCGACAAAAAATGTGCAGCTTTATTTTGATTTTGTTCATGTTATTTGGACTTAAGGTTTGTAAATTACACAGGTTGGTCCATTAGAAAAAAAAGACGTCGTACGAAGAATTTTGAAATTGAATCAGTCTTAAGATAAGTACGAATTTCTTCTGGATACGTCACGTATCCATCACGTAGCCACCATGAGGCGATCACGAGGCCTCCTGTGTATTCTATAAACCTTGATTTGGACTAACATGTTGTTATTTAAGTGGTAGACTTCAATGAAGAAAAATATAAAATTTGCATTTACCGGCTCTATAGTACTTTTTTTTAAATCATATTCTGTCAGGTCTGAAACTTGTGAAATCAAAACTTGTTGAACAAAAATTTGTTGAATGATTTTTTTTTTATTTTGTATATATGTAATTTAAGTATTATATTAAGTGTTGTGGATTTTTATTTCATATACTCATATAGCTTTAGATAGTAAGTATGGTAAGTATAGTTATGTATCTATTGTTTAAGGTAATAATATTTCATTTTTCTTTTGTATATAGTTTAATAAGTAATATTTTATAATTTACATATGTTAAACGTTGAATGACTGAAAATTGTAATTACATGAAATTTTCAGTCATTAAAAATTGTTAAGAGTAATTATTTCTAACTTTTATATTGTTAAAACCGTTAAAACATCGTTATCAATATACTATTTTTGCTTAACTATATTTTGTAATTATTTATAATGTCATTATTTGTTATCAAATAAAATTAAATTATAATTTTTTTTTTTTGATCACGTTCATATTATGCAATTTTAAATACCTAATTAAAAAAATAAAATTAATTCATGCCCCTTCATTATTTAAATTTAGCAATGATTCAAATAATTACTACAGAACTTTATATAAGAATTATTTCCTTGTACCAAGTTATACTAAACGTTCTAGAGAAAATAGTCACTAACAATGAACTAAAAATCTAGGACCATGGCCCCTTTTTTTGGCCACATAATTGCATTTAGTTGTTTTATAATTACAGCACAAAAGCGCATAATGCGGCGTAATGCTCAGCAACGGCCGCAATTGAGCATTCGAAATAGCTGTGCTCTCGGGTGTGATGCGCAAATATAACCAACAAAATGACTGAAAAGTTTACGGTTTATTTCAAAAATATAATTACCGTCACACTTAGGACAATTTAGGAATTAATTCGTTCCAATTTAAAGCTCGCATTAGCTTGCATAGTGCGGCACTATGTCGCATTAAGCACTGGTTGGCACTGATAATTAGAAAACAACTACGATTAGAGTGACCTTGGCTTTCTAGTAGTCTCATATGTAAAAGTAAGGTTAGAATTTTGACGGTTGACATGCAGTTAAAAACATGTGGACATTTATGACAGTTCAAATTTAATAGGTTAGGTCAATATTTTAGAATCAATTTCGTGTAATATTTCATAAATTTAATAATATTTCTAAGAAGACTAATTTATCAAAATAAAATTTAAAACAAAGCATTGAATAAATGTATGTATGTAATTCATTTTCTATGTTGGAATTATATTATTTAAGGCGTGAAGGAAAATGTGACAGTGGTAACAGTTCTAACTGGTTCTAACGACGAGCACGAGAGAACGCTGAATTAAAAAAAAGGAAAAAAATGGGAACTCGATGACCTAATTATATTTTTGACAAATTTATAACGAAATTCACTCTAGTCATACAATTTGTTTTAAAACTTCTGCCGAAAAGCCACTATGGCCGACCCATCACCTCTGAATACGTCTATAGGTTGAAAGAAGCAAGGTAAGTTTCGAAGTTGATTTTTTTTTAATTGAAGTGGCGACATTAGGACATTTCCATACTGAATTTGTTTTGGATTATCAAACTCATTATTAGCACTATTTGAACTAATCGCTATTGCAATATTTGGACTAATTGCCTTTGCACTATTTGCACTAAGTGCTTTTTCATTATTTGCACTAATTGCCTTTGCACTATTTGTACTAAAACAATTTGAATTCCTGGAACGCATAGCGCGGGACGTTGAAAATCCATCAGGCATTGGCATAGGACATGATTTCGTTGAAATATGCATTAAAATGAGTAGCTTTTCATTTTCTGTTAATAAATCTGATGACGCTGGACCTTCAGAAAATTGTGTAGGTGTTAATGTCAAAAATCGAATCTGTTTCAAAGCATCACGAACTGTTACACCTGTGGAAGATATAGTTTCTTGTGATGTAGAGGCCATTTCACTTACAAATAGTTGAATATATTACAAATATTTGTTCTTGCAAACATTATAACACACGGTTGTTTGAAAATTTTTATTTGATTAACAATAATGTAACGAAATCAACGTCAATTTTCCCATATTCGCGAACGCGAATACTATTATTGGATAATGGACCTTTTGGCTTAGTATTACAACACAATATCGACTTTAAAACATTCATGTTTTGGAACATATTTATGATCAATAAAAACATTTGACTGAATCCAACTAGTGTCACGTTGAATGAAACTAATAACGTTAATGTATGATTTCCTAAATAAAATAATTTAAATCTTAATGTTTACATCTCGTTACATTACAGTTATTTGATAAATAGTTGCCGAATGCATTAGCAATATATTCTCATAATTTAGTGCGAAAAATTAAATTATTCGATTGTTCCATGAGAGGTGGAGAGTAAAATGAAACTTTAAGAGAATAGATCTGTAAAAACATAAGATTCTCGCGACGAAAAAATTGTCAATCTTAGAAAAAAAAACATATAAGTCAGTACTGTAGAAATTTTCTACGGTTCATATGTTTTCGGCTGGTTTTACCGTTCTACTCTCTTATAGTGGTTCTAAGCTTGTAGCCCTTTGTTAATTCAATTAGCTAAACATGAAAACGTCCGCCTTTAAGGATTTTAATGTTTCCTTAGTATGGTGAAGCAACGATTAAAACAATTACCTTCACTTTCTAATCTAGGCATTTCCGAAATCCGACGTCCGGTTTCTTGTTTGGAAACATAACGTGTTAAGGCATTGAAGAGATCTACTTCGGATGTAATGTTGAGTTTTTGTTGAGAAAAGACAGTGACTAAAGTTCTTAAATCGATTTCCTCAAAACTATTTCCGTTGAGAACCTCCATCGTATTTAGACTAATTATCTAAAATGGAATTAACTATGATAAATTATTTTAGTATATGAATTTTGTTCATACCTCTAAACATTTGGACATTAACACTGGCTCTTCAAACAATTCGGCAAATGCATATCCTCGACAAGCATTTTTCGGGTTTATATCGGACAGTAGAAAAGTTATGCATTTCTTTACTAAATGCGGAAGCATGTACTTTTTGGCTCCGTAACAAAGTTCGCAAGCATGATCAAAGGACGTTAAATTGATTTCATCAGTATAAATATATCTGCACATAAATATAAAATTACAATTCGAACATAATTCTTTTGAACAAATATAATATTATGATTACTGTAAGAGAGCTTTAAATGCTTCGGGTTGGACATCCAAAATAGGAATAGGGTGATCATTTTTTTCTGCAATTGCACCAAAAAACATTGCTTCGAAAACTGGACTTGACATTGCAAGGAAAAGTTTGTGACCCGGTATTATTTTCTGATGTGCCTTTGTCCCCACAATAAAACTGCAGTCACTCCATAATCCTGTTTCTAAAATGTAATGACCGCGTTCGTGGACTTTTTTCTTCTTAATTTGCCAGTCAATTGGTGATGCCATCGTGTTGTGTTATCTTCCACAATGAGTAAGTGATTTAAATTATAAATTTTTTAATATTTTTAATCAAAATATGTGTTCACGTCAACAAAATCACTTTTTATTACTTATGTTAACTTCACTTTTTCACAAAAATCATATTTATCATATTATTATTTATCTGCAAACTTAGTTCGGATAACTGTAGCAAATGGCTATGTGTTATCTATATTTATATACAAAATTCTTACTTGAGTCTGTACTCTTCGAGTTTGAACCCAATTTTAAGGTAAATATTTGTTTTAAGAAGATCTTATATCAAATTTAGCATTTTAAAATTTTTGTTTGTTTGTTTGGCTGTGTGTCCAGATTTATCTAAAGAACGGAACAACCGAATTTAATGAAATTTAGTATTAAGATACAACACAATTAACCACTCACACTAGGCTTCTTATCATTCCTTAAAAATAATAAAGGAAGCGGAATATTCCGTACGTAAAACCTAAGGGTGAAAAAAAATACTTTAGACAGACGAGTTAGATCGTTGAAAAGGTAATTAAATAATCTGCATTAATCTTTTTATTTGAACTGGAAAAAAGTACTTTAAATTCAATTTATAAAATTGCCCCTTTGATTTATAAACGTTTATATATATAATAAATATAGTTGTTGTTACTAGCGCAATGGCTCACGTATCTGACATTCTGATGCCCACAATTAAAGAGACGTGGGATCCAATCTTACAGTTAACTTTTTTTTAACAAAACTGTTGTAAACAGACACCCTTAGGGGTGGTCAGTAAGGAAATATTAACGAAAAAAAGTAACAGTAATAATAATAATAAAAGTAATAAAACTTAAAGTAAATACGTTTTTAAAACCGTGCATATATAAAATCGTGTATTTATATACTCCCTTGAACGATGAAATGTTAATATTCGATGTATTCCTTATAAGAAGTAGGCATCTGATAAGAAATTATTTTTTTTTGAAAATTCCTACCCTAAAAGATGAAAAGGGGTGACTAAGTTTGTATGAGAAAATGTAGAGTTAATCAAAGTTTAAAATTTAATCGAAATTTAAAATTTTAAAACGAGTTGCCGAGAATAATGTCCGAATAGAATGCATATAACAAAATCATAAGTAAAAATAAATCTTAAGGGAATAAATCCGTAAAAGCATAAGATTCCAGCGACGAACAAATTGTCAATCTTAGAAAAAGAAACATCCTACATGGACCAACACCCAAATTGCACTGTAATATAACTTATTTGTACTTCAGTTGAAAAAAATAACAGCCGTTATCGTACAGCGGTGTTGGATCGTGAGTGGCGGGTTTTACGGTAGTGCTTGAAAAAATGCAGCTTTTACAATGTATGCACGAAATTATTTCACATGGGTTATATTTTGCTAAGTGATTTGCTGTATACGCGTTACAAGATTTGTTCAATTCTATTGTCTGATTGTAGTAAATTTGTACAATCTCTTTGATCACCGAATTGTTATCATTATTTGGCATGTTTTGAACAAAATACCAAATATTGGTTCTCATCGGGTAAACAGTTAGACTCAAGAGAACTGAACGACAGCAAATTCTCGTAAAGAATTTTTGTAAAATACGCGACAAAATTTTCTCACGCAGGATAAATATTTCGACGGTCATAACTTTGAATGCAAACAAAGAAGTTTCCTACAGGATCTTGATTTAAATTTCGCGTGTAAATTTTAACATTTCAACCGTACTCAGACTTCAAGTTATGGTAAAATTAGATAAACTAAGTTAGTGTTACATTTCAGTTTGTTAAAGATGATGGTTCCACGATGTTCCGGTTGACGTTGAGTGCTTAAAATTTGTTGCAAATAATCAATGCAACTGGACCAGAACTTTTTATGCTCGTTCATATTATGGCCGTTTTATTTTTTGACACTATCAAAGGCTACTTCAAAAAAGAGTAAAACTATAGTCTCTTTAGTTTCGCTTGGAAGTATGGCTTGCGAAAACGTGCATGACGCTAAATACCGACAAAAAATGTGCAGCTTTATTTTGATTTTGTTCATGTTATTTGGACTTAAGGTTTGTAAATTACACAGGTTGGTCCATTAGAAAAAAAAGACGTCGTACGAAGAATTTTGAAATTGAATCAGTCTTAAGATAAGTACGAATTTCTTCTGGATACGTCACGTATCCATCACGTAGCCACCATGAGGCGATCACGAGGCCTCCTGTGTATTCTATAAACCTTGATTTGGACTAACATGTTGTTATTTAAGTGGTAGACTTCAATGAAGAAAAATATAAAATTTGCATTTACCGGCTCTATAGTACTTTTTTTTAAATCATATTCTGTCAGGTCTGAAACTTGTGAAATCAAAACTTGTTGAACAAAAATTTGTTGAATGATTTTTTTTTTATTTTGTATATATGTAATTTAAGTATTATATTAAGTGTTGTGGATTTTTATTTCATATACTCATATAGCTTTAGATAGTAAGTATGGTAAGTATAGTTATGTATCTATTGTTTAAGGTAATAATATTTCATTTTTCTTTTGTATATAGTTTAATAAGTAATATTTTATAATTTACATATGTTAAACGTTGAATGACTGAAAATTGTAATTACATGAAATTTTCAGTCATTAAAAATTGTTAAGAGTAATTATTTCTAACTTTTATATTGTTAAAACCGTTAAAACATCGTTATCAATATACTATTTTTGCTTAACTATATTTTGTAATTATTTATAATGTCATTATTTGTTATCAAATAAAATTAAATTATAATTTTTTTTTTTTGATCACGTTCATATTATGCAATTTTAAATACCTAATTAAAAAAATAAAATTAATTCATGCCCCTTCATTATTTAAATTTAGCAATGATTCAAATAATTACTACAGAACTTTATATAAGAATTATTTCCTTGTACCAAGTTATACTAAACGTTCTAGAGAAAATAGTCACTAACAATGAACTAAAAATCTAGGACCATGGCCCCTTTTTTTGGCCACATAATTGCATTTAGTTGTTTTATAATTACAGCACAAAAGCGCATAATGCGGCGTAATGCTCAGCAACGGCCGCAATTGAGCATTCGAAATAGCTGTGCTCTCGGGTGTGATGCGCAAATATAACCAACAAAATGACTGAAAAGTTTACGGTTTATTTCAAAAATATAATTACCGTCACACTTAGGACAATTTAGGAATTAATTCGTTCCAATTTAAAGCTCGCATTAGCTTGCATAGTGCGGCACTATGTCGCATTAAGCACTGGTTGGCACTGATAATTAGAAAACAACTACGATTAGAGTGACCTTGGCTTTCTAGTAGTCTCATATGTAAAAGTAAGGTTAGAATTTTGACGGTTGACATGCAGTTAAAAACATGTGGACATTTATGACAGTTCAAATTTAATAGGTTAGGTCAATATTTTAGAATCAATTTCGTGTAATATTTCATAAATTTAATAATATTTCTAAGAAGACTAATTTATCAAAATAAAATTTAAAACAAAGCATTGAATAAATGTATGTATGTAATTCATTTTCTATGTTGGAATTATATTATTTAAGGCGTGAAGGAAAATGTGACAGTGGTAACAGTTCTAACTGGTTCTAACGACGAGCACGAGAGAACGCTGAATTAAAAAAAAGGAAAAAAATGGGAACTCGATGACCTAATTATATTTTTGACAAATTTATAACGAAATTCACTCTAGTCATACAATTTGTTTTAAAACTTCTGCCGAAAAGCCACTATGGCCGACCCATCACCTCTGAATACGTCTATAGGTTGAAAGAAGCAAGGTAAGTTTCGAAGTTGATTTTTTTTTAATTGAAGTGGCGACATTAGGACATTTCCATACTGAATTTGTTTTGGATTATCAAACTCATTATTAGCACTATTTGAACTAATCGCTATTGCAATATTTGGACTAATTGCCTTTGCACTATTTGCACTAAGTGCTTTTTCATTATTTGCACTAATTGCCTTTGCACTATTTGTACTAAAACAATTTGAATTCCTGGAACGCATAGCGCGGGACGTTGAAAATCCATCAGGCATTGGCATAGGACATGATTTCGTTGAAATATGCATTAAAATGAGTAGCTTTTCATTTTCTGTTAATAAATCTGATGACGCTGGACCTTCAGAAAATTGTGTAGGCGTTAATGTCAAAAATCGAATCTGTTTCAAAGCATCACGAACTGTTACACCTGTGGAAGATATAGTTTCTTGTGATGTAGAGGCCATTTCACTTACAAATAGTTGAATATATTACAAATATTTGTTCTTGCAAACATTATAACACACGGTTGTTTGAAAATTTTTATTTGATTAACAATAATGTAACGAAATCAACGTCAATTTTCCCATATTCGCGAACGCGAATACTATTATTGGATAATGGACCTTTTGGCTTAGTATTACAACACAATATCGACTTTAAAACATTCATGTTTTGGAACATATTTATGATCAATAAAAACATTTGACTGAATCCAACTAGTGTCACGTTGAATGAAACTAATAACGTTAATGTATGATTTCCTAAATAAAATAATTTAAATCTTAATGTTTGCATCTCGTTACATTACAGTTATTTGATAAATAGTTGCCGAATGCATTAGCAATATATTCTCATAATTTAGTGCGAAAAATTAAATTATTCGATTGTTCCATGAGAGGTGGAGAGTAAAATGAAACTTTAAGAGAATAGATCTGTAAAAACATAAGATTCTCGCGACGAAAAAATTGTCAATCTTAGAAAAAAAAACATATAAGTCAGTACTGTAGAAATTTTCTACGGTTCATATGTTTTCGGCTGGTTTTACCGTTCTACTCTCTTATAGTGGTTCTAAGCTTGTAGCCCTTTGTTAATTCAATTAGCTAAACATGAAAACGTCCGCCTTTAAGGATTTTAATGTTTCCTTAGTATGGTGAAGCAACGATTAAAACAATTACCTTCACTTTCTAATCTAGGCATTTCCGAAATCCGACGTCCGGTTTCTTGTTTGGAAACATAACGTGTTAAGGCATTGAAGAGATCTACTTCGGATGTAATGTTGAGTTTTTGTTGAGAAAAGACAGTGACTAAAGTTCTTAAATCGATTTCCTCAAAACTATTTCCGTTGAGAACCTCCATCGTATTTAGACTAATTATCTAAAATGGAATTAACTATGATAAATTATTTTAGTATATGAATTTTGTTCATACCTCTAAACATTTGGACATTAACACTGGCTCTTCAAACAATTCGGCAAATGCATATCCTCGACAAGCATTTTTCGGGTTTATATCGGACAGTAGAAAAGTTATGCATTTCTTTACTAAATGCGGAAGCATGTACTTTTTGGCTCCGTAACAAAGTTCGCAAGCATGATCAAAGGACGTTAAATTGATTTCATCAGTATAAATATATCTGCACATAAATATAAAATTACAATTCGAACATAATTCTTTTGAACAAATATAATATTATGATTACTGTAAGAGAGCTTTAAATGCTTCGGGTTGGACATCCAAAATAGGAATAGGGTGATCATTTTTTTCTGCAATTGCACCAAAAAACATTGCTTCGAAAACTGGACTTGACATTGCAAGGAAAAGTTTGTGACCCGGTATTATTTTCTGATGTGCCTTTGTCCCCACAATAAAACTGCAGTCACTCCATAATCCTGTTTCTAAAATGTAATGACCGCGTTCGTGGACTTTTTTCTTCTTAATTTGCCAGTCAATTGGTGATGCCATCGTGTTGTGTTATCTTCCACAATGAGTAAGTGATTTAAATTATAAATTTTTTAATATTTTTAATCAAAATATGTGTTCACGTCAACAAAATCACTTTTTATTACTTATGTTAACTTCACTTTTTCACAAAAATCATATTTATCATATTATTATTTATCTGCAAACTTAGTTCGGATAACTGTAGCAAATGGCTATGTGTTATCTATATTTATATACAAAATTCTTACTTGAGTCTGTACTCTTCGAGTTTGAACCCAATTTTAAGGTAAATATTTGTTTTAAGAAGATCTTATATCAAATTTAGCATTTTAAAATTTTTGTTTGTTTGTTTGGCTGTGTGTCCAGATTTATCTAAAGAACGGAACAACCGAATTTAATGAAATTTAGTATTAAGATACAACACAATTAACCACTCACACTAGGCTTCTTATCATTCCTTAAAAATAATAAAGGAAGCGGAATATTCCGTACGTAAAAACTAAGGGTGAAAAAAAATACTTTAGACAGACGAGTTATATATCGTTGAAAAGGTAATTAAATAATCTGCATTAATCTTTTTATTTGAACTGGAAAAAAGTACTTTAAATTCAATTTATAAAATTGCCCCTTTGATTTATAAACGTTTATATATATAATAAATATAGTTGTTGTTACTAGCGCAATGGCTCACGTATCTGACATTCTGATGCCCACAATTAAAGAGACGTGGGATCCAATCTTACAGTTAACTTTTTTTTAACAAAACTGTTGTAAACAGACACCCTTAGGGGTGGTCAGTAAGGAAATATTAACGAAAAAAAGTAACAGTAATAATAATAATAAAAGTAATAAAACTTAAAGTAAATACGTTTTTAAAACCGTGCATATATAAAATCGTGTATTTATATACTCCCTTGAACGATGAAATGTTAATATTCGATGTATTCCTTATAAGAAGTAGGCATCTGATAAGAAATTATTTTTTTTTGAAAATTCCTACCCTAAAAGATGAAAAGGGGTGACTAAGTTTGTATGAGAAAATGTAGAGTTAATCAAAGTTTAAAATTTAATCGAAATTTAAAATTTTAAAACGAGTTGCCGAGAATAATGTCCGAATAGAATGCATATAACAAAATCATAAGTAAAAATAAATCTTAAGGGAATAAATCCGTAAAAGCATAAGATTCCAGCGACGAACAAATTGTCAATCTTAGAAAAAGAAACATCCTACATGGACCAACACCCAAATTGCACTGTAATATAACTTATTTGTACTTCAGTTGAAAAAAATAACAGCCGTTATCGTACAGCGGTGTTGGATCGTGAGTGGCGGGTTTTACGGTAGTGCTTGAAAAAATGCAGCTTTTACAATGTATGCACGAAATTATTTCACATGGGTTATATTTTGCTAAGTGATTTGCTGTATACGCGTTACAAGATTTGTTCAATTCTATTGTCTGATTGTAGTAAATTTGTACAATCTCTTTGATCACCGAATTGTTATCATTATTTGGCATGTTTTGAACAAAATACCAAATATTGGTTCTCATCGGGTAAACAGTTAGACTCAAGAGAACTGAACGACAGCAAATTCTCGTAAAGAATTTTTGTAAAATACGCGACAAAATTTTCTCACGCAGGATAAATATTTCGACGGTCATAACTTTGAATGCAAACAAAGAAGTTTCCTACAGGATCTTGATTTAAATTTCGCGTGTAAATTTTAACATTTCAACCGTACTCAGACTTCAAGTTATGGTAAAATTAGATAAACTAAGTTAGTGTTACATTTCAGTTTGTTAAAGATGATGGTTCCACGATGTTCCGGTTGACGTTGAGTGCTTAAAATTTGTTGCAAATAATCAATGCAACTGGACCAGAACTTTTTATGCTCGTTCATATTATGGCCGTTTTATTTTTTGACACTATCAAAGGCTACTTCAAAAAAGAGTAAAACTATAGTCTCTTTAGTTTCGCTTGGAAGTATGGCTTGCGAAAACGTGCATGACGCTAAATACCGACAAAAAATGTGCAGCTTTATTTTGATTTTGTTCATGTTATTTGGACTTAAGGTTTGTAAATTACACAGGTTGGTCCATTAGAAAAAAAAGACGTCGTACGAAGAATTTTGAAATTGAATCAGTCTTAAGATAAGTACGAATTTCTTCTGGATACGTCACGTATCCATCACGTAGCCACCATGAGGCGATCACGAGGCCTCCTGTGTATTCTATAAACCTTGATTTGGACTAACATGTTGTTATTTAAGTGGTAGACTTCAATGAAGAAAAATATAAAATTTGCATTTACCGGCTCTATAGTACTTTTTTTTAAATCATATTCTGTCAGGTCTGAAACTTGTGAAATCAAAACTTGTTGAACAAAAATTTGTTGAATGATTTTTTTTTTATTTTGTATATATGTAATTTAAGTATTATATTAAGTGTTGTGGATTTTTATTTCATATACTCATATAGCTTTAGATAGTAAGTATGGTAAGTATAGTTATGTATCTATTGTTTAAGGTAATAATATTTCATTTTTCTTTTGTATATAGTTTAATAAGTAATATTTTATAATTTACATATGTTAAACGTTGAATGACTGAAAATTGTAATTACATGAAATTTTCAGTCATTAAAAATTGTTAAGAGTAATTATTTCTAACTTTTATATTGTTAAAACCGTTAAAACATCGTTATCAATATACTATTTTTGCTTAACTATATTTTGTAATTATTTATAATGTCATTATTTGTTATCAAATAAAATTAAATTATAATTTTTTTTTTTTGATCACGTTCATATTATGCAATTTTAAATACCTAATTAAAAAAATAAAATTAATTCATGCCCCTTCATTATTTAAATTTAGCAATGATTCAAATAATTACTACAGAACTTTATATAAGAATTATTTCCTTGTACCAAGTTATACTAAACGTTCTAGAGAAAATAGTCACTAACAATGAACTAAAAATCTAGGACCATGGCCCCTTTTTTTGGCCACATAATTGCATTTAGTTGTTTTATAATTACAGCACAAAAGCGCATAATGCGGCGTAATGCTCAGCAACGGCCGCAATTGAGCATTCGAAATAGCTGTGCTCTCGGGTGTGATGCGCAAATATAACCAACAAAATGACTGAAAAGTTTACGGTTTATTTCAAAAATATAATTACCGTCACACTTAGGACAATTTAGGAATTAATTCGTTCCAATTTAAAGCTCGCATTAGCTTGCATAGTGCGGCACTATGTCGCATTAAGCACTGGTTGGCACTGATAATTAGAAAACAACTACGATTAGAGTGACCTTGGCTTTCTAGTAGTCTCATATGTAAAAGTAAGGTTAGAATTTTGACGGTTGACATGCAGTTAAAAACATGTGGACATTTATGACAGTTCAAATTTAATAGGTTAGGTCAATATTTTAGAATCAATTTCGTGTAATATTTCATAAATTTAATAATATTTCTAAGAAGACTAATTTATCAAAATAAAATTTAAAACAAAGCATTGAATAAATGTATGTATGTAATTCATTTTCTATGTTGGAATTATATTATTTAAGGCGTGAAGGAAAATGTGACAGTGGTAACAGTTCTAACTGGTTCTAACGACGAGCACGAGAGAACGCTGAATTAAAAAAAAGGAAAAAAATGGGAACTCGATGACCTAATTATATTTTTGACAAATTTATAACGAAATTCACTCTAGTCATACAATTTGTTTTAAAACTTCTGCCGAAAAGCCACTATGGCCGACCCATCACCTCTGAATACGTCTATAGGTTGAAAGAAGCAAGGTAAGTTTCGAAGTTGATTTTTTTTTAATTGAAGTGGCGACATTAGGACATTTCCATACTGAATTTGTTTTGGATTATCAAACTCATTATTAGCACTATTTGAACTAATCGCTATTGCAATATTTGGACTAATTGCCTTTGCACTATTTGCACTAAGTGCTTTTTCATTATTTGCACTAATTGCCTTTGCACTATTTGTACTAAAACAATTTGAATTCCTGGAACGCATAGCGCGGGACGTTGAAAATCCATCAGGCATTGGCATAGGACATGATTTCGTTGAAATATGCATTAAAATGAGTAGCTTTTCATTTTCTGTTAATAAATCTGATGACGCTGGACCTTCAGAAAATTGTGTAGGTGTTAATGTCAAAAATCGAATCTGTTTCAAAGCATCACGAACTGTTACACCTGTGGAAGATATAGTTTCTTGTGATGTAGAGGCCATTTCACTTACAAATAGTTGAATATATTACAAATATTTGTTCTTGCAAACATTATAACACACGGTTGTTTGAAAATTTTTATTTGATTAACAATAATGTAACGAAATCAACGTCAATTTTCCCATATTCGCGAACGCGAATACTATTATTGGATAATGGACCTTTTGGCTTAGTATTACAACACAATATCGACTTTAAAACATTCATGTTTTGGAACATATTTATGATCAATAAAAACATTTGACTGAATCCAACTAGTGTCACGTTGAATGAAACTAATAACGTTAATGTATGATTTCCTAAATAAAATAATTTAAATCTTAATGTTTGCATCTCGTTACATTACAGTTATTTGATAAATAGTTGCCGAATGCATTAGCAATATATTCTCATAATTTAGTGCGAAAAATTAAATTATTCGATTGTTCCATGAGAGGTGGAGAGTAAAATGAAACTTTAAGAGAATAGATCTGTAAAAACATAAGATTCTCGCGACGAAAAAATTGTCAATCTTAGAAAAAAAAACATATAAGTCAGTACTGTAGAAATTTTCTACGGTTCATATGTTTTCGGCTGGTTTTACCGTTCTACTCTCTTATAGTGGTTCTAAGCTTGTAGCCCTTTGTTAATTCAATTAGCTAAACATGAAAACGTCCGCCTTTAAGGATTTTAATGTTTCCTTAGTATGGTGAAGCAACGATTAAAACAATTACCTTCACTTTCTAATCTAGGCATTTCCGAAATCCGACGTCCGGTTTCTTGTTTGGAAACATAACGTGTTAAGGCATTGAAGAGATCTACTTCGGATGTAATGTTGAGTTTTTGTTGAGAAAAGACAGTGACTAAAGTTCTTAAATCGATTTCCTCAAAACTATTTCCGTTGAGAACCTCCATCGTATTTAGACTAATTATCTAAAATGGAATTAACTATGATAAATTATTTTAGTATATGAATTTTGTTCATACCTCTAAACATTTGGACATTAACACTGGCTCTTCAAACAATTCGGCAAATGCATATCCTCGACAAGCATTTTTCGGGTTTATATCGGACAGTAGAAAAGTTATGCATTTCTTTACTAAATGCGGAAGCATGTACTTTTTGGCTCCGTAACAAAGTTCGCAAGCATGATCAAAGGACGTTAAATTGATTTCATCAGTATAAATATATCTGCACATAAATACAAAATTACAATTCGAACATAATTCTTTTGAACAAATATAATATTATGATTACTGTAAGAGAGCTTTAAATGCTTCGGGTTGGACATCCAAAATAGGAATAGGGTGATCATTTTTTTCTGCAATTGCACCAAAAAACATTGCTTCGAAAACTGGACTTGACATTGCAAGGAAAAGTTTGTGACCCGGTATTATTTTCTGATGTGCCTTTGTCCCCACAATAAAACTGCAGTCACTCCATAATCCTGTTTCTAAAATGTAATGACCGCGTTCGTGGACTTTTTTCTTCTTAATTTGCCAGTCAATTGGTGATGCCATCGTGTTGTGTTATCTTCCACAATGAGTAAGTGATTTAAATTATAAATTTTTTAATATTTTTAATCAAAATATGTGTTCACGTCAACAAAATCACTTTTTATTACTTATGTTAACTTCACTTTTTCACAAAAACCATATTTATCATATTATTATTTATCTGCAAACTTAGTTCGGATAACTGTAGCAAATGGCTATGTGTTATCTATATTTATATACAAAATTCTTACTTGAGTCTGTACTCTTCGAGTTTGAACCCAATTTTAAGGTAAATATTTGTTTTAAGAAGATCTTATATCAAATTTAGCATTTTAAAATTTTTGTTTGTTTGTTTGGCTGTGTGTCCAGATTTATCTAAAGAACGGAACAACCGAATTTAATGAAATTTAGTATTAAGATACAACACAATTAACCACTCACACTAGGCTTCTTATCATTCCTTAAAAATAATAAAGGAAGCGGAATATTCCGTACGTAAAACCTAAGGGTGAAAAAAAATACTTTAGACAGACGAGTTAGATCGTTGAAAAGGTAATTAAATAATCTGCATTAATCTTTTTATTTGAACTGGAAAAAAGTACTTTAAATTCAATTTATAAAATTGCCCCTTTGATTTATAAACGTTTATATATATAATAAATATAGTTGTTGTTACTAGCGCAATGGCTCACGTATCTGACATTCTGATGCCCACAATTAAAGAGACGTGGGATCCAATCTTACAGTTAACTTTTTTTTAACAAAACTGTTGTAAACAGACACCCTTAGGGGTGGTCAGTAAGGAAATATTAACGAAAAAAAGTAACAGTAATAATAATAATAAAAGTAATAAAACTTAAAGTAAATACATTTTTAAAACCGTGCATATATAAAATCGTGTATTAATATACTCCCTTCAACGATGAAATGTTTATATTCGATGTATTCCTTATAAGAAGTAGGGATCTGATAAGAAATTTTTTTTTTGAAAATTCCTACCCTAAAAGATTAAAAGGGGTGACTAAGTTTGTATGAGAAAATGTAGAGTTAATCAAAGTTTAAAATTTAATCGAAATTTAAAATTTTAAAACGAGTTGCCGAGAATAATGTCCGAATAGAATGCATATAACAAAATCATAAGTAAAAATAAATCTTAAGGGAATAAATCCGTAAAAGCATAAGATTCCAGCGACGAAAAAATTGTCAATCTTAGAAAAAGAAACATCCTACATGGACCAACACCCAAATTGCACTTATTTGTACTTCAGTTGAAAAAAATAACAGCCGTTATGAAATTCAACGATGAAATCTCTTTGCTCAAAATCAATTTAAGGGTTTTTAACGGAGTAAAAAATTGTAAAGTTGCGTAATTTTAACCACTTAACATAATGTAACTGGAGAAAGTTATACGTGATCGGCGTGATCATAATCAACTCGAGATAGCTTTTTTCGTAGAAATGAACCTTTTTTTGAAAAAATAGCGATGCATTTTTTGAAATTGTTCACGTCGATCAATACCAAAATCATCAATATTTAGAGGGGCAAAATATTTCGATATAATTTAACAAGCGGCTCGCCGAGTTTCAAAACTTTCAACAACCGGCTCGCGGGAGCCGGACCGAGTCGGCTTCACCCTACCCCTGCTTATGGAACTTATGAGAGTAGCATAGGGTTACCATACGTCCCGGTGGCTTTAAAATTTACAATTAAATATATTTTTTAAACATATAAGTCAAAAATAACGAAATCTTCCCGAGCGAAGCTGGGTACGGGCGTTGAATGAAATGCGTTTTCATTCAACGGTACGGGTCAGCTAGTATGGCTAGTATCTAGTCCAACTACAACAATCATAAAAATATTTTAAATAGATAAAAAGCTGTTAGTTCCTCGTGGGAGCCCGGGCAATGTGCACTCTGGTGTTTATTACACGAACTAAAAAGTTTACAAAACAATACCGAACAATTCTGAAATATAAAATAAGCCCAAAGTTGCCCAATTTTACCTTCATTCCTTAAGTTACTTAAGATTCTCAAAAGCTTCAAAGCCCCCAATACCTTCAAAGTATTTTAAGATAAGTCGTTAGCGTTGTTAGATACAAAGTGGTTTCCGTTGCTTCAGTTATTTTGGGCTATTTCACAACGCGACTATAATTCTATAGTTTTCCTACGAGGGAAATCCCCTGAGAACACTGATGCCTCTAGATGCTACTAATGGTAATCCCCAGGAAGTATAAACTATTCTGAGTCGGTGTTTCTTATAGATCGTTGTGTTTCTTGTAATATACATAAAAGTGCAAAATTCATCTAATAAAATGAATTCAAACAAACAAATGCTAAAGTCTGAAGATAACGAAAATGATTTAATCAACTCTGGCAAGTTAGTACCAACAAATTTACTTTAATATTTAGAATATTTAAGGTTTTTTGAGCTCAAGTTCCATTTAGAACAGTCAAATCTGGTAACGTGACATTTTCTTCTTTGTATTTTATTCTAGTCACGATTTTTGTTAATTCAATTCTAATGTCTGTAAGCTAAAAAGCATGGAATGAACTGAAAAGAAACAATTGAAAATATAGAAAATTGGAATTTTGGCCGGCTTCTGAAGAAAAAGTTGCAATCTCACGGTTTTTTTTTCATTGTTGTTATACGTTTTTGTTTTAAAAAAAATATTAGGAATTTTCGGATGATTTTAGTTCTGCATCTACCCTTTAAATTAGGAGGCAGAACAGTTTCAAGGAAAACGCGTTTCAAGTTATAAGTACGGTTAAAATTATGATGACTTCTGCATCTTTATGACTTGCAATTACTTGTAATTTTAAAAATTAACTTTATCACCATAACGTAGACATATAAATGCAAAAAAAAATGATTTTTTAAATCCATCACACGGGAAAACTCCCTTTAATATAAATTTTACTTAGTTAATTAGTTTAATAATATACTTGTTAAATAATTAAGGGATTTGTGATTTTAAATTCACTAAATAAAAAATAGAATTAAAATGAGTATAAATTCATAGGTTAAAATTGCAAATATTTATTAAAAAAAAAAATACTATATTATTTTTATTATATACAATAAAATTATGTTGATATACCTTTTGTTGAAAATACAATGTATAACTTGCTAACAAATTAATTTTGATTTTTGAATTTTTACATTATAGTTTTTTGGTGTAAATCATTATATATATGGTA
The DNA here is from genome assembly GCA_958496175.1 of Sisyra terminalis. Classification (NCBI taxonomy): domain Eukaryota; kingdom Metazoa; phylum Arthropoda; class Insecta; order Neuroptera; family Sisyridae; genus Sisyra; species Sisyra terminalis. The sequence goes on from OY292278.1 coordinate 30,316,606, forward strand.
TATGGTGACACGAGTTATGGGGAAAATCAATCTATCTACGAACTTATCTATGGACAAAATATCCCTAACAAATCATCTTTGGAGTTGTAATCTTTTCTTTGAAAAAAAATCAAATTTTTAGTTGAATGCTACTTTCATGATCTGTCGGTTACTGTAATTGTTTCGTATATTTCTTGTGGGACGATTTTGTCGAGGGTTTTTTTTTCGTGGAGGTATTTGTTGACGGGGAATTTTATAAGTTATTTTGTCCACAGATTTCAACGCACGTAACTCATATTTGAATATTTTGAAAAATAATTAAATAAACGAAATTTATAAGTCACAACGGAAGACAGATTGAAATTTTTTTAAAAAATATTAAATGAGTGCATCGTTACAGCACCGTTCATTGTAATAAAAATTGCTACAATTTTACTTATATAAATATAATAAATATTCTTCGATTTTTTTTAAAAACATTTAACATCAATCTATGATATTTTTTAAATACTTATTAATCTAAGATATAAAATTGATATGCAATAACAGATTTAATAAGTTGAATTATTCATTAGTTTTACATTGATTGTAATGTAAAATATATTTCATGGAAATCATTTTATCAATACCTTCAAAGTCTTATATGATATGTTCAGATCAGGATCTAAGTATTTGCAACTTCTATCTCTTGGAATGGTGAAAAGGATCCTAGCTCAAGCAAAAGTTACACATCCGAATCTGCATATTATATATGATTTTTTACATAAAATAATATTTAAAATCGTCTGGAATATTCTTTTTTGAATAAGACAATTAGAGGTGCACACATAATGAGACGAGAAATATATATAGTTTCGTCTCGAATTCAATATTTTACGAGACTGAGATTCAAATCTCCTTTCAATTTTGAAACTACACAATTTGAATTGAGTAATGTTTCAGGTTTAAATTAAATTGAAATACCGTTTATAAAGTTTTTATGAAATTATCATTTGTCTTAAATCCAATTTGATTTTTTTACTAACTTTGAACAGTTGCCCTGTTTGTAAAATATATAAAATATATTTTGGTCTTATATATAATTTACAAAAGTGAACTATATACATAATTGCGAAAATAAGCTGAAATAAATGTTTTTTGACGTTTTGTCAAATACGTATTTCGATTGTCAAGCAATCTGCCTCAGTGATCATCAAGTAGTAATGGATCCGCAACTGCTATGTGATGAGTCACGTGTGCTTTTGTTCACAATTTTGTTTATAGTTTACTTTCGTAAATTATATGCCATAAATAAGAAAACAATATAATTTATATATTGTATAAACAGTACAATTTGTTTGTTTAATATATTATATCGGAATAGGTTCAATTTTGTGGCACAGGGTCGTCGCGAGTGCACATTTACAATTTTTATAAAACGAAGAGCAAATTGAGTTTTATTTTTGATTGTATGTCTCAAATTTTGAGGAGTATGAATTGTTCTAGAAAATTAATTAGAAATAAATATTTCTTAATTCAATCACTAATATAAATATGTACTTGATATTTTTAAATTATTAAATACTGACGTAATAAACTAAAACATTTTTCGTAACATGTCTTTTGCTACTAGTAGCAATTGAACTTTTAGGTCATGATTTTATGTTAAAAATTGAAATAATTATTTAATAGGGTTGCTTGTGTTTAATTTGTTTGTATCACTTGTTTTTTCGGAGACTGTAGTTTCCTCTTCAGTTGTGGACTCCATCAAAATATCAGGCATTGTTCCTATTTCCTCGATTATTTCTTCGGGAACTCTTTCCGAATAAATAGACGAATTTGGACTAGACGATAAGTTCGATGGTGTTGTAGATGTAAAATTCAATGGTTGTGTCGCTATACTGTCCGGTATTGGAAAAAGTAACTTATCTATGAAATACATTGTACCTAAATTATATACAAAAACTTCACTTTCAACAATTTTTACTCCATTTAGTAAAATTGTACCTAAGAAAGAAAAGAGTGTTACTTCAAGTAAAATATTGCAAATTTAAATCATATGTACCATTTTCATTCCGTGAAACATGAATTGTTTCGTTTGCTAAGGTAGAGAAATTTGAATTATTAGCTAAATCCCGTTCATATAGCCGTTGTTTAACAAAATGGTTGAGCAATAGTTTTAAGCCGTTTCCATTTGATAAATAGTTATCCGGCATTTGGTTTAATCCACTGTCGTCGAAAGCACTATCAATGGGCACGAAGAATGTGTAACCCGTGCCAGAAACGTGGGGCGCTAAATCAGCTAAATTCAAAAATCTCGTAATGTGCGAAAATCTTCGATCACGTTCGAGGGCCAGAAATGCGTGTGATAAAAATTGGGCTCCAAACCATGGAAATGCTAATAAAGGAGGAGTTTCTTTATCTCGGTGTTGTTGGTGAAGACGAGAAACGACACTTTCACTAACAAATAAAACCTCGTTTATAAACATTATATTTCCTCCATTTACGGGAGTATCGCCTTTAACAATATTGACGCCATTGACAGTCAAAGTTTCTAAAAAGAAATTGTACAAATCAATAAATATATAGCTTTTAGCTGACAAATAGAGTATTTGACAGCGTTGAAAATAAAGTCCAAGTTGTAATTTTGTCGTTATACATATTAGCGTAAAAAAGCATATTTCACTTAAAATAATCTATAGCTTTTGCAAATTTCCAAAAAAAAATGACAATTTTTGAAATTTCAACGGCAACGAGAATGACTTGTGATTGGATGAAACCTCAGTGACGTCATATGCAAGTAAACATGCCTGCTTTGATTAATTGTTGTTCGTGTTTTATGTTTTCTAAGTATTATATTCCATCTTTGAGCTACTAATGATTTAGTTTTCTGATAAATCTTTATAAAATCTTACAAGGGTGAGCGTAGTCATTTTGAACCTTAAAATCAAATCAAATTTTGTGCCAGTTGTAACAGAAACTTATTACCTAAGATAGACAAAAAATAGGTAGAGATTACTTATTTACAAACGTTTGTGTGCTCATTGAAAAGTTCTGTAAAATCTCATTTTAAGTTATGATGACAAAAACTTTGAAATAACCATATTTTTTGAGATTCGTTGAACAGAAAAAACAATTTACGTGGAGTTTTTCTGGATGTTTTTTTACATTGAGGCACTACTCATCATTTGTGCACCATTCTATCGAATAAATTTAAAGAAAAAAGACAAAATTAGCTGAATTAGGTTAACTTATTGACTTGCAAATGACGTCACACATCACCACCATTATAGAAGTATTGTTGTTTAAGGACTTTTATTTGTTGAATTAGCTTGGAAAGTTGCCAGAAAGTTACGATTATTATAACTTTTAGGCCTCTAGGGTAAGAAAGTAGGTATTATCTTACTTTCTTTTTTGCTTTTTGTTTAAAGTTTGAAAATTCTAGTTTTTAAAATATAAACTTTAAGTCTCGTAATGGGGAAACGATGGATTCTATTTTTTGTTTAATTTTTGAATCGGATATCAGTTTCAATTTTATGAAATTTTGAATTTATCTAGATTCCGTCGTTCTAAACAAAAGTTGCAATAAGTCTAATATTGTATAAAAAAACACTTCTGGAGCTTTGGGTTTGCAAAGAACCACAAATCCACTTTTTTCTTTTTCTAAGAAAGTAGTTTATACCAAAAAACATCCACTTTTAGGTGATTTTAGTGACATTTAAATATTTTATTTTTGTGAAAATACAGAAAAATCGAATTGCGGCCCTTCGCCGGTGTCAAATTCTGAAAATTAGTAATTTTGCCTAAATTTTCGTCTTTTAACTATAAAAGTAATAAAACAATTTTGAATTTGTTTAGATAATTTGTTTTAAAGCTGAAAAATTGAAGTTTTTTTTTAGAATTCTGTGGTCCATATACGACTGTTTTTTTGTCTTGTTTTTGTGTGATGGAAGGTGAGTTTCTCGCGTGGTTGAATAAGTATCAAATATTAGATACAAGTAAAAATACTGAATACGTTTTAAATACTTACGTTTAACACCAAATTTTAGTACACGACCTCCTAACGTTTTAACTTCTTGTCCTTCTTTGATATCACTTTGTCTCGTATTTCCAATTATAAAATGGTTTCGAATTATATCTTCAGTGAATTCGGGTACTGAAAATGGGTAAAATCCCCAATCAATAGGATGCCACCTTTGAAACGCAAAATCGGTTGGAACAAGAACTGTGTATTCCTGATCTAGAATATTTTAAAGATAATAATTTTAATTAAATTTTTGTAATTTGATGTTTGTACCATTGTTTAACAATTTTGAAACATTTGATTTCATCAAAAAATGTTGGAAAACTCGGACTCCATTTTTCAAAAACGACAACACCTGATTTACATTTTCAATGAATTCTGGCTTCTTTGGTGGACTGGGTGCGACTAGCATTCGATCCGTTTCATTATCAGTGGGTAGTAAATTAATGGGAATATTTTCTGGTAGACTTTGTGTTGAGGTAATAAGTTCTTCATTATCCAAAACATAGTGATCAAGTATTATTAAAACGCCATTGGGTACATCAATTTTCGGTTCCAAAATGACTGCTTCGTTGGCATATAATTTTCCATTTTTTGATGTTATACGCAGTGGACGACCACTCAATGTCGTTACATTTCTTTCATGGGTTGTATTTCGTATATCAATTTTACTACCAAGATGGACATGATTTAAAAGTAACTGTTTTACGGTTTCTGGATTTCGTAAATAACTGTTGTCTTTAGCTGCTGCATTTATTGGGGCAAAAATTGTGAAAGGCTTGTCTGAAACAAATAAAATATTGTATTAATTTGCTATGAAACTTTTAATCCCCAGATATGTTATAGTTTGAATAGTACATAAGAAGTTAAAAAATAGCTACATTTAATTTTAAATAAATTATCAAAGTACAATCAAAACTCTAAATTCCCTTTATATTTTGAACAGTGTCTCGTTCAATAAAAATTAATTGAATTAAATTACTTGACATAGATTTAAGAAAGTAATTAATTAGAACTCTCGATATTAAAATGCGTACTAAACAATGAGATGGTACAGTCGTTATATAATAACCAAGGTCTTTAGCGATTCTAGGGTGATAAAAATCCGTATTCGAAAAATATCGAAAATTTACTTGAATCAAGGATCTTGGTTTAACCAAGGTTTTAACCAAGAACCATGGTTTTGGAGCGATCATCTTGATCATTCGGCTACCAGTAGGCGCCTAATGGTTATGAAGCGGCCACCTAGACCACTCGGTCACTAGTAGGCTCTTGCATCTATTTTATTGAAGAATCATTAAGGATATGTCATACTTATCTTTGATTTTGATTTACTTTTTAAAGTTATTTTACGGAAGTTAATATTAGGTAATGGTTCGCAACCGCAAACGTCCGTAAATGATGTTTTTTTTAGAATCCGTTAAAAGCTATATCTTATAACCGAAACTGAATGCAATTTAATTTCCGTTTGAAACGTATTTTTAAAAAAAACTTTTGTTTCGGTTTCTTTTAAACCATGTATTTTAACTATTTACGTAATTAAGCCTCTATTATACTGATCGCTTTCAAAAGATATTCTAAAACTCACGAACTTTCGGTTTTGGTAATAGCCTGGGCAAAATTGCTACCGAAACTGTAAATTAGGAAAATAAAGTGTGTATACTTAAGACATTAGTATACTTTGTAAAAGTCAAGTTTTTTTTTAATTAAATTTCAACCGTTTTCCAACTAGAGTTCTTAACGAATATGGCATCATTATAATTATTAAAAATACGAGTAGCTATCCGTGAAATATTCACAGCAAACGCTGATACTCACTACTGACAAAAATTGACAGTTAACTGAAATCGAAGTGATAGTTAAAACAAATGGCAACAATCAGCTAGTTCAAATTGGAGATAATGATTATTGTATATGGTTTTCACTCACACACACATTGTGTTTATATTTTTTGTTCTCTGTCTTTGCCGACATATATACCAACATGCGCCTACTATTGTGTTGATTTAAAATATTTGTTACTATCTTAATTATAAATTAAAAACTTGTTCGTTGTTAGGAAACGGAAAAATAATTTACAAAATTTCAAAACATTAAAGTTACTTTTGGTTTTAAAAAACACATACATTGTGTCTCTCGCGTAGTTGGTTTGGTTAATATTTTAGATATAAGAGAAGTTACTCGGTTGGACACATGCGCAGATGAATTATGTTCAGTTCAATCCTGATTTGTATACTGAACGTAACAGCCTAAATTATCTTCCGCAACACCATTTATTTTCTCTCTCTCATAGTACGTCTAATAAAGTATAAAATCAAAACTGAACATATATCCAGTTAAATATGTACTTATTTTAATCAAAATTATTTTTTCCAATACTTATATATCAGTGGTAAATTGTAATGAAAGAAAACACTTTCTCAGTATTTGTAGCTAAACTTTCCACTTTTCCTCATAATCAATGTCTGTTTTTGGAAATTACATACAATAATGACGTAATGGCCATCATTACTACTTTATACGTCAGTCAGTCTTAGTTCGAACCCTGTATTTGCTGAAAACTTTTATTTCCCGAGTTATGATTAAAAAAACCAAAACTATCATTAAAACCGTCGAAGATATAAAACAACTATAAGTAAAACTTAATAAAAAAAAATATTGTGGATTTAATTAGGTTTGGTTATTGTTGTTTGAACAGCTTTCAAAAAATATTTCCCCTTATTTTGCCTATTTTCTGCAGTGGCTACCTGAAAAGAGGTCTAAAGCATTTTAAATCTTTCAAAAGAATATTTTGTCGCACATATTTTGCTAAACGTTCGGTTTCAGAATATTAAGCGCTTCAGTCGAAAGTAACCCAGTATTCGATATTCAGAAAATTAACTATTCGAGACGTCCCTTCGGCAGCTATGTTTTTTTATGGAAATAAATGTTCTACAAAAAAGGCTTACTATTATTTTTTGAGAAGTTTTATTGTTCATAAGTTATTGAAACTTTAGTCGTATTTACCGAATATAGTTACTCTATTCATTTAGCGATTCGAATGTAGATTCAGCATGTATTTTTCAGATAATTATTGTTAACTTAAATGTTATTATTGAGAACTGACCAGAAGGCGAGGCTTAAAACATGGCTACGTATTGTGTGCAACCAAAGAATTGCTCATAAGTTTACATTAAGTTTTTGTTAAATTTTCGGCTGAATTGAATTAAATCCAGCTTAGAAAAATGTTATTAATGCACAAAAATTTCTTGAAGCTTGAAATTTTCTTATTTAAATGTGGTAGAATAATAAAAATACAATCAGTTATGTTGTGAGTTTTACAGCGTTTTGTTTATAATAATCTCATATGAAAAACCTCATTCAAGGAATTCAAGGATTAGTTTCGAAAGTAAGAAAAAATTTTGATTTCGTTCCGAAAAATTTTTCGACGTAAACAAAATTGCTACAAACTTGGGTATAGCAAGAAAACTAATTCTACATTTTTATGTGATTTACATGAATACGAGGTACCCTAACCATTTATAGCACAATAAACTATATTTTTTTTACAAGAAGTTAATTCAATTATTTCCATTTAAATTAAAAAATTGTTATTTGGTTTTTAATTTAATTTAGTTAACTACTTGATATAGTTGTATATTAAAGTGCATACAAAAATTAGTACTTTTTTTGGCCATCAAATGTGACCAAAGTGGTCAGTTCCCAATAAAATATTTTTTTTAAATATAATTTATACACTCTCAATTACTAAGTAAATCTTTTATATTTTTGAAACGAATTTCCAAACTTATTACCAATATGTTTTGTGGCAATGTTTACGTTATTTAAATAAATGATATCACCAGCTGATCTATCGATTCCGGAACTTGAAAAGCATAAAATATTCTTTAAAAATCCCAATGATAAATTCTTACGAAATGATTCATTGATATTCATAGGATCTATGAATCACAGTTACTTTAGCAACAATCGCGTTTGCATATCAATTACAATTGCCATTCTACCTCATGAATAATAAATATAAAGCAATCATTTTATTAATAAACAAATCGATAACCAATTTTTTATTTTTAGATAATTTTGTATTGATACGTTTCTGGAATAAATTAAAAAGTAAAAGATATCTTTAAAACTATTTTTTTCCACATAATAAATTCAAGAAAGTAGTACCTAAAAATAAATTTCATAGAAAAATATTTATGTTTTAATCAATTTCTTGACTATACATAGGTATATTTATTGAAACTTATCAAATTTCACAAACAAACGCTTTCTCGTTGAGAATTTAAGGCTAGTGTATTACTATTTAAGTTAAAATTGCGAATTCTTAGAAACTGAATAATTTGTAAGTATTTACAAACGAAAAAAATCATTAAATAAATGGGAAAATAGTACTTAAGTGAATCATTGTTTCGCCGATATAATTTGGTAAATATTTAAACTCGAGAGAACGATAATAGCAATGTGAATAATACGTTTGAAATATTTGTTGATTATAACAATTTCTATAAAAAAAATTTTAAGATAAAATTTTTTGAGGATATTTTTGATTATGAAACAGGAAATTGTGGTTAGGTTTAAAAATTCCATTACTTTATTCTATTATATTTTATATGTATACGCAATTTTATGCATGATTATATATGAAATATGTTACCGTATTGCATTAGCTAATTAACTCATTAAGTAATTACAACTTTTGTTCGGTCAATAAATTCAGAAGTTTTTAACATTTAAGCCGAGAGTCTAATTTTTCTTAATGGTACAATTAAGGATAGTTAATTTCTAAGTTTTTATTTTTTTTCCTGTTAAAAAAGGCATTTAGAGCCATTTTGAAATTATTATTTTAAAGTGCTTTTAATAACTTTAAACAACTTCTAATGGGTTTTTCAACATTAAATTGCCTTTTCGCGACCACTATAAAATGGCGGAAATGCAATTCCTATATTGAATGAACGCTAAGAAATCATAAGATAGAGGTATATGTTGTCATTGTTATACTCTAACAGAAGTTTTCAATTTGCTTCTTGGAAAACAGAGCTGGGAGACGTCGTTGATTGCGGCAAAACACAAATTTAATTAGCCTCCGTTTTATATATTAATAAAAATTCACTAAGTGTACACGCCCTGTTGTAAAAGCTATATAAAATATTTTCAAATAATTTAATTCTAAAATCAATGGGAATTATTCGAACTAAATAATAGGCCACTTGGTGAATTTTGAAAAAAACAGAATCTATTCGCAGGAGAAGTTGTGACATTAGTTGTGTTATTAAACGCGGCAAAATACAAATTCAATTGAGATCTATTTTTAAATCTTAGAAAATGATTAATACATATTATCAATTTTTTGAAATTATTAGCTGTTTCAAAATAATTAGAATCTTAATTATGTTATTATTTATAAATACATTAATGAAGTTGTGTTTTTGATGTAGTAGTGAAACAAAAAAGAACTTAAATATACTCTGTGAAATTGAGTAGAATATGTGGTAATGTATAGAAGTCAATGGTAAAAAAGATGCAACAGCTGCGTTGCGTTTTGTAGCATGTCTGATTACCGACCATATTTATGTCCTTGTCCTTTTTTGTAACAAACATATCAGCTTTTCTATCACTTATTCTTCTATCAAAGTTAAAATGAAACCTACTGTCAAAAATGTTTAAAAAAAAACTATTAAAGGCATTTAAAAACTTTTAAATTTCTTTTTTAACAGGAATACCTTTTAACCCATAATACCATTCTATCTACTAAAACATGAATTAATCATAAAATATGAATCAACATTTTTTAATCAATTTTTAAGGGTCGCCACCGATTTTCAAATAATCAAAATTATTGACAATAACATGCTTATTGTAATGTTGAAAATGGTCTACTTTTAACAATAAAAATAATGGTTTTACTTCAATAATGTAAGTAAGTCTTTTTTGATTAGCTCACTCTAATACTTTAAGTAAAATAACCATTGACGAAGATGAGCAATTTCTTTTGAACCAAAGAAAAATGGGACGTCGGAACAAATTGGTAACATTGATAAGCAGTATCTACGCGAAAAACTTGATAAAATATTAGAAAAAGAAGCTAAATCGGAGAAAATGAAAGAAAAGGAAAAAAGTCAATAAATAGACCAATTGGGAAATATGACTTGTTATCATCTTCAGCTATTTTTTCTGCAGATAGGAACAGTGATAGTGAGATGAGTTAAAGTCGTTCTAATTCTTCTTAACCAGAACCTTCTTCATGCGAAGATATAAGGTGACCGTAGAAACGAGATCGAAAAGCAATTTTAAATTCTAATTTAGCTATTAACTTAGCTATTAGTTACTAAGCAAAGTGACCGAAAAGCCACCGTTACCTCGAATTCTACACTGATAAGTCTGGACTGTAATGTGTTAGAATATAATTTTAGCTATTCTTCTTTACATCGCCGAGAATATTAGGTATTAAGCAACTTTCTGAATCTATAAAAACTGATTTTTAACCATAAATGCACTTACTGTGCATCGAAGGAAATGCATGGAAGGATAAAATCGTACGTTGAGCTGGTATTTCATACGCTATTGGACTGTCAAGCGATCCCAAATTTATAATTTTCAAAAGAATTGAATACTTTTGGACGAAAATTAATTCGAAAGGCCTCAAGATTACATGTCGATTGTTATTTTTAATTTCCTTTTTTCGATTTTATATGAAAGAATTTTTGTAAAAACAATAGAAATCTTGAAAAAACTCAAATATTTCGTTTTTAACACATTTAATAAATTTAAAAATTAGGGAATCTTAAGCATAGCTTAAACACTTCACATCTAAATCCGGTTCTCAATATTAAATGGATATAACAGATACGCAAAAATATTGAAAAAATCACGAAATTTTTGATTTTTAATTGTTGGCAGTACTATCAATTTTTTTCACATTCGTAAGTCATCTTACACGTGTAAGAGTATCTGCTTCAAAGTAAAAATATGAACATTATTTCAAGATTACATTTTCAATCGTCATTCCCTCACATTGGAGAAAAATAGAGGTATTTAATATATCTTAATAATAATTGCACAGTAAAGTTGTCAGAGACAGTTACACAAAAATTCAAAGGTAACAAAAGTTTATGTACTAAGATTTTGTACCAAGATTATACTTCATTTTTCGTTATTCCCTCACCGTCATTCCCTAATTTCAAATTGAAACGAGGGAATTACGATATATAAGGTAATGACTTTAAAACTAGTCGAATTTTACTTTTTTTATTTTTTGCTTATTTAATCCTTAAATTCAACGTTTTTTTCTGTTTAAAGCTGAAAAAACATCATTCATATTGACTTCAGCGGAAATTATTGCTATAAGTACAATGTAGAGTACAAGATACAAGTAGTTCATTTTGACGGGACAGGACAAAAAATAGCACATTACAGAGGAGTATTTATATTTACGTAATAATGATACTGTTAGGGCTCAAACTTCTTGTTCTCTATCAAACAATAACAATCACGATTTAATGACGGTATGGTCTATTAAAACCATTCCCTCACTTTCAAAATTATAAATCCTTATAATTCGTCAAAAATAAGTTTATTCTGGGAACCACTATATTGGTAGAATCTAGTTACACAAATACTACAAAATTGACCAAAAATTAAATTAGGGGACATCCATTAATTACGTGAGACAATTTTGGCGATTTGTACCCCCCCCTTGGTGGGATTTCATTCGACCCTTTCCTCTAATCTCACTTAAGATTTTTTAAAATACGTGTTTGCAATGTAAACGACTTAATCTGTGCTTCGATTACATTAAATTTACTCAAAAATACAATTTTCTTACAATTTTTTTTTGTGAAGACTAGTAATTAAGATTTTTAATGCCGTAGCATGGAATCACAATGAGAAAATCAAACAATAAAGTATTTAAATTAGAACTATTATTATTCGTAAAAGAATATTCACTCTAATTCAATCCAGTGATTACTGGAAACAACATGTCCATGTTATTTTCAGTTACTGTAATGATAAACGTAATCCACAATCATTATTATTATTATTATTATTATGTAGGTATGATTTAGCCATATTTTAGTGGAGAAACATTTATTACTTAAATTAACTCAGTTTTCTCGCAATTTTACACAGTTTCTTGCGGAAAAAAATTTACTTGATATTTACCGAGATCATCCCCTCCCCCACATGAGATTGAGTAAGATTTTGCTTACACCCCCCTCTTAACGTCTCACGTAATTTATGGATGCCCCCAATTTATTTATTTGATGAAAATTATCCACGTACTGAATCGCTCTTTTTCATTTTTACGAAAAGAATTTTAAAAATGGGATCTTTAAAAATTAGGGTATCTTAAGCATAGCTTAGGTACTTCATGCCTTAATGCGGTTCTCAATATAACATAGGTATAACAGATAAGTAAAAATATTGAAGATGTATACACATTTATTAAATTTTGAAATAATAGCTGTATCGGAAAACAATGTAATTTTGTTAAAACTAATGATTTTAAATCAATGATATAATCAGCCTCAATAGTATCAACGTTTTGACATCTAGTGTACAAATTTTTAATGTTATATTAGTAAAAATCAATTAATTAGCAAGGAAAGTATAAAAAAAAACTTAGAATTCACTTCAGCTTTCAATTTGTTTACTACTTAGTAAATGTGGTAACCATTGAAATAAATAGAAATTCGATAAAATAACTAGACGATTTTGGTGGGTATGGCAATATTATCTCTTCCTTAATTAATTAGTTTTTTCCAGAGTTTTTCTTCTGGAGAGAAGCCTTGAATTAGCATAGAATTTTGCAGCATAGAATTGTATCTGTTAACAGTTTTTGGACACTTTGGGTATGACCGATCGATTAAGATTGATTGGGATTATTTGACAGCTCTTCGACTTTCTGGCATACATTTGGCACCATTTTCCCCCTTAACTTTTGTATTGGTTAATTTTTTTGTCATATTTCGTTCGTACCAAGTGGAGAAATGAAAATTATCGAATTTGAATTTAAAAAAACTCATTTGGCATTAATGAACTTCTAATGCACTTAGATAACCATTGAGAATGTTTTTAGTAATAACTTTGCATTGCTATCCTGTGAAACTCGACGAGCATACAATACCGAATTTATATTCTTTCGGATTTTTGATCCTACCATTTCAATATAGATTTCGGAATATAAAATATTTTGTAATTTTTACTAAGTTGATAAATTACTGTAATCATAAAATGTCTTTAGTACCACTTTGAAATAACTTTTAAGCAGATTAATGGCAATTGAATGACTATTGATTTAAAAACGACATTTTTTTCCGGTACACCAAATCTTTAATTGGGTAAATAATTCAAAAATTTTAAGTAAATACTTCTTTCTACGACACCCAAAAAATATTTCAATAGATTAAATTTTCTTTTCCGTTACAAAAATGCTAGAGGAAACTTTTATTTTTAAATAATATGAATTGATTAAATAAATAACAATTACCTGAAACTTTGACTTCGTCATTATGAAAAACAAGCCACAACGAAAAAAAGTGATCAACATGTAAGTTGGCTGTTAGTTGTCCATCGATTCCGGTGGTATCCGGAAGTAAAAGATGTTGTGCTTTCTGCTTCGAGTCCGGTGATTGATTACCAATCACAAGGATAACATTGGCCAATATAAAAACAAACCAAACGAACATTGCAACAATCACAACCAAAAGACTTCACGTCTTGTTTGAATTTCGAAAAATAATTGGATAGTTTCGTTTTTCAAAAAAACACCGTCCGTAGCATAAATCACACAACTGTCGTTAATGTAATCAAGTTTGATTGAAACTAATGATGAATTTAATAAGGTGATTTGTTGTGAATGCTACAAGTAAAGATGTGAAGACGAATGGACCAAGTGGGTGTTATGGAGAAATGTATATTGTAAAGACGCCGTTCGTAGCTCCCTTCTTCCTTCAACAATATCAAATCGTCACTTGAACAGTAATTTTTATTAAACTTGACCAATTGAAGTATTCACGTTGTTGCCGATTTACAATCCGATTTTACGAGATTAGGTTATTACATTGAAAGCTTGCACGGATCACGAAGAGAATGGTACAAGCACATGGACGTGCTCTTCTTCACGGGTTTTGCAACGCGACTCGACTCTGTTTTACCCGAGGAAAGATTATATTATATTCTTTGGATTCCATTTGGCCGTTCTGTTGCGTTCCGCGTTCCGGGTCGCCAGTTCTACTCCCGACAACGTACTCTCTACGCCACTATAGACCTTGCGCACGTCATACAATCGATTCTTCTTATTAATACCATCATTATCGTCGTCACATCATACTTATCGTATTTATTTTCTCTCCATTCATTTAAATATCTACTTCTCATATTTATTCAACTGGTGGCACATTTATTATCAAAATATTAATTCCTCCAAAAAGGAACACTCTCATTATTGACCAATCTTTATTACCACCTCTGGATATTTACCTAGTGTAACTATCCTTTTTTTGTCAAATTCCGTCATTACGACGTAGGTCTACTCTACTTACTATTTAACGACAAAGAAAATTAATCCTTGATTTAAATTGTTCCTAACGGGGCAGTATCGCCTTCATCTCATTAAGTGACTTAACAGATAGATAGGGAAGAATTGAGAAGAACGGATTATTGAAGTTATACTTCTTTACCGGCGTTTTGAAAAAAAAATTAATGAGAATGAATTGCTTAAAAAATGACGCTTTAAGGTAACAATATGAAGTTGCTCGCAAACGGTTAGCGAGAAAGACCGGTTCAAGTGGGTGAAATCTGGCCGATTTTTGGAAGCGATATGCATAGTAGTAAGACAACTAAAATACTTGATCGCATCGATCAAGTTAAGCCAGCACTCGCACATGTTTTTCGTTTATCAGAAACGGAGGGAAGGACGATCATCCCGAACAATCCTGAACCAGATACGAAGCTACAGCTAGCGAACAGTCAAGAAATACGTACACTGTCATATACACTTGACAGTGTATTTCTTCTTTAGAACGGTTAGAACCTTTAGAACATGGAGAAAATCGTTGAACTAAATATTTTCGAATTTAACAGTCTAAACAATATCTATAGTAATTTCTCGTAAAATATTCACCGCCCAATACTGACACAACTGACAAATGACAAAAATTGGCAATTGATTGAATGAAATCAAAATGACTGTTGAAACCATAGCGACAATCATTCAGTTTAAATTTGAAACAATGATAGTATTTCACTCATACGCATAAATTTACAATATTTGTCTACCTTTGCTGAAATATATGCATACATATTACTTACGTTTGCCTTTCATTATTATTATTATGAGAATTAAAATGCATTTAAAAGAAAGATATTTTTCTGAAATTATTCAATGCAATATTTAAAATCTATACTAATATATAAAATTCTTACGTCTGTCTGTACATTTCGGTTTTGAACCCAATTTTAGGGTAAATATTTGTTTCAAGAGGCCCTTATTCCAAATTTAACATTTTTAAAATTTTTGTCTGTCTGTCTGTGTGTCCCGATTTAACTAAAGAACGGAACAACCGAATTTAATGACATTTGGTATTAAGATACAACACAATTTCCCACAGACTATAGGCTGCTTATCATTCCAAAAAAATAATAAGGGAAGGTATTCCTTAGGGATGAAAACATAAATTTTTACACTAGACAGATGAGTTATAAATCATTGGAAAGGTAATTTAAAGTTATAAAATAATTTGTAAAAATATTTTTAGTTGAACTGATAAAAAGCACAGTAAATTCAATTTAAATTTAAAAAAAATGCCTCTTTGAAACATAAACCTTTATATATACAAAACACATAATTGATGTTAATAGCGTAATAGCTTTTTTTTTGAAAATTTCTACCCGAAAAGAGTAAAAGGGGTCACTAAGTTTGTATGAGAAAATGTAGAGTTAATCAACAATCGAAATTTTGAATTTAATAAGTGTTAAAAATAAATAAATAATGAATTAATAATAAGTGTCTGTTTTTGTTATGTCATTTTAATAACAACATTTTAAATAACGTCATTTCACTTAATTAGTATGAAAGTTCAGGTAGTAGGTACTTATACCAAATATCAAAGAGACCGTTTTTAGTTTTTGTTTGTCTTTCAACAATCAAACTTTTTTAAAATCAAATTTTTATGAACCAATGATTGTGACCTGGAGCCATTATTTAACATTAAGAGAGCAATTTTTGTCATATATTTCATAATCAATCTTCCAAACCAACTTTTCTTCGGTATTTAGAAAAATTTGAAAATCAATTATTGTTATTGAAAATAAATAAAATATTCGAATTTCCTTCCACGCTTTCTATCTATTTCTAACATATCTATTTACGTTACGCAGATGAAGTCGCGGGGATCAGCTAGTAATTTAATAAAAGTGGATTGATACATTATATTTCTCTATATTTGAATTAAAAATTAGTTTTAATGCATAGATATAAATGGGTTAAAAATTTATAATTACTATTGTATTAATATAATTTTTAGAACGTTGCTATTTAGGATTTTGTATATATATCAATACATGATATTTAATGGTAACAATCTACTTCTATACGGTAAATGTTTTCGATAAGTATTTTTTGAACCAATGTGACCAACCATGTGAACCAATCTTGTAATTCGGTTAAACGGTTAATTCATATAATATGTTATATACATTTTGTATAAATAACCAAATTTGTAAACATATAGAATCTATGCATAAATAGTCAATTTAATCTTTTAATTGAAAACTAGTAATTTTCCGTGAAATATTCACAGCACAACACTGACACAATTGACATATGGCTAAAATTAGCAATTGAGTAAACTTGAAATGACAGTTGAAACTATTGACATGGTAGTTCAAATTTGAGCCAATAATTATTATATTCATATTCCACTTACGTGAATGTATTGAAAATTGTATATTCTTTGTCCTTGTCTTTGCCGCAATACGTACGTTTTTTTATTATGTATTTTGATATTAAAAGTAATTTGTGTTTAAAATTGTATCATACTTTAGTAATCACAAATCTTATAACTGGTGTGCCAGTTTAGGCACTACCGGAAGAGGATAAGGCAGTGGATTAAAAATATCTTCTTAACTATACCAAAGAAGTACAACTCTCATACGCGCACAAGTACACACACTGTTTTTCTTTATTAAATTCTGTCATTACTGCGTAGGTTTTCTCCACTTACTATTTAACGACAAAGAAAATTTATCCTTGTTTTAACTGTTCTTAACGGGGCAGAATCGCCCTCTTCTCATTGGGTGATTTAATAGATAGATAGGGAAGAATTAAGAAGAATGGATAATATTTTTAATTATTTATCGTTGCTTTATAACTACCATGGTCTTTAGCGACTCTAGGGTTTATGCAAATCCGTAAAACGACAAAAATCAAAAATTTGCTCTATAGGAGATTCGAACCCAACATCTACCAGCTTTGAAGCGACCACCTTGACTACTCGGCCACCAATAGACTTGAAGAACGGAGTTATTTTGCGTCTCAAACTTTGTGCAATGAACTACTGTGATAAGGGTGTGTGCGATTTTTGAAGTTATGTTTCTTTAGCGGCGTTGTGAAAAAAAATCTGACTGAATTTTTAATAAAATGTGACGCTGTCGCTAAAGTAGGAAGTTGCTCGCGAATGGCTTGTGAGAAACTTTAAGCGAGTGAAAGCTGATCGATTTTTGGGAGCGGTTTGCATAGTACAAAAACGACTAAAATCACTGAAACACTATTGAGTCGATTTCAGCGCTCGTGCATGTTTTTCGTTTGTCGAAAAGGGGAGCGAACCGGACTCGATCGTCCCAAATAATCGCGAACCAGATACGAAGTTTAAAAGTTACAGCTTACAGTCACTGTCACTTGCATTTTTTATTTAAAACATAGACATGTTCGAACTCTTATATTTTCAAGTTTTACAGTCTAAACAAATATTAGTAGGTATTAGTGAACCTATAATGCATTTGGATATACATTGAAAATGTTTTTGGTAAAAACTTTGCGTCGTTACCCTGTGAAACTCGTAGAGCATATAATACCGGATTTGTATTCCTTTGGATTTTCGGTCTTACCATTTCAATTCATTACCATTACCATTTCTTACCATTCATTTCGCTTCTTCAGGTACTAAGTTAGGAAACTGATGAAACATTTTGTACAAAAATAGAAATTAAAATAAATCTAGATAAACAGAATATGAATAATTATAAACTAACTGTGGAAAAGAATCATCAAAATATTAATTTTGAATTATTTTATAAGCTGATAAATGGTAATGTAATGACTATAGGCTCAAAAACAACATTACTTTCCGGTCGTCCTAATTTATTGCATCAAATATGTATCGCAATATATTTATTTTAATTAGTGTAAAGACAATGGTTTTTAAGTTTATCTAGGTACAAATATTTTATTTAATCTCCGGGTTTTCTTCGAGGTCAGTTTTGACAAGGTAGTTTCCGTTTTTATGTTTTTGTACGCTTTGTTTTTTATTTACTAAGGATTTTTACGCGAAAAAATAGATAAGATTTAAAATATTCTCGATTAAATTATATTAAATTTAATTTATGATATTTTATTACAATAATAAGCTTTTGAAAAGAAGCCTTAGTCGATTATTTTGTTATTACTTAATTATCATATAATATGAGGGGAATTCCATAAAATTCTTGAAAACGAAATTCAATTTTAATCAAAGTTTAACATTGATTCTTTAATAATTACAGGTTACCATTTCAATTATACATGAGAATGTGTAATTATGTATAGATATATTAAATTATACTTACACTGGAACAATATGTTATTTCCAAGTGAAAAAAAAACCATTCAAGCAATTTCTCAGAAAAAAGTACCAATGTTTATTGATGAATCAATTTTAAATTTTAAATTATTAGGGATATTTTACAAGTTTAAGGCTATAGCGAGCGAATTGGAAATGCAAAACTTATTAATGGAACATAAAGGTCACGTTTCAGTAATTTAAAAGTCATGTGGAAATAATAAACAAATTCTATTTCAAATAAATAAATTTTAAGTACATTTTTTAAAGAAATGATAATCTTGAGATTTAATTTAAATTAATTTAAAAAAAATAATACAAATCAATTTTCTAGTGAATTATATTACTGGTTTATTAAAGGGAAATTAATATTAAAATCGGAAAAAAATATGATGAATATGTGAATAAAGTTAAACAATTAAATTTGTTCACTTCATTGAGTATAAGAAATATTAATCACATTTTAATAATAAAATGAATAACATATTTCATTTATTACAAACAGAGCTTTTAATCAATGAAACGACGATTTTCCTTGAACTGTGCTAAACCTCCTGATCAAGTTTCTTTTACTTTTTTGGGATCTCTGCAAAAAATTATTAAATAAAAAAAAAGACAACAAATATTCTTTGACATACTTCTTTTTTTAACGCTTGTTTCGATTCATAATTACTTCTTGCTAGTGCGATACGAACAGCCTCTGGCTTATCAGGTATGGAAATATGAATGATATAGCGTAGTCCTAATAGAATGTGTTCCAAAATGACAAAATTAAGAATCCAATTACTATTTGTGGTTGAAACTGCAAGTTTCCGAAGCTTTGGACTTAATGCCAAAAGACCACAATTGGTCATTATTGATAGGGCTCCCATTATCTCAAAAGCTCGCTAGTATTAAGATATGTTATTTCAATATTTGATAATTTCATATATGAATTGAAACGAGATCAGGCAAAACAGAATATTGCTAGTAAATATCGAAGTACGCATGTCGTGTAATAGGGTATTTGATTAATTTTGGATTTTTTTTATTCTACATTACTCTATAAACCACTGAGATTGTATGACTAGATTGAACTTGGTCATAAATTTGTCAAAAATGTAATGAATGCTATCGGACCCCCACTTTCTTACCTTTTTTTACAATCAGCGCTCTCTTGCGGCCGTCGTTAGAACTATTCCTCTCTTTTCCATATGTCACCTTAGGGAGGAGAAAATATATTTTGTACAAATACGCTGTGGAAGGAGTACGAGCACTCGGCAAGTTGAGGGGAAATGACAATTTAAATTTAACATGGAACTTATGAAGTACGTTCAGTTTAGTCATACAATCTCAGTGA
This sequence comes from Sisyra terminalis, assembly GCA_958496175.1. NCBI lineage: Eukaryota > Metazoa > Arthropoda > Insecta > Neuroptera > Sisyridae > Sisyra > Sisyra terminalis. Next base: position 30,336,746 of record OY292278.1, read on the forward strand.
TTTAAATACATTATATTGAAATTTCCGGAAAATGTACTGTGTTATCAATAAAAATTATATCAAAGTTTAGAATCCGAAAAGATTATTTCTGTAATGGCGGTGACATGTGACGTCATTTGCAAGTAAATAAGTTAGCCTAATTTAACTAAACTGAGTTTTGACATTTTTCTTCAAATTTATTGGATAGAATGGATTACAAACAATGTGTAGTACCTTAATATCTAAAAACGTTTGCAAAAACTCCACAGATTATTTTTTTCTGTCCAGTGAATCTCAAAAAATATGTTTATATCAAAGTTTTTGTCATCATAACCTAAATATCTTAGATTATACGTTGCTGTTATCAGCTGGCAAAAAAATTGACTCCATTTTAAGATCCAAAATGAATACCACTCTCACTTATTATAAGATTTTATAAAAAATTATCAGAAAACTCAGTTATTAGTAACTCAGATAGAATATAACACTCAGAAAACGTAAAGCGCGAACAACAATCAATCAAGGAAGGCATGTTTACTTGTATATGACGTCACTGCAGTTGCAACCAATCACAAGTCATTCTCGTTCTCATTGAAATTTCAAAAATTGTATTTTTTTCGTGGAATTTGCAAAAACTGTACATAATTTAATGTGAATTAAAAAGAAATATTCTTTTTTTCGCATATATATGTCAGAATTACAAAAACTTGTACTATATTTCCAACGTTGCCAAATACCCTATTAGCTTGAAAAAACATCTCCCAAATACGTACATTTATTGGAAAAACGGCAATAAACGTAAACGACATAAATATAGCGTGTTCTGTTTTGTCAGAAAATAAACATACTTGCCAAGCTCCAATATCCTTCACTCTTCGACTTGTAGGTCGTTGATAGACTCTACAAAGTTTGAAAGCATCAGCTCGAATTTCAAAGATATTATTAAGCACTGCCCAAAAGGCCGCCAGAGGATATACCGAAGAAAATAAAATTACATATCCAAATTGTATGAACATTTCTAAATAATCATCGTATGTTCCTTCGTAGGTCTCCATATTTCCTTCCTCTTGGGCCGAAATACATTGAGGATCTTCGGCTGGAATAGTTGGAATACATTCAAAATCCGTCGATGTCTTAAAGTCACCTCGATCGTTTTTCGTGCTTTCGGAAACATTTTTCTTGCTACTTTTACGAAACGGATGCGTTTCAATAAACTTTTTCAAATTATTTAACTACAACAATTTAAGTATCACAGTGTAAAAAGATTATAACGATAACACATTTGCGTGTTTAGTTGCATACTTTAATACGATAAAATCGCACAATCAATGGCAATATTGCTTCTTGGAAATTGTTAATTATTTGCAAGATAATTAACATTGTAACAAGCTGACTTTGAAGCATTTCCATATCTTGTATGATAAACGCAATGTAAAAGAGTGACATGAAATTGTTGACAAATTCAAATAAAACTAGTTTTGTCACTCGGTGCCTATCAAACTGGGATTGCGTTCGATGATTTTCTAAAATTAAAAAAAAAATATCACTTAATAGTTATCTGAACGCATTAATTGTCATGAACTAGAAATCAGTTAAACATCAGAAGAACCGAAAGTTTTTCTTAACTAAAAAATAAAATAGAACCCCAAAGTGGCGAATTTAAAAATTGCTAATGATTTACGTAATGATGTTACGGATAATATCCAATTTTTATATAAAATTCACTATCCTGTAGTTTTGACCAAATGCAAAAATTCGGATTTTATCTGAGAAAAATAAAGAGGTCTCTGAATAAAGTTCTAATCTCCATGGACATTACTCAACTCTTAGACCGGCCTCACACTGTAGCGAACAATCATTCTTATACAAAACAATTGTTTGGAGCTGACAAATATGCCAAACAATGCATTGAAGTAGTAAAGAAGATTAGTGATCGTTCGCCGCGAATAAAAAAGTCAAAGTAGTACAATTTCATAATTTCCTGTTTTATTTTACTAATAGGTATTAGTAATTCGGTAGTTATTAGTATAACTATTTAAACTGGCATTAACGACTAGATGCCCAGGAATGTGTGCGACCTCCTCTACTTTACTCCTTTGCCAGTTGCAAAAAAATGTTTTGTATAAGGATTACATATCTATAATCGAAAATATTCATTTCCCACTTATATATACACGAGTGTCAACTTCCCAGATTCGAAAACCTTAGAACAAAACGCGAATTTAAAAAAAAAACTTATGTAGGGTATTAAAACTATTGCATTGGTTATTTACCGTCACTTTTTGACTACTGATATCATTATCAATTCTAATCGTAGAAGTCATACCAGAATGCCATAAACTGTATCCAATTTTGTTAATAGTGTTCGGATAAAACTCCAAATTCAATTCTCCAAAAGCTAAACTTGATCCAAAATTGGATTTTAGCCGTAACATATCAAAAATATTATGTAGCTACATAAGCTACCGACTCTCCGAAAATAAAGGGCATCATTAAATGTTAAACATTAAAAAAATCAACGTGTCCTCTTTCTAGTAGAGAGGATAAAACATTTTGTTCCTTCTTTTGCTATCAATAAAAATATATATACCCCATTCTGTAAGTTGTGTCGCTAATTTTCTATAATAAAAATTCATAATGTAAACAACAGCAGCGTAAATGATGCTTGGACATATTATAAAATAAGTTCTGTATGGATTATCAAATGATATATGTATTCGGACTTGGTCTTCGCACCAAAACGAAACCAACATTATTGCAAATCCAACACACATGCATGCAAAGACAATGGGAAGTGACACGCAGTACATCTGAAAAAAAAATACAATTGGAAAAGCTATTTTATTTATTTCATAAATTGTACCTTAGCATATGTTTTCCACCGTTCATACTGTGGTTGTCGCCGTTGGGTTACTGGGTCAGTTTTCATATGGCCATAATAACTTGGCCTTGGTTCATCTAAACTTGTCATTCGAATTGTTCCCCATTTATACGCTAATTCACTACACTTCCGTTTCCATATCTATTTGAAATAGTTTATAAATTTAATCAATGTCTTGATCAAGGGTAGTAAATTAGCCAATTGCATGCTACCTCTGCGAACACAGTGACCCAAATCACATTGAACACGCAGAAAAATGGCACTGTTTCCGATGACAAAAAAGATTGAATTATTCCTAAAGTCATTGGTAGCATCAACGACATCGTGTAATATCCCAGGAACACGAAATATAGCGCTACTGATTCTCCAAAGTATGATCGAATATCCTCTAAAAAGTACACATTGTTGATCAATCAATAGAAAAGAAAAATTTACTAGTAAAATTTATTCTTATTTCGATCTTGCAATTTAGACTTCTTATTATATTCTGAAATCCCAGGGCCCTCCGGCCTTACTTATTTTCTAACAAACCAAATGTATCGGATTAAGTTGAGGAAGTATGAACTTTAAGTGTATGCGTATTTGCTACCTTCGGCCGACGGTCAATTAACAGGTAGCCGGTGCTGAAGGCCATAAAAAATACTATTTTACTATTTAAATTGTAGATCATGTATGCAAGTGTCTACAAAAATTGCCTTTACACTTTTTTCATAACTTTCACCATTTCTGAGAAAAAGCGATTCAAAAATTTACGTAAGTTGCATTCTCCATAATAAGCATGACTGACTAGTGACTATGCTATCTATATACCTCCATCATTGGACGCATAAGTTACGTATTTTCGTAAAAACATACGTAAAAAGCAACTTTTAAAATTGAAGAGAATTTTATAGTATTTTTTGTCACCTTCAGCACCGGCTACCTGTTAATTGATCGTCAGTCGAAGGCAGCAAATATGCATACTTATATGCGTAGAGGAAGTTCATACTTCCTCTACTTAATCCCATACATTTGGTTCATTAGAAAATAAGTGAGGTCTGGGAGTCCTGGGATCTTGGACTATTGTGGATAAGCAAAGATTCTCTTCATGTTAATAACACACTGAGAAAAAAATATTATTTGCTCCCGAAATGTTTTTGCAGTTCTAACGTAAGGGTCTATACCGTTTCTACGCACAATTATTCCATTCAACAGGGATTCTCTACAATGTATCGTTTCGTTTTACCTCGGTGATGTGTTTAATGTTTATTTATTCAATGCTCATCGGTTCGGTGAAGTTCGACATTAATCATCATCAATTTTTTTGATGGACTGTGCGGAATAGAATGACAGTATATAGGAATTTTAAAAGTTGTTAATATTGACATAATGTAAAAAAATAGACTAGAATTAGTCTATACGTACATCATATTATGTTATAGCAAGTTTATGTTAAATCGCTAATAAAAGTTACCTATTGGTTGGCATTTTATTATCAATGGTCTATACCAACTACCAGCTAGTTTTTTAAGTTCTTCGGTATCATGCAATGGGAAAATGCATTGAATCAATCTAGCTTGTAGACAGACTTCCGTAATAGATTGTCCTTCATATAAACTTTGCATGGGGTAGCCTGGAATATGGGAATCTTCGGCTAAGGCTCGAATGTTTTCTAATTCGTGCCTTATAATTGTTTGTCGCTCAGCCGTTGTCAAAAAATCATCCACATGCATACCAGGTTCAAGAAAGTCTTCCAATTCATTTACTGTAAATTCTCTCATAACACCATTTCGATCACATTTAACAATCTCCATTTCTTCTGCAAGCTCAAGAAACTTAATTTTCGACGCAGATACATGTAATATAAGACCCTGAAAGTATTTTTTCGATTATTGAAATTTTCAAAAAATTTGAGATCAAAAATTTTAATGGGTAGTTGTAAATTTTATTGATGAAGTTCTGAAACGCATTTTTATTGATTTTTTTCATGTCAGATTTATTTTATTTTACAGTTAGTAAAGAAAAAAACGAGACAAAAAAGTGATTAGAACTGCACAAAATATTATTTCAAGTACACAACTTATTCTCAATACAGGTACACGTAATTCCCTTTTTACACGATAGATACGTTTCCAAAAAAAATCGTGTAAAAAAGTCAGGTGTAAACAGTATTAAAAAAGTCTTGTTAGAACTCACTTAAAAATTTATTTCGTGCTTATAGAAAAAGGATATATATAGGTGTAGTGAATCGACCCCAGACGGATATATGGTGCATAATTTCAGGGTATATTAGTACTAATAAGATACATTGATCCTGCAAGTTTCAGATCTCTATGTAATACCGTTTCTTCAAAAATCTAAAAAAGCTGAAAATCTAAAAACTGAAAATTATATATTAAGATTGCTGATCGGTGAGACAGTTTGGTGCGGAAAAATAGTCTTTCTCACTCCATCCGCATCCATTTCATGCATATTACAACTTGCGTTGTATTTGAACTACTAAGCTAAACAGATCACGCTCACTCATTCTTCTCCACCAAAATTGCATTTCGTTGTAATTAAAGCAGCTGATCTGTGTCCGTAATACTTTTCGTTTGGATGGAGCCTAACGGGAACGAAATGCAATTTTGGTGGAGAAGAGTACGTAGGCGAGATCTGTTGAGCGTAGTAGTTCAAATACAACGCAAGTTGTAAAATTCATGGAATGGATGCGGATGGAGTGAGAAAGACTATTTTTCCGCACCAATGAAAACATCTCATCGTTCAGCAATTTTAATATATAAAATAACATTTGATGCTGATTTAATCATTAGAGTGACAAATAATTTTTATTATAATAATTGAATTCATTTAATAGGAGACAATTGTTTTCATGTTATTGTTTTTAATATTTTCTGTTATTTTCACTCGTTTAGTAATAAGATAAGCTCCGTTACTGCTGTATCAATAGTAAAAACATTGAAATAAATTGATTTTTGTGTAAAAAAACGGTTTTTTTTTTCTTTTTTAAATATGGTGTACGGTTTTTTAAAATTTAAAAGACCTATAACCATAGGAAATTGGATGGGGAGTTACAAAAAATAGTTTAATAATTGTATCATGGTTAATTATTACAATTGATGGAAAAACGTATTTTTTCGAAGATCTTATAGGCTGGTATAGTTCTTATTTTTTTCCTAGAAATTACAATTAGCCCTTAAAACATACCCAAAATTCAAATAAATCGATTCACAAGTTTCGGATAATATTTTTTCTTCTATTTTCAGCTTTTTGAAGAAACTAATAAATAGATATCTGAAACTTACAGGATCATTGTACCTTATTAGTAGGTACCAATATACCCTAAAATTATGGACCGGATATCCTTCTGGGGCCAATTCACTATACTATCATCCTATGTCCTTTGTCTTAAAACAAAACAATTCGTGTTAAAAAAAGGATTTTTTTCTTTTAAACTCGTGTTAAATCAGATTCGCGTTAAAAAAGAAATAGGTGTAGTTCTAAAAATTTGTGGAAACAGCACTTCTTTAAGTGATTTTCAATTTTTTAGCTTCAAGATAAAAAAAAAAGGTAAACTTATAATTTCATTAACACATTGATCATTTATATATTTACATACTTGGATACATATACATACTTGGATGTTTCTTACCTCGTTTTTATTTGGAATTTGTTTGCGTAGTAATAATTCAGCTCCTCCATTGCGGCGTTTTCCCTTGATTTTATTTATTAGCCAACTTAAAGTTCCTAAATTAATATTTGGTGCAAATTTTATCACAATATATGTTTGTACATTTGGAATAGTTTCATCAACGCTGTCGGTTTCCGAAGAAGTTTCCACCAGGTCTATTTGGGATTGGGATTTGTTGTACATTGAAATCCGTCCTAAAATACAAACCGAGGTGTTATTTAAAATATTAAATTGTTCGTATAGTTGTTAAAAATAAATTGTGTTAGATTTTAATCAAAAAATTACCGCGAATATTTTCGATTCTGTTATGTATACTCCATAGAGTTTCAATAGCCGTAATTCCATTATTAAAACCAGTTGAGGATTTTGAATTTCTTGTCAAAGGAGTTATTAATTCTTCCTCGGACATTTTTTTAACCACTTCAAACTTTTACAAAAGGAAATTATTAAAATCATAAAACGCAAACTTTATTTTTAATCATTAGTTTTATAAATTCTTTCAAGGAAACTTAAAAAGTTTTAATGAATGTTACCATCATTCTAAGCCAGTGGTCCCCAACCTATTTTGGGTCCTGCCCCCCATTTTTAAAACCATTAAAAAACCTGATACTTTCCTTCGTGATATTTAAATTTTGTTTTTCAAAATTTTAAGGGTATTTACTTGATGGAAGCTTAAGGCCATTAATTTGGTATCTAAAAAAGCTTCCAAAGAATAAATCATTCATAAAAGAGCAAAAATAAAAATATGAAAGAATAGTTAAATAAATAACGTTTCCAAACATGATAGGCCTACTGATGGTCGAATAGTCTTGATGACCGCTTCAAAATTGGTAGGTAGTGGATTTGATCCTCGTAATAAAATTACAAAAACCAATTAAAATAAAAAATATCAATAATTTGAACTTGTTAAAAATATTTCGCAATAAAATAGATTTTCTATAATTTGGTAAGTTTTTTTGTCTTTAAAAAAACTAGTTATCTTGGATTGTTTATTCCTTCCTGTGAGTCTTTTGATGATAAATTTCTGCCAAAATTTCAGGCACGCGTGAAGATAAAAATTTTAAAATCCATGTAGTGTGAAATTTTACACTTTGGTATAGTCAGTCGAAGGGTGCACGTCCTGCCCATAACCCACCAAAATATTGCCATGCCTCATCGGTAGAGCCTGCGCCTCATGTTGGGAATGACTGTTCTAAACAAATGCTATTAATGATATGTATTTAAATTATGAATAGACCATTTACAGGCATCAAGTGAAGATAAGTGACTTCCTTTGGAACATACACAGTGCCATCTAAATAAATCAGTTTTTTTTTTGTTACTAAAAACAATACCCAATAAGCGTTTCATTTTGCTTGTTTCAATTACATTCACGTGGACACTTTCAAGTTGGATAATATTGGAAATTTCAACTCCTTTCAACTTAATTGCAGTTTAAAAAAAAACTATGATTTTACACGTGATCTTATGGATATTCGGTGATCGAACAAACTAAATTTATTTTTATTAGCTAAAAAAATACTACCAGGCATCCCAAACTTTAAAAATATGTAGTTTAAACTTTAGGGAACTAATTTGCATAAGTTTATCTGAATTTTACCATACGATTTTTAAGAAATAAATTATAAACTGACCGAAAATGTGGTATTTAGGTACTTGATAAATTAATGAGTGTACAAGAAAGTGCGGCAACACTGTCGTCAGCAGAGATGTAGCGTCTTGTATATAATACAAGCTGTGTTAGTACATTTGGTTGATAAAAAATTGTGGAAATTTTTAATTTCTTCCTTATTTAATTAAAATTTAGATTGGAAAGGATGTATAGATCATCATAAATAAACTTATTATGTGAAGGTTCTGTGCGTAGAATAATAATTTTAGTAGAATTTAGGTGGAACATCACAATGTTGTTTGACTTTAAGATTGGAAAAAAGTGAATTCTACTATCCAATATCTACTAGCAACTAAGTCATTAATCGAAGAAAATGACGTAGAAAATCTAGCACAAATCTTTATGATATACTTTCTAGCGATGAGTTAGTGGAGATTCACTTATCAGAAAAACTAGAAGACTATTTTAATGGACTTGGGATTACTGATCTGTAAAAAAGGATACCCTGTTAAAAAGGCATTTACTATTTAGAGGCATTTTGAAATAATTACATTTAAAAAACCTTTATAAGTTTAAACGACTTCTAATGGGTTTTTTGAACATTTAAAATGCCTTTATTTAACAGGGTAGCGCATTGTACAGTAAATCACTAGCCGCGCTAGAAGCAATTGTTAGCGTTGTCTACGTGGGTACAAATTTAGAGAGAACTAAGCAAAATGCGTCTGTGTTAGAGCCTGTATAGAAGTCTCTTTTCTCTGATGTGGGCAACTGAAGCAATTGAAGCAATGATATATATCGAAGCAAGTAAAATGCAAGCGCTTATTTGTGTAAACTAGCGCTCAGCGGCACTCAATTAGCAGCTGTTGTTTTTAGTTATCCTAAAAACTATATTACGTAGGTGGCGCTTCGGAAACCACATTAGATTTTTCTTACTTCTATTTGACGCCATGTGCGCGGTCTATCCATATATACATATCAATGCTTTAGGTCCTTCGCCTTGCTTAATTACAAACATTAGGGATCTTTAATCCTATGCCCGAAGACTCCGTAAAGCCTCAAATTATTTTACATATGTCCTCTTTGGACCGCAATGATAAAAAAATAATTAAGTTGGTGAACTTTTTGCATGTTTTATCAACGATGCTTAACTATAAATTACCTTAAATTTATTTAAATTGTAACCAAGGCCCTTAAATTATAACGCAATATTTTTGATTGGTTGTTTTCTGTTAACAATTAACTCGCGCTAAATTCGAGGTATCGATAAATAAATATACATGTTGTATTTTTTTAATTTTTTAAAATGAAGACAAAACTATCTTTCTTTTTTTTTCTTTGAATATCCGTTATATTTCAGATAATTTCTATAATTTCTGTTGAACACTGCCACAAATATATGAACTAAGAAGAAAAATAAATTTACTGAATTTTTTTTACATTCACAAAAAAAAATTAATAAATTCACAAACTGGAATTAAAATCTTAGTTTAAGATTAGATTTTTACGATTTTTCGTTATTTTTTTACTTTTTGTATAAGCGATAAGAGGAAAGTGAATGAAGTAACTACCTACCCATTTAAGTGAAATAAGTGCTATTTTCCATTTGCAATTAATTAGCCAATAAATGATATATTTTTTCGTTGATTATCACAGAAAATATAGAAAGCCAATTACACCAGTATTTGCAACTCACAATCCACTGTTTTTATTTATCACACGAAATAAAATTTAATATTTTCCTGCAGAGTAGACTAACATATGTGTGTCAAAAATTCTAACTTTGCCAGAGTATTTTTAGACATGTATTTCAATTAGTTATTCTCCTTGGATTTTTCTACATAGATTTTCGCTTAAGATGTACCATAGAGATTATTTTTCTTTTGTATTTGGTTTTAAGAATTTATTTTTTATAATTGTAAAAATAGTAGAATTATATTCACTCCACATATGCTTTAATTGATAATTATTTAACATAAATATGTAAAAGTATGGAACTACGTACCGTATTAATTATTGAGATTTAAACAAACAATATTTACATATTTGTTAAGAAATCACTGAAAAATGACAGAACCAGTCTATTATTAAATAAATTTTAAGAATAATTGTGTAACTATGATTGAAATTTGTTTATTATGCATCTAAAAGTGAAAATTTATTTTTATTTCAAATGACTCATTATATTAGCCACAATATTTTATCATTTGATTCATTTCAAAACTTATAAACTCAATCAAAACGTATCATAGACTTGTCGTGGCTAAAGCTTTCCATGAAAAAAAATAATGAATTCATAAACATTGATATTCTTTAAATCGTAAAATACTTGACAGCTTTTTTATCGAAGAAAATTTTAATGGCTCTAAAACAAAACTACCAATGTCTACCAATGTCACCAATGTCAAGCAAATCGCTTTGCTGAAACTATGGACAAATTCATAATTTATGCAAAATACCAATGTTTTCGTAGTGGCACTTTGGCAGCCATATTGTCTTCTCGTTAAATAAGAAAAAATTTTGACATCTGCAGTTGTCGCCAAATCCATTGATCATGCCTACATATATACATGTGACTGAGCAATAGTATTGTGTAGCTTTCAGTCCAATATCATAAATAATAAAATCATAAACTAAAGGACCCGATGAACTTCCTGCCACCTAAAATTAATTGATATCGGTAATATTACCCCATGTTTAATTATTAATATGGATATAATTACATATAATTATGCTTGATTATAGCAAATTAAGTGGGTTTTTTAAATATGCATTTTATTTTGCACATTTAGATTCATACCTTTACAACCATCGAACATATTAAAACCCATATACATATAAAAATTCATAAAATCTAATTTATTCATAAATTTTTAGACAAAAATAGATATTTTTAATCACATTTTTATTTTTGACTAGTTATGTCCCTTGAAATTGTATTGTTTTTTTAGCCCTTGTGACCTAGTATCCATTTTAGTTTTGGTGATTTTGATTTTCATGTAGTGTTTAGTACTGTTTCCGATTTTAGAAATAATTTCTACCCTTTCACTTTTAACACGTTTTACGCATTTGCTAATTATAAGTAAGTATTGCTGAAAATTGGACATAATTATTGAACTATAAATATCAGCACGAAAAATATTACGAAGATTGTTTTTATTTTAGTGACATATTGGAAACATTTGATGTTTTAGGTCGCGGCATTGTTCATAATAATACTCTTACAAAAAGATTTGATTAATAACACTCACACAAAATATGAATTAAATTATAAATTTGAAACTTAAATAAAATACTCTTTCTTACATCTTGAAAACAAAATAATTTCATTTAAACTTTGGTCAGTTTTCTTTAGAATTGAAAAAAAATAATAAAGTTTATATTACAAATAACTTTAATGAACTGATAATTATTAGGCAGTATTCATAATTGAAGAATCTAATATTAAAAGTGAGAAACAATAATTTCTTCACATTTTTTTTTTGTTTCGGCTTGACGACAGCCGAAACTGAAACCAAGCCGAAATTCATTTTCTTGCCGAAACCGAAAGTTCGGTCGGACACTGCTTTAATGATACCATTTATTCACCGAAAGCTAATTTTGAGAACCAATTGGAGCCTTGCCACACACGTCTTTATAATAAAAATTTTATTTATTTAATTTTTATTCGTTAATAAAAATGATTTTAATTTGATTTTATGATAAATACTTTTTCTTATTTTGTTAATTTATTATTTATTTATTTTTTGTGAGGAATCCTTCAGTTCCATTATATCACCATTTTTTTTACTGCAAAGAGCTGCCCTTACCTACAATTATTTTGAATAAATAATATTAATGTGTTTAATAATTTATGTATATATTAAATCAAAATGATTATTCGATATTTGTCTGTGTATGCCGTTGGTTCTACTAGACTATACGTAAGGAATTTCGGTTTTTGTCAACTACAAACTATAGAAGGCTCACATGGAATGATTGAGGAATGGTTGTTAAAACAGTCCACGTTTTTTGCGAAATAATGCTTCAAATATCTCGAACTGCTATGTAAATAACTTAAGAAATGTTTCCTCTTTGAGTAAAAACATTTGTATTAATTCAATAATTACTATTTTTCTTCTAGAGTAAATATAACTTATTTTAGCTTCGGCCAAAGTTACGTTTTCTATAACAAAAAAAAATCATAAAAATATTAAAAAGTGAAAAAAAAACCTAAATCTAAGAATTTCATATCTAGGGATTGCGATATCGGTAAACCGGGATACAAATACTGATATTTTAAGTCATTTGTTTAATTTTGTAATACCAGTACTTACAAGTTTATATACTGTTTTTTCGGTATTTACTAGAAATTTTTTAAATTATTATAATTATAATATTATAATTTTTTAAATTAGTAATTAGGAGCATCAAAATGTCAGATACGTAAGTCATTTCACTATTAACATCAGCTATATTTGAAATTATATTTCAAAGAAGCAATTTTTTAGACTTTAAATTGAATTTACTGTGCTTTTTGTCAATTCAACTAAAAATATTTTTACTGATCACTTTCTAACTTTTAATTACCTTTCCAATGATATATAACTCGCCTGTCTAAAATATTTTTTTTTCATCCCTAAGGAATACCTTCCCTTATTATTTATAAGGAATGATAAGTAGCTTTACATGTGTGGGTAATTGTATTGTATCTTAATACCAAATTTCATTAAATTCGGTTGTTCCGTTCTTTAGTTAAATCGGGACACACAGACAGACAGACAAAAATTTTAAAAATGTTAAATTTGGAATAAAGGCCTCTTGAAACAAATATTTACCCTAAAATTGGGTTCAAAATCGAAATGTATAGACAACCGTAAGCATTTTATATATTAGTGTAGATTACAAATGATTTTTTGTGGCATTTACCTACTCTTTCTAGTTACACTGGAAAATAAAAGAAAGACACCTGTAGTTTCTTTTAGTTTCTAAAATTCCTAATACCGGTATTAACAGCGGTATTCTGGTATTAAGATCTAAAGAATACCGATTACCGGTATTGAAATTTTGGTCCAGTATTGCAATCCATAGTTATATCATATAAAGAAAACCGAATTCAAATAAATACAAAAAGAGTGAGACAAAATTTTAGCTTAATATGTTAAAAGACAGTATCATATCCATAATACCTTCCTGAACAAAATTATATCCTAAATTCTAAAAAAAATTTTGTTTTAGGAAATTAGAAGGCGATTGGCAATCGACTAAAATAAAAAGTTCAGAACGTGGACGACACATGCTAATCACGGGATTATGGAGTGACTGTAGTTTTCTTGTTGGTGAAAACCTTCCCCAAAAATTGATATTCGGCCATAAACTTATCCTTGCCATGTCTAGTCCAGTTTTTGAGCGAATGTTTTTTGGCGCATTAGCAGAAAAAAAAGATGAAAAAATTTCTATTCCTGATATTCATCCAGAAACTTTTGACGTTCTGTTACGGTAATTATGTTCGCATTCTTGTAGTACGCTAAGGAAAAATGACGTTCTGGAGCGCTTACAGCATGCGGCAAGAATGCTAAGGTATATCGAAGATACGTAAACAAATTTGGATCTTATATTTTTTTGCAGATACATATACACAGATGAACTTAAGATAGTATCTACTACTCAAGCTTGTAACGTTTACTATGCAGCTAATAAGTATATGCTTCCTCATGTAAAAGAAGTATGTATGAAGTTTTTAACAAACAGACTAAAATTAACACAAGATGTCTGTCAAATTTATGAATTTGCTCAATTGTATGATAAGGATAGTTTAATATCAAGTTGTGTGGAGGTATAAAAAAAAAACAAAATATAAAATTTGGCGAAGCTATACTTTAATTACACGAACAAATAAAACTAAAGGTCTTTTTAATTGTTATTTACCGTCGCTTTATAACTACTAATGTCTTTTAGAGACTCTAGAATTAATAAAATCCGTTATCGAGAAATATTGGAAAGGGTCTAGCGGGATTCACATGGTGAGTTGGTCCCCAAATAGGAACCTATATCGAAACTTATGTTAAAATATCGGCTTGATATACAAACACATTTTGTATACTTTTCGCGGCCAAATTCCTCTTTGACCTTGAGATATAGGCAAAAATGTCCGCCCGGCTATTTTTCAAAGTTATATATCTCAAAAACTAATTAAGTTAGAGAAGTGAAACAAACGCGAGGCTTTAGGTTATTTTACAGAGCATATCATATTTTTTTTGAAATTTTTAGAAAAAAAAATTATACAAAAAACAAAAAACAAATGAAATATATTTTCTTAAGGTGTTCTCTGGGAATGATAATCACGAAAAAAATATATAATGCTTCTACATAAGCAATATAACTCATAAAAATTGCGTGAAAAAATAGTTGGTGCAACACTTTCAAAAAAATAAAATGTGATTCACGCCTAATAATATACCTCGGTTTTATTTTTCGACACAAAACTTAAACAAAAAATAGGTCACATAAAGAAGCAAAACTTATATTATTTTCATAATTGTAAGTCTAAGGAAACATAAAAAAAAATATTAGTTTTTCTATATTTACCCTTAAGATAATTACTTTCAAGAGTCAAAATAATTGATCAGAAAAGAAAAACCAACTAATGTTCAATATTTATTAAAATAATAATTAAATAATTATAAAATATTCCAGTTATAATAAATTATAACAAGGACAATATTTTTTTTATTCTTATTTTAATAAATATTAAACACTCCCTAAAATATTTACACGTAGAATAAAACCATAACAGTAACAAAAAGCAGGATGTATTCCACACAATGAGATGATTTATCGAAAAATTCATCATGAGTTTACCACTATAATCACACAAGTGTATTTTTACGTCTATGTTGTTTTTGCATCCTTTACATTATACGCAACAATTACTAGGCACACTGGCCTCGTTTCTCAGTGTGTCTCTTTCTCATACATATCGTGAGTGAGCATGTGTGGTGGAAGAGCTCAACTGGCTCAAGGAGTACTCAAATAATTTGTTATTTCTCATAAACATAATTAATAATAATTATAATAGCGATAAAGTTGATGCATTTCAACTTAAACTTTGATCAGTTGAAATCAGGGCTATGGAGTCAGAGCCGCGGAGTTGCGGTGTTTAGGCCGGAGTCGGAGTCATAGTAGGAGTCGTAAAAAACGAGTGACTCCGACTTCTTTTTCGATTAAATTTAATATATATTTTTTTTTTTAATTTTTATAATTTATAATTAATGGGTATTGTACAAATATAAACTTGCAGGCGCAAGTCGCGCCGATATGGTGAATTACCAAGATCCATTGAATGGATCTTGTGGAGTAAAATTGAGCTTTTTTGAGTCGGAGTCGTGTTGTTGGTAAATATAGGAATCAGAGTCGGAGCCGTATTTTTTTTCGACTCCACAGCTCTGGTAGAAACAATATTTCTAAATATTAAAATATTTCAGAATTTTAAACATTTTTAACTGTTGTAGTAAGTACATATCGCCGTATCATATGTTCTATTTTTAACACCGTAACGGGAAGCTTAATAGTAAGTGGTTTTGCATTGTAAACTAATGAAATGTTCAAATAGAAATGAGATGAGGGAGACGATTTGAAAATCTCTTGAATTTAACGAATTAAAAATTTAGAAAACCGAATAACTGTTAAAAAACTGCCATCTCTGTTGAATTAAACATAAATACTGAGGTTGTCTAAAAATTGAATAGAAGATGGTAAAATTCTGATCTCAGCTTTTATTAAATAAGAAGACAGTTCAGGTTGTTTAAGATCGATTTTTTTATTTAAGATTTTTTAATATTCAAATTAGCTACGTTTCGTTACGTATCGTAACTTCATCAGGCTTCTTGAATCACTAAGAATATAATGTTTTCAATTTAAATTCAACAAATAAATATTTTATTTATTTAATATTTCAATGTATTTGAAAAAATGGCTCATGTGTACTTTAGCACACCCACAATCTGGTAACGTTGCATTTTCGACTTTGTTTTTAATTTAATTCGCGAATAAATTGGTCCATAATGAAAATTTAGCCACAAAAGAGAGAATTATACCATATTAGAATTGAATTAACAATAATATCGCGAATTAAATTAAAAACAAAGTCGAAAATGCAACGTTGCCAGATTGTGGGTGTGCTAAAGTACACTTGAGCTTAAAAAATATTAAATAAAAAAAACCGATCTTAAACAACCTGAATTGTCTTCTTACTTGAATAGATGCTTAAGAATTGTTAAAGAGTTGTTCAAGAGTTAAAGTATATCTTAGCCATTAATGCCAACTTAACGTTATCATCAATAACACAATTTTAATTGCAGGTATTCCGTTGTAACACAACAACAATTCTCAGAAATTTTGAAAACATAGAATTTGAAACTTTAATGGTAATTTTTACTCAAGATAATTTAAACATTACTTCAGAATATGAACTTTTTGATGCTTTACAAAGATATATTTCTGTACAAAAGGAAATTATATCATTTTCGTCAACACTTGATTCAAAAGATGAAAATGAAGGTATTTATGATATATACGATTTATTTGCTATAAGACCCTTTTAACCACATTAAAATCTGATAACGTTTTATTTTCTATTTTAAATTCAAAGTAAAAAACTATTCTTTACCTTAGTTTCTAAATACACCAGTGGCGTAGCATGCGTTTACGCTGCTCGGGGTCAACCAGAAATTTGACGCTTCCATATTTTCAGTATAAGTCAAAAAAATTGTTAAAAGTCCTTTAACCTTTAAATTCTTTAATTGAGCTGCTTATTTTGAAATTGATTAAGTCCATTTCAAGAATAGTTCATATACCTACTATTTTTATATTAACTATGAATACATAAATTTCACAATCAAAGAAGTTGCTACTAGTGAGTCGAAAACGAATATCATTCCAATAATTTGTACAAAACAAAATAGTATATATATCAACATAATCTAGTCTATCAGCATATCAAAAGTTGTTGTATGAACTGTTCTTGAAATAGACTTTGGTCACTTTTAAAATAAAAGGTTCAATTATTAAAAAATTAACAAAGCAAAAACTTTTACGAATTTATCAGCATCAATAAGCTGCCCCATTTCCATGTGCCGCCCGGGGCCACACACCCCCTCTCCTTGCACTCACACGCTACGCTACTGCCATGCACGTATTTCGGCTGCCAAGTAAATCTCTTCAGTGGAGCAACCATGAAGCGTCTCCAACAACCGTTCCATAATGACTCAAAAAGTAGTCCGAAAGAAACTAACTAAACTAAAAACTAATTGAAAAACCTTTGGTATAATAAAAACATCACAAAGAGAGGTTGAAATGCAAAAACAAAACGAAGTTCCAAGTGAATATTTAACTTATAACTTTGGTTCCACTTCATACCGCAGATAAAAATTGATTATTTTTTTTCCCCACAGAGGTGAGGCATAGAGTACTAATGTTGACTAATGTTTTGTAACTTTATAAGACCAATGCTTGCTTAATGATCCAACAAATCACCTCACATTTCGGACATTCTATCTCCGTCTACCTAAGTTGATCATGCGCATAGCATGGAATGTGACAATGCCTATGTTAAGCGAGTTCATTGAAGTGAAATGAAAGTTAAAGAGAGATGGAATTTCCGAATCAATTTCAAGGTCAAAAAAAGTTAAACATGAGTCCTCTATATTCAGAGAGCTTTCAAAAAAGAGTATCTTACGGTGCTGAATTTTATTTTGTTTTATTCTATATGATTCAATTTATACTTCTTATGTTAATCTTCTATCGTTTTAAAGCGGGTTCAGTTTACAAGGAGTTAGACAAACATAAATGTTTTCCTTTTTCCTAATTAAATAAAGATACTAAATGCATTATTTGATTATTTAGCAACTTTACTTAATATGTTACAAAACTTAGTAAATACATAATAGTAGTAGTTACAAAAAGTAACTTTTTAAATATCTCAAAAGTAACTTATTTTAGTAATATAATAAATCAAATATAATATACCAATGTTAGTATAAGAAACTAATATATAATAGTATATAATAGTAAACGTAACATATTTAAGTTCTTTTGTTTTAACTAGATATCCCAAGTAACTTCGGATACTTTTGAAAAAAGTAACTTATTTTGTTTCTGGATACTTTTTCCAAGTTCCTTTGACATCTCTGTCTATACTATACCTCTGTGTTTTTTTTTTCCTTTTTCTTCATGTTTTTTTTTCACAAACAATAAATTTAAATCCTCGATACGAAGTGAATCCAAGTTACCTAATATCACTTGCAATTTCATTTTGTTCTACCGGTTTTACCTCTCCAAACCTGATTGTACATTTTTTTAACTTCAACAATGGCATCTTAATTAGCTTTTCTTTATTTAATAATTCCTCTCTAACAATATTGTGGTTTCAAACAACGAAACTTTCACAAACGATTTCCCACCAATTGGCAAAAAATTTACCTAAATTTTTAAATTTTACTTCATATTTGTTGAAAACTCAATCTCTGATACGTTTTTCTGATATTTTTTTTCAAATTTTTTAATCCAACAAGATCAAACATTTACAACCTCTTTAAAAATAATTCATTCGAAATGTTTTTTCCATCCATTTTTCAAAAATATTAATGTATATGTAAAATATAAAAAATACTAATACGTTAATAAGGCGAAAATTGAAATAATGACCTTATTATTTCCAAAAATTCCATTTTTACCACATTTGGAGTAATTTACTCTGGTTCCTTGACCGCTACTATAATCGTTCGACTATACAGATGTACATTAAAATAATTTCTTATTTGTTCTTTTTCTAGCAATCTTTAAATTAAATATTCTTATGATAGTGTTAAGAAGCAAAGCAGTTTCATATAGTATATTTATGAGTATGAATTTATTTTATTTTATAGATAAAACATCTCTATCCCAAGAACATCCTTTTTCACGGCATGAAATGGTTACTGTAGCATTGAAAAAAATTCGATTTCTTTGTATGACGCTTCAAGAATTTGCTAAAGGACCAGCGTTGGTCAATTACTTATCAGAACATGAAAAATTTGCAATTTTGATGAATATTATTTCTCCAAATAGTGAAATTCCATTGCCTAAAATATTTTCAACATCGCGTGTGCAACGAAGAAGGTAAAAAATTATCGATATTAATATTAACAATAATAATGATGCTGATTATAATTAATAACTATTTTTAGGACTAATTTCGAATTAAGTTAAATAATTTCATTACTTAAAATGATAATATATTATTTTTAAGCTTACATTTTTATTGTAATTTAGTTCCTTTGTCATTGTGAATTATAATATTATAGAGTATAGGTCAAAAGATTAATTAAATTAGATTTTTAGAATTAATTTAACTAATTTCATTGCTTGAAAGAATAACTTAATATTTTTAAGCTTATATTTTTACTTTAATTAAGTTCCTTTATCATTGTGAATTATAATATAGAACAAAAGATGTTTATTTAAAAAACCCTAATTTCAATAAAAAATTAATATTCTTGTTTTACCATTGACTTTGTCAGAATGGCATAAAATACTTCTACAATTTTTGCAACAGCAAAAAAAAACAAATCTATTATCAGTAATTACTTCATTTATTTTACTACAAATTATTGAAATTTTACATTTCTAGATTAGAGTTTAGTTTGGAAAAATGTAGACGTCATCGTAATCATATAAGAATCTGTATGTTGAATAATAAGTTCAATAAACATATATCATCTGAAATGTCGGTTACACTTTTTAGTTTACCGTTGCCTAACTACCAATAACTTTTTTTTTAAATTAAACTAAATTTTTAACTAATAACTGAGTTTAAATAAAAATAATAAAATATTTGACTCAAGTCCCTTTTAGAACAGTCAAATTTGGCCACGTTGCATTTTCTACTTTGTTTTTTATTCTATTCGCGATTTTTTTATAAATTGAATTCTAATATGATATAATTTTCAATTTTGTAACTAAATTTTCATTAGGAGCCGATTTAGTCAGGAATTACATTAAAAACAAAATAGAAAATGCAACGTTACCAAATTTGACTGTTCTAAAAGGAACTTGAGCCAAATATTTTATATTCTTAATTATTCAAATTCTGTTAAGAATTCTAGTTACATAACAATAACAGTCGACACTTATTCCCAGAAAAAAACGTGGGTGTATTTATGTACGCGCATGAGAAGTTATACTTCTTTGGTATAATTAAAAAAATGTTTTAATCCACTGTCTTAGCCTCTTCCGGTAGTGTCTGAACTGGCACATCAGTTATAAGTGTTTTGCGATTACTAAAATATGATACAATTATATACACAATTTATTTTTAATATCAAAACACATAATAAGAAAACGTCTGTGCTGCGGCAAAGACAAGGACAAAAATTTAAGGTTGTAAACACATCCAGGTGAGTGGAATACTTATTATTATCTCAAATTTGAACTATCAGGTTAGTTTGCACATTAGTTTCTCATTAGTTTCAATTGTCATTTCAATTTCATGCAATTGCTAACTTTAGCCATTTGTCAGTTGAGTCAAAGTTGGGCTAGAATATTTCACGGAAAGCTACTGGTTTTCAACTAAAAGTTTAAATTGACTATTTATACATAGAATATACATATTGTATGTATTGAATATACATATAGTTGGCTGTTTGTACATTCGGTATAATATGTATACACATTTAACTACTTATACAAAAGTACAAAATGTGTATTACATATTATATGTATTAACCTTTTATCAATAAAGCATGGGCCACATGTTCGAAAAATATTTATTCAAAGCATTTACCATATAGAAGTAGATTGTTGCCATAAAATATTATGAATAGATACCATAGAAATGTATAAACAATCCTAAATAGAAACGTCGTAAAAATATATTAATACAATAGTAATTGTATATTTCATTTACCCATTTATACATATGTATTGAAACTGATTTTTAATTCAAATATAGAAAAATATAATGTAATATAATTTATCAATCGACTTTCCTCACATTATTTTAAATATTGCATAGAATAATTTCAAAAAAAAAATATTTTTTTTAAATGTATTTTAATTCTCATAATAATAATAATAGGCGAACGAATGTAAAATGTATGCATATTTCATATATGTTGGCAAATATGCAATTGAAATACAATCATTGTCTCAAATTTGAACTGAATAATTGTTCCTATGATTTCAATAGTCATTTTTTCAATCAATTGCCAATTTTTGGCATTTGTCAATTGTGTCAGTATTGGGTGGTGAATATTTTACGGTAAATTACTAGTTGTGTATTAATATGGATATTGTTTAAACTAAAATTCGAAAATATTTAGTCCAACCATGACGTTGTTCTAAAGGTTTTAAACTTAACGTTCTAAATAAGAAATACATTTGACAATTACTGTTAGCTACCTATAACTTCGTATCTAGTTCGGGGGATGATCGAATCCGGTTCGTTCCCCTTTTCGACAAACGAAAAACATATGCGAGTGCAGAGATCGACTTGATTGATTCAATAGTTTTTAGTACTATGCATATTGCTCCCAAAAATCGGTCATCTTTTACCCGCTTGAAGTTTCTTGCTAACCGTTTGCGAACAACTTCCTACAGTAGCGCCACGGCGTCATTTTAATTCTGATTTTTCGCAATTTTAATTCGGCGTCATTAATTCAGCCTGATTATTTTTTCATAACGCCGCTAAAAAAGAATAACTTCAAAAAATCTATTTTTCGGCGGATGTGTACTTTAGCACACCCACAATCTGACAACGTTGCATTTTCGACTATTTTTTAATTTAATTCGCGACTAAATCGGTCCATAATGAAAATTTAACCACAAAAGAGAGAATTATACCATATTAGAATTTAAATAACAAAAATATTGCGAATTAAATTAAAAACAAAGTCGAAAATGCAACGTTGTCAGATTGTGAGTGTGCTAAAGTTGGCTAAAGTACACTTGAGCCTATTTTTCAGTATCGATATTTTGTAAACTAAGCGAGATATCGAAAAATGTTATTCTTCATTTTTGCTTTATTTTATCGAGATATATAAGAATCTGTCGTTAAATCGTGGTGCCGGAAGAATTAGTATCCCCTTTCTCATTGTTGCGAAGGAAAACTTTGCTTGAAGGAGAATCGCAGAATTCTATTAATATCACTACTTTATATAATGCAGGTATTTTATTTAAAAACGGTATGGGACCTCGATCTGTTTCTTTGGTTGAACGACTAGAAACGTATTAGATAAAAAATGATTTATGAAGCCTCATGGATTAAATAACTTACCAATCCGACCCTATTTTGTTAATATTAAAGCCAATCAAAGATATCAAATATGGCGCGTAAATGTAAATTCCTGTTTTAACGGCCCTTGATTTCTAGCATTTGTCAAAAATATGGCTGAAAATAGTTTTTAGCTGTCCTAGTTACGTTTTTTTGAATTTATTATCAAATACACATAGCCATTTGATACAGTTATTCGAAATAAGTTTGCAAATAAATAACAGTATGATAGATATGATTTATGTGAAAAAGTGAGGTTAATATAAGTAATAAAAAGTGATTTTGTTGACGTGAACACATATTTTGAATATAAATATTAAGCAATATATAATTTTAATCACTTACTCATTGTGGAAGATAACACAACACGATGGCATCACCAATTGACTGGCAAATTAAGAAGAAAAAAGTTCACGAACGCGGTCATTACATTTTAGAAACAGGATTATGGAGTGACTGCAGTTTTATTGTGGGGACAGAGCCACATCAGCAAATAATACCGGGTCACAAACTTTTCCTTGCAATGTCAAGTCCAGTTTTCGAGGCAATGTTTTTTGGTGGAATTGCAGAAAAAAATGATCACCCTATTCCGATTTTAGATGTCCAACCCGAAGCATTTAAAGCTCTCTTACAGTAATCATAATATTATATTTGTTCGAAAGAATTATGTTCAAATTGTAATTTTATATTTATGTGCAGATATATTTATACTGATGAAATCAATTTAACGTCCTTTGATCAAGCTTGCGAGCTTTGTTACGGAGCCAAAAAGTACATGCTTCCGCATTTAGTTAAGGAATGCACAACCTTTCTATGGTCCGATTTAAACCCGAAAAATGCTTGCCGAGCATATGAATTTGCCAAATTGTTTGAAGAGCCAGTATTAATGTCCAAATGTTTAGAGGTATGGACAAAATTCAAATACTAAGATAATTCATTATAGTTAATTCTGTTTTAGATAATTAGTCTAAATACGATGGAGGTTCTCAACGAAAATAGTTTTGAGGAAATCGATTTAAGAACTTTAGTCACCGTCTTTTCTCAACAGAATCTCAACATTACATCCGAAATAGATCTCTTCAACGCTTTAACACGTTATGTTTCCAAACAAGAAGAAGCCTTAGGTCTGATTTCGAAAAAGCCTAGATTAGAAAGTGACGGTAATTGTTTTAATCTTTGCTTCACCATACTGAGGAAAAATTAAAATCCCTAAAGGCGGACGTTTTCATATTTTGCTAATTGAATTAACAAAGGGGTACAAGCTTAGAACTACTATACGAGAGTAAAACCGTAAAACCAGCCGAAAACATACGAACCGTACAAAATTTCTAAAGTTCCGACTTATATGTTTCTTTTTCTAAGATTGACACTTTTTTCGTCGCGGGAATCTTATGTTTTTACGGATTTATTCCCTTAAGATTTATTTTTACTTATAATTTTGTTATATGCATTCTATTCGAAAATTGTTGTCGACAACTCGTTTTAACCATACAAAAAATATATGTGTGACAATGAGTTGGACTGAGTGAATGAAGTGATTTGTATATAACTATTTGTTCTAATTGATTAAACTACATTTATCTTGGTAAGGAAGTTAAAATATTCAAAAGCTTTATAAATCCACCGCTACCTACCACACCAACCTCTCATGGAACAATCGAATCATTTTATTTTTCGCACTAAATCATGAGAAGATATTGCTAATGCATTCAACAACGAAAAAACTATTCATCAAATAACTGTAATGTAACGAGTTGGAAAAATTTAAATTGTTTTATTTAGGAAATCATACATAAACATTATTAGTGTCATTCAACTTGACTCTAGTTGGATCCAGTCAATGTTTTTATTAATCAAAAATATATTCCAAAACATGGATGTTTTATCGTCGATATTGTGTTGTAATGCTAAGTAAAAAGGTTTATTATCCAATAATAGTATTCGCGTTCGCGAATATGGGAAAATTGACGTTGATTTCATTACATTACTGTTAATCAATAAAAATTTCAATTTTTTCAAACAACCGTGTGTTATAATGTTTGCAAGAACAAATATTTGTAATATATTCAACTATTTGTAGGTGAAATGGCCTCTACATCACAAGAAACTATATCATCCACTGGTGTAACAGTTCGTGATGCTTTGAAAGAGATTCGATTTTTGACATTAACACCTAAACAATTTTCTGAAGGCCCAGCATCATCAGATTTATTAACAGAAAGTGAAAAGCTACTTATTTTAATGCATATTTCAACTAAATCCTGTCCTAAGCCAATGCCTGATGGATTTTCAATGTCCCGCGCTGTGCGTTCCAGGAATTCAAACTGTTTTAGTGCAAATTCATCATTCAATGATGAGACTTACAATATAAAAAGAATCGAGTATGGAAATGACCCAATGTCGACGCATCACTTCATAGAAAATCAACTGTGGAACTTACCTCGCTTTTTTCTTGATCGAACCATTATAGAAGAAACAGATTGTTTAATAACGAATGTAGTAGAATCTAATATCACATTTACGGTTGACCGTAATATATTCATAATAGGCGTTAAGGTAAATTCATGTCTTTTTAAATAAAATGAAATTTTTGAATCATATGTTTTTTAGGTTCCTGCTCAAGTTTATAGTGTTATGGAGCCACCCTCAACGCGATCGTTTTATTCCGAGTTATTATATGCACATTTAACCGATGCTGAAGGATCTCGACTTACTTATTCCCACTATTCAGCTCGGGTGAATTATTTATCGATTATTGAAGTTGCTTTTAATCGTCCTGTATTTTTAACACGAAATAAGGAATACAAAATTTGTGTTGCTTTTAATCGACCAGGTTGGTATCCCATGGGAACATGTGCTATCGAAGCAAGCTCGGCTAATGTAGTGTTTAATTTTGGAAGTGGTCCTCAAGGCCATTCAGTTCGCGATGGTCTTATTAGGTCAATAATTTTTACGTACTAACCCACTTGAACTAAGTTTCTATATTCTCATAAAATATAAACCTTATCGCCTGTTTCATACATTGTATTTAACTATAATAGTTTGATTACAATATTTTCATAACTAAAAATAATTTAAACGTATACGATGATTTACGTTTTATATAACGATAACGATTTTCACGTACTAATTCTTGTACGTACTAAATTTTATTAAGTTAAGTTTTAGTCATTTTGTTTTTGAAATTTAGATCTTCGGTTTTTCAATTCTAGTCGTAATGCAAGTGTTTGTTAAAAAAAAAGATGTAGCTTTATTTTAAAGTCGTTGACTACGAACAAAATGAATTTGTATAACAAAATCGAATTTTAATATTTATGTTACTTGTTATATTTTTTCTAAAATAACTGTATAAGTTATTGTTTTATTAATAAAAAAATATTGGAAAGAAAGAAGCTTTTTATTTATATACTAAAACTGATTGAAAAAGATCTTGCGTACATACATTCACTAAACTTCAAGCAGCGTTCTTATGCTAATAAAATTATGTTACCCTATTTCTCGATGTAAAATTTTTGGCTCAAGTCCCTTTTAGCACAGTCAAATCTGGCAATGTTGCACTGTTTACGTTGTTATTAATTTAATTCGCAAATAAAGCGGTCCGTAATGAAAGTTTAGCCGCAAGAGAAAATTATACCATATTAAAATTGAATTAACAAAAAAAAAAAAAAACGCGAATAGAATAAAAAAAAAGTAGAAAATACTACGTTGCTAGATTTGACTGTCCTAAAAGGGACTTGAGCTGGATTTTTATGTAAATTAAAACTTGATATATTATTATCTATCAAGTATTTACGATTTTATCTAATAGCATAATAGTGTTTCGTCATTAATATAATTTTAATATGTTAACTGCTGTCAAATATGGGAATCATTTCATATTCTCCTTTGGAATAAAAATAAATATCTTCATAATTCAATAATACTTTTTTTATACCTTAAAAGCTTATGTATATCACACGAACCATTGACTTAAAAAAAAATAAACAACTTCTACGGAAACCAACGAATAAAAAAAAACTATAGCAATGTTAATTTTTCATCTAACTTGGAAATCATGGATCGTCATTGTCAGTCATTGTGGTACCAAATAGAAAAACTTACTAGATAGGCCAGGTCGGTTAGATTCTGGGATGAAGAGATTTCATGTTTGATGTTATAGTGGGAAAAATGGAACGCTTCAAGAGAAAAGGAAGAAGATAGATTAAAGGGAAAAAGTTTCTCAATCACTCGGTGCATAAGTTTCATGAATACAAATATCGTATGAAATTAAACTAAGTTTATACATCGTGTACACTGGACAGACTAAATTTTTAGAGCGTTAAAATTATTTTTCAAATCAAAGATTTATCGTTTTATTTTGTCTAAATATTGGTAAGATATACAGTAGCCGATTTTGGTTCAATGCTGCCTTAGAACCCATTCGATACACCGCCATTGTTACTCCAAACAAGGTTGTTGTCTAAGTAAAAATAATAATTTTCATATATTTAAACCATATTATAATAATTTTTTTTATGGATTTACGTATAATTTTTGAAATATCGATTTCACTACATACGTTGTAAAGATTAATATAAATTATAGCTTTTTTCCAACTATTAGTTATGATAGTAACACCGGTAACACCTTCCTAGCTTTGGTTCACGCGAAAACGTTGATTATACAATCGTTATCAAATCGTTACAAATGGCAGTTGTGCAAATTTTAATGAAAAATGTGGTTTGCGGAAAATTAAATCGCCAAGCTATTTTTTAATAATCAGATTAAAATAAACTTTATGCCTATCAGACTACTAACAATCTTAAGCAAAATCGCCAAATGAACTATCTTACGTCCAATAAACGGGCACAACATAACAAAGAAAAAATATTAATGCTCGAACAGTTTGAATTCAGATCCAGGTATTCCACAACAATGCAATTCTACAAAATATGTGACCATATAACTGACGCCTTTAACAGTAATAAACACACGGGAATGGCTCTACTTGACTTAGAAAAGGCTTTTGATACTCTATGGCATGAGGGGCTAATATACAAACTAATTAAAATGAAATTCCTAAGATACATTATAATAATAATATGGAGTTATCTCAAAGAGTGCCAATTTTGTGTGATAATCAAAAATGAAATGTCTAATAGCAGATTAATTAACGCTGGGGTCCCTCAAGGGTCCATTATGGGCCCTATTCTATTCTATATATAAATGATACTCCGCGGACACTTGAAACTTTCCTTTCCCTATATGTTGACGATACAGCAGTTTTTGCATCCTCCTGGAGAGTGACCAACAGAATAACCAAAGCTTTAAAAAGAATAATGATATTTTTTAAAAAATGGAAAATAAAGACCAATGATAAGAAAACTGAAGCTATCATATTCACTAAAAGAAGACCCAACAAGCATAAAAAGGTATTAGTAAATGGGAAAAATATAGAATGAGCCAAAACGGTTAGATACTTGGGGATGCAATTGGATTCCAGACTCAACTTTGCTGAACACATCAAAGTAACTAAAAGCAAATTAATAGCACGAACTAAAATCTTATATCCATTGCTCAACAGACAATCAAGGCTGTCTACTAACAATATATGAATAGTTTATAAAACAGTGCTTAGACCAGTGCTTACATATGCATGTCTAGTCTGGAGTCCAGTAAGCAAAACCAAGTATCTGAAAATACAGAGTCTATTCAGAGTCCATACAAAGATAAATTACTAAGTCTGCTGGGAAACTACCCAGCCAAATTCAAGGTATACGACCTTCATGAGGAGTTAAGGATACTACCACTAGACTTCTATATCCTCGCTTTGTCACGGAAATTCGACAAAAATTGTAAAATATAGTCTCTATCCTAGATTAGGATCTACAAACGCTTTTTGGATGGTTTATTTTATGGTTTATATAAGGTACATCACACTTAAAATTAAAAACAAATTATAAACAAAACTATTTGTATATATATTATAAAAGCAATAATTTTTTATTTTATTTTATTTATTTTATTTAAAAAAAAAAAACTTTATGCATACATATTTTTAATTTTCCTATTATGAAAAAAAAATCAGCCAAATTGTTTTTCCAAAAGTTTCGAAAAAATCTTAAAATTGTTACTTTGTAAGACAATAAAATTTCATGACGGAATAGAGAGTCACTGATGATATTGAAAGTTCTTACATGGGGTATCGAAGGATACCTATTTTACTGAAATTCACTACTCTATTACTCTAATTATAGTTAAGCCTCAGTCATACTTTTTTGTGAGATATTTCTATTTGTATAAAGAACATTCTGTGAAATTTTTACCAATTTTCATCCAGTCCTTTATGAAATATTGACTTGAGAAAATTGGCGTTTTTAAGTTTTCGGCCACTTTGTAAGGCTCTAGAAAAAAAGGAGTGTATTCTCAAAACTAAAACTTATACTGCAGATTGTTATAATAGCGTTCAAAAAAAATCATTATTGAGTCTCTATTCCTTCATTAATTTTATTGCCTTAAAAAGTAAGAATTTTAAAAAAATTTCAAAGTTTTTGCAAAAAAAATTGACTAATTTTCTTTCATAGTAAGAAAATTAAAAGTAAGTAAGCATAAATTTTATTTCATGCTGAATGCAGTGCATGCAGTGGTTTTTGATTTTTTCTGAAATCTTTAAAAATGCCTTGATAATTAAATTTTCCGCAGACCACCTTTTTCGTTAAAATTTGCCCAACCACCATTTTTAAATGCCTGCCAGGAAAAAACTATAGCTTATTAAGTCCTTACTAGGCTCAAGTCCTTTTAGCACAGTCAAATCTGGCAACGTTGCATTTTTTAACTATAAGTAATTGTAGTAGTTAATTCGCGAATAAATTGGTCCAAAATGAAAATTTAGCCACAGAAAAGAAAACTATACCATATTAGAACCGAATTAACAAAAAAATTGCGAATAGTATAAAAAAAAAGTAGAAAATACAATGTTGCCCGAGTTGAAAGTTCTAAAAGGGACGTGACCCATAGAAAATGTTAAAAATTTTAAATGGATTGATCCTTCTATGAAAATGAAATTTCAGGTATCGATATTTCGTAAACTAAGCGAGATATCGAGAAATTTTACTTCTCTTTTTCGTTATATATCGTCGAGATCTATAAAAATCCGTCTGTTCAAGTCCTTTTTAGCACACTTAAATCTGGCATCTTTGTTTTTTTTCCTTTGTTTTCAATTTAATTCGCGAATTTTTTGTTTAAATAATTCAATTCATGGTATAATTTTCTTTTTTGTGGCTAAATTTTCATAATGGACCGATTTATTCGAGAATTAAATTAAAAACAAAGTAAAAATGCGACGTTACCAGATTTGAGTGTGCTAAAAGTGACTTGAGCCTATCCGTCTTCAAATCGTATCGCCGGAAGAATCGTAGTATCCGCCAAAGCAAAACTAATTCAAATCATATTTTGAAATTGAAAATCTATATATTTGTTTGAATTTAAAATTTTGCCGCCCTTAAAATTGTGCCGGCTCTAGGGCCTGGCTTCACAGACCTAGGCTTAAATCTGTCACTGAAGATAGATGTGGCGATACGGTTATGTATGTATACCTATATATTTAAAAAAAACACCTGTTTGCTATAATATAGGAAAATGTAGTAAATCATCTTTACTAAAGTTACTAAATATAATTTTTTTGATATTTCCGACATCCTTAGAATGATATTTATATTTATTGTTATTTTTAAAGACCGTTCTTGTACTCGAACTCGAAAAAATATTTACATTAAAGATGCGTCGAATACATATCTTTTTTATTATAAATTTTTAAATTGAGTTAAATGCATATTACATTGTTTATAAAACAATGAGTGCATACAAATTCACTTTACCGGACATAACCTGTACTACATGTGATTTTGACGTCACAGTGTACGTAATGGACGATAAATGTAATCATCAGCTGGAAATGTGGTAATTCATTTAAATCGAGAAAAGTATCATAAAATTTTGATAATCATTTTAAGTGTTATAATGTTAAAAAGTGTATTTATCGGATTTTTTTACTTCTAAAAAATGCCTCAAAAAGAAAGCAGAGCTGAGAAAAAGGCCAAGGCCATGACGAACCAAAATAAAGTGTCAAGCGGGAAGCAGACGGGTAAGTGTTTTCAATAAACAGCTGATAATTCGATGACAGTCTAAAAATATTTTCTCATTTGCCAACTTCTGAAATTGTACATATGTTGCCTAAAAGATTATAAGTTTTAAATAAATATTAATCGATACAGGACACTAATAATAGATACATTGTTTTTCATTCCTTCGTCAGCACACTTCAACCGAATTATTCTCCTTAGCAACAGGCGATATTTGTTGTTACAGGTGAATTTCATTTTTAGTTCTTTTACATTTCTGCAATGTTAAATTTGTTATATGTTAAATTTATTCAATACTCAATGATGGTATAAGTTGAATTGTTTGAACGTTATTAATATTTTTTCTTAATTATCTCTTGCAATGAACCCTAAACTTAATGGATTGAACTTAATTTTTTCTCATTATTGTTCATATGAAGCTAATAAAATTTATTTTACATTACACTCATAAAGTAATTACAAATTTTATATATGCGGATAATATATTTCATGTAAGACGGCACAATTTTTGATCCAGCAGATTTTTGCTTATTTTTATTTTTTCTACTGGGATTTGAAACTCTTAGCAATCAAAATGCCGGTAGTTTAAAATTTCATCAGTTGAAGTCTTTATAAAGCATTTGCCAAGAAATAACCATTTTAGAAGATTTATACACATCACTAACTGACCCGGCAAACTTCTTACTTACCAACAGATAATGAATGTAGTCTTTTATGAAAAAATATTTTAGCTAAACTTAGTTTAAATTTTTAATAACGTAATAAAACTAATTCAACTAATATGTTCAATATTTCCTTAGATCGTACTGATTCTCTTCTTTGAAGCACCTTGCCATTGCATTGATATACAAAGTTTGTCAAATCAGATAGCTTTAATAAATAAAACAAATCAAATAAGTTAATACTCAAAAGTAAATTATGTTTACATTATGTACGCATTTTAAGGATTTCATCCAAAAGCATTGTGTCCCTAAGTAAAATTTTGAATTTATATTTTTACACGAAAAATAATTCCTACTCGACAGATAACATGACAAATGAACATTGAAATGTTAATGGTAACCTTAGTTCACATTATTAAGAACAATTAAAAGTTACTGGAATTACTTAATGTGAACGACTTTTAATACAGAATGTTGTAATAATACCGAAAAGACTTATTTATTGAAAACTGAGGAATATAAAATTCATTGAAGTAGTTGGAGGATAATCGAATATACTGATAAATTGAGACATGGAATGGACTTGGTCCTATGTGTTTGTCATAAATGATATATAAGAAAGATAAGATATGTGCATTGCATGTTGTTTGTCATAATATGTCAATAGTAATAGAAAATAATTACAAATAATTGGATTAATAATGGTAAGGATGTTAGTTTATCACAATAATTTTCTCTTAAAATGCTTCAACTTCAAATTGGAATTTAAAAAAAAAACAACGTTGACTTTTGTAATTCATCAAGCTAGTATAGAGTGTAGACTACCGGTGTATCAAGTATGATACACTAAAAACAAGTAATTTAATAAGCGACTGAAGGCGTTTTGGTTTAATTAATTTTGTGAATGTGATTTCCATACAGGCGTACTTTAGATCAGCGGTCGCCAAATTTTTTAACCTTACGGACTACTAACAAAATTTTTTGAGTGTTAAATATATAATAATAATTATAATAATAATAATTATTTCACATTTTTCTGCGGATCAGTGAACTTTTCTCGTGAACCACTAATGGTCCATGGGCTGCTACTTTAGTGGCGCGTGAGTAAATATACGAGTATGTATGTGTAGGGGGGGAGGGGTTGCCATTTCTTCATTTTTCATCTCATTTTTTATGAAAAAGTATTTTTTCTATTTGTAGTGCTTAAATAAATAAGCCGAAATTTTTTTGCTTTTTTTTTGCCAAGGGGATTCTTGAAATTGTGCTTGATTTCCTTAGAGTTTAGAGTTTCGTGGTATGAAAAAGGTTAAGAAACGCTACTTTAGATTGAAATAATTTGGCAACGTCTCATTTTCTATTTTGTTTTTAATTTGTGAATAAATCACGACCATTATGAATTCAGTAATAACGAATTGATGAACTATGAATTGACCATAATAAATCGATATTATTATTGATTAAATTGATAGTTGAGAACAGGCAAGAACGATCAGCAACTATGGAGTTTGGATAGTGGTTACTTTGGCAGATAACAAATAGCAAAGGTGTATAAAATAAAACCTCACTTTTTTATATTTCTACAGAATAATATTAAAAATTACATCCTCCATAGCACACTTAGCACAGTTTCAACCCCTTGCCAGACATCACTAAACTAATAAATTATAATTTTACTAACATCTTAAAAACTGAAAAAGCTTAAATTTGTATATAACTAGGCCGTTTTGATGGTTTTTACATTTTGCCAGACGCTTTAAAATAGTTTTATTATTTACCTAACCTTCTTATAAGTTGTATAAGATAGACTGAACTTACTATCTCACTCACATAAGCTTGATTATATATTTCCTCGTGCTCGCACCTACGGTAGACAGTCAAAGCGTTTGGTAAGATGTTAAATCTATTAAAACGATCTGGTTACTGAGATAATGTTTTTTGATAATTTCCCAAGTAACTTATATAAAATTCAGCTTTTGTGTTATAAAGTAAGTAAAACTATGGATTTCTAAAGTTTAAAAGTGTCTGGCAGAGGGTTGAAATCGTGCTAAGTATCTAACAATAAAGGTTGTGGTTTCTAATTTTACTCCGAAGAAATTATAAAAAAAAAAACTGACGTTTATACTTTGGTGAAAGTGAGCTTCAATTTTACACACCTTTACTATCTGTTACCGGCCAAAGTAATCCCCATCCAAACTCCATAGTGTTGGGGACATGCGCAGAGAAAATTTCAGCTTTTATAAAATAACGAAAACCATTCGCAATACAGCATTCCGCCTGTGAACCAAAGCTTTTCGCACGAGCCCAATTTATAGTCTTCTGGCAGAAGCGAATGAAAGCTATCTCGTCTATTTAATTACTTTACTATTTAATCTGGTTTACTTGTGTAGTTAAAATTCAGATATTTTAATAATAAGTGTATAGTATACACAATGGTTATACTTGATTATTGGAGGAATTGGGTTGCGTGCAATTGTAAAAATTTCAATTTCGCGGTAGTGTTGTTCATTGCAAAAGGGGAATAGTTTTGGGAAAAAGGTTGGGAATCGAGACAGTGAGATGGGATTCCTACTAATATTCCAAAATCTAGACCTTTATCTTCTTATATTTTGACGCAAGTTTCTTGAATACTTTTGACTGTTTTAAGTCTTAATTAAGACTGGCTTTATTGAAATTGACGATATTTTTTATTTATGTATAGATGCTAATTGATTTTCGGATTATTTGGTTCACGGTAGGTATAGCAACCGTAGATATACGTAATATACCATACTCATTAAATATATTTATAAATATTTTTTGTAAATGAATTGATCATCACCAACAGTTATTTTATTCCAAGCAACAGTTTATTAAATGTGTCTTGGAAATTCGACAAATTAATGTTTTTAAGTATGATTATGTTTTTCGTAAAAGAACTAAGAAAAATAAAAATGTCCATATACTTACCACTTTAAACAGCAAAACTTAAAAGAAAATATAACCAACACCTACGTTACGCAGACGAAGTCGCGGGCATCAGTTAGTAACTAAATCCATGTATTACAGGTTATAAATAAGTCACATCATAATAGTCTTACATATAACTAGTCTTGATGAACAATCGTTAAAAAATGTTAATGCGTAGTTACGGCTAAAAAGAGGAAGAACGACCCGTTGTAAATTGGTCTCTTTTATCAAATCAACGCATACTACGTTCACTCCCGCGGTCTCTTATATGTCTATGGTTGAAGCTCATTTTGGTCGGAAAACAAAACATAATTAGACTTCTTCTGAGCATATTTCGTAATTTATAAACGACCCCTAAAATTGAGTTTGCTTTCTGTAGACGTTTTTTTATTATCTCAGCGTTTAGTATTTTTTTCTCAATGAAGGGGGTGATATTGTATTACAGTTTTCTTGACGGTGGCAATGCTTTATTAGATGTTGCGAAACATTGTTTTGTATGTCTTAATTTTTTATATGAAGTGATTTTTATATTTTCAGATATTTTATTTTTTTAATTGTAACACTTCCGGTTTAAATAATTTTATACTCTGACCTGTCGCTTTATATGTTGGACACCAAAGCTTTTTATCTTTATTACAAGTAATCATAATCTTATTTTCCCAGTGATAACCAATTTTAGTAAACAAAACAGGTGCAATAAATGCATAAAGTACATTTTTGAATTACAACGTTGATGCGATGATTTTTGCATTATTGCAACATGTTTTTGTTATGGCAATTCATTCGTTTTTTTTTTAATTCACGAGTACTAAGTAGTGAAATGAAATGTTCAAAATAATATTGTATTCTCTGGAATTTTGTAGTCTGGTCGCCGACCCCAATAAAAATGCATTTTTCGAACCTTTTGACGTCACGTTCCAGTTAATTGCGCCAAATTATTAATAATTAAAATGTTATTACAAGTAATCAACTGGAAAATATTCCAGTCACCAATTATCAACAAATTCATGTTTTTGAGGGCAATCGATCATTAGTTGTGATTAGAGATCATTTTCTTCGCTTCACTGTATAATATTATTCAAAATTTAATTTTCCCCTTAAAAAACATATATACAACATAAACAAGCAATCCAATTGGGATTTTTATTTTGTCGAAGATTAATTTCTGATATTAGTGTGTTAACATTATTTGGGATAAAATAATTCATCTCACATATTCTTTCATGGATGGTTTCAGTTTTATTTTTCTTTTATTGGTTTAGGAAGCCATCTAAAAATTCTATACATATAACACAATAAAAAGATATTTCTTCAAAGCAGACAAAAAAAGAAATGAAAGATATCATGCAAAAACAACGTGAAAAACGCAAGGCCAGTCTATTCAAATTTTGATGGGGACAATAATCTTTAACCGGTTCTTTTTTCTTTCGTGTCAACTTTTGAGTTACCTGTGCCATTAACATGAAGGAAAACCATTGAAAATCCCATGAAAACAATTCAGTTTAATATTTCAACAAATTTACAATAGGGATTCAATTTAATGTTGTTTAAATGTAAAGGTACTCTCAATCAAAAATAATAATCCTATAACTTAATGACTCAAAGAACAGTTTGTTTTTAAAAAATAATTTAAAAGTTAAAATTGTATGTAAAATAAAACAGACCATTCAAGCTCCGACTTGCAGTTCAACTAGTCGGACTGCTAGTTGGATCTTCTAGTTCAGTGGTTCCCAAAGTGGTCCCTATGGACCCCCAGGGGTCCTTGGGATCATTCAGAGGTTCCGCGAAAAACCAAAATTGATTTAGGGGTCCCTGAACATCGTCAGGGAGTCCGCGCAAAGTTTGTAACAACAATATTTTTCGTTTCACTTATATGACGGATTTATTTGCCTGATTTAACGAGTTTAATTTGAAACTACAAGGTGACACATTAAATTTAATCAAAACCAAAAGTGTAATATCTGCGTTTGCTGCAAAACTTTTATTGTACAAATAAAACTGGGGAAGAGGAGAATGTTCCCAGTGCCCAAATCTTTCAAGATTGCAAAATAGAGATGACGATTTGTTTGCTTATTGTCAACTCCTAACGACGCTTCATTCGGACCTTAACCAAAGATTTGAAGACGTTTTTCACTTGGATATTCCCGAATGGGTGTTGAACCCTTTTGCAAGTAGTCAAACTCAGAGTATAAATGCAGACCGTTCAGTATAGGTGCAACTTATTGAATTTTCTACAAATGAGGAGCTGAAACCAATGTTTAAACAAGGATACGACAACTTCTGGTTATAAAAACAGATCCCAATTTTATACCCAACATTATGGGTTACTGTACAGAAGCTGTTGATTGCTTTTCCGTGTTTCTATTTGATAGAACGCGGGTTCAGTGCCGTTATGAGCCTCAACACAAAAAAAAAGAAACCGACTAGAAATTAGTACTCATGGGGGTTTGCGGTTGCTACTCACAAACATAGAACCGGACATAAATACCCTCATAACAAGTTTTGGGGGTTGTTTTAAAACAAAAGTTATAATTTCAATAAACACTTTTTCAACAAAGTGTTTTGTTTATATTTTTATTTACGTCGCCATTTACTATTCATAACATCTAAGCTAAATTTCTAATTTTTCTATAATGCATTTATGTAGTTTTTCACCTAGGAGGTCCGTGGGGAAGTTTTGACTTTGGAAAGGGGTCCGTACGCCAAAATAGTTTCGGAATCACTGTTCTAGTTGGATCGCCTAAATGATCTAATATCATCTGATATAAATGATCTGACTTCCAACAACACCATTCACGGTCCGAATTTAGATCCAACTTTGAAAGTCGAACCATAAGTTCAAACAGAGCAGGTGATGCGACATATACAGTGCATAAAATATACGACCCATTTCAAGTTACCTCCGACCTCCTTACCCCATATTTAACATACGTGCTTTTGTATACCTATTGTTTAAATAAACTGATGCAAGAAATGGATTGTAGTGGATAAATAATGCTCAGGATAAGCCATGAAGGAGTAATGACTGACATCAATTCTTTTAGATATACTAGGTGTGTAAATATGAAACCGGAATTCGCCAATAAGTGGTGCTGGTTGCCAAAAGAGATTCTTCGAAACCATGTTATTAAGGCACTTTTTTTGTTTTGATATTGAAGATGTTCAATTGATAAATGTGTAAATTTCCCACGACTTTATTATTTGTAATTCCATTGAACTTATCGAGCTTTGTACTTAAAAATTACGATTGGCAGATAGCATTAATTTTCTGTTATCATTTATACAAAAACTACTGCGAAATCGTATCGAATATTTGTCGAAGTTTACGTTGAGCATGCTCTTAGGAAATCTCAATATTTTATGGGGCTTAAAAAAAATTTAAATGGCGATATTGATGTGGAGTACGAAGAACATAGAGGACCCCTGAAAAAGTTTGAAAACATCGAATTGTATGAATTGATGGATGAGAATGGTAGTAAAACGTAACAACAACTTGCGGTAGTAGATTTGGTGCAAGCATAAACGCCAAAAACGTTCAGAATATCAAAATAGGTAATACTCAGGGATTTTGCCGCTTGGTAATTCCCCTGGTCATATAGAAAAATGAGTGAAGGATATGATTAAGGCATTCAGTTTGGAAATTCTTCCGCATGCGGCTTACTCTCCAGATTGACTCCTGTAGATTATTATTTATTTACATTTTATTTCCGTTGAGGGGACAAGCACTTGCTAAGCACCTCTTCACATCTTATGAAGTCCTACAAAAATGATTCGATGACGGGTTTTGCTCATACGATGAACAATTTTTTTGGCATGGTATCCATAAATTGTCAGAAAAAATAATATTTTTCTGCAGAACTAACAGTAGTAGTAGGAAAAATTGACATATTAATTTCCAAATTTAAAATCCACGCCAAAACGCTTGGAAGAGTCATGGCGTCGCTTATAACGTCACGTTTGTATGCCATTTTGTATACCACGGTTATATACCACATATTGAATAATTTTATTTTCTGTCATTAAATATAAATTCAATAGTGTAAATAGGTGATATGCAGCCTTCAGTGTGGTATTACATCAATAAAAATTTCAAATGAATTATTCAAAAATGCAATAATTTAATTAAACCTCGTGGTATTAAGAAGTGCATTTGAAGTATCTTTACTGAAAAAATGATCACCTATACCTTCACAAAATTTCTTCCAATCTTTAGGCCATGAAACAAAATTTCTATTTTCAAAATCATATTCTTTCGTCGACGATGGATCGAAATGGAAGTTCATATGGATTTGTTTCAATTTTTCCAATTGAAAGCCCTTTGTATCTTGTAATGTTTCATCATTTCCTTACAATATTGACAAATTTCACTGTGCCGATATTTCTTTTCTTAATTAAAACTGCATAAATATGTTCTTGAAATATACTCAAAGCGGAAGGTATCTTTTGCCTCCTATCAATTCCAAATGTAAAAAAAAATGAAATAGTAATGCTAACAACCCCCGTATGTTAAGTATGTTTGCCTTCTTCTAATATATTCGCTTAGACAATTATGACGTCATTCACTCTGATTGGTGTTCAGAATAACATGGTGGGTTGCCGTATTTTGTAGTTTTATTTTATCAAAATAATTACCAACCTTACTTTTAATAAAAAAATAAATTAGTGTTTTGTATTCTCTGACTCAAGTTTTATTAAATAGATAGTAGATTTAAATGAGTTTTAGTTATTGTCATTATGGCTTTTAGCACGCTTACTTCTTTTGCTCTTATGTCTCGTTTCCAAATATGAATACCGTCAAATGAAGTCAAATAACATCGAGCACACATTTGTGGTATCGATAGTACTTCTTTAAAATATCAACTACATATATTACAGAGGTGTGAAAATTATAAAACTCAAAAGAAAATTTTTACTTTCTTCTAGCAATGTATCGCCCAGACTGTAAAACATCCAACATTAGTTATGGTTTGGAGCTGCATGTCAGCAAAGGGTACCAGTAGAATATACATTGTGGAAGGTACTATGAGGCAAGACCAAAATATACAAATCTTGGAAACGAGGTTACTTCCTCAAACTAAAGAGTGGTTTCCGGAAGAAAATTTTATCTTTATGCAGGATGGAGCTCCTTGCCATAAAGTCAAAAAAGTTATGGATTTCCTCAAAAATTCTAACATTAATGTGCCATCTTGGTCAGGAAATAGGAAATGGTCAGTGCGAAGAAAAAACTAAAAAAATAAACTATTACAACACATGTGTAGTATAGGGCATGCCAGGATGAGAAAAATAAATTATAAACAATAAAGGGTACCACACAAAATATTAGATGAGTGAAATAATTGTAATTTTTAAATTTATGACATTTAAAAACAAAAATGTGTTTTCTCTCTCTTGAGTTGTCTTGAGTCTAATGATTTTCACACCTCTGTAAATACCATACAGATAAATATCAATCGCTGAGTTCAAAACTGAAACAACTCAAAAATCAAAGTTTTGAGATAAACAAGCTTAAGTTTTGAATAAACATTGATTAACTTGTTAGAAAATAACCCTTTTTGGTTCTTTTCATTTTCATAAAAATTATTGAATTAAAGTCAAATAAACTATTTTCAATTTTCTTATCTACAAAAAAATACAAAATACTTTCAGAAAATATCAATTACAACTTTTTTTTTGAGGTATTTCAGTTTTGAACTGAGCCATCGATATAGTATTCAGAAACTATTCTATTGCTTAACCACTGAGTTATGTTACTAGAGTGAACCTGGTCATAAATCTGTCAAAAATATAACGAATGCCATTAGGCTCCCATTTTATTACCTTTTTTTGAATTTAGCGTTCTCTCGTGGCCGTCGTTAAAACTATTTTGCTCTGTTCTATATGTCTACGTAGAGAGGAGAGAAAAATCAAATTTAACATTGGGCTTATGGAGCACGTGCACTCTAGCCATACATCTCAGTGGCTATAACAGAAATGATAATATGTATATTGTACACAGCGTTAACTAAGGGTTTACAAACTTACCGTGTTTTAAATTCTTAACTATTAATTCAATTTATGAATTTCTATATTTTCACAAGTTTTCAAGGAAAACATTTTATTTGAAATTGGATTAATGAAAATGAAAATTCATTTAACTTTTTGTTAGAAAAAATTTATTTATCTCATTTTCCTTGGCGTTGATAATAAGATAAATTATTTAAATAGATCATTGTTGATTTAATTTTTACGTTCCAATTTCTTAAAGAAATCATCATGATAATTACATCAAAATATGTTAAAATAATAAATAGATTCATAACAAACGGAAATCCTATTCGAAAATATCAACGTGGAGAACGATGTTGACAAACTTTTCTGAAAACTTTAGTGATAAATAAAATTAATTGGGCACAATGCCCGAATAAACAAAAATCGTGACGCTGCAAGAGGATACGTATATGCACTTTAAGTATAACTTTTTATGTATTTATTTTTTATTCTGTAAATTGAGTTTGATTGTAATTGCACCAAGAATTTGAAATGGAAAGAGGCAACGGCAATATAGTTGGAAAAATAGACGCAATTATAAATAGGACGTTTGAATGGGGATGTATTCTTAGTGCAGGGTGTTTCTGGACTGTGCACGCATAATCAATAGAGCTGATGGAATTTTTAATTTATTACAAGTTTCATTCAAACAACATAATTAGCCTTTAGTGTGGAGCTTTTTTGTATCTCTCTTTCTCTTCAGTTTCGTTGCAATATGAGTAAAAGCTGTCATAGGTCAATCACCGTCGACGCTGGAAAGCGACACCGCGACGTCCATGGACCTTACCAGACGCCACAGAACTACCCTCTTTTTTAAATACTATGT
Organism: Sisyra terminalis; assembly: GCA_958496175.1. Lineage (NCBI taxonomy): Eukaryota > Metazoa > Arthropoda > Insecta > Neuroptera > Sisyridae > Sisyra > Sisyra terminalis. The sequence continues at coordinate 30,377,753 of OY292278.1, forward strand.
TTAGTCAAGCTTTTTACACATTTTTTTAGTTAATATCATCCTTTATCAACATTTGTAGTATAATTAGACTATGTTTACTAATTAACTTGCTCAAATTATCAGTTTTAGCATTAATTGTGAATCGAGACGTGTTAAATAAAATTATTTATATTATTAATAAATAGGTACTAACAAGATTGAGTAGTAACCCATTTGTCCTACTAAATTGCACTACAACTTACAAGTCAAACGTCTATTTTTACATAAAAAAATATTTGAAATTGTGTTTAAAAGTTCAACGTTTTATTTCAATAAACACAAATATCACACTAAGGAACAGAAAATGTATGCAAATATTTCAAAATTTTATCTTAAACTAAGCGATACCCGCGACACGACGTCGTCGTCATAACAATTGTATATGCCAACAATTGATTACTTTTACTTATTTTCGAGAAATACATCTTACATATAAAAATATCGTATCACGGCGTTTGTGGTCGTACTCTTTCAAAACGGCTCGACCGATTTTTGTTAATTTTTTGATGTATTTATGTTTGATAGTTATGGAAACAGGTCGTATAGTACACTTGGACCTCGTATAAAACGGTTTTATATAACACGGTTGAATAAATCTATACTAATATATAAAACTCTTACGTCTATCTGTATAATTCGGTTTTGACTCAATTTTAGGGTAAATATTTGTTTCAAGAGGCCCTTATTCCAAATTTAACATTTTTAAAATTTTTGTCTGTCTGTCTGTGTGTCTCCATTTAATTAAAGAACGGAACAACCGAATTTAATGAAATTGAATATTAAGATACAACACAATTACCCACTCACATTAGGCTACTTATCATTCTTTAAAAATAATAAGGGAAGGTATCCTCTACGTAAAAACTGAGGGAGGAAAAAAAATTACTTTAGACAGGCGAGTTATATATCGTTGGAAAGGTATTTAAAAGTTAGAAAATAATCGGTAGTAATCTTTTTCGTTGAACTAACAAAAAGCACAGTAAATTCAATTTAAAGTACAAAAAATAATAAGTGTATAGATACACAATAGTTATACTTGATTATTGGAGGAATTGGGTTGCGTGCAATTGTAAAAATTTCAATTTCGCGGTAGTGTTGTTCATTGCAAAAGGGGAATAGTTTTGGGAAAAAGGTTGGGAATCGAGACAGTGAGATGGGATTCCTACTAATATTCCAAAATCTAGACCTTTATCTTCTTATATTTTGACGCAAGTTTCTTGAATACTTTTGACTGTTTTAAGTCTTAATTAAGACTGGCTTTATTGAAATTGACGATATTTTTTATTTATGTATAGATGCTAATTGATTTTCGGATTATTTGGTTCACGGTAGGTATAGCAACCGTAGATATACGTAATATACCATACTCATTAAATATATTTATAAATATTTTTTGTAAATGAATTGATCATCACCAACAGTTATTTTATTCCAAGCAACAGTTTATTAAATGTGTCTTGGAAATTCGACAAATTAATGTTTTTAAGTATGATTATGTTTTTCGTAAAAGAACTAAGAAAAATAAAAATGTCCATATACTTACCACTTTAAACAGCAAAACTTAAAAGAAAATATAACCAACACTTACGTTACGCAGACAAAGTCGCGGACATCAGCTAGTATTCATATAAACTATCTTCGTTTTTTTTTCTTTGGATCGCAAAACTTAATTTTGAATGCAATTCAAACCTTGTATATCACGGGGTATTTGTGGAACTACATAACCGTGTTATACGAGGCCCGAGTGTATATTTCATACCGCAAGATGATAAGGATATTCCTTTCCATTGATTTATGCATGGTTCTAATCATTGATGTTATTCATGTTGTCTATGATTTGTTTTGAAAAGTGCATAGCGAGCGTTTGAATTTGACTTTTTAATGGTTAAATGGAATTTGTGTGATAAATTTATAATTTAATTTATATTTTGTATTAATTATAAATCATGCTGTGAAAGTATCATTATTAATAATATCGCAACTTAAAAGATATAAATTTTTCCATACGTCAATAAAATAAAAGCAATCTTGGCAATATTTTTCGGGATGATATTTGTAGAGTTGTGAACGAAATAGTGATAGATTTTATGATTTTTTTTTATATTCAGTAAATGCTTAAAGACCTGAAAAACCAACGAAAGGGTAAAAATGATTGATAAAATCGGAAGTATAGTAGTAAACAAATACAAGAAAATCAAAACCATCAAAATTATGGGTACCAGGTCACAAAGTCGTAAATGGGAACTAGAGGAGCGACAAATTTATTAAAAAGAAACATGTTTAAACCTTCATTCATCATTTCAAAATTTGAAAAAAGGTAAATATATGTACAATAAAAAATTAATAATGTGCCAAAAAAAAGAATCATCATACAACTCATATTATATATTACATATCGTACGTTAGATAAAAGGCCATGGTTTACTCCAAACTATAGCATAAAACGGATAAAAACCATAACCAAAATAAGATTGGGACATTGTAGCACATTGAAATAGCTATATTCTACTAATGCAGAAAGGTGAGCCACCTTAACCATGTGCTGAAGTGTCAATAATAGAAAAAGAAACAAATATTTTGTTTAAAAAAGTACTGAAGATAACAGGAACATTCCCAGCAAGTATATATCCAGTCCTTGACTAATATAGACCTTAGGAATGAATTGACCTTAAGAATTATACAATTTTAAGGGATACAGTTAAATAAAAATGTGTTTTTAATGTCTATGTTTATCTAAAAACTCATACGTAAGGAAGATTTAATGAATTTTTGTATGCATATGAGTTGTAATATGTTCAATGTCCATATAGATATGAATCTAAATATGTAAAATGAAATGTATATTTAAAAAATGTGTTTAATTTGTTATAATGAGGCATGAGTATAATACATGTATTTAATGTATGTAATATGTATAATATATGTATTTAATATGTTCATATTGATAATTAAAAATGTGGCTATATTATCGACATTGATGAATCAATTTTCCCAAATCAATTTAAGGTGGTACAAAGTTCACCGGGTCCTCTAGTATCTTTAATATTTTAAATTCTCTCCCTTAAAAATATTACCCATATCTCTGCTATTTTTGCACCTTTAAAAACGTAGATATTTGTATATCTGAACATCTTATCCACCTTTTGAAAAAAAAAATTATGAACCAAAGTTGCATCTGTAGAACCACCCAGTTGTATCTTTACATCCATCTGCAGAACCCTATGAGAAATAATTGTTTTTCCAGTAAGGCAAACCTGAGAATTTCCTTACGTGGATCTAAGTAGGAAACCCCGATGGAAAACAACTTTATTTTTAATAGGGCCATCCTTATGCGATCCTAGTGTGGAACTTGCCAGGATAATCTGATCAAAATAATTATTTTCTCATTGAGGCAATCCTGAAAAGGTCCTTACATGGATACGATCAGGATAACCCGATGAAAAATCAATTTATTTTAAATAAGGTCATCCCGATACGATCCTCATGTGAACCCGATCAGGATTTCCTTAATAAGGTTAACCTTATTTCCATCCGATAAGGTCATTATAACACAAGGTTTATAAAATACACAGGTGGCCTCATGCACTATGTGACGTATCCAGAAAAAATTCGTACATATCTCCAGACTGATTCAAATTTTAAAATTCTTCGTATGACCTCATATTTTTTTTCTAATGGGGCAACCTGTGTAATTTATAAACCTTGATTATAACACTTCAACGAAATCGGACAAAAATTCTAGTCGGAAGAGTTCTCTGACATGTTCCCCTATCATATTGTATTTTACTGTGCTTAGTTGTGAGATATTGTAATAATTTTGTTGAATAAGTTGTGAAAATAGTAATTAGATTTAGGATCTTATGTGTGTGAGATGATATATGCGATTGCTACATGTTTAAATAATTATTAGTTATCACGTTCATTTGATTGAAGAATTGGCATCATTGGCACGTTGATATTCTTCTAGATGGTGGATTTCATTGAATTTATTTCCACATTTCGACAGACGTGTTTTTACTATTGTCAAATCTTCTTCCTTTTTTTTATTATTACACTTAATGGTTTGTGCATTAATATACTCTGTTTGAGATGTACAACGTTGGAGTACTCTAGAGATGTTAATAGTTGTAATATTTCCACGTAGGCAGCAAATGTAAACTAAAAATATTATCGTTTTATTAGGATTTCACGCAGACGAAGTCAAGGCTTTTATCTAGTTATAAATAAATTATTAAATTTAAACATTAACATTTCCATATACCTCGAAAGTAGCTTTTCATTAACAATGAAAAAAACGTGTATGAGGACATATATTCGAGTTGGGTGCCCTGGTAGTTCCTCCCTATAAAATATCGGGGAGATTATATAAGGGTTAAGAAAATAAGCTTGGAAAATTTCTGCGGTTTCGAAAAATCCTGTATCTTTAAGTATTACTTATCTTTAGGTAATACAAATTTGTTAAATGTTAATTTACTGGACGATAGTAAGTGAGAAAAATAAATAAGAAAAAAGAAAATTTAAAACAGTGGTCATGTTATTTTATTATAACTTTTCGTACACTTCGAAAAGTAGATTTTAATTATTAAAAACATACAGTGATAAGTATGTATACGCTGATAAGTGTATTGTACTATCGATAATAATTGCTACTATTAATTCATGTGATATTAATTACGGTTGTAAGTTCTCATTATAATGATATTAATTTGCAATTATTTAATGTATCTTAATGTTGCATAATATAAATATGAAGAAGAAGTGCTGCACCGAGGAGAAATTGAGTTGTTTTAATTTTTTTTTGTTGCTTTGTTAAATACCAATTGAATACTTAATTGATAGTCAAGTTGTAAACAAAAATTGAAATAAAGAGATACAACTTATGTAAATTCAGCAATTAATTTTATTTAACCTTATATTTATTATGAAAAGGTTGTAAGCAGACAAAACATAAAATAAAAAAGGAAAATCATCCACTTGCTAGCTTGGTTAAAATTCAAGAATAAGTAGGTTAATATATAATTTACAAATGTAATGTTTAATGTATTTTATATGACCTTTTGGGAAGTATGTGTGCGAGTATGGTGTATTTACTGAACAAAACCGGACTGATTTAATCGTGAAATTCCTTTCTCTTCATTATTGCCTACGCTTTGCTTAAGTTCTTTTCTGAGATATAATATGATTTGGTCAATTATGAGAAGAAGGGTATAGATTGAAAAAATCGTTTTTATTATAATTACCAATTTGAGTAGCTGCATTTAAGTGGAGAGTTTCTACGTATGAACTTGCGACTAGATTAAGATTTGCTGTGGCAATTACAATTGCAATCAATTTGATTAGCACGTACATGTATATAATAATACATGTTTATTATATCACTTCCGCATAATAGATGCAATTGCATTATGCATTTGTTTACCTTTATGTTTCTATTTCAATTTAAGTACGTCGTATTCACATAATATTATACATTTCGAGTAAAATGTGGCGACTTAATTCGTGTAGTATTAACGAAAACACAAAATCGTGTAAATGTTATTTAATTGTAACGAATAAAAAATGACTAGTAATACATACCTACCTAGTCAGAATTGCAGTATAATTACTGTTTTGTAAATTATGTATATTTCTCGAATTCTTATTATTATTCAATAACAAGGGAATTATTAACACATTTTTCTTATTCATCTTAAATTCGTGTCTGATAATGTGAGTTACGTAGCATTTTATTTGTACTACTATGTAACCTTCACATTCTTCCGTACTTCATATGATGAATTTTATTTTATATGAGTTTTTACATTACTATAAATATTGTATAAAATGATGAAACCTACACGTACAGTGCACATATACGAGTGTACCCATGAGTACTACATATTTTATACCTTTTTTTTTAATTTAGCGAACCGATTTGATAAATTTTATAAAGGACATAGGACGATAAGTATAGTGAATCGGCCCCAGCAGATATCTGGACCATAATTTCAGGATATGTTGGTACTAATAAGATAAATTGATTCTATAAATATCTATAATAATATATTCTATTCTTCTTCAGATCTCTATATATTACCGTTTCTTCAAAAATCGAAAAATGCTGAAGATCAGAAAAAAAAATTTCTCCGAAACTTGTGAATCGATTTATTTGAATTTTGGATATGTTTTAGGGGCTGATGATAGCTTCTAAGAAAAAAACTAAAAACTCCATCGGTCTATAAGATTCTTGAAAAAAATACGTATAATTTAATTTTTATCCATGATTAAATTTTGGTACAAAATTTTTTGCTTAAACGGAAATTAAAAAAGAATTGAAATAACATTAACATTTCTGAGCATAAAAATCCTAAAAATTAAAATTAAGAAACAATTGAATTAAAAACTGACAATTTTTAACATGAAAATAAATATCAATGTATCTTATTAGTACCAACATACCCTGAAATTGTCGACCTGATATCCTTCTGGGGTCGATTTACTATACTTATCGTCCTATGTCCTTAGTGTTAAAAAATACAGTCAAAAAGTATAAGGTACTAGACTACTCAGTGATCTTCCTACGACCTAAAATTAACTTGGGAAAATTAATTCATCGATATCGATAATATTTTTGCATTATTAATTTATAATATGGATATAAACAAATACATCAACTTATACTTGATCATAACAAATTTAGAATTTAGCGCGTTTTTTAAATATTCATTTTATTTACATATTTAGAATCATACCTATATGAACATTGAGCATATAAAAAATCAAGGACAGTATTCGAGGTCACAAATTGGCGATGAAAAAACCATCAGAGGATTACGGGATATCGAATCTAAAAGAAAGCTAGAATTACTTTAAGAGATAACTCCGAAGCATTTTTATTATGTAGATAGAAAAATATCCCTTATAACCTTTTCTTTTTTCCGAATTTGTCAAATCCGAACCCCTGAGATGAAACATGAAGAGTATAAAGCTCTTTATAGAATTTAATTGGGAATATTATAGGAGGTATATTTTCCCAACTTTAACTGTTAAAATACCTTTAACTCTATTTGAAAAAAAACTTTTAAGCAGGCCATTCACGCACCGCCTTGCAGTCCAACTAGTCGGACTACTAGTTGAATCTTCTAGTTAGATCGCCTAAATGATCCGACTAATCCGACTAATCTGACTATCCAACTTCCAACAACACCATTCACGGTCCGATTTTAGATCCAACTTCGAAAGTTGGACCACTAGTTGGACTGCAAGTCGGAGCGTGAATGGCCTGCTTTAATGTCTCGATGGAGTACAGCGTTTTGGCTGGGTAGTGATTAAGAAAATTGGGAATAGTGGATCTTAACACTGAATCACCATACTTGAATAACTTAATCCTTTTTTATGGTTTACTGAAATTTGATTTACTTTTTGATTAACTGTAATGTTGAGTACAGAAACCCTATGAAATCTTACGAAAAGATTACCTTTTTTTAATTAAACAATTTATGGCTTAAATTTATAACTTAAAATGACACCATTAATTAGTACTATTGATACCATTGTGAATTAAGAAAAGTTGCATATACGTTCCTATTATAAACTAATAACATTAAACGATTTTTTTCTAATGGTTTGTTCGAAGTTCGAGGTTTTATTGTATTCATAAGAAATAATTTGGTTATTTTTTTACTGTCTATAAAATATCCACTGTTGAGCAGAAAATTGCGTTTTAATTGTACCTCGTACCAAAGTTTTATTTAATTTTTATTACTTTCGACAATCAATATTATTAGAAAACATTAAGGTGAATGTGTAAGTTGCAAGTAATGTAATTTAATCCTTGGGTTAAATGCTTGTTTTTATTCTAACTTCAGAAAATGTTAATACAATGGAAACGTAATCAACGAATAGAATAATTAGTTCTATGGGTGTATGAATCGCTAATTACAGAAAGGGAATGTGTCCGACAAACTTGCCTTACTATTGAATATATACAAAAACTAAACTTATTTCCAAAATAAAATTTAAAATAAATATTATTGTTTAAATTTAAAGTGCAAACTTTGTAATACTTTTCATATTACAGTACATATAAGGTATATTATTACAGGTATAAGGAAATTCCTCATTCTAATTTATTTTCACTATACTTCAATTTTACATTTTAGTCTTTTGTTTTGTTCAATAATATTGGACGTATTCTTCTGACTATGCGTGACAAACGGACTTAACTGTAATATTTCATTTCGGAGATTGTGACAGGGAAATTAAAATAAATTCTTATTTCTCAACAATATAATTAAACTTAAACTTATATCAGTCGACAAAATATTTATAAATATTCAAATATTTCAGAAGTATTATCAAAATATTTTAGTGAATACATAGCACCATATTATACATTCTATTTTTAACTCAATAAGGGAAAGATTAATAGAATTTCTGTCAGTATAACCATATAATACTTGTGGCTACCTGTGAAATATTCACAGCCAACACTGACACTATCTAACAAATGACCAAAATTAACATTTGAATCAAATCGAAATGACAATTGATTTGTGTATGAATCATTTGTTTTAACTATTTTTGCAGGGTTGAAGGATATCAAACTATTTCCCTTTTTTTCTTTGTATTTCATGTCTTTTTTACGCGTTGTTGTGGTTGTTTGGAACGTATCTAACTGTGTAAATTAGGTGGATTAGGTGTACCTACAAGAAAGTTACGCGGTACCACGTTTGAAGTTTTCAAAGGAATTTTAAGGATGTGAAAAATTGAAATGTTTTGGATTATTTTTTTTTTCAAATTTTACACAATTTTAATTAATCTAACTTCTAAGAAGAAATAAATACTGGAAGATGTTTAATTTAATGACCATTTAAATTATTTTTTTTAATTATATATGCATGTAATTCAATCATCTCAGCCATACTATTACTGAAGTGCTAATTTGCATATTGATAGCCAACAATAAATAACAGCCTGACTTATTAAAGGGAGTCAATTTCAATTGATTTTTTTGATATAAAACAATGGTAGGTAGTGTCCGACCGAAATTTCGGTTTCGGTTTCGACCTAGTTTCGGCCAATAAACGAGTTTCGGCTTAGTTTCGATTTCGACTGTCGTCAAGCCGAAACTACGACCGAAACTGAATCCGTGAGATAAAAATGCTAATAAATGATTTTTTTTTCACTTATTATTTGAATCTACAATGATGAATACTGATAACTACCAGTTCATTAAAATTATGCTTAAAATTACCTTTAATATTTTTTTTCACTTCGAAAAAAAAACTGATCAAAGTTAAGAAAATATTTTTTTATTATTAAGATATAAGAAAGAATACTTTCTATGGTATAAGCTTGGATCAGGAATGCCGAAATTTGAGAACTGTTTCGAATGGTTTCGTTATTATTCCTGTACGTATTGTTCACTCGAATGCATTTTGTACGTAAATTTTGACATGCCAGAAATGAAGAAGTGACGGTTATTTTCAAATATGTATTATCAAATATATATAACAGAACATAAAAATTAAACAATTGAATAATGCGACAATAAATATTACCTAAGTATATTTTTCATTTCGCAAATGTTTTGGAGTTTCGAATAATAATAATAATACATCACAGTTTTTCACAAGTGTTTTTCCCATAAAAAAATAAACTTATTTAGAAAATTTAGTTCAAGTCCATTTTAGCACACCCACAATCTGGCAACGTTGCAATTTCGACTTGTTTTTAATTCAATTCGCGATTAAATCGGTCCATAATAAAAATTTAACCACAAAAGAGAGAATTATATCATATTAGAATTGAATTAACAAAAATACCGTGAATTAAATTAAAAACAAAGTCGAAAATTCAACGTTACCAGATTATGGGTGTGCTAAAATGGACTTGAGCCGAAAATTTAATTTTATATATTACAATATTAATACATATTTGAAAATAACCGTCGCTTCTTCATTTCTGGCATATGTCAAAGTTTACGTACAAATTGCATTCGAGTGAACAATACGTACAGGAATAATATCGAAACCATTCGAAATAGTTTTCTTCAGTTCTGAAAATTTCGACGTTCCTGATCTGAGCTTATGCCCTTTCTATTTTGTGTACTTAAACATATTAGGTCAAAAATAATTTTGTTACTTTTTTTTTATTGTTTTGTGTTATTCGTAACCAATATTAAAAAGAAATGTTTGGTGCATTTCTTTCAAATCAACTCCTTGTTTGAGCATAAATAATTTATTTGAAATAAGAAATGATAATAATATGTTACGTTAATGATTAGCTCAAATATTAAGGACTAAATGATTAATGATTACCTATAGGATATAAAAGTAAAGACACTAGTTATGATTAACTTTTTTTCTACGAAAACATGACCTTATATGGAAGTTTCAGTTTTGGCCGAAACTAAAACTGATGCCGAAATTTGGTTTCGGTTTCGCCCGTAAAAACTAGTTTCGGTCGGATCCTAATGGTAAGTAATAAATGTATGAACTATCGTTCAAAGAAATCTTGAGAAGTTTTAAATATTCTGTAAGCTAACTTTTTGTGGCTAAAATTTCATTCATTCGAGCGTTAGAGTGTTGGAAGACGATTGAAGAAGTCAGCATAAGTCAGGTCCACACTTTCACATCATTGATAGATTTAATTTGACTCAATGAAAATACATGAGTGGCCCCATTGGTTAATTTATTTTCATTTATTGTCGAGGCGATATTTATCGCTTCCACATATACACTGAACTCAATTATAATGTACACTGTGTGCATATCTATGTGGTAGTCTTCAAGAGCTACGTCCTTTTGTTCACAATAAACGTTTCGTAAGAAAATTTATGTCCCTGGTCTGCCATTGTAGGTATATGGATGCGCTTTAAATATTTTCACCGCATAACAAACTCTCAATCTTTAAACAAACCAAATCATTCGTTTTTTCCCCCGAGATCAACATGGGTATGAAAAAAACCAATCTTGATCAATTTGTTCGCCTGAAGATTTTCGAACAATTCGTACGGCATTAACTAGTTTTCACTTACGTCAAGCGATCCTTAAATTTAAACATTTATTCTAGAAAGACGTAAGACACTAAGTGCAATATAACACTGACTATTTCTTTATTGTAGACATTAATTTAATTTAAATTGATATATATTAAAAATATAAAACAATATAGGTCAAGGCTATGTTCAATATAAATAAGTAGCTTGTGCAAAATTAAATTGTATGCACATTTGAACTGGTGACATGTTCAAGACAATGATGATGCGTTTATGGATGCAAGAATGCATTTATTGAAAATGGTTTGCTGTAAAAAGCTTTGCTGCTTCACTATAAATAACTGTAAAGTTTAAAATGCGACGCAGTTATTTATTTTATTTATATTTCGCAATGATTCTGATTTAATTTTGTTATTTGTCCATTTTTATGCAAAATAAAAACTACTGGGTTCTTCAACCATACTTATTTTTTTGAAGTGTCTGAAATGCAAACGAAATTAATGTACTTTAAAACGGTTTTCATGGCAAACAATATTTCTTTTCTTTTTAAAACTATATTGTCTTGATTTTTTTAAAGGCTTGCTACTATAGAACGTCCCACTTTTGTGGCGGCAAATTATTACAAATTTTTGTTATTGGTAACTATGGCGTCAATTTTATTTCGGAATGATTTCATATTGTAAATGATCACATCAAAAGCATTTGTATTACCAGTGAGAATATATTCGCGCTTATGAAAATATATTAGGTAGATATATTAGAAACATTAATTGACCTTAGCGAATTAAGAAATAAGTATCAGTTTTACGAATAATATTCAATGAGCTACCCAACAATCATTTCTTCCACATAAAACAAATAACCTTTATTCCAAACTTCCCGACAACATAAAAGAAACACTTTGTGCAAAAAGGACTGCGAGAAGTAGGTAGCAAAGAAAAACATATCCTTCTGAAAAAAGTACACTGAACTATATGTTTAACCTTCTAAGATCCCAGTTAATTGCTCATGGGTCAGCTCAATATTTTCAGTATCTCAAATCATTATCCATTAACGATAACTCACTTTGGCACGCTACCAAAAAAAACAGTATGTGTACTTATGTGACCTCGTGAGAAGTTATACTTCTTTGGTGTAGTTAAAAAGATGTTGTTAATCCACCGTAATCTACCGTAGCCTCTTTCGATAGTGCCTGAACTGGCACACCAATTATAAGATTTATGATTACTAAAATATGATACAATTTTAAACACAAATTACTTTTAATATCAAAATACATAATAGGAAACGTATGTGTTGCAGCAAAGATAAGAACAAAAAATATAAAGTTTTAAATACATCCATGTAAATGGAATTCAAATATAACAAATATTGGCTCAAATTTGAACTATAACGTCATTAGTTTCAACTGTCATTTCGATTCCATTCAATTACAAATTTTAGTCATTTGTCAGTTGTGTCAGTGCTGGGCTGTGAATATTTCACGGAATGTCACTGGTTTTCAAATAAAAGATTAAATTAACTATTTATGCATAGATACTATATGTTTACACATTTGGTTACTTAAACAAAATGTATATTACATATTATATGAATTAACCGAATAACCAGAATGAGTCACATGTTCGAAAAATACTTATCGAAACCATTTACCATATAGAAGTATATTGCTGCCATTAAATATCATGTATAGAAATGTATAAACAATCCTAAATAGCATCGTTCTAAAAATTATATTAAAACAATAGTAATTGTATATTTTTTTAACCCATTTATATCTATGTATTGAAACTGATTTTTAATTCAAATATAGAAAAATATAATGTACCAATCGACTTTTATTACATTATTTTAAATATTACACTGAATAATTTCAGAAAAATATCTTTCTTTTAAATGCAATTTAATTCTCATTTTAATAATAATAGGCAAACGTAAGTAATATGTATTGTAACGTGACATCTCAAAACTGTATTGAGTTCGCGTTATAAGTTCTTTTATTTCTTTGGAAATAAATAGCCGTTTCGAACTCAACAATGACTTTATTAACACTTGTCAAAACAACAATCAAATGACAATAATTGCTTATAGTCAAAACCACAATAAAATAACAATCGCTTTGTTGTAACGTAAACGGAAATTCAAAACTGAACTCTAAAACTGAACTGAGCCCCTTATATATTCGCAACCCAACGTTCTAGTATGTTCTTCTGTTTGCTGGACGTTTCTAGAATCTTTTGGTGTATTTGCGTTGGTGGGAGAGAGAAAAAAATCACCTACCTACCTAGATAATCACCTTACCTGAGATCCACATACCAGACTTAAAAGACAAAAACCTAATAGACATTACGGTCTTTTACGAGGACTATTAGGACTCAAATCTACAATAGACATATTCAACAAACTAACTTTATATAAAACCATAATACTACCTATTTGGATGTACGGAGCAGAACTGTGGGGCTCCACTAAAACTGCCAACATACAACAAATCCAGTCCTTCTAATCCAAAGTCCTGCAAAAAATCCATAAGGCCCTCTATTATGTAAAAAATAAAATAATTCATAAGATCTCAATATACTCTATGTATCCGAAATCATTTCCAACACTCATTAAAGTTTTACGAAAAACTATTCTCTCATACAAATCCAGAAGTACAAACTCTGGTATCCATCCAGCATTCAAAAAATCCTCCACGACGTTTAAAAAGACGATGGCCAAGAGATCATCTTCATAGTAACTAGAGTGTTTCAATGCTGATTGGTGCCTCTCATCAAGCCCTCAAATCTAGTGTCTTCGACTTGAATTTCTGTGTAAGTTAAAGTATCCTTTTTGTTTTAACATTTCATAATTAAAAATAAAAAAAATCATTGAAAATATTACCAACACACTGTTTCAAAGATATCTTCAATGATTGTCTTAAATGCTTTTCGTTTTTCTAGATCTTCTGGTTTGGATTATGAAATACATTGAAAAAATAACCATTATAATCGTGAAATAAAATACTGTGATGAATAAATAACTGATTTATAATAATTAATTTGTCTCATTATTTATTTGCAGCCCATTTTATAAGTAATTTGTAGATGGCAACTAGTCGCTTGTCTGGCTAATGTAATATTTATTATTTGAATATCGTAAAATTTATGAAAATGAATAGGACTGTTTGCTGTTTTAAATAGTAATCTTTGTCAAATGAATTTTACGATGAGATATTATAAAAAGCATAAAACGTTAGTTCAGGTCCTGTACTCGTATATTATACAGCAGAAAGAACGATATTATTGTAATTTTTTATATAATTTTTTTTCCGTGTACCTACTTGTTTCGAAGTAAAAAGGGCGAAACATTGAAAGGAGCCTAGATTGGCTTTGGCCTTAAATCCGCCACTGTGTAAACAAGTGTGAAAACTCACAAGGAAAACAAAACTTTAATAATATTTTTCAATAAGAATTACCGCGTGTTATCTTAAAGTTTATGCCTTTGTAACATCTACAATAATTTTTTCGTACGACTAAATCGTAAAATTTAGGTAAAACTTCTTAGAAAAATTTGTATTTTAATTCTTGGCCAATTTAAGGATGAAAATATGTGGAGATACTAAGAATAGATTTAGTTATTTCTATTATTTTTATGAACGTAAGTAGAAAAATATTTAATGGAGTTATGCCAAAATAGTTAGCGCATTTGTTGTTTTAAACATAGAAAATTAGATAGGCGTGCTTTATGTTTTAGAAATTACGATGAACGGATGAATCGACATATAGTCCGAAATAAATTCAATTTGTTGTTCCTTACATTACACTCACAAGATCGTTAAAATTTTACATTTTCGCATAAGAATTTTCACAGATAATATTCATCTATTCAAGTTGATGACGAACGTGATTTACTAAAATTAGATGGCCTCTAAAAATTCATACGGTTTAACTTGTGTATCTTACTCATTAACAATAAATTAAATAATTCATATTTTTGAAATCCAAATTTTCAAACTGTACCATTATTACAAAACTGAAAGAAAACCACTCAAACAAAGATTACTGTTCGTTCAATTACCTAATACCTAATTTTCCACATTTTCTTCTTATGTGTTTAACCACTTGCCTACCGAACTAAAGTCGAGGCTATAAATATTTAAATTACATGCAAATGCTGCTGCTCTTTTTACTCATGATAATCTAAACATTAAAAATTACTTCAAATATAGAATTAAAATACGGGCAACGAAATCGATAGAAAAATGGGTTCTTTTCCCCAATCGTTTGATCTTTTCATCCTAAATTATTGTAATTTTTGGTCAATGAATTTCATTTACGCTTAAATCACGATTTCTATCATTTCTTCGAAAGTCAATCACCCAAATGTTTATGACCGTTTGGCTAATTTCACGTTGACAATA
This sequence comes from Sisyra terminalis, assembly GCA_958496175.1. Classification (NCBI taxonomy): domain Eukaryota; kingdom Metazoa; phylum Arthropoda; class Insecta; order Neuroptera; family Sisyridae; genus Sisyra; species Sisyra terminalis. The sequence continues at coordinate 30,393,154 of OY292278.1, forward strand.
ACGTGTGTATTTTCTCGAATAAATCGAAATCGAAAATCATATTATTAACACAGATTTAGGTCATCGAACTTTGCTGATTATCTGTTTCGATAGATCAATATGCGTTAAATTGTCATCACTCATTTAGTTCTCACATCTCATTGGATTTCAAAACCTAAAGTCAATAAAAAGAAAATAATTAAAAAATCTCAACACCTACAAATTCTTTAAGTTGATAAAAAATAATATTCATATTTAAACATTTAATCGGTTTGAAATATTTTCGATGATTTAAATTAACATTTTTGTCCTTGGAAATTGTTTCAAAAATTTGCATAATATACTGTATTGAAATCATCTGTAGTGTATATAAAATGGGTGTAGTCTTATTCAAATAAATGTGCACTCCTGAAATGATTAAAATTAGAACAAGAACAAAGATTTATTCTTTTTATAAATTTACTTCCTTTTTTCGTATGTTCAGTTATGGGTCGGAAACATACACTTTTACATAATGACAAAGGAAGTATCAAGAGAGCTTTGAAATTTATTGCTAGAGAAGTATGGTGATAAATAAAAGAAAAGATCAAATTACGGGCGCAAAAATATAGAAAAGAGGCAATGAATGTCACTTTGTGATCACCAAAAAATCCATCTGGATAGGTAAAATTCTCGAAGGAGAAAGTCTCTTATTGAATACTGTTGAAAGTTAAGTAGAGAGTAAGAAAAAGTATTAGAATCATGGAATTATTAAGAAGAACAATAGACTACTCCGATTTACCTAGAATAAAGATCCAGGTAACATACCTAGATTTAAAGCTGTAGTTGTAATGAATAATCCACGATACATACTAAATTTTGTTTACCTTATATATCGTTAATATAAGAATGACTTATAATGACTATAAGAGTTTAATTTTCTTAAAACTTTATTATTTTATATTCTAAATTAAGGTGTAGTTTATAAAGCAAAAATGCATGTGTAGAGTTTACACGTGATAGAAGTGAAACTTTCAAAAGTGTAAGCTTCAAAATAATGAAAAGAATATAAAATTTCAGGAGTAGGACAGTTGTAGACTTTAGTTATAACAATAATGAATCCAAGTTTAAAAAATATTTTAGATTTTATTTACGTATGTCTTACCCAAATTTTTCCAGACTCCTAGTTTAGATTTTCAATGATTGATACGAGAGGCTTTTGGTAACTGAAGTATGAAATAAATACTTTAGCTTCGATTTGACCAATAAAGATATATCTTTAGAATACTGCGTCAATTACTGCTTTTGATCTTGTTGTTGATACAATGCGACTGTTGCATATTTTTAAAATAAATTTGGTGTTCAGAAACTCAATCGTTGTATCTAATGCAATATTTATGTTAAAATCTCTCCTTAAATTTTTGGAGTTATATTTTGTTGAGAATTTGTGATACTTCTGGTATCATCACTCTGGTATCATATATGTATTAAATTTTCGTGGGTAAACTTTTTGCGATTTTTTAGTCTTTTAGTTTTGTTTTCTTTTTTGATAATCTTAATAATATTCTCCATTCGTTTTCGGCATACTTTCAAAATGTTTTATTTGGATATTGAAATATTTATGCAAGCAATATACTATTCACCACGGTTGTTAGGACGACTATTCTCAAGCAGCGTAATACGCATGCGCGCATACATAAGAAACACTATAATGTTTTCTATTTCATTTTCTCGTTTCTTAAATCTTATAGATGTATAGATTTGCTTATCTTTTTAACTGTTTTTTTTCTTTTCATGAGATTTTAAGTCACAACGATACTAAAGAAGTTTTCATTTCCGATAATTTTTATGACTATAGGGATAAAGCATGTATATATCGCCTGTCGCTCTTTTTTTTAAATATAAGTGTAATAAAGTAGATGTACGGAAAGTGTCTCCAGAATGATCAAATTAAAGTTTTATTAGTAACTTTTTCATTTATATTGAAAAGATATTCATGCAATTCGATTTAACTTGATAATTGATAACTATTATTTATTTACTTGTAGTACTTAATCTTACCCTGGTTAATCCAATTAATAAAAAAAATTGTCTTGAAAAATCTGGCTAGGGATAGACAGCACCAGAAAGAGGAGTTTACCCATGCTGGAAATCAAAATTGCCATTAGGCCGAAACCAGAAAACATATTTTGGTTTTCTTTCAATATTGTGGTTTCATGACATGAACTTGTATAACTAAAAAAATCAGTGCAGAAAATTAAACCCGAATTACTAGTTTATTTTGTAGTAAATTTGTTATTACCCTAGGGCCTAGTAAGTTAAATTTTTTTTTGCACTAGAAATATTTATTCACGATTCTAAAATTTAAAATTTTATCACACATTCCAAATTATTATGTAAAAATGGAATTTGAGATTAAAATGATTTATTTTTAGATTTTTTTTTATTGATAAAAAACTAAATTTAAACTCTTAAGTAAACAGAAAATAATTAGTATACTTAGATCTAATAAAGAAAAAAAATATGTTGATGTCTATAATTAGCATTTCTAATAATATTCGCAAGGTTAAAAAATGTTTCATCATTTTTGTTTGGATCTATAACAACTAAAAAATTTATTGAAAATATTACCACTGTCACGTTAGTCCTACAATTTTCGAAGTTTTAAAAAAGTAAGCCTCCATCTGCGTCCTGAGGACAAACATTACTGTCAATACTAATATTATTTGTGAAGTATACATAAAAATACCACAGAAATGTTAAAAATTGAAAGACGTACCTGCGAAATATACTTAAAACTATTTTTTTCAAATACGGGGCAGTGTCCAATAGGTTAGTGGTTTTAGGAGAAACGTTCATTCAGGAATCAGAGCATGATTGAGAATCCTACTGAGATACAAAAAACCTAAATTTGAAACTTTGATCCAATTTTAATCCATTTAAAATTAGGGTTTTATATTTAGAAAAAAATGTTTATATTATTTCAGTGAAATAGTATTAGGTGTGTAACTGAGTTCTCGTTTTTTTGTCAATAGAAGGTTTCAGCAGTAAGTGCTGGTAGATTTTAGAACCTTGTTTCTTCTTTTTCGTTCTGGGGGCCTCTACTAGAAATTTCTCTGTGCTGAATCCTGTAAGAACTATTGCGTCCCAGCTTTGTTTCTAGTTCCAATCGATCAGGTCTACTTCTGATATAAATCTCAGCTGATAAAATGAACAAAATGAACCATGCTTAGGCATACGGTAAACAAACCGTTTTGACATATTAGTGATTTTATTTTGGCGTCAGATACTTTTGGTGGTCTGAAAATGTTTGGTTTTATGTCAAACAATCGTCATTTGCGACAAATGTGGATTTTCTTTTTTCATTCGAAGAAAACGACGGTTGAAGCTCTTCAAAAACCCCTGAAAGTTTACGGAGTAGCTGCTTTTAGTGAAACAACGTGCTGTGATTGATTCCGTTGCTTCAAAGATGGTGATTTCAATGTTGACGACCGTCCGGATGAAGGATGACGAAAAATCTTCAAAAACGTTGAATTGGAGGCATTGTTCGGTTAGGACTCATGCCTAACCCAAGGACGGCATCCTTCCGAATTAGGAGCTTCCCGCTAAGCCATTTCTAAAAGATTTGGGTGAAAATCGGCCTCAATACGAAACGAGACCAGAAAATGAGATTCTATGGTTCGACAACGTTCAGTCTTAAGTTACCAGAGTTGAAAAAACCTGTCTGAAATCTCTCAATTAGGAAATCCTACCACACCTGGCATATTCCCCAGATATTGCGCCATCAGATTATCACTTGTTTCGGTCGCTGGCACATGGTCTGGCTAATAAGTAGTTTCACTTATACGAAGTGATCGAAAAATGACTTGAATCGTGGATAGCCTCAAAAGATGAACACTTTTATCATAATGGTATTAGAGCTCTACTAAAAAGATAGAAAAAGTTGTAACTAACGATTAATACTACTAACAAAGGTAATACTTTGAATAATACATTTAAATTTTTTGCAATCAAGTTGCATTTTCCTCAAAAAAACAGTAAGAACTTAGTTGTGCATCTTATATTAGCGCTTAGATTAAAAATTCAATATTGGAAACAAAGTTACGTTTGCTTTTAGAAGATTGTGAAAATATTACTTTTGACAATCAAGGATACAGTTATAAGACTTCTTACCAAACTCAGAAAACGGTTTTCTGATTAATTTCAGATCGTGATATACATACTGTTAGTTGGTTGTAGTTTTTTTTTAGTTGTGAAATTGTTGATATAGCAAAAGGATTTTGTTTGGCAGAGGAAATTCTATGCTTTTGAATAGTGCAGCTATTCGTAGTGTTATCAGTAAAGATCGTAAGTGTTATTTTATCGTTGATTGAGGCATCTGCTGTAATGATAGTATAGACTATAGAGGAAACTCGAGGACACTGACCTGTGGTACTCCAGATTCAATCTGATGTCCTGCAGTGGTGGCCTTGCCGTAAGTGACGTAGAATTTTCGGTTTTCTAGATAGGATTGGAGAATACTTACAAACAACTCAGATAGCGTTGTTTTGATCTTTTGCATTAGCCCCACGTGCCATATCTTGTCGAATGCTTCGCTCTCATCTAAAAAGACCAATGTGCAGTATTTTTTATCCTGCAGACACTACATTATTTTGTTGGCGACCCTATGTATCTGTTCTATTGTGGAGTGTTGTCGCCTGCACCCGAATTGATGACTGGGTATGAGGTTCTTCGCGTCGAGGATGAACTGGAGTCTTTTGAGGAGCAACTTTTCGAACAGCTTTAGCAAGGTTAACAGTAATAGTATTCACATCATTTTTAGGGTTCCCTGCTTTATGAACGAGAATGATTCTTGTAACCTTCCAAGGCGAGGGGAAATGATCCACTGTTAGTTATTATGGAATTGAATAGGAGGACGATGACTTTAATTAATTCGACTGGCAATTCTTTGGTCATTCGGCAGACCGGGGAGCTTTTTTATTTTTCAGGAGTGAAATTTCGGTCATCAACTCTTCTTTAGATATGAGTAGAAGATCTGGTTCTGCTGGTTGTTTTAATATAAGGATTTTATTTTGATTGTCTACTATAAGCTTACTATTTTCATGCAACTTTTTTTATCCTCCGTGTAATGTGCTCTGTAGTTCTAATTTCAACGTGGGAGCTTTTTGGTATTTGCGAAAGTTTACATTTGTTAGGCTAGGCTATTGTTTGTATTTTTTTAGTTGTTTTATTTTGAAAGAAAACTACCTATTTGTAGTATTGAAGTTTTAAAATCAAAATTTTGTCAATTATATGAGCATACCTATCATCTTAAGTCAATAAAATTAAAAAGGTGATAATGACGTAAATTTACACAAACTTTAACTTTAACGCTTATCATATTTTATTTTATTATAAATGGTGATTAAAAAGTAGTTGCAAACAAACACGAGATGTTCTATAATTATCTTATTGTAATTAACTTTATCGTCACTATAAATTTTGTTACATTACTCACATTACATATTTATATTTGTAGTTTTATCACTTTGTTATCATTTTTCTGATATTTAATATATCTACGGGAAATTTTTTGTCAAAATGCTGTACGTTTTCCAGGCAAATAGGAAAAAGGCTACAAAATAAAAATCACTTCAAGTGTACATAGTTTTCGTTTAATTTGCTTTATAAATTAACACGTGATTTTCATGTAGGTATTATTTATTAAAATGTCTTATGTTTTTGTGATAAGGTAACAAGTGTAAGTTATTTAAAAGTGGACATTATCATTTTTTTTTTATTTCAACTGACTTCACTGTATTCATGTAAGAAATAATTGGTCCGTTTGTTTTTCTCTCTTGGAGATTTTTTGAAATGATATCAATGATGTTGAACAATCAGTTAAATAAATTTCGAAAAAAATTAATGAAAATTGTTAAGCAAAAAAATTTGATAAAATTGCATCTTCTGATTTCGGATTGTCGTCCTTTTAGAAATTCAAGTGTTATATAACGACTGATATAAATGGAACATAAAGACAAGTTTTTTTGGTGAAAATTATTTCGAGGATTACTCGTCATTGGAATTTCAACGATTTGATGTTGTTGAATACAAAGACTTGGAGAATGGTATGATTTTTGTTACTTCAATTAATTTTGATACCTATTAGTTTTCCTTCCACTTAATAGATAATACTATCAAGAATTTTTAGTCATAATAAATTTATAAATCTTTTTTCTTCAATTTCTATTACTACTATGGTTTTTGAATTTAATATTACCACGTAATATTAAATTAAATACATTCTGTATTATTACCTGATGATGACAGTTTAAAACTGTCGAAACGCGTCGTAATAAAGAAATTTAATTGAATCTCAAAGACTTATATATATTATGATCCATTAATTGATTGTGATTCGGAAGTAAATAAATACTTTTCAATGTTAAAATTACCACGTAGTTAAACTAAAGCACAAAATAGGGTTACATTTGAAAGATCTTCAAAATATACAAAAGAAAAAAATTGATGTGGCAGCATATGGCTTCTTTGTACTAGACCGCAGGGATGACGATCCTTTTTGAGGCGTGGGTCAAATTTTTTTCATATTTTTTTTGTGAATCACTAATGTGCATGGTGCCCATTAGCGCCTCACAAGGTGAAACGTAGAAGGGGCGATACAAGTGCTATGTAAATCTCTTTCTACAAGCACAACAAACAAATGGTTGTCTAGATATCGTGGGTCACTTAACGAGCTTGCATGAGTCGTCGTCTGACCTATGGATCATAGGTTTGTTGTTGTTATGTACCATCGCTTTATAATTGTCAAGGTTTTTAGCGACTCTAGGGTAGGCTTGTTGAAAAAGTATCGATATTTTTAGCTGATATATTTTGATCCGGTATATCGATATATCGATATAAAGTATCCAATATTGAAAATTGTATCAAAAACAATATATATTTTATTTATGAAAACTAAAGTCACTAGAATCCAAAACCGTAATGGATAGGAACGAATGGAAGAAATGTAACCAGGTAGGAATTTATAATTGGTTCAGTCATGTCCCAGGCCTGGGTCAAAACATACCAAGACTGGTCTAACTGAAAAGATATCCATGGGCCAGACCTGGCAACTAGTCTCAATTGAAACTAAAATTTAAAGAAAGATTCTTGGAGAAAAACATTTCGAATTTTACTCTCTCATATTACATACACAACTCTACATATTGTAAAACTCACTATTATTTAAAGGCGACTTTAATAATGGTAAAATTGTTTTTGCTCACTTATCTTGGTTAAACTCTGGTTACGCCAAGGCCAAAGCTTGGCAACTAACAACTGACCCAAGACTGGTCCTGTGGTGAGTATTGGGAGTTCCTACATGGAAATATGGGATTGGGGACTAACCAATTTGGTTATGACATCCGGTGGTTGAAATTTTAACTATTAATAACTTACTATTAAATCTATTGTCTTTGCATTAGTATTTGTGATCACTAACCTATCACTTATGTATAGGTATGTACATAGAACTGTATGCTATTTTCCAAATACTGGTTTGCCTGATACAATAAAGGTTTAAAAATATTAGTTAGAACTAGAAGATAGCTTTTCAGTTTTTGATATTTTTGTAATAATTATCTAATAAAAAGGAATACTGATAAAAATAGCTTAATTTTTATTGAAATTGAGCTTTTGTATATTAAAATAATGTACACTTTGTATAAAAATTACTATTGATAATATTGAGCTAAATGCACTATTATTTTAGAAACGCAAAATCTCTTGAATATTTGATCGATACATTGCTATTTTTTATTCGATCATTTATATTTCTCGCCGGCGATATTTATCGCCATCGATATTGATATTGTAATAAATATCGGTACATCGATATATCGATATTTTTTTCTTCCGACATCCCAATTTTAGGGTTAGTAAAAATTAGATTCAAGAGATCGGAAGAGGTTGTAAACAACAACACTGATTACATAATGGATTTATTTATTATTATAACTATTGATTTTTGTTTAAATAAAAGTCTGATAAAAATGCTACGAACTTATTCTCCAATATCTTAAATCTACTTAAATAATGTGGTACCCAAGAATGTGTGAAATACCACCTAAAACTACTAATGTCGACTATGCGTTCGAATTTTGAACAGAATTGGATTTCAAAGTGAGACTGCTGACTTACATATGTACATATTTTGCTTATAACTTATAGAACCCTTTTTTACTGTAATATGAACTTTCTAGAGCGTCATTGCTAAATCAACACAAATAGCGACATATAGTACTCTTAAAAGTGTATGCAGAAGTAGCAGCAAATAGTAGACTTCCAGCTCACTTGAGCTAACCATCGCCCGCGTCTTCTTATAAAATAAAAGTTTGACATGGTTAAAAACTTTTCTGGGTTGGTATTAAAGAAAATATATTTTCTACTATTTATTGGATTTATTGAATATCTTGAATACAGAGCTAACACTCAAACTTTGAATTTAAAATTATATTGTAAATATTATCTGAGAATTGAATTGATCACTTGGAATTCAATTGAAAATGCATATCAATAAACTCATATTTAAAAATGAGTATATAAAAGAGTAATTACTTTCAATGCGCACTGCAATTGTCAGTTAAAGACTGCAATTAAATAAAATTAAAGCATTTTAAATATGATTACAATGTAATAAAAATGATAAATAAGCATAAAATATAATAATTTGCTGGCGTGTGCAAATATATGAAGTTATTATACTTTTAACTATGATATCAAATGTCTGAAATTTTATTTTATTACAACTGGAATATTTATTACGTACGTTTTTCTTGTGAAAATTGTTAAATAGTGAAATAACATTAAAGTAATACGTAGTAAATTTTCAATCAATATACCTACTTATGAATTATTTAATTTTATATAATATTATATTTACAATATTAATTAACATACAATTTTAAACTTGTGCGGTATTACATTCGATTAAGTTTTCAAAAGTATGTTTTTTCTTAAATTTAATGATAAAAAAGGAGAAATGTTTTTCTGCATGAAAAATGTTTTCTTTTTATTATTAATTTCGAAAATAATTCAAAAAAAACTAATCAATAATTTACATATCTTATGATAACTTTTAGTTTTCACATAATATATCGAAGACAATTAATTGCCAAGGTAATTTTGTCTGCCAAGGTAACTTGTACACGTATGTACCTATTTGTATTATGTAACTTTATTAGATAATTATTAATCAAATAAAAGTAATAGAAATACAAAGTTTATTTAAAAATATTAAAATACTAATAGTTCCTAAAATGGTTCTACTTATGGTTTTAAATGCAAACATTTTACACAAATGCAGTTCAACTCAAACAATTGTTATTAAAAATAATAAATTAATTAGTGGGAATACATTGTAGCATCGTACATTGAACTATCTATCAAAATTAAAATACGGCAAGGTTCCAAATTTTAGAGGTCAAGATTGGACAAATGTTTCGTTAACTTACGTAATTAGTTTTTTTCTTATCGATGAGACGAGAGCTCGGAAAATGACTCTTGAAATAATGCTATTTATTTTGTATACTGAAAACATGTCAGCTTTGAACTTCTGAAGGCAATTATGCCACTCAATTAATTTTATAATTTTTGACTATGTTTTTTACTATTAATAAGATTATATTTTTTAATGAATTACGTAAAAGTATGTAAATTATTATAAGCGACTTACATGAAACGACTAAAGAGGTGTTGTAAAATCCGACAAAGCAAAGCTCCTAATTAAAGATGTTATGGAGATACAATCGGGGACAAAAGTACATTAAAATAGAAATTCGTGATTACTTACGTCGTATAGCGAACCATAAGGTGAATTAATAAGTCGATACTTAAAAAACTGTATATAATCAAAGGGAAAATCGGAAATTTCACCAAAAATTTAAACAAAATGAGAAAAACAAATATAGAACATTTTTAACTATGATTTGGGACTGAATATGGCTTGATTTCAATCTAACAAATCAAAATAATACTGATTTGATGCTCATAAATTATGAATGTAGAATATTTTTATATGATTACATCATAAAAAAAACATTACATTAGCATATTCTTAAGACAATTATAACTAAAAAATTAAAATTAAATTAATAATTCAACATTATATAATATAATGAATCCGTGATAACACTGTGGAATTTATAGATTGGCAGCGTTGGCAACTTTAGTATGTCTCTCCCACATGATGTAAATGAGCATGCGCGAAATGCTCAACATTTTGAAAATTAATTATTAGACATATTTCGTCTTTTTCCGCTTTATAGTGTGTACTGATGAGTGTGACAAAGATTTATTATGCGTTTTATTTTTATCTAGCCAAATGTACCAGCACAGCTTGTATTATATACAAGAAAGTACATCTCAACTGACGAAAGTGTTGTCGCACTTTCTTATACACTTATTAATTTATTCAGTAAAAACCACATTTTCGGTCTGTTTATAATTTATTTCCTAAAAACTGTAAAATGAATTTAAATAAATTTATGCAAAATTAGTTCCTTGAAGTTTAAACTACATATTTTGAAAGTTTGGGATGCCTGGTAGCATTTTTTCGCTAATAAAAATAAATTTCGTCTGTTCGATCACTGAATCTTCATATCTAATTTAAAATCATAGTATTTTCAAATTGCAATAACTTTTTAACGACTTGGTGAATCGCTTTAAAATTTTCAAAAATGATTTAACATTTAATAAGGAACATTCTACTAAATTTTTACCTCCATAACATCCTAAATCTAATATGACATTTTCGGGTCCAGGCTAGCATCGCATATGTCTCCGCTTGGTATATGGTAGCACCTTCCAGCAGAATGGTTAATTCATACTCAATGTTTATCCCATAAATATCAGTTCCTTAGTCATTTTCTGTCACGGAGTCATCTGTAAACTAGATAATGCAATGTGGCACAGTTTTTCTCTAATATTTTTCCCATTTACTCTATGATTTGTCTATTGACTTTGGAAAGGATTTGTCAAACGAAAGTTTTGGTATCATTTCGTTAGTTCCTATTCTAAAAGGTGGGTCTTTGATTTCTTTCTTGATTGTTGTTTGAGAGTAGACAAGTTCTTTCCCTTTAAGCCTATAAGCTCCCTTCTTCGCCTGCTCTAAAGTTATTAGCTGTAATAGAGCGATTTTTAAGAGTATTTCCAAAGCCGTAGTTATACACCTCCTGTTATACACAGGTATGCAAGTTGTTGTATCCTACCCAGATCCCTTTTTGTTTATACCTTGTGTATCTTCAACCAAACTAGGCATCCATAAATTATTCTTGGCCTGACCATTGCTATTCGTTGGGAGCGAAGTTATGGTGGGGACAACTGAATCGATCCCAGCGCTAATGGTGGTTGAAATTTCTTTAAGTTATGCTCGTTATGCTCTTTTTGTAAATAAACATGGCCCACACTCCCGACAATTTTCAAGCATAATTTAGTACAGCCGTCAGATGTCATTTGCATCGTACACGGAGCGAATATATGACCAGTGCATAATGCATCGGTTCAGAACCTTAGGAGTTTTAAATGGTTCTCCTAGACATCATCAGTACCGGTTTTCAATTACATACTTGTTAACTTAATACTCCCATGCCTTCCTTAAGAAAAAGATCTTGGTAGATAGACAAAATGATTCAGTAGGTTTTCTTTTTTCTTTTTAAGTAACTGAAATTGAAAAATAAAGAACAAAGAATCTGTGAAATGCTGCTTCTTACCTACCTATTATTAAAACCTTTTAACATTATGATATACTTGTTTTATCTTATGTTAATTTAATAATTTAGGTATTTATATTACAAAATTTGTAACACTTTAAACATAAGTGTTGAAAACATTTATTTTCGTATACCTTATGTTGACAAGAATTACAAGTCTCAAGTCTAGACAACCACTTGTGTAAAAAATGTAGGTACATATAATTCGTTACTCTTAAGATATATAATTTAAAATGGATTTATTATTTATTTGAAATTATTTTTTCAATATTAGTTTATTGCCATATAGCAATTATTTTGAATGAGTAAAAAGTCTGAAACAATAACCATTACAAATTCTAAATTACCAGATAATTTTCACAATATAGTTATCACACCATTAGACAGTTTTTATTTCTCGTTTAATGCATTTATTTACTTTTTATGAATTCAAAGATTTAAAATTTATGTACACTTTCATTGTAATTAAATTTTATTAAAGTGCATTAATTGAAGTGTTCGTTGTTATAAGACCGGATTTATCTTGAAATTATGTGATAATGGGCTATATAAAGGCTATAGGTCACAAATACAAGATGAGTAACCTCAAATGTAGTAGCACAGAATGTATAGTTTTTTCAATGATATCAATGAATAAAATGCAAAGCTAAAGCAAAGTTAAATATAAGTACATTTTATCTACCTGGTATCAAGTATAATATATATCTACTTACACAAAATAAACATTCAAATATTATTTGTTTTTTATGAATGTTAAAGTCGGAAGTACAACGTCAAGGAAAGTAATGGTTGAAAATGATTCGATGTTTTTCAAAATTTTATTAATAGTTCCAACAAATTTGGTTGCAGTTCAAATACAAAATTGCCGTCATCATATTATGTTACTAATTATTTTATTTAAATATGTGGTATGGACGTCAATTACGCAAAAAGCATTTTAGAAATGAAACCTAAAAAAGTTGGAAATTTTAATCAAAGGCTATATTTTGAGCTTTTTTTATTCAAAGCAATTATTGATGCAATTTGAATTGATTGAAGTCATTGTAAAATCGAAGTTAATATAATTTGTTTTGCCCTTTGGTTTATTATAAAAAAATAATTTGCGCAGCTGTTTTATTATTGTTTTATTTTCTATAAATAAATTACTATTATAAAGTGAAATTTGATGTTAGTTTCAGCTTCAATGAAACTATCCTCTGGTTTTATAGCGACAGAACAAAACTAAAACAACTCATTTAAAATACAATATGTGAACTTTTCTACGAAAACTTCAGGTTGTTTTAGATACATTTCAGAGACTTTGTATTGAAAAGACCAACAAATATATGGCAACCTGAAATTCATACATTGAATTATAAAATGAAAAAATATTTTTAATGCTTTATTTCCATGCTATGGTATACCAAGCAAAAAGTAGGTAATTTTTTACTAAAAAAAAACAATATTTTTTTAAAAGTGAAACGCAAAAAGGAAGTGAAAAGCTTGAAATTAAAACTTGACTCATTAATGTGAATAAGTAATTTGGAGTCGGCGCCAAACTATCAAACATATGAATTAAATATTTTAATCATAGCATGATGACAAGTGACAACCACTTTACAATACCGTAGGATTGTAATCCGAGACCAAGCGTGACTCTAGGATGACAACTAGTTTTTAAATATTATAATAAGTGTTGATTATTTTGCTTGGTGCCGACTCAAAATTAGTTATTTACATTATTTATTTACTTAGTTTATTAAAACTAAGTTTCTCAATGCGGCTTGAGTATTTTGATTAGATAGAAATCATTACGTAACGACATGAGGTATGTTGTGTGTATGTGCAGCTCTCTGCGTAGTTGATTGATTTGTAACTTCTAACCGAATTTTCGGTTTCGGCCAAAAAACGAGTTTCGGTTTTGCCTGTCGTTAAGTCGAAACTACGACCGAAACCGCAATTGAATTCGTAGATAAAAATGTTAAAAAATATTGTTTTTCACTTTTTATTTGATTTTTCAATTATTAATACTGATAAGTATCAGTTCATTAAAGTTTTGTTTATTATTATCTTTAATATTTTTTTTTAAGTTTGAAATAAAACTGATCCAAGTTTAGAAGAAATTATTTTGTTTTTAAGATATAATACAGAGTACTTTCTATTTTGTATACCTAAACATATTAGGTAAAAAGTAATTTTGTAATTTTGTTTTGTTGTAACTTTTTTATTATTTTATGTTGTTCGTAACTAATATTAAAAAGAAATGTTTGGTGCATTTCTTTCAAATCAACCCCTTATTTCTGCATAAATAACTTATTTGAAATAAGAAATAATAATAATGTGTTATATTAATGATTAGCTCAAATATTAGGGACTAAATGACTAGTGAATACCTATAGAATTAAAAAGTAAAGACTGAGTAACTATGATTAACTTTTTTTTCTACGAAATGATGACCTTATATGGAAGTTTCAGTTTTGGCCAAAACTGAGACTGATGCCGAAATTCGGTTTCGGCCGTAAAAACTAGTTTCGGTCGGACACTATTGATTTTTGTATAATTTGAATCACGATAAGTATACGTAAATATTATATATAAATGGACCACTTGGAAAATGTGACATAACTCTGCGGACTACACATAAAATTATAATCTTCATATTAGATTTAGATACACTGTAGACATTTCATCGGCCTAAAGTGTAAACCAGCTCAGTCCATTTTTAATTATTTTTTTCTATTAAGAAGGGAATATGAAATTCTATCGAGTGACAAACTGATAAACCATTTTAAATATAGAAATTTCAAAATAAAGAATGAAAAGCTTCTATCTGTACAAACTTATGTCGCTTACATTCATTTTTTTCTTTCTCCTGTAAAACTGTTAAAATGAACTTAGGCAGTTAACAATTTAGGTAAACGACTTTTAATATATTGGTTTTTATCACTTTGGCAATTACAAAATAAAAATATGTTGTAAATGTCGTTAATGTCACGGATCTGCAAAATGATCAAGCCGAGCCTCACGAGGCCCGCGGCCCGCGGGTTGGCCACCTCTGAGTTACCTAAACGTAATCGCGGGAAATACATGATACTTTAGGTGATTGAAATGTAAATGTTTGCCGTATTTTTATTTATTTCTTCTTTTGAAATAATTTTAAGAATCCATACCACATACTGTGTATTTGTCTAGGATTACGAGCTAGCGACGTTTTCGAGAAAGAATTCAAAGAAAGTTGATTTTTGATATTGCTTCTTTTGCTTTGTCGGTTAGCGTACGAGCCTTCGGTAAAAGTTGCATTTATTTATTGTTTGCATTTATACAAGAAAATAGTAAATAGTTACCATAAGAAGCTTTATTTTATTTTTACTGGTACCTATATATTTTATGTTACAAACAAATTTATTATTACTAGGCGTTTTGCTAAATGTAAGTGTATATTGACAAAAAAAAATAAATGATAAACATTTTAGTATGTCTGGAATTTAATAAGATGATCTTTAAATACTAATTAGTCCGAAAAGCATTTGCTCGATTTCGATTGATAAACTAAGATCTAATCGAATACGTTTTTCGTAGGAATATAAAATTTTCGATATAAAAATCTGAAATATGAATCTTAAAAGAAAATACGACTACCTTATACGTGGCGTAGACGAAGCCGCGAACATCAGCTAGGTTTAGAATGTAAATGAAACTAATTATAATTTATAATGTTCTTGGGAACTTGGACTCAAATAATAAGACGTTAAATTTTCAAATCATCTCAACGTTTCGTTGGTATTTATTTCCAACTTCTTCAGGATAACTAAAACATAATAACAAGGCATGTTGTTCAAAGCCAAATTACACAAATAAATTAATTTTCACTGTATATATATATATATATATATATATATATATATATATATCGTTTAGTTTAATTCACTTCAGTTTTTCCGACGAATGTACATGGCTTATATGTAAATTTCCTAACTACTTTTTTAAATTTAAAAGTTTCGAAATTTGCGGCATTTTTTAAGTTTCATTCTAGATGTTCTGTTTTGTCCAGTCACGTTGTATAATCCTAAAAATACATCTGTAATTTTGGCTGTGATGAAAATTCCAGGAAAGCATTTATTTTAATTATTATTTTTTTAAAATTTTTCTCTGCAAAATAATTTCAAATCGCAATTATGAAATATGAATCATTCTTTTTACATACTTTGAACTTAACACTGTCTTAGTCACACTTTTGACGTCAGTTCGCTTTTACATGTTGGATGCTTGAAAGAAATTGTAAAACCTCCAAATTTATCTTATTATTAAAATATGAACGATAATATACAAATATCAAATATTAATTTGGGTAAAATATGAACAAAAAATGAGAACAGAAGATGAATATAAAATGTATATTTTTTAAACATCTTTGTCTAGGTGTAGTATTTGTGATGGGTATCCAATTAGGTATATTATATAGATAAATCATAATTTCTTAGTGCCGCATTTTTTTATCAAAATAAAATTTTATTTTGTTATTTCTTCGTAAATAAACCTACTCGTATTTCAGTCCTTGCATTTTGCTAAAGATGTTAACCTTGTTGTCGCCTCGCAATTGCATCAATACAGAGTAAAGTCTTTTATAATTAACAAACAGTTTTATAATTGCAATGATTGTATTAAAGATAGGATTGCAAATAAAAATAATTTCATTTTACAATGGATATATAACTAACTCATACTAGTGATAATAAGGAAAAAATAACTTTTAATGTTAAAATAAAATTAGTAAATTGTAAGAAAATAATCGATTTTTTCTTTGTTTCAGGTATGTCATGTTCGGTTGAAACTGGTAACAGCCGATGAACAATTTCTTCACCCACTCACCCCAATCAGAGTTGTTTTATTTATAAGATCACTTTAATTTCTTTTTCATGAAAATTGTTGTAATTTTTCTAAATTCATGTAAAATATAAAGAAAAACGTGCATATATATCTTTATTTAATTTATAGCTTGGATCATTGAATGTCTCACTTTCTTTACATTTCTGATTATATATTCGTTAAATACACTTTAGAAATTATACCATTTGATTATGACGTAAATCGCGACCCTGTAAACTCATGCAGTATTTGATTGTCGTTGTAAATCATTCGGATATGCCTACACAATTTATACGCCCTCCTCATCCACAGCAGCTATATGTAACTTCGCACTTGAGATATCCTGGGTTTAACCCCCCAGTAAACATTGAAATAAAATACCTACAGTAAAATGTTAATATCTCAAAACAATCGCAACCAGGGAATATTCTACGTCCGCTTTTTCACCAAGAAAAAAATAAATAACCAAAATTTACATTGTAACCAATGATATCACTTCAATTAAAGCATTGTTGAATTAATGCTCAGGGTTGCTAAGGGAAGCGGGTCGAAGTTTCACATTGGTATTATGGCGCTAAAACTTTTCATATTACTCATTCTTTTGAATCTCTGTTACAAATTATAATATTTGCAAGGAAATTACAAGTAGGTACATCAAAATAAAAATTATCGCAATCTTATTTCAAGGCCAAGATAATTTTATTTACTTTTGTAAATTGTACATGCGGATAAATGTTATGTTTTCTTTTACTATCATCACAATTATGAGAATTTATTTCAATAGAACTTTAACATATTGTAAGTATTCTACTTCGTATGTAATATTTAAAACGCAGCCAAGTATTATGAAATCATATTTCTGATCTTATAAACTAGAAGTTTTTTCTTCATTTCATGTTAATTTGAAAAAAAAATATATAAAACACTTTATTATACATATTAGTTTTTATATTCTTCTACATATTACATGATTATAGCATTTAATTTATAATAATTAATCGGATGCAACATAAGTCGAGTGAGCTAAATTTGCATTAGCTTTCGTCTTACGAGGAAAAATTAAATTTATAGTATTGTAAAAAATAATTTTCATTTTAAACAAAAATATAAATGTATATATGAATATATTAATTCTCGGTTTCTGTCTGTTGATTTGAAACACAAAAATGTAAAAAATTATGTAAAGAATTAAATCATTGAATTAAATCTTTTGAAATTAAAAAAATAGTTTAATTTCAAGTAAATGAGAGTAAGAATTAATATACCTACATATCTCATCAGTGGTGTAGCGAAGGGGGGCATGCAGCTCCTTTATTTTAAAACTTCAATTTTACATATATTTTTTTATTGTTTTTAAACTGCGTGTTTTTAAATTATTTTTTATAAATATGTGAAATAAATAGTGTCCGACCGAAACTAGTTTTTACGGCCGAAACCGAAACCGAATTTCAGCGTAAGCTTCCGTTTCGGCCGAAACCGAAACTTCCACATAAGGTCATGATTTCGTAGAAAAAAAAGTTAATCATAGTTAGTCAGTCTTTACTTTTTAATTCTATAGGTATTCATTAATCATTTAGTCCCTAATATTTGAGCTAATCATTAATATAACACATTATTATTATTTCTTATTTCAAATAAGTTATTTATGCAGAAATAAGGGGTTGATTTGAAAGAAATGCACCAAACATTTCTTTTTAATATTAGTTACGAACAACATAAAATAATAAACAAAAAAAATTACGAAACAAAATTAGGTACTTGTTACCTAATATATTTAGATACACAAAATAGAAAGTACTCTTTCTTATATCTCAAAACAAAATAATTTCTTCTAAACTTTGATCAGTTTTCTGTCACACTGACAAAAAAATTTAAAATAATATTAAACAAAGTTTTAATGAACTGATAGTTATCAGTATTTATATTTGAAGAATCAAATAATACGTGAAAAACAATATTTTTTTAACATTTTTATCTCACGACTTAAGTTTCGGTTTCGGTTGTAATTTTGGCTTGACGACAGCCGAAACCGAAAGGTTGGAAAATAGAAATAAATAATTGGTATCTTTTTAACTAAATCTAGATGATCAAATGCATTTCAAAATATATTATTGTATTCTCAACTACATTTTTTGTGGCAAATTTAAAGTAAAGCTTGAGCCTATAACTTTATTTACTTGCGAGCATATTTTCCTCATAATATTATATAATTTTCGAATTGGGGGGGAAGGCTAAAAACGTTTTGTGCCCCGGGCACGACTAAGCTCGCTACGCCACTGTATCTCATATTCGATAGTAGAAATATCAAGAAATCAATTACGAAGACAAAATAAAGAGTTGTAAAAGTAATAAGAAATTTAAAAATCTTAGATGACGTAAACATAAAACAAATGCTTTTTTTACAATATATAAAAGATATTATGATCTTATTTATATAATATAATTTACAAAAGTAACCGACAAACATAAACTTGAATAAAAGTTCAAACCAACGAATTTTTGACGAATTGCCTAGATACATATTTCGATTGCTAAGCAAACTTCATCAGTGCTTATCAAGTAGTATTGAATCGTTCCGTATCTGCTAGATATGTGATGAGTCATAAAGTTATCACTGATCGATCTCAATTTATAGGTCGGGCTTTTCTCTTTTTGCGTTCTAGTATGACCGACATAGCTTTTATCACAGTCCGTACAGTATTTTAATAAATTCCTGACGTCAGCAGATCGGAAAGTTTTTATTGAAAACCCCATTAAAATTTTTTGTCGTATATCCAGCCTTTATTCCAAACTGTTTCCCTATCTTTATATATAATAGATAATAGATTATCTTGGTTATCGTTGGTCTTTTCTAACGTAATATCCAGGTATTTCCCATAAAATCGAAAAGATATGGAAACAGTTTAGAATATAGGACAAAAGTTAGGTAGGTTTTTAAAAAGATGAAATTCCCGATATACAGAAGCCCGGAATTTATGAAATTCCTTGTACGGGCTATAAAAGTATATAAATATAATATATACTATACGGCTAATAGTATATAAACTCCAGCTTATGATAAACGCTGAGTCAATCAGACTAGGAGATAGATAGGGGTTAGATATAAAGAATATCTGGCGAATATATGCGAGAGTGGATAAATCTTGTGGGGCAATAAATAAATAATAAATTAAATATATTTCCCAAAAAATTGTGAAAAAAGAGAACTACATGCATCTTATTTTCTAGTTCCGTCATTAGAATAGTAAAGTTCATCCAAGGTTTTACTTCAAAAGAATTAATGACAAAATTGGGAGAAAAAAAAGATAATAAAAAATGAATAAACCGCATTGCAAAATTTGTTGAAAATTGAGAAAAAAATTATTATTTTATACTGAAAGTATTCCTTAACCAATTGTAAAATACAGAAGAAATAAGAAAGATGTTTCTGCCCAGGATCGAACTGGGGGCCCTTTTGCGTGTTAGGTAGACGTGATAACCGCTACTCCACGGAAACTTAATATAAGTTTGTACTTGGCATAAGTTTTTGAAGTATTTTTTCAGCAAATATAACCTTAACTTCGGATAGTTTTAAAAAATATATTTTATCTAGTGTCTACAGTAGCGTGCGTTTTCGACACCCGAGGTCTACCGGAAATTCAACGCCCTTATTTTCATTATTAGTCCGGAAAATTGGTAAAAAGTTAAATGATTTTAAATCTTTTAATTATATAAAAATGTAGTCTTCTTATTTTTCTCCAAGCAAAATCTTTTATGGAATTATCAACATCAATATCGCCCCATTTTCCAATGTCGCCCGGAGTCATCCCCCCCCCAGCACCCACCACAGTACACTACTATATTTCTAGATACTTTCCCAAAGTATCTATGACAGTTCTGATCACTATAAATTTTCTATGCCTCAATAATATTTTTTGCATTTTTTTATACTTGAACTAATTCCAGGAATTTGATTTTGAAGCAAGAGTAAAGAAAAGTGGCAAAAATTATAAAATCAATTTATTAAACTTATTCAGTAGCTAAATATAATTTTTAATGATTTTAGTGTTCTATCTATGCTCTCTTCTTTTCCCAGGTATTTTTGATCAATTTATTCGACGAACTTGTCACCCTCAAAATGTGCGCATATTTTGCCAAATATTTGGTAATCGATAAAATCACTATAATGATAACTATCTGCCTTCCAAACTTCAACATTTGAATAGTAAAGTTCATCCTATCTTTGAGCTCAATAAACGAGTAAAGACAATTTAGGTACCGAGTACCGAGTAGGTAAAGCCAAATTGGGAGAAAGTAAAGAAATATCAAAAAATAATAAACGACATTATAAAAAAATGTTGTTAAGTGGGAAAAAAATATTTTTGATTATTGAAAGTAATGCTTATCTAATTTTAAGGTACAGAAAAAATAAAAAAATGTTTCCGCCCAGGATCGAACTGGGGACCTTCTGCGTGTTAGGCAGACGTGATAACCGCTACACCACGGAAACTTGATATACTTATATTCTCGACTCAAGTTTTTGAAACATTTTCGTAGCAAAAATAACTTTCACTTGGATCAATTCAAAATCCAGTTTGAAATTATCTCACTTCAACCTACTACCAAAATACAATCATACTTAGCGAGTATGCATTTCACTTTCGGTTGCTGCAATCAATAATTTTGGACTACAACCAGTTATTAAAAACACAATAAATTAATTATGTATTTATTTTCAATGATAGTAATTTGTGTAATTCCAGTTTCCAAGTCCGGTTTTTCATATGAACATAAAAAAATCATATCGGATCACTAAAGGGGGGATACTGCACGATTCTTCCGGCGCCACGATTTGACGACGGAATCTTATAGATCTCCATGAAATAAAACGAAAATGAAAAATAAAATTTTTCGGGATCTTATTTTGCTTATTTTACGAGGTATTAATACTTAAAAATTAATTATTAGGTTGTTCGGAAAGTAATTAAAATGAAAGACAATTTTCGTAAAGCGAATAAATATTTTATTAAATTATATATTGCCCATGGTGGTTCATACCTTTTGCCATATTTCTGGCAGTAGTGCATGATTTTTTACTCAAAAAATGTTTGCTCTTTTTCGGCCAAAAATTGATCCTGGGGGATTTTTGACTTCCTCATATTATGAAGTAAAGTTTTTACCGTCTAGAAGATTTTGCAGTGACCGGAACAAATAATAAGCAGAGTTCCAGATCTGATAGATCATGATGGGTATGGCAGTTTATTCCATTCAACTTGTAAAAGCTTTTGGCGAGTGTCAAAACTTGTATGAGGTCAAATATTCCTCCATAATAACAAAGGGAACCCATATATCGAGCATCGAGGTTAAGTCTAGGTCTTTCAAGTGGTCGTGAACAATAAAATTTGATAAATTTTACCTTTTACCGAACTTACGTGCTGTTATTCATCGATGTGGATCATGAATAATGATTTCATTGTGTCTTTATCAGTTTCAACCGGCCTTCCAGACTGGGGTGCATCTTCGACATTAAAATTACCAAATTGAAATTGTGCAAACCAGTAATGGTATTGGCCCGCTATCAATACATCTTATGCATACACATCGGTTAATTTTTTTCTGGATTGAACACCATTTTACCTTTTTTACAGTGAAAAAGTAAAATATGAGAAAAATGCTGGTTTTTGCTCTCCATGTTTAACAGAACATGAACCAAAAACTACTGCGTTAAATCAATTGAGCTTTTTCGCATACAACCCTTGCTATATTAGCTTGCAAAACATACAATGATTATACGGCTTAATAATAAGTTGGGTTTGAAAAAATACAACTAAATCCTCTGTCGGGAAGAAAATGGAATTACTTTTCGAACAACCCAATAGTTTTTTTTTCCAATTTTAAACGGATTTCTGAGCATATTCATATCTATCATATATCTGAACATATTCAAAAAGTATTTAAAAAAAGATTTTATAAACCTTGCCTCTATCGATAAAATGCATTGAAAAGGAAAAAAAAAATGAACTGAATCATCGTACCGATGTCACCATCGGTTAAATTAATGAGTACCGTAAGCTATCTAATTGTGCATCAAAGCGAGGGGTGCAATTTTGTTTACAATTTGGTATTATGGAACTCCTTCTTTGATGTAGAACTAGATTACTTATCATTCTCATTAATTAGCTAATATCGCCTTAATATGGATGGAGCAATCGGCACGCAGATTCAGATTGTAAATTTATTTTTTACCCTTTTAGTGAATTTTATCAATAAAAGCGAGGTTCATAAAATCTTTTTTTAAATACTTTTATATTCCTCCTTTCAATCATTCAATATAATGTTAATATTAATTTTCTCAATCATTGTTTCAAATTTGAACTAACTGGTGGTTGTCATTTATCTCAATTGCCATTTCGATTGTCATTAAATTAAATCACCTTTATATGCGCCTGTGAAGGTAGGTAACCAACTTTTTATTCAAAGTTAAATATTTAATTAAAGTATACTTGGAAATACTTTGTGTGTGGTTATACAATTTTTCGTTAGGTTCATGCATTGTCATGAAGAATATGCAAGTGTGGCAAAATTCAGCACGTTAAAGTGCTGGGAAGTAGATGAAAAATGAGATTGTAAGTTCCATACCTTAGGCGGCAGTATCTTAAATGCTTATTTAATTAAGGCTTGATTTATTCACAATTTAAAAATAAAATCGAAAATACAATATAGCCAGATATTGATGTTGCTAAAAAATACAAGAACCGTAAAAATTTGCTTTTTGGCTTTGCCCCTGAACCTCTTGTTTACAGTTTCTTTAGCACAAAAAATTTACGGGGCTGCGGCTGTTGGCATTTACCTTCTTTATCATGAAAAAAATAGGAAAAAAAAGTTTTTTTTTTAATTTCTAAGTATCGATACCTGATAAACTAAGCGATATATCGAAAAATTTTCTTCTACATTTTCGTGTTGATTTATAAAAATCCGTCGTCAAATTTTGGCGCCGGAAGAATTGTAATTTTACCATTAAAGGCTTAGCCAAGAAAGAAGAACTAAGAAGGATATATTGAAGATACCTCGAATGAGATTCTTTGTTTTCTTTTTAGTATCACACTAGTGAACACTAGTATTGAAGGTATGATTTTTGGTAATGCAACAAATTTTAAATGGTTTTTATTTATATTATATTAACAACTGGGTATATGCGTAGTTGAAAAACAAGAAAATCTGACCATGAAGTGAAGGTAAACTTCCCTCTGCATTGGGTCCAGTTTTAAAATTAACGATAATCAACAAAAATTTTCTTAACTGTAAATTTTCAAAAAATCATCACTCCTGATTTTGAAACATTCGCTTAAAATAAAAGAAAACATTTTTTATTCGTCGAATATTTACATATTTTACACATAGCTGCTTAAATTAATGACTCCGATTTTGGTTGCAAAATGAGACAAATAAGCCGTTAAATTCAGCAGGTATATAGTTGTATTTGTTCATTTTGGGCAAAACGAAGGTTGGCGTCATTTTCGGATTTATTATTTTTTTTTAGATTTAATTTGGCGGTTGTTGCCCATTCTGATCTTATTTTTGTTGAGGCAGGTCAAAACCAAATCGTTTCGCAAATTAAGTTCAAGGTATTTGACTATGAGATTCGGCTGCAGTTGTACCGAAGTAATATGAAAATTATTTAAATTGAAGAATAATTCTACCCACTTGAGTTGGAAGTACTAAATTTGCTTATCGTGAGGAAATGCTTGTCATTAATTGTAGTTTTTACGTAGTTTTAAGAAGCGTTGAACTGAATTGGGCCATGAACCTTACTTTCATTTGCATTTTAAAAAATTCTGTGATCATGACTCATTTAAAGCTTCAAGGTTCGAGTGCACAAGGTGAATTCATAGTCAAAGCACTCAAAATTAACAATTTAATTATTTTTTTATAACTTATTTAACCCAGCCTAAAGAGTTGAAATTTACTTCAATACTTATAGGTTCCAATTAAAATTAGTTTTCTCTAAAAAATTTTTTTAACTAACAAAAAAATAATTAATCGTTGTTATAAAACTTAGAAAATTTGGTGATCTAATTTTCAAAATCAATTAGTTTTCGAACAATATGTTTTTATTTTTTTCTCATAATCAATATCAATATAACGATTCTATGATAGTTGCCCACTAGAAAATTCCTCACCCGAAAATTGTCTACAAAAAGTTGTCCACTAGCATTGTTGCTCTAAAGAAAGTTACCCACATAGAATTTTTTTCAAATAAAAAAAAAATTCACTCAAGGATATATCCTCACTTGGATAGTAACCTACAGTAAAAAGTAGTTATTTTATTTATTATTTGATTAAATGTTATTTTATTATTAGTATTACAATACACTCACTACTAACTTATTTGAAAGAAGATGTATTGTTTTTTAAAAATGTTGTAAAAAAAGGTTCATGTTCTTTTAGAGACGTGAATATATGGTTGTTTCAGTTTCTACTTTGTCTTTAATTTAATTCGCGATTTTTTTATTAATTCAATTTTAATACCGTAAAACATTATACCAACAATACTATTATATATTAATAATAAAAATATAAATATTAATTATTTTTTTCCTGTGGGTTAACTTCCATGTGACGATGTATCATTGTGCGTTAATTTCTATGTGAGTAAATTCCTATATGGGCAACTTTCGTGTAAGCAATAATGTTAGTGACCATCTTTCCGTGGGCAAATTTTGTGTGAGGATTTTACTAACGGGCAAGTGTCTGACTACCCAATATAATAATAGGCAAACGAATATTGACATGTCAGCAAAGGCAGAGAATAAAGACTGTATTTAAACCAAATACAATAATCATTGTCTTAACTTTGAATTAATTTATTGCACTTGTTTGATTCAACTGTCATTTTGATTTCATTCAATTGACAACTTTTGGCAATTATCAGTTGTGTTAATGTTGGCTGTGAGTATGTCACGGGTAGCAACTAGTCAATGTAAAAAAGGCAAACATATCTATGTATGTACGATAGCAAAGACAAAGTGGAATGGTTGTTAAAACATACGTGTACATGAACACCAACTATAATAACCATTGTCTCAAATTTAAACTAGCTGATTTTTGTCATTTGTTTCAATTGTCATTTCTTTCAATTATTAATTTTTGTCGTCTGGTAGTTGTATTAGTATTGAATGTGATTATTTCATGGGTAGCACATGGGTTTCATAAGTTTTTTTTTCTAAATTTGTTATAAATATAATTTTTGGATTGATATTGTCCGTTGATTGTTACCGTGTAGGGCTCAAGCTCCTTTTTAACGTCGTCAATATCTGGCAAGATTGCATTTTGTACTTAGTTGTTAATTTAATTCGCGATTTTATTGTTTAATTCGATTCAAATATGACCCGACGTATTCGCGAATAAAATTAAAAACAAGAAGAAAATGCAACGTTGCCAGATATTGATGTCGCTTAAAGAGAATTGAACCCTGTGTAGTGTTATTTTGTGAGTTAATAAAAAAGTAGTTTTTTTCATTGGTAATATTTTCTTTAGCTACAATCGATAAGATGATTAAATCGACGATAAATTGAAAGGCATTTTTTCATTTAAAAAAGTGTAAAATTACAAGTCTAAATTTTTTTTCAAATTTTTTCGTAAGATAGAGAAACATATTTGTCCATTTTTTGAGGATAAAAGTATATGCACTATATAGCTGACTGATTACTTTCGAAATACCGTCTTCACCTGTCTTTTCCTTTAATTTTTAGCAGGACCGGAAAGTAATGTTGTTTTAGATCCTATAGACATTCAATTGCCACTTATTGGCTTATACGCTATTTCCAAGTACTACAGAAGACATTTCATGCTTGGTTAAAAATTTAAAATTATTCATTATTCTGAAATTTCTATTGAAAGAATTAGACAAATGCTCAAAAGAATATAGATTCAGTGTTGTATGTCTTAGATTTTTATTGGATAGTAACACAAAGTTGCTACCAAATTTGTTCAAACATTTATCCAAGTGCATTTTATGGTAATTAATGCCAAATGAAGTTTTTTGAGTTCAAATTCGATAATTTTGAGTTTTCCAACTCGTGCAAACCAAAAATGGTAAAAGTTTTAAAGAATAAGGTATTACGAGAGGAAATGGTACCAAATCCATGTCAAACATTTGAAGAACTGCCAAATATACCTAATAAATCTTGGTTAATCAATCAAGTACCCAAAAATTCCTAAATTTTGAGAAAATTTTATTCCGCAACACGACAATGCAAGATTTTTATGCACAAGACAACCCCTGAAAAAAATTAGTAAATTAAGGATGGGTGATATTATTTTACCCACTATAGTCTTCCATAGTTGTTTCATCGGATTTCTATTTATTTCAATCGGTACATTTTATAATTGGTTGAAAAATTAGAAACTTAAATGATGTTTGAAATATGATTTGATTATATTTTGATTAGGAATCAATTTGTTTTTACTAATTTGGCATTGAAAAATTTGCACACTTGATGCCAAAAGATTGATGAATTTAGGTGCTCATTGTTTAAAACTTAAAACTGGTTCAAAATTTCGTGTTTCAATTTTATGTTAAAAAATGAAATTTCTTTCCAGGCTCCCGTTTATTGCTTTGTAGTTGGGAGGTAAATAAAGATTTTTTAAACTCAACTTAAATAAATTCACTAAATACTAATGGAGAAAAAAAACATTAATTATTGGAAACATCTAAAAAGAGGACTGAATTAATTTTTTAAAAAAATCGGTTGAGGACGAGGAGCTGCTTATAATAAAGTAATAGTTTTTTTTTATAAATTTTATAGGTTTTCGGTAAATGTATAACGGTTCAAGAAACGAACCAAAATTCATTATTCGAATCTGAATAATTTTTGAGAGTATTCGGTTTCCTAATATTTATCAATCGATAACTTTTATTTATTTATGGTACTTGGAAAAATACAAGGTACAGAATATTAAATATTTGGTAACCTAACGAAAAAAACAGAGATAAATTACTGACGTATAATTCTATGTTTTACCTAATCTAGTAGATTTAAGGAAAAAAATAAAAAAAATATGCATGCTTGTTCTAGATTCAGCGTATTTAAAAAAAAAGAATAAAAATTGCTAACACGATCCTGAACTTTGTTCTAAGACCCTGACTTAATAAAACGATTTTCTCTGAATTGAATTAATTGTCAGTTTATTCTTGTTATTATGCATAAACGATGAAACGAATCGTTTAATAAAAATTATATAATTTTACATTAGCATAATTATTTCAAACATTCATTTTTGTCATAGTAAATGAAAAAAAATCTAAAAATTTATACAATCAAAGGTGTTTTTATAATACAAATAGACTATATGTTTATATTACGCGTAAAATAAGTTCAACAAAAGAAAATTTCAATATCAGGTTAAGGTAGGTAAGTGCAAAAATTTTGCATATTCAAATAAAAAAAATTTTGAATTCCCAGCAAAAGTGTTTTCATTTGAAAAGTGAAATGAAACGTCTTAAGGTTGTAAATATTTACCACAGTTATAAACCGTTATAAACCATCAATTTATTACCACCAACGATATGACAATATGTTTTTTTTTGTTTCACAATTTTTGCTGATAATTATACTATATTTCTTCAGTTATAACTACATAAAATAATTTATCAAAATATTCTTTTGAAATTAAAATATAGAGTTGAACGTAATATGTTTGAATTTAAATTATTCTTGCGGGATTAAAAAAATTTAAATACAATAAATGTCAGGTAAATGCAACTAGTGAAATTTGCATTTTAATTTAGTAGTAAATAAAAAAGCTTTCAAAATAAATCAAATATTTGTTAATATTTATGTGTTTATGTTCGTAAAGGTATTTTAAGTTGTTAATTATGAGTTTTTTTTCTTTGTTCGAAAGATTATTGTTTTCATCCAAATGATTAGTTAAATAGTATAGGTAATGAAACAATTAGTATTTATGTAGGTATTAGAGTCCGACTAAACTTTCGGTTTCGGCTTAGTTTTGGCCAAAAAACGAATCTCGACTTGGTTTCGGTTGTCGGTCTTGTGTTCGGCTGTCGTCCAGCCGAAACTACGACCACAACCAAAACTGAATTAATGAGATAAAAATGTAAAAAAAATTTTGTTCACTTATAATTTGCTTCTTCACTTATGAATACTGATAACTATTAGTTCATTAAATTTTTGTTTAATACTATCCTTAATATTTTTTTTAGTTCGAAAGAAAGCTTTGTGATATTGTAATTGTATTGTGAATTTCGACGTATACAAGAAACAAAAAGGTAAAAAAAGCTAAACTTTATATTTGTTTCAATAAGTGCGTGAAAAAACTACTATAAATTGTAGATACGAGTTAGATACAAATATTTAAATATTCATTTCAATATTTTGAAAAAAAATCTTCTTTTGAAAATTAATTTCCCTTTTTTTTGTTATATAAAGTATGAAAGACTTAATAATGTAACTGAGTAAAATATTAAATTTAGAAAACATAAAATAAAAGAGCATTTATGCTAGTGTTGCATGTCAATGGACATTTTGTTAATTACTTAGCACTATTATTACGTGTTCAATGCAAATTGTGTATTTTAAATGCATTGAAAATCAGACGCTGAAAGTATTTTTTTATATTTTTTTTAATTTGCATTTAAATTGTTAAAATTCTTTTATTAATTTATTTTTAACAGTACATAGTTCAACATACTTTGTATATGGGGTTAATATTTGATAGCAATCTCGCTGTTTAAAGGATTTTATTAATCGAAAAGCCAAAAATTATTTTATCAATAATGCGTATTAAAAAGGGATTCTTTTATTTTAATTAACTTCGAATTTGTTCATTGACAAATTCCACCAAAAATTCAAAATTTCCATTTTCAATTAAAGCTGCATATATGTCCTTGGAATATATTGAAAGTTGAAGACATATTTTTTTTATCAAACATACTTTTTTGTACATTTCAAACAAAAAAATAATGAAATATTAATCCAAACGATAATGATATAAGGTCTCTTGAATTAACTATCCAAATTATCCTTATGACCACACTTTTGCCTGGTAAGTACCTATAGTTCGCCTTGTTCCAATACATTCGCTTGCTTAATTATGACGTCATTGGTTTTGATTGGTGTTCCGCATATCACGGTGGATATTATTTTTTCTAATCTAGTAATTTCGCTCTTAATAACAAATTAATGAGTGTTTTATATTCCTTGAATCAGGTTTTATTCAAATGCAAAGATAAATGCAAGATTTTATTAATTTTTAAGTACTATCATCGTGTCTTTAGGGAACGAATACATGAAATCTTATCAATGACAATACCCTTGGCTTGTTTTGACTGCGATTACTCCGCGAAAAGCTTGCAAAATAAGTGTCGGAAGTAATAAAAACGGTTTTATATAGTGAATAAAAGGATATTTTGGTAACAGGATCAACATAAAAATAAAATAAATTAAAAGTGATGAAATTTTGTGTTTAATTTTACTTATTCATCAAGAAAAACAGAAACATACTTGCAATCAATTTAGCTGATAAAAAAAATAGTCAGAAATAAGTTTTTAAAATTTATAATAACAATGTGTACGCAATATTACTTGTACCTAATACTTGTATATAGAAAAATAATTTGTTCATCTAAATCAGTAGTGCTCTAACTTTTTCATACCTCAGCCCTCTAAAGAAAAATCCACAGCTCCCTTCTCGAAAATTGTTTGCCATTAGTGACAAGCAGTACTTTATTTATATACAATTAAATTTTATTATAAAAATATTTATGCCTCCCTGGCAGAAATACCAATGCCCCCTTGGGATCCGCGCCTTTTTAATTTGAGAAGCACTGATTTCAAGTACATTGAAAGAATGAAAAATAAGAAATTTTCTTCTAAATGGATTTTGTTGAATATCTTAGAGCAGTGGTTATTAACCTTGTTGGAGCTTCCGACCCTCACCAATTTCAGGGGCACCTTCACCGAGCCCTTTCGTAATTGAAAAAATAAAATGTGATTATTACAAATTCAAAATATATGAAAATATTTATTAATAGGAGCATAAAATGAACAAAAGAACTGAATCCGCGAGACTGACTCATCGAACTCCTGAGGCTGGGTCGAACTCAGGTTAAGAGCCACTGTCCTAAAGGCATTTTTAGAATGCCGAGATATTGTCGAATATTTAATAATTCATTTCCCTAATTTAGTTAATAAATGAGTAATTGATTTGAGATTGATAAAAATAGTAGGTAATATACTGGTCGCCGAGTGGTCAAGTTGGCCGCTCCAAACTGGTAAATGTTTGTTCAATCCTTATTATTTTTATTATGAAACAAAATTGTTGGATCCTTTTTTATAAGTTTTAATAAATATTAGAGAATTGAAGGATCATAAAAACTCAATTGCAATATTAGATAGCTACGTTTGACTATATTTAATAGCTTAAATAAAGCCTTTAAGTATAGAAAACCGTCGCTGACTAATAAAGCGATTGAATTTTTATGATCCATCAATCCTCTAATATTTTTATAAATCCTTTGTTTTATCGGGCAAATTTTCAATATTTCCCGGTTTCCGGGTTCTTATTAACCCTAGAGTTCATAAAAATCTTAGCATGAACCGACCTTATAATCCGACGAAAAAAATATAAATAAATAATAATAATAAAATGATTTTTTGTTCATAAGATTTAATAAATGAATTCATTTTATTCAACAATAAATATTCATTATAAGCTCAAAGTCCTACAATTTTTTTCTCTTTTGCATACATTGTAAAGTATATTATTTTATAATTGCTTATAATTATATGTTTTTGTAGTTAAGAAGATGTATGGTTCAAATTATTGGATTAATTTTAAAAAAATGGATACAAGTTTGATTTCACCTTTTTGTGTAACTAGTTTTTTTGGAACCAATTTATATGATATAATAAAATTATCAGGTTTCAAAATAATGCCATCAAATTAATCGTTAATTAATTTTATTCATTGAAAAACAAATATTGTAAGGCTTCTACGGAATCAACTTTAGAAATCTAATGGTACAATGTTTTAATTAAAAATGAAAATAATAATCTGTTTTACAGAAATTTATTCTTTAAAGTAGAATAAATTTAGTCGAATTCAATGATAAAACGATCATTTTAATGTCGACTTTGTTTATAGTTTGTGTTTAATTGAAAAATTAATATAAATTGATCATTTTACATTTTAGGTATTAAACGTTTATGTGTTTGATGCTTTAACGTTTGATGTTAAATGTCAGACAATTTGATTGACCGAACTGGTTTACTAAAAGACTTCAAACGTTGTATGTCCTTAATAATAAATTAATTTCATTGTTTCATTATCCTCAAGTCCTTGTTCGTGTAACTCTTGATTGGCGTAAATGAATATTTTCAAGACAAATCGACTTGTTTTCGACTCAATAATTTTCAAAATCCGATTGCTTATTGTATACCCATTATGTAATAGTCTTATTAATTGTTTAATTGATTTTACTTTCACTGAGCATAAGTAGGTAAATAAATGTCTGACTTTATTTTTCTTTTACCAAAAAAGACCCTTTGTATTAAGTAGTGTTAATGGTTTTGAAATATATTTTCGTCTAGATTTTTTCTTTAAAGTATAATAGGCATGATTACAATTTTTGAAAAACCATCCTTTAATGCTTAAAAACATATTTTGTTTAAGAAAAATTAGATTTTTCTACATAAGTTAAGTTGTAAAAATTATGATTTTACTTTTGAAAATTAAAATGCACGTAAAAGCGCTTGAAAGTGTCATGGCGTCGATTGTGATGTCACGTTTGTATATCAAATGAATACACACTAGTTCCTCATTGAATAATTTTATTATTTTGTATTCTTAAATGAGCTGCTTATTCTTAAAGTCGCCTAAGTTCAATTCAAGTTTAGTTCATATACTTACTATTTTTTTTCAACAATGATCACATTCTTTAACAATCCAAGAAGTTAATACTAGTGGGTCGAAAACGAATATCATATCAATAAATTTAATAGTACAAATATCAGCACTATTTGGCCTAGTTACGAAATCAAAAGTTGTCGTATGGACTGTCCTTGAAATCGGCTAAAGCATCTTTTAAAGTAAACCATTGAAGTACCAATTTAATAGTGTATAGATTGTATGCGGCCTCTTTGTATGGTAATACATCAACAAAATTCCAAATAAATTATTGAAAACTTTTATAACTCTCAATTAAACCTATCGTGGTATTGAGAAATGCATTTGAAGTATCTTTATTCAAAAAATGCCCATTACGATCTTCATACAATTTCTTCCAAACTTTAAGCCAGGACACAAAATTCCAACCCTTATATAGACCATGTGCTTGTTTTAATTTTTCCAATTAAAAGGTTCTTTGTATTGTCACGAACTTGAATGTGTGTATGGCCTGGTGCCTGACCTCCCGCTGGGCGTGCTCACTGAACCATGAAAAATAAATAAGGGGGAACGGGCTGTATAATGAATCGAAAATGTTTTGTAAGAGATTTAAGTTTAAGATAAAAAGGTAGATAGTAAAAATTCCTGAACTTTCTTGCAGCAGGCTTGACTTTTTATATAAGGAGGTTGACGGCTAAGTACAGACAATATAATACAGTTTTGTATACCGAATTTGATAGTGAAATAAACCGAAAATGACAACAGTTAATTAAACTTGGATTGTTTTTTTTTTTGGTAGTGGTACAATTGATTGATTTCTGTTTAAATGCTAGTATATTTTTATACATTAATTTTTACATTACAACTCTTGAAATGTTGTATTGTAAATAAATAAGTGTGTAATGTTAAATTAATAAGTGTTAATTGAAATAAATGAAACTTGTGTATAAAATAAATTATTGTTGTTTGTCATAAACACAAATTTAAGTAATAATAAAAACTTCCAGGATACATAAAAACTAAAAAAAAAGTTATAAATGATACTCTAAACCTGACCGTTCAGCACTCCGGTTTAAAGAGTTAGTTATCATTTATAACTAATTTTTATTGAATTTTTATGTATCCTGGAAGCTTTCATTATTACTTTTATTAACTGTATCGTATCTATAAAATGAACCATGACAAGGATTATTGAAGACAAAGTTAAAGCAATTTTTTATGAACGTCTGAGGAAGGCTCAATAAAGGACTTTAACTGCTTATTTTGATCCTAGCCCTCTGAGAATTTGTATTAAACTGTTATCAAGGATTTGAAATTTTACCATTATAAGAGACCCTTTTACGTAAATTCTCCCTATTTTTTGGTAATTTACATCTTTGATAACGCTGAAGAGTAAAAATATAGAACTCCATAACATGTTTGAAGTTGTTTTGTAGAAACCTATTCATTACTTAAGGTATTTTTTTATGACTTACATATGTTATACACTGCTAGTTTCGCCACAATTGTTTTTTATTCAGGAGCAAATTGCGTACATTCTAAAATACCGAATAAGTGATCTTGAAAATTTTGAAATTTGGATGCAAAATCTTTCAGTAGGGTATGTGCCTCGGTAGCGCAGTAGGCAGCGCGTAAGTCTCATAATCTTAAGGTCGTGAGTTCGATCCTCACCCGGGGCATTTTTTTTATATTTTCTGTTATTATACACATTATAATTCCTCATAATATTTAATAAACTTCTTGGAATGTTATTTTATTTTATATTTTATGTAAAAAACGAAACTTATTACGATCTTATCAGTGACTTTTATTATACAAACTGAGCGATCCAGACATGCTAGACATCTATCAAATTTAATACATATTTTATTATTGATAAAATATGTAAGTCAATGTAACCTCATCGAGCAAATACCAGATATTTGAACATCAAATAAAAATATGATAATATATATGCCGTGTTTTCTTCGTAGGCGCCAAACATTATCATCTCTCACATAGTCTGTAATAGCATTGAAAATGAAGCAAGACAAAGAGAATGATGATAACTTTCGATAGACATTTGAAAATCGTTATCATGTCGCTTTATTTGGAAATGAATTTTTGGAGATAATTATTGTCAAGTTTGATAGTAATTATAAGCCAAATCGCCTCAGTCCACAAACATTATTTCTGAATCAATCACTGAGCATTCAATGGCGGAAACTGGTTCTACCAGAAGGTCCACTCTGAGTATTTTCGCTGAGGCTCTTGAAAACTCAGTTTTTGGGAAATCCGAGATGTTTGCGAGGCCGCAAGAATAACATTAGTAATGACATAAAAGTACTGATAACAATTAGTAGAAAAGTCGTTCTGCCGTCAGCCTTCCGTCTGAACTAGTCAAGAATGTTGCATTTGCAATGCTATTATGACTCACGTTATTAATTCTACTACTGCCAACGTTGAATTATTCAAAAGGATGAAAAAAGAATAAATTTTTATAGTCCTCGTAATTGCATTAATTACAAACTTCTACTTTACTCGGCAACAATAAATCAATCGAAAAAATTGTTATGCCATTTTTCATTTAATTTTATACTCATAAAGAATGCCATAATTGACTCGTCATAAATTTCGATACTTTAATGTGATGTCGAAGTATATTGATACCACTTGACCTTTTGAAGTAACGTAAAAGAAAGTCAATTTTTATATAAAAATGTATAAATCAACAGAATTCTTTATAAAAAATCATTTATTTCATATTCCATAAAATTATCAATAAATCAATTGAATAAATAAACTCAATGCTACAATTAAAATTCTTCCGCATTTTTCATTGTTTTTGCTTGTGTTTTCAAAATTTTATACAAATGATATAGTTACGCTGAGGAATGTGCAATATTATATTTTTCATAAAATCAATCTATAAATTATTTTAAAAACGGAGCTTTTTGAATGTGAGGCCACATCTATCTTTTCGAAAATTTATAAAATCGGTACAAATTGTTTAAGTATTTTTAGTAAAAGTTTTATTGGTAAACTACAAAAGCTGATATACAGTGTTAATACTTTTGAAAATCATTGCTAATGCCACTTTGTTGATGTCATTTGAAGACTAGAATACCTGGACCAATCTGTAGGCAATTTGGTGCATACGAATGATGCTAGAAACTATCCTGTGGATAGTTCCTTAATACATTTAATCCATCTGGTTTTTCATTTCATACACTTATCCCGAAAGCTCTAGTGATAGTTCTGCGAAATCTCAATCCGCCAAAGTTATGCAATGGAGCCAAGTTACATGTGTAATCCTTTCATAAAAACTTGGTAAAGGCCACTATATTTACTGGCTGCGTTCGTAGTGAATCAATATTTATACCATAGATACTACTTTTACCACCAGAGTATCCATGTTTAAAAGATTCTAGTCTCCATTTTAAGTTGTATTTCGGCATGATAATAACTTAAGAACAGGGTCAATCACCAAAAGTAGCAGGAATCAATCAGAAGGGGGATTACTTGCCACATGGCCAGTTTTATGTAGCCTACTCCTGAGTTCACTTAGCGACCTGGTGTTGTTAGCATCTGAAGGGAAAACCTGGAATTTCGTATGTAAAGAAATACTTTAAATAAGTACCTCTTTATATTAAGAATCTTTAATTGAGTATTTTTTATATCCTCCATCAAAACCAACTATGAAATTGAACAGATTTTAAGTTGTAATAAATATAAGAACTTGATTAATACACGTAAATATTAATTGAGTTTGTACTCAACAGAAGTAAGTAAACAAAC
Source organism: Sisyra terminalis (assembly GCA_958496175.1). Classification (NCBI taxonomy): domain Eukaryota; kingdom Metazoa; phylum Arthropoda; class Insecta; order Neuroptera; family Sisyridae; genus Sisyra; species Sisyra terminalis. The sequence goes on from OY292278.1 coordinate 30,429,366, forward strand.
AATTTGTTTATAAATGTGATTAAACCCTTTGAGCATAAATCCTCGATACTAAAATAAATATTCCAATTATATTTTTTGTGTAGATTTTATAATTCGTTCAGCAATGCTAGCAAATGACGATCAGTATTAATACAATATTTATAAATCCTTGTTTACAATCCTTCTTGTAATATCACGTTATCTAAATCGATACAAAACTTCATAGTATTCCAACTAATTTAATAATGTTGTATATAAACATATTCCCATTTCAAAGCAAACGTCTATACCTTTGTAACACAAATCCCCTGTTTGTAAACTTACAATTTGAAATTAATTTTCATTTATCATTTAAAATATAAAATTTCAAATAGTTATCATTAAAAAAGAAGTACATAGTAAGTTCTAGTAATGGAAAAAATCTTCTAGTGTTACTAAAAGCAAGAAAAGCATTATAATTGATCTGCTAAAAGTTGTAACAGTTTCTTCTAGATAATGTTATATCAATTAAATGCTTTTTATCAATGCAGAATTTATGTTTTTATCAAAACTATTTAAGTATGTGTTCTAATATTTCATATTTTATTTTACTTGTGCTGATAAAAAGTCATGATTAAAATTTTTAGAACATTAAGTCTCATAAAAAAGTATATCTTTTCAAATAATTTAGTACAAAAAGGTTATTTTTTTAAGAAAAATATATAGATATTTTAATTATATCGTTGGAAATTTGATCCGGAGAAATCATGCGTATTTTCATCTAAAAATCAGAGCTGTTAAAGGTACTTTGGGAAAGTATCCAGATACTAGATAAGTTACTTTTTGAAAAGATATCTTAAGTTACTTTGGGTAAAAACTCTTAAAAAAAGGAACTTTGATACTCATCTCATGTTATTTTTTAAAATACTTTTTTATTTCTTTGCATACTTTGGATGCACTAGGTTTTGCAACGTATTAGGTAACTTTATGAGATAATTAGATAATGTATTTCTTTACTTTCTTATTTCAGGAAAAAGGAAAGTATGTACGTCTAAATTCCTGTAAATACAACACACTTAAAAACCATAGAAAAATAAAATAAAAGGTTTATATTCATTTTCATAGAACTAAACAAAATAAAACAGTTTTAATTTCTGAAAGCAAGAAAGTTAAAAAATATACATTATTTTATAAAAATAGGTAGTCAAGTAAACCATTATATTCTTTTTTGCATTCTTTATTTTTAGAAACTTTTCGTATCTTGAAACTTAAAATATATAGTATCTGTGAAATACTTTTCGGTATTTAAGATATTTTTTTTTTTACTTATAAAATACCGTTTTTTTTTTAAAAAGTATCTAAGATACGTGTTACTTTGTACCAAAAAATAAAGGAAGCAAAATACAATAACTTAGATACAATACTGTAAAGTATCTAAGTTGTTTTAAAATAACTAAGTTACTTTTTCTGTAAGCTCTACTTAGAAAAGTAATATGTGTTGCATAATGTAGCAATAATTGTATATGCAGGATTTATTTAACAGATAATTTTTTATCAATTAAATCGCTGACTTAAGGATTTAACCAACCTATCTATTCATTAATGAAAATTCTGGCCAGAGGTGTAAGGTATCCATAAGGCAAATTTAGCACGAGCCTAGGGGCGCGACGCGAGCACCTGAAAAATTATACCTATATACCTAATATTAATTGTATTAGTAAAGAAATGTTAACTCCAACTTGGATTGGTGTGGGAAAATATTTTTGGGGGTGCGAGAGAAATCCCTAAAAATATAAATTATTAAATTTTTGATAATAAATTGTATGAAAATGTATTTTTCTAAACTAAAAAATCGAAACACATTTTTCAATGGGGTGCGGAGATCTACTTTCAGATTCAAAGGGGGGCAGCTCACTTAAAAGGTTAAGAAACACTGCTTTAAAGTAACTTAATTTCTATACAATATCTAAGATACTGTGTCTTAGACCCATTATTTTTTGGAATAAAGTAACTAGAATCAAAAATACTTTTTAAAAAGATTTGTATCTTGTAACTTAAAAATATCTTAGGTACCGGGATATATCTTAGGACCGAGAAATTATATACTGAGCTTTAGTTTGTTTTGTTCTATTAAATTCATTTTCTACCTCTTATATTAATCTTCTTCGACTGGTCTAGATGGCCGCTCCAAAACTAGTAGGTAGTGGGTTCGATCCTCGTATTGTGCAAATTTTCAATATTTCTGGATAACTTTACTAATTAGGATTTAATTAACTCTAGAGTCGCTAAAGGACCTTAGTAGTTATAAAGCGACGGTAAATAACAATTAAAAAAAATCCTATTTAACCTATTTCAATATTGGCGGAAATTGTATTGTATATAAATGTATTTAAAATATATATATACTGTAACGTGACGTCTCAAAACTGTATTGAGATGGCGTTACTCGTTTTTTAATTTCTTTTGGAAATAAATAATCACTTTCACACTTAACAATCACTTTTTTAATTACACTTGTATACACTTTTTATTATACAATTACACTTGTAAAAATAATCATTAAAATAACAATAATCACTTTTAAATCAAAATCACAATAAAAATCGCTTTGTTGTAACGGAAATTCAAATCTGAACTTGCGTACAAAACTCCCTTGTTGGTTTGAACTGAGCGCCTTATATACCCGTAACTCAACATTCTAGAATGTACTCCATTGTTCGTTAATGTTCCATCACTTACTAGATGTTTCTAGAACAATCTATATGTGCATTCGCATTGGTGGGAGAGAGAAAGAAGTCACTCAGCCAATCGCGTGTCGGAATGGCATAAAGAGAGAGACAGACTTTATCCCTTTCTGTTGAAATACTATAAAACATTAAAAGTAAAATAGTTTGTATATAATCTTCTCTTTTTTGGTAGATTTATTTGAAATCTATTCTAGCTAATAAGTCTAGCTGATTAGTCAAATTGATTATTAAGAATTAAAAACTTCTTTATAGTTTTCATTATGTAATATGCTATATATAAAATTTGATCCGCATTTTTCATATAAAATAAAACCTTTATAATTCTTTGCATCACATAGTATGTAAATGTTATCACTTTCAATAAATCTGTCTTAAATATCATTGGTTGAAAAAAAAAACGAAAAAAGTATTTAAAATGATTTGGAGATTAGAGGATATTTATCAGATTCAAATTATCGAGTCGATAATTTGTCGATTACATAACAAACAATATTAAACTGAACAAATATGTAATTATTTGAATGGGGAAAAACCATAATCAATTTAATTTTAGAGAAAAAAATTATCAAAACTAAACGATTAATTAAAATTGTATTGTCATCAAAATAAATTACAATCATTTTACATAATTTTATCTAACAACTAATGAGGTTTTTATTTCACAAAAAGTATGAATAATTCATGGGGTACTATTTAAAGGGGCATTTATTGCATTGCTTAATATTTGATAAAGATTTCAATAGGCTATTTTTATTGATCCTCTTAAAATTCACTCTTTCGCCTTTTAATGTACTTCACAGTTCTTGACACGTTTTTAGTGTAAGTTCTTGATTTACACAAATACGAAATTATGTATTTATCACTTGGCAATTAAATTGAATTTTATATATTTTTTATATTTCCTATAAAAGTGTAACCTTCGATGTAAACTGTGAAATAAATATTTTAGATTATTAATCTTCAAGCATATTAAACTAAACTTAAAAGTTTTTGAAATGTTTATGAAAAAAGTTTAATATATGAATTATTCTGCTTTTTTACGCTGTAATGAGGATCGAAATATTAACCTTAGGTACAGTTTATAAATCAACAATTTGAACCAGCGACTGGACAAAGCAGAAAATTTTAAGAATAATCACATAGCAGAAGTTTACGAAAATAGGACAAGACAAAAGAGAACAAAAGCCTAGTGATCGAGTGGTCTAATATCGAACAAATTTTCGATATTTCTCGATTATGGATTTTTATTAACTCTAGAGTCGCTAAAGACATTAGTAGCTATAAAATAGCTATAAAAGCGACGGTAAATAAAATTTAAAAAAAAAGAAGAGAACACTTGATTTTTATTTTATTCAACTGGTGAAAAATTACACAGAGTATTTACCAAATATTATTACTTAAAAAAAATAATTTGGTAAATAATTTTTCTTGCATTAAATAAATAGTGGCCGACTATTACTGTGGTGTCCCAGCAAAGTCTATCCTTAAGTCTTTAGCTTAAATTTTATTTCTGAAATTGAAATTTCATTACAATATTATATAATTTTGATAGTTCACAAAATAGTGTTGGTTATAGTTGTTCTTTTCAACGTCAACAAATAACACTGTATTTTTCCCACCGATTGAAAAATATATTTATGAAATGTTCTTTTCTGTCGAGTTCTGTTATGTCATTTTTCTGTTCTGACTTTATTTGGTTATAACAGTTTACGGATATCTATGATCTCTGGCTCAGTTATCGCTGCAACTGTACGATCTTCAAAACTGCGTACTTTTGCAATTTACACGCAACGTTTTACCTGCGACGTGTTGAACTGTGTAAACAAAAGGCTGTGCAAATCCTAGCATCTGGACATGCTTATACTTGCACAATGACGGATTTAAAGGCATATGACCTCCCCCACGGTATTTTTGTGTACTGTGAAAATTCCATCTCAGTACATACTTAGAAGCAAATCAAATTATTAGAGTTGTTAAATATATGAATAAAATAACAGAAAGAACATTAGTGAAACTTTAGTCTATTTCTGGCTGGTGAATGGTGAATTTTTTTCGTTGCACCCCTTTCACGCACTTGCAAAGGAAAGATGATATTGTGCCCCCCAGAAAAAAATCCTGAATCCGTCCATGTACTTGCACAGTGTCAAAGGGAATGTTTGCGTTGGAAACCGTATCTATTGGTGTTATTCTTCCCCATGAAATCCACATGAATTCCTATGTGGGCTTTTTTAATAGCATAGTACTATTGTAATGCAAAATATTTTGACGATCATTTTAAATCATTAAAAATTATGTAACATAAGTTGTACGTAAGAAAAGTGTCTGAAAAACATATAATTTTTTGCAATTTTTGAAGAATTTGTTTGTTTGTTAGTTATTTTTTATCACAAACTTAATATTTCAGAATTGTTTATTTGTTTATAAATATACATTGTAGGTAGCTGCGTGTACTATGTAATTTTACAATATACGTGGGGAGAAAATACATTCTCTAGCCTTGATCATGAACGTAAATTGAACAATTATTGATTATCAGTTCCGATGATTTCTATCAATAATTAATTATCGTTGAGTCAAACATAAATCATTTCCCCGTTTAATGATTCAAAGAATTGTATGATATAATTGAATATTAGACAAAATAAAACACATATTTGGAATAAATTGGTTAGTAAATAAATATTTTTTTTTTCATCTTATCGCGACTTGTATATAACGTTTGTTGATTTTCAAAGGTAAAATCAACAAATTGTGAACTTGTCGCCTTTGCTTGATTTTTTTATGTAAAGTATGTTTATTTTTTTATAGTCACACTTGTTGCTTTTCTCGCAAACTAATACATACAAACACATATTTTCTCCATCGAATAGAATGCCAAGAATATATAAAGAAAACTGAACATTTCAAAGAAATTGTATACTACGAAACTATTAACCATTATCACACCATTTCATCGTGTCTTACAAAAGATGCTATCATTATGATCTTTTTTTTGTAATATAATAATGAGCACGTTTCTAATGATACAAAATATTTTATAAAGTTTTCAATAAAGAAAAGCTTAAAAATTCAATTTACTAACAAATGATGTATACCTTTTCGGTTATATACCTAGTCTATTTTTTTTATATCAAAAAATTTCAATTTTACGTTCTCTGGATAATTTTTTGTCAAATGTTTTAGTTGAAAATGGAATGATGAGGAGTAAAAGTGTAAAAATGTTTAGCAATCACAAGTTTTTGGTTTTTGTGCCTTTGGTATTCATTCTTCAAACCATCGGTATATTGCGGATTCATGATAAAATTTGGCCTGGCTGATAACGCTGTCTGATGTCGGGTAGAGTTTCTATTTAAAATATTTCCTTTAAAATAGTGGCATTATAGTTAAAAGAGGTTATTATAGAGCATTTGTTGCACCGATATTGTACAAAACTATCGATATTATATATTTTGTTTAAAATCAAGCAGTTATTACCAGAACACAATATACCAGCGTGCAGACTTGTCGGGGCTAAACCTAAGACCCCTAAAATGATAAGTCTTGAGGTCAGATAACTATTGTGTTTGAATATATAAAATGACAAAGCTCTTTGTTTTCAATAAAATTACACTAAGATTTTGATTGACTATTTTTCCCTTCAGTGAAATATATATGAAATATATAAACTGTCGTTCTTATTAATAAATTTAAAGTTGATTTAGTGGCTTAGCATTAATATTTTTCATAGAGATTAATCATAAAGATATACGAATCGTTTTCCTCAAAAAATTTTAAACGACGTTTATAAAAAAAACTGATCTAATAAAAGTAAGTACTTATAACACTTTAGCACTTAATTAACGAAAAAGAAGTGAGTTTTCACAGAGAGGATTTTGTTCAGTAAATATGGGGAAGCTGCACCTGAAGCTTTTGCACTAGAACTTTCAATCTTCATCCCTAAATTTTGGAAAATAGGTTTCTAAATGCCCAGTTCTAATTCTCTATTTTCGGTTTAATAAGTTAATTAATACATTAATACATTTAATAAGTTAATTTTTTAGAGTGTTTCGATTCCTCTTCTTGGACAATTAAAAATTTAAAAAATAATTATTTTATACTATGCACTTGTATTGTTTTTAATGTGCGGCTCTATACACACATTGTTCTGTTTGAAAACTTGCGAAGTTATAAATTGTATGTATATAGAATTCTTTATTATTTTTCTTACTGTGGAAATAATCAAGAAAACGATTTAGACGAGATTAGAACTAAACAGTTAAGTTTTAGAACTGAACTAGATGTGCAATTTTATGTACCTATATATTTTAAAAAAGAAACAATATCAGGAATCATTTTCAGAAAAACATGAACGAAAATATTTTCTAACCTGTAACAAAATAATAAACAAACATTAAGAGAGCTTTAAGCCTTATTGAATTCAAATTGATTTTTGGCTACATCCATAGTATTGTTCAATCTATTGAAGTTATTGAATAACTAGTAGTTGCCCGTTGCATTCGCAACTAAAGGTTTTATCTCAATAAAATGTTTAATATGAGGTAATGTAGAGTTGATCAACAATCGAAATTTTAAATTTAATAACCAAAGTGTTGTTAATATAAAAAAAAGTTTATCTAAATTTATATTAAGAAATAAAATATGATTGTTTTTTTTTTGTAACATTTTAATAACATTTTAAATAACGTCATTTCACTAAATTAATATGAAAGTTTAATACTTATGTAGTACTTATACCAAATAGGCGATTTTAAATTTTGGTTCGTTTTTCAACAATCAAACTTTTTAAAATCAATTTTATTTTATGAACCAATGGTTGTGATCTGTAGTAATTATATATTCGGCTGAAAAGCATTAAGGTAGCAATTTTTTGCCATATATTTCACTGTCAATTCAAATATAAAATCTTCGATATTAACTTTTCTTCGGTATTTAGAACAATTTGAAAATCAATTATTGTTATTGAAAATAAATAAAATATTCGAATTTACTTCCACGCTTTCCACCTATTTCCAACAATTTTGTATGTACAACGTCCAAATGTGCGAAATCGAATAGCTTTTTAGTCATGTTAACTAACATAAAGAAGGTCATTATTTTGTTGTTGTTTTACATTGTATTTTCAAATATAAGTGCACATTTGTGTCGATGAAATTTGGAAAACTGTTTTCCTTATACGATGCAGATATATAATAAGAAAGGGTTTTTGAAAATTTTTGCCCCTAAAAGAGTGAAAAACGGTAGCCAAGTTTGTAAGGCATAACCTTTAATAAACAATCGAAATTTCAAATTTAATAATCAATCAAAGGCCGTTAAAAGCGAAACGTTATTACTGCTTAATATAAAACAAAGTTGATTTATTATTAGAAATAAAAACTTAGGGTCTGCTTAAAAATTTAAACTCTGATAAGTAGATATATCTGAAAAGGTTAAGTTAAGTTTATAAATGAGCATTATGTTTTTTGGCTTTCACATATTGAAAACCTGAAAATCCGCAATTAGTGAGTGAGTACCCTTACCAACGTTTTGAATGCGTAAGTGGGGATAACAGAGCGCATGCGCATAGCCCATTCTGCACGGACGCACGGCAAGATAGCCAATTTATATATAAGGTTTTAATGAAAGGATAAAATTAATAGTATTTAAAATTAACAGCATTTCTGTTCTTATTTGATCGCTATTAAACAGGTCCATACAAAATATGAATAACCCAGAATAAATTGTAGAAAACGAAAGCATACCCAAGGTACATCAATAGCTGTATAATAGCGTATAATGTGTACATGGACCTGTATAATAGCGATCAAATAAATACAGAAATAACAGAGGTTGTTAAACTGGAACTATCAATTCTAAAATTGTAGGTAGATTACGCGATGAAATTCCTAAATAAGGGAAAGCTCCAGACCCTGATGAAACAACTGCATAAGTTTTAAAAGCCTTAGGAGATAAAGGAACAGAAATGGTGCTTGGCAATATGGAACATAGGAACTTGACCAATCTAATGGTACGAAACCATTTTCATTCCCTTACTTAAAAATGAACAACTAGGTACTGATTGCAAAAACCACAAAACGACAGTCCTGAAATTTCATACCAGTATAATTTTCCTACACATTATAAACAAAAGAATGAAGTCTATAACCTATCCCCAAATATCAGAAGAACAAAGAGATTTCATACCTGGGAAAGGAACAAGAGAGCAAATTTTGAATTTCCGGTAAATCACAGAAAAGACAAGAGAATTCAGCAGCTAGAACTCTAGATGTTTTGTTTTTTTTTATTTTGTTTAAAATTTTTGGTTTAGACTTCCGATTTTCTCTTAAAAAAATACACAGTTTTTTAAGTATTGAACCAGTTATTCGCCCCTTGGTACGTTATATGACGTAATTATTCACGAATTCTATTTTTATGTACTTTCGTATCCGATTGTATCTCCATAAAGTCCTTAATCTGCTTAGCCGATTTTAATGATTTTTTTTGTTCCTATAGGAAGGGAATCCAAATTCTATCGAGTGACAAACTGATAAATCAATTTAAATATAGAAATTTTAAAATACAACATAAAATGAAAACCTGATATCAATGCCTGTAAAAACTCCTTTCCCTGTAAAAAATGTTAAAATGGACTTAACAGGTTAACACTCTAAGCCGATGATGTAATGTGTTTTTATGCCCCTTTAATAATAAATATAATAAATAGTTTTATTAAAACTACATAAAAGAAATAAATAAGTATTTAACAAGATTATTGCAACAATAATATATCAGTGTTACTTTTTTCACAATAGTGACGCTTTAGTAACAGTTACACTGTCCCTATTCATGGTTTCACTAGAACTGTACTAGTGAATTTCCTGGAAAGTAATTTTTATATTTTGTCGTCATATAATTTTATTTCGATTAAAACAATGGTTATTACGACTGCACAATATTAATTCAACTTTATTCTAAGAAACAGAAAATACGCATTTTGATTGTATAATATTTTAGGGTGTCAATTGATTTTGTCAAGTCTCTGGCAATTTTAACATTTTGATAAGATACTTATTATAAACTAGCCGATACCCGCGACTTCCTTAGCATAAAAAAATAATACGTAAACAATGTTATTGATTAGTTTTACTCAGTTTCGAGAAATCTTAATAATTCCAATTAATCTTTCTTAAATATAAATAACTTCTTTTATCGTCCTTAGAAGCGTACGTGTTCTATGTATGAATATCTCACACCCCTTTTATTTAATAAAAAGAGACAGTATTTGCAGAATTAATCGTAATGAAGCAAATATAATATGCCAATGTTTATAAATTTTTTATATATTTTTTTTTATTACTGATCTACCAATTTTCATTAAGCTAAAATTTTAAAAAATCTAATTTCCTACCACGATACAAAAAAATACATCTGATCTGATGGACGCCCGGAAAAAATTATACTTGTTTGTAAAATTCGATTTTTTTCTGGAAATAAGTTTTAAACGTTCTTATTTTATAACTAGAGTTCTTTATAGAATTTGCATCACTATGCTTATAAAATACTAGTAGCTACTCGTAAAATATTCACAGCTAACATTGACACTACTTCATTCTTCATCTTTGCCGGCATAAATACCAACATTTGGCTATTATTATATTGATTTATAATATTTTGTTTGGTTCAAGTCTCCTTTAGAACAGTCAAATCTGGTAACGTTGAATTTTTAATTTTTTTTTATTCTATTCGCGATTTTTGTAATCTAATTTTAATATGGTTTACTTCTCTTTTTTGAGGTTAAATTTGAATTTTAGTTGAAGCATGAAAAATAAATATAAAAGAACACTTTTATAAAAACGCATCTTGAGGGTTTTAAATCAACTATATGCTCTAATTTTATTCGTCAATTAATGATAATGAAACAACCACCAAATTAAAATGTTTGGGAGTTATGAATTAATAAATAAACATTTGAAAAAAAAATCCAATCCCTTATTTTATCCCTATGTTTGGAAATTATAAGAAAAAGTAATCGTAGAGCGTTTGGGCGTTTATTTAAGAATCTAGACTTGAAAAGTTTACATTAATGATTCTAGATTTTTTTCCACTATAATTGTAATTGCTTATTGATAATACTGATATATTAGATGTACCGGAAAAGAATGTCTTTTTTAAACCAATAGTCATTCAATTGACATTTATCTGCTTATAAGTTATTTTAAAGTAGTACTAAAGACATTTTATGATTACAGTAATTTATCAACTTGGTAAAAGTTATAAAATATTTTTTATTCCGAAATCTATATTGAATAGGTAGGACCAAAAACTCGAAGGAATATAACTTCGGTATTATATGCTCTTCGAGTTTCACAGAATAGCAACGCAAAGTTGTTACTAAAAACATTTTAAATGGTTATCTAAGTGCATTAGATGTCCATTAATGCCGAATAAGTTTTTTTATGTTCAAATTCGATCATTTTCATTTCTCCAACTGGTACCAACGAAATATGACAAAAAATTTAACCAATAAATAGTTATCGGGGGAAATGATGCCAAATGTATTCCAGAAAGTCAAAGAGCTGTCAAATATTTCCAATCAATCTTAATCGATTGGCCAAATACCAAAAAATGTCCAAAAACTGTTAACAGATAAAATTTTATGCTGCAACATGGTAATGGAAGACCCCTCTGTAGAAGAAAAGCCCTGGAAAAAAAATTTAATTAAGGGGGAGGTGATATTGCCGTACCTACTATAACCGTCCAAAGTTTATTCATCGGATTTTTATTTATTTTAATCGTTACCACATTTACTAAGGGGTAAAAAAATTAAAAGCTTAAGTGATGTTCTAAATGTAATTTTTTGGTATTGTCCTTAGTTAACAATTGATTTTTACTAATATGGCATTAAAAATTTGCACACTAGGTGTCAAAACGTTGATACTATCGAGGCTGATTATATCATTGATTTAAAATTAATAGTTGTAATAAAATTTTGTGTTTTAATTGTATATTAAAAAAACGACAATAATTTCCGGTACCTTTAATACTTAAACCAATGGGAATATTTTATATACAAATCGGGCTAATAGATTTCAATTGATCGAATCTTAAGCGAACAAGTACATAGGGAGACATTGTTTTATATATTTATTATTATAAAGAGGAAAGATTTGATTGTTTGTTTGCTTTAAATAGGCTCCGAAACTACTTGACCGATTTGAAAAATTATTTCACTGTTAGGAAGCTACAGTATTTCCGGTAAACATAGGCTATATTAAATTTTCAAAAAAAATAGGGATTCATACTAAAACTCCAATAATGTGTAAAAAAATAACCAAAAAACTTTCTTACATCGCGTGCGCTGGTGATTTAACTAAAGAACGGAACAACCGAATTTAATGAAACTTTATAAGTTTTAAAACTTCATAAGTTTTAACTTTAAAAGTTAAATGATCTGTATTAAAACTTTTAGTTGAACTAATAAAAAGCACACTAATTTAATTTAAAGTACAAAAAATATCCTTATTGAAATATAAATGTTTTGTAAATAATAATCTGACATTAAACTTTTTTTTTACATAATTGTTGTAAATAGATCCTTAGGGTTGCTCCGTAAGGAAATATTAACAAAAAAACTGTAATAGTAATAATAATAATAGTAATAACACTTAAAATAAATACGTTTTTAAAACCGTGCATATATAAAATCGTGTATTTATATACCCCCTCTGACTGATGAAATTTTGATAATCGGTGTATTCCTTATAGGAAGTAGGCATGTGATAAGATTTTTTTTTTGAAAATTCCTACCCTAACAGACAAGGGTGGATTCAGGATTTTTTTCTTGGGGGGACAATACTTTTTATTTGCAAGTGCGTGAAAAGGAACACGAAAATAATTCGCAATTCCAGCCAGAAATCATCATAATGATAAAAGAAATTTAAAATCCTCTTCCAGAGCAAAAGGCATACGCCAAATCGTGTATGGTGAACTCTGGACTATCCAATATGGTTTAATTATATAGTTGAAATTCAGATATTTCAATAATAAGTTTAAAGATACATAATGGTTATACATGGTTATGGAAGAACTGGGTTTCGTGCAATTGTACAAATTTCAATTTCGCGGTTGTGTTGTACAGTGCAATAGTGTAATAGTTTTTGAAAAAAGGTTTATTCGGGAATCGCAAAAGGGAGATGGTGTTATTTTGACGCGAGTATTTTGTTAACTTTCGATTTTTTTTAGTCATAATTAAGACCGAATTTATTAAAATTGGCGATATTTTTTATTTATGTATAGATGCTGATTAATTTACGGAGTACTTGGTTCACGGTAGGTATACCTACCGTAGATTCAATGAAAATTAATTGATTATTGCATAGAACTATTTTATCCTTTGCAACAGTTTATTAAATGTGTCTTTTTGTAGTGTGATTTTGTGAAGTGTTTTTAAGTATGATTATATTTTTCGAAAAAGAAATAAGAAAAATAAATTACGTTACGCAGACGAAGTCGCAGGAATCAGCTAGTATAGTATATAGAAAGAAAATATTAATATTAAAACATTATCGATGAAGGAAAAGTAAATACGTTGATTAAGATCGTTTAATGCTGGCAAAAGTTTGCTTTTGCAATTAACAAATTGAAAGTGGATAGTTGTGCAGAAAAAATCGCCGATATTTGAGGTAAAAGCAGTTTAATGATTTATTTACTTAAAATGTTAAAAATAATAAATTATTGTTAGGAGAAGGAAGAAACTCTTAAAGGTTTATTTATACAGAATAAATTTGTCGAGTATTGGCTGGTGAATATCACAGAATTTATCGTTTTCTGCGTTTGAAAGCTAGCGATTTTCTGGAGTCTGGCATTTTTTTTTCAATTTAACAGTGACAAGTGCATTTCCCGAATTGATATTGTTGTATTTACTAACATGCAACTGAACAATAACATTACTGATATAACAAGCCGATGCAGAAATGTACGTCTCGGTTCGTCCGTCTCGTGGATGGTGAGGCGGCAATACGGTGGCCGAAGGCACCTACATTGGAGGCGGTGGCAATGATAACAACGTCATCAACATCGTCTCGCTTTTTCCTTCTCTTACTCACTGTTTTCTGATTGGCTCAAGTCGAGAACCTGATTGTTGTTCGACGGCGGCGGCGACATAGATCCTCTAAAAACAGACATCGCATTCTCAGTTCTGTGTATATTGTCGATATTGTTGCACGCATTTGAAAAAATCAGCGTCCTATAATCGTGCTATCAACCATAGTGCCTATGATTGTTGATACTAGACGCCAGTAGCACAAACGATGTGCGCAGGCATTTTAAAACGCGCGAATTTTTCAAAAATGCCAGTGTGTTTATAAATATACAGATTTCCACGAAATCAACATGTGTTGTGTTACTTCTTCTCTTAATCACCTCATCGCCGGTAAAAACAATACCTCAATTATTCATTGAAATCAACTAATATTAAAATATCACATAAATGTATTGGATCGGGAAAATCCGATTTAAACATTTCGTATTTCTTATATTAGTTTTATGTGAGTGAATTTAATATTCAATCGCAGAAAAAGAGTGAATTATAAAAACTTTACCAACCAAACTTTATTTTCCTAACAAACATACAATTAGACTTTCTAGTCAAAAATATTTCCTTTAACTTTGTGATATATCCACAGTGTAAATTTATAGTTTTACCTTGTAAGTTTACAATAATGAACAAGCGTTCAACAATTACATATAGAATCGTTTCAACTGTGATCGTTTTAAAAGAATAGTGCTTTAAATTTTATCGAAATAATTTATGAGAAATAATTGTGATAATTACCCACACAAATAATTACGGTGAGTTGCGATATTTTCATCATTTTCCCTCGTTTATTTGACAATACTCCTATATTCATGGAAACCAAATGCGTCGAATGATCTAAAAATATGCATCGTGCATTCTACATAGTGGAAACAATTTTCCTCGGACATTTGCTGAGATGTTTACTGAATTATCTCCAAGTTCTGACACTTGCCGCGATCATATAGCTAATTCCACGATTAACTAAGAGGAAAATGATATTATTTAAGATATGTGCTCCCTGCCTTGTTTTCTGGGCCTCATTGTTTAAAGTTATTAATAAAACTTGAACAACAATTCTAGACGACTGTGAATGCAATAGTTAATATTTAAAATCCAGTATTTACCAGATAAAATGTAGATTAAGTAGATATTATTTCGTAGTTAATAATTCATTTTTAAACCTATTTAAAATCAATTTTAATCCACATGAAATTAAGTAATTCTAAAAAATTATTTAATACCTTCGGCATTTAAGTATAATCTAGAACTTTAAAGTTTTGTATTTTTCATAAAAGCTTGTCTAAGCTTTTATAAAGCTTAAAAAAACGCTGAAAAAAATTAAATTACTTCCTTTTCGTCTGAAGCGTCGTTTTATTTGTTTTGTTTCGATAGTAATTTTAGAGTTAAATCTTTTATTTATAACGTTTAGTAATTTATTATTGTAATCTGAAAGATTTATTCACAATGTAAAGGCCATTCGGATTAAACGTGCAAGGATATCTGAAATAATTTAGAAAATTTTAATTTTCTCAAGCCATACATTGGAGCATGTGAATCTCGAGTTAGAAGGGGGGGGGGGGGGCAGAAATAAATTACTTATTTAAATCAGCTTTTATTTTTGTTGTTATTTTAAATCTTCTAATTCATTGCTTACTTTAAGAATTTGGTACAAAAGTGGAAAAAAGTCTTCCATTTTCATGGCATATTTCAATCCTTTTCCGCCCAAAGCTTAATCAGGTGCCCTTAAGAATTGAGATACTGAAAATGAGGTCATTAAAATATGTCATTTGTTATAAACAGAAAACCAGAAAATGTGGCGTTTTAGAAGAATTTATTAGATTAAAAAAAATCATATAAAAGCGGACAAACAAATTTCAAAATCAAAAAAAAAAAAGTTTGTGTTTTATATTTTTGTTTCTAACCTTATTTCCAAATTCCTAAACATTTATATACACAAACCGTTGTACTTTGGAATCTCTGATTTATAAATGCGTTATAATTAGTCTTCATTTAAAATATTTAACAATGTTAATATTTCTTCTTATCGTCAATTTATTTTCGATGCTTCTAACTAATATTTAGATAATGAATTCAAAGAAAAATTCAATTCAATTGTATCTACCTTCTATATACTTATTGAGGAGTCAAATAAAAAAATATGACAAAATTTAACGATTTTTCTTGTAAAACAGACGCTTCACTCTCGAGTTTCGAAATTTCGAGATTTTTGGCATTCTTTTCATTCCCATTGAGACATTTAAGTGGAAGATCTCATTAAAAAATTTGTGTTATTTATGAAATGATATTTTTTTTAAAAACGCTAGTAATTGTTTTTCGTTTGGAAAAATGAGAAAACTTTTTTAAGTGGTTGGGAAATGCGGATGGAAAAAATGAATTATTTTATCATACATAAATTTTTAATATTATTCGTGATATACGGGCAACAGAAATCAAATTTTAAAGGCATTTTAAATTTTGGAGTATGAATCGCTATACAGGGTTGTAGCTTAATTTTTTTGTATTTCTTGGTAAAACTTGATTCAAAATGATCCTGAAACATTTGTTCTCATCAAAATTAATTACGTTTTCTGATAATTTTTTTTCGGTTATTTTTAAATCATACTTCAACATGAAAAATTTCTAAACAAAGAACCGAATTTTCGCTAAATTATAGCGACCGATGACTAATTTTGGATAAGAAAAGTTCTACCAACTACATTTTAAAGCAAGTGTTATCAATATTTATGAAAAATGAACGATTTCCTTTTTTTTTTTAAAACGGTAAATATTGGTAAATAAAGAAAATTCAGGTTGTTTAAGATCGTTTTTTTTATTTAATGTTTTTTAATATTCAAAGTAGTTACGTTTCGTTACGTATTGTAACTTCATTAGGCTTCTTGAATCACAAGAAAAATTACGATACGTAACGAAACGTAGTTAATTTGAATATTAAGAAACATAAAAATAAAAAAAAAACGATTTTAAACAACCTGAATTGTCTTTTTTATTTCATAAAAGCTGAGATCTGAATCATCTAATATTGGTAAATATAATCGGTAAACTACTTCATTTTGCTCAATTCAAAAGTTTCAGGATCATTTTAAATAGTTTTATCAAGCTTCACCATAAAATGAAATCGTAATCTTAGGTGATGAAGAAACATGGTTTGCCTATAGAAATTTTTGTTTCATATTGGAAGATTTTTGAATCATATTTAGTAATTATTTGTATAAAAATAATTAAAACTTAATTGAAAACAAATAAATAAAAAAATATTGCCTCTTTTATTGTAAAATTATTTTTCTTAATAGTTAACGACGTATTTAGATTTATGGTTCCAATGGCTGTGTTCCATTTGTTTGTATCATTGTATCATTAAGTTGCACATCAACTAAGGATTACAAATACCAAAGATTTTTGAAATAATAGTTCTTATGAGAGATAGTAGCTCCCAACTTTGCTAGCTACTATTTGTGCCCTTTTTTTTATAAAAAATATTTTAAATTAAATTACATAATTATTTATTAAGAAAAAAAAAGTGTAAAAATTAATTTTTATTTTACATAACTATTTTATTTTTTGTGAATACCACCATTATGCTGACATTTTTGTTGTACATACAATATGAATAGAACGGCTAACAAAGAAACGAAAAGGGAGTTGCTTCTTGGTTTGTTAGATACAGAGCTGTCAGAAAAAAGTATCTTAGTAACTTCGAAGTAACTTTGTTAATTTAAAGTATCTAAGTTAATGAATCTTAGTTTCTTTATTTTTAGGCTATTATAGGCTTTATTATAGTAGCTAGTATCTTAGATCATTTTTAAAAATAACTGTATTTTGGAACTTATAATAGTATCTAAGGTACTTTTTAGTATGTAAGATACTTTATTACAAAAAGTCACTAAAAACAAAATATGTAATTAAGAATAAAAGTGGATACCTGTCCACCTGGTTATATAAAATAGTGTTAATTTTGTGTGTGTGTGTTTTTTTTTTGTTAAGGTAAATTTTAACTGTTTTATTTTTATTTAACTCAACTTAGTTGTAAGTAGGTATATGATATTTCGATGTTTTTATATATTTTTCTATTTGGTTTAGAGGATTATTTTGTTTAGATCTATAAAATTCAATATATACCTATTATAATCTACGGTCGCTTTTAAAGTACGTTGTGGTTACAGGAGATTAAACATACTTACTTCACTTTTTCCTAAATTAATAAAGATAAGAAATACATTATCTGATTATCCAACAATTTTATCCAATAGATTACGAAACTTGGTGCATATATAGTGTGCAGACTAACTAAAAAGTATCTTTAAAAGTAACTTAAGATAAGCATTTAAATTTCTTCTTAAAGTAATTACGGATATTTTTTTAAAAGTAACTTATTTAGTATCTAAATATTTTCAAAAGTATCTTTGATAGCTCTGGATAGATAATCAAACTCAAGGGTTCTTTACCTATTTTTCATGTAGAAACAAAAAAGACTGATAAAGAATGATTTTGTACCTTATTTATCGAATCTTCAACTGTTCCTGGTGGATCACTCCTTACTAATGGAACAGATTTATTTTATTTTGTGCGCATATTGCATATTATACTAGAATTTTGTATAGAAGACAATAATATTTTAATCAAAAAAAAAAAAAAAAAAAAATTATCAAATCAGCGTAAAGCTCTATTGAATAGGTACTAATTTTAGTGCAAAAGTTGAGAATTATATTATTTGTATTAGAATTATGTACAAAGGGGTCTATAAAAGTTCAAATTAAATAATTTCAGAATTAATGCTGTTTCATATAACTAAATATTACAACAAAAGTGACTACTACACATTTTTTAACATTTAATTCCTAACTTTTGGAAACTTTCAGCTGTGGGTACATAACTCTTATTTTTTGCATTCAATTTGTTGTTATTCTTAAATAATATCATTTTAAAAATTGTTTTAAATTCAGGGCTTACATAATATGATTTTGTAAGAAATGGAACCTCATAATTTCTTGTATGTGGAAAGTATTTTTAAAACAACATAATGACCTTACATTAGGGGATATGATATTTTTGTATTTAAGTTATTAAATTGATTATAACTACTTTCACACTAGAAAATTAACGATGTTTTTAAATTCGATTTATTGTTATTATCTCTTTACTGTTGTAAACCAAAGCCGTTTACAGATTTTGATACGGTCGACATTATTTAACCTGTGGTTTTTATTTTTTTTATTAATGAACAAATTTCAGAAAAATGAACTTCTTAATTTAACGATCTATATTTTTTCAACTTTTAACAACCTTTTTTGTTAGTCAAATTTTGACATTTAAAAATTACGTTTTCTTAAAATGCAAGAATTTGGTTGGAACTTTTACGGTTCTGTAGCCCAATGACAAAAACGGAATCCTTATAATTTCGTCCAGATTATAGGCTATTATGTAGTAAAAATTTGAAGAAAAGATGTTTTCTATGAACCGTTTTACAATTAATTAAAGAGTACTTATAACTATCTACTTACACTTATAACTTGTAAGGACAGAAACTTTTGAGATGTGGAAGTACAGAAGAACTCTGAAAGTTAGATAGGTGTGTAAAATAACGAATGAGAAAATATTACGACGGCTCAAGAAATCAATTGAGTTAGTGAACATCATAAAACATCGGAAATTTGAATACTTCGGTCATGTTATGAGACACCCAGACACATACGCCTTATTACACCTAATGATTCAAGGGAAATATGGGAAAAAGAAGTGTAGACTGAAGATAATATCGAGGTTGAAGAATTTAAGAACGTAGTTTGGTAGATTTTTAACAGAATTGTTCCTGGATGTAGTAAATCAATTAACGATAATGAATCTACTAGCCATTAAAACATCATAGTCTATGATTTTATTGATCATGGCACCTAAAGAAGAATTGAGGATAAAAAATCCAAGTATATAAACATGTGAGATATTGTAAAAGTTTAAATTTAAATCAAACTAGGTAGGTTAAATCAAACTATTAACAGTAGGTAGGTAGGTTCTTCGTCTTACTATGCGGTGGAAAATTCTGAAAAAATTAAAGGGGTTGGGGCTAAAAATACTTGGCTAAAATTTGTTGCATAATTTTTGAGATATGTCATACTTTTTACTACAAACTTTTTCGAGTTACACTCGAAGTACACTAGAGTTAAGTGTACACTAAATTAACTTATGAGTATATGTAAAATCACAGTTAAATAAAAAAAATCCAATAGTAAGCATCCTATGTATATAGAAACTTTATCTATCAAAAACAACTTTGTTACCATTCTTATCGTTTGTTACTTTGTATACCTAAAGAAAAAATTCATTTTATTGAAATATTCAACAATGTAATGTAAAGTTTTATCGATTTAATAAAATTTCTTAGTTTTTCAGTGATTAGTAACATAATCTTCTTTTATCGGCATAAATAAATATCTACCTTATTTTGAAGCAATTTGCGTTTCGGTAGAATTAATAGACATTAATGTTGGCAGAAATATTTGATCGGTAGAAAGAAGTACATTTTTTCACATTCCATTTTTTTTATCTAATTTTAATCTCTCACTATTGTCCCCTCTTACTAAGCAAATGACAATCTTTATGTCCTTCTTCCTTTTACTGCTTTATTATTAAGGTACTAAAATTATTTCGCTGGTACATGGTATGTATGGTTACATAATATTTTTTTCTATAATTACTTAATATTTTATTTCGTTAAATAAAAATTTCATGAAATATTGTCAAATGAATGATACAACTAGGTATAAGATTCACTACGTTATTATAATCTCCGATATTTTGAACTACATTAGAAAGTTCCAATGATCATTGACGAAAATTGGGGGTGATACTACCCTCGTTGAGAACCATTAATGTAAAGCAAGGATATCCAAACTTGTTAATCACTGACCCCTACATGATTTTTGAAATCCCTCATCTATTCCAGTAAAAGAAATTTTCTATTAATTAAATTAAAACTATCAAACTAGAAGTTTTGATAAAGAAACTGATATTTGTTTAATTATAAAAATATTTAAAAGGAATCCATTTTAAGTGTTATAATGACCCCTAGTCGACTCACTAGATCAAATCGATCCCCACTAGTGCTACAATGATCCCAAGAGGTCTATCGACCACTTTGGTGATTCCTCATGTAAATATTTGAAGAGTATTTTTAATTTTTTTGTTATTAGTATTTTTTTCCTTTTGATTCTTTGTTTTTGTGTATTAGATCTAAATTCTGATGATAAAAATTAATGTTAAAATAAAATTAAAATTATTGCCAATAGTTTTGTATTCCATAATTAATAATTTCAAAAAACTACTTAAATTATTGAATTCATTAAAAAAATATTATATCTTATATTTATCAGTATATTTAAATTTCATCTGGCAAAAATCTAAATTTAAAATTAAAAAAAAACATTACCTATACGTTTCCACGGTAAACGACGTACTATAATCATTTAAATTATTTACACGTGGCACAAATGGGTAAAAATTAGCCGTTCAACATTTCACTATAGATTTGCTATTAAAGCCGTGGTCACCTTCATAAAGGCCACAAGACTCGAATTATCTTCAAAAGACTCCCAAACAAGGAAGTTCATATGCTAATTAAAATAAAATTTTTTATTGGCGATATTTTACAACGATTAAAAATATATAAATTTCAGATTTAGATTCCAACAATGACATCTTGCGGTCAGTTGTTTAGAGTTTTCTGTATTTCTGCAATCGAATTGCTAATGATGTTATAGAACTATTCAGTGGCAAATATTTGATTATTTTCGATAGTGTTAAAGATTTGAGAGCGTTAAAGACGTGCAAGTAGTAATTGTTGTTATAAAACAGGAACAAAGTCCAAATATTTAGAACTTGGCACAACCGCATTTATTTCTGTCAATTCATTTTAGACTTCTTCATATTATCATCGCCACTAATGCCAAGCCAACATTTTATATTTACATTTGATGAACGTTAAACAGAATGAGTTATCAAGCTAATAAGCTATTCGTTTCTAGTATCGGGAGGAAAGAAAAGCAAACGAAAACAACAAAATAAACGGACAAGGATAAGCGATGATTAAGTAAACATAATTCTACAAATTAATTTATGATATTTACTAAAGCGTTTTGTTAATTGTTTAATTACATCACTAATTATAGTAATTTTAGATAGACGGTCTTATTTGTATAAAAATGATTGAGGGTGCAATCAATCTTATAATCGAACACAGCAAATTAATATGTGTTTTACATGTTCGCTTTTTGCGATTGCTAAAGCTTGAAAAGCTTTTGCATTTCTCTATTGTTACCAAGAGAAAATTGGTGCATCTAAACACATTATCAACACCAAAAGGACTATAATATTGTGTGGAAAAAAAATTCTTTAAAATTTTCATAATTTCATTTTGAAATTTCAAGTGATAAACTACAATCGGGTCAGTAGTTTATCAACAAGTTTAACTGGATTTTGTACATACAGTGAATGTAGCTCATGAATTTTTAATTTTGCCTTAAGGTCGTTTACGTAAATTAAATTATAAAATTAAGGATTATTGACAAAAATAAGTGGCAGAATGATTTGGGTATTACCGTTTTGGTTCGGAGTTATAAGTCAGAAAAATATGTAAGATTTTCGATTTTATTATACCTATATTATAAACAATAAATTGTGCTGTAAAATCGAATCGATTTTTTAAACTGTTGCTTATCGGACATTGACTTCGATTTATGTTCATCGTTAACCTTAATTGGACCACATCTAGGTCAATAATCACAACATTCAACCTACAATGTGAATAATTTGTTCGCGTATATGAATACATGGCGCCTCTTAGGTACATCATAATGAATATTCATACAATAAAAAGATTTTTGTACCGAAGAAACTCTGATCTACACTTTTTTTGTAAACCTTGGAATATGGAAACCCTATGTCTCTAGTAGGGCATGCTTAAGATGGGACAAAAAGAAATGTTCATTTAAATTTTTTATTTGTGGTTCAAGATTAACCATTATGAATGTATAAACTATTTGAATAGTATTGCAACTTGGGTGTTTATATTACCACCTATCAATTTCTAACATTTTATTGATATTTTATTAATGAGACATCAACAACCTTAATTGCTTTTAACATATTAGTTACGTCTTATCATGCATTTAGAAAGATTTCAGTTAATACAATATAATGCTTTTTACTTCATATCTTTCTTCTCTTTTTGATAAAGGTCCTAAACTATTCCATGTTATCGGCTATCAAATTCTCCACATCAATAGTATCATCAATTTTTATGACTCTTTAATTTCCTACTTCTGCATTTTACCTAACAATAGGTAGTCAATATTTGGGTTCAATGATAAATTTTTTCTAGCTTTCAACAATTTACCCGTTTAAGAAGAACCCGATTAATAATCGCCCGTAGTTAGACACTTGAGTTATAAAAGTTTTTCGTTTCGTTTGAATCCCAGCCGTTCCCGTTCTTTAGGGATTTGACATTGTCATTCCTGGCTTCCGGATGTCATATTTGTAGTGATGAACTCATTTTATCTTTTGGCCGCTCAAGGTGAATCGAGAGTGGCTAAGTGGTCGCCGGTTTTCACTTAAGAATTTCGTTTTAGCTTTGGTAAGAGTTTAGCTAAACTCAGAACAGGTTTTTTCTACAATCGTAACTGTTATCATTCTATGATGATCAAGTTACCAATTTTTCCATTGGTAACGGTGTTGTCATTGATAGTATCGAATATTGTATTATTTATACTTTCTTTTTCAATTTGTGCGCTTATTGCTTTCATAATAGATATGTACAGTTGGTCTTTTAACAATAAAATAGGTGTTCAATTAGTGAACTTTTGACAGATAAAATACCAGTATTTTATAATTAAATCACTAATTATTTAATGAGAATCCGTCAAATACTAAACATATTTTGGCAATATTTGGGGCTTGTGTATTTTGGCGGTTGTAGAAGAATATATCTTGAATAGTGAATATATTTTGGAAGGATCAGAAAAAACTTAAATCAAATCTCAAATGGTCTTGCTGGAGAAAAACTTCCATGATGACTAACAATAAAACTGATTGGCAATCAAAATACGTATCGGGGCAATATGTCATAAATATATTTTGTTTGATTTTTTCTTGGAATTAAAGTTTATAGTTTACTTTTGTGAACTGTATTACATAAATTAGGTCACAATATTTTATTTTATATAGATACTATTGTGCTCACATGTGGCTAGTGCAAGTTTTTTCGAAAATGTATTAAATGCTTATATGAAACTAGTCTAGGGTAAAGAATTTTGTGCTCATATGTGGCAAATGATATCTTAATTGTTCTTTTGGGAGCAAAATGTTTCAATTGTGACAAGTGTTATCTAGTTTATATTTTGTAGAACTTTAACAACTGTCCTGAAAAATTGATAAGTTTGCACTTAGCACATGTACATTCAACACCATCGATATATAATTTCAACAATATTTAATATGATTAAAAAGGACTTTTAAAATTTTATTTAAGAATAATTATAGCATTATAGTATGCTTCCCTGGAAGAGTTTGTCCTTGCTCGCTTCGCTCACCAAGCTAAAATTTTGCCAGTTAAAAGTATATCGCTTAAAATTTTGAAGATCCTACGTCCAGTTTTTTAACTGGATCATTATCTATTACTTGAATTCAAATATGTCTCAAATTCGACACATTGGCAAGTGACTCTTACATGTTGTGCTAATAGTAGTCATTGCTCGTATTATATGCCAAAACGAGCAACACTTATAACACTTGTAGTTTATAGTACTGTTAATCCTCAGATAAGACAACAGAAACAAAAATATATTCAGCAAATATTGCTCATCTTCTTCTAAGGTTGTATTTCTAAAAGTTGAACATAGCAGAAAAATGTTTTATATAATAAAAGAATACAAATTTTTAAATACATTGTATAAATGTATCGAAATTGACCCACAAAATTACATTCTACGATTATAAATTTGCTGTACAGAACTTTTATTTTGTATTCAAAATTGTTTATTTGAAATTATTTTTATTATTAGTACAAAAAGTGTGAACTTAAGAAGTACTAAATTTTTAAAGATTTACTTCTTTAGGCGCTGCATGAGAGGGTTAAAGTAAATTTGTTAAGGAAATTAATTTTGGCTATTACATTTACTGAACAGTATACGATTAGATTGAACTAAACAAAATGCAACTGCGCATGTGCCCAATACCATACATTTTATTTTTTCGAAGATTTGAACGACGCCAATTACGCGAAATAATAAATTATACGCTTTAAAATTGAAAATAATTTTTGAGATTCGATATTTTGTAAGTTAGTTATTCATTTTCCAACAAAGAACAACTATTCTCTTAAATTTTAACCATCTTTTTTTTGAACTTAGAACTAAGTTAAAATACAAAGAAAATATTTGAAATCAATACAATTATAGCCAAATATCGGTATTTATATCAGCAATTCAGAGAACAAAGAATGTTCACATATACGTGTAAGTGAGCACGAAATACAAGAATCATTGTCTTAAATTTGAGCTATCTGATTGTTGTAATTTCTTTCATCGTTTGATTTAAATGTGCAAATGAAGTAAGTAAAATGCAAGTGCTTATTTGTGTAGATCGTTATTCCCAGACAAAAACTTGACTTTTACGAAAAGTATAACTTTTTAAGTGCGTTCAACACTATTTTACAACTAATTCTCACTAAATGCGACAAAAAGAAATGAAAAGTCACCAATCAAATCACAGAACAAATAACATTATATAAGACCAACATTTCAGGCATTACAATAATTTTCAGAATTCAAAAATAGACAAAATTCACGTTGATATCCATGTGAATTTTACGTTAACTCTAAATAGGTTAACAACCTTATATAGGTCGTATTCATTCTATTTAAATAAAATTACGTTACGATAGTTAATTTAATGCAGACAATTAAAAAGAAAACACTAAATCATTTCCTATTTGAAATACGTTTTAGTAATGTCCATATTTTCTTATCAGTGTACCAGGTTATATTTTCGTTACAGGAAATATTGTGTCCACAAATATTGTGAACTTCACCGAGAAAATGCGTAAATCAAAGCTAATCGAGGTCATGTGAAAAAATACAATTTCAAAATATTGGCCTAATTTTAACCGCTGACTAAAACAATATAATCACATGAAAATATTTGTCTAGGATTTTTTGCCTTTGCTTTGATATTAAATTTTCTCTATAGCTAAGTATTTATTTATTTTTTTACTTAATCGATTTGAACTATTTAATTATATCTCAAGGTTTTTCTCCTTTATAAAATAATGTATTTATTTAAAGATTCATATTTACATCAATTGACACACTCAGTGCATTAATATACATATATGTATGCGATATGTTGAATATTTATATTATCAATTTTTCTACGTTTCGATTTACTTATTAAAATATTCAAGTACGTCTACAATATTAATATAATCGTAGAATTTTCAACTTTCCTGTATTACAAATGTTCTGTGCTGAAAGTTAGCATCAAATTGAAAATATCTATATTATTTATTGGCTCTTGCGCCTTTTAGGGACGGCAATATTATAAAATTAAAAACTACTATTGCATTTATTGATTCTGTTACTTAGCATTGAAAATCTTTGCCTTTTTGATTGCTTAAAGTTCAAAAATTTGAGAACTAAAGAACCGATTTACGTTATCCTTTTTAAACGGTGTTACTCAGATATAAAAATGTAAGGCCAAAAATTTTTTTTTTTTTACGATATTTTTGTAAAATGGAATTTTTCATTAACGAAAAAAGTATTAATAAATGCAATAGTAACTTTCATTTATATTTCGGGATTTTTAATTTTTAAAAATATTGATTTACATTGCTCCTGTCTCCTAAAGGTTTTTCAAAAATAGGTGTCTAGTGGTAAGGAAAATGTCATTGATTTGGATTATTCGAAACAAAAAAAAAATGTATTAGCCGATAGATAAATCGGATACAATTAGGTATTGATCGAAAAAAAATGATCTTTGAAAAGAAAATATTTTAATTTTTTACCAAAGTTCTTATTTTAATTGTTCAAAAATTAGAAATAGCCATGACATGCTTGTGAAAGTTGATAACACTATTTTAAGTATTTTGAGAAAAACCATTGATATATATTTATGAATAGACCTAGTGGAGCGTACGAAGCGCCGCCGTCTACGCAGGCCCAGTTTTTATGGTAACTAAAAACAATAGCTGGAAATTGAGTGCCGATGAGCGCCAGCCTACACAAATAAGCGGTTGCGATAAGCTCTGGCATTTTACTTGTCTCGCTTGATTCAGTTGCCCAACCTGAAAAAAAAGACTTATGATGCAATTCATGCTGTCGCTAGTCGCTGGTTTCTAGTGCCAAATGTGGTCACGTGATTAAAATGTAACATAAGCGCCAAAATTTGATTGACAAATGAAGTTCTCTATCGAATGTCGATGTATCGACGTAACCACTTTATTGTATAGATATGTGTATGTAAATGCGAATTATAAGTATTAATGCTTATTAGTAAACATTCAGCTTATGAGTAATAAATATACCGCCTATGTATTCTTTTTGAATTTGTATTAATAGAAAAAATCATGTCTGATGTAAATGGCATTCATGTTTGAAAAAATCTGGTTAAAAAGCAAAACAAAGTTTAGCTTTATCGCTACTTTTTTCTGATGGCGCTCCTGTTACATATTAATAACGTGATCACATTAATCGCTCGAAATCAGCGACTAGCGACAGCATGAAAATGCATCTTTAAAGTGCGATTTCATATTGAATTTTCTAGCAATAAATGTGGTCATGTGGTATGATTTTGACTACTATGCCATTTGGGTAAAAAGCAGCGATAAAAATAAAAATATTTTAGCTTTAACGCTGGTGTCATTTCTTTGACGTTGAAAATATGAAATTGTAGTTGATAACAATCGATACAAAAAGCAGTTTCAAAATAGTTAAGACAATTATAACTTTGTGATGTTACTCCAAAAAGGTTAAGGAATAACTTAGATCGATTTTTTGACTTTCGATTTTTGTTACTTATTCGAGGCTGACTTAATTCACCAGATTTTTAGCTAAATTTTTATCCCAATTTTCCCTAAAACAAAGCAAAGAGGAATGTTTTAGTTATTGTCATTTCTAAAAAATTGTATTTCTAATTCTTAAAATGAGCCCTCACATTATTATGTCCCGCAAGCAAAACGTGAGTAATAATTCAATGGAGTTGTATAAAAGATAAAAAATCGTTAAGAAAATATTTTTGCTTAAAGAAATTAATAGAGAATTTATCAGAAACATTCCAGCAATTCTTGACTTCTGTTTAGTTTGTCATGAAAAATTATTACGTGACACAAAAATTAGTTATTCGAAATAAAGCTTTAAATTATTTGTATTATGTTTCACTTGTTTTTCATGTAAACTTTGAACTTTTAAAAGTTAATTAAACTTAAAATATTATGATAAAAACTTTGTGGGGAAAAAGTTAGACAAAATTGATTAAGTTTGAGACTGTTTTTAAGAAGAAAAAAATAATAAAGAATTTGAAATCAACTACGTAATTATAATTTAAACCAAAATACTATAAATACTAATGATTTTATAATGCTAAGTTAGTGACAAATAATTATGATTATCGTTTATTATGTAATGAAAATAAAAAAAAATAGTAAGTTTATAATTCAAATTCTTAAAGTAAAATGCATTTAAAACAAATGCGAAAGAATATTATAATCTTAAATTTTTTGACTAAAGTTATTATTAATAAAGAAAAAAATTAAAAAAAGGATAAACACCAATCATACACTGATTATTTATTTATTTTGTTATTTCTATTGACAAATTACATTTGAATTTATTGTTCTGTGTTAAATTTTGAATCAAAATTCAATTTTTCTTTGGGTCTATTTTTTATAAAATGCTATACAAAGTGTACAAGAGCTTTTAATGTAACGATAACGCATTTGTTTTTCATCCTAGCATAGAAAATGAGTAAAAAGGGTACCTATTGTAAAACATATTTTGCACTTGAGATTATGTAGAACAATTCTTTTTGTTTAGTCAACATAAATATGACAATTAAGAACAATATTTTATTAAACTAATAAAAAGCTAAAATTAGAAATTGATTTTATTTATATCAAAAGTCATGAATGGTTCGTTTTATTACTCCAATGTTAAAATAAATTAGAACGCTTATGTAACTTTCTGGTAAATTTGAACCTTAACCAAAAATAGACCCCTTAAAAGGGGTTTTTACCATGTAAAGATTAAATTTATAAGAAATGTATATTTATTTATATCTTTAATGGATAAACGAATAGTGTTCAAGTAAAACAATATATTTGTATTCAACAATGTGATATAAATCATATATACAAAAACTTGTGTCTTTATTATTTAACTTATAGCAATAACTCTGCGTTTCTCGGCATCAATATGGTTCATATTAAATGCCCGTTAAGGGTTAATTAAAGTCAAATAATCGTTTCAACTTCAATATTCTCGTACTTTCTTTTTCTGTTCTCATCTGCGGACGTTAAGCTGAGAGAGTAATGAATAGTTTTCGTTCAATTTATGATAATCAAAATATTATAAACCTCACAATTGACAATGTTAACGCACATCCATTATTTGTTATGGATCAATTACAAACGAACAAATATAGTTCAACGACCAATAAAACTCTTAAATGCAATAAAACAAATATATTTTTTTCTTCCAAGTATTAAGGTTGTAATATTGAATTGAATTATCACAAAATTTAAACTTGAACCAATCTATATAGAATGAGCGATACAAACTCGAATAGTGTTCAAGTAACGAGCTCTAGAAAGTTGTTGTTTTTCAGCCACTCATGTAAAATGTATTTTTGTTATATATCAGTGCAAATGCATAAAAACAAAAATATAAATTTTAATTGGAGAAACGAAGAAATTATGGATGGCTATAGAGAAAAATATGCTTAAGGCGCTTAGACAAAATCCTGCTTGTGTTTAGTAATAATTCTATCTACGCAATTAAATATATAATTCGTTATCAAGTCATTAACTTTACATTAGCATAAAACATATACATAGATATACTTTTTTCATATGACCAGGGAAAACATTGGCAAACCCTTAATGATGTGAACACTTAACACATTGGATTTTCAAATTTAATGAATCAGCGTCAATGGTCAATTGAATTAAATTATTTGGAAATTTCAAACCAAATCCGGCATTATTAACACCCATAAAAGAAATAACCAGGAAGATCATTTTGAAGTACACCACGAAAAAGTTAACAATACAATTAATAAGCTGTTATTTTTCATATACTTAAGTACTAAGACGCAACGTTAAATATGTAAGTTTTATTAATTCATTATTTCAAATGTATTTAGTTTGTACATCTTTGCTAAGACAACCTTTGTTACAATAAGCATATTGTTAGTTTAATTTTGGGACAAAGCCAGGATTTGGTCAGTGCCAAATTTAGCAACTTCAACAAAATATTTTCAAATATTTTAATGTTTCGAGAAGAAACGTTATTTTATTTGAAAATTTATTCAATAGATTCCATTTTTTGTAAACCTTTAGCATTAGCCTGACATATGATGTTTATAATAATATGAATCACGTGCTTTATATGGATAATACATGAAAACGTCAATTCCTGCGATTACTGCCATTTCTTTCCATTTAATGAAGTTATTATCCAATACTTAGCTTGAATATAAATTTCAGTGAGTACTTAAAGCCGGTATTTTCCTTTATGGATAGATAGAACATATACTTTAGATAGCTATTTAATGGATACAAATGTATCTGTTAGATAAACCCTATAAATTTATCGTACACATATCACTGTCTCCGTCCTCTCGATAAAATTGTATCTTGAAGATAAATACAGGCGTAAAAATGTTATCATAATATTTGAAGATCATTTTGCCAAACTCATATTACCTAAACAATACATTCATAAGCTTACATTCAGAAACTATTACTATCATTATTTAAAAAAAAGTGCCAAAGGTACCAACTTTAAGTTACTGAATATTCAGAGATCTGGAGAGTTGCAATCAATAAAAATGTAGATTTAAAAAAAACGTCTTAAAAACTTAGCAAGCATTTAAAACAATTATGTTCACGAGCTTTTCTGGCTCATTTTATAATATGTTCTAAATTTAATAAATATGTATTTTTTTAACTATTAATACAATTGTTATCGTAAGAAGGCAGTGAAATTTTTTATTAAAATTGAAAAACGTGGAGAATTGTTTTTGTAAACTGTAGTCCAGAGAAAGCTTAATTTTTCTGGAATCTCCGGAAAATTCCAGTCCAGCTAAAACTGGAGTGTTGGTAACCCTATGACCCTATGATGGCTTTATGACCAGAATCATTCTATTCTACATCTCAGTGGAGACAGCAGATCTATGAAGTAATACATGGATTATAACAAAAAATTGTAGCCAATAATTTATTTAGCCGCCATGATAGTTTTTATTTGAAAGTTTTAACAGTACATTAAAAAGATAGTTTTTAAAAACAAAAAAAAATATACTGAAAATACTGAACATTATTTAAAAAAAAATAAAGACTTAATAAAAGATCAGAATATTGGGTCTTGCAAGCATGAATGACTAAATTATTTTATAGCACTGTTAAAGCGTTCTTATCCAGAAACTGGAAATAAATATTTATTTATTAAATACCATTGATAAGAGTTTATTAGCAGTCAATAATCGCAAACAAAAATATGTTTTTATTTATGATTACAGAAAACGCTAATAAATTTTTAGAAAAAAAATGCTAAAAATAAAGCTTTATTCCTTTAAAATTTTTGACAGTAGCCCTTGCAGAATTAAAATGTTGAAAGTATTAATATTATTAGCTTTGTTATATTCTTCCAATTTGTAGAATTATCAACTTTTTATAAACCTTTTTTCTTATCATTGCAAATATCTTGCGTGTCTAAATCAATTAAAACCTAAAATGGCCATCTTCAATGCCAAAATTTCCAAATCTATTACTGAATAAAATAGTAAGTCTCGGAAGAAATATTTGCTACCTTTTTATAAAAATGCAGTGGTTTGCATGCGCTATTGTAAAAATCAAAAACAAATCATTTTTTTTATTCTTTGGGCTTTCTTTGATTTTACTTCCTGTTCCTTCTTAGTGGTATGAGTATGGGAATGAGTCCAGAATCTTTTGTTTCGCAATCACGCTTTCTTCTTTCTGCTTTTTCTACATTTACCCTATATTTTGGACTATAAGGTTTCATATTCTTTATGTCGCATGGTGTAACCGAGGCACGCTGTTGTTTTTATCCGGAGGATGGTAATTAGGTGTGATCGTGGGTTCCTCCTTGACAAAACTTCTTCGCTCGTTTTTCTGGAAGTCCAGCTTATTCTTAACAGTCGGTGGTTCATCCATACATCAAATACGTTTAGTTTCCTCTACCATAATCGTCGTGTTTTAAAGTCCTTGTCTTGTATTCGTGCAATAGGAAGAACCAAATTCTTCTTCTTTTGGTGTCCCTTCAACGTTGAAGATTGGTGATCATCATGATTATTTTGATTTTTGATATAGCAGCACGGAAGAGTCCTCTAGTTCTTTTTCCGAACTACCCACGAAGGTTGTCTAGCAAGGATAACTTTCTTCTTTCTAGAGCCTTTTTTCCTTCAATCCGAAGCCTGAATGATGATCTGGAGTTAGTGTAATTTGTTGTAATGCATGACGTAGCCGAAGTACAGTAACTTTTTCTTCTTTATAGATATCATAAGTGTTCTTGTAGTGTTAAGTTTCGTTAGTACTTTTTCATTTCGCACGTGATTACTCCAAGTTATCTTCAGGACTCGGCGATATGCCTATCCACGTTTAAGATGTGGTAATTTTATTTTCCAGTTTCTGGGCAAGAGTCCAACCTACTATTTCATGTAAGATAATACGGAACACACAGCACTTAACCATTTTTAGCCGCAGCTCCAGGGATAAATTTCGATCCTTAAATTTTGAATAAATTGAAACACTCTCATATTAAGAAAACCTGCTCTAGCTATTTTAATTTTTCTTCTAATATCTTATGTGTGGTCCATCTGAATATTTATATCTCTGCCTAAATAGATATATGGTCCTGTACTTTCGAGCTGACCTCCGTTTATTCCGATATTTGTGGCGTCAATTTCTTGCAGCTATTTTTGCTTGATTGTTAAATATTTTCAAATTTGGAAGCGATTTTAGGTTTATTTTTCTCATTTTCAGTGAACTGGATCATAACTTGATAGATTTTTTGGCAAATATGTAAAATATTCTGTTTCTAGTCAATATACTTGAAAAAAAAACGTATGACATTGTTGACAAAGTTCAAAACCAAACTGAACTATAACGTAAAATAAGTAGCACTGAATGAAATATTAAAAGTGATATTTCTCAGAAGTTTATTTATCTAATATTGATTGTTTCTGGTTTATTGTTCCTCCCACATATTTGTGATTTATATTTAGTCTAAAGTCATAACAAAGTCATAGTAGAGTCGCAGTTAAGTGAAACATGTTATGTAAATTCACTTAATATCAATTTTTAAATCATTAAATCATAGACATATCATACATAAAATTGATTTCCACTCTCCATAGTGTGTTCGGCTTTCAACATTCTTCAGTTAATACGGTTATACAAATATATACCAAATTTTTTTCTGTTATTTATCGTTGCTTCATAACTGCCAGGGATTATTGATACTTTAGGGTAAATTAAAAAAAGCGAGAGAAATACGAGAATCGAACCCAGCATCTACTAAGTTTAGAGCGGCCATCTTGACCACTCGGCCACCAACGTTGTACACTATTGCTTGTTGTAATTAATGTTAATACTTTCAAAACACATGATTCTAGCTAAGTACATTTTTAGTACTTAAAAACGATTTACTTGAATTCAACATGCTCCACACTTTATCTTTTATCAGTAATCTATTTAATCAAATAGCGTTAGAAATTATTACTCGGATACTATAATAATTTGTTGTAAAAATTGTACTTGTAAATATGGACTGATAATTTTTAATCTTCATCAAAAAATACATGTAAATCGTTATTTTATAAAAAAAAACAACTGTGTGTACTAATGGACGAACATAAGAAGTTATACTTTTTTTGTAAAAGTCTATTTTTTTTCTAGGAATAAGGATATGTACAAATAAGCGCAGGCATTTTACATGCTTCAGTTAATCCCACATACACTTTCGAATGGATTCGAAATGACTGATGAAAGAAATAACCACAAGCAATTAGTTCAAATTTGAAGCATTGATTGTTATATACTCACAAATATGTGTTTAAATTTTTTGTTCTTTGGCTTTGTCGACATATATAGTGATATTTTATTTTGAACTTAGTTATATATTCAAAAAGTTGGCTGATTTTTGAATAAATAGTGTATTCGTCGTAGAAAATGTAAAACTAGTTTACAAAAGTTCCAACCTTAAAGCTTACTTTTGATTTTAAAAAGTACAGTGCATTATCTCGCGTAATTGGCATCATTCATATTTTAGATATAAGATTATTTAGGGCATCGGGTACATGCGCAGTTGCATTTTGTTTAGTTTAATCGAAAATCAAATACTGTTCAGTGAACGTATCAGCCCAAACTAACTTCCGTAACCGACTTCTGTAAAAAAAATATTTTTTCCCTCTCATGCAACGCCTAAAGAAGCATAATTTCAAAAAAATAGAATTTTGTATTTACACAAAATAACTTGATCCAATTTATTAACGTTGTCTTTTTTAAATTATAGCTTCTAAGGTAACAAATGATGTTGGAGAAAATGTACCGTGTTTCCCACAGATACTGTTGTAAGACTTTTGTTGTTAAAATGTTTAAAGTTAAATATTCAATACTTGCAAAAATAACTTTGAATGTGAATTATTATTTACTAAGAAATACCAATTTGGAGAGATAAAATTAGAAAAGCTTACTTGCGAAATTCATGTATGACTGTAAAAAAATAAATTGGTACAATAATATTTTCTGTTCGTCAGTCAAAATTAATGATTCTAAAAATATGAACAAAGAAATGAAAAGATCGCAAATATGAAGCAAACGTAATACTCCTGTAATGTTATGTGGTATTATAGATAGTTATTTAAAAATAGTTTTAGACGATCTAGACAGGTTGACTACGTAAACTGACGTAAACGCCGTGGTATCTAGGAAGATCAAATGTATTTAAAATGTGTAGGTGAAGTTTACCTATTTGTATCAAAGAACAAATATGGACGATTACAATGTTCTCATACATTCTTATTTATCCAACTACCTCTTAGGTTAAACATAAAATTGTATAAGAAGTATATTTAGAAACCTGGATAGAAAGATAAGTAAAGAAATAAATTTAAATCTTTGAAATTTCATTGTTTCTTGTAAAAGGCAATTTTTTTATTACACTGAATTAGAGCTTTAATATTTCCATGCTTAAGAGCTTTTGATTAGTTGCAATTATAAAAGCAATATTTTCATAAAATTCGATTTCGGGTAACTAACTATCGTTAGTAAAATAGTGTATCTCATCGTTGTACTAACTTCCTAGAATTATGGAACAGCTCCCAGACAGGGGCACAAATTAGAGATAAAGAGAGTAAAATTCAAAGAAGCTTTTCTACTGGAAGTTGCGTTCAGAAATATGGGGAATTACGAAATATACAAAAATAAAATGTCTCTGTAATTTAAAAACTATTTAAAATGTTTTTGAATATTTCAAAATATAGGGAATAATCTTTTTACTTCGTGAACTTTTATTGTGAAATTTATCGTGAATTTATTACTTTTCGATTGAAACATTTGGAATTCTATTGTAGATTCTAACGGACTAAACTTTTTCTGGACACTAAAATATACCGTCAATTATAATTGGCTATACAACGATTACACATTATATTTTCATCAAAAAGCATTCGCCCTCCGGGAGGGAGAATTGAATATTAATGATGTAAATCAGAAGTTTCCAAATTGTGTTGTGGAAAAGTATTATGAAGGGGGAGCGTTTCAAGACATACCTTCCGCGTTCGTTATTATAAATTTATAGCGATTATTTATAGATAAAAAGGTATATTACTATTCGTCATAATATGAAACTAAAGCTCATGCCCCTTTTAGTGACGTCAAAATATGGCAACGTCGCGTTTTACACTTATTTTTTGATGTAATTCAATTCTAGTATCGTATAATTTTCTCTTTTGTTGCAAAATTTTCATTGAGGCCCGTTTTATTTGGGCATTAAGATATAAAAAAAGTAGAAAATGCAACGTTGCCAGATATTGACGTCATTAAAACGGTCTTGAACTAAAAATAAATTCTCACCAAACATGAGTGCCAAAATGATTTTTTAGAAAAAAGTGAGGTGCAGATAAAACGTTTTGAAACCACTGGTGTAAATGTGATGTAATGTTTCTCAATGTGTGGTACGCACCCTTTCAAAAGTACGAAAAGAGTTTGGAAGAAATACGCGTTCCGCCACTTGTTGACTGCGTCTGGTTTAACAAGTGGTTCAGACAAAAGTGTTACAAAAATTAGGGAAGGTATTTAGCGTAACAATAAATATAAACAGGATGAAAACAGTTCAAAAGTTTTGGAAAACACTTGGAAAAAATGTGTATTGGTAAAATATGTAACACGAGCACTTTATAATACATCTCTGTGATCAGGCTCTATAATGATTTTTCGTAGGAATCATTTTTAATTTCTATTTGCGAGTTTAAGTTATATTTTTGTAATGTTTCATTCATTTTACTTCTAAGGGGTGAAGAAGTAAGACTTCGAGTCTTGTGAAACAATTTTCAGACATCAAATTTAGAACCAGCCCCTATTGTATGCATGATACGAAATACATAAGAGAACAATATATATTAATCCTCATCCTTAATTTTCAATCTTCTCTGGAGCGCCAATGCCACTTCATAGGTATCCACTCAGGCCACTCATATGGTATCTCGTATCCTTTTATCTTTGAACCAGCGATAATAATTAGTCTTCCAGTCCGCAACTTGTGTAGGAAAAAGTATATTTTTTCCAAATTTGCAAGTTTAGATGCATAGTATATGAAAATATTTTGTTCCATAGTAAATGACTTATAATTCATCTCTATTTTTCACTATTAATTTACGTTGTTTTTAATTTATTTTTTTTAAAGATTTTGTGTAGGCTTTCGATTTTTAAATAAAACTAATTTTCACCAAAAAATATTTGGCATATTACTCCATTTTTTTTATATATAAATGACCAAACCAAGGTTGCATTATTGTTAGGTGTGAAAAATTTTCAATTTATAGTCCTTTAAAAACAAATGTAAGGTATAGTGTTTTTGGTGAGTTATGATTATTTTATTTAATTTTCAAACAAATTTGATTAGATGAAGAAATAAATTTTCAAGGGCAGCTTTGTGTACACTTATGAAAAACTTGTTTAACATGTGATGACTCTTTTGGAGATATGTGGTTGAAAGAAAACGATCTATTTTGGAAATTAATTATTATTGAAACAGCGAATTGAGTGTTTCGACGAAGTTGAAAAAAAAATGATAAATATGTTAAGAATATATAAAAGTTTTTTTTTTGTCTCAAAAACTATGACACGTGGGGGACCCCGAATGAAGTTTACTATTTTATGATTATACAAATGTTGACAAACTACTTGTTATAGGACCTTGAAAGAAATCACAGCTAGTGTTATAATATTATAGACTTATACACATGCATCTTGGTTGATATAATATACACAGACAAATATCATATATTATGATAGTCGGATTTCCATGAATATTTTTCTTTCTGTCCGTATAACGAAGCTATTAGTAACATTATGTGGATGACGTTTGAATTTTTATTTTTCTAATCTGATCGTCTTCATCTTTGCACAGATCGATTGGCACGGAAACAAGAAATGAATTTTTTATTACATTTTCTTTCATAGTTTTTTATATTCAAATATCAATAATTAAGCCATAGCACCTACATATTTATTGATACAATTCAAGATTTATTCTTATTTATATATTCTTTGATTATTTTTTTCTACGCATCATTTTATTTGCTGAATTTTTTTTCGTTCAAGTTTATTTTTGTGAATAATGAAAATACCTCCTTCGTTTTTCGTATTTATCATATTGTTACGTTTTCAACATTTATTTATATTTGTCGGGTTTGTTTGGATTTGTGTTCCAGGACATCCAATAATAACAAATGTATTTGATTATACAAACGTTTGTTTATTTATGTACAACAATAGTTTATCTCATTGTTTAACTTGCAACTTATAACTGATTAATTATAACTGGTTCATAATTGATTGTCCTCCACCTGTGATAAACCTCTTTTAAGGCCGTTCTGAGATGCTTCAGAAAGTTCGAACTCTCAAATTGCCATCTTTAGCACTTCCGACCCTAATTTTTTACTGTCTATTGTTCTTTCTCCTAAATCAAAAATCTTCAAAGTAACATATAGATCATTTTTCATCTCATTGTGCTTGGCCGCTCCCCTGTTATTTATTTTTCCTGGTCTAGCGAGCACACAGCACGACGCCAAATGTAATGGCCCATTCTCATATACATTTGAGTCTTAGGCATGTTACAATATAATACAATTGGCAAAGTATATAATTAAAAAAGTAAAATCTGGGCCTCTAAGCAGATCACTCTATTGAACTACATCACAGAAAATATGAAGAGAAAAGTCAGTCAATACTGGAACTTTCGATACATCCAAACTAATATACAAAATTCTTATGTCTGCCTGTTAATTTTAATTTTCAACCCAATTTTTGGATAAATATTTTTTTCAAAATGTCTTTTTGTCTTTCTTTTTTTTTAAGATTTTGTGTCATTGTCAATATGTCTGTTTGCTTGTTTTCATCAATCTAAAGAATGAAATAACCGATTTTCTTGAAACTTAGTATTAATATACTAAACAATGTTCCACTCACTATAAGCAGTATTTCATAACTTGCACGGTACCGTTTACTATATTATTACTAAATCGAAGTAATAAGGGGAAAAACCCCTACGTAAAATTGACGGATAGTTTTTTTTTTTTTGGTATTTTGGCGTGTGATATATCGTTGAAAAGGTATTTAAAAATAAGAAAATAAGTTTCTTTACATTTTTTTAGTTGAAATAGTAATTAGCACAGTAATTTCATTTATCGTACAACTAGTGGCTCATGAAGAAATATTAACGATTTATGCTAATAGTAAAAATGTATTGAAAACGTATTATCTGCTTATTAATTTATATGTATATAGAAAATTGTTTATCCCGATTGATTGATAAAATTTAAAAGATGCATCTCTTATATAATGTAGGCATCTGATGAATTAGGGTTTTTGAAAATTCCTCCATTAAAAGAGTTAAAAAAGGGTGAAAAAGTGTGTCACTAGTGAAAATCGAATTTTTCTAGTTAAGAGCCGTTATAGGTGTCATGGTGGGCATTAAATTAGTGGAAGATAAAACAACCTAATAATTTAATAACAACGTATAGATTCGAATAAAAGGCTAAAAGGCTAGAGTCTTAAAAAATTTAGTAATCTGTTTTTATTAGTCCTAATGCAAAAGGAATTTGGAACATATAATCCACGTTTTTGCTACTTACGTTAAATGGAACTATTATTCTACATCGAAAATTTTTATTAATGAATTGATTGCGATCAAAAAACGTTTGAGAGATTCGCAGAGTTCCCGAACTCCGTTCTTTATAAATTTTAGATTTCAATTTATAGAATGAAGCCTAATGGTAATCGAGTGGTCAAAATGACCACTTCAAAACTGTATGTTGAGTTCGATCCTTGTATTGGGCAAATTTTCAATACTTATTGTATAGTTGTAACGGATTTGTATATACTCTAGAGTCGCTAAAGATCTTAGTAGTAATAAAAGGACGATAACAATTGAAAAAAAATAGAACAAAAGATGTATTATAATATTTTACGTACAGAAAATGTATAAATACTAAAGTATAGTACGAACGTCATAATTGTTAATGACACATCCATTTGAAAAAAAAAAACTTTAATTAGTATTTTTCATAATAAAAATGTATTTACTTTTAATAACTTAGAACAATTTTGAAGATCATAGACGTTTTATATACCTATTATTTCGTTAAGTGAGAAAATTAAATAAATAGAACTATATTAAGCAGCAAAAAATTCAATAAAATACAATCGTTTTTCCACCCATCGAAGATTCTTACATATTTTTTAATTATGTTTCAGTGATTGCTTTAAATCTAATTAGCGAGGATATTATGTTAGTTAAAGCTTTTAATTTATATTTAAGCTCAGGAATACTAATTTAAGCTTGGGTAGAAGACGTGAAATTTATGTTTCACAATAACTTTAAATCTGCAGAGTGAATATAAACTGAAACTTAAGACCTAACGCAAGAATGAGTCAAAAGCTTTTTACTTCGAAGTAATAAAATTATTTTTTTGCATCAAATAAAATAAAACTACGTCATTTAAAAATTATGTAATATCTATAAGAAAATCGTTAAGAATTTTTTTTTTATATTAAACTCAATAGAAGACAATTTATTTTCCAGTTTGAGAAATACTTAGAAATTGTTTAATGTTATTTGAAATTTTTAAAATTTTTACGGTGGATTATTTGTAGTATATTGAAATTCTTAAAGTACTAATACTTGAAATTTTCAAAGTTATCGGTATGTGTTTCTTTTTATATATTAACTATACATAGGCCTTTGAGCAAGAGAGTACAAGGAAATAAGATCTTATTTTATTCAAAAGAACCATAATTTATTTTTAAATTTTTAAGTATTTAATTTATGTGAGTTTGAAACCAAGCGTTTTTGAACTTTGTCGTTTGAAATAAATTGGTACTATTTTGAGGGAGAATATATGTCTTTGACAAATTACAAGCGATTAAACAATTTAAAATACAGTAATCCTTCGATTATCCGTTGCCGTATATCGTGTATCGATATCCATACAATCGATATAATCGATGTCCGTATGCTAAAAATGGACAATGTTCATATACAGAGGACTCAATATTTTTAGTGCAACATTTATTCAACAATTTGTCGAATTCTAAAAGTTTTAATCTACAAGAGAACGTATTTTATACACGGGAATAGCAATTGACAAATTTCATAACCTTATAATTTTTTGCAAAACATTTGTGAAATTACCACAAGCCAACTGTAATTTGTATTAAGTTTGCATATAATATACTGAAACTATGTTTAATGTATATATTTATTAATAATAAAATTTATTATTATCTACTATGAAAGAAATTTTTGCTACTAATAGTTATATTAAGATCATTTAATGTTGAATCATTTCAATTTTAAACAATGTGAGAAAAATTTCTTTGTTAATTTCCATTCTAAAAATGTTAATTTGTAATTTATTTCTAGAAGATTTTAAAACTAATTAGACCAAATCATTGGCTTCCAAATAATAGCGACCAATATCTTAATTTCTTAATTCGTTAAAACAAAGATACTATCATTGGTCTACTTTGCATGCACCTTGGGGCATGGTGCTGCCATTATCCCTTCAATCTTTTAACTAATGTCGTCATGCCAATTCATTCCCATCCCCCGCGGTGTTTTTTTTTTGTTACATAAGTGTAGTGGTTCTTAACCTGCGTTCAATCGAATCCCAGGAGCTCGGTGAATCAGTCTCGCGGGTTTGGCGGATGTCAAGATGCACCTCCGACTCATATGACTTATGTATAAATATATACCAATGTTTTGAATTAGAAAAAAAGTATACTTTATTAAGAAGGGTTTAGTGAATGTAAGTACCTCCAAGAAAGCTAGAAATTATGGCATTAGAGTATATCTACATTTAAATTGAATATTACATTGAAAATTTGATGCACAAAGTATAGATAACAAGTGACAGATCAAGAAAGAGAATTCGTCAGTTCTCCTATCTTCAAAAGTTTGAAAATATCTTAGCTATTTATTATTTATTTTTATTATTAGTTATTTTTTCGCTCAGTAGCAGCATTGTTGTCGACGAGGTACTAAGCCTTCTGAGTTGTTATCAATAAAGTTTGGTTAAAATATAAACGAATAATATATAAAATTTATAATTTATAAAATTTAAAACATTAGGGTTACTTTTGGTTTTCAAAAGCACACACGTTATTTCGCGAGTTAATATTTTACATGCGTATAGCAGAAGTTACCCGTTTGGACACATGCGTAGTTGGAGTTGTTTCTAGCACAATTTCTGTTCAATGCGTTATTCATATGTATAGTTTTGTGAAACCGACTTTTGTTTCAAAATTCCTAACGCCATTTATTTATAAGTAATTTATTAAGCAATTTTTATTTTATATCCATGAATTAAGCAGCTTCGTAAGAAAAGCAGAAAACTTTACAAATCTGCTTGTCTTAATTTTTTATATCGTGTAATAGATACAAGGTAACCAAACTCAAAGTTCGATTAATTGAAAATCTTTATTTAAATATTAATGAATTGAATTTCACCTGCATTTTATTAAAAATTGAAATGAATAGTGCCTTTTTCATAAGAG
The DNA here is from genome assembly GCA_958496175.1 of Sisyra terminalis. Taxonomy (NCBI): domain Eukaryota; kingdom Metazoa; phylum Arthropoda; class Insecta; order Neuroptera; family Sisyridae; genus Sisyra; species Sisyra terminalis. The sequence goes on from OY292278.1 coordinate 30,471,703, forward strand.
ATTTTGAGTAAGTACCTATGTGATAGTTATGTCTCATTTTTATATTCTGATTTATAGTAAAAAGAATATAGATTGGTGGATGATAAACATTGATTGGTAACTAAAGAGTGATTTATAGATTTTTAGTGAAAAGAATAATTAGTGATCAATAAATAAATTATAAGTTAGTTAAAAATATTTTTAGTCAATTAACTTAACTTTCATTTCTTAATTTTATGGAATCATTTTGGAGATTATAATTTTTTACTTGACCTTTTTAATGACATTTCACCTCCAGAAGGATTCCAACTTTTACTGATAAAAAGATTATTAAATTCGTTTCAACATTTCTAGTTTCTTGTCTAATTTTTAAGTAAATTACTTTTATATATTAATGGGAGTTACAAAAGTTGATTTTTTTAATAATATTTTTATTTGGCGAAATTGGTTATCTTTCCAAAACTATTCAAAAGTCGTCAAGCTTTACAATTTTCTATCGACTAAACATTCTGTGCCTGGAACTGTATTTCTCAATAACAACTATGATAACGGTTAATTGGTTGGAAATTTGCAATAGTCTGAATTTTCAAATTTGCAATATTCTGAATTTTCGAACAAATATGCGTAGCACTAAGCGAAAGAAAATTTTTCCAAATTTATGAGTAGTAAATAAAATGCATTTAGATTCTTTGTTGAGTTTCTATTTATAAGTTGGCGCCAAAACTGTTTTAGATGCAAATTACAATGACTGTTTTCCAATTCAATGGCTACCGAATGAACTAAAAATGAAATTATTTTTCCAAATGGTTTCATTTTACATTTCCGCATCATTTGATTATATTATCAATACTATGAACGACAAAAATTTATATTATTGACAAACTGTGATAATTTAGCGTTGATATTAATATTAAAAATAAACAATACCAATATTAAATTCAACAAAAATCTTTCAACATAATTCCGAATATTTTTCATAAAATATTATTTTTCACAGTCTTACTATTATAAAATAATGTGAAATATTATCCAACAAAAGTCTAAAGTTTCTTATCACAATAACTATTTATCGTAAAACAAATATATTTTATCAGTTTGAAATTATTTTCATAAGTAATTAATAAATTAATTGAGAAGATATCGTATGATTATACTTAATAAACTAGGAGAAAAAATAACAAAGAACATCTTTACAATAAGTATTCTTCAATTAAATGTATTTTTAAGAAAAAAATATCTCTAAGTAAATGATTAGCCATTTAAATTACCATGAGATATGTGAAATAATGGTTATTAGCTTTAATTACTTTGACTTGTAAAGGGTTTACTTTAACTTGAACCAGATAAAGACATTTACATAGTAAATTTGAATCAAAAATGTAAATAATACATTCAAATGAATTCGATAAAATTATGCAAATATATTGATAAGATATTTTGCCAAGGTCAGGGTACGCATTTAGAAAATGTGTGGCAATTATATAAAATTTAATTTATTAGTAAATAAAAGTTAAAGGAAAAATAAAATATCGGAGCAACTACTTATATAATTATCCACTTATTTAAACGAACGGTATTCAAATACGGCTTTGTAAATATGCATTTTTTAAACCCCTTTCAAATAGAGGTAAGATTTTTTTCGTCGTTTTATTAAATTCATTTTATTCATTTATTTCATTTTATTGTATTTAAATTTATGACTTATATTTCGTAAGAAAAATTAAAGTTATAGAATCTTTGAACATACGTCATACTAAAGTTCCTTAAATAATTGATAATTACAGTTCTCTTGGGGGTTTTTAATATTGAAAGCATAAGAATATAGTGTGCATGCTAAGTGTCAAAGAATAAGCTAAGAAAAATATAAAAGTTTTGTAGTATATATTATATTAAACATAGCTGTCAGAAAAAAGTATTTTAGTTACTTAAAAGTAACTTAGTTACTTCAATACAAATACAATACATTCAAAACTAATACTTTGTTTCTTTATTTTTTGGGAAAAAGTAACTAGTATTTTAGAAACTTTTTTAAAGAAACTGCTGTGTAACTTAAAAAGTAACCCTAAATACTAAGATATTGAGAGATTAAATACATAGTTATATTGTGTTTTGTTCTATAAGGTTCAATTTTATACCTATAATGTAAATCTACTATTGTTTTTAAAGTGTGTTGTGTTTACAGGAGATTAGACGTACATACTTTCGTTGTTAAAAGGCTAGTATGTAAGTATTTTTTGTTCTGAAAAATGTATTGTTTGACAGAAAATATGTATTAATTATTTAATATTATAATTATTTACTATTATTTATTTAATAAGAAAATGAGATTACGAAAACGATTAGTGCGCCTATGAATTTTCTATGACGTCACAGTCCATTTATTGAAAACGAGATATATAAACAGATCATTGAGCGGTTGTCATAAAAACAATAATAGTTTACACAATTTTTCACATTTTTCGCCACTGAAAACATTTTTTTACCCTGAAAATTTCTGTCATTTTTCTCCTAGGAAAAGAAATTAATTGTGTTTATAAATTAATGAAGATAAGAAATATATTATATGATTATCTAATACGTTAACGCCAAATAGGAACTACTATATATTCTAAGTATTCGCGAAAAGTATTATTTTTGAAAAAAATCACTTTTAGGTATGATAGCTTTACGTATCTCGCATATCTCAAAAACGATAAATCATAGAAGCACAAAAATGCTGCTCAATTGAAATTAATTGGAACTCGGAGCTATCTGCATCCAAATATTTGATATCTTAATGCAATTATGGTGAAATTATTGTGGAAATATTATGTTGTAAAAATCCTTTTTGTGTTTAAAGTAAAAAATAAATAAAGCAACGAAAACTGGAATTTTCCAGTGTGATCTGGTTGTTCTCCCATGGTTTAAGAATTTCGAGGATATTATTATTTGGCGAAAATGTGATGATAATACTAATCTACTTTAAAAAGTTAACGATTGATATTGCAATTATATTTTTCATCCTTCATTTAATATATTTCTTCTTCTTTTTTGAAGTAGAATTAGAAGATGCTATTTAATTTATAATTGAGCTTTTGCATCCGTTGGTTATGTGTTTTATGGTATTGAAATCGTCTTCACGTATTTAGTGTTGTGAAGGCATTTCAATCCGTTTTATACACGAAACTGTTGTAAGCTATAAATTCTTAGAAGCTTTACCTGATACCAAAGTTTGTAACTTTAGACCATTAGCTTTAACCATTTATCCAAGAAGCACTACTGTGCTTTTTGTGACATAATAAAAGCAACCTTAGTAAAATGAGTTCCAAACGAAAATTGAAAACACTCCACACATAACATTAACTGAGAAGGTGCAAAGAAAAATTTTCAGATAAACCTTCTTTAACTCAAACTCTTAGTATAAAAGTACCTTAAAATCTCGATAACTCAAATTATTTATCATTTCTCCAGGTCTTAAACTTATCATTCTACTGTGTACCGTAAACCCACTTTTAGATATTTTAACTTCTTTTCAATTTTATGAATGAAATATTCAAAATACGGATAAAATAAGGAATTCATTCGCTTATATTCTGGTATCTTCTATTATTATAAAGAGGAAAGATTTGATTGTTTGTTTGCTTTGAATAGGCTCCGAAACTACTTGATCGATTTGAAAAAAATGTCATTGTTGGGAAGCTACACTATTTCCGGTGAACATAGGCTATATTCAATTTTCAAAAAAGTTAGGGATCCATTCTAAAACTCCAATAATGTAACCCAAGGTCTGAAAACTATTGGTTATAGAACAAAGTAATGTAGTACGATTTTGTAGAACATATAATTATCTACAAAAAATAGAGCGACAGCATATGTCTAACTATTATAGTTATGTCACAATAAGTGTTTTTTCATTTTAAAAAATATATATAAATGCCACCGTTATAAAAGCTCTTTTATTTATACTTTGGGATTAATCCTTATCAAAATAAATGACTTCATATTTAAGTTTGCTTCAATACCATTATATAACTTTTTGAGTTATTCAATTTGAACATTCCATTCGAAAGATATCACAAGTTTAAAAATGTAAGTTATTTGAAAAATGGTGCATGGTCACCACATTTTACTTATAATTAAGACCAACTTTATTGAACTTGGCGATATTTTTTATTTATGTATAGATGCTGATTGATTTACAGATTATTTGGTCTACGGTAGGTATACCTACCGTAGCTATACGCAATAGACATATTCTTTTTAGATATTTATAAATATTTTTTGAAAATTAATTGATTATTACACAGAACAATTTTATTCTTTGCAACAGTTTATTAAATGTGTCTTTTTAAAGTTGACAAAATAGTGTTTTTAAGTATGATTATGTTTTTCGTAAAAGAAATAAGAAAAATAAAAATTTTCATATACCACTACAAATGGAAAATTTGAAAAGAAAACATAATTTACACCAACGTTACGCAGACGAAGTTGCGGGGATCAGCTAGTATTTTATATAATAACAACTTATTAAAGTTAGAATAATAATAAAAAAATATTAGATATTTAAAAATAAAATAAACAATATGAACTATTATTTTAGCAGCAGCACATAATAAGTTTAATTTCATCTATTGCACATTACATATTAAAATAAAAGTCTTATCAACGTTTATACTTTTTATTTATAAAACTTATAAAAATAAACGCAATGATAATAAATAAAGAATTAAAACACATAATTACTTCAATAATAATCGTTTTATTTAACTTTAATGGGACAATTAGCTCTTTTAAATAAAATCGAATCAAAAATATATGCTTTATTAATAAATATTAAATTGTATATTACAAAAGTAGATAATGTGTAATAAAATGGGGGTCAATGAATTTAAGCACATTTTAAAGTCGTTAATGATGTTTTACGTATATATCTACTCTTATTATATTAACGTAGGTACGTGGATGTTATCTAATTTAAATTTTGGCGAACGTATTAATGGTTTTAATTTTAAACTATGGGACCATTTTTTTGGCCAGGTGTATAAATTAAGTGACAAAGCCGACTATTGTTTTGAATGTGTATTTTTGCAATTATAAATCAAATGGGTTGCAAACATATTATGTGAATGGCTATTTTTATTTTGTCTGTTGGTTTTTTGGAGATGTTTTTTTATATTAAAATATTTTCATTCGTTAGCCAAATATTTTGTTATTTAATGTAAATAATTTTCATCATTCATGAAAAAAGTCGTTAGAAAACGCATCAACCGTGTTCTTTTATTGTTATTTACCGTCACTTTATAACTACTAAGGTCTTTAGCGACTCTAGGGTTAATAAAAATCCGTAAATCGACTAATATCAGTTTTGGAGCGACTATCTAGATCACTCGGTCACTAGTAAGCTCAACTGTTTTCTGTTTTATGGTTATCAATGTCTAAAAATACTTTCTGATTAAGTTTAGAGAATTATTTTAGCTGATGTTCTTTAAGATGAGTTTTTGAATTTTATGTGAATTCAAAACTTTGCATGCGAGAAAAACTAAAACAAAAATTGTAATTTTCTTTTAAGTGTTTTTTTTCAAGCTTACATGTTCAGTTTCTCACCTGAGTTAACTTCTCTTTTTAACACAGTTTTCCTTCTACAAAATCCAATTGAACTTTTGTCCTCTTAAAATGGTTTTCCTTACGACTTATTCTGCTAAAAATTCTATTTTTGTGATTTTATCCATTCACTTGATTTTTTATAAGTTTCTTCAGCGTCACATATCACAGATCTCTAAATATTTCTTTTCTTGTTTCCTGAACAAATGTTTCCTTATGTATCCAAATCCTGCAGTGCTCCATGGATTCTTTAAGTGACATTATTGCAACTGTTTATGGAGTTTCATTTCTCGTTTTCAAATCAAGAGAATCTTATTTTCTTTAAATTTCAATTGGTTTGTAAACTAGAATGAAAAAAAACCTTTCGTTGCATTTTTAATGTAAAATACAGGTATAATATAGTTGCTTTACAATAATATGCATATCATCCAAGTACACACCAACGGTCACCAAAGTGGTGGTCCACGAGAAAATGTATACATATTTTAATATATGTAACTCTTAAAAAATCATACTATTGATCCACAGAATTTAGATTATGAATTTAGTAGTCCATGAGGTCTAAAAGTTTGACGACCGCTAGTATGCCTTACCGTTTACATATACATAAATAAGGTTATATTAGTTATATTATCCATTTTGTCAAACCCTATTTGATATTTTAAATAAATCAATTTCTTAAATGAAATAAACAATAATAATTATTTCTTCGTGTGCAATAAAAGATTAGTTAAATTATCTCTTTAGGGATACGCTTGGACCCGAACTTGCATATATTTGTATCATGTATGGTGTGTAACGAAAATATTATTTAGAAAATTGAATTAAGATTCCTATAGAAAAAATCCACATAGAAATCCAGCCTGAATTCTTATGTGGTATTTTCAAATCGATTCAAATGTGGATTCCTATGTGGATTACTTTGTTGATTCCTACAGGAAGTCATATCGAAAGAGAGATGATTTATACAGTGTTTTCTCTTAAAAAAATATTTTATAAGAAAATTCTGTAAAAAATTTGAAAATCTGGAAAAACAATTTTCTTTAACAATTTACAGTAACAACGCAATATAATTTTAACTTACGAAAATATTTTTGAAAACCAAGATATGATCTTGAAAAAATTAGATTATTGTTGTCTTAAAAAAAAAATTTTAGCACCGAATTTTCGAACGATGGGTATCGAACTTACTTATTATTTTCAATTACTGAAAAATAAATAGGGATATATAAATAACAAATATTTCTAACTATGAAAAACAAAACAAATATGATTTCCATCTCCTTTTATCGTAAAGGTTGTCTTCGAAATTTTTCCATTATATGTAAGCTTATGGTGTCGATAGAAAAAATTGATACTTTAGCGCATTATATTTCTTACAATTCCGAATGAACGTATGACTGACATATCTAAATTTGAACTTTAAAATAAAGTTAATGTTCTTTTTTTTTCCGCAAACTGGAGATTGTCTCTTTTTTAATGCATCAAGTTGTACCACGTGCCATCTTACAACCTTCGCTCCCCTTATTTTCTATATGAATCCATATATTCCTACGTGGTTTCTCTTATGAGTCCATGCTTTCTTATGTGGATTCCCACATGAATCCATGTGAATATTTTTGATAAATATGTATTAATTTAGAGTATTTTATTTTATTATCATCTGTTTACTTCTCAAATCTGATACCAAAATTCAATGACAATTAAAAAAATAAACATTAAGACATTTGAGATTTGGGCTACTTCAGTTATAAGATCACAAAAATATTTTTACAGGAAAAACTTTTGTTTTTAAAGTATCGAATGCTTTTTTTATTTGTTTTAAAGTCTATAATGATATGAAAATGATTAACTCTCGCACTTACAATATTTTACTTAATGAAAAATTTATACTTTTTTTTTTACTTGGAAGAAAATATAATATTGAAAAATCAGATATTGAATAAAGAACATGCCATATATTAAATGTTTGTAAATCTTTCATATATTAATTGCATTATAATTTATTTTTAAAAATCATTTGAGGTCATTTACACTGAGAACAAATAAGTCATGATTGTTTAAATTATTATTGAATGTAAATCATATTTATGCATATTTGTTGCGTACTTTTTATGTTTTCAAATTTTTACTTTTATTGTTAAAAGTTTGGCTCACTAATATCTCAATAACTATAATTTAAATTTCGACACAGTATTTTTCAAAATTGTTGTGGATGTGAAGAAATTAATTTTAGGATAGAGTTTCAAGGTGAAATCAATTTGTTTCTGCGAATCATTTAGTCAAGTTCAATGTCGACAATTTATAGAAAACACCTGTTAATTTATTGAACAACTACTTTATAATATAATAAGTGAACTGATTTTTAATTATGTGTTTTTTCTTCTTTTAGGTAACAACATGAAGATGACTATGACCGCGTCTCCAATGGCGCCGCGAATGAACCGAAAAGTTTTGCGTACCGCAACAAAACGTTTAAACGGAAACCATCACAATCGTAACTTTTCGATAGGAAAAGGCCGCTCGGGCATATTACGCATGCCAGGTACCCTCGACCCATGCGAAAATTCAAACGATAGTGGTTTAGGATTCGATCATAACATGGATTATCCCCTATTAGCCCGTAATAAATTCCTCGACCAACGAGAATATGCGCCATGGCCCAACGAAAATCGTCCTGACGCCCCCAACTCCCGTAAACGTAAAATGGAAATCAAAGTCGAAACAGATGAAACTAATGACAATTATGGATTTCCAGAAAACACAACTAGTTGTAAAGAAACTACATCGTAGGTTTTCCGTTTAATTATAATTTAGCAAATGCTTAAATTTGTCCACTTTTAGACTTATTCGTTCAGCACCAACATCTGTAATTTCTTCATTAGGTCGTTCAGGAAATCACAATTCATCTCCTGCACGAAGTGTTCCTCGATTTATTCCTATAAATAACAGAAGATCTCCATCTGGCCCTATTACATTAACTACTCAATTATGTAATATTTCAAGAGGAGGAAAAGTACAATTACAAATTGTTTGCCAACCTGAACAACAACATAGAGCACGGTATCAAACTGAAGGAAGTCGAGGAGCTGTTAAAGATCGATCAGGCAATGGATTTCCCGTGGTAAAACTAATTGGATACGATAAACCAGCAACGTTACAGGTAATTTTAGAAAAAAAAAATAAATCACAAAAACTTCTTGAAAACTTACTACTTATTAGGTATTCATTGGAACTGATATGGGGCGAGTAGCTCCACATATGTTTTACCAAGCATGTCGAGTTAGTGGGAAAAATTCAACGCCTTGCGTAGAAAAGAAAATAGAAGGAACAATTGTGATAGAAGTAGAATTAGATCCATCCAAAGAAATGATGGTTACTTGCGACTGTGTAGGAATTCTTAAGGAACGTAACGTGGACGTAGAGCACAGGTTTCCTGATCAATCAGGTCCTCGAAGTAAAAAGAAGTCAACACGTTGTCGAATGGTATTTCGGACAACAATTACTCACGACGATGGAACTACAGAAACATTACAAACAAGTTCACAACCTATTGTTTGCAGTAAGTTTAGGAAAATGAATAATTTTCAATTATCTTTGGTCTGCACAAGTGGTTATTGTTTAATGTTATATAATCAATGATAAAATCTACTAAACAGAATTTCATCATACTCTACAATATGATGGTAATTTGAAGATTGTGGAGTGTTTGTTGATAATGAGCAAAAAATTATACGACAACATATGTGTCTATCAGGTGGTTCATATCCTTCAGAAGAAGTTGAAAATTGATGGTGTACATTAGTAGATATGTATTGGTGTTTTACTGTTTCGCATCGTACATAATTTTCGAGCATTTTTAGTTTCTCTTCTCTGCCCCAAAGTCGTGCTGATCAAAACAATAATGAAAAAGCGTAATAAACTCACAAACGGTTTGTTTGTTGGAAAATAATTCTTACAAAATCAATATTTGTCCCAATACGAGGAAATTAGTCTTACTAATAACGATAGTTTTCGCAGTCGTCTTCTTCTCTGTCTAAAATTAAAAGTTTTAAATGCTTTTAATAACTTCTTTGAATATTTTAACAATAGGTGGCGTTCTAACAAGATTGATAGAGAAATAAGTGATAGGAAAGCTGATAGGCAGGTAACAAAAAAGGACAAAGTCATAAATATGGCCGGTGATCAGACATGCTACGAAACGCTACGCATCAGTTGTATATTTCTTACCATTTACATCTATACGTTTCCACTTATTCAATTCTACTTCATAGCGTTTATTAAAGTCTTTTTTATTCCGCTAAAACATCAAAAATACACATTTTTAATATTAACGTAGCTAATAAATAATAACGTAATTAATATTCTATTAATTTCAAAACAGCTAAGAATTGAAAAAAATGTTTAACTATTTTCTTAAAATTTAAAAATAGATCTCAATTGAAATTGTATTTTACCGCGTTTAATAACACAACTGATCTTACGTCTCTTACTTCAAATAGTTTCTGTTATATTTTGTTTCAAAACTCAGCAGGTGGTGATAACAATTTAGTAGCAGAAATTTATTTAGTTTTTGATAAATGCCTTTTATTTAAAATCGAATTGTTGGAAAATATTTAATATAATTTTTATTACTGGATGCGCACACTCAATGATTATCGAAAATATAAAATGGATAGTAGTTGAATTTGTATTTTGCCGCCATTAGTAACTCCACCTTCAAAAAAGCAAATTGAAAACTACTGATAAAGCAGAGACAATATATTTCTATCTCATAATTTATTAGCGTTCAATCAAAGTTATGGTTACGTTTCCGTTATTTTGAAGTGGTAACGAAACGACATTTTAATGTTTAATTTAAAAAACCCATTAGTAGTTGTTTGAGGTTATTAATTTAGAGACGTTTTTAACTTAAATATTTTATAATGCCTTTTTTTAACGAGGTCTATATATACGAACCCGACATTTTTGGGAACTATACCTCAACGGTTACCGTGCACTATTGGAACAATGATTGATAAAATATATTTTTTGTACTTATGTTTTCCTCGAAATTTCGAAGCCAATTTTTTGTTAGAATACTTTTTCTACCAGATGAATGGCTTGCCAATTTACGTCGTTATTTCATATATTATTGCAAAAAGGAGGAGGCTGCTAAAAATTCTCATACAGAAAATTGGGTCTTTTTTCTTTTTATTGTCACTTTATAATGCGAAGTTTTTTATGACTCTAGAGTAACTAAAAACTGTTAGTTGAGAAATATTGAAAATTTGCTCGATAGAAGAATCGAACCCAGCATCTACTAGTTTTGGAACGGCCACCTTGATTACTCGGCCCACAAAAGGCTTAATTTTGTCATTCGGAATCAATTTTATCGCATTTTAAACGAAACTACGTCTTTAAATTTAAATTTGGATCAATTCAAATCGCCAAGTTTAACCCTTTCTGGAACTTATGTTTTCAAGTTATTGAGATGTAGACAATTTTTCCCAAAGATCGCCGTATTATATATTTGTGATACAATTTTATCAAATTGATTATTAACGTTAGTTTCACTTAAATAATTAAAAACTTTATGACAGACTAAGATGATTGAAGATTAGTATAACGTAAATAGCTGAATTAGGTATCAATACATTTTTTGTTTTAATTTTCTCTAGCTCAACCTCCTGGTGTACCAGAAATATGTAAAAAATCACTTACAATGTGTCCCACCACAGGAAACGTTGAATTATTTGTATTAGGGAAAAATTTTCTAAAGGACACCCGAGTTGTGTTTCAACAAAGTAGGAATGACCAACCAAGCGACCGCGATATCCTTTGGAAAGAGACTGTAACACCAGATAAGGAATACTTGCAACAAGTAAGCTCATTTTTTTCTTTTACACCTCTTATTAAACACACGATTTACATACTTACCATTTCAATATTTTAGAATTAATTAAGTTCAATTACGACTAATAAATTACAATTTCGCAATTAAAATAAAAACCTGTTCCCAGAAACCAAGCCTGTCATAATCACATGTTCTTTTTTCAAAATTGCTTTACTACACTCATTTAAATATTCATTCGATCTAATGATTTTATGCGACATAAGTAGTAATATGGAAGAAATATTTGAGTTCATAAGGAAGTCTCTTACATTCTGAAAATTCTTTAAATTTTTTATCAATTTCAGATGTTTGCTGGAAAAATAGTTCAAGTTTATTTATGTTATGTACAATTATTTTTTATTTATTAATAATTGAAACCAAACAAAATATTCACTGGAAGAATAATATTTTTAAAAAATATTCAATGTGAAACAAATACTTATTTATTAAATGCTTGACTTAGTACGACTCTTGAACTTCGATAAGCACTCCGTTTATTTATTTTCATTAAACCATGCATTTTCATAATGCACATATTTAATGCCATTGAAAATGAATAGCAAAAGAATTTTAATTACTTGATTCATTTTTTTTATTGTTTTAATTTTTCGTATTTTTAGAATATCTTTTTACAGCGAATCGGTTGCTAATAATTTGATATTTTGCTGGAAAAAATTGTATGATTTTATATTTTCTCTTGTTTCTTAATCTTAATTAACTATTTTTAGTTATAACTTTTATTATGGGTTAAAGTATTTTGAAAATTACACGAATATTTTATTGTATATCCATAGCAAACTGTATGTTATATGATATAGAGACAAAGCAACAAAGAGATTAAGCATAAGAAATTCGAAAATAAATGAAGCCTTAAGCAATTTTTGAGAATATATCCAGGTCGAAACGAATTGTACTTTTCCAATGCTTCTAAACAGTGGCGTAGTGTGCATTTTTGTGACCCGGGACCAATCGAAAATTCACTATCCCCTATTTTCATCATTAGCCAATAAAATTGGTGAAAAGTTCAACACCTTTAAATTACTTAATTATTTTAAAAAAATATTATTGTCAATATGACACTCCATTTTTATGAGCTGCTCGGGGCCAAGGCTCCTCCTGCATCTATCACGCTACGCTTCTACTTCTAAACTTAATGTTTTTTTAAAAAAAATATAGTTTTCTTCGAGTTATTGTATTTTTAGATTTATATATGACCCTTGTAATTTTTGCCAAAGTTTATAGTGTATCTTATCGGTATTCATCCTACTAGCAAACTGTTTTCAACTTTCCATTTAAAAGTTACAAAAAACTTATTTAAAAAAAACATTTTTGGAATCTAAATTTTCCGCGTAGTTGGACTTTTCCTTCCAATTTACCATCCATCTTTTCCTGATGAAGCCCTTCTAGGTTCGGTATTAGTGAATTTACTCTGTTACTATCCATTCTAAGGTTAATTTAACTGCTCATAGAGTTTTTGAACCAAAAAATATTTATTTTAGATCTTTGGGTTAAAATATCAACATTTTTTTCTTAATGATTTTTATTTTTTCTGTGTACAACGTTTTGAAGCCTTTCAAGACTTTATCAAGTTGTATAATTTTAATCAAAAATTATAGAAAAATTTAGGGAACAATTTAGAGTGGTGATATTGTATTTGATGTCAACAGAAGCGATACAGGATTATGAATATGTTAACACGTGCGGGTTTGGAAAATGAATGAATGTTTATAAAAATGTCACTATTAATAACAACTTTGTTTCCTCAATTTATTTGAACGAAGTTCAAACACAAGTACTCAATCTTATATTATTTAGTAATTTAATAATGTAAGATTGAGTACTTGATAATGTCCCAAAAGGCGATTAAAAGAATCACATTCTAAAGAGAAAAAGACTAATATTGAATTTTACAGAATAAAACTGGAAAGATCTAAGTAAAAATAAAGATAAAGAAACTAATACCGAAACTGAACAGTTCATAGGGTTTTTGGACTAAACTTTTTTTTTTCTAAATGAATTTTATTTTACCTTCGTACAACGTTTCGTCGCCTTTCGGGGCCTTATTCAGTAATCAATCTTATATTATTAAAAGTGATATAAGATTGCGTACTTGATAAAGTTCCAAAAGGTGACGAAACGTTGTACAATAAAAAAATAAAAATCATTAAGAAAAAAAAATATTTTTTTGTCCAAAATCCCAATGAGAAGCGACAAAACGTTGTACAAAGATCTAATAAAAATCATTGAGAAAAAAATCGATATTAAGTCTTGAAGCCCTATGAGCAGTTTTTAAGTTAAGTTTAAGTCCCGAAAGGTGACGAAACGTTGTACGAATATCAAATAATAATCATTAAGAAAAAAAATTGATTTTCAGTCCAAAAATCTAATGAGTTGTTCAATTTTGGTATTAGTTTCTTCATCTTCCTTTTAACTTTGATCTTTCCAATTTTATTCTGTAACAATCAAGATTAGTTTTTTTCACTTCAAAATATAATTAATTTAATTAGTTTTTGTTCTAATTATCACATTCCTTATCATTCTTTTTTCGTCAAAATTACTCATCTAATAAAGTAAGATTTCCGTGAGACGTTTTGGTGCAGAGAAATAGTCTCTCTCATTCCATCCGCATATAATCCATTCACTCACTCTTCTCCACCAAAATTGCAATTTTTTTAGTTAAAGCAGCTGATCTGTAGCGTTTTCCGTTAGGATGAAACCTAACGGATTCTATACTAGTTACTTCTAAATTGATACTCAATCCATCAGTTTGATTTCCTTCATTCACCTCCAGTACTACATTTCAATGATTTCTAACTTCTTCCTTTCATGTTTCCTGAAGATTTATGTATCCTATCCGTTGTGTTCCAATTTACACGTAGCTTTAATTTACACATGGTTTTAAGTATAATTGAAATTGAATTATTTATTTCAGACGCACTTAGTATGTGTTATACCACCGTATATGCGCCATGACATAGTGGAACCGGTTGCCGTCAGTCTTTTTGTAGTTTCTAGTGGCAAAACGAGTGAGCCGCACCAATTTTTGTACACCCCTTCCCCTCCTAGCACTACCAGTACTGGTAAGATCGCCGCAGACTGTTGATTTTCAAGTAGATATTTTATGAAATTCATTTCTATTTTTATTTGTACTTGCAATTAGTAACATTATCAAATTGATATTTACCAATAAGTCGTATGGACATTTTAGCAAAATTTTACATAAATGTTTAGTGTTGTATTACCAAAAATTAACAAAATTTGGAATTTCAATAAAGGTAGTTTTTAACTCCAAGTACAAACATTCCTTTAGAAATGAGGTTCATTTTCGAATATCTTGCATGAGTGAGCATGTTGTTGAGTGAGGAAAATACAAAAATAATTTGAATTTGTTGTAGAAAAATTGTTTTTGTATTGAATTATCTGAGAGATTTGAAATATTTTCAAACTTTTTCCAGATAAAATGTCTGTTTCATTTGATTTTTACTAGTTAGTTCACGTTGAATGTTTGAAAATGTTTTGCTCTTAGTGTTTTATGTCGTAAATAACCAAAAGGTTAATTTCACATTATCAAAGAAATGAAGTCAATGTATTCAAAAGCAGCATTTGTGACTTCATTTCGTTATGAATGTTGTTGAATGTGAATAGGAAGAAAAAGCTTATGCGGACATTTCGAACGGTGAGTGTTTGAGACGTTTTAATTGATGTGTAAGTGTTTTATTTTTTAAAAAGCTCGAATCTCTGCGACTGCGTATTAGTGTGAAATTAGCCTATAAATAATATTCAACGCTGATTGGTCGAAATTGTGGCGCTTGTTTATTTGTTGAAGACAAGCTTGAAAGCTCGCGAGTAGTTGGCATGCGTTGAATATTAGTTTGTTTCATTTAAAGAGAGAGTCTCCTAATTAAAATATTTAACAGTTAACAAAAATTTATATTTAGAAGATTTTTCTATGCGTTTGCTTTTTCCCATTTGTCCCAAACAGCGAACAGGTTAGTCGAGCAGAATTGCTCAGGCGGGGAGGACTAGATTCGCCGTCAACTGACCCGCTGCGCCGGCTAGAGTTGCCGACTGCGCTTGCGCTAGCTCAGCACCCGTCACGCGTCATTCAGGTTTCGCTCGCATCACGGGTACTTAAAAAAACATACACACATTTTACATTCGTTACAAAAAGCACAAAACTTTTTACTATCTTTTATTTTATCTTACACCAAACACCATCCTAAAGTTTATATTTTTCCCTTTTTTTTTTTTTCGTTTTATTGTAAACAACTTTTGAGGTTTCTCTTTTTTTATATAAATTACACTTAAGTCTAGAAAAGCCTTGCTTTTCGTTCATCTCTGATCGAAAGTTTAAAAATAGATTTTAAGTACACAATTTGATGAATAAAATAAGGTGCGAGTAGAAACAAATTTGGTTTCAGCAAAACAATGTTACCCTTTAGGTTCTTATAGATCCTTCGGTCTTTAGGTTCTTGGCAATTCAATGGTTCTTAATAATTCATGAACTTGAAAAATAAATTATTTACTTCTTTCGGGATTTCGACCTAAAATCCACTTTATAGAAGACTCTCACTGTTTTTAATAATAACACAGGCCTGGAAAAAATGCTTTTTAAAAATTGTTTTGACTGTATTAGGTCATTTCAATGCATTTTTTGCGCTTATTTCAAATATGAAATCCATTTCTTTTCATCACGTAAGGTTTTTTCACAATTTGAGAAAATATATTAAGAATAAAAAGCAAATAACGCAATTTTTTAAAAAAAATATTTCCTTAATTTCATAGAATTAATATGTTAAGTAACACGACAAATTTGTCACATTAAAATTAATTAAACATAGATATTATATTATACATAGTTATCAATAAGGGTAATGTCTATATGTTTTTCGGACGAAGTCAGGGGTTCGAAGTGAACCACTTTTTCTGTATCGAAAATGGTAGTACTCCACCTCTCACTACTAGCGCTGGTGTCGTTTTATTTTCCGCTGGTAGAGGAAATGACCGATACGAAGTTTATAAGTGAAAGCTTGATAACAGAAATGGTTAAAACTATTTCGCTCTCACTTTTAAACTTCGTATCGGTTTGTTTCTCTTACCAACGGAAGATAAAACGACACTAACGCTAATAGTGAGAGGTTCGGTACTACCATTTTCGATACAGAAAAAATAGTTCGATTTGGGCCTCCGATTTTGGCCGAAAAAACTACTTTTCAATTGTGATTTGCCACAAAACCTTAAGTAATGAACTTTTTTCATTATTTTTCCCATAATCAAGGCAAAAATTACATTAGAAATATGTTATTATATTTAAGACAACTTTACCATCGCAGGCCTGTGTACTTAACCTTCTTTTTTTGAAAAATATGAGAAGAAAGTTTTATAGATATAATAGATCCAAGTTTCCAAAAATTGTATTCAAAAATTTAAAAAAGTCTATTTTTTGTATTTCAATGTATTATTATTTTTAAATCAGCAGTAAATTGATTAATATACGTTTACATTAAATTCAGTTGCAAAAAATTAATACGACAAGAACAAATAAGCTCAAGTCATCCGAAAATTACTTGAAATGTGTGACTAAATCAATTAAAGGTGTGAGCATAATTGTTGTTAGTCAAAATTATATAGCTCCAAAATACAAAAATATCAATTCGTTAACTCATTTTAAATAATTCACTGGCAGGTAAAACAAACCTTGATTCCATAATTGTATGCTTCATTGTGTCGTAAAAAATTAACATTTTAAAACTATGAGTTATTGAAAATTTATACTATGTATTTTCGTCAATTTTTTAAAGACAAATTGTATTACATACTAATAAAATAGTAACATAATTTAAACATTGAAAACATCATTTGCTAAAATTGTATGTACATGGTACCTACATTCTATGAATAACTAAGAGTTTGTTTTTCGGTAATTATAGCAAATCATATTAACATTGCAAAAATCAGTAACTAAATGTTACCATTAAAATGTTTTCTTTAATTTAAAAAAAAATCTGAATAAATATTTAGTTCTTTTTCTTTTTAAACTTATAATTTAAACGGTACTAATAGTAGGTAGCTGCTTTCTCGATCCTCCGGCAAAATATTAACCCTCAACAATTGATCCTTCGATTATTTGTTACTAATTTTTTTCTGCTCTGGTCTTTTCGTGAAAAATAGCACCCAAATGCAATCGTTCCCTTTACTATTAATTATTTACCCTTCCTTTCTTACTTTTTTTTTTATTCCTAAAAATATTATCCCAAAAAACTATACAAAAAGGGCGAAACTCTGGTGAGGGTTTGGGGGCAAAATCCCTCAATCTCAAATACAAACGTCCTAATTATGGCCCGATTTATTTGCGAGTTTAAATTAAAAACAAAATTGAAAAACGTTGTCAGATATTGATGTCACTAAAAAGGACTTTTAGCAGGCTTCGCCCCTTGACCCGTTGTGTATAGCTTTTTAGCACAAAAAAACCAGATAGGTAGAGTATGGATATCTCAATAACTAAGCGAGATATCAAAAGAATTTATTCTTTCTTTTCGTTTTACTTCGTTAAGATCTATAAGAATCCGTCTTCAAATTGTGGTGCCAGAAAAATCTTAGTCTTCCCAGATATTCCGTTGTCGGGATTTTTTGTCTAAGGGATAATTTGTCTGCGGGTATTTTGTTAGGGGATTAAATATCATGGAACTGTAACAGTGTGCACTTGTAATTACTGCCTAACATTTGTTAAGCCATATTTTTAATGAGAACAAAATTCATAATTGATTTTTGTACTAGGTATAATTTTATAGATTTTTATTTTGTAGTTAGAAAAAAAAATTGGAAAAATCAATAAATTTTAAATTTACATTAACATAAGTATTAGTCAATCTATACATAAATATAAACAAGTAAGTAAATACGATGTAGCATATCAAATCAAATCAATTGAGGCTTTTAGTTGTGTCATATATGGAAGCGTCGTTATTGCGTCACACAAAAGTATTATGGTTTCGAAACTTCGGTTAAATATAACTAATACATACTATTTTAAATACATATATTGTTTTCCAAAAAAGCTACAACTATCTTAGGATCCTAATTCTCGTCTGAAAAAGAGAATCAGTCTCATATAAAGGATAGTTAGTTAAGATTATTGTGGTAACTTCAATTAAATTTCCATTTTTTTTTTTGATAATATGTTATAAAGATTCTTCCCAGTAAACAGAAAAACAATTTTTACAATGTTAGATAATTTGAAGAAAATTAATGAATAATTATTATCGTCGTTTGACTCAATTTCTTTATTACAACGCGTTTCAAGAGTCTTTAGGTGTGATTGTCAGGCAGTATTTTATTGTTTTAGTTGTAAACAAATTTCGTACGAGATGTTTATTGTTAATAGTTTGGCGTTAAGGATATTGGTTGAATCCAGTTTGTGAACTTTATATATTTCATATTTTTCTAGGGTGTTCAACTGTGATCCTTTCTGGCAAGGAATTTTTGAAAAGAAACTTTAGATTATTTAGTGTTTTAAAGTTATTTGAATTGGAAATTATCTAGCATTGCTAGAGTTATCGCCTTTTTTTTAAGTCTTAAAATTTCAGAACCAAAAGAACTCTAAGGATTAGGCAATTCCAAATAATAAGTGCTGCGTACACCTTCGTTGTTCTTCTACCTGGAATAATTAAATAATTTTAAATTAAAAAACGAGTCAGGAGCGAATATTGGATGGATAATTGTTGTGATCTTCCTTCCTTTATGATTCACAAACTAAGTATTTTAATCGTCATAATGACAAATAATACAAATAATGAGCTATAGCTATATAAACTTTTTGATTTAGAATATATGTTCTTGAAAATAAGTGAAACCACAAAAAATATAATTTTTTAAGCAGAATGTTAAATCCTTACTTGAAAAAATCAGATTTAGGTCTTATTAGTCATACATTTGTAAAAATTTATAGATGTTATTCAAACCATTTTTTGGAATTTTTGAATACTATTTTTTGCTAAAGTTTATTAAAATATTTTTGAAATCAAATTAAATTTTCGTTGTTGATTGGAAAACAAAGATGGCATCTTATTAGCTACAATCAAAGCTTCTTCAAAAATTTTCGTAACTATTTTATGAAGCTTTAAATTTCTTATGTACTGGGAAAAATGTAAACTTCTTTTTTTTACTAAATATTTTTGGTATGATTATTTTCGTTTTTATCATTGATTTGTTGTCTTTTATAAAACTGTAACATTTATATGTTGTAAGATCAGGTTGAATGAAAAGGAGGCTTTTTCAGGACAATTTTACACATACACACAAAGCTCAATGATAATGACACATTAAGCCCACATTCATTTGCGCCCACACTATACAGATATGAATATTTCCAGAACATATCAACAAAATTAGCAACGTTTAAAATATTTGATATTTACTTACTTATTTTCTTTGAGCAATTATTTCTTCCATTAATATTTTGGTGATAGAATTATTTAATTTCTGTTTTATCTTTTGTTTAATATCTGTCTTAGATAAATCATTAGTTCATACATAAAAACACTATATACACAATACACAACCATTATTTTATTTCATCTATTTTTATTTTTTTTTATTTATTTCTTTTTAATAATATCAGCTATGAAAATAGTAATTTTCTTTTGAAAAATAATTGAATTATCAAATTACATTGCTTGCATTAATAAATATTTTTTTGAAAATTATTTTTATTAATTTTGAGTTTTGTTCTTTTTTCTTATTTTTTTTAATGTAATTTTCAATTTAACGTAAATTAAAGAATAACAAAATTATAATTTGATTTCTAATAACGTAGATTGGAACCAATATTATTTTCTTTTGTATTTGAAAAAAATTGAGTTGGTGTTTTTTATCTTTTGTCTGCAGCTTAGCGATCAACCCTTCAATCATGGATCAAACCGGGAAGATTCTGGCAAATTGACTAAGCCAGAGCTAATTTTTTTTTGCAGGACAACAATCCTTGATCATTCTTTGTTAAAGAATCGCAATGCGTGTGTTTTGGTAAAAATGAAACAGAAAACGTCTATAAACTCTTTGCTCGAGAAAATTTCAGAGAAAATTTGTATTTAATTGATATAAAATGAAAATTTTTTGCATAAATAACTTTTGTGATTAATAAATTCTTTCTGGTTATTTGTAATTTAGCTATTATCTTTGCTAGACATTTTTTGTGTCTTTGTTAAAGTTTCTTGTTTTCATTTTTCTATGTATGTTTGACTTGTTGACTGATTTTTCTCAATGGTTCTAAAACCTGAGAACATTTGAGGAAAAGTTATGAAAGGGAATACACGCATTGGGTGTTTATAATTCAGATTCAAGTTTTTTGATTAAAAGTTATTCTAGTCATATTTTAAAACTTCAAATTCAATAAAAATTTTGCTTTATTAAACTTGAATCATATCTTCATTACCTTTTCCAACCATAAATTTTCCGTCTTAATCATCGTCGAATGAATAGTTCCAGTTATCGCAGTATTTTTTTTTTTTTGTTTAATTTTCTTCAGTTTCCATCATCCAAATTAATAGGGTTCGTAAATATTGCTTCTAATAATTGTTCTGAATTACAGTGCCATCGTCTTCATCATATATCAGTTCCTCAAGAGAGGATATACGACCAATGATGCTTTGGCAGCCTATGCCAGATATCGCTCCAAAATCGGAGCTAGATGTCGGTATGATGCCGCCACCAACGTCGCTTATGCCTTTATCACAGCGACGTCCATCCACTAACACCATGAGCATGATTGTTCCCGAAGCACTCAAGACTGAAATGCTGGATGAAAATAGTAACAGTCAGAGTTCCGATCGCTTCAACGAAAATTCTTTAGATGTTCACACGGGTGATAGCAACATGGGCTCCATGAGCGATAACAGTATGGATGGAACATCAATAATTCGCCATCCTAACATGCTTTCGAATACTAATCCAATGTCCATGATCTTGTCACACGAAAACAGTCTATCAATGAAATCAGAAAATTCACTTGAAATGAATCTAGCACGTCGAAGTTCTCTTAACTTATCGATGAATGAAACTTTAGTGCACCATGGGGCAATTAGTATGTCGTTACACAATGATAACAGTGTTGATTTGAATGTTTTGCGGCGAAACAATATTCATAATGAAAACAGTATGGATGGTACACAAATAAACGATACAATTGATATGTTAAGGCATTCCGAAAATTCGAATATGTCTTTAATTGCGAATGAAAATAGTATGGAAGCCATGAATAATCGTCGTGTTACCGAGGTTCCAATGGAAATGGAACCGCATACTCCAGTCACATTCAATCAAACAAATCTTATACCCAACAATAACGTAACATTAATCGGTTCTGACGAACTTAAGGGTATTGATTTGAGAATGAAAGCACCTATGGCAACAGGTGCTGATTTAATACACACCCAATCTCCATCTATGGCCACATTACGTAGATTTGGAGTGATGGAACCTACAAATGGCCCTTTACCCGCCCAAAGTGCACAAAGCGTTGAAAACTATTTAACAACCATCGAGAATAATAAACTAAATAATCATCGCTCTATTTTGCCAGCCGCAGGACAAAAACTGATGACCGAAGGTCCAACAAATGTAATTTTCAATAATGCAAATGCTTTTTCGCCGAATGATGGTCCAATTTCTCAACTTAATGGTTTGTTAACAGCATCACGGGAAACAAATCAAAACAAAGCATCAACATCGTTGTATTCTGAACCAGATTTAACTGCGCCACAGACAATTGCAAATGATATTTTGGCAAGTACCAACTTATCGAATTCTAATATAATTCACGCAAACCTCACAGAATCTCAACTTAATCCCAGCAATGCACTTCACCATCCTTCCTTAATTGTAGAAAACCCTCCACCATTAATCCCTACTATTTACACGTCTTCTGTGAAAAATGATATAACCGAATTAGCGATGTTACAACCTGTGATAACGGACAGCTTATTGTTGTCACAGGTGCAGGCGCAGCATAACGCATCTGTCCAGAGTGCCGCACGACTCGATGCCTTAGTCGTTTCAAAGATAGAATCGTCAATCATGAATTCAACAGAGAGACTTGATGCCTTGGTAAATTCTACCGTTGATACTCACATGGGAAGTCCGCACACATCTGATCTCAGTCCTACAAATTCTCCCAATCAACACGTTAGCCGTCACACATCCCCAGTTCACCTGACCCAACAGCCATCTCCGAATCATCAAGATAATCTTCTTGCCACATCTCCTCACGACGTTATCATAAATACTCAAACTCCTAGTTTACCACCTCCGACTCAAGCGAATGATTTATTAAACACCACACCCCAAGCATCTTCTACTGCATTATCTCCAGAAATCATATTAAACCCACAAGTTTCACCGAGTCTCATATGTCACAATGCCGCAACCAACCCAGAAAATTTACTTCTCAATTCACAAGTAACAAATGCCTTGAACACGTTATGTCAAGGAGCATCCCTTGATGTTTCCAACTCTCACTCGTTAATACCATCAACATCACAAGAACCAGTATTAAGTCCAACGAGAAAAGTTGCTCCAGTCGCTGTAAAGAACATCCTTCTCAGTGGTCTTAACACACAACAACAAATCGCGGCACGAGAAACGCTTCAAAATCTTCTCGAAGAACAACAATCGCTTGAAAATTCATCACCCCAGTCTCTCATTTTTCCTCCGGAAGAACCACCCAGTGCAACGCAGCCGTTTTCTACTACTTCAAATATAATGGCGGAAAGTAGCCGGGAAAATTCGTTTATGTCTCAACCTCAGTTTGAAGCCATAGTTCCAAGCACCCAACCAACGCAACCCTCAATTATTCCTACCGACAATAAAGCAGTAATCCCGGTTCCTGTCAAGGAAATGATAGCGGAAAATGCGAGTTTATCATCCGTAGCATCATCGGTTGCGACTGCTGCAGTAACGGTTGGCAAAGAACCTCTTATCACGCAAGAAATCACTACAATGTCCGACACCGATTTACTTAGCTACATAAACCCTAGCTGTTTTGACCAAGGTACTTACACTTCTTAAGTAACGCTCTATGAAGGTGCTCTGCACGTAGCTCGTGAACTTTAACACTGTGTTACATTAACCAGTGTGTACAAAAGTGTTTAAGAATAACATATAACGTTTATTATAACGTAGTTATCAATCGAATACTAATCGACCATTTTCATTCAATACATTTTTTCTATTTTCATTAGTTAACTAATTACGAGCTATGTTTCGGAACCCATGCCATAAAAATAAATTTACTTGTATAATTTTTAAAATAAATAGAAGAAAGCCTCATTATATTAAGTAAATTTAAAAATAATGCTTTTGCTAAGAGTGCATGATGTAAAAATGCATGGTTTTATCCCCACTTTTCGGTCTTGCATGTAAAGATCTGTGCAATGAAAAGATATATTGATCAATAGTGAATTGATCATTGGATATTATAATTATTTATGTTTAGTGAAAAATATATAGTTATATATATTTTGTTTTAGTTAAGATAGAAAAAATATAAAAAAATAGTTTGGTAGTCGTAGTTTTTATAACATTTATTATCGTTAGATAGAAGTTAATATATAAGAAAATCGCATGCCGAGTGTATTTTAGCACATATATTTGACATAATTAATCAAAAAACTGTTTTTTACAGTATAAAGAAAATAAAGAACCATGGTGGAGGCTAAATCAACGCTAGAGGGCAACTCATTTCAAAATTCCTTAAAATTATATCAATAATTTCATATCAACTGGTTATTGTTTGTAAAAACTTACCATATGTATGAAACCTGAAAGGAAATCCTAAAACCATTTCAACTCATCAGAATTCATTGTATTTGTAATTGAAGTTTTCAGATCATTTATTACATTTCATCGATCATACGCATCATTTTGGGCAATTTTTTTTTTTTTTGAATGTTTCGAATAAAGTTTCCTACAACTACGTGTGTAAATACAAAAGTTAACATGCATTATCAGAAGATTTGTGAGGATAAATTATTTTTGTATTATTCACGTGCTTTTTATGTACATATATACTTATAAAATTAATAGATTATATAAATTAGATAATTGAAAATTATTTTAATTATTATTATGTAAATGTTTGATAAATGTACGCCATGTTGTTGTTATAACTTTTAATTTTAAAATAAATTTTGTATAGATTTTATTCAAAAGTTATTTCCATGAGTTGAGCTCGTGTGTTATTAATTTTTTTATTATTATTATTATATTATTGAATAAATTAAATTTTATAAATTTTGTTGATATTTTATTTTTATTTTTAAGGTAAGAAAAGTTACATGAATAATCTAGACTATTGACTATTTGAGCTTTTCTTCATTATTTTTCACTTAAATTGTCTTAAGAAAATTTAAATTTGCAAATTAAAAAATGCGTATTTTTTTTTGTTTTTGTTAAATAAAAAAAATATATCTTATACTGAACTTTCACGGATCCGTGGTATCGAAAGTACTACTTTGTAAGAATATCATTAGTGTAGGGAAAATCTGAGATAATCTTATAGAAACTGCTTGTGTATAATTCATGTTGGAATGAATTATATTTTGGCAGTCATTAATAATATTTTTATTCTGCGATTGTATAACGAATACCATATGTTTGCTTACTATCAGAGCTGTCGAAGATATTTTTGATAAGTATCTAGATGCTAGATAAGCTAGTTGAGTTACTTTTTTAAAAAGTATCCGAAACTACTTTGGGTACCTAGATACCCTTAGGAAAAGGAACTAACATACTTACCTTAAGATACTTTTTAAGCTACTTTGTATACTATGTATGAACTAAGTTTCTTAACATATTAGGTAATGTTGATAATCAGATAATATACTTTTTATCTTTATAAATTTAGCAAAAGAAAGGATGGATGTGTAAACACAACACACTGAATAAACTATAGTCAAAGAAAATTAATATGAGGTGTATAATGATAAAACAACAAAATAAAACTGTTAAATGAAATAAAATAATTTATAAAAATATCAAAATATTCCGAAAGTTAATTTGAGTAAAAGTAAAAACAAAGCAGTTAAAATTTGTTTAATTAAAAAAATCATAAAATAAGCACTTTGAACAACCAAGTTATCAGGTACCAACATTATTGTTTACTACATTTTTTTTTGCTACTTTTAATATCTTAGATACAGTATCTAAGATATTTTTTTAATTTATAAACTACAGTTCTTTTAAAAAATATTTAAGATACTTAAGTTTTACCAATAAGGGAAATAGGATACAGTATCTTAGTAACCTTAAAGTAACTAAGTTACTTCAAAGTAGCTAAGATACTTTTTCTGACAGCTCTGGTTACTATAGCATCCAATTAATTAGTTAATAGACCAAAAGAACACTTATTGAAAATTAGTTTTAATGCTGAAAATGTAAGGCATGTACATAAATCTTAGTTCTCTTGCCTACAATACGACTCCATAGAGAATAGAAAAAATCAGACAAAAACAATTGTAAGATAAAATTTACAAAAGTGCTGTTACAGGGCTTCTTCTTTCTGAACATGATCGCGCCATTGTACGATAGCGATAGTCGTTAAACTCTATAAATATTGTTTGTAGATACCAAATAGAATTTATTCATATTCTTTGTTTGATGCATGTACGATTGAATTACAATCGTGGGATTACGTTCAATTAAAACAAGCTCTATAGGATTGTTCAGCTACAAACTACTTCCTAAAATTTGATCAAACGATTCAGTGAGTACTTACAACAGTTCACTAAAGTAATGAAATATGTAAAAAGGGTCATATTCATTGATAAACAGTTCAAGTATTTTTTTTTCCTGTATTACTAAGAATTTTCGTTTACATCCATAATTTCGAGCACAGTATTTTTCACGAATCGTGAGAATTTTTTAATAATTTCGGTATTTTTGGAAAGTCAGTAGCAAATATTTTTGTTTAATAAAATAATTCACACTACTTAATACAGCTCTGTTTTTTTAAGAGAATTAAGAACTTTTATTTTTCAAGTAATTTCTGTT
The DNA here is from genome assembly GCA_958496175.1 of Sisyra terminalis. NCBI lineage: Eukaryota > Metazoa > Arthropoda > Insecta > Neuroptera > Sisyridae > Sisyra > Sisyra terminalis. Next base: position 30,498,179 of record OY292278.1, read on the forward strand.
TTAAAAAAAATCAGCCCATATCTCTTTTAGCGACGTCAATATCTGGTAACGCTACATATTCTACTATGTTTTTAATTTAACTCACGAATAAATCGGACCGTAATGAAAACTTCACGAGGAAAAGGAAAATAATACAATATTACAATTGAATCAAGGAAAAATGAATGAAATTAAAAATAAAGTAGAAAATGAAACGTTGCCTCATTTTGACGTTGCTAAAAGCGACATTAGCCGAAAAATCCATAAGAACATAAATCATTTTACTTAGCTTTCGAGTATCAAAAAAGTATTTGCAAATTTTCTGTTATTCCTGAGTATTTAATTTAGATTTTAGCTAAATTTTGTGATAATTTCTGTCGTAAATTATTAAACTAGAATTTAAAGATAAACTATGAAACTAGAGTGTTTCCTAAAAGCGTTAGTCTTTCAATACAATTTTTGGGAAAATTTTGCTTCTGAATTATAAATAAAACATACTGTTAAAAAAAATTTGGGCTACAACAATGATAACAATGTTTAATTGGATTTCAATCCGTTCATTTCCTTTAATGTAGGCAACTCTTTTTCCATATTTCAGTAAATGTGACCTAAAACGAGTTAATGAATACTTTCTTCGAAATAAAATACGAAACGATAAAATTACTGAAATATAAATAAAAAGATACTCAATTAGAAAAATAAATGATATATTTCAAGGTCTATTAGATTCCATCATTTATAAAAATAAATACAAGTTATTTTAATAAAAGAGTTCAAAATAAAGGAAAAAAACCGATTTCAACGTTATACTCATAAAAGTATAGTTGTTATTGAATTGAAATCATTTAAAAGTAAATTGAAAAATAACTTTTGATTTAAATTATTCTCTTCAAAGGCATATTTTCTTCAAGAAATGAAAGAAAATATACGAATTTTTTGTGTGAAAATTTATTAAATCATTTGATTTACTTTTAGAAAATAGTACAGAATAAAACTACTATTTTTTGCTATAAAAATTACTGATTATTGCCTTGCATCATTGCAGCATAATAACATTTATGTTGAAATAACTGAGTAAAAGTGATTTCTTTATGATAATCTCGAGATATCTGTTATTTGAATAACGTTTTGAATGCAAGGGAAAAAACATATATATAAAAATTCTTAAATTTATTAAATTCTTAAAATTATTAAAAATTCACAGGTAAAATTAAAATTGTTAAAATTCTTAAAACAAATTAATGTTACCTGTGAATTTATAATCTAATCATCGACCTATATATGTACTTAGTACCGTAAAACTCTATTCTATTAAAATGAAGCTAGTTTGAATAATCTTAGAGATTATTTAAAGGGGACACTGTAAATAAATATAACATTCATTAAATTAATGCGGCGTGGGAGAACAATGATTTCTCAAAGCATATCAATTATTGGCTTTATAAATTTGATCTGTAACCTCTTATTATAATAGTTAAAGAACAGGTTTCTGGACAAAGAAATAGTGAAGAAAAGCATAAGATAATACTACTTCATAAATATCATTCGGTGGATAAATCTTAAAACAAATAAGTAGAAAATTTAAACAAATTATCTTAAGTAAGTGATAAGTCCTACCATTTGTTACATTGCAACTTGTTATAAAAAAATATTTGTTTCATATCTTATCTTTTAGAAATTAAACCTTTTGTTTCGTAGTTTAAGTCAATTTGTTTTTATATTTTTGCTCAACGGTAATTATTTAATTTTAGCGGGAACCAGATTGAAAATATTTCTAACGATAGTATAAGTTGAAAATTTTAAAGATTTAGTAATGCTTTTTACAAAATAAACACTTATTATAATATTAAGTTTTTTTTTTATATCAACTTAGACTTGTTTATCTCTTATATGTTTTAGTAAAGAAATTTGTTAATTTCATTGGTGTTTATTCGACTGTGTATGTATTATATCTGTAACAATGAGACATCTTAAATATACTCTTAACCATTATGGACTCAATTAATAAGTATAAATAATAAATAAATATACATATTTTAATACATAATTTATAAATAGATGTAAATATACATCTACGAAACCAGAATTATCTACAGTTCTGAAAAGATGTAAATTAAGTGGTAAAAATAAGGTATACTTATTATGATTTACGTATTTTACTATTCTTAAAACTAATTATATAATATCGATATAGTTTTTGACAGAATTGTAAACTATTATATATTTTTTGCATGGATCAATAAACAAATTATATTTCAGTGTTAATTTTTTCAGTTTTGTGTGCTTCATACCTATTATTTATATGTTTTTAAGCATTGTTTTGGTATAATCTATTTTCTGGTTATTTTATCTCAAAATTGGTTCCTTGGTATTCGTCTAGTAAAGCCTAGATTTAGTGATTTTTTCGTAATGTTCGGTAAACTTTAACTCAAAATTCCTGCATTGAAGTTTTAATTGAAAATGACGTTTCCGATTTTTCAGTCAAAACATTTTCTTCAAATTGTCTGTTTTTGGAAAATATTCAATACATTTTGTTTTCACTGTCGAGTTGTTAGTAATATACACACAACAGAGTTTTTAAATAAAATATGCTTTTTTGCGATTTTATTCAATAGACGTTCATTTCACCGAAGGAATGAAAAATCAAATTATTACTATTGAAGATAAAGTTTAAAATTAATTAAACATGAAGATTCAAAAATGTAATGCTTCGAAAATGTAAACAACAAATGACAGAACCCCTTTTTCAAAACAAATCTTCGAGAAACCATAGTTCAAACAGTTTTCCATAATTTTCGGAAGGTGGAAAATATACAACTAAAAGACAATAATATAGCTACTGTTGAGAAGTATATTATGTCCTTGACGTTTTTGCGAAGATAATGCTTTTATTTCAAATTTATGTAATAAACTTTAATAAATACTTAAGATTAAAAAAAAACACGTGTCGAATTAAGAAGTTCTGTATCGAAGTTCTCTTTGAATTTCCGTTACGACGAAGCGATTACAAAGAGATTTTTATTGTGATTTCGATTTAAAAGTGATTATTGTCATTTGAGTGATAAGATGAGTGAGAGATAATAATATATATAAGTCTTTGAGATTCAATTAAATTTCTTTATTACAACGCGTTAAGAAATTTAATTGAATCTCAAAGACTTATATATATTATTATCCATTAATTTATTGTGATTCGGAAGTAAATAAAATACTTATCAATGTATACAAGTGTAATAAAAAAAGTGATTGTTAAGTGTGAAAGTGATTATTTATTTCCAAAAGAAATTAAAGGAACGAATAAACGTCATCTCAATACAGTTTTGAGACGTTACGTTACAATATCATAGTCAAAAAATATTTTTTTCGTCATTAAAACGCTACGAGTGGGTAGGTACTCTACTTTAGACGAATCTTGGGGAGAGTCTAGTTTATACGGCTCCAAAATCTGACGACGGATTTTAATAAAATCGGCCAAAAGAAATCGAAAATTAAGAATACTAAAAGTCTCGTTTTTGCTTCGTTTTCGTGAAAAAGAGGGTTTTCGTTCCAAAAATACCAATGTTATTTCTTATGGGACTAAAATTTCAATTAATATGTAAACAAAATAAACCATAGTTACAATGTCAAAAACGATTATTACTTGAACAAAAAATATACTTAGTACAATTAGTTACATCTGTGCGTATAAAAGCCAAATTTATTGATTTAATTAAGAGAAATTACCCCCTCCACTAAATATAGTTAAATTCCTATTGGTCGTTTCTTAAAAAAATTATGGAACCATCTCACCATAATCTTATCCAATTCTGAATGAAACACAATGTCTTACAAGTTTCAAATTTCCAATTTTAAAATAATCAAAATATTTATCACCAAAATTAAATACCCAGTTCCGTCTCGTATTTTTTCAATTTAATGGCATATGATAATAAATTATCATATTATCAGTAAAAATTTATAAAAAACATAAAGATATAGGTACTAATCTATACTTAACTCAAAACCGTCTTTTTCCATTGAACTAGACGAAAAAGAGAATTTTTGTAGTCTTTATTTTCGATTTATTTTGGTCTATTTTATAAGAATCCGCCGTCAAAATTTGGAGCCGTATAAACTAGACTCCATGATAAGTTCATTATGTAGGAAATAGCATTGGATTTTTGAATCAAAAATCATCTTTTTTCACTGAACTAAGCGAAAAAGAGAATTTTTGTACTCTTTATTTTCGATTTATTTTGGTCCATTTTATAAGAATCCGTCGTCAAAATTTGGAGCCGTATAAACTAGACTCCATGATAAGTTCTATATGTAAGAAATAGCATTGGATTTTTTTATCAAAAATCGTTTATTTTCATTAAAATCGAAACGCAAAACGAGATTTTTCTTTAATTTTCAATAATTTCAGCCGCAATTATGAAAATTCGTCATTAGGTTCTGTTTCACTTTCAATATCCACTTTTTGATAATAATCGCATTTGAAAGTTCATTATTGTATAATTAAGAAAAAAAATTGGTTAGTAATAATCAAAAAATTTAAATTTTAATTATTACAAATTAAATTTGAACGGCGTTTGTAAAAATGATACTTTTCAACTACCTAGCTCAGTTTGATTGTTTGATTCATGAAATACACAATTAGGTCGCAGTGAAATAAACGTTTTGTAATAGGAACTATTTGTGCTCTAACATTTTTAGCGTGAAAAATTATATCCTGTTCATGCAGGTAAAATATAATACCAAATTGGGATATATTATATTTTTAATGAACTAAAAGCAATGGAGCTAAAGTGATATGTGATAGCAGTGATAAAAAAGAAATTTAAATACTAGTCAAAATTTAACGTGCAAGCCTAAATAGAAAATTAGGAATTAGCAAAATAGGAATTTATAATTCTGGAATCTCTGCGAATGTATAATAATTTATTTTCAATCACGTAGATATCTTAACATCCGTAATACTAGATACATAATACTGGAATTCTCGGGAATTATAAATAATTTAATCCAATACACATGTATATCTTAACATTCGTATTTCTAGATACGTACATTTCTAGGATTTTTGCGAATTTTAAATGAATAATTTGTGTTTATTCAATTTATGCGATTCTGAGTAAATAAAATATGTAAAATCTCGCGAATTTAAAATCATACAATCCAATGCTCGTAAACATATTAACTTTCGTACTTTTAGAAATCCTGATTCTCGAATTTCCACGAATTGGAAAAAAATATTTTCCATGACGTAGAGATCTTAATATTCGTAGTACTAGACATTTATAATACTGGAACTCTCGCGAATTTAAAATCATATATTTCATACGTTACCATTCCTACCTTAAGATAAATATATTTCTATAATTTTCGCGAATTTAAATCAATAAAATACCTCTAAGAAACATTAGAAACTAAGGAAAAATTATGAGGCAAATCTCGCGAATTTAAAATTAATAAAATAACTTAAAATAATATTTGCAGCTCTAAGTAAAAATGAAGCGAAAAATCTAGCGAATTTTAAATCGTACAATCCAAATCTTGTAAGGTATTTAACTTTCGTATTTAGAAAAACTTATAATTTTGGAATCACCGCGAATTTATAATAATTTATCTTCAATCACATAGACATCTTAACATTCGTAATACTAGACACATAATATTGGATTTCTCGCGAATTATAAATCATTCAATCCAAATCTTGTAAACTCTTCAACTTTCGTCCTTCTAGAAATTATTATTTTGGAATTTCCGCGAATTGGAAAGAATTTGTTTTCAATCACATTGGGATCTAACTATTCATAGTACTAGACACATAATACTGGAACTCTCGCGAAGTATAAATCATTTCATCCTAACCACGTGTATACCTTAACATTTGTACTTCTAGATTCGTACATTTCTAGAATTTTTGCGAATTTTAAATGAACAATATGTGTTTATTCAATTTATGCGATTCTGAGTAAATAAAATGTGTAAAATCTCGCAAATTTAAATCATTTAATCCAAATCTTGTAAACACTTCAACTTTCGTCCTTCTAGAAAGTATGATTTTGGAATTTCCGCGAATTGGAAAGAATTTGTTTTTAAATCACATTGGGATCTTACTATTCATAGTGCACATAATACTGGAACTCTCGCGAAGTATAAATCATTTAATCCTAACCACGTGTATACCTTAACATTCGTACTTCTAGATACGTACATTTCTAGAATTTTTGCGAATTTTAAATGAATAATATATGTTTATTCAATTTATGCTACTCAGAGTAAAAATGATGATTAAAATCTCGCGAATTTAAAATGAATAAAATACTTTTAGACAATACATGCAACTCCAAGTAACAATCATCCATAAGCTACCACGGATATAAAATTATATATTCCTAATAACTTAAACACGTAACATTCATTGTTTTAGATAAGTACCTAGAATTCTCATAATCTCGCAATTTAAACATGAATAAAATGTGTTTTGGAAACTTATATTGATGACTCTAAGATAAAATGATTTATATTATCTTTCGAATTCAAAATTGTTCAATCCAACTAATAAAGACACCATAACATCCGTATTTCAAGATATTTCCATATCCGAAACTCTCACAAATTTAAAATCATATATTCCAAATCACGTAAATACCCTATAATTGCACTCCTAGAATTATAAAAATTTATAATGCTGGCATTCTCGCGAATTTAAAATCATACAATCCAAATAATGTTACTACCATATCATCAGTACTTCTAGATATTTACATATCAAACTTTCTCGCGAAATTAAAATGAATATAATCGAATGCTGCAATTTCATTTATAATTCAATATTATTTAGAATATTTGTTCAAGATTTTTAGTCAGAATTGTTAATAGGAACGCACACTAACATATATTTAATGAATAGTCAAATATTAACAATTGATAAAAAGTAAAATCAGAAAAATTCCGGCTATTAATAGACTTGTAAGAAATCGAAAAAGAAAATGGTATTATTTCTTTGATTTTTTTTTCTTCATTTTATATTTTCTAATTATAATTACAACTTTTTAAAGTGTAGTAATTAAATGATAAAAGGTTGGTTCCAAACGTAATTATTAAAGCTACTTTTATTTTATTTACGAATTCCTCTATAAATAATACGGAATAAATAAATTGTTCTTTTGTAACATTCAAGTTTTCTTATATTTTAAATTTCCCAGTTCTTGTTTAAAAAAATTAATTTTACACTTTGATCAAAGTATGTATTTGTATCTAAATAAAACGTATTTTTGTTTTGTAAATATTACTCAATTATATTTTATTTATGGCATTTGTGAGGTATGCTGTTGGGGTGTTTTCGCATTTAAGACGCAAAGAAATTTGTGTAGTTAATTTAATAAGTGTAAAAAGCAATTAATAAGTGTATTGTTTGTGTATTTTCGAAAGATTTATTTAAAATACTGTTTAATATTGAATAATTGTGATTGATACACCATGATGAATTAAATTTTTAATGGAAAGCAATATTTAAATATTTTGTGTTAGTGAAATTTAAAACTGGATTAAATTCAAACTGAAAATGTGAAGTTTTTGGAATTTTAATTTATAATATTTCAATAAAATATTATCGTGAATAATTTGAAGAAAATGGCGCTTGGAAAAAGAAAAATCAATAAATTTTATGGTAACGTTGACAACTTGAGTTACATATTTAAAAATACTATTTTCAAATTCGTTAACTTGTAAATGAGGTCGATGTAATTTGATAGTTTCTCAATGCTATCGTTTAAATTTTCGATGGTCGAATTTTGGGTTTTTTACTCAAAATTTCCATTCCTGAACGGCTACTTTATGCTAATAATAAGCATACAGTAACAAAAATTTCTAATATAGCCTCTACCGTACTAACTAGACTCTTGCCCGAATCTTTATTTGTCCCTTTAAAACTTTCTTGAGAACGAATTATTGGGTTTGTCAATATTTTTTCCGCAAGGAGCATTCCACCATAGAGCAAACACATAGAGTAGCATCCACAATAATAAGAGCTATCAACGAAAAATCTTATTGCTCCGCAGTATTTCTAGACATAACTCAGGCCTTCGACAAGGTATGGCACCCGGGATTGTTGTACAAACTAGAAGCGGTTCTTCCTGGTCCTTTATTCCATGTCCTCCAGTTCTACTTAACGGACAGAAAATTTTTCGTCACCTACAACGACGTTAACACCGAACTTCATGAAGTGGGATCTGGAGTATCACAGGGTAGCATACTGGGACCGTTCCTCTACCTCATCTACACAGCAGATCTACCTATACCAGAAAACGTCACAATAGCCACATACGTTGATGATACCGCAATAATGGCGGTCGACAGATGTCCAACGGCAGCGACAGAAAAACTATATGGTGCTCTCGACGAATTGGAGACTTGGCTCAACAAATGGCGCATCAAAGTCAATGAAGCCAAATCTGTTCAGGTGACATTTACAACTCGGCGGAGTACTTGTCCTCATGTTTTCCTCCACAACCTTCAGATACCACAGGCGATGGAGGTTAGGTATCTCGGTATGCACCTGGACAGGAGACTAATCTGGCGGAGACACATAACGGCTAAAAGAAACCAACTCAAAGAAAAATGTCGAAAATTACACTGGCTAATAGGTTGGAAATCGCAACTGTCTCTGGACTGCAAACTGCTGTTGTACAAGACATCCAACTATGGGGAGCGGCTAGTGTCTCGAACATCAATTTTATCCAACGCTTCCAGTCAAAAACGCTCAGGCTCATCACAAAGGCCCCGTAGTTCGTCACCAACTAAGACATCCACAAAGATCTGAAGATGGCCTATGTCAGGAAGGAAATCGCCAGACATAGCATAAAATACCAAAACAGAATGAGCGACCACGTCAACTATCTGGCGGTCAACCTCCTTGACAACAGCGACGAGCCAATGAGACTGAAACGCGTCCCGTTCCTGGAACTGCCATATCGAAAGTGAAAACATCAAGCTTACTATTGTAAAATAATGAGCAGGCGTTATTCGACGTACAATGGATTTGCTTATTGTCCTCGGACAGATCGCAAATAATATATGAGAGAAAAAAAAATAAAACGCTACGAGTGGGTAGGTACTCTACTTTAGACGAATCTTTATTTGTCCCTTTAAAACTTTCTTGAGAACGAATTATTATCATTTGTTAATATTTATATGACCATGTAGTAAAAAATAAATTTCGATGAGCAGAATTTTTACTATGCTTATTTCCTTGAACAGTCATTCCAACTTGGAACTCGTGAAGAAAATTAAATAAAATTGTAAAAAATGACGTAAAGACGAGGCTCTTTTAGGGGCCCGTAATGACCCTCATAGAGTAGAGTAGAGACGTAGAGTTTTAGACTTATAGGTCTACAATTGAAAAAAGTTATCCTAGACCAAGGAATAAGGCCTTTGGAATAAAACCTTCTTTAGACGAATATTTATTCAGAAATTGGGGTTTATTTAAGTAAAAACGTACAGACACACGAAAAAAATTATTAATGTAATTAAAAAAGAAGTTGCGGATTTTAGTTTTTTTAAAGATAAGGCAAAATTTTAATTCTCCTTACTTTTATATGTAGGGTTTAATTGATAAGATGTTTAATATTGTTGTTTAAAGGTTCCGTTTATTCTATTTATGTTTTACCTTTTAACATATATACCCATTTTCTTTTTTTCATATTTGATTTCATTATAGGGGTGCCCTTTTAAGGAAGAGAAATTCAATAAATCCCTTCGTCATTGATAAAAAATCATATATTCAAAAAAGAATAAGTGAAATAATTAGTGTCCGACTGAAACTAGTTTTAACGTCCGAAACTGAAATCGAAACTTCCATATAAGGTCATGTTTTCTTAGAAAAATAGTAAATCATAATTACCTAGTCACTAGTCAGTCTTTACTTTTAAATCCTAATGGTAATCATTAATCATTTAGTCCCTAATATTTGAGATAAAGGGTTGATTTGAAAGAATTGCACCAAATATTTCTTTAACATAAAATAATAATAAAAAATTGCAAAACAAAATTACTTTTTACCTAATATGTTTAGATACACAAAATAGAAAACACTTTTTTTTATATCTTAAAAAAATAATTTCATCTAAACTTTGATCAGTTTTCTTTCGAAATGAAAAAATTATTAAAGATAATATTAAACAAAATTCTAATAAACTAATAATTATCAGTATTCATAACTGAAGAATCTTATAATAAGTGAAAAACAATAATTTTTTAATAATTTTTATCAACGAATTCAGTTTCGGTTTCGATCGTAGTTTCGGCTTGAAACTAGACCAAAACTGAAAGTTCGGTCGGTCACTAGAAATAAAATAAAATAGGTATGATAGGTAGTAACAAACAGTAGTAATAAATTAAATCTCAAAAAACAACAAAAATATTGCATTTGTTACATTTTGTGTACTTTAGTTTAGTTTAGTCCATATTTTATTTTTTCGTGTTTGTAACTACCATTATTATAGTTTAGGTCTCTTTGTATGTCATTAGCTATATTTTCCCACTCAAAAATTTTTTGACTCATTTTTTAATGTATGTATTTATAAAACCAATTTCTAGATCTTCATGCATTTTTTTATGTACTCAATATTTCTTAGATAGTTTCCTACTAGTCCTAGGTTTTAGTTTGTATAACAATAAAATATAGAAGAAAGTAAAAATGAACAAAATATAAACTATATTAATAATTATAAAAATATAAACAGTTTATAATTCATAATTTCTCGAGGATATTTCAAGTTTCCGTGGTGTAGCGGTTATCACGTCTGCCTAACACGCAGAAGGTCCCCAGTTCGATCCTGGGCGGAAACATTTTTTTTTTTTAATAATATACCTAACGCAAAAATTTAAAGAAGATAAGTAGCATGGGTTACGTATTCCTTTTAATTATGCTATTTTTTTGCTTTTACTTATCGAACTGTGTATTTATTGACACATTTAAATTTTAACAAAATAAAGGTTCAAACTTCAAAGTTACTTCAGCATTCTATATTTAAACTATTTAATTATTATCTAAAATACTATAGACTAATAAAAATGATACATTAAGTCTTTTGGTATTTATGATCTTATTTGCAATCAAATTAGCTTTGTTAATTTAGAAATATGAAACCATATTCAGGTACGAATTTTCAAAATATTTCAGTCAATGAATTACCTTCATGTACAAATATAGAATTTATTCTTTCCCAGAAATGGATTTTATTTTATTTTTCTTTTAATTATTTAATTTTTTTATGCTTTCATTTAATTTTTAAGGATTTATGAAAAAACGTACCCCAAATTAAGAACCTTACCATTTTATAGTCATTATTTAGGTATCATAATTGAAATTATATGAAATTGCACCATATGAAAAATGTTAACAAATCACCAAACATTTATTTTCCAGCCAGCTATCGTCTAGTAAGCCTACTGCCTACATTGTTGAAACTTTTGGAAAAACTATACTTATGAGACTTTTGAGTTCGAATTCCGAAAGGAAACTTTAACAAATCACCAGCTCTCAAGAATAACGGAAGTTATAGCTGAGGGCTTAGAAAAAAAGAAATACACAGTAACCTTGCTTTTGGACGTTAAACAAACTTTGGAAAGCTGCAGGTTTTTCAAAACAAAGTCTTACGAATCGGTACAAACTCCTCATGGTACATTAGAAATAGCCAACTGCACCGAGAGCTGAACATTCTATATATACCCGAATTCATTAAGGAATAAACAGCTTTACATCTGGGTCGTCTGCAAACCCACAGAAACATTTATCAAATTGGTCTTAAACCAATTAACAAAAGGCTGAAACCAAAATTACCTCAGGACTGTGACTGACCATTTAAAAATATATATATATATTCAAAAACAAATAAAAGTTTACTGGTGGCCGAGTGGTCTAAGCAGGGTTCGATCCTTGTATCGAACAAATTTTCAATAATTCTTGATAACGGATTTTATTAATCCTAGAGTCGCTAAAGACCTTAGTAGGTATACAGCGACGGTAAATAACAATGAAAAAGATAAATAAATAAAATAAAAAATGCGTTTATCATTGTAAAAGTATAAACCAAAAAGTAATAATGCTCTGAGCCCGAATAATAGTAGAAACAAGCGACAAATCTCAAATAATGTGTAAAGTGTTAGGACTCAAACTAGAGTCTGACCGAGTTTCCTATGAATGAAAATAAAGTTTGAACAGACCTGTGTATTACGGTGAAAAAAAATTCATGATTTTTTTTCAAAGTTGTAATAGCGCGGAAAAGTTGCGAATTAGGAAGACAAACAAGTGAAAAAAAATATCAAAATCGGTTGTCATCTTCCAGTCGCGCACAAGCCCTAAACTCTTACAAAATATGCAAAAACGACATTATTGCGATTATATTTTAAATTTATTTTTTATTTTAGCTGTTTTTGTAATGTAATAGTTTAAAACGTTTTCAACTAGAGCTTAAATAAGTGTTTTAATTTGGTTTGGATCAGCTGATATCTTTCGATCACGCATAAGCCCCAAAATTTGCCAAATTATTGAAAAATCCCACATAATAAGGCATTTTTTGGTGTCTGGTATAAATAATTAATATTTAATTGCAATAGCCGTATTGGTTTTTCAAACGACTTAATAATGAGATACAGCAAAAAACTTTTATGGATGTTATGGGGATACAATCGGAGACAAACGCACATAAAAATGGAAATTCGTGAATAATTACATCGTATAGTATATCATGAATAAATAAATCGTTACTTAAAAAACTATATATAGTTTAAGAGAAAAGCGGAAATTTGAAACAAAATAAGAAAAATATATAATATAGACAAATTTTAATTAACTTTTGAGACTGCATATGCCTTGATTTCAACTTAACAAATCAAAATATTATTGATTTGATACTGATAAGTTATGAGTGTAATTTATTTTATTTGATTAAATCATAAATTAAATATTAAACTACCATGTTTTTAAAGTTTTTAGAAGTCCTAAAAGTTTTCCTAATTTGCAACTATTCCTTTTCCGCGCTATCATAACTACGAAAAAGAATAATTAATTTTTTCGGCCTATGCTACTGTGTATAGCAAATTCTTGCTGATCTAGGTAGATATAAATAAATTAAAAGTTGAAAAAAAATCTTTTATTTTTCGTAATTTTTTATACGATTATTAGGTACCAATATTTATTAAATTTAGTTTATTACTCTATTTTTCCGTAACATTATCTGCAATAAAAATAAAATGAAGGTTACATTAAACGACAGAAAATTTAAAGATAAAATTTTTAATTTCTTAATAGAAGTTAAAATTCAAGTTGAATCAAACAAATAATTTTAAAAATTTAATATTAACATAGCTAATATTTCAGCGTCTATAAATGAGCTTTTGTTTTCATCAAATTTCTCAAATCTTTTCGTAGTATTTTTCCGCTTGGATTTTTTGGAATTGCATCGATAAAACGAACACCTCCATGAAGTCTCTTATGAGGAGACACTTTACCTAGAAATATTTTTATTAAAAAATGAAGTTGGAATAATTGTTGATATAGTATACTCGCAACAAATTTGATGATTTCTTCTTCTTTTAAATTTGCATTTGACTGTTTTACAACAAATGCCATAGGAACTTCTCCTGCATTTTCATCGGGAACACCAATAACTCCCACATCTTGCACTCCCTGGTGCTCCAATATCAATGATTCTAGTTCAGCTGGTGCAACCTAAGAATTGATTACAATAGTTGGTAGTTATTTCTTAAATTCATTCATTTTACCTGAAATGCTTTATATTTAATAAGCTCTTTCAAACGATCAATAATAAAAAAATATCCATCTTCATCATAATAACCAATATCCCCCGTGTGTAAATATCCTTCAGAATCTATAACTGAATTTGTTGCTTCTTGATTATGAAGATAGCCTTTCATTACTACTTCTCCTTTGAAACACAATTCTCCTTCCTGATATGGTCCTAAAAGCTTTTTTGTTTCAACATCGAGAACCTAAAAAATTGTGCTTTACAAACTTAGGTATATAAGAATAAGGAAAATATTAACGGCATTAACTTTGGCATAAATTCCTGGATTTATTTGACCAACGCTGGTTATTTTATGTCCAGGCCATGCCATTGTTACGGATAATGTTAATTCAGTCATTCCATATCCTTGCCGAATTGGAGTAGTTTTTAATCTTTTTGAAACCGATGCAGCTATGTCTTTTGGTAAAGGAGCTGCTCCACACATAATTTGCTTAAGACTGGATAAGTTATATCGATCGACTAAAGGACTTTTGGCAAGTAATACACAAATTGGAGGAACTACTGTGATAAACGTTACTCGATATTTTTCAATAGCTTGCAAAAATGACTCAAAATCAAATCTATGCATTACCACTAGTTTTATTTGGCCTAATTGATTGTTGAAGTATGTTATGCAACCGAAACTATGAAAGAACGGAAGAAATGTTACTATTATGTCTTCCGGAGTTGTAGATCTGTAAGGTGATTTCCTGCAATAACATTATATTTGTTAAAAGATCTAAATTAATTTCAATAAATATTTACAGATAATTTAAAGCGACTGCAAGATAATTTCTGTGAGTTAACATCACTCCTTTTGGCAGACCAGTTGTTCCTGAAGAAAAGAAAATAAAAGCAGTGTCTTCCTTGGGATTACATTTTTCATACACAAAATTTTTATCAGAAAAATCTTGTGAAGTTTCCAATAGTTTCGAAAATGGAATTATTGCAGGATCAGAAAAATTGTCAACATCGAAAGCGATTAATTTTTCAAGTGACTTAATTTGGTTCTTTATTTTTCTTAATTTTTCAATTGTTAATTTCGAACAAATAATTGCTCTAGGTTTGAGAATATTGAGTGCATGATTTAATTCTCCTAAAAATTTCCAATTGTTATTATTTCTTTCTTTCACAATATTAAGTTTTATACTTTCGTTATAAAGTGGGTTCACTGGTGATAAAGTTAACCCAACAATGAGTCCTCCAATAGCAGGTAACGCAAAATCAATTCGATTTTCAAGGCAAGTTGCAACTATATCGCCTTTTTTAAATCCCATTTTTCGTAAATTTGTCCCAACTTGGTAGGTTTTGGATACAATTTCATCGTAATACAATTTCGCTCCGGTTGATTCTTGAATCTATATTAATTGAAATATCTAATTGTTACTCTTGTTAACGGAAAATAACTGTAGGTACTTACGACTGCAACCTTGTGTCCAAACTTTTTAATTGATTCTAAATAATATTCTCCATATGAAATGTTCGGAATTTCATAATTACGATCTCCACCGTACAAAATATTATTTTTCAGTATCATCTTTCTCCACCTAGAGCGTCAATGTTTCTAGTTGTACTGAAATATTTTTATAGAGCTTATAGAATTAATGATGTTATACTGAATTTATCTGCTAAGAAATTAGTCTTATAAAACTTGTTTTTAAAGTAGTGGGGAGTATCTTTTCAATGGAACTAGGAGGTCATAATCGAAAAGATAAGATATTCCTAAGAAATTGTATATGCATCTTTGGTTGCAGCAATTTCTACAAAATAAAAGTAACAATAAGAGTTTTAGAAATTACTTGGTACCAGTGACGGATTCGACGGATTTGAGCGATTTGAGTCCGATGCCGTCTTAGACCTCATTTGATATGCTACCCTCATTACTCCATAATACGGTGGTTGCCCAGATAAAACATCTAATTTTAAAATACTTCCATCATATGTTTAATGTTAATAATTTTAAGTTAACGTTGTACAATGTGTGATGTACAAATAATTTTTGAAAATTTATAAGTTTTACTTATTTCCACTAATAGAGACACTACTAAAACTTAGTGTTTCGATTTACTACGTTTTGTTCAATATTATTTTTGACTAATTTTACACAGGATTAAAGAATATGATATTTAATGTTGAAAAACAAATATTTTATTAATTTTTATTTAAAAAAATTTAATAAGGTATAATAAAGCTGACCTTCACTTTCTATCCTTATAGGAACTTGGGGAGCTACAGTTAACGAAGGTATAAAAGCATTGATGTTACAATAATCTTATCTGTAAAAAATGAAATTTGTTAAAATATTTGTTAATACAGAGACAGTTTCACGTCATTCTTTACATTGATTTCGAAAAATTTACTTTGTATTTTTATCGTTTTGTGAATCATTACATAGTAATTGCAAAATATTCCTATACTATTTGGTGATTGCTAATGAAGAATGCTTGGTAATAAAAATACGTACTTGAGAGTAACAAATTAATATATTTCTTAAACATTAGTTCAGATTTAATGTTCATAAATTATTTCATACGCAAACTAAGTAGATATATATTATAAAATTTGTACTTTCTACAAACTGTTTATATATATATTTTGGTTAAAATATGCATTCATGGTAATGTAAACAGCAACTAGTTAATGTGTGTGTTGTGCTTTTTAGTTTTCCTTCACTTAATAATCCATTCATACTAATATCAGAGAGTCAAAAATATTTAAAAACTATCCCCTTATATAAGGTGGTTCACATAGAACGATATAAAGTCATTTAAAATAATCTTTAATTTTTTCATAAGACAATAAGTTGTATTTTGGTTTTAAATCGTATTCTCTAATACCACAAATTAGAAAATATACAATTTGTTGTTTATACAATAGATAGAATAGATTGTGGTCTTATTGTATTGATTTATTAAATTGGGATCGATTTGTGATTACTTTGTGATTCATCAGTTACATGATACAATATTACTAGATGACTATTGAGGAAGATTGCTTGGCAATCGAAATACATATCTGGGCAATACGTCAGTAATACATTTGTTTGAACTTTTGTTAAAATTTATGATATAGTTTACTTTTGTCAATCATATCACATAAATAAAATCACAATATATTTTATATTTTATTTAAACAATATAACTATTCAAAGTTGGCGGAAAAAATATAATTTGATGAAATTTGTTATTTTGGCTATAAAAACTTACACAATACACTTTATTGAGATTCATACTTAAACGATAAACCATGTCGCATTTGAATTATAAGCATAGTAAAAACAACATAAAGCTTAATGCTCACAGAATCCGATTGCGAAAAGTGATATAAAAAGTTAACACTTTAATATATTATTTTGTATTACTTATATATACTGATCAAGGCGGGATTTAAGGTGTTTTTGTGTACTGTGGAGATTCCATAACAGTACATACTTAGAAGAAATCAAATTATTAAAGTTGTGGAAATATATGAATAAAACTCTAATATATATGATATATGAATATATGATATAAATATATGAATAACAGAAAGAACATTAGTAAAACTCTAGTCTATTTCTAGCTGTTATAGCGAATTTTTTTCGTGATTCCTTTCACGAGCTTGCAAATAAAAGATGAAGTTTTGCCCCCCTCCCCCAGAAAAATAGATACTGATACCTAATTTCCACTTGATTTAGCATTGTTTGTATTGCGCAATATGTGCGGATTTTTTTAACGATAAAGAATACGTTTTTAGTTATGAAAAACTTGTATTTTGGCAGAAAAAAATGCTTTAATTTTAATGAGTAAATGAGAGTTCGTAAACGATAAGTGTGCTTATGGATCTTCAATGATGTCACAGTACGGGAATTGAAACCGAGATATAAACAGATCATTGAGTGGTTACCACAGAAACAGTAATAATTTACACAATTTACATTTTTCAGAATTTTTCGCCATGGAAAACATTTTTATACCCCCAAAAAAAATCGTATTTTTCATTTGGAATTGTGGTTGTTTATATAGTAAATAAATAGTTTAACTCATTAAAATAATGTTTAAACTATTTAACAACTTCTCTCTTTGCGTTTAAGTACATTTATCATACGAAATCGTCCATGGTATTTTGAAATTTCGTATTGTGGCGTCATTTTAATGTTGGACCAATAGGAGTTCGTTTTAGGTAATTTGAATTTATTTTTTTTTTTAGATTTTTAATGAATATTTCTTAAATTTTATTAAGTAAAGTTGAAAATTAACACTACATTATATTTCGATATTAGTGAAAAAAGATTAAAAACATTTTAAAAACATAGCTCTGTGCATTAGGCCTGTAAATTGTAATACTAATTTGGTAAGTTTCGTTTTTTTAATATTGAATAAATTATATAAAGTCTATTTTTGTACGGAAGAAAGGAGTAACTTCAATGTACAACTTAAAATTTTACAAATAATATGTTTTGAAACTATAAAAATAAAATAATATAATGCGACAATAAATATAATATCTTTTGTGTACGTGTATATACTTTTAAAACTTATATTATGAAATATTTAATTGTTTTGTATTAATAATATACGAGTGAGTAATTTAATTACTTAATTAATAAATTATTTGTTTACTATTAAATTTTGAAACATTCATACAATAACCGTTTGTGAATTATACATAATAATACACCTGTTTAAATCTTCGTTTATAGAAATGAATGATCCAGCGCAAAATGTACTCTTTTTCTCTCAATCAAAGCTTGATAGTAGTAAAAAGCAGTAGAACTCTTGAAGTTGAGTTGTTACTCAAACGTTTTACGTTAAAAGTGGTTTATAAAGAGCAAAAAATGGAATTCTCCGTCGTTTTCTCCCCTATAGTTCCACTCGTTGGGCGCTCTATGCTACTATTAGTAGTAGCGATTTTCGCTCTTTGTTGCACAACCGAGATCAACAGCGATTGGTGGAAATAATGCAGACACCCCAAGTATTTGAGATTCTTAACACTACACGATAGTTGTTGTAAAATGGCCGAGGTGTTAGGATGTGTATGAGGTGAATGTGCTCGGTTTCATTGAATTCTCGTGTTTTTGAGTGAATTTTTAAATGAATGAATTACATTTTTGGCTGGAATTAGTTAGTTTGATGTGTGTTTAAGTGAATTTTATAGTTTGTATTTCATATTTTATGAGTTTTAACCATAAACATACACATTGGAAGTTGCCAGTTTATAATAATAGTCGGTTATAGTAGCAGGTGGGTATTTACATATTAAATATTTTACTTTTTTAAATTTTTATTTATTAAAAAACTTGTTTTTTTGATCATTTAAACATTGAAAATTGTTTTAAAAATAATTTAAAACAGTTTTCATTTTCATAAATTTGGGAAAAACCCGGTTCGATCGGGGAAAATGTAAGGGTCTTCCGGTATATGCATACGAGCACATTGTTTCTCACCGTAATATATACATTATGCATAGAGAGTTGATTTAACTTAAATAATATTACTTAAATGCAAATCTTTAAATATTATTAAGAAAATTTTAGTTTAGGTCTTCAAAAAAGTAAAGTTTGGTTGAAAAAATAGGATAAAGGAAGATAAAATAATTGCATTTTATATATTATACAATTGTTCCCTTTTTTATTTTTATTCTGAAAAGAGCTATTAAGTGTCAATTTTTTATGTTTTTTTGATTTATAATTGTGAGAGTGATAAAATAATTCTGAAAATTTATAAATGGATATGTTTTTTCTACATAAAATGAACACGCAAGCTCCTGTTATCAAAGCTGATGGTGACTCACTCATTTGACATATCTGTGTAGGGTTGTAATACCCTTAAAATTCACCCTTGAGCTTTTCGTACGTACGTACATGCATTACATTTACCGACTGTGAGGGTTGGCCATCGATACGTGCAAGATTCAATAACAGATGGAATTATTAATGTACATCTCCAAACAAAATTATCAACCCTCCAACAATGATTATAAGTTCTTAAAATTTAATTTAGAATAAATTCCGTACTGGAACTATTTTTTTTTTATTTTTTACCAAAGGTTATTGAAGTTTGAATTTTGTTTTCTTAAGACTAATTATTATCAGCCATATAGTTACTCAAAACTTAAAAAAATATCCAAACAATTGATTAACCATGAAAAATTGTTTAAAATAACACAGTGTACATTTTAGAGGATGAGATTATGAGAACTATACACTCGTGTATATACCTAATCCTTACAAAATTATATTTTTCTTTATCGTTTAAAAGAATTTTGCAAATATTGAACAAAACCCGAAAGTTTGAAATACTTCCAATTTATTTCTACACCTATTTTGGTATGTTATAATTTTTTCTTTTTGTACATACATATTACATTTGTCTCCACATAATTCATACCCATAAGTCTCAATCTCAATAAATTCCGGGCTGAATAAATATGTAGCATATCTATAATTAAAAGTATATAATCCATTACTGCTTCACTCCTATAAATTACTTAAGATTTCGCATGTGTGATATTTTAAAAACTCAATAATAACGTAGCTTTTTGCTGTGGAAACTTTTAGTTTCTATTCTATATTTTTTTTGAAAATATTTCTAACAATGCACCCTACGATAATGTAAACTTGACTTTCTTCGTTCCTCAGTAATAAATAAGCCACTTTCCTTTATTTTTCTTCGTATTAATATATGTAATAAGATACATATTGTAAATAGAATAAGAAAATGCATCCAAACACCAAATTTCATCAAAATTGGTTAAGGTGTTCTCAGTTAAAAGAATGTATGTATTCATATTTTGTATAGAAATAAATTTCACTTATAGTAAATTTGGAATAAGGGTGCTTTTAAGTCAATATTTATTAAGAAATCGAATTAGATCACAAAATGGGTAGACAGACCCTAGATTTTAATATATTAATATAGAGGACATCGAACTACACAAAATGCATAACTCAAGGAAAAAACTAGTCGAAGAAAAAAATTATTGTATTATTTTTTAAACTAAAAGATCCAACGTAACAAATCTGAATTGTTGCAGTAATCTGTCTCTTAAGGTGCATTTTCATGTAGTCGCTAGTCGCTAGTTTTAAGCGAAAAATGTAATCAAATGTAAACTAAAATGTAACATGTGCGCCATCTGAAAAAAGTAGCGAT
This sequence comes from Sisyra terminalis, assembly GCA_958496175.1. NCBI lineage: Eukaryota > Metazoa > Arthropoda > Insecta > Neuroptera > Sisyridae > Sisyra > Sisyra terminalis. Next base: position 30,519,084 of record OY292278.1, read on the forward strand.
AAAGCTAAATTTTGTTTAGCTATTTCACCGTATTTTATTAGTTCTACCAGACATGATTTTCTATATTACTACATTTTTACAAAGAGTTCATAGTCGGTGCATCTATTACTCCTAAGCAGAATGTTTACTAACAAGTTGTTTACTCAAATTTTGGCGCACATATTACATTTTTATCACGTGACATTTATCGTTTAAAACCAGCGACTAGCGACAGAATGAAAATGTACCATAAAAGTTTTAAGATATATTGTTCAAATAAATATATTTTGTTATTTGAGTTATCTTTGGTACAATAGGCTTGATAATAATTTTATAAAAAACTTTCCCATAGTGTTCAAAAATATACATTATTTCCGAAGAGTATTTTTGCCGTGGTTACGGGTCTAGTAGAAAAAACTGACATTTGAGTTTTTTAACTTAAATTATATGCCAAAAAGCTTGGAAGTGTCATGGCGTCGCTTATGACGTCACGTTTGGTGACCAAACGTATACAATAGGTAATTTAAATAATCGAAATTATTTGTATTTCGTAATGCTGCATTTCCTTATAATATTGGCAAATTGCGCTGTATTAACATTTCCATTCTTAACTGAAGCTGTATAAATATTTTCTTGGAATATTTTGAAAGTTGAAGACTTATTTTGCCTATTAAACATACCTTTAGTATGTTCTAAAAGTAAAAAGAAATGAAATAGTAATGCAAACTAATGGTATCAGTTCTTTTTGCTAAGCTATCCCCACCACCACATTTCCACCTGATAAGTACCTTTAGTTCGTTTTATTAGTCCATTATTACGTCATTAGCTCTGATTAGTTTTCAGCATATCATCGCGGATTGCTGTATTTTGCGGTTTTATTTTATCAAAAAAGTTATCAATTTCGTTTTAAATGAAAAAATAAGGTATAATATATGTGTATATATATATATATGTAATATATCAACTTTTACTGATTTATAGTCACTGTCATTATGTCTATTGATCATTTAAGGTACTAGTCAAACTAACTAGCTAATTTCTTCGATAACTTCGAAACAATTGGAGGGTTATAACGATATGACGTTTAGAAAGGTATTATCTAAAAAGCTTTCAAAATATTTTCTTTTTAGAATTTTTTTATTAATTTTAATGAAACTTGGTACATTTGGTGGATTTTTAGGTCCTATAGGAGACTCAAAAATTATTGGTTAAGGCGCTGATGAAGCAGGATATTTAATATTTAAGTTTAAATAGCGGGAAAGAAAACCGGATTCAAATTAGATCAAAAATAATTTAGGGAACATATTATTTAAAAAAGAAATCATTGTATTGTTTAAGACTAAAATATGAGTAAATGCACTTTAAAAGCTGATTATTGTTTATATTTCAGAGTGATAATTTTTGATAATATATATTTAATTTTTTAAACTTTAATTCTCTTTTTTTAACAATTATCACTGCCTTTTATAATAATTTAAGGTCTATTCTTGCTTTTTGATTGAAAATACATTTCTTTATCAACGCTATAGTGTTTAATCTTTTCAAACTAAAATTTATAGTGGTTGAAAATCTCAAATGTAAATCACTTTCCTACGGTTGCCTTTTCAAAGAAGCTGAAACAAAGCTTTAATTACTAGTTGTAACGTTAACAAAATGTTAACATTTCGATATCACCTTTTAAATTACCGAAACCATTCTTCTATTTAAAAAAATAATTAAAACCCGAACCCTCATTTTGAAACAAAGGTAAGGTAACACCTGAATCGTACTAGCAGAGTTTTTTTTTATATTAAAATCGGTTGGTGGATCTATTTAAGAGGAACTGAAAAAGATAAGTTTTTTCTTTTGAAAAAAATATGATGTTATTTGAAAGGGGTAGATATGTATTTACTTGGCGCTATCTACTTGTTATAACGAGGGGAATATCCTCGAAGATACAATTCAAATAATATGTGAAGTGAACTTGGGATTCATTCGTAAGCGCTGCTCTATTTATCAAGGGAAACATAGCGAAGCTAAAAAATAATGAGACTTAATTATTTAGATAGCAAGTTCCAACACTTGGGATTTTGTTGCCTTTATGTTTGTGTTTTTAAGAGATGAAACGGTAATTTTTCATATTTTTTTTTATAAAACAACAATGGAGAATATATGTATGCTTATTTGTTGCGAGTTCTTGGAAGTTGCAAGGAATGCTTTTAAGTAACTTTTCAGCTTATAAAATGTTAATTTTCGCATTTGAATTCTAAATGAAAGTCATGCAGAAAACTTAGTTACCTCCACGTACATATTTGCTAAATACGCTATTAGTTTTTCATTAACGTGTATTTATTATCGCATTTGAATATTGGAATATACATTCAATGACGATAAATTCTATGGTTTATTTAACAGAATTAAAATATCTTAAACATGACATTATTAAGTGTTTGTTACTTGAGTGAAATATCTAAACAAATGTTACAGGCCATTCCGCCTTTTTAGTTGTACTCCAGCCTGTCGTAAAATGTTGGAAATTTTTTTTAAAAAAAATAAATTATCCCGTATACCTACCTATATAAATTGTGCGACACTACCCGCTTCTTACGGCATAAAATGAAAGCCTTTTGAATATACTAGTTTCGTTATATTTTATTCGTAAAACTTTTTATGACTTTGGTACGTATATAGAAATTGAAAACATAAAATTTTGCTCAAATAGCTATCTAGACGATGAATAAGCTTACAAGTACCTTTTTAAACCGTGCGTAAATATCTTTTTCTTAGAAATAAGGGCTAAGATGTATTCTAAGCTTACAGTATGTATGGTAGTAAATATATTTCTTTGTTTTATACTTTATACAAAAATACATTAATAATTTTATTATTTTCGACTCTGCTTTGTTATTCGTTATTAGCGAAAACACTTATTTGTGCAATAATAATTCACTCTTTTTAAAGTTTTAAATTACAAATTCTAATAATATATTTCTTTTTATTTAAAGTCGTTTCAAAAGAAGTCCCAAGAAATATTTTTGCGTTAATGAATTAAGTAATTAGGTAAAAAATAGATAATTTTAAGTTTTGAAAAATAAATAACACAAGCTATACTAACTTCTTAGTGCTCCAAGAAACGACAATACCGTTAAAAATGTATTATTAATTATATTTTTTAAAATTTTATTTAACCCATATTTATGTAGGTAAAACTAAGACAATAGAAGTGGAATTACAAATAAAGATTTTCTTTGCTTTTTTCGAGATATTTCATCTTAAGCGATCTTTATACCCATTGAAGATTGATTTTGTATTAGATGGGTATTTCACGAAAACTTGAACATGGAAAAATTTGATGTTAAATTTTCAAATTTTATATCGTTTTATTAATATATTTTTCAACTTCTTTAGGTAATGCTTAAAGTAAACATCGTCATAGAAACATTTTGGTTCATACTACTTCAATATTCCAACGATGATGTTAACTTTACATATTTTTTGCAGAAGATGGAATATATACCAACAAAACGTTACAAAACTTGAAAATTTAGCATAAAATTATTCCGTATCCAATTTCCTGTAAAATATACAACTCAATTTGAATTAACATGAATGAGATACAAAACATTGGTTAAGTATTTATTATGGCCACCACTCATTGCGAAATGGCCACTTTCGGTTTCAGTATTGAATTAATCACGATTGCAATGGAAAAAATAATAATCTGCATTACTCAAATACTATACATTATATAGTTGTAGTTCATTTGTAGTTCTCAAACATTAACTAGCGAGCCTATAATAACTATGGGATTGGATGTACAATGTACATACAAAGTTAAAATGCGCTTTTTTTATTTAATATAAATGCTTATTTAAGCAAAAAATCTTAAAAGTATTTACTTATATATAATATAATTAAAAAATGTTAAAAATAGTTTATGCCAATGAAAATAAAACAAAAACTTATACACTAAAAGTATTGTTATTGAATGCAAAATGCCTCTCATATTAAGTAAAGAGAAAAAATTGTTTTTTTTTTGTATACAATAGAGTGTTTTAATGTTATCGAGGTAGCAAAAACATAATAACAATTGGGTACCTGAGCTTTACTTCTATACAAAAGCCTCTTCCATTTCTCTCCATTCCATTCTTCCTGATCTAATACTTTTTGGATTCAGTTTCTGCCAGCCATCTTCACTAGGTCGTTTATCGATCTCAGTGGTTACCTTCCTCTTAGGGCACCATGACTTCTCGGCCCTTAGAGGGTCACTTGGGAGTGACATGCTTAGTTAATGTCCAAAAGTTTAAATGATACAAAATTTTTACAATACTTTATTTTTTTAATACAACTTTTTCCCATAATTTTTATATTTCTGAGCTCTGTAAACCAGAAGTTTACTTATCGTGTATTTATAAAATTATGTGTAATAGTCTGGCTGAAAATAAAGAACGCTATTGATAGGTATCAGGTAGATTGGATAGGAAATCCCGTGTAATGCATATACGTTAGTATACGTAACTCGAAATAAACCATTATGATTGTCTATAAAATGTAGTCCATCTACATTCCCCGGGGAATGATTAAAACTTTTGACTTAGTAAAGTTAATATTAGGAAATCAATACATATAAAATTTAATTTTGACTAGAAATATATATTACGTATATGGAAGTACAGGTAGTCCTCGGTTTACGTCAGAGTTCTGTTCTAAAATAAATCTTATCAGTAAGTAGATCCTCAATAATAATTGTATTTATTTATTAACATATTATCCCTATATTAAAGTAAACATTCGTTTTTATTAATCACTTTGGAAAAAGAAACATAGGATATAGGAATACTTAGGAAGCATAGAATACTGGGTCCAGCGGACCCAAGTCCCTAAGTGTTAACTTTGGCAAAGGTACAATATTGAACAAGATTTTATAAACCTGTTTTTCTGTTAATTTCTAAATTTAAAATAAAGTATATTTGTAAATTGTAAAAGTATAATTCATTGAACGATTTTTAATTTATAAAAATATTTCTTGCGCCAAAACGGTCACACTAAAAACGGTCGCGCTAAAAAGACATTCTTCGTGAATGTTTTGATCTTTGGGACAAATCATTGAAAATTTTATGGTACAATTATCCGAATATTTTTGTATTACTAAAAGTTTTTGATGTGTACCCTTTAAAATTATGTTAATGTAAGGTGAAATTTCATTAACTCAGAAATTCACAGGCTTTTATTGCTGCGTTATTTATATACAATTAAATAAACTATCATATAAAGGGTGACAAGTGAAATATTCTCTCCATTAATTTTCATTTCTCATAGTCGTGATATCATTGAATAACGGAAAGATTTGCTTTGTTGAAACCGTATCTACCTTCTAATATTTCTCTTTACGTACTGTAAGATGTACTTCATAATAATTTTAATTAATACTGATAAAGCATTTTGTGAAATGTGTCGTATTTGTAAATTTATAGCTCCTCGATGATATTTAGTTCTGCGGTTACCCAACTCACCCAGTAACAAATCACCGAGCGGTTGAAACTTAATATAATTTCGTTAAATTTTTGTTACGAAAAATTTATTGGAATCACTCACTGATGTATCATGAGAGTGGATAATATATTTCGCTTAGCATTTATTGATATAAATAAGTCTTGTGGGAGTATATAATTGCTTGACGGTGGGGTAAAACCTGTATGTAGTTCCTGTCTGAAATAAAGGCAATGTTTAAGATGAAATATTTTATCCTTTGTGTGATTTATATTGATGCACTCATACAATTTTAAACAGTTTAAACAATTTATCAAGCTTTTACGTTCGTTGCGTAGGGCTGTCAAGATTGATCGAAATCAATTTATCTTTATTCAGCGTTCGAGTGGAACAGCAGAACCTAGCATGTGAAGGCGCTCGTTGTATTTCTGCAGGACAAAAATCAAATGTAAGGAAAGTTATAAAAATCCAAGATATTCTTCTCGTTGATTCTGAAGGAGTCGAACATGCAAACACGCGATATCTGGCAAGCTATTCGAGCGTTAACGAAAAATATATTTCAACTTAATTTTCTTTTTATTGTTTCGGATTTTAAACGGAATTATTAGCTTATCTCCATATAACTATGGCCCAAGCGCTAGTAAACTACCTTGAATGTTATTTTGTGAATTTTAAATCTCACGAGCAGTTTATCCACGTACTTATTTATTTAAAGCCAAGTAATTTGTGATGCAAAACGTGATGTCTTTGCCTGAACAGAGAGCGTTTCACAATCTGCATGTCTTTGAATAATTTGCTTCGTAGTTCTTTCTTTGCTATGAGGCTATAAAATTGTTTTTATGCCACTCGTATTATTACCTAGAAAAGCTTTGTCAGCTTGTTGGTGTGTAACGTTATAAGGGAATAAATAGTCAAGCTTCACTTTTTATGAGCTTAATTTTTGGCTTTAATTAACATGTAACATGCCAAACTTATTAATAAAATATTAAGTTGTAGAAGGAAACTTGTTCACGAAAGACAAATTCTTGCGTTTGGTGGAGGGCAAACACCTATTCCGTTTACTGATCGAAAGATTAAAACCGTTTCTAAATTGGAATACCGAAATAAAAAGTATGATAAATGAAACGAAATTATATTCGAATTTAGCATTTAAGAGAATACGTCATTATTAATTGTGAAAGACTGGCCTATCCGACTTGGGTCAAATTTCCTTTGTATATTGATATAATAGCAGAAGGCGTGAGTCAATGACGTTAAGACTTGACGGCTCGTTTCCAAAATAGCGTTTTGAAAACAAATTTTGGAAGATGAACGATAAAGGTGGAACATTCAATCGATTTTTCACAATATGAAATAAATATCAAACATCCAAAATAGGAAAAGTCAGGCGATTGTATCAACACCTTATAAACTTGGTACACAGAAAAAAATTATATCAAAAATTACAATAATAATATCGTAAATTCAGCTGCATTATATTAGAGTGCAGCGCCTGAATTAACGTTTTACACTTTTTACAATGCCGCATCGTAAATTTCTTTTGTCAATGATTGCTACTTGAAACAGCAAACTGACCTATTCACTTTCATGAATTTTACGATGTTCTAATAAGAAATATTTACATTAGTCGGTAAAGAAGAATTTCTCCTATTCGACAATCATTATTTTTTATTCTGAAAGCTACAAAATAATCATAATATGGGCTACAAATAATGAGACAAATTGATTATTGTAAATCAATTATTTATCCATCACTATATTTTATTTCACGATTATAATGGTTATTTTTTTGTATGTAATAATTTAAATCTAGTTTTAATGTTAGAAAAAAATCAAAAATTTTCCATAGCTATTTATTGATGATTATATTTTTGAGACAGTGTGTTAAAAATATTTTCAATAATAAAAAAATACAAAAAATCATACATAAACATTTATCATGAAAATAATATCATATTGTAATATATTTACATCTATTTCTTCAATGAACTGAAATTTGGTTCCCAATATAATATGACTCTTACTTTAAAAACGTTTAGCGATGATTTCTTATTGATTCATTGGCACAGAGATACAATATACAGTGTTCATGTGCATATGTTACAGTAAAAGCGTATATTCCACGAATGCATGCATTGACTAGTCAATGTATACATTGTTTATTCCGTGAATGTATACATCGACTAGTCAATGCATGCATTCGCGGAATAGACGCTTTTACTGTAACATAATAACCAATACTTTCTCCATGAACCAATATTTCACATTGAAATTCGAAGATTCTATCCCTGTTTGCCTAGGTTGATCATGCGCATAACAAGAAATGTGCATCTGTCTATTGCTACCCACTGACGCCGACCATTGGATATCTATTATCACTTATTGTTGAAGCCGTTAATATAAAAAATAAAACAATATTCAAGAGTATCGACAATAAATAAAAATTGTCCTCATTTTCTCTTTTGAATATTGAAGATTTGAAATGACCGCGCTTTGAACGAGTTCGTTGAAGCGAAAAGACAATTGGAGATAGATGCGATATCCCAATTGAATACGGGGTCAAAAAAAAGTTAAACATGAGTCCTTTACAGTCTATATTTTACCTCTGTGATGGTTTGCTCTTATCGATGACGTAGGACTAATAACAGAGATACTTATAAGTCTCATTTCTCTGTTTCCTTGTAGGAATAGTTCATGAATAAGCTCATACATACTCAAATAGAGTCACTCATATTCATGTATTCATTGAGAAGTCAGAGAGTAGGGATGGAAGTAGTAGTTGTGTCTCTTTTACTTGTATATGTTAAATATTTATATTTCCTTTCACTCGCAGAAGATACAAAACAAACACTAAAGCACTCACAACAAAACAAAGCTGTAATTTCTGAATGTTTATTTTTACAGAAACCTATTGTTATAATTACGTTGTTATAACGTAAAAGTTCAAATGTACAAAGGAAATTTTAAATAAATTATTGTTATCAATAAGATAATGAAAATCTGGTCCTAGATTACGATGTTCCTCTCGTAATATATTTTTTATTTTTTTTTCCGTGTACTTATAGAAAATTTAAACGAAACCCATATGCTGATTCTTGTTATATATTTAATGAAATTTTCGTGTGTTTCGAGTATTTTAAGCTGAAGGATCAAAATTTAATTAGCTGCAATAATAATTTGAAACTTTAATGATTTTCCCAGACAAAAGCACCTGCGACTCAATAACTTTCCAATCAAGGAACATGAATTTCTAATGCATCCAAAACACCCAAAACCTTTTCCTACGTTATTAACTTGTCATAAATGAGCTTTAAAGCTCTCGGTAATAACTTTTCCATATTCATAAATTAGATGGTATCTTATAAAATACGATACCTACATTACGACCGAAATGATATTCTTGGTATTAACGGAAGTATTGCTCCTTTTATATAATTGTCTCTATACTTACTTACCTATACATATCTACGTTCTGCGTAGTTATTATCCTTGCAAGCTTATACTTATAGAGAAATATTTCAGCACAGTTATATCCACTGTAAATGTTAACTGATTACAATTGCAAATTACTTATAAATCGATAGTTGGTAATAAATTTTATATTGTATGAATTAATATTTCCTTTGATACGCCCGTTCTTTGTGTAGAAATATTATTGGAATTTTCCGGAAGAAATAGGCTAGTTTTTATTACTTTTTTATGAGGAATAAAACTGAACTCGTGCACGCTGTATTTTAATGTTTAGTTACATACCTAATGAATTTTTTTCAGAATTAGGAAAAAAAAAATTCATAATATGCTTCGAAAGTTACACAAAAATTCATCAGTATCTCAAAATATTGAAATTATGGATTTAAATGAATTTTTACGTATTTGGTGATATTTTATAGAATGTCGTAATTCCTCAAAACTTTTTGGAATATACGACGGTGCTAAAAGCACTAAGGTTTGTAGAAATAATTAATTTATTAGAATTAAATTAACTTGAAAAAAATACTAATGAAAAAAAATTATAATTGACTTGTTTTTTATTTTTTTATTTTTCTGAATCATTGAATTTATTTGACTTTTTTTTAACTTTCTTTCCTTTAACGGCCGGATTTTCATGTCTAGATAGTGAAGTTTATCTTTTAGATATTTTATCCCAAGAATTGTGAAAACATCCATATTTCATTTTAAAAGTAGTGAAATGTTTAGGATATATTTGTAGAATTTAACTATCAGATAAATTTTTATCTATTAACAGGTATCCTAATGGTATTGTTTATCAATCCATGAGTGCAAATATCGACCTTTATAATGATTTGCATCCTTTTTTATAGGGTACTATCGTTTATTGGTGCTAATATCGTTGATGAGGATCAGTTTTAAAGGTTGAAGTACCGTGGTACAAACACCATTGTACGACTGTATTAACTTTGTGAAACTTCCGTAGCTCTTGAATTTTTACCTAATTTTTGAAAAAAAATATCTTCTATAAATACTCATATACATAATATACCTATTACCTGTTGGAATAGATATGCCTAGACCAGTGTTTCCCAAACAATGTTCCCCGGAACAACGATGTTCTGCTGGAACTGTGGTGTAACTGTATATATATATATACTGTAATATCTTTAACCTTTCTCTTACGGTGGTAAAAATAGAACGTATGATTCGGTGATATGTATTTACTACATCATTTGAAAAAAAATATAGAAGATTCTGAAATATTTTTAGTTAGTTTTCTGTCAAACTTCTAAGGTTTGAGAAGTATTTCATTATCGAAAAAAGTTTGGAAAACCCTGGCCTTGACTATATAACATATAACTTCTCAAAAGTAGCTTCAAAATATGTTTCCAAAATTTAACCTCCGATCATGTGTATCGGTTTAAGAAGATACTGTACTATAAGGGTTTGTGTAAAACTAAAAAAAAATCCTCAGATTAAAAGTTTTCTGAAAACTTGAAACATAAATTTTTAAAACTGTTATAGAATTTATATTGTGCATAGATCTTGCATCTAGCGTCTTACTGTGTGCTCAACGAACCATAAAGTAAAGAGAGATCGGCCAAGCACAATGGGATGAAAGACGCTCTGGTCGTTTCTTTGAGGATTTTTATTTTCAGAAATAGAAAATAAAAATAAGATTAGAATATTTTGGAAATCAAAGAATCTGAAATTTCGAATAATCGAGAACCATGCCTGAGCCCACTATAAAAGAGGTTGACCGCAGGTGGATCAATTAGTTAACAGTTGACAATCAGTTATAGTTGGTGAATCAATAAGTTATAAACAGCTTGCCATTCAGGGGTTAATCAGTTACATTTTAAATAGTGAGATAAACGATTGTTGTAAATAAATAAATATGGGTGTTGGTTGAATAAATGAATGTTTGTGTAAAAAACTAAGTTTGTTATTGTTGTATGCCTTGAAACACAAGTTCAAACGAACCCGACAAGTATAAATAAAACTCAAAAACTTAGCAATATCATTTTTAATCTAAAAAGCTACAATTTCTTTGATTTTATCATTTTTTTATGCCAAGTTCTCAAAAAAATCATTTTTATTTTTCGGTGCTGATTTTTGTTGATTAGTATTATCTTCATATGAAATCATACAACTATTTTACTATTATTTATTTAGTTAAGTTTAGGTACTCCATTTGTATTCTTGTTCAGAGGGGTTTGCTAAACAAAATTTTAGACCAAAATCACAAAAAAAATCCAGTAAATAACAATTCCCACAAGTTTTTTTGAAGACGGATGAACAAATTTTACGATTGGAAACATTTAATTATAACTGGAAGTTTGAAAGTGTAAAATATATTCCAACATTTGCTGTAATAGCGAAAGGAGAATTTATTGCGATACTAATTTAAAGACAAATTTTGTGACATTAATGACAAATTTTCATTAATGATCCAATCATAAGTTAATAACGAATATATACAAAACGGTACAACCTTAACTATCCGTATTTGAAATCTCTATATATCAATTATTTATTTATAATGATTTATTCATTTTATATTGAATACAAACTAAGAAAATATCATGAAAATAGTTATACGGTTAGTGTCTACAAAAAATAAAATAAAAACGGTCATTCTTTGGTAAACCAACGTTACCAATTTTCCTGTTGTAAACTTTTTGCTAAGACCAAAGCAAACAAAACAATTTCTGTTCTTCAAATAGCTATTGCATGCAAACATTAATTTTATTGAACTTTTTCCATCTATCATCACCGTTTAAAGGAAATAAAATATGAAACATTCACCCAGTTTTATCATTAGGACATCATCAGCGGAAATGTAACAAACGGGAATTTTTTCACCGAGTCACGAACCATCTATCATTTCCAATAAACGGACACAGAAAAAGAATGGAATTCAAAAACAAGCAACAAGAAAAGTCTCTGTTTTATACAAACACAGATATTACGACATGAGTAGTCAGAATAAAGTAGCTAATAATGAAAAGACAAACGCGACATGGTAAAAATTATATTCTCAATCATTGAACATGTCAGCATCTTGACAAGAATATAATGGAAACTTGATGCCGAGCTACGATCTATGATTAGAAAGAATGGAACGATTCAGTTTCATACACAATACAATTTTATAAGGCAATTCTGATTTGATCGATCAATTAGCGAGTCTTTTATGTCTGTTTGCAAAAAAAAGGGTTTGGAAAAAAAAACCTTTTGTTCCCCTTATCGTCAATTTCATAGCAACGCAAACTTTGTAAACTATATAAAAGAAAAATGATTTATCAAATAATTTTATTAGATATATAATATCAATTAAAAAAAAACTAACAAATTGATCAGATCAATGAAATCATCAAGAAAATGAAATTTAATACACAGATATTTCATTTCTAATTTTGTCCATCAAGTCCATTTACCCTCACAAATTTCTATCACGTAGATATCATTTACAATTAAACATGCAGGTATATTTCAATTTTGATGATGAAATTGTGATCACTGAAGCCAAAAATCTCGATTGCCAATCTAAAATATAAAGACACCTGCTTTAAATAGGAATGAACAAATTCGATCTTAAGAATCTTTAAAAACTACTTCGAAGCCAAAAGGCTCTAAACAGTAATTATTAAATGTAGAGTAGACGAAAAAAAATTACAATAAAAATATCATTAAAATAATTTAGGATATCGTAGATCAAATTTGTCAAGGTTTTCTTTTATTTATTTTAAATCGCAACGTTTCGTCAGTGTTATTGCGACTTCATCAGGCAACCTTAAATATTCATTGAAAGCACATAGTCTTGTGACATGAATTATTATATATGACATTTGGTAAAGACAAATTGGAGTTTAAGATAAATGCTAACATGTCTTTTCATGTATTCGTTTATCAACAATAATTTTTTATTGATTTCCATTCTTTCAGGTCTAAATCGATGTTATTGTTAAGGATATACCAGGATAAGAACATATATATAACACTGTTAATTTGTTTGGTCTACAACATCCTCATATATTCTTTACATAATTTTTAACAAGAATTCTTTTCATAGATATGAAATTATATTAAGAATTTTTGAAAAAAAATATTGTTGACAAACGATAATTGAGAATAAATATTTTCAAATAATGAATACATGAAATAATTTCAATAATGAAAAAAAATACAAAAAATCAAACATAATTTTTTTTTATGAATGTAATATTATATTGTAATATATTTACATCTATTTCTTATATGAATTGAAATTTTGTTCCCATTATATCACTGTTTTTAAAAAATTCTCATAAAACTTTAACCATAAGTGTAATCATATTCATTTATATTAATTGTAACAATTAAAGACTTATATTATTGTGTAATAAGATGGATTTCAGTTACTTTTTTGTTTTATTAAATAGATAATAAAGATTTATATTCATATCAAATTTAACATATTAATATAAAAACATAAAGAAAATATGAAATAGTTAAATATATTTAAAACAAAAAAAAATATTTTGGTTTTATTCCGTTTCTTTTTTGGTTCGCCAAAAATTTCGGTTATATTAAATTGGCTCACCTAAGAAAGCTTTGGGAGCCCTTGCTCTATACCGACTAGTAGCACCAAAAATGTTTTCGAATTGATTCAAAGGATAGTGTCAACTCGTTTTGTCTAAATAAACTTAGAGCCATTCGGGGTAACCGTGCGCAGTGGGTAAGTGTGCGCGCATCCCGTTTATCCAGAAAGATTGAAGGTATAAGTCGTATTATGTGTAGTTGATTGAAAGGTACGGTAACGAGGAACTAATTAATCTACAAGATCGCGACATGGTGTAAATTTTTTTTAAACAATAATTATTATTCAGCACTGTAACTATAGCTATTGTTATCACGGCAAAGATTTTCATATCGTACTGAATAAACTCACAAAGATAAATCATTTTGTTCATGTTAGTAAGTTATTCAAATTTTCTTTTCATCAAAAAATTTAAAGGTATATTTAGTATGAGCAAAAAGTTATATGGGGTAAGTGTGCACGGGTAATTTGGGCGCAGTATGCTAAGTATGCTAACATTACCACCACATGGCAGTGACAAACTCCAACCACTAGCAGATTTTTTTTCAGTCTTCGGAAACCTAAATACTCTGTTGCATGCAATAAATTCATGTCAGAGTACCTAATAAAAAGTATTATCCAACATCATTTAGCTCGATTATTCAATGAAGCTTACAAAACCACATTAGGAAACGCTGAATTTGGCTTTAATTTAATATTGTAATTTTTAGTCAACTTATTTACTGTATTTTTATACTTATAAGTCGATATCAAAGCATTATAACTATAAAAAATGCGCACACTTACCCGCAAGTCGCGTCAAGTGTGCGCATTTGGAATCATTCTAAATAATCTTTTTTATTTTTTAAGTGTTAAGGTTTTATGTGTAATTACTTAATCAATTATTAGTTCAATAAATGCGATATCATATGCAGGGTTTCTTTTTTTCTTATTCCTTATTGTTTAATTTTTACTCCGGTTTAATTCCTTAAGTGCACACACTTGACCCGAATGACTATGTGTGTAAAAAAGAGTTGGAAGAAAAATCTGCTATGGTTCCATTTCCAGAAATTCTACTATCAATAATTACATAGCTACAAATTTTTAGCCTGGTTCTTAATTGATATTATAATTTATGAGAAAATATCAAAAGATTAAAAACAAAATAGAAAAGAAAAGTAAAAGTTTTTTACTACTTTAATTGTCCGTTAAAAGAAGACCCTCGACTCTAAAACTAAACAAAAATTTAATAATAAAGAAAAAAATATGCCAATGGGTTAATGATATTTCATTTAGGCTTTTAAGATAATTAACATTCTACAGAAATCATTAATATTACAAATTATCTTAATTAAGATAAACCAAATCCTATATACCGGCTTAGTTAAAATTTAAAAAAAAAAGTTAAAGAGCAATGCTCTTCGAATATCATTCAAATGTTAATAAGTTAATAAATTTCGATAAATTATTATAAATTCTCGTAAAACCTATCAAATATTTAAAAATGCTCAGGTGAATAAGATATAAAATATGTATTTATTTTATTGTTTAGGAATCGTATTTGAAAGTTGTAAAACATTCGTTTTTTAAATAGTTTTTAGAAAAAAAAATATAGTGAGAACAAAAATTCTTTGCGTGCCTGAAGCAAGCTTCTCCGTAATAAATTTAATTATTATGTGCACTTTTATATTTTTTTTTCTCTCGAAAATCAAACGTAATTATTTGAGATTTTGAGATTAGGTTTAAATATCAATTTCAGACTCATTAAATGCATATTATTTCTAATTTTCACACTCAATTTAATTTCTTGTCTAAATGTTATTTTTAATATTTAACCTTTGTCTGATGACTAATGCCTGCGATTTAAGCTTCCAATATCACACGCATGTGTGAGTAACCACATACTCATGTAGGCATTAAAATTTTTAATGAATTTAACTGAGTTTTTATTTGCTTATTAATAATCCCATCCCTATTTTATGAACTGTTTGAAAAAAATGGTTTTTTATAATATAAATAATGATTATTGCATAATGTCTCAAAATCGTCTCTACTTGGATTAGAGCTGGGAAACATTGATCAAATTGATCCAAAAAAACATTGATCAACACAAAGATCCAATTGGCTATCTGCTGAGATTAATTTCAGGGGCAGACCTGACCAATTGGAACTAACACAAAGCTGGGGCGCAAAAAATATTTTAGGACGTAGTGCAAAGGAGTTTAAGAGATGCCCTATTATTAATATTGCCCTATTATATAATTACAATGAAGAAGAGGAAGATATATTTGTTGGGTTCATTTGTTTCTATTTTCACTAAAAGGCCTCCTTAAATCTCACTTTTTTACGTCTTTATATCTCAAACTTTTCCAAATTGTGCGCTTGTTTTATTGGGGTTTTTTACCATTGATTTTACTAGCAATATATTGATGTTGAAAATTTTTTTTTGAAGCACAAGAAAATTATAGTTATAGTTAAACTTACTTTACTGTCTTTACTTATTAATTAACATTTAAAATTATACTCTACGCCAATGGAAAAGGTTAATAGTGAATTTCATATTTTTATCCTTAAATCCTACATTTTGCCCTAAATTACAAGCCTCAATTTCTATATATATATATATTTTTAAAATTCCACTTAAAATATTTTGCCCAATAAATCATTAAGAAACACAATTGTCATTCCAAGAGAATTCCGCACTTCTTCAAATCACTCCACTAAATTGATCGCATTGAGATTTTTTACGGAAATCATTGAAGTATGACAATTTTAACTATTTGCCATGATATGTTATTTTCTAGAGCAGAAATTCTCATCAGCACTGTAATTGTAACAGTAGTAATATATTGAGTTCTATTTAAGGAACTAATTTCTTTAATTTCTTTCCAATTTTTTAATCGAAAAATTCACACATTAAATAAGTCTGTGATTTTTTCAATATCGTGCTGTTTTTCTTAAATTAATAACAGTTGTTGAATTATTTTTATCTTTCTCATGCCTATAAGTATGTATTTAGTACATACAATCCTTATGTAAATATCTATTAATAAAAGAGACATTGAGTTCATATTATAGGTATTCTTTTCTAAAACATTTATATATAGAATAAAATCATAATAGTAATAAAAAGCAGGATGTATCCCGCACAATTTGGTGATTTTTAATTCAATCAAACATTCGTTAGTATGGAGTATGTTTGCGCATAATTTGATTTTGCATCCTTCACTTTTGCATTTATTAACCGCAACAGTTACAAAGTACACTGGGTTCGCTATTCTGTGTGTCTTTTTCTCATATATATCGTGAGTGAGCATGCGTGAAAATGGACTAGGCTAACATATTTCATTTCGGAGATTGTGACAGGAATTGTCAAAGAAACTGTAATTTCTTTTAAATATAATTAATAATAATTATAATTACGATAATAATTGATGCATTTCAACTAAAACTGTGATCAGTTTAAACAATATTTATGAAACATTCCAATATTTCAGAGTTTTTAATATTTTTTTCTAATGCTGTAATTAATACAAGTCACCGGATCAAATGATCTATTTTTATAACCGTAAGAGGAAGGTTAAGTTAAAAGGTTAACTATCAGTTTTAAATGAATAAAAAAATTTAAAATTGAAACGTTTAATGAAATAGTTAAAGGGATTTTCCTGAAAATTGATTTTTTTTTTGCATAAATTGCTTCCTTAACATGTCCAGAAGAATTTTTTTTAAATTTGAAGTCGTAACAGAGATATAATCGTTACAAGGACCCAGAAGTCGTTATAATTTTAACCATACCTGAAACTTTAAACGCGTATTTCGCAAAAGTATATTTTTCAAAATTGTCTCCATAATATACCAAGAACGGTTTGACCGACTAACTTCCAATTTATGGAGTAGACTCTGTACATGTACATGCACAGAATGAACTAAAATAATCGAAAAGTTCCAAATATTACTGTTTTTTTATAACGTAACAATCGATTTAACATATACAAAGATTTTATCACGATCAGAATACAGACTATTGCTCAAACTAATTTTTTTCACTGACTGAACAGTTCTACTGTTTAGTAGAGACTCATTATATACCAGTTATGGAGCGATCAAAAACGACTTGATGGCCACTGAGGAAGATTATATGGCAATCGAAATACATATCTGGGCAATAATTTGGCAACGAAAAAAAAATAAAACTGCATCCTATTCTTCAGTCTTCAGAACTCTGCTAAAATTTCAGTTTTCTATATTTTCAATTGATTCTATTTTATTCCATGGTTTTAGGATTACAGATTAAAATATCGATTTATTTTTTGAGATTAGCCAATTAGCCAAATCGTGAAAACAGTGAGCGTCCATTTTTTCGAGACGGCTGCCTTGGTAGCGCTTTAACTTAAGTTCTACTGAAGATTTTTGGCTAAAAATGTATATATGTACTGTTATAATAAACATAAAAATATTTATAAAACTCGAAGTTCTATTTCGCCATTGATCATCCAATAATGCTTTAAAAACAGTCCGTCACACGAAGAAACTCCCTTAAATTACAAGAAATTATCGATTAAAAACGTTAAAGATTTTGTTAAAACTTCAAAGTTCAAACAAAAGATTATTAACTTTGACTATAAAATCGCAACAAGTTTTAAGACATCAAAAGTTTTTTAATTTCGTTTGACACGTAGGTATTTGAGTATTAACATTAACGTTTCTTTTAATACTGAGACAACTTTATTTCTTTTATTATAATTTACTTTAAAAGTAATAAAATTCATATATTAAATAACTTTAATTTTGTCATATAAATTGCAATAAAATAAAAATGATAAAATATGCAATCATTGGTTTAAAGTCTATTGCCCCTAATTAAAAAAAAACATGTTGGTAGAAAGTAAAAGTTTAACGTTGCAACCCAAATTTATGTGTATTTGTGCTATATATTGTTCCATCATAATTATTTTATAATTGTTCAATGACTTTAATGAAACGAAACATGCAATTCTCGGAAAATTCAATTTGTAAACATATTAAATTCCACTTACCTAAAACATGCAGTGATTTGTCTTAGTTACACGCCGTTGCGAAAATTTCCATACAACCATTGCAACCATAACATGGCAACATTCCAAAATCGAGCCAAGAATTATGCTCGTAATGCACAAGTTTAAATTGCATGAAAATAAATTGAAAATTGTTACGTCTGCTTCTAATTTCATCCCCGGCCGATAAAAAAGCGAGAACTCTAATTGAGTCGTTGTAAAAGAAACCTTTAAGTACTTTTTTGAAACGTTACTACTTAAACACGTATCGAATTTCGATATAAGAAAAGTCGTAACATTCGTGACGACAGAGAACTTGTCTTCGGTAAAACTTTTAAGACTTCCTCTTCGTCTCATTCATTATTAAAAAAAAAAAAACGTGTCGTGGACCAATGTTGACCGTTAACTTTTATAACATCATTCACTAAAACATTAAGGAATTGATGTTTCTCCACATCTCTTCTCGGGGTTGCCAATTGCAGCATTCTTCCCACTTGACTAAATAAAATAAATAAATTCACCCACACTTATGTGCTTAAGGGATGAAATTGGATCTCGTTTTATACAAACAAGGGGATATCAACGATTTTTTGATTCCCCCAATGTTGAATTTACCCAAAATAACATTATACGTTATTTTCTTATTTTCCCTTATTTTTCCATCAAACGTTATACTGTTATATTTCCTGATATATTTTACACCGTTAGCTAAAAGGTAAACTTATGTGATGATACAATTCATTTATCAACATACGGATGCATTCGCTGGATTACATTTATATTCATGCTTTTATTATATTCATTATAATAAAGTGAGAAGGCAATTAACGTGCAAATAAACGCAAAATCATAAAAAAACACTTTAAATTAAATAATTTATTGCTGAAAATGCTACAGTTAAACATGGCAAGCTCGTAAATATTGCGTTTTATTATTTTAATATCGATATGAGATTATTTTAATATCAGGAAAATATTTTTACAATTAAAAAAAAAACAAATATTATTAAAACAAGTGACCATAGTAAATGTATGGTGCCATGATTTTAATTAAGTAGCGGGTACTTATCAATTTTTTTGTGCGATATAATAATAAGCTTTTTTATTAGTTATTAATTGTTGCCTTATATCAACTAAGGTCATTAGCGACTTTAGGGTTTATAAATATCTTTAAACTGAGAAATACTGAAAATTTGTCCATTACGAGATTTGAACTCAATATTTACCAGTTTTGAAGCTGTCACCTTAGCCACTCGGCCACCAGTAGGCTCGATTTAATCTGTTCACAATATTTTTAAAATTTGTCACCTGCCGTGAAATATTGGAACTATTACAATTTTCTTTAATCAAGGAATTTTCCCTACGACTTTAAAATCTTTAGGAATGTAGATATATATAACTAGTTAGTATTAAATTTCGCTATACTTTATTGGCATTTTTATTAATAATAGCTGATCCCCGCAACTTCGTCTGCGTAACGTAGGTGTAGATCATATTTTCTTTTTAAATTTGCTATTTGTAGTGGCATATGAAAATTATTATTTTTCTTATTTCTTTTACGAAAGACATAATCATACCTGAAAACACTATTTTCTCAACTTTAAAAAGACATATTTAATAAACTGTTACTGAGAATGAAATAGTTGGATATAATGATCAATTAATTTTCAAAAAATATTTATAAATATCTAAAAAGAGTATGGTCTATTCCGTATACTTACGGCAGGTATATCTACCGTAGACCAAATAATCTGTAACTCAATCAGCATCTATACATAAATAAAAAATATCGCCAAGTTCAATAAAGTTGGTCTTAATTATAAGTAAAAAGCGGTGACCATGCGACATTTTTAAAATAACTTACATTTTTAAACTTGTGATATCTTTCGAATGGAATGTTCAAATTGAATAACTCAAAAAGTTTTATAATGGTATTGAAGCAAACTTAAATATGAAGTCATTTATTCTGATAAGGATTAATCCCAAAGTATAAATAAAAGAGCTTTTATAACGGTGGCATTTATATATATCTTTTAAAATGAAAAAACACTTATTGTGACATAACTATAATAGTTAGACATATGCTGTCGCTCTATTTTTTGTAGATAATTATATGTTCTACAAAATCGTACTACATTACTTTGTTCTATAACCAATAGTTTTCGCAGCGCACGCGATAAAATAATGTTTTTTGGTAATTTTTTTCAGACCTTGGGTTACATTATTGGAGTTTTAGTTTGGATTTCTAACATTTTTGAAAATGTTATATAGCCTATGTTCACCGGAAATAGTGTAGCTTCGCAACAGTGAAAGAATTTTTCAAATCGGTCAAGTAGTTTCGGAGCCTATTCAAAGCAAACAATCAAATCTTTCCTCTTTATAATAATAGATAGATAAATTATTTGTTTAAATAAATTAATTTGAATAAATAATTATATAAATTAATTTTTAAAGACATATAACGATACTGCACAAGATTGTATAAAGTATAAACGACATCTGGAAACGAATATTTATCTGAAAATTGGGTCAAAAATTTAATTCTAAAATACAATTCGATTTTTTGGGTTTCTGGTTTCTTCTTGTAACTGGGAAATAAACAGATCTCTATAAAGCGTTATACTATGGTAAAAAGATAAAAAACACATAAGTAGTAAATTTTTTTTGAATATATAAGAGTAATTCATTGTAACAAACCTTTTGCTGTGATTTATAAGATTTGGGGATTCGATTGTGAACAATCAACACTTTGTATCTTAGTCTTACAAAAAGTAAAAGTAACAAATTCGCAAAAATTCGTGGTTCTAAAGTACCGATGTAATCCAAAAATAAAACGAACATAACTCAAATAATTTACAACTCCTTAAAATTGACTAATAAATCAATAAATGAAATAAAAAAAAGACAAAATATTTGCTAAAGAAATTAATGTTAATCATAAGATAAATTAATAAGTGATGCCGTTTTCAAATAAAACGCCGCGACGCCCCAGGGCGTCGCGGGTTTTTCTTTAGGGTGTCGTGAAAATTTTGCTATACAAAATATTAAATTATTAATATTATTAATTTATAAAATGTTATTTAGATCAACTTAAATTTTAGATTCAAGCTATGGTGGAGTGAATAATTTTCCAATGAGCGCTTTACAGGAAAACTGTACCTATGTGCAGCATTCCCACTACAATTTAGATGCATGACGCAGTTGTAAGTATAATACTCTGAGATTTGACATGAAAATTCTGATACATTAAGGGCGCCGGAAACCAAAAAAGTTTGGAAACCCCTGATTTAGTGTATACATTAACGTCTACGGTCCGGTATTTTCACATCTAGATAGTGACATTAATCTTCTAGATAATTTTTTTTCTGAAGGATAGAGAAAATATGCGTATTTGAACAGTAAGATATTATTAGGTAAATTGTTTTTTCTTTATATTTTTGCTAAAGCCAATAACATTTTCATTTTACTGTCTAACATCAGGTTGTCGTTCATTAATTACAACAACGACTTCATAAAATTGAAATAATTTATGATAATTGTCATGCAAAGGTGTATAAACCGCATTAATATTTATTAATCAATCAATCTTCTACTTACTTATGAATCAAAAGCGCAACATTGAATCGGCATTCAAATTTTTATGAACCAAACCTTTATTTTTAGAAAGTAACAACATAATATTATTCTCTTCATTAGCGCACAAACGCTTTGAATATTCCGACTAATTAAGCGATAATTAAATTTTATCTATAGATATATCGATGGCACTGTTTCACGAAGCTTTTAACTCTGTAAAGTGTAGGTGAGTATAAAAACCGTAAAAAATAAAATCTTCACACATGAGTTCTTCACCGGTATCCCAATGAATTATTTACAAATAAATTATCAAAGGGTCTATTAAAGCGTTCATTTATCTCCAATCCGAAAAACATACCAATTTTTACTTTAACTTCTTTCCCTAATGAAGTATAAATTCAATTCCTATGGAGAGCCATAAAGGAACAGAGAAAGCCGATTCATTTTCACTATATTAAATTGTAATTTATAGCTTCATTCAAAAGCGCCTCTTCTATTTCAAATTTCATTTTAATTAGCATTAATTCTTATTTAAATGAATTACATTCCAATTAAAGTTTCGATTAATGACTTTAGAGAAAGCGCTAATAGAATTAAAATATCAATTTTTGATTTTAATCAATTAACCAAATACAATTGCTAAAATTTTAGAAAAAATGTAGATACAATTAGGTTTTTTTTAATTAACGGGTAAATTTTGGTAAAAAAATAATGTAATTTTAAAGATAATTACTTAGAATGAATACTGTCGCATTATACACTACCTATAGATTAAAAGAAAAGGTAGATACCTAAGTCTTTTAAAGTACTGAAATTTTTTTCGAAAAAAAATCCATTACTGAAAGTAATACTTTGACGAAATTTAATTAGTAAATATCCGTTATTTTTTTTATTTTTTTTGGTAAATTGAAAAATAATTCCATAGGCTCAACAAATAATTTAATTTTTCGAACAAATAGATGGCGACATTGCTGCATTTCATAAGCAAAAAAAGCTGATAATTGCCTCATACAAAAGAGACATTGTTTAACGATACAGTTATTCGTAAATCAAATAATACGTATTGAACATGATTTCCTAATAAATACCACGAAAAAAAATCGAACACAATACTTTTTATTTCATACAATTATTCTTGTTAATATAACAAAGGTTATTATTTATCACGGAACAAGTTTTGACTCTTCTTCCAATTAATCCAATAGCCGTTGTCAAATCGAAAGTTTCACGTGAAGTCAACTTGATTTATTGTACATAATATTTATAATCAATTTTGAAAAAAAAAACTCAAATTTGTCGAATGTAATTCAATGACAATTGTCCTGCAGGCATTTTGCTCGACGTTAACCAGCCGAGCAAACTAATATATAATTTGAGTTAATCTTGATGTTAGCATTGGGAAATGGAATGGAATTACGAATTCTAAGTTTAATGTAATGCGACTGCATTCCCTTGAGTGTAATCATATGAACCATCTCTAAGGAATACCAAATGCCGGATGAAACGAGCGGAGATACTTGTAGAATTTAGTATAATGATCAACTAGCACAAATCAAATACATTCAAATCGTTGAATTGCTTGCCTGAATGTACTTAACGTTTTGCTTGTTTTCTAGAAAACGGAAATTAAGCTTTTGATGCTCCGGTTACAATCGCAAACATTTAAAGCTATTTCTTTTGGTTAAAATAAATCTTCATTACAAAAAATGGAGATTTCCACTTAAAGTTTTCTATAAAATTTTCATCTGCTTTAATCTAAAGAGGATAAAAAAAAATAAAGCCATAAAGCCTAAGCTCTGTATGCATTCGCACGCAATGTACACAATAGATTAACAAAGGCCTAATAAACGTGGAAAATTAATTATGCAATACACTGAATTTAAGTGTCAAGAAATAGTCTCGAATAATTATTTTGTACTGACCAAAGTTAAGACAGAAGTCCTTTCAATTAATCGCTTTCTTTTCTTATAGATCTTAGATCGTTCAACACATAGCCTGCTTAAAGGTCTTTATTTTCTGGACCCACATAGGAGTAATGGTAATGACGTCAAATAGTGGCAAGTTTACCTGGTGTTTTGCTGACAACTGACATTGTCAGTTCTTTGAATAGAAATTAAATCGGAGTACCCTATTATAAAAGCGGTGACTGATCGGGGTACCCCGATTTAAAACGCAAATACTCATATGCCGTATGGATTGACCGTGCATATGGCGTTTTTAAATAATAAAAATTTAGTGTTGCGTACGAAGCGCCATCTATGTAGGCACAGTAGTTATGATAACTAATAACAGCGAATTGAGTGCCGATGAGCACCACCCTAAACAAATAAACGTTTGAAATAAGCGCTTGCATTTTTCTTACTTCAGTCGGCCAAACCAGAAAAGAGAAACTTCTATAAATAAGTCTCTTTTTCAACACAGGTTTTGTAACATTTTGCTTAGTTCACTTTGAATTTGTGCCTACGTAGATGGCTCTTGCAGTTGCTTCTAATTCGGCATGCCAGTCACTGTACAATGAGCTATTCATTTATATAGATCAGTGTCAATCTTCCCCTTTGTTGACGATTGACGCAATTATTGTAAGTGTCAAAAGTTTAGTTCAAAATCTATTCGGGACTTCAATAGAAATCAAAGTCGAGCTACTATCGTACCGGGGTAGGGATTTGAATCGAAGTCTGATTAAGTAGTCCTAAAGAAATTTTGATAATTTTGGACTATTGTGCACTCCTAAAAGAAAAAGAAGTCATAAAAATTCTTCGCTTATATTGCTTTTTATGTTTACGATGTGTCAACAAAGTGGAAGACGATCTTGGGTACGAGTATTTATGGTTAAAATCGGAATATCGCAACCGGTATCAAACCTTGATTTCTGTTCGGGTTGTTGCTGACAAACGTGTTTATAAATATGATCGAAAAACATCGATGATCATCGAAAGAATCATAATCTGTGACCATATGGTTGTCAATAATTTTTATGCTTTTCAAAAAATCATGGTTTAGACAAGCTATACCTAAATAGTTAAACAAATTAAGCTTCCAATCGTTCAGAGAATTGAATTACTAAAGCCTATTCCACATCAATAGCATCTAAGTTAGTCTAATCTTGTACTTTACGTCCAGCTATAAATACTGGGAAAAGAATTATACATGATTTGACTTGACTGAATTTTTTGATTTAGACTCCATGACCCGCAGGCCGTACTCGCCTTGGCTATACCCGGCTCGCGAAATTCATTACATATTTACAGAATATATTTATTTTATAACAGTCAAAGTAGTGAAAACCAATCTATTCAAAAAAGTGTACAGTGTATCTTAATCTCAAATAGAGATATTTAATGTTATATGTGGTCCGTGGATGTTATGATGCATTTTCAAAGTGACCCGCAATATCATTTGGGTTGGCCATTTTTTACTTAGATATTCATGATGTGAAATAAGACTAAAGTTAGACACTAATAAAAATACTCACATAAAATACTTCATATTGACGTTACAACTTATTTCACTAAATCTTAAAATAAAAAATTCATAATTATACTTAACATTTATGACTAACTTGAAATATTCTATTGTAACGATTTTAACTCAGAAAAAGTTGAATGCAACAAATGCAATTTTTGTATTGATTATTAAATACAAATTTTGTTAGCCTGAGTCACCGACGTGGAAATCACACTCATAAATCAATGAACAAGAAATTTAGGGGATGTTACCTTTATATGGCGTATAAGCATGAAATAAGGGAGATTTTTAGATGATACCTGCAGAGGGTGGAAAATATCTATTTCTTTGAACTATTTTATTACTCATGTTTTAGTAATAGAAGTCTCATTTTTCACAATTAGGGGCTTCACTCTTGGAGATAGGTATTTAATATGTTTCTTCATTAATGTCTGATTTTTGGGAAAACTGTAGGGATATTGTTTTATTTTTGCGCCCTAAAACTCGGTAAATGTCGGTTCGCTTATCGTTGATTATTTGGATTAAAATGCCTGTTTAAAATCAGCCTTAGTTTATTTCTACTTTGTCCATAACTAGTAGCGTAAAAAAAAATCCCGACCCTTTAAAATTTTACTTTTAGATAGACCTCTTGCTTTCGTGATACTTTGTTTATAAGAGTTTACTATAATAGAAGAGAGTAGGGTAATGAGAGCGAAAATCGGAACGAAAATTTCGTGCGAAAACGACACAAATGTTTCGGGAACATTCTGTTATACCACGTGGTCACCGGTAGCCGGCTCAATATCAATATGGCGATAATTAGAATAAGTTAGTTTCCATAGACATCGCTATAAAAAGTGATAAATATACCATACCGAAGTACTTAAAAACTATTTTTATGTATTTTATTTTTACTACATCGTCGGTATAAAGTCTTAACCTGCTAAGTTGATTTTAACAGTTTTTACAGGAGAAGAAAAAAAGTGAATTTAAACAACATAAATTAGTACAGATAGCTGGTTTTCGTTCCTTATTATATTTTGAAATTTCTATATATAAAGTGATGTATTAGTTTGTCACTACAAAATTTTGTATTCTCTTCCTAATGGAACAAGAATTATTAAAATGTTCTTTACAGTGTTTATCACTTTAGGCCGACGACTTGTATTATTTCATAACTCTTAGGATTAAAGTAGAAGACAAATTGTTAAGCAATATTTTGATGGTTCTTTTCCATAGTTAGTTTAGTTTTGGGAATTTTTATTTTCTTATTATTATGTAATACGTTTCATCGGTTTCCCGACTTCTTCAGATAGTGTTATAATTCTTAATAACACCAATTTAACTATAACTTACCTATAATATTACTTTGGTAATTGTTTAGCAATGTTTTTTTTAAGTAAGATTTAATATTTCAAGATGGTTACCATTTGGATAATAAGAGCTACTGGCGTTTCCATTCCCCGTCATACAATATTGTCTAACTCTATGTCTTAGATACCACGAACTAGAAAACGGACGACACCATAGGCTTTATTTTTTATTCTGTTGATTCTTTATAATTTTGATTTGATAAAAATAAGTTTAATTTTGTTGAGTATTATTTGATGGATCTCAATACACCTATGGAGGTTTTTTGGTTCCTATTACCTGACGTGTAGGGTAATGGAAATGAAAGCTACATTTTATAAATAAAGGTAATTTTCATTGGCCAACGGTATATTTTTTTAATATTTCTTTGTAATTTCTGAAAAACACATGATTGTCACAAAAAATATGATTGTCACCTAAATTGTGTTTATTTTACTTTTCTTTAGATGAATATAATTACCCATCTCTCCCCTGCATTTAATTGTACGTACCTTAATTTATTAAGTTTATAAATATTAAGTTCTTAACATGCATCAGTATATTATTCTTCAAAATTGGTTTGATGCAGATAATTCTATTTTAACATTCACCGTACGAAAATAATGTCACAAATTTTCAATTTTCCGTACTATAACTATGCTATCGTATTTCCGACATTAACGCTGATTTAGATGCAGTTTCAGTTGATTTGAACCCAAAGTAAGCATATAGCAGAAAATTTAATTTAGATTCAAATCTTCCGTGACAAAATCTGTCGGCAGAATTGACAGTAATTTGAGTGAATTTATATCTCAATTTTTTTTTATTGTGTAGAAATCTTGTTTCTCTCCCGGTACAGTATCTTATCGTAACGAAACGATGAAAACGAAACTTTGTCGTTAATCAAATGTAAATGAAAAACGTAACAAGAGAAGTATTCAATATTTCATTTTTCAAAACTTTCTATTGATTAAGTAAGTGATATTGGCCTTAATTATTTTATAATGAGGAAGCAATCGGTTCAATCTGTTTAATCAGACTAAAATAAATGCATTACATTAGTATAGTATGCGATAGAAATGAAGTTATCAATTCCCGTGTCTCCACAATTATTTTCATTGAAATGAAGCATCAGATGAAGCAAAACGATTGACAGGATATCGAACTTATAATTATGTAAAATGAGACTCGATCTGTATGTAATGTGCGTGGTGAGATCTACAATTTTATTGTATTACGGTTTTTTATCCGCGACTCGTAAAACTGGTTAGATTTAACCGTATTTTTTAATTTCATTTCAATTCTTCCAAGATTCTCAAATCCTTATTTATGCGTCTAAACCCATACGTATTTTTATTTCCTGCGTATCCCTCGACTCCTTTTATGGCAAGCTTTATTAAATCATTTTTAAGTAGAACAGACATTTTAAAATTCATCACCGATTTCTCTCCTGTTGGCAGTGGATTTATTGCTCATTTTTTTTGCTAATGCATTTCGCTTCTTGAATCAAAACTACCGATTATTTTGTAATTGCATTTATAGCGATAGCGGTGGGTTTAATTCCGATAGCAATAATATTTATGAGGCGTTTTTACCTCCTAATTGAAAGTCTTAAGTGAATGATAACAATATGTCAATAAGTGCGAATCCTATAGACTTGCTATTAGGTTTTAATTAAGTTTATCGAATCGGAATATAAATTATTGTACAAATTAAACTCTAGTGATTTATTGCGAGCCTTATTGGATGAGTTTAAAAAGAATTAACTCCATAATCAGATTGAAATAACTGCCTTATTAATATTTTATTTTTTAAATTGGTTCTTACGAGTTTTATCTATGCCTTTGATGAGGATTACCAAAGAAAATACTTCCCCTATAGAACTTTATCTTAATCTCTTTGAAATTTGAGGCCTGATAAGTTGAAAAGGGTAAAACTTAAATGAAAATGAAGTCTTATGAGTTTGAGTTTCAACTCCAAACAATTGTGGAAGATTAAATTTAAGTTGTATCATATGAAAACGAGACAAGTATGATTGATTTTCTTAAATACAGAAATCGTGGTCTTATATTGCCCAATGAAAAACTTCTCTTTACATTTATATTAACTACGAAATAGAAGCTTTATAAAACAAGCAAATCATGTTTTCGATTTATGCATAATTTTCTTCAAATTTATCGTACTGGATAGTGGTTTTCTTCGAGAATTCGTTTAGGTTTGTAAAATGTGTGCAAATCAGTGGAACTATTGCCGCTTATTAAGCAACACTAAAGACCACTCATCTCTCCTGGCAGTAAATATTACGGGAAAGAATTTGGCTATCTTTAGTATAATCAATTAAGAACATAAAACATAGTTGATACTGTGTTTCCGGTTAAAGGCGTAGAGAATCGGTAGAAACTTATGGACGTCCGTAAGTAACTCCTATTCCAAATATGGAATATTATCAACTTAAAGCTGGTTATTATCACACAAATAGTCAATCTTATGACACTTCAAGTGCTAGTGCAGGTGATATCATAGTTGGTATAGAAACTATTAATTTCAAATACTCAAATGCACTGGCAAATGAATACTTTTAAAAGATGAAAAAATACGAGCTTAATATACAAATTGCGAAAGCTTTTATTCTCGTAAACCTTCAGAATGAATAATGTACATTCATTTCACAATTCTTTGATTGTACTTCGATTTGGTCTTTTATTTTATCTTTGGCTGTGAAGCCTAAAAATACTAAGAAGGGTATAAGTATGAATTGAATTTGTCTTATTGATTTCTAAAAGTACTGTTAAATTACAAATCGTTTTACGGTTCTTAAAAATTTAGGATGAATAGAGATGACAATAACTAAAAATCGTTAAAATCTTGTTTTAATTTAATAATTTAAAAAAAATCAGTCAGGGAATATAAAACACGCATTTAATTTTTTATTAAGAGCAACATTGATAGTTATTTTGATAAAAAAACTATAAAATACGTTAGTTTAACACGATATGCTGAACACCAATCAGAGCGAATGACGTCATAATTGAGTAAGCGGATTTAATTAATTTCGCAATTTTTGAGGTGAAAACTTCTTTAGCATCATTGTGATATGAAATTTGGTGAAACGAAAAAGCGACAGTAAAAAGAGACAAACACATAAATGTATAGGATTTAATGAGCGAGAAAATGAGATACTGTTTTTGAAGATTTCACTTCTTTCACACAATTTTTTTTCTAGTACTTTTTGTATAAGCAAATGCATTGAAAATCATCTTTAATAACAATTTTTATACCACATACTGTGTAAAAATTTACAAAACAGAATATAACTTACGTCGAAGTGATCTTTACAAAAATAATGATGACGTTAAAGATTGTTTAGAAGTGCGGTGGGGATTTATAACAATGAAGGGTATTTCTCTATGCTTATACATTGAGCATTGTAGATATTTTTATATTTACTCGATAAATTTGATTGAAATTTGTATTAGGCTTTTTATGAGTCTTTGTCGATGTTATAATCGTATTTTAATCTCAATTATTTTTAAATGATTAAAAATTTGAACCATGAAAATGGTGAATTTTGACGCGGTTTTCTATCTTTGCATTGAAATATTTTGCTCAGATTTCTCCAAATGTTGATGATTTTGGCATTGATCGACGCGGAATATTTCAAAGAATGCGTTGCTGTTTTTTTCAAAAAAAAATAATCTCTAGTTAATTGAGATTACGCCTCATTCTTTCCATTTACACTGTAGTTAAGCGGGTAAAAATTTCGCAACTTTACTGTTTTTTATTCCATTAATAAACTCCAAATCGATTTTAAATTTTACAAAGATATGGCTCAAATAGTCAACTACATATAGTATTAGTTTCAACTCATTACTTGTGATTTTATTTTGAATACTTGAAAACCGTCTTGGAAGTTTAAGCCACTTGGCCGTTTTGTTTTCTTTTGCGGAACGATTAAAGATAGCTTATTTATTTACTGTTTTTATTCTCGTATTACCACACTGAGGTACCGTACACTATCTATATACATTTGAATTCATATTTAATAACATAAAATATCGAAATTAGTCCATAAGCCTATAGTGTACATACATGTGGTTCACAAACGTGACGTCACAAGCCACACTATAACACTTGGGAACGCTTCGGCGTAGCTTTAATTTGAAAATTAAAATGTCAATTTTTCCTATTAAACCTTTGATTTTTCCAAAATATATTATATTTTTAGGATAGTTCATCAAAATTTGACATCATGCCTATTAGATACAATTGAAGATATGTAACACAGAATGCATAAACGAAGCGATTTGTATGTAGATTGAATACTTTTCAGGTTTCTGCACTTATAGATATTTATTTCAATAAATTGCATATTTCCAGTTTTTATTGATACCTATAGTTTCTTTTTCATTTCAAACCAATTTTTCTTTTGATTGAAAATAATGTTTAATTTTTATTTATTACCTCTCTTCGGACGTTGTAATTTATAATTATAGAAACCACAATTTTTAGATGTGAATTCTTCAAATAGTAAATCTAATTTATTATATGTAACTCCACCATCAACTGAAGAATACTATAATTAGTAATAGAATATTCTTCAAAGGTGCGATTACAAATGGCAGAAAGATAATTATATTCGAAACAATTAAGATTCATATTTACGATATCCATTTCTTTCTTTTCTTTTTTTTCCGTAAAACCCGAGAAAAGTTGACAATATGTACAACAATTTTCTAGTTTTTATGTCCCTTAAATGACGTGAATTAACAATTTTATTATTTTACATTTCATATAACGTCTAATAACCCCCATATAGAAATATGCAAATAGTATTTTACCGGCTTTTAATTTTGTCAAATTTTTATTTTATTACATATGATGTTTATTGGTGGATGTTCATTTAAACTATTAGTAGTTTCAAGCTTAAAAAAGTTTAGGTATTTATTAATTTTAAATGGTAGAGGTCTGTCATTTTTATCTTTCATCAGACATTCAAGTTAAATATGATCGAGTTTCGCCTTCCACTTGTATTTAAGAAGATATTAATTTAAGATGAGACCAGAAAGATTTTTGATGTTTTTATCTGCAAAAAAATCTGTAATAAACCGTACTGGTAATTACATAATTAATGAAGAGGAAATACAGGTAGTGGTTAACCAATTTTCGGAATGAAACATTGACTTATTTCTTTCGGTTGTATAGAAAGAATATTTGAACATTTTTTTTTGGAGTCTATCATTAATGTTTCATTGCTCAAAAATAATATTATGGTAAAATTAATATGAATTACTCATATTTTATACTATAAAACCGCGTTGAGTAAGTGATTGAGTTATTAAAAAAATTTCAGAAACTCTATGTGTTAAAATCATGATTTTTTTTATTTACCTTTATTGCATCGTGTCATTAAACTGGTTTTTGTAACTAATGTTTTTATTTGAATCCAACTCGTAAGCGTAAGCTCAATTTACTCTTTATACGAACTCTTTTACTGTTAAATTCAAAGCCTTTTATTATACCCATGAAAAAAGATGTCTATTTTATTCATACATTTACAAATTGTGTACGTTGAAAAGCAAATTTATGTAGTAGAAAAGTAAATCTTTTTTCAGCCTACGAAGCATTGAATGTCTAAAATCATTTGTTACGCAATTGAATAAAATTGTAATAAATTTGGTTCAACTTGTTAAGGTTGTCAAAATTCGTGTGGACCGAAACTTGGACTGTAACAAATTGGATGGGATTTATTTTGTATTTTGACGATTTACGAAAATTAATTATTTGGATGGAAAAAAAGGTGGACTAAAACAATTACGACGTTTTTACATACTAGTTTTTAAAAGGTTCTATATTTTCATACCTATTTGTAAATTAAATGAAATTTTCGTCAAGTCACGAACAATAATTGTTTTAAATATATTTTAGCTTAAATATGTTTTACTTTTGATTTTTTTAATTCTCAATACATCAAAAGTTTCACGATAGAGTAAAATCGACCAAAACATAGTGAAAAAAATGAAGTATAATACAAAGATTCATCAATCGATGAACTATTGCGATTTACTTGATTTAAAGTCTTTTAAACCTCTATTTGTAGTACATTTGTGTACTGTCTTTTCAGTCATTTCCTTGAACCTATTCAATAAATTTTAAAATTTTTGGTCCTAAAGTATGACAAATTTAAATTTCTTGCTGAGGATATATTTTTTTACTTTGATAAGTTTTTAACCTGAAGATACTTTAAAATCCATTTATTTCTCTTAATTTATTAAAGTTTTGCCCTTACAAAAATGAAAATATTTCTTTCAGTTTTGCATCGAGGTATTAATTCATTTTGGAACAGTCGTTAATTAATTTTACAAAAAAAATATAATCTTTATATTTCGTAGATAAACTTCAGTCAATGAACAATATAAAAGTATATTGTAGTCTAATTTATGAAATATAATTTAAAAAAGTAAACTATAAACATAAATTTGAAACCAAAGTTCAATTAAAATGTATTTATGGTATTTTAATCCCGATACGTTTTTCGATTGCCAAACAAACTTCACCAGTGGACAGTGGTCATCAAGTATAATAGAATTGGATCTTTTTGCAACTCATTAAGAATAGTTACGTAGAGATCCAATACTACTTGATGATCACTGATGAAGTTTGCTTGGCAATCGAAATTTCTTTCTGGCAATATGTCATAATAATACATTTAATTTGAACTTTGGTCAAAATGTATGTGTACAATTTTACTTTTCTAAAATTATCTCATAAATTACACTACAATATCATATATTTTATATATTGTTTACGCCGTAAAAACTGTTCAAAGTCAGCGAAAATGTCTAATTTGATTATAAACTTAGTATTTCGTAGTTCTTTTACTTTTCATTAACAATTAGTTTTACAATCTCTTAAATAATTGTTAGAAGAATTGTTTTTCCTGCCTGTAAGTTTAACAACCTCCTAGAAAAGTAAATTGTCTTTTGAAAAAAAAGATCCTCAACTCCTCGGATCCATAATAAATTGAAAAATTATAACTGTTAAATCTATTTATTAAATTGATGCAAAATTAATTGCGGTTATCCTTATTTTGATTTACTTTTGTCAGTAATGCTCATTATCTGTAAATATCATGTGGTTGCATTCCAATTTTTAAGATTTAAATTAAATTAGGTAAGCAAATTTTGATATTTAGATTTGAAAATGTTTTAAAAAATATCAATATTTATTAGTTGAATTTTTGAAGAGAAAGCAGGTATACTTTTGCATTTTTTCTCTAATTAAAGGATGCAACAACGGCGATAAATAATTTACGATTCATCAATATTTAATAATTGCATTTTGAAAGTTTAATTAATAATTTCATGAAACATTTCTTTGATAAATTGAATAAATTATTAGTGTGTTTAAATGATTCAATAAAAATTATTTAATTAAATCGAGAGATTCTTTGTGATAAATGTTGAAATATTCATTGTTCGAATCTAATTTCTTTATTATTTCTGCTAACGATTAATATTTTAAGTTTCAATTATTTTAATGACATTTTTTTAATTAATATTTTCTATTTTTGTTACAGACGGTCACTGAACAAAGAAAGGTAAATATTCCGCAATTAATATTTTTTAAGCATACAAAACTCATAATGATAAAATATTCAATGTTATGAATTCCTTTCAAGACAGTACAGAACATGACAAAACAAATTTCATAAATTTCATTTATGTATTACCCTAGGAAAAAAATGCTTGGGAGAAACGTAAATTGAAAATCAATTTTATAGAAATATCTCTATGTTATATGGTATTCACATAAAATAATCGGATAAATAATCATTGAAATAATCGTTTTCATCTTAGAAAAAATTAAACTTATTTATTGTATCGATTTAAAATGTAAGAATTTGTCTATAAATCTATTAATTTCTACGATAATATAGAATAAAAAATAAGAATACATTACTTCGCTTCGAATTTTTAAATTACATGACTTTTTAGCATTGCAATTTCTTTTATGTTATGACGGGAAATACTATTTTCATCATTTTTTTTTACAGGTTGGTCATCTAAATAGATTAAACTTTGTATATTTATATTTTTTTTCGCTTCATACCTACGTTTATAATTTATAAACGTTCGAACTACCTTCATGACGGAAATCTGCTAGGTTCTGTATTGTCATACAAATCTTATGAAACATAAATATCTTATTTAACACAAAAAGGTGATGATACTTAGTTTTGTATCCTAAGACTTAAGTAAAATTTTATAGTTATGTTACTCGTATGTAATATTTATAAGACTAGCCCTCTATATTCCTATAAATATTCCATAAAACACAACCAATATACTATATAACACATAGATAAGTAAATAAATACCAGCAATTATATAACCGTCATTATTCATCATTAAAAAGAGTAAGAACTGAGAAAATTATTTGTCTAAAATGAGCACCCAAACTAGCTTCGTGAAATGTTACCCTAATCTAAAAACCATCCCGAAACACCTATTAAAATCAAAGCAATTTGGACGTGCAGGTATACGAAAAATTGAAAATATTAAAAATAAATTATTTCGAAATCGAAATAATTTATTTTGAAATCCAAATACCTAACATTTCTTATTCTGAAATTAAACAAAAAAATAGTCTCAATTTATTTTAAAATATTGCCATCCATACTGCTTGGTATGAAAAGATATTTTGTAAGAAACATTCTTTTTACTTGAATTTTAACTTTCAATTCTGATTTATTTCAAGAATTTAAATCAAATTAAATAAATGTTCTTCAACCGGAAACTGTCCTGTTTTTTGATAAATACTCAAAGTTTATTATCACTTATAATTAATTTATTTTCTCTTGCACAACTTGATTTTTTTTCTACATGTACCTACCTAGGTATTAATGAAATTTTGAAATTCTGAACATGATAATTAAATGTCCGAAATAAGATATTG
This sequence comes from Sisyra terminalis, assembly GCA_958496175.1. Classification (NCBI taxonomy): domain Eukaryota; kingdom Metazoa; phylum Arthropoda; class Insecta; order Neuroptera; family Sisyridae; genus Sisyra; species Sisyra terminalis. The sequence goes on from OY292278.1 coordinate 30,554,903, forward strand.
GATCAATTCCTTGAACAAAAGCCATGATGGTATTCCTCTAACAAAGATTTGCTTAAAATATGAACAAAAATAAAATACTTATAATTTGAGGATATGAAATTTTCTTGTTCCCAACTCCACTGTTAGTAAACGAGATCAAGTAATTGGCTAAGATGAAAGTATAAGTTTGAATATAAATATATTTCTTTTCATTTAATTAGAGTTATGAATTCGTTAAGAGTTGAAGAATTTTGTTAACGACATTGTGAATACAAATGGAATGTATGATAACCGTGTTGAGAAATGGACGCGCCATAATTTTCAGCCACGTCTAGAATTTATGTAAATTAGAGGAAAAACGATTAAAGTAATCGTTTGTTGTTACCGGGTATCTTTCTTTTTGTGTTTAATACAAGTGTAAGTTCCGACTGAGGGAATTTAGATTGTTTTTATTAAATACGTGATTTTTACGGATAGTCTTGAAAAAATTTATTGAATTATTTTTTGAGTATTTTTATTACTACCTAAGTGCCTAACGAATGGTTTTACTTTCAAAACTTGGCCTTTCAATTAGTCTAAAGAGACTCTAATTTGATGTTCATCGATATCGAAATATTGGATTTAAATTGGAAAATATTTCAATAGATCTTACACAATACACAATCAATAGTAGGTATTGATGGGATACAGTAACTGTCATCTATAGGTCTCTTTCTACTATATCCGTTGGTTGACTATGTGGAAATTTATTTAACTACTTTTAGCAGAGAAATATAAAATAAAGGATTAAAAACTTACCGTTAATTTTACATGGGTTAGCGTTTAGCTTGAACAGATAACTCTGATTTATTAAAGCAACGAAGTTCGAAAGTTTGGATATATTATAGATTATAGGGAAATTGACTTGTTTGAAAATAATTGAAGATGCATGAATTTCGCACAGTATATCATCTGCAATTTCATTCCCTTCCAGTGATTTTATTCAAGAGTGACTACTTAGTTTTATTGGTAGAAATGAGTGTTTGTTTTAAGTAAAAATACTAGAAAAAAAATTGGCATTTTTAATGAAACAATTTCCTTCAAATAAGCTCAATTTCTCTCAATTTTCACACACGTTAAATGTGTAGTTTTACTTGTTCTAATCACATTTTATTTTTCTTGTATTCAACTATATTCCCTTGGATAATGTTCAGAAGCATTTGGTATCTCTTCTCATTATTGTTTTATCCCAGATATGTCAGTTTTCTTATTTTTCCTTTTTTTTATGAACTCCGCAGTTTTAGCAAGCCCCTCTATTACTTCTTAGTAAGTAACTCTATCCAGATATGATATTTAAGGAATTCTGTGATTATCCACTTATCGAAGACTTGGATTTTGTTCAGGTTAGTCTGATTTAAAGTATAAGCTTCCATAAAGGAGAATGTGTTACATATCAACAATGTATAACAATCATTTGTAACTTGGTATTGTAATGGAGCTATCCATTACAGAAAAATTTCCTCTTATATAGAAAAATGGTTCTTGTCATCTTTATCCTAGACCGAATATTTGCTGTGGAGTCAACTAGTAATTTCCATGAATTATTCATAGTCCAACATTGACACAGCTGGCAAATGGCAAAAATTGGCGCTTGAGTAAAATCATAATGACAGTTGAAACCAATAACAACTAGCAGTTAGTTTAAATTTGAGACAATGATTCCGCTCACATGGATGGGTTTACAACTTTTCATTCTTTGTCCTCTGTCTTTGTCGTCATACATACATTTGTCTATTATGTATGATATTAACAGCAAAAATTGTGTTTATATAATAATTGTATCATGTTGTAGCTATCACAAACCACTGGAGTGTGGTGTGCCAATTCAAGCATTACCGGAAGAGGGTATGACAGTGGATTTAAGTCATTTTCATAACTACACCGAAGAAGTATAACTTCTCACGCGTGTACATATGTACCCGCACTGTTTTTTTTTGTTTTGACAATTGTCAATCGTTTCAAGAAACGGTTATTTATTGTTATTATAGATTTATATGCTTTGATATCTTATTTCGATGTTAAATATTTATTTACTAAATTATATAATTGTATTGGTAATTAGATTGATAAAATAAGTTGCTTTTGTAAGCAATACAATATAAAGGTAGAGATAATAGAGAGTGATTATTTATTATTCCAAATGTTAACAGAAAGATGTTATGGATCACCTGATTACTATGCATATTTCTTTTTAAAAAAAAGCTTTTGATGCTGATTTTCCTGTAATAGAATAATAGATATATAACTATGGAGAACTTACCTATTTTCCTGTATTTGCGCCTGCGCCCCACAGCTTCTTGTATTGTCCGTGGATCAGATTAAATTTCCACGGTTAGATTGCAAATACAAAAAAGAGAAGACAATAAAATAAATCTCTTAAGTATAAGCTGTTGAAAATTGCGTTTTTTTTTTAGTTTGGATGAAGGCAGTTAATTATCATAATTTATAATAGTGTCAATGCTCTTAAATTGAAAATTTTTTTCGCAGTGATTTCATTTGAGGTGGATTTTTCGAACGTTATCGCATAATTAGTGGCGTAATTGTTTGCACATTAATCACTGCATTAATTATATTATAAAAATATCGGCGTTAGTTTCAAAAGCAAAATATTTCCAATCCCGTTAGTTTCGTGATGTTGATGATGTCGTTGAAAAATTTGATCATTATTTCTAATCCAAATCAATGGCCAATTTGGTTCAGATATCGTTTATTTATTAATCATTCTCGTTGATTTATTGAGCTAATGATAGATCGTTTATTTTATAAATTCTTGTTAAAAAATCATGAAACCAAAAGTTATTCTTCACAAATTTCACAGAACAATTTTCGATAAGCATTCGCCGTTTTAAATTGGACAACAAAAAAAAAATTGAGCTAATTTGAAAATTACCGGTGATATAAGTTACGGTGTGTTTTGCTCATCTAATTTGATTCGAATGATTTATGCGAACATAAATTTGAGGATTTGACGTCGGTTAAAAATGAAATTTCCATTTTGGTTTATTAGAGGCGTTAAAAACGCAACTAAAAACGCCTTTGTTTCAATCCCACCGGCTTTGTGCATTGACAAAAAATTAAATGAAACTTCGTATTTTAATTTCGGGAAAAAACCTCTGAATCTTCTCATCCACACAAAGAAGTCAAGTTCCTACTTAAATTTCAAAATATAAAATAAATTATCATTTTTTTTTCGGAATGAATGTTTCGTAATCCACAATCAATTTTTATCGATTTCTAATCTTCACATTCTGATCATCAGAGTTCATCATTTGGGAGTAGCACCATCAAATCAATAAACGTTTTCACTGTAATTTGTTGACGCGATTTAAATACCAGAAAATTAAACGAGGACATCGTTTAAAAGGCGATTTTATTACATAATTACTTTCAAGCAAAAACTCACTTTAACAATCCAAGGAAAAAACTTGCATTTTATGTTTGGAAAAAACGAAGGCAAATTTTCAAAATTATATGTCCAGATAGCCCATTAAACCGCGTCAATTTTTATTGATCTATTAAATTTTATAACGTTTCATTTTTCGATAGCTAACTTCTTACATTTTATTCCTTATTAAAGCATCTAATCATTTTCTCATTGGTCGAAAACTTTGTAATCGCTCATACCAGATTGCATGTATGTACTTCAATATCGAATCCATATAATATGTAATTAGTAACTGTTGGATCAGTTGGTTCAGTCGAGCCCTTAATTAAAACTGATATACGTTAAAACCCGGAGGCGATTATTCTTTTGGTGGACGCAGTCTTTTCGATCGTCTACAGTATGTAAGGTAAAAAATATTTCTACCTGTGTTTCTTCGGCACGACCCATGCACATATTTAAATCTTCAAATCGAGACCAATCCCAAGAAAAAATAATAAATCCACCTGTTGGATCGATTCTCGTTTCTAAAAGCGATCTGACGAAATTCATGATATTTTTAAACGAAAACGAAGTGAAGTCTCGTTGAATTTTAAATATTTCCATTATTTGTTAGTCTTTTTCTTCTATTTAATTCGCCCATGGGTGACAATAAATTTTTGCAGTTAATGACTTAGTGAAGATTTATCTTATATTGATGAAACTTTAAGGCTATAATAAGACTTCGGAAATATAAGTAGGAGAGACATTAATAGAGCTTTTTGATGGAATGATGACAAAAAAAATGACTTTTTAAACGATGAATTTATGGCATAACATTTTAATTAGAAACCCACGTAACTATTAATTTTTCTTTTTTGTATTAGGGAAGATACGAGGTTCCGAAACTTAATTAAAAATAAATTTTGTTATTAATTGACTCGCAATGAAAATGTTAATTTTTTTAAGTGTACAATTAGCCAAAGTTTTAAATTAAAAATGTGTATTTCAATTACTTGAATTTTATATATTTCAAAAAGTGTCCTTGTGAAAGTATTTGTCCTTGCATTCAGAATGATATAATTGACTGTAATAAAAAAATATATAGCTTCTATTTTATGCCTTAGGGTATGCAAAGTTAGGCGGATAACGAAAATTGCATTTTACTATGTTTTTTTTTTAATTATTCATTTAGTTTATTTTGAAAGTTTAAAAACATGCATCAAAATCTGTGACGTCAGAAAAATAAAAAATAAACGTTTCTAACCAGTGAACCGTCAACCCATATTCTTATAGTTTTGTAACTTATTTTTTTTATTGAAGTTAAAATTTGATTTATTTTCGTACAAGTTCAGTTTACCGCGTGGTTGAACTTTTATCCAGCGCTGCCTTTACTATTGACGAGGTCCTTTAAGGATGTTACGGAGGTATGTCAAAATGCTATCACTCAACTAAAAATTTAGAAGAATGTTTCTTATTTAATTCTAAAGCACCTGTGAAAAATTTAAAGCGATTCACTAAGTCGTTTAAAAGTTACTGCAATTTAAAAATACTATGATTTTACATGTACTCGTAATCTTAAGGAGATTCGGTGATTGAACAGACTAAATTTATTTTTATTAGCAAAAAAAAACCTATTAGGCATTTCAAACTTTCAAAATATGTAATTTAAACTTCAGGGAACTAATTTTGCATAATTATTCACAAATTTCTATTTATGTATACTTTTGTCTTCGATTGTTTCTCCATAACATCCTTAAGAAGTTCTATGGGTTTCACGGCTTCAAAAAATCGTTTTTTCTATTGTCTTAGTAATTTCTACAACATCTCTAGAATATTGTACTAAATTTTCAATTTGATTCGAGTAAGAGTTCCGGAGACACATCGGTGATGGGAAATTCGTAGGTATATTGGTTCAGCTGCTCGTCTATTGTCACGTTTTTCTCAAAACTGTGTTTTTAAAGTTAGTTGTCAAGATTTCTCGAGAACTAGGTACTTTACCGATTTTGATGAAATTTTACACAGGCCTTCAACAAGTAACGAATCCGTGCGGGACGCAGAAGAACAAAAAGTCATTTTTGGTAAAATTTGTAACTGTACTCTTCTGAAGTCGAAATATTTCCAAAAATTTTGGTTTTTTTATTATATTGAATACTTTGTTATTATGGTATATTTCTATCTTTTTTATGTTATATTATTCTAAATAAATTCTATAATTGCATTAAAATTTTGTGTTTCAAAACTATCTCTTTAAAATAATTACGTTATAAAATTCAACCTTTCAAATATGTTTTTTCCGTATTTTAAATATTTGTCTTCCTTTCACAATAGAAAATTTTATACTTTTAATACCACTTGCAAAGAATGAATTACACTATTTTAATTTGCCATTTTATATAAAAAAGAAAGTTTATTGTTCTTTTTAGCAAAAGTGTTCATTATTAAATTATTGTCACATTATTAATAATTCCTTTAATAATTAATAAAATAACTTCAATTTATAATGAGTGAAATCCACTTAACTAACATGGAAAATAAATATTTTATTCTCAAATTCTTTCTTCCGTTCTAATTTTTATTATTCGCATAATCGTGAAATTAATATCCAATTCATTATACTTATGAAAAAAGAAGTGCAAAATAAATGCAATTTATTTCAATATTTTAGGAGAAATAATTATGAAATTAATACTTTAATGAGTTGTTCTATTTTTAAGATTACTGTTGATATTTATGTCATTAGTATCGCTTTACCGTTATTTGATTCAAATAAGGCATCTGCTTTTTCAATTTTATCTTAAAATAGTACTTTTTTTATTGAATTGAATATTTCATTGCGATTAAATCGAACTGTAAAAGTAAACAAATATTGACTACCTGTCAATGAAATTGGTATTCTTTTAATACAGGAAATGAAATACGTTTGGGTCTTATCAGAAATTCAAGCAATGTGGATCTATTTTTTGCAAATCTTGTTCCAAAATTTTTTGGTTTTATAATAGTATTCGTTTTGAATGTCATAAATGATGTGTTTAAAGCTAGTTTATTGGTTGGTTTATTATAATGTTTTAGCCCGGAAATATAAATATTTCAAAACTTTTATTATTCAATGTTTAGTTTTCCTTGGTGGTTCAACGCCTGTGGAGATTGACCTCTGCTTCGTCATATAACAAGCTTGGAATCAGTTTCAATTTTAATTGTGATTTATTATAGAAAAAATACCACTTTTTTTCCGCATAACCATTTGATGTCATATTTTTCATTTGAAATATTCTCTTACATTTCAATGTATATTCCACGCTAATATTTCATGTCAATAGCGAAAACATTAAAACTTAATTATGAAGTTAAGACTGCACGTTCTCTGATGATCTAATTAATTAATCAATTTTTTCAAAAACGAACAAGTTTCGAATATTATTTCTAACGCAATTAATCCATTTACTTGTTCAATAAAATATAACTAATGACTCGCATTAACTATTCAAGCGGGAAAGTTTTTTAGATTGCATATGTTCGAGAAATTATAAATATAGAACGAAAAATTATCGATTTTTAAGTTTCCTATAAAATCTTTACGTATTTTTCAGACGTTTGTTCGATATAAGATTAAGAAATAATAATAAAATAACATGGCTTTCTAATTGTTATTTGCTTGTTTTATAATGTTGCTCAATAAATTTTAGTGAAATTTAAATATTTTGCCTTAAGGGGTTGTAACTTTTTATTATTTTTGAACTTCATTGTTTAAGCAAGTAATGGAAGTGTGCTTAAATATTTTTATTTTTTTATATTACAGTAAAATCTCTTTCATTTTTTTATAAATAAGTCGTTCATATTTTTACCGATTGTCTATAAATTATACAAGTTTTGCACATATTCAATTGATTTGGCTTAGTTTTATTTGAAAAATAAAGAAAGATACATGTTTTTATTTCTTTTTTGTCCATTATGAATTCAATACAAAGTCAATACTCCGACCCGTCGTCTACTAGGTCTATATTAAGTTTTTGAAAGCAGACAAAAACCAAACACTAAAGCTTAAAAATTAGATTTCATGCTGTATCTTTCAAATATAAACTAAACCAAATGTTTAGATAAAATTTAACATAAAATAAAATAAAATTTTGGTTAAATTGGTGTTATTAAGGTACCTGAAGAAGTCGGGAAATCGATGAAACATGTTGTACAAAAATAAAAAAATATAAAGAAAGAATATAAAAAAGTAAAAAATTATTAGTATTAATTAGGATTCCACCGAAGTCGGGGGCCCGAAACCAACCGTTTTTTTCGTATCGAGAATGGTAGTGCTTGACCTCTCACTACGAGCGCTAGCGTCGTTTTATTTTTCGTTGATGGGAAAAACAAATTACTACGACGTTTAAAAGTACGAGCGAGATAACAATAATCATTGCTGTTATCTCGCTCTCATTTTTGAACTCACTCAAAACCCCCGGTTTTGGCCGAAAAAACTAGTTTCGGTCGGACATTAGTTTTTATAACTACTAACTACTCGTGAAATATTCACAATCAACACTTAAACAACTAACAAAAATAGTTAATGAAATGAAATCGAAATGACAATTAGTTAATTTAAATTTCCACAGAAATTATTATATGTGGTTTTCATTCACATTTTATTTTTCGTGAATATGCACTCTTTGTTTTCTGTCTTCATCGATATACATACAGACATATTATTTGCCTATTATTATTTTAATTTTCCTCATTGCTTTTTCTACAATTCCTAGGATAGCCTAAAATTTTATTGCAAGAATTTGCTTTTTATTTTTTGAAAGAATCGTGAAGGAACCAAAAACGACGAATGAATTTTGTACTATTGTTTGGTCATTCTTCCTAGGTTAATATTAGTAGGTTATTTCCTAGGAATATCGGTAAACATAATTGAATTTTAACTATAAAATTTGTAACATTTCGTTAGCTTATTTTTCAACTTCTTCAGGCAACCTAATAACATATAATTAAATAATTGAAGAATTATATCACATAAGGTAAAATTTACAGAATATGTATATCAAAAAAACTTGGAAAATATTATTAAAATGAATGTACCTATAAGCTATACCAATAAATTTCCACACTTTGATGAAAAATGGCTCCACTAGAATGTTACGTTGAAGTTATAAGATGTTAAACGAAGCATGCTAAATTTGGTCATCTAGTAACAACAAATCTATTAAATATTAGTGATCTTACATCGGCCTCAAAAATTGAGATAATTTAATTGTTACTCAAACCAATAAGTGAAAAACATATGACCATATTATAGATGTCAGTTAGTCAAGTTTAGACATATGAAAAAAATATTGCGACTAGGGTGTAAATCTCAAATATAACTGCTGTTTTGTATTTTAGTTTTAATAATATATTCCAAGCTGTGATTTATATTGTAAACCTTGTCGTTGTCTTGTATGTTTTTAGATCGCTCGAAATAGTTGGGAAATGAACCAACGAATCATTGCAAAGTTTGATATAATTATACATCAAATTATTTCTATCAAGTTCTTTAATAATATTGTAGACCAGTGTTTCGATTGAATAAAATTCATCAATGAAAATGTTGAGTAAAATCCCATAAACGCCAAACTTTCGTTACTATATAATAGCTGAAAGCTTTTCAGCGCATGCTCTCAACACATACAGCAAAGATGGTCAGCTATGAAGTTTGAGTCGTCGTGGCTTTAGCAGACCCAAACTTCAAAGCTGCTCACCGTTCCTATATGTGTTGGGAGCATGCGCTGATAAACTTTCAGCTTTTATAAAATAACGAAAGTCTGGCGTGCTTTACATTTTGTATATCTAAAGTTTAAATTTTTATGTCTTCAAAGTAGGTAATTCCTAAAAATTTACATACACTGTTATATGAAAATATCTATTTAGTGAAACTCATAATTATAAACTTTTGCTGTAACACAAATTACTTATATATTTTCTCTGGTAACAACAGGTTAACACTAGAAAAATGACAAAGAAGAGCCATTTCTCAACATAAAAGAACTTCAACTTGCCTTCAAATACAAATACGATTTGCCACAAGAAACATTGTTCATTGCATAAATGTGAGATAAAATCAGCAAAAAGGAAGTCCTTTTTTAATTTCGAACCTCATTACAATACATTACATATTGGTATATACATACTAATATATTTAAACCTAACATCTTCATTTATTACAAAACAGAATTGTTCGACTATTAAAGTTTGAACTATTTATAGTGTGAATCGAACTTAAGGCAGTTTAATCTGCAGCTGAATTCGCGGTTACCTGAGCTAAGTTTAGTTCATAAACCTTAAGTGTCAGTTATTAAAAGTTAAATGCTATATAAATATTGTAATAGTTTGTCGCTGCTTAAGTAGGGTTTACTGCAGGTGCCTTTATAGTTTAGACTTCAGATGATATCATGATTACGCCTACGGGGGCAATTCCCATGACGAGTTCAACATTTTTGAATACATAATTGATATTGTGGGGAAGATTGAAAATTTAAATTTCACTTTCAATGCGACTTGTATTTTCACGTAAATGAACGCTGTAATTGTTCATCCTAACAAATTTTTATCGTTATAATTTATGTTACTATTCGATGAATAATTTTGTGCTAAAAATAATAAATTCTATATATGATGACTAAAGAATCTATGAATAATTTTAAATATGATTTGAAAAGTTAAAAAATCGGTCTTATTTATTTTCATTTTTTATTATTAAATTTGAAAACTTCCATGATATATGCAATGAAGGGGTGAATAAATTTGCTTTAATGTCGTTTATAAATCAATCAAATCATGAACATTTTCCCCAAATCCTATTGAAAAAAATGGAATTACCATAGATTTTCTTTCCATGCATAAACATGGTAAAATATATTCCATTGTGACGCTGTTGAATGGGACGAATACGTTAAGCGTAAATAGCAATTTCCACCTCTTCCCGTATCGATTTTTAATTATGTCTGGAATACGAAGTTCATGTCAAAGGACGGAATATTGTACCAACACGCGTTATATTTTCCCCGGAGATAAAACAACCACTCTGTTTATCTAATGGGGAGCTCACTATTTTCCACAAAAATTCACGTAAAATATGACGCTACTGTTACAAATGACTTGACAAACGATGACCGTCGACTAATGGCGACATTAAATATATCAGGGTTGTAATTAGAGAAGCAATCTACCTAATTGCCTACAGTTTGATATTTTTTGAATAAATATTTAAAATATTTAATACCTTTAATATTTTAATATTTTAATCACTCAATTTTTTACAAACGATAACTGTTTCCATTCATTTAATAAGATGAATAAATTGATTTTGGCTCTTTTAAGAAAATGTTAATATGATTTTAACGGGAAAATTCTAATCTAAGTACTCTGATTATTTTTTGCTAGATGAAGGTCATATTTTTTCAAATAATTAAACTATTGAAATAATTCTATTGTTCCCATTTAATATTTTACTTAAGTTATAAAGATTACTTGATAAAATTGATATTTGGAGTATAGTGTAGAGGTAATTATTTGAACGGAAGCGCTTTCCGGAGTTCACTTGACCGCTTGTCTAGAAAAGTTACAATGTTTGCTATTCGAAAGTCTGATAGATTGTGGTAAAAAATGGAGATGATTTCTAAAACTTAGTAAAGCGTAACTAACGCTATTTTTCTTGCAGAATTTCGTGATATGGAGTTTTCTCATAGAATAACGATAAAGAACCCTATTATAGTGACAGAAAGACCCTGAAGAAAGAAAGTTAGCTTTGTCGGTACATAGGTGAGGTTGAGATTTTTTGAATATTAGTTCATAATTGTTACCAAATGATGGAATTATTAGTTCATTACCACTAAAGAATTTGATGATTGTTTTTTCACTACATTACACAGTAGAATACATAGTAGAAGTTGTACTAGGTTGTAATTAATGTTAGTTTTGTATATTATATTTCTATAATTTTCAAATAATTTTACAGAAAGGTAGGATATTTTCATAAATATTTATTTTAAAAATGATCAAAGTTTTGTGAATTTGGTTTTTGATCGAATAACAAAAAAAATTTTTTTTTGATCTCCGTCTGTTTTAAGCTTTTTTAAAATTACATTATATACCCCTGTATTCACTGCCATTATATACGAGTATTATCTGCTTATACCTTCTCAACGATGGAATCAAATGGTGTACAACAACAGTCAGAACAGCAACGACAAATCTAACGAAAATATGGAAAAGTATATTCATCCGGAAAAATGTTAAAGTAAAATTAGCTAATTCGTTGATTTTTCCAATCATGATATATCATGATATATATCTATAAAGTTCTTAAAGTACTTCAACCAGAATTTTCAATTCCGGTTCACAAGATAAACGTTTATATATTTGTTTTGCAATTAATTTACATTATATTTAGATGAATATGATAAAAATTCATTTTATTGCGAATATAAGCCATTGTGAAGGACCATCAGTAGAGAAATTATAGATGTGTTTCGGCGTTGATTGGTTCTTTAAATTAGCTCGGTACCCATATTTTGAGCCAAAGCTGTGCCATTTTTTATGTTAAGAGAAAACAAAAATCATAGTTCCTTCAGAAATAATCGAATTTGCCTTTTTTTTTTCTTAATTTAATCACGGTTCCAATTTAGCTAAAAGCTCTTAAAGGCGTGAAATATAGTTACCAAATGGAACCATTGCGCCTAATTCCGCTAAAATCATATAGATAAGACCACATATCGAAATTGAGTACCCGGGTATATGCTGTAAATACCCGGGTATATCGAGTAACTCGGGATTTTAGTGATTACACGGAATGCCTGGGTAATCGATACCCGGGATTGTAGTCCCTAGATGTTACTATCGTAATTTTGTAACTTGGTAACTTTCGTATATTTTCCTAATGAAAAACTTAATTACAAGGAACAACATGTTACAAACTGTATGAAAAAACCATGTAGCAAAGTTAGGGTTGTAAAATTAGAACTCAAAATTACATAATTCTCTGGTATCATAAGCTACTGACTCTGAAAAAGAGTGACACAAGAAAAAATCTTTGTTTCCAAGATCATTTTGAGGACCTTTCCAACCTCCAAAACCTTACGTCAACAGATGGTAACCTTTTCGGTTTCTCGCAAAGCTTTTTTTACGAAAAAGTCAGTTGAGCTTTTGAGTCCTTCTTTTGTTCAAACGAACCACAGTTTCTAAAGAAGGAATTGATTATCTTCCAATACCAAAAATATTAGGGGAAGAAAGCTAAAAAACTCTACAATTATTAGTTGTTAATTACTATTACGTTTTCTTTTTTTTTTAATATTAATTTATTAGTAGTTATTTATGTGGAATCAGTCAAAGATCTTTCCATATTTGCCTTAAATTTAAAGCATATTTTCCATTGGACGTTAGAAACCACCTTTTTACTTATTTACTGTTACCGTCTAGAGCTTTTACTCGTACACCACATATAGCTTTTATGTAAATTATAAAGGCTTTGTCGTAAAGTTTCAAAACTTTGCTTAAAATATTCAGTCAACGTTCGCGGAATTCCACAATGTCTGGCAAATATTACGAGTTGGTATCACGTAAACTTTCTCTTATTTTTCCTGCGCCTAAATTGTAACATTTTTCCTTTGTTACATTGACGTAGATTGTGCAAGTTTTATGGAAATATAGTTCATCGCAAAATAAATTTAATGAAATAAGTTTTTCCATTTTTATGAATATTTGTACGGTTGATTATTGAAATGGTTTTTAGATTTAATTTTTGTTAAGCGCAAGAAACAATTAAAATCATGCGCAATAGGCTGTTTGGGTAAATTTCGATACAAACAAACGAGAAGAAAATAAAGCGAGGATTAATTTATATTTAAGTATTTAAAGCTGTTTACTGGTGAATATAGTTTCAATAGGAATATGATAAAAGTTGAAGTCGTTTTTTGTAGCTTTTTTACATAAAATAGCTATAATTCAAAATATAAAATAAAAGAATATCTAAAACCAACAATTTTTTACTAGCTTAGTTTGGTATTAAAAATCGTTTTTTTTTCTTTTAAAACGGTTTAAATATATTCTTTTGTGTAAAATAAATGAAAATTTCATTGATAAATGGTACAATTTTTCATTTGATGTAGCTAAATCGTAGACAATATATTTTCATGAATACTAAATGAAAAATAATTTTTTTTAAGATTTTAATCTTCAATAACAAAGTAAGTGGTTATTTGTTGACAATATTAAATTCCGTAAAGCTTTTTGGGTATGTCACTATTTCAACTGATAAAAAATTAGTTAAAACCGTCTGCTCCTTATTTTACCGTGCATATCGCATAATACATTCGAAATAATTTATAATTTAGATAAAATCACCTAACATGTGTTCGAACTCGAAGACGCCAAGTGATTCATTGCATGTCATCGAAAATACGATAAGTTCCTTACTTTTTGACGACATGTTATACTTAATTTTTAATCACTCCGATCTTCCATTTCAATAATCGTATTAGTATTAAAGATTCAAAATTTGCACGATACATTCTGAAAAACTGGATTTTTCAGCTATTTTTCTTTTTTTTTTGTAAATCAGAAACGGAAACAACAATTTATCACAAGTCATAAAATATGTTTGCAGCATACAAGTCCAGCAAGCATTTATCATTAAAAAATTGTTGAGAAGTTTGTGTGTGTGTGTTTATTTTCTGTGATTTTTTCCCATCTGAAGCAATGGTGGAAGGCATGTTATTATTTTATACCTTTTTGAATCTAGCAGCAGGAGAAATACACTCAGAATCAATTGGACTAGATCAAGATTAAAGACATTTAACACAAGACTGGTCTGTCAAGTATCTCGTATGAACAACGAAGAAATAATTGCTCTTTCACCCGCCTTTTGTCGTTCACCACCACATATCCTTTCCTAGTACTATTTAGCTGCACATGCAAGATTACCAGCAAGTTTTAAATGACTCGCCACTGCAAAAACGTAACAAGAAAATTTATAACGAAAGTGTTTTCAAAGTGAACCACAGCCATTTTTGAGATCTTTGAACTGATTTTCAGCTCAAATGAAAGTAGGCTAATTGCCGTGATTAGTTTTTACATATTCAGCCTTATCAAAGAATCAAAATATTGTACTTTGTGTAATTATCTATCACTTATTTGAACTTATGTTTAACGTTATCTTCGTTTCATCGAAGTACATTTCCTTGGACTTCTCACATATTTTAGAAATGGCTTGAGAGAAGCAGTGAAATTGATTTTGCCCGTTCTTGACTTGTCGGAAATGCATTATCTAGGAGTCACGAACTCGAAACTGTATGGTCTTGCATCATTGCTCTTCTAACGAAATTGCAAAGAAAACTTTCGTACCGATTTTGTAAATTTAGCCAACAAAAGTAATGTAACTTAAAAGTTTTGAAATGCACCTACAGCCCCTGATCATATTAATAAACACGCCTGAAGTAAGAGCTATTTTATTTTGGGTTCATATTTTTGATTGGGCTTAACTTTCCTGTACCAATTTTATTTATTACGTTTATTACCAACTAGCGCGACCAAAAATCATATAATATTTACTAAAAATAAATTTTTACCATCAAATTAATTAAAAATCTTCTTAATTATGGTGAGCTGATTTGTTTAATATTTAATTGAAATCCCGTTTACTGATATCTAAGTTCCCATTCTGCGCAGTATGCTGTCCATATAGGACAATACTGTCTGCTGTATTTGCGGATGATGATTCCATACGTGTATACTTTTTCTAAGGGCTATTTTTCTGTTGTGACCACTTCTTCTTCTTAACATGTTTAGAACCTCAATTGTATGCCGTCTGTAAAAGTATAGTGAACTTTTTGTGTGAATAATAATACAAATAGAAGTTTTTTTTGGCTAAAGTTCCTTTAAGAGCAGCCAAATCTAGCAACATTACATTTTCTACTTTGTTTTTAATTTAATTTGCGAATAAATAGGTCCATAATAGAAATGTAGTCCCTACTAGAAAACCCTAAAGCATGGTGTCCATAACTTTTAAAATTTTTGTACCCCTTATATAATTATTAAGGTGTTGGTTATTTTTCAAGAAAAAAAAAAGTTTGTTATTTTTGTGTGGCGATGTTTTTTGAATCCCTTAGTATACCCGGTGCAGCCGAAATGTGACCTAGTACGTATTTCCGTCAAACTCTTCTTGTATCTCTGGAGGTATGTGTACCACACTTTCGGAATCACATAACTAAAGCCAAATATATAAATTTTAGTATTAATTTTAGATTTCCAAAATGCACAATATGTAAAACCGAATTTCATGTCTATTTATAGTGTAAATATTATAAAAAATAGTTATTGAAATACAAAGTTCATCACCAAAGATAGTTCACTATAGTTCTGCTTAGAAATACCATTAAAAATCGTAGACAAACATTTAAGAAAAATTGTTTGATGCATTGAAAATCGTTATTTACCTCTAAGCCCAAACTTTTAGTTGTTTTAATTAAGTCATCAAATTCTTGATTATTTATGAAAAAAAAAACACACGAACATGTTTTAACAGTTTGTTTAAGGAAAAAAAATGCTTTAGTCGATAAAGATCACACATTAATTTTTAAAGCCCCTACTAACATTGAATTCAAATTTAAGAAAATATTTGGGTGTCTCATTTGAAAATGTCTTTAATATACTTACGCATTCTTAAGTGGTTAAATTTATAGTAAGATTATTTCCTTACAATTTTATTACGTTTTTATCTCTTCGACTCAATTGAGGATTCAATTAAATTCTTATAACGGTATTCAAGATAAGTTGAAACGTTGATATTTTATTTTGGAAATATTTGGATTTAGTTTTATCACCCTTTTTCTCAAACCCGTTATGTCAAGGCAGATACTTAATTATATAATCTCTGATATTTACCTTTTTTTCGAAATTTGACAAAAACAATCAATTAAAAGTTAATAAATGCAAACAAATTTGATGATTCAAATTACTTTTTTTACAGATATTTAAAAAAATGTTGATATGGAAGTTTATAAAATTAATTAGGTATAATATGTATATATATATATATTGGTTATTTTTCTGACTAAACTTAAACATCTTAGTTTTATTTTGATCAAATTCCGTTAATAAAATGTTCATTTTTTCCAGAAGTCAAATGTTCATAAAATGCGTTATATTTTATGTTTCCAAAGAAATGTTTAAAATATTAATAAAATGTTAATGGGTGGAAATAAAAATGATATTTGGCAAAAAGTATATATGCCAAAATACTTAGCTACTCATCATTAAACAAAGATATTGTCGTAATAAAAAGGTCGTTAATTAAATGAATAAAGAAACAGTAATAAAATATATAATCATATTACACCGTATCATCATTAACAATGTATTTCGGTTTTATAATGAATCTTGAAGATTAAATAGACGATAGTATACGAAATAAATTAATATACAATAATGCGATATATCATTACAAATCACAGATGTACGAAAGAACAGCCTATTACATTTGTAACGATGTATATTTATTACCAAATAGATAAATAAAATGTCCCGCTGTCAAAATTAAAAAAAAAGTCCGCTATTCCTAATTCATTTCATCTCACGCCTAGTTAATTACAATATCATAATTACAGCCAAAGGCGCTTAATTGAGGTAATTCAAAGATTCAAAGGTGCATTCCTTGATATTTTTTGTCAGTCATCATAATGAGAAATACTATTTTTTTTTAATTCTTTTACTCATTGTCATGTCGTATATTTCATAATTCTTCATTCTATTTGAAGTACTTAATGAAAAACGTTTTCCATCTAAAAAAAAAATGCACTAGCGTTTCCATGCCAAGTTCTTGTTGGGAAAACATAACAATGGATTTCAAAGTACTTTTCTGTTGCTTAATTTAATTAAAAAACTTTATCTTCGATATGACACAAAGCTCTCGAGCTTTAGTACGTAAAAGCGACGCTGTAAATTTCAGAATAAAAATTTAATTGCATATTACCGTTACTTATCATTAACAGTCTGGACAATTGTAAAAGAAAATAATAAAACTAGTAAATATATAAAATTTACATTTTATAGCTTTTTATGTTAGGTAGCTATAAATGAGATGAATACAACAAATAAAATATCTTAAGTTTTATTAATTTTCAGTCTTTAAAAAAATGAGCATTATGGATTTTTTTAACACTAAGGGTCCTCACCTCTTATTCTCCTTCTTCGCATTCTGCTATATACAATTTAATAAATATAATCTTTATATTAAAGAAAAAAAAATATTGACCAGATTCAAACAGGTAGTACAGTATCATTTTTGATCAATAAATTGACTACTCGATTATGTACTGAATGATCAAATGAAAGCTTTATATTTTTAATTTGCAGCAAAACTAAAACGGTATAAGACATCTTTTTTTAATTAATTTTTATCTTTGATTTATGATATTTTTATTAAAATATCATTTCATTCAAATGATCGCCTTTTGATTTTTTTAAAACTTGATTTCCATAACTTTTTTACTTAAACCTGCACTTATTTAAGCAATGATAAGAATAATTTAGTTTTATGTTTGATTTTGGCTTATTTAAATAAACCTATGATTTAACATAGCTCCAAAGGAAAAAGTTCAATGGAGTTATATCGTAGGATTTTGGTGACCATTTCCCATTGGATTTTCTAGTAGTTATACGGTTGAAATTTTCCTTTAACTAATTAATTGTGTCATGAGGTGTATGGCAAGTTGCATCATCTTGTTGAAACCATAATTCATTCAGGTAAAAATCATTAAATTTATGCCATAAAAAAATTCTAGTCATGCGTTAGTAGCGTTCTTTATTAGCGGTAACTGCAATACCATTTCTTTTATCAAAAAATTTGGCCCAATAGAACTAATGCACATGAAACATATATTAAAACATATTGGAGTTGTAAATTTATAATTTTACTTGTTAAAATTAAAGTTAATATTCATTTCAAAATGCAATTTTAATCCATTTACAATCTACACAACCTCTACTTCTAAGGAAAAAAGTCGATAATAATTTTTTGGATATGAATATGTATTCCATGGCGACAAATTGCGAAAAGTGTCCCAAGTTGTGTAAATTATTACTTTTTCTATGGTGACTGGTCAATGATTCGTTTATATCTCAGTTTCAATACGCGTACTGATACGTACTGTGACGTCAGAGAAGACCCATAAGCACACTTGTTTTTTTCAAAACTCTCATTTCCTCATTAAAATTAAAAATATTTTTTCTGCCAAAATACAACTTTTTTATAACTAACAATTGGTTTTTCCTCACTTTAATAATGTCCTTTATCGATTAAAAAAATAAAACGAAAATGCGCATATTGTCTATTGCATCTACAGTGTATAAGCCATTTTAAACTGTTAATTTTTGGGGACGTGAAGATGTTTTGTGAGCAACTTGTAAATTTTCTGCACTCCAAATGCGATAGTTGTGCTTACTTGCAAAGTTATTTAAATCAGAATGGCACTTCATCGCTGAAAATAATTTTTCATAAAAATAATAGATCTTTTTTAGCTGTTACAAAACCTTATCTGCAAAATTTCTACGCAATAAATGAAGAAATGAACATTTGGTTTAAGTTCTGTGGTCAACTGAATTTTATACATCTTAAAATGGAAAACATTATGGAGAATATTTCCAGTAGTACTATTATATAGGAAACTCTAAGTTCTTGAAACCGATGTGGAATTGAATGTTCTCGTTTTTCATTCCCATTTTGGTTCTTAACTTTGATATTTTCAATAGTATGTTTACGTTTTTGACGAGTTGAGTTCTTAACATCATAAATAAAATATCCATTTGTCTCAATTTTTTTAAATTATTATTTAAAATGAGCCAACCATAGGATCATTTTCAAAATATTAACAATTTTTTAACCTTTTTTATTTACAAGTTTATTTTATTTTAATACCGTCCAATTAATTAGAGTTTATTTTAATTTTGAATCAACGAACCTTTAGTTATTTAAGTATAAAGACCTATAATGTTCTTCGCGAACACTTCCTGTACCATTTTTCGAATGAAATGCTAAAGAATATCTGAATCAATTCATTTAACGTGAGAATTTTTCTGAAAAATTCGCGAATTGATTTAATAAGCTCTAAAAGTCTGTTTGGATCTTTAAACAACCAAAAAATCTTGTTTTCGTTTGTTAACATTAGCTGAAGAATAATAATTAATAGTTTTTTTTTCAAACGTTTTTCTTATCTTTACTTTTTTACATCAATGTAAATAAATGTCGAGTACATTAAACAATTTTTTTGGAATTACATCATCATAATGTTCTATTGATTTAAGTTATAGATACTTTATGGACTTTTTTTTTTGAAAATTTCCAATAGAATGGCATGAAATATAGAGGTATTCGAGAATAGATGATTTGAAGTAAGTAATTTGGTGTTGTAAAGCTAGGAATGACCAAGGTACCGCTGCAACGAAAACTAGAGGTGAACTTGTTTTCTTTCAGGGTGCTTTCTTCTAGGCGCCCACAAAACTTACAACTATCCGGGGAAAAGAAATGTTATGAGCGTTTAAGGAAGCGTACCCTTTGTGCTCGTTTATGAAGGACCGCAGCTCAGGATCGTAATGAATGGAAAAGGATATTAAGCAAAAAAAACCTACACTGGACTGTGGTATTGGATGTAAACAAATCGATGGCATATCTTTATATATTAATTAAATGGAAAAAAATATAGCAAGAATTACAACAAAACATCCTAATTTTTGGTTAATAAATAATCCTAATTTTTGTTGTTGATAATTGTAGTGCGGGGTCTGAACTAAAATCTAATAATTTTTACAATGTCGCGTCGTAAATTTTATTTATCAAATATTACTACTTCAAACAGCACACATTCTAATGCACTTAAATGAAAATTACGATTTTGAATTAAGAAAGTATAATCGGTAAAATAGAATTTGCCTTCTTCAACTATTATTATTTTTTAATCTGAAGTCTAGAAAATACTCCAAATATAAAATACAAATAATGAGACCATTTAATTTTTATAAATTAATTATTTATTCATCACAACATTCTAGCTCGAGATTATAATGGTTTTTTATTTAAGGAATACGTAATAACCTTAATCAGGTTTTAGTGCTAGGAAAGAATATTCTCAAAAAAAAGTTTGCTCAAAAATTGTGAATCTTCTCTACTATGGGATTTTGTATGTAATCAAGTCTATTACTCATGATTAAAAAAAAATCAGAAAAAAAAACATATTAATTAGTTAATGTTTGAAGGTTATATATATGAGACAGTATTATATATAAAAAATATATTGTGGTCTTATTTATGTAATATAATTTACTGAAGTGTAAACATAAATTTGAACAAATGTATTTTTTACGTATTGCCCAGATATGTATTTCGATTGCCAACCAATCTCCTCAGTGGTCCTCAAGTAGTATTGGATCGCTCCGTAACTGGCAATGTAACAATTCACATAGTTTCACACTGTATCATACTGTATAACTCAGTGTATATACTAACTTATGTTTATACTTTAACTATAATATAAATAGAATTATACAAGTTCATGTATAAATGTATGCATACTCCAATAGTGCCACTTGTACGCATGTATTCGTTGAAAAGCTAGAAGGAAGTAAAGAGGAAAGGGTAGTAGTAGTTCAGTTTCTTTTACTTGTATGATGCATATAAATATAATTAGTTGCATTTACAAAAAAACTTTCTAATGTAACATCGTAATTTTTAAAATGCTATTTATTACAGAAAACTGTTGTTATAAGTACGATGTTACAACGTAGAAATTTAAATGTGCATAGTAAATTTTAAAATAAAATATTATGAGGACTTAAATAATGGAAGTCTAGTGTTACATTACGACGTTACTATCGTAGTTTTTACTGTATTTTTTTTCGTGTACTGTAATCCATTTTTTTAGGTTGTAAACTTTTTTTTTATTTAATGTGTTCGCTTGGATTTGTGTTTTAGTACATACAATAATTACAAATTTATTTAAATACAAAAATATTTATTTATTTCCTGCTACACGCTTATTTATTTATTTGCAACAATCATTTATTTTATTAGTTAATTTAGAACTGATTGTCCTCTAACTGCGGTCAACCTCTTTTATAGTGGTTCAGAACTTCAGATATGCTCCAGATTGTTTCATCTTCCAGAGATGTTCCATGTCTGGTACCTGTGACCTTAATTTTTATTGTCTAATTTTTAATCATAAATCGTCAAAGAAACATCTTGGACATTTATCATCTCATTGTGTTGACCGCTCCCCCTTTATTTATTGACTTGGTTTGGTGACTTCGCAGCGGGACGCCAGATGCAAGGCCTAAACACACACACATTTAAGTCTTTTGCATGCATCAATTTAATCAAAATTTAGTTAAATTGAAAGACTTATTTAATATGCCAGTTTTTAAAACGAATGTGGTTACAAGTAAGGAATTTCAACATACGGCATAAAGTTAATCAATTGAACAAAATTATCAAATAATCAAGTTTAAAGAATTTTCTTTGTGAGTTAATGATTTTTATTAATTATTCAAAGATTTTTCATTCTCTTTGTTTAATGAGCCACCAATTTCATATTGTAATTACATCCAATTAAGTTCAATCAATACAAAAGTGAGCTGTCAGCGATTTTTACTCGATCTCCATCCATTAGATATTCAAACTTTACATATATTATCAAAAGGCAATTAATCATTCAATTTAATAAAAAAGCAGTAGCATGTAAAGCGTTTCCATTTAATTACCTATGAAGCAATTAAAATAATCATCTCAAATTTCACTAACTCGTCTTCACCTTCATCAATTTCCTATTCGATCAACAAAGTTACGTAATAATCTTGAAAGTTGGCGGAACTTAGTTAATCGAACTTTAATTGTAATATCCCAAGATGTCTTACTTAGAATAATATTTGATTGCATCTAATTTACATGTTGAATGTAAAGTCATGCATAGTGCAATTATTTAAATTTTCGACTTCAGATATAGAGCATTAGAATATGCTGCGTAAATTATCTGAGTTCATATCAAAATATAATTAGACACGTATACGTCCTCTGGGAAAAAAAACAACATGAAGACAACGAAGAGTAATCAGCCTTTCCTGCTTTTTGTAAAAATATAACAATATTAAAATTATATAGACTAAAGAATAATACAAAGAAAGAATTTGTACTCGGTTAATTCTTACAAAAATTGAAGTAGTACCTTGAAATTGCAAAATTTGCGTTAGTGCATGCAATTATGAAGTATCTCGATATTTTAATAATTATTCCAATGTTGCCAAGTTAAGTCATGGTAATTTGAATTTTAAGTCCTCGTTGAATTCGAGAAATGAAACGATTTTAATGATTGAAAATTGTTAAGAGAAACGTTGCGTGTGTGATCAGTAAAATAAAATTGCATCAGTTTAATACTTTGCGGTGAGGATATTTCCAGATTAAAATAATAAAAATAAACCCTAAAGTGCTTCGTAGAAAATAAATATCATAAAAATGGCGCTGAAAATCCAATGCATTAGACACATTAAATAAACGAGCGTAAGTGGTTTTTGATGGAAGCGAAACCGTCATAAAAGCGAAATACGAAATACGTTCTTTGAAAATATGAAAACCCGGGGAAAATATACGCTAGATATGTATACAATAAGCCCGAGCTCATAATATGCACCTGTAATGAGAAATATAATATGAAAATTACGTTTCTTTACAAATGTCGTTTTCATAATGTTTTTCTGTATTCATTCGGAAGATATTGTTACATTTCGTTTCATTAGCTTCCCAGTTTCATTCTTGAAGGGAAATAATTTGCTTTTGTGACTTAAAAGCGAGAAAAAGAAATGTATTTGTTTAAGCTGTTATTTTTTGGTTCATAAAATGCAAACCACTTCTTTTTATTATTTTCTTTTCGTGTTATTTCATGTTAAATTGCCATTGTATTTATTGTTATTCTAAAATATTTTGATTGCCACGTGCATTCCGAGATAAAAATCTGAAATTCAAATGGTTGAAAAAGATTTTCAATGCAACTGATTTATGGGTACTTAACATTTTTTCATGTTTCGCTTTAAGCAGAGAAAAATGTTGGAACTTGTTTTAAAAATCGTAGATGGATAAAAGATTTTTCGTTACTTTTTAAAGTTGGAAAATTTTAATAGATTGGATTTTTCAATTAAACACTTCAGGTAATTAATAAAACAAATTCGGCGACATTTGTATACGGGAATTTAGTGTGAAGAAAAGAAATATTGTGAGCTTTTTCAATCTTAAACTTTTGTTGAACCAAAATCGATCACAAACGTTGATGTATCTATCGACAATTGCTGGTTCGTAAATTGACTCGAAATATTTTTTTAACCGTTCGTTCACCATATCCCAATAATTCTTTATCACTTTACATCGTCTGACGTAAATTCTGTATATGTTATCATTGAAGTATAAAGATAAGTTAATGTATACACTGAGTTGTACAGTATGTTATAGGGTAAAACTGTATGAATCATCACATACCAGTTAGAGAGTGATCTAACTAATACTACTTGATCTAATACACTGAGGAAGTTTCTTAGCAATCGAAATACGTATCTAGGCAATACGTCAAAAATATGTTTATTGTTTACTTTTGTAAATTATATTTCATTAATAAGACTACAGTATCTTTTATATATAGCACAAACAGTTTACACTGGGTGTTTAATTTAGGTTATTATACATTAACTTTTTCGTACTTGTTTAAGTTTTTGGATGGTCTTTCTTTTGCAATTGCGTTCTTCTTATTTCACATTTCCTATTCTGGACGTAAAGGAACGCCGGCCGCCAACCGATAACAAACCGATAGCAAATTTTTAAAGACATTTACGTAAAAAAATTAAAAGAAAATTAAAGTATCTAAGACTTTCCTAAACATAAAGGTCCATCCGTAAATTACGTTATACTTTCGGGGTGAGGGATTCAACGAAATTTGTTATCGTGGAACAAAGGGCCAGTGGGAATCAAAAGCTTTGTGGTTTAACATCCTAAAAATTGAAATATTTGTCTGATTTATTTTAATTATTTCGAATTAAAAAATTGAATAATATATGTCGTTGCACCAAGAAGGAGATTTCAATGTGACCATTTGTGACAAGGATAGTGGGGAGGAGTAAAATTATAAAATTTGTCTGACGTTATCTATGGACGGCTCCTAAAAAGTGCTTTAAAGAATAGTTGTTCATATAAAAATATATATTTCAAACTAAAGCAACATTTTTTTTCTTTTTTACAGAAATTGTTTCATCGTAAATTTTCGCTTCATCAGAGGCTTTTGAATGCGCCATGTAAGTGATTTTTCTTCATGTTTTGAAAGGATTATAATTAAGAAAAAAAAAACAAAATAAACACGAAAATATAACATTTTTACTAATTTTTAAAGAACTAAATATTTTTCAAAAAAAGTTTTCTCAAGTTTTGAGCGTGTTTTACATTTTCAACTTTCTATTTTTTTATGCAATATATAAAATATATTGTGGTCTAATTTATGTAGTATAATTTAATATAATAGTGTATTATAAATCATACCATAAACATAAATTCAGCAGAAGTTCAAACAAAAATATTTGTGACGTATTGCCCAGATACGTATTTTGATTGCCAAGCAATCTTTCTCAGTGGTCATCAATTAGTTTGGATCGTTCCGTGACTGCTTTGTGATGAATCATCAATCATGAATGATAAATGTGAATGATCGGAGTGATCCAATACGACTGAACGACCACTGAGGAAACTTGCTTGGCAATGGAAATTTGTCTCTGGGTAAGATGTCAAAAATTCTTTTGTTTGAACTTTCGTTCAAATTTATATTAGATATTCGTTCATATTTATAGTGTGATTTATTATATATTATACTACATTAATTGGACCACAATATATTTTATGTATTGTAGAAACAGTATAACTGTTCATAGTCAGCAAAAAAAATCTTATTTGATTATTCAACTTTCTATTTTTTATATTTAAAACGAAAATATGTTTACAATTTTTTACTCTAAAATTATTTTCAAAGTTCTACAAAGTTCCATGAAAAGGCAAATTATATTTAAAACTTTGATACCCTACTAAGATCCATTTATCTTTTTGAATATCTTAACATTTCCTATAACTCACTAATTTGTATCAACGCTTAAAAAAACGAAACAAGAGAAAAACATTATCATAAATCTTTTTAAGCAAATTAGATTTAAAGAAAAATATCTTTCCTCACTTATTTTTCTATTTATAAAATATCTAGTATCCAAACTTCAAGTGTCGTAACTTTCGAAAATTAATAGATATAGATATTGTCAAAATCGTACAGTATCATTTCCACATCTAATTTATTTCATATATTAAATGCGTGTTAAAAAATTAGTCAATTTTCATATCGAAGGTGTGGCTATCATCATCAATAAAACTATGATGAATTTATTATTGATTTTTTTTTACCGGGAATTGTCATCAACTTAGAAGCTACATGAAAAGCCACCAGGAGCTCGAAAATAAGTACATAATTGTAAATAGTTAGTTTAGGTTTCAAAGGTAATATTTAAAAGTCTGAGGAATATTAATGGACCGTCTCAAAGAACGTAGTAATTATTCAAATTTTAAACGGCTCTATCTCACTTGGGTTGGGCCTAGACGGAATTCCTCGTTTTGGCGTTAGTTTAACAAACTATATTGAATATGTGTTCCGAGAATTTATTTCAAATTAAAGCGTGAAATGACTTTTCCATTTAAACATAATTAATTTGGATATCTTAAAATTAAAAGCTCAATTTGGTTTAGTTTGATACGGTGGAAGAGTAAAAAAATGTTGCAAAAAATGGGAAGTATTTTATTGGTTTTTGATAGATGATAGTTTCCTTGGAACAAAGGTTGGAACTCGGAATGAAGTTGACTTAAGAAATCTCGGATTAATCTTATCTGGTCGTCGACGTCCTCATATGGCGATAATGGCAATATTAATAAAATGCCGAAGACATTTGTCATAGTCATTCCACATTAATAGCTCGTCCAAAACCGTTGATATGAAAAATGAATAGAGTCGTTGTCGCATCTCACCTTTGCTGCATTAAGGTCAATTCTCATCGATATTATCATCGTCGAATGTTCTTTGTATCTTTGCTAGAAACTCCAACGCCATCATACCACCAATCGAACGAATCGAATCGAAATGCATATAAAGAGAAGAACGGCCAGAACGACTTTTCTATAGAACGAGACCGGAGAACGTGACTATTGCCGATATGATTGCAGTCATTGTAGACTTGAGGCTGCTGGGTTTAAATCCCGTTGTAAAAAGGTTATATTATTTTATAAACCCAGGGAACACATATATATATAGCTACGTCTTATACGATAGATAAAACTCTTGCATGGCTTTGAAGAATTCACTCGTGTGTATGTATACATAATATTGGTGATATTCTCCATTGGAGCCCGATGGGCGACGATCGGCTTGATGATGATGATGGTGTTAGCTAGGAGAGCGGTGAGCTCTGAAGCTCCGAAGCAAGGCCATGTGAATGACCCTATCGCGTCCTCGCATCATTTCAATTTCAATAGCTCGTCATGTTATTAGTATCATTATACCTTCCAAGTTTATCTCCTAGTTTCATTTCACTTGCAAAATATTGAAATTATTCAGACGCCCAAATTAATACAAAACAACCTAACGGAAATCCACTCGTGTTCAACCAACTACCTACCTATTAACGAATCAAAAAAAAAAAAAAAAAAATAAAAAAAAAAATCCAAACGTGCCAACTAGAAAAATAATTCTATTCTTCACCATTCAAAAGTTAACAAAACAGCACCACAATAAACACTTCCATAACAAAAGTCATGCTTGCATTGCCTCGTCACGTTTGGTTTTTAAAAGAGAAAAAAATATCCCTTGTCATGTACATGTAGAATCTAATTACTTTTGTTTTATAGAGTAACCAAAAAACTGGAGTAATTAAGAATATTTCATTCTCTGCCATTTCCCGGAATGGGCTTCTTCAAATCATCTCTCTGGATTTAACTCTTAAAACAATTTTGCTTCATAAGAATTTAAGTCCTAATATAATTCAAAACGTAACTCAGTTTTGTACATTTTTGAAGTTATACTTCTTTACCGGAGTTTTAAAAAAAAAATTAATGAGTGCATTGTTAAAAAAATGACGCTTTAAAGTAACAGTATGAAGTTACTCGCAAACGGTTAGTGAGAAAGAAAGATTCAAGCGGGTGAAATCTGGCCGATTTTTGGAAGCGATATGCATAGTAAATAAGACGATCAAAACACTACCACATCGATCAAGTTAAGCCAGCACTCGCACATGTTTTTCGTTTATCGGAAAGGGAGGGGGGGAGATCATCCCGAACAAACCCGAATAAGATACGAAGTTATAGCTTGCAAACAGTCAAAAAATACACACACATATACACTTGAAAGTGTATGACCACTTGTATTTCTTCTTTAAAACTGTTAGGAACTTTAGAACATGAAGAAAATCGTTGAACTGAATATTTTCGAATTTTACAGTCTAAACAATGTCGATATTAATAGATATCTAGTAATTTCCTGTAAAATTCACCATCCAATACTGACACAACTGACAAATGGTTAAAATTAGCAATTGAATGAAATCGAAATTACAGTTGAAACTATTGACACGGTAGTTCAAATTTGAGCCAATAATTATTACATTTGCATTCCACTAACGTGGCTGTATTTAAAACTTTATATTCTTTGTCCTTCTCTTTGCCGCAACACATACGTTTCCTTATTATGTGTTTTGATATTAAAAGTAGTTTATGTTTAAAATTGTATCATATTTTAGTAATCACTAATCTTATAACTTAAATCTTATAATTGGTGCCCCAGGTTCAGGTACTACCGGAAGAAGCTACGTCAGCAGATTAAAAACAACTTTTTAACTATACCAAAAAAGTATAACTTCTCACGCGCGTACTGTTTTTTTATTATTTAGAACATAGACATCGTCGCACTAAATATTTGCAAATTTTACAGTCTAAACAATATTCATATTAATACACAACTAGTAATTTCCCGTGAAATATTCATCGCCCGATACTAACACAACTGATAAATGGTAAAAATCGGTAATTGATTGAATGAAATCAAAATAACTGTTGATACTATTGCAAAAATCATTCAGTTCAAATTTTAGATAATCATTGTATTTCACTCACACGTACAATCCATGGTCAAATTATTAGATGCGCTTAAGATTTTTTCCAATTTTATGTATAATACTAAATTAAATATGATATTGCTTCCTTTTTACATTACTAAAAAAGTACTAAAGATTTTTAGGAAATATAATTTCTAAATATGGATTTAGTCTTGATTATTACCCTTATTATTAATTATTTTTTCCACCCCTCCTCCATATAGCTTATAGGTCACCCCTGTATTAGCTCCGGTCTTGGTTGGTCGCCAATTACTATAATTACATTGAAAAATATGTACAATGCACATATAAAGCACATCAACCAAAATATGTCTTACTAAAAGTATCCCTTGATAGCCCAACAATTTTGATCTTGGAACCTCACAGCTTCAATGCATTTCATCGTAGTTATGAAGCTTAATTCAAATACAGGTTCGAGCTAACCTATGCTTTTAGAACAGTTTTGGGTAATATCATGAATTGGTTTCCACGAAACGTTATTTTTTTTTACTGTTTTCAAGAAAACTAAAGCTTCAAAGCTAAGGAGACCGAGTAGTTAAGGTGACCGCTCCAAAACTGGTAGATGTTGGGTTCTAGTCTCGTATCAAGCAAATTTTCGATATTTCTAGATGTACGGATAAAGCGCGGGTAAATAACAATTATAAATGAAGTTTATATCAGAGGAGTATATTTGGAGTATTTCAGCAGATTTAAAAAGCAGGTTTTATCATTCTTATTAAAAACAATTTGATTATATAACTATAAATGTTATCAGCTACTGTATATGGTAATCTTCATTTTATTTGTTGTAAAAGTATTTTAATATTGCCTGCATTAGAAAAAAATCGTTATGCACATAAGTGGTCGTAACTAAAAAGCAATGTTAAGTTGAGAGAGTATAAACAGGTAAATTTATTTTTAACCACAAATAGCTGCAGTATCAATGCCAATATTTCTAGTAATGTCTTAATATCATTACGAACAGATTGCATATTTTTATTCATTTCTTTGTAAAATATATTCAATAGTTATTGCACAATCGTGATCTGTCTACGTTGGCAAATATTTTCTTTACTGCTTATATGAAATTGAATCTAATAGTACTACAAAAATGTAATACAAAAATTTAGGTGTACGATATGTTATTGTAACACAAATAGGATAACATAAAAGCAACTATAAAAATAGTATAAGTTTATGCTGAGAATGCAAAAGGATAGTTATGTCCAAACTAATAAGAGAGTTATGATCTAAAATACATCTATCCACAATTTTTTCAACATATTCAAACCACAATGCGATAGTTTAGAAATGGTTAACAACATGAGAAAATAAATCTAGATGAGAAGAAAACTTTTAATCTTTTTATATCGTAAACTGTACCACGTACTTCTTTGACTTCAGGTTTAACTTAGAAACTTGTAAGAGAAACTGAAAAAGCTTAAAAGGAAATGTTATGTTTGAGGATTTGAAAGTTTGTCGAACTTTGCCAATGAAAACATTGAGAAAATTAGACTTTAAGAAGAATTGTGACAAATGTCAAAAATTGTATAAATTATTACTACTGTTGCGATGGTAACAGCTCAATGATCTGTTTATATCTCAGATTCAAAAGACGTACTATGACGTCAAAGAAGATTCATAAGCACATTTATCGTTTTCTGACTCTCATTTGCTCAATAAAATTAAACTTCTTTTCTGCCAAAATACAAATCTTTCATAATTAAAAATTGGATTTTGCTCATATAAATATTGCCCTTTATCGATTAGAAATATAAATAAAGCATATGGTCTATTGTCAAGTCATTTAACAAAACTTAAATTTCGAAATGTTAAACGTTTGTTATGTCCACTTTATTTAAGGATTTAAGGATTAATTAATATATTAAAAATTATATATTATGACTCTTTCCAGAAAAATATACATACATATATTTTATTTGATAATATGTAAATGGAATACTAAAGCTAAAGAAGTATTGTATTAAACCACAATTAGCCTATTAAATTCTAACAAATTTTTATGAGAAAAATACTTGTTTAATTAAATCTTTAAATACTTGATTATACGAATACTATATGCTTTAGTCGATAAAACTTCTTCTTTTCTTCATTCTTCATCTTTCCAAGCCTATAAATGTGAAATTATTTACTGCGTCTGAGATTTGTTTTTATATATGGTATTGTGTGTCACAACAATAAAATATGAAATTTGTAATTTGTAATTTTTTTGAACACCAATTCGAAAGTTTATAACTGAGCTTTGAGCTTTACATTTTTTATTTCACATTCCAAAATGACAATAAAAAAATCAAATAAAAAACTTAAATTGAATTTGTACAATACGTTTTATTTCATATCCACCCATATATTTTTTAACTCTCTTGTAATTTATATTTCTTTCGAAGAATAATCAAATTTGGTAGTAAAAAAAGAAGCTTTTTCATCAAAATGAATGTTGTAATTTTGAGATATTCGAGTGTCAAGCAATGAAATTTATATGAAGAATGTAGCGGATATGTTCTTGTTTGGATTGTAATTAACTTTTTAATAATTCGATAAAAAATAAATGAAACGACAATTATATTTCGAGATGCAAATGAAAAAGAAAAATTAATTTCACTTTAATTATTATGAAACAGTTATAATCATGTCGTTTCTAATGACTTTCAAGAACATAACTTTTTGCAACATTAACATTCAATTTCATTCTTTTTTGCTTAATCAATAAACAAATTTACACACAAAACATTGCGTTTTTTTGCAAATAAAAAACTTAATCAAAAAACGTAAAACAAGCCATTAGGGAAATGAGCGGTTAAAATAATAAATTAACTATTGAATTTATTCTTGCTGGTCTTGACAATGTTTTTCATTATAGCAGATAATTTTAAAACTTTCATTTGAAGATTCGATTAGATGACTTCCTTTGTGGAATTAAAATATTATGACAAATTAAATATTGCTTTAATCAGATTTGTCGGTTAATGTCTTTAAGAATTCTGTTGTCCATAGGAGGTGGTTTTTGGTGGTACGTTTAATTTTCGAGAAAAGTAACTGGAATTTTATTTTGATTGATATTTTCTTGTATAATTTCTTAAAGTCAATTTTACTTGATTAACTGCAGATTTCAGATAACTATTAAAACAGATTATTTTTGTAAACTATTTAATCTGTATTATTAGTAGGAGGCTCACGTGTCAAAGTTATTTTTTTGCGATTCTCATAAGAAAAAAAAGAGCATTCCTTTCCCTGACGAAATCTAGAATTCTTGGTTTTAACAGAAGTTGGGTAGAAAAATATGTGTACCTATGAACTTCTATGAAGTAGCAGGCGATTTGATCCCCAACAAAATCGTATAATATCCTTGCCTAAACATTTCTAGACAAAACTTCTCCGGACAAAATATCCCGAAGACAAAAACTCCTTGACAGTTGATCCATCGATTATTAATTACTAATCTTTTTGTACCCTATTTTTATCCTGAAATAAAGCATCCAAATGTAATCGTCCCCTTCATTTCTTATTATTTTTTCATCCCCTTGTCTTCTCTTTTTTATTTTTAAAATTTTAAAAATGTTATTCTGAAAAGTTTATTTCCATTAATTTAACATAAATATCATTAATAAACAAAACATATGTTTTACACAAAACACTTGTTAGCAATTGAAATTCGTATTTGACGAAATATGTAAAAACTTGTTTGAATAATAGTTTTACTTAAATACTTATAGCCTTATTTGGTGAACTATTGTATAATGTATGAAATGTTTTACTCCAATATATGCAAATATCTATAATGTAAAAGCAATGTTAAATGTTCAAAAATATTTTATGAAAAATTTTACTTGATTCCAAATAGATTTCATAGTTTTCGAATTGTATAGCTATCAACTAAAAATCGTTATTGATTTCAAAGAGGATTATTTAAAAATCAGTTAAATTAGTATACCGCAAATAAACATTTTTGCACTGTGGAAAATAAAAATACCATTGTAAGTATTTCCATAACGTATTTAATAGCATATCTTATTACACCTTTTTAACTGTTTGAAAAACAGATGTGAAGTAAGAACTAGTGTGTCGTTGTGAAGCAGATATACATATAACTTTAAATTATTGTAACCATTATATATGTATTTCAATTTAAGATTAAATTCTAGCGGAAATTGAAATCAGGTCTTTTGTAATAAGGTTAATATAAGAAAAATAATAATACAAATGATCTGTTCTAATCTAAGTAGCTAGTAGCAATCAAAGAAGAAGCTGTTGCATTTCATCTCAAGAAATTTTTTTGTGCTACATTTGATTTATGTATATACAATTATACAGATAAGTTTGGCTAATTGGAAGGCACTAAAACGAGTAAGTTTATGTCCGATCCAATAAAGTATACTAATTTTATTGGAATTGTGGCTTTGATTGTAAAACCTGTCCCTTATCGGAACATTCTAATTTTATTTGCCAGACGATTTTTTTAAGTTTTATGCTTGAAATTGTTAAATGTTTGTTTTTTTCTAAGCTAAGATTAGGTTCAATTGTTGAATGTTAATGTCAATAAATATTGTTGATCAAATGTGGATTCAAAAGGAGTGTGGTGCAATTTTTTCCAAACCTTGTTGGTGTGGTCATTAATCAAACAAGATCAATATATCTCTTAAATATTCTAAGCATATATTTATTTGTGGAAATTTCATACAATCATACAATGAGGATAAAATTTAGCTTGAATCAATTGGATATGATATTTAAATTTAAATCGTAGATTCAAAACTGTATAGTCCTAACCATTCATGAAACTTCTTCCTAATAAAATTTCGAACCTAATAATCCAGAATCTAGACATACAAATTTGTATTTGCTTAGTACTGGAGTTTCAACTTCTTTATAAAATGTATTAAATTCAATTTTTCTGTCAGTGGACCAAGTTAATAAGTTCATAACTTGGGAACTAATGACACAATTTACATTATTCGTTTGAAAATGTTACGAGTTTAGAAATTGCTTAAATTTGGTTGTGCAAAGTAAAATGGAGCATAAGTAACAACAATTGCAATGAATTAATTTTAAAATAATCGAATCGCACATATTCGTATTAACTTAACGAATATAATGTGAAAGTAGGAATGCAATCATCAACTGCTTGGATTTCGAGATTTTTTTTAGGAGGGTTGCGTCCTGCAATGTCAAAAAAGCCGGACATTTGTTTTATGTAATATGAAAAAAAATAAGAAAAAAGAAAATGTATGGTTTTTATTCTTGAATAATTGAATAGTTTTGGCTCAAGTCCCTTTTAGAACAATCAAATCTGGCAAAGTTGCATTTTTTACTTTGTTTTTGATGTAACTTGCTAATAAACCGAACTGTAGAGATATTTAAGCAACATGATAGTTTTTTTTTAATTTTTTTTACTTTCTAGAAAATTAGAATTAATTTAAGATTAGTTATACATAGTTTTTAACTGTCGCGACGTTTTGAAATATATTATTCCTTCTTTAGGCGATCATAAAACGTTTTTATTATTACCGTCGATGTTGTTCAATAATGCATTTTTCATAGCAGTCCAAAGTTTTTTATCTGAAATTAATTTAAATAGAGAATTATATGATATTAGGATAGAATTTTTAAAAAATGAATTAAATTAAAAACAAATTAGAAAATGAAACGTTGCCAGATTTTAATGTCGCTAAATGGGGCATGAGCCGAAAATATTATTTGCTTGAATAAACATTTTCTAAATACTGTAATTTTAAGTACAATAATTTTTACTTCATCAATATTTTGTTGTAATCTCATTTAG
This sequence comes from Sisyra terminalis, assembly GCA_958496175.1. Classification (NCBI taxonomy): domain Eukaryota; kingdom Metazoa; phylum Arthropoda; class Insecta; order Neuroptera; family Sisyridae; genus Sisyra; species Sisyra terminalis. The sequence continues at coordinate 30,589,300 of OY292278.1, forward strand.
CACGGGTAGCTATTAGTTATATATTATTTTTATGAGTGTAATACGCTTGTAGAGTTTTCCTTCAAATTGCTGTGTCTAACTGAAAGTAAATTTTGTATCAAATAAATGTTTGAATTATATAAAATTGAAAATTTCTGGTTATATGAATTCTGTTACCTTTATTTAAACATTTTACATTGCTTTTGCAACAAATATTTCATAAATTTCGTACATTTAAATTATTTCAAGAATAAATACCAAAAACTTTCTTTGCCTTTGTTGATCAAATAATATTTTGAAGTATTAGCTCTGTATCAAGTGAAATTCAAAGGTAAAAAATTGTAATGCCATTGTTAAGTGTAATTGTAACTGATTTTTCCCACAAAACAATTAAATGTCATTCATTTTAAATGACTTTTAGCCCCACAATTTTAATGACGGCAATTATTTCTCTTCTTTATTTCTGTATCATAACTATTTATAAATGAAAATTGAATTAAAACACTCATTCAATCCGGAATTTTGTTCAATTTTTGAGATTAAACCAACCATTTGTATTCTTTTCAATTAGGTTCTGATATCATATATCATTGTCTTAAAAATTGTTATATTCACGTTTAATTGAATTTTGCTTTGATATTTTTTTAAATCTCAAGAATCAGGCGTTTCTTACGTTAATAGGATTGTCACGTATATCGTGAAGCTACGTCTTATAAGGTTTGAATGTTAATTAATTTTGAACTTCAAATATGCTTAAGTCTTCATCTGAAGATAATGAACAGATTAAACTTGAAGTTTTCAGTGATGGAATATTATAAGAAAAAATATTTTTGGATCTGATTTGATTTTGCTATAGAATATTAAAAGATCGTTTATTGATCATTTTCTTTGTAGTTTCTATTTGTTCATTTCTGGCTCACCGGATCAATCATTGGAATCATCAATGAAAAACGAAATGACATATTGAGGTTGAATACATCTTTGAATGAAACTGGAGAAAATAAACGAATCATTTCTTGTTCAATGATTATCAGGGTTTTTTTTGAAATACCATTCTTTTTTATAGTCAAACAAGATGAATTTCTATCCGTTAGAACATTAAAAGTTATCTATCTATGATAAACTTGCCTTCGAGTATTTAAATTGAATCGTTCGAATTTGATAATTTTCAATAGGTCACGAATGGATTTTAAAATAAGCGTTTTAGATTGAAGTTTAGTTGGAGGTAGGCGAAATTTGTGATTTTTAGTGAAATTTTTGAGTACTATTGTAAAGGTCAAGATTGTGATAAGCAATTGAGATGCAAAGTTTAATGGTGCGGTAAATGTTAGCTTACTCAGTGAACAAGTTAAACATGAATATAAACAATCTTTATGGTGAAGTAATAAAAAATTTAAACAAAATAATTATTTTTTATTTATAATACGAAACCCGAATTTACGACTAGTGAATTGATTGTTGTAAAACGATTTTTTCAGTAATGTTCAATCAACCGGACTGTTGCAATTATGTAACTAATTATATACTTTTCGTTAGTTGGTTATTAGAATTTTTTGAAAGTTCCTTGATTTATAGTAGATAATAGCTAATTTTTATGTTATAAAAATAATCGTGCATCCACTTCTTCAATTAATATCCAAAAAATAAATCAGGTTAACAGATTTTTTTAAAATTCTACTACTTTAAAATTTTGCTACAAAAATAAATATTGGGTCATTAAACAAGGAGAATGCAAGTTTTTTACTTTTACAGTTTCGTGTAGGAATTACTAGGTTTGAACAACGATCGGATTGGAACCAATCCTGGACCTTCAAACCTTGGCAGATTGAAGTTGACCCAAACTAGACCCAAGTTTGGGCAACCGACTATTAATCGTTTCGATATTAAGTTAACTCAATAGTCAAACTTTTTTAATCACCGATTTTTTAAAATTCCTCATTGACCTCCATAAAAGAAATTTTCAGTTAACTAAAACGAAACTTTCCGAAAATGTTGGTATTTCTGTGAATCAGGCATGTCAGGCACGTCAGTGTGGATCAAAACTATTTTGGACCAATTTATTGGTGAATTAAAGTAAAAAATGCACCCTTACTAGATATTAAGGTCCCTTAAAGGTACATCAGGTGATTTAATTGCATTTGCTGTGAATTTTGATTGAATTTTAAATAAATTATATCAAAAATGGTTCTGGTCTACGCTGACTTGCCTGATCTACGGAAATACCCTTTTTTACGGAAATAAACACACATATATATTTATTTATTTGTGATCCAGAAACATATATTAAGTTAATTATAAAACTATTCAAGAATTGTTTGCAAGGGTTATTTGTATATTAAAAACTGTTTTTCCTTTATCCTCCAGACCAAGGATATGGCGGGTTCTTAATGATTTTTTTTACATGTATGTAAAATGTGTATGTATATGTTTTGAATTTTGTAAAAAAACATTTTATTTTTCCAATTACGAAGTTTGATGAATGATTATATCAAACTAGTGGAAATAAGTACCTCCAAAAAGGTTAAGAACTACTGATCTTGATCAAATCGACTCAAAAGTGTCTATATCAATCATTTTGGAGACCCATGATCTAACCCAAGGGTAAGCAAACGGTCGATCGTAAGAATTTTTAATACTTTTTTAAGTAAATTTCAAATCTTTTTATTGAAAATGTGCACCTACTAAAAATTTAGCAGACAATGAGACTTGAATTTGAAATTAAACACCCATCTGGTCTACAACGGATATTACAGATTGCCAAAGTGCTTCCAATACTTCCTTCTAGTAATTCTCTTTTTAAATTTGTATTTTTTTTAATTTAACCCATTTTTCAAAGTCGATGGCGTATAAATAAGGAAACTTATTGTCGATCATACCAGTATTAAATTTGCCCACCCCTGATCTAACCTATGGCCAGGCCTAAGCAACTAAGCTTCGGCAGCTCATTGTTGGGCTGAGCTAGGGCTAAGCCAGTGCAAGCGAATCTTTGCTTCTTAGCAGTAGTTAAAGTATTCAGGTTACACTTGTGCAGAAAATTGTTTCAATCTTAACTACTTTTAGAAATGAAAAATATGTTAATTCAAATATGTAAATACTACTCTTACAAGCATTATTGGATCAACAATTTCAACTACTGTTGGATCAACATTAATCATCATATTTGATCCAAAGTAATGTACCAAACCTGGATGTAGTTTTCATTCCAGATTTATGCCACAAGATTAGTCCGACGCAGGCTTGAATCATTGAACTATGGTGAAAAAATGTTGGTGCAGTTTAGTACTCACTTTATTAAATTTTGACAAAAGCGTAATACAAAAATGAAGATTTTTCCATTTTTTATGACTAGGGGTACTCAGACTTACGATCAATGTAATAGACAAATGTATATTGTCGGCAAAAACAGAGAACAAAGATGTATAATATTTAAAAGCGAACGTGTGAGTGTAACAAAATGAAATAATCATTGTCTCAAATTTGAACAAACTGATTGTTGTCACTTGTCTCAACTGTTATTTCGGTTTTATTGAACTGCCAAATTTTGATATTTGTCAGTGGTGGCTGTGAATATATCACGAGCAGCTACTATTAATGTAATAATTAGGGGTGCAATGATGCCAAAGGTTTGAGAAACACTGTGATAAATCAAAGTCCATCTTTAAGAAAGAGAAATGAGGGTTTATTCAAGTTTTGTTTTTCTTTATATTTGTATTATAAATTTTATAAAGGTAATATTAAAGAAATAAAAAAGTTAAATAAGAATTCGAATGCTTCAATAAATATTCAAAAAATGGTTTTGAAGTGTATATAATATAGATATTATGTTAATATATTTATTTGCTATAAGAATTTTATTAAATAATAATTTACAAGTTGATATTTACTTTTTATTTGTTCAAAGTATTTATTTAAGATTTTTCCTTCTTAAATTGAATAAATCCGATTTGGTAAAATTTGTGTTATGTATTTTTTTAATGGAGCTGAAAATTAAAGGTTTTGTTGTAAAAAAACCTCTTCTAAACCATTGAAATTAAAGTACAATATTTATTTGTATCATTTACTTTGTATAGCTTTTTTATAAATAGAATCTTCTTTTAAAATAATTTATGTGAAGTAAGACTTATCATTTATTAATCTAATTTTACATATTTTCGTGTGAAGTATATAATTAAGTAAGTGGTAAGAGGGTTTATGTATCATCTTTGAGTTAATACAATTAAACTCTTTGAAATCTTTCATCTTGGCCTACATTTCTTTCTTTTATTGAACTTGACTTAGTTTAATTTTGAATAAAACCTATTCTTAATTCCAACTGATATATCTTTTAATTTAAATCTAAATTATGTTTTTTTTTCTTTACAGATTTTAAAGAATGAAACCACTTTTACTGCCTTCGATATTCCTGTTTCGGCGTGGAAGATAAAAATATGTGTGAAGACAGTTTGAGTGTTAAATAAAATGTGCAAAAATCAGGCTTTCAAGCCTGCTGTTATTTTATTTTTGAGTATAATCTTTGGTTTATTTGTATCATTCACGAATTCTTACTTGTTGATTGTTAATGAAAATCAACTGCCCGGTGAGGTGATATTTAACGCTTCTATTTATAAATTAGGATCAGAACGACATTATAAAATAAATTCACATCGATCGGCTGGATTTGTTCATCGATTGTTGTTTGTGGATCCTAAAAATGGACAAGTCGTACTTAAGGAATCGTTACAATGTAATGGACTTTATTATCCCAATCTTTTCACTCTTCATATTGATTCGACATCGAATAGATTACGAAGCATAGACTATTATAGCCTACCGTTAAGAATATTTATTGTCGGTCAAGAATGTGGCACAAATTCAGACGATCCGGAGCTATTGTTCGGACCCGAGGATCAAGAGCATTTCACCGAATTGATCGAAGAGGCCGAGCATCCAAGCAAAAATCACCGGAGCCAGCGTGACTTATATCAAAAAGTTGGATATGTGGAGGAGTTAGAATTAGATTTATTGCGTCGAGAGAAATTTTACAATACATTTCAGTCACGTAAAAAACGAGACTTGAATATTTTTGAAAATAGTAACCAAGTGACTCGTTTAAAAATCACAGAAGCTAAGCAATGGATTTCGGAAACGTATGCCTCATTTTCAATACCGACGGCCGACAAGTGGCAGAAGATATGTTTGAAGAAGTCGCAATTTATCAATTCAATAGCAGCATTTATGCCAAAAACTATAAGCCAAAATTGTGTCGTTAATTATTTAGACCTGAACGATCCTCGGTTTCGAATCGAGCCCACACAAGGAGACTTGGTAGCCAGCAAAGATATCTGCATTCGAGAACCGTTATGGAAAGTGATTATACTTTTTAACGCACAATGCAAAAATGTAAATTTAATCGACACAGAACACCGTCTTAAAATCGTTTATCATCATCAAGAATTTAATGATACGGATATCGCAAGACGAGTTCGTCGAGAGCTACGCAATCAATCACCATTTTTTGAACAAGCTCTCTACGTCGCGAGTGTCTTAGAGGAATGTGATCCCGGCGTACTAGTAACAACGGTTAAGGCCCGAGATCCTGAGAAAAGTCCGGTGAAGTACTCGATGACAAGCTTGTTGGATTCTAGATCGCAAAAAATGTTCGACATTGACAGCAAACTAGGAACAGTTACAACCAAAGTCAAATTGGATCGAGAACTAGTCGACGTGCATTACTTTCGAATCAAAGCGGAAGATAACAGCTTTCCACCTCGTTCAGGAACAACCACCTTACAAATTAATGTACTAGATGCAAACGATCACAGTCCAGTATTTGAAATGAATGATTACGAAGCAAATGTTCGAGAAGGCGTAACAGTAGGCACCACCGTTATTACAGTGAAAGCCTCTGACCAAGATATCGGAAAAAATGCTGAGGTTTGCAAACTATAATTTTCAATTTTCTTTCTTTGACTCAAGAAATTAAAAATTCTCTCGTTTTCTTTTACTTTTTTATATTTTGTTTTGTTTTATCTATAATTTTATAATTCTTCTGGAGTAACAACTTCTAACAATTTCTTTGATAAATATTGAAGGAAAACTAATCAATTTTTTTCAGTTGGAATATTCAATTCAAAGTATATCCGGGGGCGGTTTGTCAACTCCTGAGGAAGATAGCCAGGCGTTTCGAATTGATGGGAAAACTGGCGTTATCAGTACCCGGACGACTCTCGATCGAGAAAAAACTGAAGTGTACACATTAATCGTACAAGCTTCCGACTCGGCCAGTCCGCAATCTTCTCGTCGTTCATCTAGGTATTCTATTATAAATGCTTGTTGCTAATAATAGCGATTTTAATATGATCGATCGATCTAATTTTAGTGCGAGTGTTGTAATTACGGTGTTGGATGATAATGATAACTATCCGCAATTCACGGAACGTACCTACACTGTATCAGTCAATGAAGATATCAACTGGGCAGAAAATCCGGTTATTGCTCATGTGAAGTAAGTGAACATTATTAGGCCACATTTACTTTTTCGTTTTCATTTTCTAATGCTTAATGTTTTTATTAGAGCTACGGATGCGGATCAAGGCAACAATGCAGCGATTCGATATGCCATCATTGGTGGTAATACACAGTCTCAGTTTTCAATAGATAGTTTGTCTGGAGATGTTTCTCTAGTCAAACCTTTAGATTATGAAACATTACGGAGTTATCGTCTGGTTATTAGGGCACAAGGTAAATTTACTTTCTTTCACATTTTAATCAGACTTTTTACAAAATTTCTTTTATTATTAGACGGAGGAAGTCCATCACGTTCAAACACCACCCAGTTGTTAGTGAATGTGAAAGACATTAACGATAACGCTCCAAGATTTTATACATCATTGTTTCAAGAATCTGTTACAGAATCGGTGCCTGTTGGATACAGCATCGTTAGGGTTAGTTAAACAAGCATAATTATTTCTTAGACTCCAGTTTTTATAAACTTCAATGAATTTCAGGTACAAGCTTACGATGCAGATGAAGGAGCTAATGCAGACATTAAATACAGCATTTCAGCAAGAGATTCAAGTGGTGGCTCCAGCGATCAATTGCCCGTGACGGTAGACCCTCGAACCGGGTGGATTTACACCACTCGTGAGCTCGACCGTGAAGTCCAATCCAAATTTATGTTTCATGTACGTATTATCCAAAAGTTACGCTTCATTGCATTTCAGTCGTGGTCTCTAAATTACTATTTTTATTGTGTTTACAATGATGATTTCAAATTGTTGGTTTTATTGGTTTTTAACAAAAGCTTAATTGATCATGAAATAATTTTTTAATATCCGTGAAATTATTTTCAAAATTGTTACTTCTTTTTTAATGACATGATTTCTTTCAGGTATTGGCTGTAGATCAAGGTGCTCCTCCTCAATCTGCTTCCGCAAGTGTTTTATTAACTGTGCAGGATGTTAACGATAATGATCCATCGTTTGAACGAAAAGAATATGAAGCCGTGGTTGCTGAAGATGATCCACCAGGAACTCCCGTCGCATCAGTAGTAGCTAGTGATCCCGATGAAGACCCAAGGTATTTAAACTATAAATATTTAAAAACCCACATAAATTAATATTTTTCTTTCAGAATTCACTATGAATTAACTGGAGGCAACACAAGAGGTCGATTTTCAATAACATCTCAAAATGGTCGTGGTTTAATCACCATTGCCCAACCTTTGGATTATAAACAAGAACGACGTTATGTCCTCACAGTTACAGCCACCGATTCGGGAGGAAGACACGATACAGCAACTATTTTCGTTAACGTTTCTGATGCTAACAATTTTGCTCCTGTTTTTGAAAATGCTCCCTATACAGCCTCTGTGTTTGAAGACGCACCTGTTGGAACCACAGTTCTAGTGGTTTCAGCTTCTGACAATGATGTCGGAATAAATGCTCAAATAACCTATTCTTTAGGCGATGAACTAGCAGAAGCCAATGAACAACCTTCTGAATTCACAATCAACCCTCAAACTGGCGCCATTATAACAACAAAAGCTTTAGATCGAGAAACGATCAGTGATTATTTATTAACAGTAACAGCAAAAGATGGTGGAAATCCTCCGTTATCCGATACCACCGACGTGGAAATTTCCGTCACTGATGTTAACGATAATTTTCCAATATTCAAACAAGCAATATATACTGGAAACATTTTAGAAGATGCCTTAATTGGAACATCCGTTGTTCAAGTTTCTGCCTCCGATTTAGATATGGGACTTAATGGAAGAATTAAATATAGCTTAAGTCCAAAAGATGTTGAAGATGGGTCTTTTGTAATGGATCCCGTTAGTGGAATTGTTCGAACAAACAAAGGGTTAGATCGAGAATCAGTTGCGTTATATCAATTAGAGGCTATTGCAACAGATCGTGGAACTCCTGCGTTGAGCAGCACAGTTCCCATAAATATTCGGATAGAAGACGTCAATGATAATGCTCCAGCTTTTGAATCTGATAAGGTTTTATTATACATTCCTGAAAACAGCCCGGTTGGTTCTACTGTAGGAGAGCTCCACGCTCATGATCCTGATGAAGGAGTCAACGCAATAGTCCAATATTCCATAATTGGAGGAGAAGACTCAAATAGTTTCTCCTTGATAACTCGACCTGGATCAGAAAAAGCAGAACTAATTACTATGACGGAACTTGATTACGAAAGTTCTAGAAAGCAATATGATCTCATTATTCGTGCAGCAAGTCCTCCTTTACGAACAGATGTGCACGTGCAAATTATCGTTACAGACGTTAACGATAATGCTCCAGTTCTTAAAGACTTTCATGTAAATATTTCTTATTCTTTGTCCTGAAGTTTTAGTAATTGTAACTATATTATAGGTAATGTTCAACAATTTCAAAGACTGTTTTCCCTCTGGCCCAATTGGAAAAGTTCCTGCTTGGGACGCTGACGTTACTGATCAATTAAAGTTTAGAGTCTTAAGTGGAAATAATGCCAAATTAATTACTCTTAATCAAACAACTGGGCAAATTACTTTGTCTCCTCAGTTGAATACAAATGTTCCAAAATTAGCCACCATGGAGGTATCTGTTTCAGGTATATAAAATCAATTTCTTTTGCTTAATTTTATGGCAATATCATACTACAATTAATAAAATACTTTTCTTAAAGATGGAGTAAATGAGGTGAAAGCACTAATGCAACTAAGTGTTCGTTTAGTTACTGAAGAAATGCTTTTACGATCAGTAACGATTCGTTTAAATGACATGACTGAGCAAGCATTTTTATCCCCGCTACTGAATTTCTTTATTGATGGTCTTGCTGCAATCATCCCTTGCCCAAAGGAAAATATATTTTTGTTCAATATTCAGGTAAGAATAACTTAATTTCAATTAAAATTAAAACTTAATTATTATTTTTATTTCAGGATGACACTGATGTAAATGCAAAAATTTTGAATGTTAGCTTTTCTGCTCGAAGACCCGATGTTCCTCATGAAGAGTTCTACTCTCCTCAATTTCTGCAAGAACGAGTTTACTTAAACCGTGCCATCCTGGCTCGTTTATCAACAGTGCAAGTTTTACCATTTGACGATAACTTATGCGTTCGGGAACCTTGTTTGAACTACGAAGAATGCATTACCGTATTAAAATTTGGCAATGCATCAGGATTTATACATAGCGATACAGTATTATTTCGACCAATTTACCCGGTTACAATATTCGCGTGTCGATGTCCGAAGGGATTTACAGGATCCAAAGAACATTACTTGTGTGATACAGAAGTAAATCTGTGTTACTCAAATCCTTGCCAAAATTCTGGAACATGTCAACGAAGAGAAAGTGGGTACTCTTGCATTTGTCCTCCTAACTATACGGGCGAAAATTGTGAAATTGAATTGACGAAAAATGTTTGTTTGGAGCATCCAACGATTTGCAGAGGTGGACTTAATTGCTTGCCTCATATGGGTGTCGGAAATATTGGGTTTGACTGCTTAGGATGCACTGAACAATACTTTACAAAGCTTTGTGAATTGCGAGCTAGAAGTTTTCAATCTGGTTCTTTTTTAACTTTTCCAAGTTTGAAGCAAAGACACCGTTTAACAATTCAACTTAAATTTGCCACACAAAACTCTAATGGATTGCTGTTATACAATGGACGATATAACGAAAAACACGATTTTATTGCCTTAGAGATTGTAAACGGAGGAGTTCAGTTTTCTTTTTCTCTTGGTTCAAATATAACGAAAACATTAGCAAGAATACCGGGAGGTGTTGCCGATGGAAGATGGCATTCCGTTCTGGTAAAATACATCAATAGAACTGCAACAGTTGCGATTGATGATTGTGATACAGAACTTGCAATTCAGCATGGTGAAACATTAGGAGGACGTTGGGCTTGTGCGAATTATTCAGAACACATTTTAGATTCACGATGCTCCTCTCTTACTGAAACCTGTCATAGATTTTTAGATCTAACAGGTCCATTACAAATTGGTGGTCTACCTGGAATTCCTGGTAGATTTCAAGTTGAAAACAAATATTTTACTGGGTGTATTTCTGATTTACACATCAATTACAAATTTTTGGATCTAAACACTTACGTAGCAGATAACGGTTCAGTTGCTGGATGTCCAGAAAAAAGATCATTTTGTCTTTCACAGCCATGTCAAAATGGTGGCACTTGTACAGAAGGTTGGGCCGCATATAATTGTGAGTGTCCCGATGGATTTTCCGGAAAAGATTGTAGTGAAGAAATCAATCAAGCTTGGCAATTTTCTGGTGATGGAGTTTTGTCTTTCAATCCCCTTTTGCGACCAATACAACTTCCTTGGTTGAATGCTTTATCAGTACGAACAAGACAAGAAAATGCTTTTTTGATGTCGATTCAAGTGGGCCAGAACTATTCTGCCGTTATATCTGTATGTTTTATCCTAAAAAAATGCAACTAAGCTATAATTAAATTGTTCTATATTCTTTTTAGATTAAAAACGGAAACTTGTGCTATACATATAATGGAGAAAGTTTAATTTTGCCTGGAAATTCAATTTCTGATGGTTTTTGGCATAACATAAATATTCGATGGTTAGGAACTGAAGTTATTCTAAGTGTAGACTATGAACAACGAAAGATATCTTATCAGTTTCCGGCAAAAATTCAAGGTCTTTATGTTGGAAAAATATTGATAGGAGGTCCTGATTCGTCTATTGGAAGCTTATATGCAGATTATGGATATTTTGAAGGATGCATTCAGGTAACGTTAAACTTTTAGAAAACCTTTAAGAAGCACTATATCAAATAAAATTATTTTAGGATGTTCGTATTGGAACGCCCCAAAGTTTATTAAGTCGTCCAACTGTTCGAGAACATGTGAAAGATGGATGTGATGATGAAGATGTTTGTAGTGATCCTGCTTTAGCAGCCCAGTGTCCTTCTAGTTCAAGATGTATCAGTTCTTGGCGATCAGCTACATGTGATTGCTTAAATGGGCATGTAGGTCCAATGTGCCAACCAATCTGCTCTGTTTCCCCGTGCAAACATGCTATATGTATGGAGGATAGTTCACATTTGAGGGGATACCGTTGCGATTGTAATTCGACTGAGTATTCAGGTAAAATGAAACGATTTTATCATTTATTATATTAAAAGCTAGGGAGCTTCGCTAGTCAAGCCAAGCTTTTGTTATAAAAAATATACTGAGATCTAGATCTTACTTCTGAAATATCTTTTCAACTATAATTCTTTGATTTCCTCACTGAAAATCAGGTGTTATAAAAACTTTTTTTATAGGCGAATATTGTGAAAACAAAGTACAACTTCAATGTCCTGGAGGATGGTGGGGTCATCCTGTTTGTGGTCCTTGTGATTGTGATGAAGCTGCAGGATATCATCCTGACTGTAACAAAACTACTGGTCAATGCCATTGCAAGGTAAATTTTGGAAAAATTAAGAATAAAAAAACAAACATTATTTATCCTTATTTATAGGAAAATCATTACCAACCAATTGAAGGTGGACCTTGTTTGCCTTGTGACTGTTATAGTACAGGTTCTTACGACTCAATTTGCGATCACTTAACTGGTCAATGCCAATGCAGAGCTGGGGTGATTGGACGTCGATGCCAAGACTGCCCCAACCCCTATGCCGAGGTGACTCTTCGAGGGTGTGAAGTGGTTTATGATGGATGTCCTCGAAACTTTGCTTCTGGATTGTGGTGGCCACGTACTGCATTTGGAGAAACATCCGAAGAAGATTGTCCAGGAAAATCAATTGGTCGAGGTTCACGATCTTGCGACAACCAATTAGGTGGTTGGCAACAACCAGACATGTTCAACTGTACCTCCGAATATTTCATCGAATTGAAACGACAATTAACTCAATTAGAACACGGAGATTTGGAAATCAATACTTACGTTGCCATTAAAATTGCTAATGAGTTAAATACAGCGACAAACCTTACTTCTGTTCTATATGGAACAGACGTTCTCGTAACTCAAGCTTTGATAAAATTATTAATAGCCTACGAAAATCGTCAGCATGGGCTAACTTTAACTCATAGTCAAGATAAAGACTACATTCACAATGTTATACAATCTGCAAGCGTTGTTTTCAAAGAAGATTATCTTGAACATTGGCAAAGAATTGAAGAAGTTACCGGAGATTCTATTGAACTTTTAATGCAATCACTCAACAAATACATATCAATCTTATCACAAACTCAACATGATACTTACACAAATCCATTTGAAGTGGTTTCGAAAAATATTGCACTTGGTTTAGATATAATCACAGCAGAATCTATTTATGGCTATGAACCAGAACAAATGCTTGCATCAACTAACGATGGTTCTCAGTATACCACTGAACGTGTTGTATTACCGGACACATCAGCATTTTTAGATCCTCCTCAAAATTTTGGCAACGGACAAACTACAACTAGTCAAATGGTATCTTTTCCGAAATATAACAACTACTTGCAAGATGAGAGCAAATTTGATCCATACACTAAAATAATGATTCCTTTAACTTTACTGGGGATCAAGCAACCAGAAATCGGAGAAATTAAATCAAAACATTCATTAACAGATTCAAGAGCAGTTGTAAGTTACGCTCAATATAGAAAAATTGGTAATTCATTACCGGCTCGTTTTGATGAATCGGTGAACCGAAGATGGGGCATTGATGTTGCCATTGGATCCCCCGTAATTTCAATTAGTATTTTAAAACCGGAATACGTTAGTATCGAATCAGATTCAAATGCTATCGACAGCCATTATCACATTGGAAACTTCGAGGAAAACGTTAATATCAACGTAAAGAAGAAAGATGGAAACATGAAACAACCTTTAGGTGATTTTCATATAAAGACTCATGAAAATGATGCCGGTTATTTGAGTGACGAGGCGTTAGAAGGGCCTCATTTTGAGGCATTGGTTAGTGAAAATTTGGCTAAGACTGAACGGCTAATTGATGGAGAAATCAAAAAGTTGACTTATAAGTCATTGGTTGGAATTCCTTTGGAATTACCAGTTCGATTGCAAATGTGGCTGGATTTGGATTCATCTGAATTTTCGGATAGATCCAATCCCCAATGTGTTCATTGGTCAACTGCCAGAGGGTATACTATTTAATATATTCTTTAAAAATTGAGTTTTTGCAATATTTCATGTTTTTTTTAGATTTGGTGAATGGTCACGAGTGGGATGTTTAACCGAATTAAGCGACGATTGGGTCAACAATGACGAAAATAAGCCTGTTTTAATTAATTGTACTTGCAATCATCTATCAACATTTGCGATTTTAGTCGATGTTTTGGATTTAGAAGTAATATACATCTTTTGGAAAATAATAAATAAAACTTATCAAAACTTTTTTACAGTATATTCCTGAACCGTCGTTGCTCGAAGATATTTCGACTTATAGCAGTTTCTGCCTTTCATTACCAATTCTTCTGTCCGCCTGGTTAATATTGGCGTTACTTCGAGGAGTCAATACCAACTCAAACTCGATTCATAAGAATTTAGTTGCTTGTGTATTTCTTGCAGAGCTTTTATATTTTATAGCGTTGAAAGCTCGAAAGCCATTAGTAGAAGAAGAAGTAATTTATAGTTAGTTATTTTCTTTGCAATTTATTTATTGACCTGGAATTTTAGGTTGCTTGCAAACTAACTGCGATGGGCTTACATTATTTGTGGTTATCTGCATTTTGTTGGACTTTTGTTGACGCAATACATTTAAATAGAATGTTAACCGAAATGAGAGATGTTAATCATGGCCATATGCGTTTCTATTATACTCTGGGATATGCTCTTCCTGCTATAATTGTTGGATTAGCTGTGGGTGTTCGAGCTGATCAATATGGAAATGTTTACTTGTAAGTTTATAGTTTATATAAGTTAGTTATAGTATTCGCACTATACAGTTTAAAGTTATTTAACATGTACTTTTTAAAATTTTCAGTTGCTGGTTATCAATTTATGAAAGTGTAGTTTGGAGTTTAGTTGGTCCAATTTGCGTTTTGGTTTTACTAACACTATTCGTTTTAATGTTTTGTTTACGAGCAGCATTTACATTAAAAGATCATGTACTCGGTTTTGGAAATTTAAGGTTTGCTATTTTTATTCAAAAATAAAAACTTTATGAATTGGATGACAAATATTTTTTCTATTTAGAACATTGCTGTGGGTGTCAGTCGTTTCGTTACCCTTGCTGGGTGTTTCTTGGGTTCTCGCAGTTTTAAGTGTAGCAGAACATTTGCCTATTCTATCATATATGTTAAGTGCTGCAGTTTTAATTCACGCTATATTTTGTTTAATCGGCTATTGTTTTGTGAATACAAGAGTCCGACAAAATTTGTTTCGAACAATTTTACGATGTATGGGCAAAAAGTTGCCTCTTCTAGAAGAAACTTCTTTAAACGGAGCTGGAAGCACAAGTAGTCATAACGTCAATTCTCCAGCTTCGGTAACTAAATTATCTAATGTTTTCTTTGGACAAAATAATATTTTTTTTGTTTATTTTTAGCGATCTGCTTTAGCATATCATAACACTGGTGGTGCATTTGAATCTGCCAGAAGACATATTGGAATATCTACTTCGAGTACTACATCTCGATCTACGACTAAAACTAGTTCTAGTCCATACAGGTAAATATAAAATGTTTATAAAATATTTAGTTTTTTATCTTTTTGTTTTCATTTTTAGTCGTAGTGATACACATTTAAGACATACTTCAACAAGCACGTCAAATTATAACTCCACAAGTGATGTGCCTTCTTATTTACGAGGGTTTGAACAAGATTCAACTCTTCATCGACATCGGGAAGTTGTTGAAGAATCAGAGCGTAGAGAACGAAGGGGAGTAACAAGTGATTCTGATTCAGATGGTTCTGATGATGGTAGGAGTTTAGAACTAGCGTCAAGCCATTCATCTGACGATGATGAATCTAGTAATCGAAGAACTCGAAGAAATAATGTAGCTGGAGCTCCTCCGTCATATCTACCAAACATCACTGAAAATGTAGCTACAACTCGTTCTTCAATTCAAGCACCACCACCATTGAATATTGTAACAAATTCCCAGCTATTCCCTAATATAAAGCCAATGTTTGCTCCTCGTTGGTCCAGTCAGCTTCCAGAAGCCTATCTACCAAATTGCAACAGTATGTATTTACAAAAGTTAAAAAATTTCCAAAGCTTATTTTTGTTTTTAAATTGTAGTTCCCGAAGTTGGTCGCTGGTCTGCCGAAACAGCATCGGACAATGAAATCCACTGTCACAAGACTAATTCACCAAATCCACTACCAAATCCAGATATTACATCAGATTCTTATTTAGTCAAATCCCATGAACCAGAATCACATTATATGGTCAAAACGCAACATTATATAAATTCCGACCCACAATACATCACAAATTTACAGTCGGATTATTTATCAAATACGGGAAAATTGATAAAAGATGATTATCATATGATGCACAATAAAATAATGGCATCACATGAAAATTTCCAAGACTACGGCGATAGATATTCAGAGACTGAAGAAAAACAACATACCAATGATAAATATTTATTCCCTTATACAGGTAACTATAATTATTAAAACAGTTTACAACGGATCCACCTAGTTCATTCTATTCAATGCAATACTGTATCAAAAGTTCATAAAATAATGCGAAACACCAACTTTCCAGAACTTTCTTTATTTTCCTAATTATTTATTAATGTCACTGAATAAGACCGAAAATGAGAATTTGAAATGATTATAATTGTGCAAGGTTCCATAATGCACTTTACTAATTCAATAAGTTAGAAAGAATTTGGCTCTTCGATATACGAAAAGTCATATATGTACTTAATTTGAATATTTAACAAGTATTCTTAGAAAAATATTTTAACGTTCAATTGTTGTGAATTCTTATATTGGTACATTTTTAATATCCCACTTAGATTGGTATTATTAACTATAATTTAAGGCATTTCCATCTAACAATGAAACAATTGAGTTATTAGAAATCTGCTGCACAAAAAATGCAGAGTTCTTCTATTTGTTTGCTTTAAATACTTTTTATGAAATTTTTATAGCTGAAGAAGACCATTGTGGTACTGGCAACTATGGACTGTCCATGTCAAGCCGAATGATGTCACCTATAATGATCAATGATGTAAATAATCCAGGTAGATTAATTGCATTTATTCTGACTTAAACGTAAAAATTAACATTTTTTTTGAAATAATTTAAAAGGTATAATCGATTATCAACATGGATCTCGTATCGGATCTCGAATAGGATCTGTAATGGGATCGCTTCATGGATCCGTTCCAGGATCAATTCATGGCTCCGTTCATGGATCTGTTTGTGGAAGTGTAAGAGGAGGATCACCTAGTCCATTAGTACCGCCTGGTACAATGCTACATACCACGGTAGCTCCTATGACGGATGCTGAGTAAGTTTAATTTCTATAATTCGTAATCTCCATGAAGAATAACTTTCATTAATAATCTTAAACAAACATTCAAAAAAAGATATACTAAATTGGTGGTTGGTTCTCTAATTTCTTTTCTTGCTTTTTATCAATGCATCAGATGGTGTTGGGCAGATTGAACAATTCTAGTCAGAAAAATAGTCAAACCGTAAGTATAATTTTCATATTATTTAAAGGAAATATATAAAACTAACAAATTTTAATTATTAAACTCTCTACATTCCGTAATAACTAATACTAAAAACTCTGCATTTCATTCATACTTTTCTTGCATCATTTAAATTTTAGAGAAAGAACATTGAATTTTATACATAAAATAGTTTTTATACTGTTGAAATATGGTTGTTTTTTCGATGCTGGCGTCTTTTTAGATTGTTAAACAAAAATGAATAGAGTAGAGCTTATTGTTAGTCGTAACAATGTTGAAAAATCGAAAACATTTTTAAACCAAGATTACTATCAATAAATGATTTGAAAAATACATAGCAAAAACAATCCGTTGCATCAACTATGTTTGTAGCCAAGGAATTGTATCTAATAAAAGAAATAGTATATTATATACGTTTAATTAATAATGAAATAAATTAAAATGAATATTTTTTAAAAGTATAGCTTTAATTTCTCAAGAATTTAAATTTAAGCGATAATATTTAAATAAGATAATTTTAAAATACTACAAATTTATGTTTTAGTTTTATATTGCACTAGATTCGAAATGTTAAAGGTAAAAATATAAATTTAGTAATCCCAACTTTATTAATATTTTATTGAGACTACAAATTAAGGGTCATTATGTAAAAAGTTAAATTTTCCTTTAATTTAAATGGGATAGTAGAGCTGTTTAGAACGTAGGATAATTTTTTCATACCTTTGACAATAAAAATCTTAAAATTAATACCAAAATATTAAGGTCAATTCATATTCAATATTGTGGTAATATAAAGTAATTTTTTTTGTAACTTTATATTACAAGACGAGAATAAAGTGCCCTGAAAATGAACAATATTTGAACTAACATACACAGTTTAAACAGTTCGTAATTTTTTCATTGTTGGCAAATTTAAATGGGCTAGAATCATATGCATTTTTATCAAACTTTTACATAATCATTTACATTTAAGATGTTTCTAAATATAATCTTATTTACAATTGGCATTATTTTTTTAGAAATTAAATATTTCATTTCATAATTATGGTAATTAATTTACACGTAACTTATACAAATTGCATGTTTCTATTTCCAAAATCTCTCACACTATTTTAACGATAAACATAATTTTTAAAAGGAGTTTATTACTTTTTAATCAAATTTAGGTTGATATCCCTTTTAGCGACATTATTTGGTCACATTGCGTTTTCTATGTTATTTTTAATGTAATTCGTAAATTCAATTGTTAGAAAATATTTTTTAAATACATTTTAAATGTAGATAATTATGTGAAAGTTTGTTTTGATAAAAATGCATATGCAAATAAAGCATTTAAATTTGCCAGTAACAAAAAATTGAAGAACTGTTTATACTGGGTATGTTAATATATGAATCATTCGAAGAGCACCTTTTCTCGTCTTTTAATATTAAAAAAAAATATAATTCCATTGAATGCTCAAGATATTGAAATATCTATATTTTGGTCGATTTTTTTTAAACACCATAATATTTTTCAAAAGTTTCCTTGATTTTCTAAATTTCTTTTCTGGGCAAAAAACGTGATACCATAAAATTACTAATATAGCAGATAGAATTTAATCATTAAATTGTGATGCCGTAATAAAGGCGGTCTGCAAATCTGCAGTAGGTAATTCAATTTATCTGCCGATTAACTCTCTGAAGTTTAATAGTTACTTACGTGAGAAAAAAGTTCCTAGTTTTTAAATTTCATCACTCTTACCACTTTCATTTGGACAAGCACAATGTTCTAAAGTTTCTCTAATTTTAATTCAATATTATAATTTCCTAACAAAAAAACTAACACGTCATTTACATAGTAATATTTTATTAACAAATTTCCTTTTTTCTACAGGAATGATAAAAACGAAGAAACTCCAGTGTAAACAATGCTTTATTTTACTATTATTTTTAAGTTGTATAATTTATAGACAATTTTGTACAAATTTATTTTAATGTTAAACGACAGAAATACTCAAGACTTAAATCGATTTTTTTTAAAATGAAGTCAAACTTTTAATTAGTTATTTAAAATTATTTAATAGACTTAAGGTGCGTTATTTTTGTTTATAAATATGTACAGAGGAAATAAGAAAAGACAGTTTTAAAACGAATTAATGCCATAATATATGTCTAAGCATAATTATAAGAAAATTGGAGATGATATAAGTAAAAATTTTTTACATATTATATTTTCTAAACATAACAAATGCCACAATTATTTATGTATTATATTATACTGTAGATTTGAAAGATAAAGTAAAGTAAGACAGTAAGTGTCTATATATGTCTTTACATAAATGTGCTATTTTGCTAAAATATTTTATAAATTATAGCTTACATTTTATATATGCTCCAAAACGTTCGCATTTATGACACATTTATTTTTTGTAAAGATTATTGTAGTACATTAAATTGGCTTATCAAGTCAGAAGATTTTCTCAAAATATTCTTCTAATATCTTTATCAAATATATTTGCTCAGATTATATATCATTAATTAATATTTGCGAATTCAGAGTGCCTCAGCTTAAGTAATATAAAGTTTCTCATTGCTAAATAGACTTTATTTTCATTCAAATTCAATTTTCCAGGAACCATTGAATTTTTTTTGAAGCTATACAATTTAAAAATTAGGATTTGTCATTTGCAAAAACATTTTTTTTTCTGCGAAAAAAATATAAAAATAAATTGCAGATTTGTCGCCTTACTTTGAAAATGAAAATAAACTATTATGCCATAGCAAGTAAAAGGTACATCGAATTATCTCTGGAAAAGATCTCTTCATAGTTTTCTAATATAAGTAGGTACTTAAGTACATATTAGTATATGTGTGCCAGCTTTTGTATGTTATGATGTGCAGCAATGTATATAAAAATGTATAATATAATATATATTATGTAGATATGTGTTAAATATTTTTCTAAAGGCAGA
Source organism: Sisyra terminalis (assembly GCA_958496175.1). Taxonomy (NCBI): domain Eukaryota; kingdom Metazoa; phylum Arthropoda; class Insecta; order Neuroptera; family Sisyridae; genus Sisyra; species Sisyra terminalis. Next base: position 30,609,345 of record OY292278.1, read on the forward strand.
TTTTTTTAAATTTTGCAAATACTTTCAATTTTTTTACACAGGAATAATTAAAAAAAATATGATGAATTTGATTTCTAACGATTCTATCTGATTTTAAGAAAATATTCAACACATATTGAATTTTATAAGAATCAATTCTTTTCCGAATTAAAATATGTTTCTCATCTTTTCTATTAAGCACCACCCGTCATTTAATTACAAATGCAAAATTTATTTGTGTAGTTTTTAAACTTGCTTTTGTGCAATTAGGTTACTCCACAAAAATATATTCTAAACAAGCAACGAAGTAACAACTCACTTAATAACTATCACTTTTTATAGAATCCCATTTTACACAATTAGAGTTAATAGAAAAATTTTACAATACTCATTTGGAAGACTGAATTTTGAGAACCTTTTACATTGAAATATAAATTTTAAAGAATGTACAAGTATGGTAATAATGTAAAGTTGAGTTTTGTAAAATTTTATAAAAGTCCTTTTTTCTTCATTTTATTTTGATTTGAAGCAAATTTCAATGAATTTAAAATTCATTTAATCTTGTACTTTAGATCAAAATAATAAAATAAAAAATGTGAAAAAGTTCTTAGTAATTGTGTGTTAACTTCATGGTTTTCAATATGATTTCGTGATATTTTAATGAAAATAAGATATTCAATTTTTATAACTTTTTATTTATACACTGTAAATCTCTCTATATAGTATTACAATATGTACTGTTTAAGAAATAAAGTGTTGTGATTTTTTTATATTATAAATGTATTTACAATGAAAACAATTTATAATAAAATGATTTTTTTTATAAAAATGATTTTTTTTTCTTTTTATCTCCATAGAAATAAACCACTTAAACTTACATTCTTGTCTCAAAACACCAACAACATCAACTGAATCAAACTGAATATATACTTTTATATTAACTTTCATAATGCCATTGAACGTTCGATTATTCACCGAACAAGTAGAAAAGCAAAATCGAAAAATAGTTTTTAATGAATCTTTTACACCGAATGTAAAAAGTATGTTTTTCATTTGTATAAGATGACATAAAAATATCGATTTTTTTAGTCCTACCTGTGACAGGGAAATTTTATGCCCTCCACCAATCCGTGAACTTGAAGGCGGCAAAATCAAAATGGGTTGAGGTCATATCTAATGCATCCAAAGTGCCAAAGCAAAAGTATAAATATCCGATGACCACAAATCAATCGTAAGAAAAACATCCAAAAAATTTACGACATTTCTATTATTTGAAGCTTTACTTCCCTTTGCTACCTTTCTTTTAAAGTTTGTTATTTTCCCCCTTGCAGTTTAACGGTAGAAAATATCCGAGTATGGTAGGTAGATTCCATTGATTATTTCAATATTTCCTATTCTAGTTTTGTATTGATGGTTAGTTTTTAAATTCAAATAGAAAAGCAGAATTTCTTAATAATAGTCAAAAAATAGTGACAAAATATTAAAAATTTTGCAGATAGAAAAAAACTATGAAAATTGTTGAATTACTGAATGTAGAAATGTTCAATTACTTATTTGATTCAATAGGCAAACTGGCCATCAAAAGTCGTAAAGCAATAAACATCGTTTCATTGTCAAACTAGTCAAACGTATAAGTCAAACAAGGAATTCAACGAACTTGAATTTTTTTTCTAGATAACGTTTAGGTGCCATAATTCATTTCAAATGAGCTTTCTTAAGAACGTGGTTCCTATAATAACAATTGCATACAATCAATGTACCAGTTCCTGATATTCAATAGTGTAGCAGAATTCTTATGGTAGCACAATTGGAACTTAATTTTTTCTTTTTCCTTTGTTCTTCAGTGGATTCATAACTGCGATTAATATTTGCGTTCAAATATTTAAATTTTAATGTGGGAAAATGGACGAAGAAAAAGCAACTAACAATTGCCACCTTTTAATGAATGTTAAAGCTAAAACACTTACATTTTAAAACAATAGGTATGCTAACTTCGATAGGCATACTCAGCACAAATTGAAATAATTGGGTGAATTATTAATAGACAAAGATATGTAAGGATTAGATAACTGAAAAATAATACTCCAAAATTATTTAAAAAAAAATTATTACATATTATTGAGCCAACTAAGTCAATTTTACTCAGAGAAGTAGGAAATAAATTTTATCGCAAATGAAAAATGTGCCTAAGATAAAAGCTATACAAATTTTTCCCAATAAAGCTCGTTTTGTAAAAAAAATAGTTACAAACTACATTCTGAGGTTGTAAGTATATTCTACATTGTATGTTTATTAGGCAGGAATAAAAAATATTGGCTATTTTTTTTAAATATACATCAAAAATATTGTTTAAGAAGATAGAAAACAAATATTGCGAAATTTTCAGCCTTTAACATTGATTTTAAGAGGTCTATTGGTACAATTTTGAATTTTTCAACCCAAAGCTCATTTTTCACATAATTTTTGACGTAGCATACTGGGAGAATTAATGAAGATGCAGTTTTGAAGGAAATTTAATGTGCTACAAAAAATGTTCAGTTGTAAATTTTTGTCAGACCATTTCCCCATTATAAAGCCTTGAAAAAGGATCTATTTTTCCGATCTGATTTCTTAACTATATTATTTTGTAATTAATAAAAAAATTATTATTTAGAACAAAATTCAACATATATTTTTGAAGGAAATCAAATGCTCTACAAAAATGATCTCGTAGCATTTTTTAATAAATTTACTTCATTCAAAGTTATTCAAAATCAAGTTGAAGAATTTTGAGAGAATTAATTTATCAAAAAATGCTAACATAACTTTTTTGTAGAGAATTTGATTTCCTTCAAGAATGTAAGTAATTAGTTCAAAAGTTTTGAGAAAAAAATGCGCTTTGGAGTAAAAAATTGAAAATTCCGATAATGGATTTTAATAAGACAAAAGTCCGAACGTGATGTTAAAAATTTGCATTAATTTGAGGTCCATTTTGCATCCATTTGCATCAATATCGGTAGAGTGCGCTACTTTTCAAAAAACACGCTTTTGAATAATTACGTGGAAAGTGTTGTTATTAACAATTGTGAATTTCAATCTTCTGTACCACGGAGTATAGATACAAGGAGTCAGAACGGGATAGTTTTTTTACAATAATCACGTACATAAGAGATACAGATCATAGTTCTTTTTTCTGACACTAGCAGCGCAAATATTCAAAACATACGTAAGGTTTTAAGAAAATCTAATCTCAATTTCAAACTTACAATGCATGATAGGAAATACGGTAAGATGTGGCGCGGCAATTAGTGCGTTTGCAGTACTAACATAAACCGAAACTATATACTTTCTGTAAGGTAACTAAGGTAACAAGTTAGTACACCAGGCGTGCAGTAGATTGAAAGAAGCACTATTACTCATAAAAATTGCATGAAAAAACAGTTGGTGCAACACTTTCAAAAAATAAAATAAAATATGATTTACGTCTTATGGTATACTCAGACTCTAAAAGGCTCACATTTTTTTGTTGAATTGTTATAACAATTTTTTTTTACAAAACTTTAATGAATTGTATTTTTATGAATATAAGTTACAGGAAACAAAAAAAAAATGTTTTACTTTTTTTTTGTTTTCAATAATTATTTTTAAGATAATTTATTTTAAGAAATATAGCACCTAGTGTTCTAAAAGAGAAGAAAAACCAACTAGTGTTCAATAAAATCCATTAAAAGACAAGAAAAAAAATGCATCGTTATGGCTATAACTAATTACAACTGGAATACTTTGAGTCTCCAATAATTCTGTATAAATGAAAAAAAAAATTTTGAAGCCTAAACCTATTTGTCCCTTCATAAAATTATACCCAAGTTTTGTTTGATAATTTAAATTTTTTTTGTTCGATTATATTTTTGTATACTCAATTTTACAACTCGCGTAACATATTTAACTCACAAAGCTTTTGCATATTAGTTAAAAGTAAGACCAAAACTCTTGTATGGTTTCATTTAATTGGTACCAGCCTAATCTTCTCGTTTTTACGCATAAAGTTTTGTATATTTTATGCAAAAAGTGAGTTGATGATACCATCTAACCAGCGGTTCTTAATGTTGTTGGAGGTACTGACTCCACCCGTTTCATATACGCATTAAACGAATCCTTCTAAATGGGAAAAATAATATTTATTTTTTCAATTTAAAAACGTTAGCATGTATTTGTATTATACACATTTTATACACAGGTTTTATGGGTCGAGGTGTTTTTTGACCTCGGTCGAACCTGCGAGATTGACTCACCGAACCCCTGGACTTCGATTGAAGCCAGGTTAAGAACTACTGATCTAACAGAATCAAATAGAACAAAACGTGCAAATGTAAAACAATCATTATGATTTTTATTCGTTAATTTTTCCCTGTTCATTTTTAAATGGCGATTTCTCGTCAATAGAGTTAAGAAGGATATAGAATAGAATTAAATTTAAGTAACAATTTGTTTTTCTTAGATATGGATGGTATACGGAACCCTTGATAGAATTCAATCGACGAGATCGTAGAATGTACAAACCTTGTTCACAAAGTTCAATGACAAAAGTGGAATCTTTGTTGCAAAATGATTTATCAATGAAACGACCAAAATTTAATGGAATCCCTTTCAAGTATAATTAATATTTGTTCGATGAAAGCATGGCAGACGGTTTGATGAAGTTTTTATACACTAAGATAATAGAATTTACATATTGAAACTTAATAATCACTTATAGTGAATTTGTATTTATATACTTGTGTTTTCTATAGTTACAATTTTTAATAATTTTATACATTTTTAACATCATTTTATTGATGTTATTGTTTTATTTACAAACGATTTTATTATATTAATATTTACATTTATACAACTCATTTTATCAAAATATAACTTTTTATTTTGCACAATTTTGTAAAGATTTTTTTAATATTATCGATGCCACTTGATGCACGTTTAATTGCCGAACAAATTGAAAAATCCAATCGTGTGAGTGTTTTAGTTGAATCTTACCGACCGAACCTTAATGGTAACTCATATTATTTACCATATTCTCAAAAATTTTTCAATTTGAAACAATTAATAATTTTTGTCATCATAGTTCCTACCGTTTCTCCAAAATTTTACGCTCACCATGAAGCATTTGATTTGCGAACAGCAAAGCAAGACTGGATTGATCAGATTAACTTCGTTAAAGCATTGTTGCCGAAAAAGAAATACAAATATCCTATAACAACGAGTCATAAGTTACAAAAATACCGATTTTATAAAAACATAAACTTACGAAACTTTATTATGCTTCCAGTTATGGGTGGAATATAATGCCTTTAATCGATGTGAATCGTGATCGCAGATTATATCACCCAAAGGTACAAAGCCCAATAACTTACTTTGAAAGCTTGCTTAAATCAGATTGTACCATGAATCGGCCTAAATTCACAGGAATACCATTTAGGTTATTATGATTTTTTTGTTTTGTACTATATATATATATAATTCTTTTTTCAATAAACTTATGGTATAAAATATACACCGTACCTACATTGCCAAAAGACAATTTCAATGTAAAAAAATAAGGGAAAGTATGTTCCGTTATTTATTTATTTATGAAAATAATTTTATATATAAGAACCATTAAATTTGACCATAAATTGTAAAAGCACTTTGGTGAAGGGATACAGAGATCATAAATAAACTATGGTAGATATAACGGAGATGGGTAGTCAGTAGAATTATTTAAAATTTTATGCCAAGAGTTATGGGGTATCTGTCTACACATAATGTGCAAAGATGTCTAAATTATTTTAACGAACTCTAAATTATAAATAAAGAATAGTTGAAACTTATTCCCAGAAAAAAACTAGACTTTTAAAAGGAAGTATCAAGTTATTACGTGCGTCCATAATTACACACAATTTACAGTGTAAAAATTATTTGAATTGTAATTTATCGTTTTATAACTAGGCTTTATAATTGGCCCAACTTTGTTTCTGATAAAAAACAAGTTTTTCAAAACTAAACATTGATTTTTCCTCATCAAAAAAATGTTCTTTAGCGATTGAAAAAATTAAAAATTGTGCATTTGATTTATTGGCCTCAGGAACTCATTCCTATAGTTTTCAATTTAAAAAAAGAAATGAGAGAAGAATATAAATTCGAAAGATTTTACAAACACTTAATTATATTTTATATATTTTTTTTCGAAAATAGCTTATATAGAGAAAGAGAGGGCCAACTGGAACCGCAGGAAAAATATAATGAAAAGTGGAGAAACTAAAATAGCCAAATAGGAAATGAGGAAACCAAGAATTGATCAAGATTTTCGACTTTATAATAGGCTTTTACTATAACAGCAACAGTGGTAAAAGAATTGATGTGACAATTGTTAAACTTTTATTTGAAAAATTTTTGGAAAAAAGCATGACATTATTTAAAAAAAATAATTCTTCTATTCGTGAATATTAACAATATTAAAAAATATATTTTTTTCCATCTAACTCAAACTTACAGAACTAAAGTATATGAAAATTGGGACCAAATCTTCTTTACCGACACAAGTTATAAAGTTTAATAATTCTTCTATAGATGTATAATAGTTCCCGTGAATAAAGTACGAAAAATAAATATATTTTATTAATTTATCAATTTATTACTTTCTTTTCGGGTACCAAATAGGGTAAAGTTTTAATAATAAGAGAAAGAACAAGAAGAATTTCTTTTGTCATTTTTTATGTCCTTTTTTTTTGGATTATTTAATTTTTTTTTCCTATAATCCTTGCATTTAGAGGTACTTTGAAACCGTTACATTTTAAATATCTTTAATAACATTAAACGATTTATAAAGGGTTTTTTGAACACTTAAAATAACTTTTTTAATAAGGATCATATGGCTAGAACATTAAAATGATGTCTTTTTCAAAATTTAATAGTTTTGAATTTCAATTATTTCAAATTGTTAGTTTTGAAAAACGATTCATAGAAAAAGTAGAAAAAAAATAATAAATATGGGATAAACAATACTCAGGGCTGGTGTTTTCACTGATGAATGGATGGACCATCTTCATAAGATAGTTATTTAATGGATAAAAGTTTATCTCTAAGATAAAGGTTAGATAAATCGCAATAAACCCAAATGAACGTTTTTTGTTATCATAATCTACACGCGTTTGTCATCTGATAAGTATAAACGGTTTGATAAAAGACTTCATACGCTGTTTATATTGCCAATATATACTATAGTAAACACTTTTATTCTAAAAGCCGGTGTTTTCACTTATCGGACAGAGCATATCCTGAATTAGCTATTTAATTGTTTAAAATGTATCTGTTAGACCAGGGCTTACCAAACTTTTTCAGCGACGGAACACGTAGTAAATCCGAAAATTTTGGCGGAACACTAAGCTTATTTTTTAGGTTGGATAATTCATAATAATATAAGTAAAAAAATGTTATTAGTAAAGAAGAAATGTTTAATAAACATAAAAACACAAATAAATAAAACTCCTAATCACTTTGGTACTAAAAATGACTTTGGTACTATTTAGGTACTAAAAATCTGCTTTTGAAGTTATAAACCATAATAAAGTTTAACCGTCACTTGTCATTCATTAGGAAATAGAAAATGTTCAATTTTATATATTTACTCCAATTTTTTGCGAAATATCTTTCAGACTCCGCGGAACACCAGTGGTCCACGGAACATAGTTTGGGAAACCCTGAGTTAAATAAACCCAACACATTGATTGGCACTTCTCATCAATTCTTAGACGAAAATTGGCATGCTTTTTCTGTCCTCCGGATAAAATTTTATCTGGAATATAAATGTCACTGTTTATATGTAAACATGCTGGTCCTCAATGTTTAAGGAATGAGGTTCCTCAATTAAAAAATTAAAAAAAAAACGATCTCAGTTTTCTACGATTTATAAATGATGCTAAAATAAAAATGACAATCCAATAACATAAAATTAAATTAGTGACTTTACTCAAATGGACACCCTATTTGATATTTAAAGTAAAAGGTTTATACAAAAAATTTGCGAGATAACTATCATGAATGGCTTCTATGCAAATTGCTATTGTTTACTTATTTGTGATTGTTTGATAACTTTTGTAAAAATAATGATTATCAATAGATAGACTACCTATGTAGCCCATTGGTGGCCGAGTAGTCAAAGTGGTTGCTCCAAAATTGGTAGCTGTTGGGTACTAATCTCATATCGAAGAAATTTTCAATATTTCCCGACTAACGGATTATTATTAGCCCTAGAGTCGCTTAAGATCTTGGTAGTTATAAAGCGACGGTAAAAACAAAAATTAATATAAAAGTTATCTAGCTATTTGTTTTTAAAACATTAATACCAAGTTAAATTATAAAAATAGTCACCGAATATTATTCTATAGTTGAAAATTAATTAATAAAGTTACTTATTTACCAGTTGCAACCAAAAATAGAGTTTTAATTGTGAAACAAAGCTCAAATTTTTATGGAGTTTTTCTTTAATAAATAATTCACTTTTGTTAATATTTTATTAATGTTCATTAAAAAAGATTTTATTGATTTAAATATTATATTTTTATGAGTTTTATTATAGGAATCATATTATTAAAAAAATTTCGAGTACCTGTAAAAATTGAATTTTATTATGAATAAAACTATCTAAGCAACTTTCTGTAATTTAAAAAAAAGAATTTCATTTACATGGGCATATATAAACAAATGTATTTTATTGACAAATGGAGATTGATATAACACAATTTTATATTTTTTAAATACATTTTTACATTTTTTTTTACATTCAGTGTTAATTTATCTTTTTAGATAAATGGTTTTAAATATTTTTCGATTTTAACTATTGTGACCCACAGAAATGCCGATTGATCCAAAATTTTTTACTGAACAAATAGAGAAACAGAATCGAAATCGAACTCTATATGATCAGTTTAATGTTACTCCCAAGAGTATTTAAACGTTGATATAATTTATTCAGTTATTAAATGATTCTCTTTTTTTAGTCTCCTCTCTTGCAAACAAATTTTATGCTAGACACGAAGTTATGGATTTGAAGAAAACAAATCCTCAAATACTAAAAGAAATTTTAGCCGTTAAATCTTTTACCCCGCAACAGAAATTTAAAAGGCCTGTTACAACTAGCCACAGGTAAGTTCGTAGAAATAAATGGTGCATTTATTAAAAGAAGTTTCAATTTAAATAGTTATGGATGGTATTCAACGCCCTTAGTAAAAATAGATCGTTCCGATAGGCGGTTTTATAGACCCAATACTACTAATCCTATTGTAAAAGTAGGTAGTTTGATAAATGCTGAGAAAGTTACAGCGCGACCAAAGTTTACTGGAATTTCTTTTAAGCTGTAATGAATGAAATTAAGTTGACAAAAAATTAATAAGTTGTAAATAATTTTTTCTTAAATATCCATGCATAGCGTTTTTATGATGTATTAATCTAATGGAAAATTAATGATTAATTTTTGTCTATATTTTGTTAATTACATTTAAAAATAACTTCTGGTGGTCAATTTTTGGAAATCCTACCGACTATAAAAAGAAAAGAGTACATTTTTAGCTGATAGGGGTTTTAGCTAAAATTTTAACCGATAATAAGGTACCTTGTACCATAAAATCATGTTTTCAATGAATCCAAAATATTGTGTGATGTACCAGGTTCCCTATAATGTTTATAGCGCCATAATGTTAAAAGTATATGTCATTGGTACATAAAATGAAGCACAAGAAATTAAAAATAACTCTCTATCTAAAATGTGGTATAATTATATTTGAAAAGCAATAATCAGCAAGTATTGTTGATATTGATGACCACATAACCACTATATTTCATAGGTGGTGATTTTTAGTTAAGTTAAATTTTAAGACTTGAAACTAGGTACATATATTTTTTTAAAATTAATAGGTAACTAATTTTAAAATGAAAATTTTGATCTCATATTATATGAAATTTACAAGGAAGAAATACAAAATCGAAATCGATTGTCTGCAGAACAATGCCATAGTATCTTAAAACAGCTATTACAATATCAAAAATCCAACAACCGATATCAAGGCTGAGATCTCGATCTGTCCAAAATATCTACTACTATTAACCTAGTTTAAAACAACTTTAGGTATGATAAGCGATTCATGATCTATTAAAACTTTTGTAAGAATTCCACATGAAAAAATTTGGGAAATCCTGTCCAAGTGATATCAACCACAAGGGACTAGTGGAAGAAATTTTTTCATCATCTTGTGAAGATAACTTGGAATAATGGTTGGTCTTCAAATTTAACTAGGTTCAGACAAACCAAATAAAATGTACGGGACAAACCCCGAAATTAACATTAGAAAGAACTAGTCATTATGGTCTAGGCTGTATATAGATCACATCGTCTTCTCACATCTTTTGGACAAACATAAGTTCAGATGGTGCCCTAAGTGCTATATACTATCGTTTATCCACGAACGCAAATTTCATTATATCCTACAATAATCTAATAAAGAACATCACTGGGATTGCTCAGCGAAATGTGGCATAGGTATATTAAATTTTACCGAATATCTGAAACCTGGGAACCCAATTCTGGAGACTATAACGCAACTCGAAAATATTTCCACCAAAACTAATCCCAGAATAATAATTATAGATATATAATGAAAAACGGTGTGTGTACTTCGTACGCGCGTGAAAAGTTATACTTATTTGTCGTAGTTAAAAAAAATGTTTTTAATCCACGACCATAGCGACTTATGGTACTGCCTAAAATGGCACATCAGTTATTAATAGTTTGTGATAGTAAAAATATGATACAGTTTTAAACACAATTTTTGCTTTTAATGTCAAGATAGTAGGCCAATGTATGTATGATGGTAAAGGCAGAAAAAAAAGAATGTAAACCGAGTGTAATACCAATATAATAAATATTGTCTCAATTTTGAACTGATTGTTGTTATTGGTTTCAACTGTTATTTCGTTTTCATTCAATTGCCATTTTTTGTCACTTGTCAGTTTTGCCAGTGTTGGGCTGTAAAAATTTCCCAGAAAGTTATTAGTTTTCAATTAATAGAATAAATTAGTGCCTTATGTCCTTTTTAGTGACATTAATATCTGGCAACGTTTCATTTTCTACTTTGTTTTTGATTCATTTGCATTTTTTTTGTTAATTCAATCTTAATATCGTATAATTTACTCTTTTGTTAGTAAATTTTTATTATGACCAGATTTACTCGCAAAACAAATTAAAAACATAGTAGAAAATGAAACGTTTCCAGATATTGATGTCGTTAAAGGGACATAAGGCGAATTCGATATTAATGCATATTGCATAGTATTTCAAGTATTATACACAATTGACTACTTATACAAATTTATATCTTACATATATGAATTAATTGTTTATCAATATAGCAAGGGTTACTTGTTCGAAAAATTGTTATCGCAAACATTTACCATATAGAAGTGGATTTTATTCATAAACTATCATATATACCTAGATATGAATAAACAATCAATTTTATATAGATATCGATTGTCTAAATAGTCAATTGCGTATACCTACAGCATGTAAAAAATAGCGACAAAGTGTAAATCAAAAATACAATAGTAATTGTTTAATTTTACTACCCATTTATATTTACATATTGAAACTGATTTTAATTCAAATATAAAAAACGTAATTCAATATTATGTATCAATCAACTTTTCTTGCATTGTTTTACATATTGCATAAACATATTGCATAAAATTATTTCAAAAAATACCTTTATTTTAAATGTATTTAAACTATTGTATATTAATATGAATATAGTTCAAACTATAAATATTAAAAATATTAAGATCGACGATATCGATGTTTTATATATAAAATAACTGACGGTGCCTGTTATTACTGTTTTCTAATCCTGGCACTTTTCAACTTCATCGTTGATCATTTCAGTTGGTTTCTTCTACCGAAAAACATGTGCTAGCGATCGACTTGACGGCGTTTTTTAAGTACTATCAAAACCACTTCCAAAATCGATCAGTTTTGGTCTGAAGTCGCTGGCTAACCGCTTGAATGCATTTTCCTACAGTAACAACGGCGTTGCTTTTATTAAAAGCTCAGTCTGATCATTTTTTCATAACGCTGCTAAAGCAGTACAACTTCAAAAAGTAAATGAACCTTTCTCAACATATTTCCAATTCAAATAAAAGAGAATAATTGAGAAATAAAATCTTTTGTTTGATATATAAGATTTTTTAGATTTTTTTGAAATTTATGAATTTTACGAACTTACATAAATATTTAAAAAAAATAAATAAATAATAAATCTATAAGAAATTAAGATTTTTTTTTGTCAGAAACATATGTACGGTATATTTTCAAAAGTCATTAACATTAAATCAATCCTGAAAAATGTAACGGTTATACTGAAAATAAAACTGATCATTTCTTAAGGTATCAAATTCCGTCAGCAATTATATTTGTTGAATTAAATATTTATGAACTCTACTTGCTGACAGTTTGAAAGCGTATTACTTTTTATAATTGAATTCAAATTAAAGCAGAAAACATATTTCCATGCAGGTATCTCGGGGGAAGTTAGATTTCATGACCACCAACGTATACAGGTGAAGTACATACCTACTTTTACGATAAATATTAGACAACATGTCAGGATTAACACACGATATTATACTCTTACAAATGTAAATATCAGTAAATTCAACATTAATTCTAGTATTAGTTCAAAATTTTATGAGTAGAAATGAGATGTATCGGATATTCTTGGTGGATAGAGTTATTTATAATGTTTTTCCTTTTTTTTTTTGGTTTGGAAATAAAACATTTTGGGTTTGATTGTAGTTTCTAAATCGAAATGAATGTATAGATAAAAGTGAATGACCGTATCCCAATGCAGGCCAGTTGAAAACACATTTAGTAATGTCGTCGGGAAGAAGAATAGTGTCGTATGTGTAGATTGGTTTTTTCTTTTGTAAAATAGACGTTGGGTCCGCGACACAAACGACGTCTACTTTTCTGATTTTATATATATGTATATATGTCTTTGGGTGCATTACATATACATTACGTATATTGCACTATTTCTTCGGTAGACGTTCCAACATGCACTGATACAGAGTTTTTACAACCGTAAAAATAGTTCCATGTGTGTACATCTCATACACATATTCGTCTACTCGAGTGTTGGTGAGTACACGTGTTGTCTGACCTAGGGCAATGAATATATTAGAGTGTTGTGAAGGAATTCATGGATACGATCCACTTGAGCCCAAGATCGCTATTTAGCTCCCCTTCGGCGTCGTTGATGAAAACACTTCATGTTATTTGAAGGATTTCAGGAGAAAACATTCAATTGTAGAATACTCGTACATAGTTAAATGCAATAATCTAGAACCTGAAGAGATAAGAACGTTTTTTCGTGAGTTTTCTCCACACAAATTTGTCGTGGTGAAATTTAACTTTTTCAGACAAATTCCATTTCGATAAGGTGACATTTTTCTTGGGAATAATTAAGGAAACTGAAAATATTTGCCATTTCAAGTGGCATTTGTATATTTACATACTAATTAGGTGGTTGCATTTTTATCGTTTGAGTGCAAACGGAGAAAAAAAAACGTCTTATCATCCAGGAATATTTCAACATTATTTTATCACTAGATTAAAATAAAGTTAGTACTTTAAATTATGTTGCTAAAACAATATCAACAGCAGAATATATTTTTATTGAATTCAACTTTATAAATAACAATTAAGTATGATAAAAACAAAAATTAAATAATTTTTTTAAATATTTGAAACTAAATTTAATCTATTTGTAAAAAAAGCGAGATTTGATTCTGGCATAAATTTTAATTTTTTTTTCGTTGATATATTTATAAATTTCATCGATTTTAACTTTTTTCTATACTTTCATAGTCATTTTTTATTCCTTTTAAGTGTTTTTTTTTTCTTTCAAAACAAATTTCCATATTACTCAATTGTAAACCAATGAATAAAATTGAATATTGTATTGAATTATAATTCTAATTATTTGAATTATTTCTAATTATTCTAATAATTTGGTAAATTATTCTAAATTAAAATTAAAATTGCGATTGAATTTAATTGAAAGCTTTTTCTGATAATGTATTAGGTGTCTAAAATGTTTTCCTCGTACAACAGCGTCAATGAACAATCGATTTAGTTGCGCAACAATGAGTGTTGCGCAATTGGTTTAATCGTGTACGATTTGCGTGATTCTTGAGTAACCCGAAAAAAGGAAAGGGTTGTTGATGGGAACAAAATAAATTTTAAGATATCGAATAAAGGGAATCATAAAGCTTTACATGATCTTAAAAAATGAATCCGTGTTTAAATATCAAATCGTTTTACGGATGCTAAAACATTTGTTGTTTTTGATATTTACCAAGTTGATTTGAAATATAACATTACAATTATCAAGTCTAAAATTTTGTTGATTGAAATTTGAAATAATGAAATAAAGTTTCGAATTTCTAGAACAAGCAAGACTCCTTTTCCATTATTTGTGCCAACACTTGTGCATACGAATTATTCGCTAACGTATGATACATTTTTACGAATTGCAGTCAATATATCAAATCAATCATAAATATAACAAATAAATTGATGTTAAGTTAAATTAAGCTTGGTAAATGTAAATGGTATGGTACAGTATAACTTCCTTTTCTTAACTGAAGTTTTCCTTCTTTACTAAGAAAAAAATAATGGTGTAACGGAAGTTTGTAAGGGCTGTTAAGTTCACTAAACAAATATGGATTGAACTAAACAAAATGCGTGTGTAACAAAATACACTACGCATGTGTCCAATCGGGTAGCTTCTGTTATAATATGTAAAATATTAACAATATTATTAATGTAATTGCTTTTTAAATCCAAATGTTATTTTTTTTAAATTTTGTAAATTAGTTTTCTATTTCTAAGAGACGATTAAATATTTCGTTTAAGTTTTAATCATTTTTTTTTGATTTTAAGACTAAACTAAGATAGTAATAAAATTTTTTAATTCTAAAATGCAACATTGCCAGATTTGACTGTTCTAAAAGGGACTTGAGCTAAATTGTATATAAGATTACTGTTCAAATAATGTAAAGAATAGACACAATTTGACGTTCATTGGTTTTGCTTCTTTTTGTCTAATAACAGAATGCTGTGTATGCTCTATATTATTATTATCATCTCTTTATTATTCTCTTATATTATTCTTACATGTATGATATTTTCTTTAATTGCTTTTTGGATTCCACACTTGATATCACTGATAAAAGCAGCAAGGTTTATTTATTTCTGGAACGCTATAGAATAAGTGAATCAAACATAAAGTTTTCAATTTTTTCGTATAATATTTTATTACACTTTGGTTTGAAAGGAAAATTAAATAAGTGTAACCCATATATTGAACTTGGATGGAGTAAGTTAATTATCATTATAGAATGAATAATTGTGCTCAGTGCATTGGTGCATATTTGTATATGTATAAAAAGCCAACCCTGGTTTATATATGGTTAATATTGTGCAATTTTATTCACACACGCAATGTTCTAAAGTTTCAGTTTTACTTTCTGACATTTGGCCCCAATCTTCTTGTCAGCTGCAGACGTAAACCTATCAAACATTTATATTCTCATTACAACTAGCTCTCGTAAATTGATTGGGTTTATATTGCATGCGATACTTTTCCTAATATTATAAATTCATTTTCGATTAAATATAAATCTCATCTGAACAAAACGATTCCCCAATTTGATAGTGACGAGAGATTTCCATGTTTGTTCGATTGCCCGTCCATGTCAAACTAGGTCGATACTTTGAATTCATTAATGGTCATTTGCCCGATAAATATTTGTCCAATGCTCGAGTTCCATAAATAGCTGGGGCTTAGTAAACAGTGGATAAAAATAAACGATTCAATTCGTCTCGTTTTTGAGAACCGCGTCAACTGGATCAATCACAAATAATTGTAATGAAAATAAAGCAATGAGAAATGAGTTTGATTCGATGTTGGGCAAAGAAGGGGACGATCCCGGAAACCAGTTCGAAGCTGAGAGATGAGCTTGTGATTTATATACAGGGGAATTTTTTAATTCCGCAGCGTCGGGCTGTTGTGATCCAAGAAAATGTGTTGCATTTACAATTCTAACAATGCATGATTGAGAAAAAAATAATCGAGTTGTTGATACGAAAATAGAGGTGGTTAAGTTTTGTTGGCACAACAGCAACTATCACACATTTATTCGCAGATCGTCACTTTTCATTTTTCCGCATTTTATTTTGCGCAAATCGCAAAATTTGAACCAGCCGAAATTTACGGAGAAACGCAATTTTGTATGTAAATTGTCATTAATGTGTTTTCACGCGGTTATAATTTTTACCCCATAAATCGTGACGTTAATGTCGTTGACATTGTTAACATACAAACATCGTGCCGAAATTGCAAAGTGATGAATTATTATTGTCCAGCCAAAGTTTCTTCGGCTGAATTCTCAACAATGCGACACAGTCTCGTTGAAATGGCACGTGGCCAATACAGATAGGATTTTCGTATTTTTACACCCATTTCGTATTTTCTATATTTTCACAATATAGAAACCATCGAATGTATTAATAATTAACAGGCACTCGTCTGCCCGGATTAAATCTGTTTCCAACTAATTTATTTGATATTTTTGAGATAGACAAAAAACGAAGAGTATTGAGAGAAACACAGAGCACAGAAGAGAACCCCAAGAAATTTTCCTACTAATTAAGTCAATTTTAATGCTTCTCTTTTTGAAATACTCAAGTATCATTCGAAAATTACAAAAAATTATAAAATAAACATTGAGTTAGATATTTAAAATTGTATGCTTTATAATCTGTTAAGCTTTTTTTATTAATAATTAATTCTAATTCTTTGATCGATATAGTATTTTAACATTTTTGTTGAAAGCAGTCTCAAAAGTTTTATTTGAGGTATGAAAAACAGACGCCTAATAAAATTTAAGGTCTAAGCTGGTCATTAAGAACTAGTTTTGGATCACATTTTTCTATTTTCCATAAGAATGCAATGGAAAAACAGTTATGGTTTCTTACTATTTGTGTAGTAAATTAGTTGACCCAGCAAACTTCTTACTACCTAACATACAATGAACGTAGTGTTTTATGATTGAATGATTGAATGTTTTAGTTACACTGAGCTTTAAATTTGAATAACTTAATAAAATGAATACAATAATTTAGTTCAATATTTCATAAGAATATTATATTATATAAAGAAAGTAAAAATTAAACTGAACAACAAAAATCAATTATTTCAATGGCATGTCAACAATACATCTGCTTTATTGAAGCTATGATCCTATACCGATTAGCCAACAAAATTTTCAAAATTTTTCCAAAATTTCCCAAATTTTTTTTTTTGCCAACCGATGGGAAGTCGTTCGTTTGTGAAAGAAACCATTTCGTTTATGACAAAATATTTTAGCAGTAATTCATTAATTACGAAAAATTAATTAATTAGTCATTGAAAATTTCTGAAACGGTTAGTTAAAACTAAAAATAAAAAAAAAACTAAAGAAAACTAAACAGAACCTCCCTCCCTTCCTAAAAAAATGGAAGAAAAAGGCAATAATGAAATTAAGTTTTTTCCTCAAATTAAATTTTCACAAAATTTTCCAAAATCGTAATATAATTAAACACGCTTTTCTTCCAAATTTTTTCATCGTTTGTGACACTCAATTTTTCACAAAAAAAAAATTTTGAAAATAAATATCCGAAGTAGAACTATGAGTGTTTTTTGAAATTCGACAAACATTTTCCACACTTTCTGATTCAGCCAACTTTTCCATACTAGCAAAGATCAAAACATCAGTTAACAGGTTTTTCACATATGAATTTTCATCGTTTGTGAAAATCAATTATTCTAAAATAAAAGTTTGAATCCTACAAAACATTTGGTGTGATAATTGAAAAATTTATATTCAACAATTTTTTGTGAAAAAAAAATTATTTTCACAAACGATGAAATTTCATGTGTGAAAAACCTGTTAACTGATGTTTTGATTTTAGCTTGTTTGAAAAAATTGGTTGAATCAGATTTGAAAAATTTGTTTCATTTGAAAAAAAAAGTTTAAGTGTGCTTAAAGACGAGATTAAGAAAAAAAAAAATTTTTTTATTATGTTCCACCACTTCAAAAAATTTGAAAACATTTCTTTGGAGCACAGTTTTAGAAAACATAATTAAAAATTAATTTTGGTTTTGTTTCTGTCCTTAAAAATCTATACTCCACTTGGAATTTATAGTAAAAAAAAAATTTTCATGCCTTTTCCTCCTAAATATGAGAAAAAAATAGTAGGTTATTAATTTTAAATTTAACGACTAAAAAAAATTAAATTGAATTTTTTTTTTTAAATACTCCGTGATACTCAAAAATTTATTGAGATAAAAAACTTTAAATTTGGCTTAAATTTTTTTTATTCAGTATCAAAACGATCCCCTGAGCTTAAATTGAAAAACCCGCGGGGCAGTTTTCCCATACAAACCCGGCTATACCCTTTGACAAATTTCTTTAATACGAAATTGCATGATATATTTGACTAAATATTTCGATTTTAATAAGTAATAAAACAAAAAAACAGTCTATTAAATATATAATATTTAAAAAAAAATGTTTACTTCCTAAGAAGGCTATACCAGTATCAAATCTGTTACTATGTTTATCTAAAGTTAATAAAGACTTGTAAGAAAGTCTGCTACTTTTATAAATTTAAAATTAATTCCCACAATTTTTTATTTCTAATAACTTCATTTTTTCTCTACATACAAAAGATTAAAGAAATTACTTGTTTTGATTTTTAAGATAAGTCGTTGGAAATCAGTAAAAAAAACTTCTTTAGATACAAACAGCTTACTTACAATGGAATAAAAAGCTATTGATTTTTTTTAAGGAGTGATTAATTCAAATCTGGAGGCTCATTTTTCCGGCTTAATTGAAATATTCATACAAGTATTTAGGAAAGTTGTACCTACCGGTTAGAAAACAGAAGTCGATATTGTTTGACAGAGAATAATGAAGCCTCGTATATTTATATCAAACACCCATAATCACTTGCCTAGTTGTGTTTGTAATATTTCCAAAGGCGGTAGCGCAATATAAATCAGAATTCAAAGGATCAATGATTAATCACAGATAAGCAATCTTCATTGCCTAAAAAATATTTACTTTTGATCTCTATGATAAAAGTATGTTAAATTAGGCTTCTAATTCGGTTAATGTAATGTCTATTGACGAAATACTTAGGGATATAGAGGATTCTGGTTGAAGGGATCGTCTTGTTTTATAATTTATTTGATTATATATTTATTATTGATTCCAATCCTGTAGTTTATCTTCAATTTGTTGTAGTTCCATGGATTTTTGAGGATCTTTTATTATTAAATAATTTAAATTTTGTTATTTTTACGCAACATTAAATAATTAAATAACAAAGTGTAAACTATTTAAATATAAAACATACTCAAAAATCCTCGGAACAAAAACACATTGTATTTATATTATGTATTATTTTTATTAGAGTAGATAAATTTTTATTAGAATAGTATAGGAATAATTTAAAAACATGAAAAGAAATAATCAGAAGGCATAACATACTTCTTAAGTGGTGTGTGATAATACATTCCCAAAGACTGATCCATATTGTTTATTTAAACTTTAAATTCAAAATAAATTAAGATTTAAATAATTACATATATAAGTCTATAAATATACATAATATAAAAAGTAATGGTAGAGTTTTGTTGCAATTTTAAATAAACACGGCAAAATATTGCACTTGTAGCGTATACGAATGTACTTTTATTGCTGATATTGTTGCTTCAAAACGATATTTTATAGTATTTATATAAGTTTTTACTATTACAAAATTCACAAATAATTTTATATTTTATATTTTATTGTGTTAGGTGATTGAAAAAGTATTTTTATTTTTATAAAAATAAAAGGCCATTTTTCGAACCCAACATTTACCAGTTTTGGAGCGGTCACCTTGACCACTCGGCCACCAGTAGGCGGTATGGATCAGGTTTATGCCAGCAAGAATAAAAATTGTTTAATCCTGGAATAAAGCTACTGCCCGTCAGATGACAACAGAGGTTTAACCAGAGTTAACAATATATAGTTCAATAAAATATTTTAGTTCTACTATAAAAAAAATAACGGTTATTCTTTTTATTGCACTGAAATTCTCCTGATTATAATGATTAATCATTGTAAAGACACAATGTTTTCATGTGAATATAAGTTGAAAAGAAAAGTTAAATTTGAAGTAGGTAAATTGAGTTCGAGTATGAACTATACCTGTCAGTATGGAACACAGTCACCTGGCCAATTAAATGGTGCGGATTTTTCATTTTCATCCCCTGGCAGATACCTAGAACGATACCCCTGATATGCTATGCCAGTAAAATTTTGCTACCACACTACAAACGAAAGACTCAAGCCTATACTCCCTCCTCAAATATCATAGGAACAATGAGGTCTCAGATCAGGGACAGGAACAAGAGAGCAAATTCTGAATGTACGACAAATTATAGAAAAGACGTGAGATTTCAATATAAATTAGTAAATCGCATTCGTATACTACTCAAAAGATTTGATCAGAGTATAATGCCAACTCTAATAGAAAATTCTCTCTAAAATAAACACATACACATACCTTCTTAAACCTAATTAAGCAATTATACAGGCAAGATAAAGCCAAAGTAAGAATTGGAAATACAGTCTCCGAAGAACTTCAAATAACTAAGCAGAGGTAAGACGGTATCTATCCTTCTTATCTTATCTATCCTTTACAACCGTTCTTCTCAAATTGGGTGGTGTGGCTCCCTAGGAAAGGATAAAGATGAGCCATGTATTTTTTACTGATTTAGGGGACCATGGTATGAAAAAGTTTAAGTAGCTCTGCTTTACAACATATATAGTATAGCAAATACACTCATCCTTCGATTTACGGGGTAGATACGTTCCATGAGAAAACGCATAAATCGAAACCTCGAGTTCACACAAAAACGGAAGATAGGTTCCAGAAATTAAAAATCCACGTAAATCGAGGTTTCAAGTACTTTCAAACTAAAGTTTCAGGTTTCAGAAAACCGCGTTTCAGAAAAACGAGTACATTGTATAAACACATATATTTGCATAAGAAAAGATAATTTTATGGAGAAATAGATTTAATAGCTTCACATAAATTTAACCATGTTTAAAATTAAAAGTATAATTATATAATTTTGATTTTATTATTCCGTCTTCTCAATGCTATATTCTAATTCTACCAATTTTTGCATTTTAAAATATTTTTTCAGGCGTACATATATACTTTTTAATATTTTGTTTTAAAAACTAAACCAGAAGCTTAATTAGAAGAAGTATTTTCAACAACTGGATAGCTTAAAGACAGCAGTCCATACAAGAGGCTGTCAATGTTAAATAGTGAGGATATCGAGGATATCTTAAGCAGGCCATTCACGCTCCGACTTGCAGTCTAACTAGTCGGACTACTAGTTGGATTTTCTAGTTGGATCGCCTATATGATCCGCTAGGCATCCAACTTCCAACAACACCATTCACGGTCCGACTTTAGATCCAACTTCAAAAATCGGACCACTAGTTGGACTGCAAGTTGGAGCGTGAATGGCCTGCTTTACTGCATCATGATAATGGCAGACCACATGCTGTTTTGGAGACTCGTCAAAAAATTGTAGAACCACGCTGGGAAATTCTACTGCATCCACCATATTTCCCGGATATTGCACCCGGATATCCAACTACCACTTGTTTATGTCTTTACAAATTTTTTTAGTGGGCAAAAAGTTCAAAAATGAAGAAGATATCAAACAAGCACTAGTTTAATTTTTCGAATCAAAAAATGAAATATTTTTCAAAAATAGGATATGTAAATTACCCTCACGCTGGCAAGAAGTCATTGATTATAATGGTAACAATGATATTAAATAACGTTATTTGGTAGTAAGAAAAATTTGTAATTTCTATTAATCCAAAAACGAACAGAATTTTCCGGTAGACCTATAGTAATAAAAGGTGCTGGCTATCGTGGCTTATGGTTTATCGGAATTTCACTTATGTTCTGTCATATGTGTAGTCTCATATCCAATTGCTTATGAAAATGAGAAACATTAATTTGGAACTTTAGGTCGTAAGATTCAGTTATAAAGTCATTGAAATTAAGTGATAGCCAAAATTTAGTTATCGCTTTGAGCTTTCGGCTGGGTAAATTTTGGATTTGGTGCTTTTTTCTTATCCACATTTAAGTTGAAATTTTCACTATGGTTGTAGTTATAAAAAATACGAAAAAATCTTTGCATATTTCTGAAATCTAAAAAAGTTTTCTTTGAATTTTTTTAATTTCTATTATTTTTCGTTTATCGAACTAGGCTTATTAATTCAATTCATCTATTTGATAGATTTATTGATATCATTACACAGTTTCTAATTATCAAATTAGATCTGTAAAAGGTGTGTCAAATTTGTTTATATTTTGTTAATCAGATGAAATACTTAAGATAAATAAAAATGCGTCAGGAACTTTTACAATATTATTTAAAATCAGATAAATCGATGGCTGCAAAGTGCGTAAGACGCGGGGTTACAAAATAGCTACTTTCATTCATCAATGATGCCTAAATATATATTCAAATATTTCAGATGTTATCGTATTTTTCTTGTAATGAGTTAAGAAAATAAATAATAATTAGTTTCTCATTTCCTCTGCATAGGCCTAAATTACATCAAATAACACACAGAGATATGACTAACGGTTACATCCATTAAATTCCTTATCTTATCATCCAAAAACAGCCCATTACTTAAAGTTAATTACTCCGACAAATAAATCATACGATTTTCTCGGTTTCGGATTATTATTTGCAAAAAATAACGATAAATCCTAATGCTATGATTAAATTTCTCTTTGAAATTTGAAGGATTTTTAATTGGTGCTGATATAAATTATTAGATAGTTGAAAAGCAGTAAGAGCTCAATTTATGTAATGAAAGTTAGAAACGCCTCTCCGATCAGAAGGGTTTTAATTTTTCAATCCATTTTTTATCATAGTGAGTCATTAAGCCAGAAAAATTAGGTCAAAGTTAAAATTTGATTCAATTGACGTTATTGACGACTTGCTTATATAATATTTTGTTTTCTGGGATTGACTTCTATTTGCAATTTTTTAACATAATGTTATGCTGGAAGCAAGTTTGACGTCACATCACTTCATCACCAATGAACCGTATCTTTAATCGATACAATAATTACATAAGAGGGAAGAATGAATGTATCTTTGCTATGCATATGAAAGGTAAATCAGGAGGTACTGGTGGTAATCACTACTTTTTTTTCGGAATGATTCGATTTATACAAATTGGATGTGCAGGAAGGAGATAGATTTAACCTTGCAACCTATTAAAGTTGTGTAAAATAGAAATTAGTAGGAAAATAGTAGTAATAAGTTGGAATAGGTATACAAAAGTGGCTGGCTTTGTAACAATGAATCGATAAGTTAAAAAGTAAGTTAATAAGTAGTTAATAAGTCAATGTTATCCTTGTGTGAATTATCTTTCTCACGTCCCATATATTGTTACGAAACTACCAATGAGTTAAATATAATTTGTACGTCACTGAGGTTATCAATTTATTGTTGAAATGAGGAGTGCTACGATCTTGCTTACAATACTTAACTATTTATTCTATTTTCATATTGTTGGAACGTGTTGTGTTTTTATTGGAAATATTTTCGTAACATGTATGTACAAATCTTGATAATAAAAAAAAAAAATTGTTCAAACGAAAAATTAGTCTTTTTGTACTTCCATATTTCACAAATATAATAACAATTTACATTAATATTAGCACCGGAAAAATATATCTTCTAAAAATTATGAAGCTAGGTTTTTAATGAAATTTTTGGTACCACAAATTTCATCATTTTTTTCAAATTAAGAGAAAAATAAGAAAAGCTTAGTACATTACACAGTTGAATCAAAACTGTGTGTAATAAAATTTTGTAAGTGTGTTCTTGGAGTTAAAATAAGTTTTTTTTCTCCAATAAACTTATGTGTTGAAATGCATCTAGGGATTGCAACCCCGTATTGTTTCCAATCGCGCGGGATTTTCGCTGGATTGCCTTCGTAAGAGTGGGATCCTGTGGGATCCCGACAAGCCTAGAATTGAGCTGGATCCCACTGACTTGCGAGATCCCACTTTGCTGGATTGCAATCCTTAACGGTAACGTCGCTCGTAAAACGCGTTGCTGAGTAGATTAAAGGCGGCAATTTGAATAAATTTGCACCAGCTAATGCTTCCGGATTCGAATTGCCGACCCGCAAGATATTGCGGGATCCCGCAGAGTCTAAAATCGAGCTGGATTCCACTTTGCTAAATTGCAATCCCTAAATACACCCTTTCCAACTATAGTCTCCATAGTTTTGGTAGTCCTTATGTTTTCATCGAAACAAAGGAAGACATTCTTTCGTTTGGTACAAAAATAAAGGAGTTTTTTTTATTGTTATTTATGTCGCTTTATAACAACTAAGGTCTCTTGCGATTCAAGGATTATTGAAAATTTTTAATCGAGAAATATTGAAAATTTGCTCGATACGAGAGTCGAACTCAAAGCCAATTAGTTCTGAAGCGGTCACTTAAACCACTCGGCCAACGGTAGGGTTAAGGAGTTTTTAAAAAATAAAATAAAAAAAAAAAATGTTCTAATTGTCATAATTTATAGTTATTGTTGACTGATAGAAATTTTAGTAACTTACTTTTGGTACTTATTATACAAATAAAATAAAAATTTTGCAAACTATAAAGGACTATAACAATACTTAGTTAATTTAAAAGTATCCGACAAAAATATTGTGCATAACAAAAGTTTTTTGAACTAAGGCTAAAATAATTGAAATTATTATTAAAAAATGTTCATATAGTAAAAAAAATCCTTAAGTGTTAAATCAGAACTATATGGGAAACGAACTATCAATTCGATGCTCTGCCAATTCAAATAATTCGTTGTTGATGAAGGATGATTCGTCATTTCAATGTTTTTCCGTATTTCTCGGAACACTTTTCACAAAAACACAATTGAATATATTCAAAATTAAAAGCTCTACGTTTCACTAGACTATATAGCAGAGGTTGCCAAAAGTTTTGTGGGTGATACTAACTACTTGATACTTACTCAAACGCAATCTTTGGGGTTTCGACTTATTATTTATTGTTCTAATTATAATTAGTTATTTTTCTCTCAATTTAGGCATCTCTGTATGTGAAATTTCCCGAGATTTGGTGCAACTTTCCTTCCCCATACGTGAAAATTGTGCTAAAGTTGTACAAAATAGGATATTAAAAATGTTTTTTTTTTCAATTACCATGAAACTAATTTGTATTTTATTAAGGTTAACGTAAAATTTTGAGTAATCCCTCCCCCTTAAATTAGTTTGAACATAATTTTATTGAACTTCCTTCATCTTGAGTTCACGTAATTAATAAATGCTACTTGAGAAAAAGATATTGGATTGGTTATATAGACCCATAGACAGATAACAAAGTGATTTTATAATAGTTGATCTTTAGCCTTATGTTGCACGGAACTCAAAAATACAGAAATGGAAAAATTGTAGATTCTTTAATGGGGAACACATGGCGATGATATTTTTTAAAATTGAAGTTACTTTATCTAAACATGATAGTGTGGGTTGGTAAATTGCTTATATTTTCTAAGTTCTCCTTTTTATAAGGTTTATATTTTTCTTGATTTTTTTTGAAAATTTAAAGAAAACTGAACTTTTTAAGTTTTCAGAAGATTTCAGTGTTTAGTAGGGCTTCTTTTATTTTATTCTTAGTATAAAATAAAAATATATTCACAAATAAGTTTTAGAACCACGTATGGATAATAAGAACTCTGTTTTGAAGCTACACCATAATTTAAGAGATGGAATTATCACTTATGACTAACTTATGCTTTACTTATTCAACATTATTCGTTTTGGTTTGAAGAAAGTGTATTTGAGCACACCCACAATCTGGCAACGTTACATTTTCGACTTTGTTTTTAATTTAATTCACGATATTTTTGTTAATTCAGTTCTAATATGGTATAATTCTCTCTTTTGTGGCCAAATTTTCATTATGAATCGATTTAATCGCGAATTAAATTAAAAACAAAGTCGAAAATGTAACGTTGCCAGATTGTGGGTGTGCTAAAGTACACTTGAGCCCAAATATTAATTAAAACTATCATGCAAACTCTGTTTAAAACTCTAGTTATAAAATAAGAACGGTTGAAATTTTACAAACAAGTAGGTATATTTTTTAAGTGCTTCCATAAATACACACATCTTATTTTTATCCAGGATGAAATCCTTATAGTAATATTTTTTTTATTTTGATGACTGTTAAGTTTCTATTAAGTACATTGTTTAAATCGGTTACTATAACGCGTTGTGCAATACGCTTATTAAACACCGAATTTGTCTACTATATAGGAATGCAGTTTGAATTTATTTTAATTTAAATTAAGAATTTATTCGAAAAAAAAATTTGCGATGAATTTTCAACACTACATTAAAATCCGTTATATTTGAGTAGTTCAAAAGCAGTTGGCTACACAAGCAGACTTTGTTTTATAATATTTATAAATAAAATTCCTATTTTAATAAGAAAATCATTACAGAAAACTTCACTTTTGTATTTTTTTTTCTAAAACCTCCATAGTTAAACGATAGCCATAAATATAATCAGCAGCAAACATAAAGGTTAGTTATTGTTTAAAAGTAATCAGTAGAATATTTGTCAAAATTTTTTATAAAATCAATGAGCTTCATAAAGTTACTCGTAACTAACTTTCTACTCAAATTCGAAGAAATCTATAAAACTAGAACAATAAATTAGACCGAAAAGAAATTAATATATAAAATCAGTATTATTACTTCAGCCGCTAGCTCGATTTCCAATTTAAAAGCTGCACCATATTCCTATTTTAATAGTTTTAAAACTATAAATAAAATTTACATCCATTGATAATTAATTCGATACGAATCTACAAGAGCATAACACTCAATCAAATGACATTAAATAATCGTTATCTGAAAAAAAATAGTGGCCAGCAGAAAAAAAGTTAATTGAATTTTAGATGCAATAGTTACTAGTGGACTGAAAATAAAACCGATATATTAGAGATTGTGCAAAAGCATTAAATTTCGAGAAATCTCAGATAGGGTATTGATACATAAACGTATTGTATATTAGTAAATTGTATGTAAACGCTGATATTTATTATGACACAACGACTAATGCAATCAGCTACTCAATCAGAAATATTACGATTTATTGAATCTCAATGTAAAATATGCAGCGTTTGACAATCCCATGTAATCGTGCTGGAATTATCCTCACACACATATTCTAAGCCAATGTATGAATTCATGCATATAATTTTTTTATTTATCGACAATTTGAAACGAGAAGATATATTTTATATTGGAGGAATTCAATGTGCATTTATTACCGCTTATACCAACTGATCAATCTTTTTAAATACTGCTTGTTCGTCCTCATTTAATGCACAATATACATAATTTATGTTGGGCCTTTATAGCTATGTTTAAATTATACTTGCACTGTTCTTGCAAAGATGAGACTGATATTTTTAATGGTATTTCATCTTAATTGTTGTTACTTTCAAGGGAAATAAATTAATGATTTATTGGAATCGATAAACGAACTTCTCTTTGCACGATTACAGCGTTTTAGCATGCGAACATACACTATATTTTACATATGTTAAATAATAATATTAACTATGCTAAATGTGAGTAATTATTCATTTTTTTTTTCTGTAACTCCTGTCGGAATATTTTATTCGCTCGAAGTATATAAGTAAATGATTTATAATTTTTATTTAATTGAATTTATTGAAATTAATATCACAGATTTTGATTCGCTTGGCGGCAATTTTTAGAGCAAACTTTCTTTATATAACTTCCTTTTTTTTTGACTGTTTAGTTCGAATACATAATTTATATTTTTGTTAATATTTCTAATATGAAAAATTACAAATAAATAATTACATAAAGAGAAATTTTTAATTTATTGTTTTAGGTTGAGGTAACTGCTTGTGTTTGTAGATTTTTTTAGTATTTTATTTTTATTGAAAACTAAAGGTGCTCAGTGGCTTAGGCTATATGTTAGGCTATATGCATTGATATAGGTACAGTTGTTTTATATAAAGGTGGTTTCTATGAAATATAAATAGTATAATATGATGTCATTTTTAAATAAATTTAATTGTAGAAAACATTATTAACATTGGAGTCAATTTTTATTCTTTTCAGAGACTATTGAATGTCTTGGGCAGTGGATGTTGATGATCTGAGATCCCTTTCCTAATTCTCTTTCCATAATTCCATTCCAGGATAAAGTGACCCGTTCTTAAAAGAGTCGGGTGACTAGGTCCACTCTGCTTATGATTATTTTTTTGTAAACCGAATTTTCTTCTTTTTCTTTGAATTTTCTGAGATGGGCTTTCGTCATTTCCCACTGCCTTTGCTAAATTACTAACATAACTTTTCTTTTTTTAATTTTTTTACGGATATTGTTAAGTCGTTCGTCATTTGATTATTGAAATACATAAGTTTATTTTAAGTTTGGTTTATTGTGAAACCGAATAATTTTACATTTTATAGACTTGTATTAGGCTGGGCTTAATTCACATTTTTTTTTTAAAAATTCACCAAAAATATTATTCAAGAAGATCAAAAAAAATACTATTTAGAACCCTTAATATTAATATGAAGAGATACAACATCGCAATGTTTGATTTTTCTAATTTATTGTTAAATTGAAGAAATTAAATGTACAGAAATTGTTAAATTGTAAATTTTCGTCAGACCAACCGTTTTTCTATAATAGAGCTTTAAACATTGACCTACTTTTTCCGATTTTTTTTAACTTTGGAATTTTGTTACAAATGAAGACATATATATATAATAGATACTCAGGACCATTTTTTTAATTTTCTTAAAGGAAATCATATGCTCTGCAAAAAAGGTGTTCTAATTTTTTTTTGATAAACTTTCTTATCTCAAAGTTATATATGGTCAAATTGAAGTTTAAATAAAATTCTTTAAATTATTAATTCCGTTCCCAAGTTTGTCTTCAATTATTATGGTTCCGTGGATTTGAAGATTTTTTATCCTTCGAACCATAATGATTGAAAACAAACTTGGGATAGGAATTAATAATTAAAAAAATCTATTATTTTACAAGAAGTTGTTTTAATTTATTTTTTTAAAATTTAAAATTAATTTTTATTTCAATTAACGCTTTATTTTTCTTTTAACGAACCAATTTTTCTTCTAAAAATTTTAGTATGGTTTGATTTATAAGTGTTATGTTAATCTATTTTATCTATAGCTTTTTGTATTTATTAGTGATATAATATAGTTATGATTAAAACTTAGTTATATTTTATATTTTTATAAGAAAAATTAGTTCCAAAATAATTCGTATTCCGTAAACTTTGTGTAACAAACTATTGTTCGTACCATCATCCGCGTGTAATTGTACTATATCCCTAACCTCCTTTTTACATACTGAGGAATATAGCTTTGAAAAACAGTTATTAGTAATTGCCTAATAAACTATATTTATTGTTGAGCTACCATTTCTATAATTCCGCAATCCTTCTTTATATTACAAAAAAGGAAGATAATTTGAATAAATCACCTACTTTATAATCGTTTCGTGATTGGTCGTGTGACGTCATTGGAGTAAAATGATTTAAGTTCAGTGGAGAAAAGTTATAAAAGGATTGGATATTTTTATTTTTCTGCAATTTCATTAAGATAGTTAATATTCAACGAAAAGTTTAATATGATGAATTAATAGGTGATAATAATTACTAAGAAAATTGTAATTACTATTAAAATATATGCGAAATTGTATATGTTAAATGGCGATTACTGCTCGCAATTATGACGTTACTTTTTTCAGTACAATTTCGTAGCGTTTCCGCGCGAATTTCATGTTATTTATTTATTTTTTTTGTTAAAAATTGCAATCCGATATTTTCAATATAAGTCAACAATTTCAAAAAACACCAAGAATGAAAATTATGACAATATTAGTCCGTAACAGTTCGGAAGAATTTCAAGTTTACTTCCCACTAGGTCCAAGCTATTTGTCCATGAAAAGAAAATTTTTTGGACCTAAACAATTTTCAAATAAAGTATAGAAAAAAATATTTATATTTTAATGGAAATATATTGTTGTATATGCAAATTAAAAAGATAAATATTGAATGAAGGAATTATGTATATATTTAAAAAAATATATATTATATATATATTCAAATATTCATATATTACAAGTACCGGAAAAGAATATCGTTTTTCCAATGAAAAATATGAATGCTCATTTTTTTTTCAACAAATATTTTCGTTCAAAGCCTATGATATGACAGAGGAATAAAAATGTTACCAGAAAGGTAGGAAAAAGTTATACCCAAGGGAAATTGTATTGGAATTATAAGGGAAATTGTATTGTATAATATTATTTGATGAATAAATAATAAGGCGGCATTGTTGGTCCGTTGAGGGCTAGATTACATCGACTACTAGGCAATAATCTTACATTATCTAGCACCGCAAAATACTATTGAAGTTGTCTTATTCATGTTTCACAATATTTTTAAATTTATAAAAATACCAACGGTTTTTTCTTGCCTGCTTGCCCGGACCAAAGTCCTAGCTGCGCCTGTGTAGTAATAACTATTTAATTATATTTCCAAAAGGACAAAGCGTAATTACTTCTTACGTTTGTCGTACATAAATTAATTCCTGATTAGTTCAAAAACTTATTTCTCTCAATACTATAAAATCACATATTTGGCGTTGGCGTTATCTTATAGTAGGTACAATTGCTTAACGTTACGATTAGATTGGGAGACACAAAATCAAAAACAAGCCTTCAAAAATGTATGATTTATTGGTTCTATTTTATTGCAAAATATCACCATCATACTCAATAGTCTTAAAAA
Source organism: Sisyra terminalis (assembly GCA_958496175.1). NCBI lineage: Eukaryota > Metazoa > Arthropoda > Insecta > Neuroptera > Sisyridae > Sisyra > Sisyra terminalis. The sequence continues at coordinate 30,640,439 of OY292278.1, forward strand.
TGTTGACATCATTATTTAATTGATGATAGCGTAAATTATTTGATTAGTATAAACTGGTATATTTATTGAATACTTATTAGAATAAAGTTTTAAATTGTAATATCAAACGCATGTCTATTTAAGACTGAAAAATGCACAGAAGTGTTTTATCTCAAAAAAAATATTTTATTGGCCAAAAGAAGTTTATGTAAGTTAAATCCAACACAGTAATTAAAATTAAATCACCGTAAAATTTATAACCGTGTTAAGGATAAGTCAATAAAGATTAACTAAAAATTATTGCAGCACACAAATTTTATAATTACAACTTTATTGGTTTATTTTTTTCCCGCAACACGTGTCTTATTTATTACAGTGTGATAAAATAATAATAAACTAATCGAATTCTTTATGGAGAAACACGATGAAATCTTACAATATTCGCACAAAAACAAAGCTTGTAACTTACACTGGTAGTTTTCCTAATACGAACACTCCATAAATATTTTCACTCAATTTGTTCAACACCGTTTCATTCAGTAATAAATTTTCTGTGTTTTTGTTAAGTTTTTACCAATTGTAACCACAGCGTTTACGATAGGCAATATCTTACGTTTGCATGTATCACGTAGGTTAAGTATTTGAAAAATTACTCATTCACATTTTACGCGGTTTCAATATAGGCGTTAAGGCGTAAGACTGAATTTTTTCGTGAGCCTAATAAAACTTATAAGGGACCATATATTAGCCAATAATAGCTATTAATCACATTATTGCCTCATTACAAGAATTAATACAATTAATTATGTTAGATTAAACATCGCTTGTTTTAGATGTAAAATATAAATTGATAATAAAAGCTTAATAATCTTGATTATCGTAGTAAATATGTTTCAATTAAGAAAATCATACTGATGTTAACGATGAGAATTTGCCAGGTTTCAGCTAATTAGGTTTTCCAGATGTTATGAGGTCATTAACTTGGTTGCATAGGCGGATAATAAGTTAGGGAAATAATTAAACATATAAACGACGACAGAGGTAAATTTATGACCACCTGTTAATAAAACAAGTATTTTATTAACTCTAACAGAAAAGCTATTTCTTCAATTAAAGTAACTAGGGGGTTTGTCGAGACAATTTATTTTAGCTCAACTTGTTCCTGAGTAAATATTTATCATAGCATTCGTAATCAGAATATTAAATTCTTTTACTGAACTTCGTTAAAATGTGGATGGAGGGAAGCTTTTCTGATAAGCTTATGTATTATTGAGAAATTTTTCTGCGATAGCACATTACATGGACTTGTTTGTGTGGTCTAGATGAATGTGTGTTTATTGAGTTGGATTTAAATTTCAAGCTGAAATATATACGTCAAGACTGAATTTAAGTGTTGAAGATGTATAGACTGGCGAGAAGATAAACTTTGCCTGTGTTTAACAAGTCATTAATATTTATCTTGTCAATGTAAACGTAATTAGGGCTTTGATGTATTATAAATAAGAAAAATCAAGAAATTTATTTTCGTATTATTTTATTTTAAAAAGTAAAAAAACATTTTTAAATTCTATAGGTGTCTATAACGGTATTTATCGAAGATAAATAAAAGTTAAATATATTTTTTTTTCATTGAAAATTTCATCAAACGGAATAAATGGCTAATAATTTTGGCTAAAACATATTGATGCAAGATTAAAGCTTCATTTTCATTTCGACAAATTTCAATGAAAGTTGGTTCAAAATGATCGTTAGTCTTTTGGCCTCACCGTCTGAAAGTAGCATTACAAAAAGCCTTTTATGCTTATTTTTGAGCATAAAGGAAAACATTTAAAAAAAAATTGAAGCTTTTTATGTATTTCAAGAAATCTAATTTAACTATTAGTTAACTATTAACATAAATACTGAACTAATGGTCATACAACTGTGTTCAGATTAGTATTTCGATTTCCAATCAGCTATATTAGGGAGGATCAAGTAGTATTGGATCTTTTCGTAACTACTGTATGATGAACTACTGTTTACAATTATTTTTAGTTTACTACAATAATTCATAAAGTTTGACTTTGGTATATCCCTACTTGTTAGAGTTTATCTCAAATTAATATTATGAATGCGAAAGTTATTTTATCTATCCATCTGTTACCTTTTCACGTCTAAGCCGCTTATAACGTATAACGAATATAATGAAATTTTCTATAGAGATAAATTGGACCTTAGAATTAAATATAGACTAGCTTTTGTTATGAAAAAAGGCTTGAAGATATTGAAAGTTTTTGTAATTGAAGAATTGAAGATAAAGCAATGCAACTTTATGTTTAGGCACTTGATATAAAATAATTAAACATTGGTTCAAACGATTTTAAAGTTTCGGCTTACGTGGGGATGAAACAGGGGCTAAAAGTTCATAGGGAAGTTTAAATAAATCTATCTATGGCTACTTTATTGATCGGAGAGATATTTGTAAAATTTTTCGTCGAGATCAACAAAAATCCTTCTTTAATTCGTGGTACTGCAAGAACCATAGTCTTGCCAAATATTCCATTGTTGGGATATTTGATCCTGAATGTTTTTATTTGTCTTTGATATAGTTGGTCTGTGGATAACTTCTTGGGGATATTTCATCAAAGGATCTAATATCAAGCAATTAATCGGAATCCGGACCACGAAAAACGGAAAAATATCTACAGGTCAAATATCTCAAAAAAAATAAAAAATCCCTAAGACCAAAAACAAACTCTGACCAAATATCCCGACAACAGAATATTTGGCAAGACAACGGTTTTTCCAGCACCTAGAATTATATACTATTTATTATACTTGTTAAACAAAATTTATTATTGAAATATCTATTCTTAATGGTTAAGTGGTATCATCACTATTTTGTGCCCAAAGTGTTGGACTTTTAATTTTACAGTTTTCTGTTTCCAATGTTTCTGTTTAAAATCTTCATATTTGTTATTAATAGAACTCTTAAATCACTAAAAATGTACTATAAAGTAATAAAGCTACGTAGTAATAATAAAACCTTCGCTATTGTCTGCATATAGATAGTAAATCGCTCTAGTATTGTTGTGTTTTCCCCAATAAATCATACACCAAACATTGTGCTAAAGGAAAATTTTCAATGCATGCATGTACAGGCATTTAATGTTTAATTAAAACCTAGACCAATATTTCCCAAGCTAAGGATTGCGACTTACGAGTTGGTCGTAAGCGAATATTGAATGAGCCCTAATGAGTGATTTTTCCCTGTATAAGACATGAATGAAAAAAGGAAGTGATAAATTTGATATTTCTAGTAGCATTACCTTGGTTCTTTTTTCTAAGACAGCTAAGAGGTGGATCCCAAGATCGGAAATTTTTCTTAGATAGGTCGGAGTTCAGTCAATTTTGGGAACCTCTGATCAAAACAGTTGAAACCGTAAAGGACCCAAAATTTCTAATTAGTGGGGTGGCTTAGTCGACTCGCCAAATAAAAATGAGTCAATATCGAGGATCGAGGCGATACGAGGGGTATCCTAGGAATGAGAATTGTAGAACAAAAAAATGAAAAGAGCAAAAAACTAGTAAGAAACTTTGTAACTTAGTATATAAAATAAAATCCAGGCCAAGGAAAAACTATTTCTTCCTAACTTACTACTTGCTATACATATAATAAGGTTTCCCTTTTGAATGATATAAAAGGGTTTTTCTAAATATAAAAAAATATTTCCTGATAAGTGATTACATTTTATTTATAGGAATTTCACTTACCTAAAATATTAAGGAAAATAACATTTAAAGCCTTTAATATACTGCGTTTGTAGAAACTATTGATAATAATAAAATTTTAGTTTTAATATGTCACATGACACTTTGCAATATAGCATGTGACGATGTCTTGAAGAAAATATGATTTTCTTTACACACATATTAGAGGTATAGCAAAGATAAATCTTTAGACTAAACTATATAGTACTTTGATGCCCTCTCGTGGAAATGTACATACGAGTAGTTTCATTAGTGCACATTGTTCCAGTGTTGCCGTTTTAGGATTCCAAAGAAGATATTATCAATTTGTCATTTTTTCAAGGATATTTTTTTAAAAGTTCATACTTAATTTTCAATAAATTTTCCAAACACTTAGCTTTATTTGTTGTTTTCACCTCCTTATAGTAAATTTTGTTCAATAGCTAAAGTTAATAAGCTGTCAACAAATGAGATAGGCACTTACTAGTATATTTGTTTAAATAATTTTAATCCGAACGAATAAAATATTTTTAGTAATAGTTTTAAATTGACCATAGAGCAAAGCTTACCAAGTCTTAGAATTAAAGCAAAATTTAAAAGTATAATAATTACAATTAACTAATGGCAATGATTTATGGTAATGACTATAGAATTTTAGTACTCTAGCTTGTAAGTACCTTATATAAGATATATTATAAAGTTTTTGATAGTTGTGTGAAAATCGTGAAAACTTGCTTAATTGAAAAGGTAGGAAGGCAATAAACCTCACAAAAAAAATAAGAGACAATCAAAGAGTATTTTTATTGTTATATAAATATAATAAATAAAAAATTATAACTTCTTCTTAATAGAAATAAAACGGTAGCGGCCGAGGATTGGCATCGCTTATTGCATACAATTCTTCAATCCAATAAAACTTCTTCGGTAGCGTAATTATGGTCTATGCTCATTCTATTTTATCACAATTTATAGTTTCGCAGTTATCGGTATTCGGTTTGAAATTTTACGACGTCCAGCTACATTTGTAGCCATTTGAAGAGAATTTTACTGTGCTCTAATCAAGTACTACCATAAATAACCTGAGATCTGTGGATTATGATACTTCCAAGATAACACCATAAATACCGGATTGCAGATATTACAGCACTGTTTTTTTTTTCGTAAAATTTATTACACTGAGATAAGACAGAGCTGCATCAATCGAAAGCCTGGAGCGAAAACTTTGGCCTGATCTGTGGCCCCACACGTAATCGTAAATTTGCTACTCGCTTAAGTTTTGCTAAAGTTAAATTGATTTCACGTAGACAGATAGAGTATAATGTGGAGGCTGTGCAACTGCATCATACATATGTCTCTATATTTGTTGTATATGGAATATTTAGTTTCCACTGATTTATCGGTTAGATTATTGGCTTAAATGCAATGTGAAAGCTTTCAAATGTATCAGTATGTACATAGTGTCTGGGTAGGAAATGTAAAATGGTATAAATCAAATCAAATTAAATAAATGGAAACAAGGCAAACAGGAAAGTCAAAAACGTTGAAGGTATGAAATTGAATCGGCCAATTTCTGCCAGTCGATTGAAATTTGGGTGTTGGATTTTAAATACCAACGACCTACTTGCACTATTAAATAAAATCATTAATTACAATTAATTAAAAATTGCATAATTGCAATAAAAATATAAATCTTTTGGGAACAGCGTACGATTTATACTCACGTTACATATAATTAATTAAGGAAATGCCTATCTATTTTTATAACAAATATATTTTGACTTTTACAGATTTTTTGTCTTATCTATATAAACAATAATTATATATATTACACTAAAAAAAATCAAATGTTTTCAACACTTATCGAATATCAACGAATTTTAGCAGAAAGAATTTAATTAAAGGGTAAAAAGTTATTATAATATCAAAGGTGATTTTTTAAAAGATATTGTACGAGTATTTGGTCAACCTAATGTTAATTGCTACTTGTGTTTTTAAACTAGAATAATTATATCAGGGTTACCTAACGTGCTATTAGGTCAATGCATACAATATTGTTGATCATAAATATTGTTGAAGAGATATATTTTTATATTTTAGTTGATTAGAGAACTTAAACAAAGAGCTTAATCCATCGATGATTAAACTAAACAATACAAATTATATGAATTTTTCTTTAAAATTATTTCAAAATTTTCAAAATATAATAATTTTTAACCAGAAAAGTAATTATTTGGAAAAAGTGTATTAATTTGATTTTTGAGAACACAAAATAATAGTTCCAACGTCACTCATTTACCATCCATTATTTTTAATGGATGGTAAAAACTATTCACGTTCTTATCCATGGCTTATATAATATAACAGTAAATGATTTTTTTTTTATATTAAATACTTCATGTTTTTATTTAATCTTCGTTCAACATTTCGGTACTTTCGTAGCTTCATCAGGTACTTCATCAGCTACGAAAATAGCGAAACGTTGTACAAAGATTAAATAAAACATCAAGTATTTAATACCCAAAAAAAAGAGATTCATTTATTGTTATATTTTTTAAGGTATCTGATATTTTTTTATGCATTTTGTTTAGAGCTTTATATGCTTGTATCTATATATTTCTTTTTGTTCTAAATTATTTAATATCAAAAAGTGATAATAATTTTTTGTGCCTTTATTCTACCTAGACAAAACATATCATAGTAGAGCACTGAGTTTGCGCAAAACATACAATACCGTGGAACAACTAATTAAAACAGGGTATTTGAATACTACTGGAAATAGTTCTGTATTTATTATTATAATATAAAATACATATAACATTAATATTTTTTTGAGAACTGTTTTATTCACAATAAAAATCAATAGCCAACTTTGATTTAAGATAAATACACGCCATAATGCAGTTTTCAATATAACGTGGATCAGGTGACGTCACACCAAAGTAAACAACAAGCGACTGAATGCACGTGTATATAACTATTGGAATTTGATGTACTAATAACGTTTTACAAGTTGTTTGTAGCACTACCATGTACAATTTTATTGATTAAAACGCCGGAAAAGCCATTTGTTACCGTTTTTATCTAGTCCTATCAACCGAAAAGTGGTTCAAGTTTAGTTCGTCGAAACCGTAACAGAATATCTGATAGTTCATATACGTATATGTCTAAAGATTATTTCGATATATGTATAATAAGTATTTTTTTAGAGTAATATTACTATTAGAATTATGATGAATATGGTCTTTATTGAACATTTTTCAATGAATCAATTTAATCAAATAACCAAAAACAATAATGCATTTTTAAATGAATAATTTCAATGAAGCTACTATAGTCAAACAATAGACACTACCCACCATTTTAACATTCTTAAGTTCCACTGCTTAAAAATCGTGATTATTTTTGAACAAAAATCATTAAAACAATCATTATTAGAACTACATTAGGTAGATTTCTACTACCAGATTGCACATATATTTTGTTTATTTTGATACTGAGAACTGCCTAAATATTTATGTTACTAGTAGTTGTCCGTTGCATTCGCAACTAAAGTTTTTATCTCAATAAAATGTTTAATATGAGATAATGTAGAGTTAATCAACAATCGAAATTATAAATTTAATAATCAAAGTGTTGTTAATATAAAAAAAAAGTTTATCTTAAATTATATTAAGAAATAAAATATAAGTGTTTTTCATATCATTTTAATAACAACATTTTAAATAATGTCATTTCACTAAATTAGTATGGAAGTTAGTATGAAAGTAGTACTTATACCAAATAGGCGATTTTAAATTTTGGTTCGTTTTTCAACAATCAAACTTTTTAAAATCTATTTTTTGTGAACCAATGGTTGTGATCTATGATCTATGATCTATGATCTGTGAGTAATTATATATTCGGCTGAAAGGCATTAAGGTAGCAATTTTTTGCCATATATTTCACTGTCAATTCAAATATAAATCTTCGATACTAATATTTTTTCGGTATTTAGAACAATTTGAAAAGCAATTATTGTTATAGAAAATAAATAAAATATTCGAATTTACTTCCACTCTTTCCACCTATTTCCAACAATTTTGTATGTACAACGACCAAATGTTCGAAATCGAATAGCTTTTTAGTCATGTTAACTAACAGAAAGAAGATATTATTTTTTTTCGTTTTACATTGTATTTTCAAATATAAGTGCACATTTGTGTGCTTTTGCATATTGTGATAGAATTTGGAATGTGTTTTCCTTATACGATGCAGATAAGATAAGAAAGATAAGAAAGGGTTTTTGAAAATTTCTCCCCTAAAAGAGTGAAAAACGGTAGCAAAGTTTGTAAGAGATAACGTTCAATAAACAATCGAAATTTCAAATTTAATAATCAATCCAAGTCCTTTAAAAGCGAAACGTTATTACTGCTTAGTATAAAACAAAGATTGATTTATTATTAGAAACAAAAACTTAGGGTCTGCTTAAAAATTTAAATTCAGATATATCTGAAAATGGTTAAGTTTATAATTGAGCATTAAGGTTTTGGCTTTTACATATCGTAAACCTGAAAATCCCAAATACGTATTCACAAATAAATACATTAGTGAGTTAGTACCCTTATCAACGTTTCGAATGCGTAAGTGGGGCTAACCGCGCATGCGCATAGCCTATTCTACACGGACGCACGGTAAGATAGTCAATTTATATATACGATTACGAAACTGACAAGATAGAAGAGAAATATTATTAGTAAATTATACTATAACCAGATTTACTGTAAAAATTGCTGAAGAAACTCCGTTTACTTATATATGACGTCACGAAGTTGTTACCAATCACAAAAGTTTCAAAGCACGAGATGAAATCTCAAAAAAATAAAATGGATAATGAAATTAAATTGGGTATTTTCTTTTTCTAATTAAGTGTCTTGTTAATAGATCTACCAGCATTCTGTTATTCTTTCTTCCTAGGTTTCGAAATCTTTAAATATGGTTCTTTCAGAGGTTTTTTATCATAACATTTTTGAATTTGCCTTAAGAGTAATTATTTCATGTCCCACTATATTATATCTTCTATTTCCTTTCTATAGGAACATATTTTATTAACGATGTTTTATGGCTACATGAAAAGTAATAAGAAAACTGTTAATAATATTTAGAAAATCATAGAGATTAAAGTTAAAATTTCACTGCCTTGTAAATAAGAAACCATTTAAAGCTATTTGAAATAAAATTTGCATATCTTTGTTTTGAGAACGTAAAAAAATTAGTTTTTAGTTAGAAAAAATATTATTTTTTATTTCTTTAAAAAGATTTACAACAATTATGTATAAACTTATGATAGTTATTAAATTTATCAATCGGGAACTGAATATGAAAAAAATTATAATTTGAGCATGAAAATTCCCACTTTCAATAAAATAAGTGAATTTATTTAAATTTTATCCTATAGATGGAGATATAAATATAAAGTCTTCATTAATGTAAAATTTTCAATGAATAGAATTATATTTTTGCTAAAAATGTATTTATGTTATGTACTTACTCCATAGTCACTAAAGCTCTTATTAGTCCTAGCTTTACTCAAATACTTTTAATAAATTGTTCTGAAAGCAAGAGCCCGCAATGACCATCGTTATTTTATAAAAGCTGAAAATTTATCTGTGCATTTCCTCAACACAGGTAAGAACGATCAGTGACTATGGAGTTTGGATGATGATTTCTTTGGGTGATAACAGGTAGCGAAGGTGTATAAAATAAAAGCTTAGTTTCGTGAGTGAAAATTAAATATAATTGTCTCAAATTTGAACTAACAGATTGTTGTCATTGGTTCAACTGCCATTTCTATTTCATGCAATTGCCAATTATCACTATTTGTCAGTTGTATCAGTTAAGAAGAGTCTGGCATGGGGCTGAAACCCTACTAAGTGTCAGAGAATGGAGGTTATGATTTCTTAGATTATTCCAAAGAAAATATAAAAAAAACTTTTTATACTATAAAATCTTTGACTAAACTTTATACTTTGAGGAAATTGGGCTTTTATTTTATATACTTTTGCTACCTGTTACCTGCCGAGGTAACCAACATCCAAACTCCATAGTCGCTGATCGTTCTTTTCTTCTACACAGAGAAATTCTCAACTTTTATTTATACTCAGTTTTACAAAGAACTTTTTTCAGATTTTGATTTTGATTATTTAAGCTAAATATATGTACAGTAAACTAATAATACATATCCTCAATATCTGTTGTAATTGCCAAATTAGCAAAAGACTTTTTTAATCACTTTAATTAGTGAAAAGAAAATTATTTAATGAAGAAATTCTCTTAACTAAATCGTTTTTTTTTTGTGTTTTTGCCAAAATTTATATAAACGAGAGTGCATAAAATCAACGGAAATATTTGATTAATTACCCTAATTAAAGCGAATTTATTTTCAGTCAAAATGACATCTCAATCGAAAAAATCTCCGTCTCCGTTGCTCGCTATCGATTAATGACTCCTAAAAAGTACTTAAATCTTGATTAATTACCAAATTCTATCCGAACGATCGACTAATTAACATGTATCTCAAATTTAAGAAATGCATGTTGAAATCAGATAGACTGCACATTTTCTCTGTTAACAAATTCAAAACTCGTACGATTTACACGCCATAACATACATTTGGGTCAATGTAAAACGTAAAATTGTATTTCGCTCAAATTTAAAATTACATTTTAAAAGTGTGTGGGAATAAAATAAAAACCCAAAAAAAAATATCTAATGCTAGCATTGCAATAAACTGCTGTCAAACGTCGTAAATTTCATATGAATTGCATTACTAAATCAAAATTAGCACAATTAAAACTTTGATCGGCGACCATTAATTATTGAATAATTATTAGTTTAATTACGAGAAATTTAAAATGAATAATAATTATAACAACTTCTAATAACATCCAATTCGATTCAACGTTTCAAAAAGACCAAAAAAAATTTAAGGTGTATTTAAAGTGTAAAATTTAATTATTAGTTGCAAATTTTTCACATATTATAACAGTGAATTTTTTGCTACTAATTTTTTTTTTTCGATTTACATTTACTAACTGATGTATTTACATTTAATTTTTCACAATGCGAAATATAATTGATTCGTTATGAATTGGCTCATCATAATTTAAATATTTTCTCGTCAACTCTGTCAAATATGCAAATGGTTTGCATTAATTGATTTAGAAAAGTTAGCAATTAATTAAGTTTTTAATTGACTGGTAAACCGTAGAGATAATGAGAAAGATAGGATACACCAAAATTTAAATAGCATTGGACCACATTAGTGGGTTTGATAATGCAATTTTGACACATTGACTGTAGCCTAATTTTTATAATTAATTAGTTAATGTAATTTTACATGTTTTCTGTATGATTTATTAAATTGTTTTTCGTATGTCTCTCTGGACCACCAAGGCAGATTGGAGAGTAGAGTGTTGAAATATGCATACATTATTTAATATGAAGAGGAAAAACAATAAAATTTTGTACTCATTTTAATCGTGGTTTACGAAAAATTACTATGTATACTCTTAGGTATTGCTTGCAATTATTTATATCAAATTTAAAGTATTTTGTTTCATTCTTAAAATTAGAGAACAGTCAGAAATCTTACCTAATTACTTTTGAGTTACAAAAATACCATTTAAATCATGTTTAAAACTTCATGAACTTTATTTTTTTTGTTTAAAAAATTTATAAAATATATTAAGGTCTTATTTATGTAATATATTTCACAAAATTAAACTATTAACATAAATTTGAATAAAAGTTCAAACAAATAAATTACTGACGTATTGCTCAGATACGTATTTCGATTTCCAAGCAATCTTCCTCCGTGCTAATTAAGTAGTATTGGATCGCTCCGTAACTACTATGTGTTGAATCACTGTCGTGACCACTGAGGAAGTTTGCTTGGCAATCGAAATGCGTATCTGGGCAATACGTCAGTAATACATTTGAGCTTTTGTTCAAATTTATGTTAATAGTTTACTTACAAGTATCTTTAGATCGAAGTAATCCGGTAGGGCAAGAATTCCATTCCATCTTCTGTTTTTTTGAGTTTTTTTATAATTTTTTCCCTTGATACAAAATATCAAGGAAGAACTATGAGTAAACGTTGCCAAATCTAATGACAACATACATTTCCAAATATTTTTCTAAGTGTTCAAATATTTTTTTCAGTTACGGAATTGTTGGAAAATATATTTTTCTTTATACATGTAAATTTTAAAAATAACGACTTATATCAATATTTCTTAAAATTATTAAAAATGGCTTTTACTTTAACATTCGAGGACAGTGTTTCTTGTCCTAGGGGGCGGGAAGGTATTTTTGGGGGTATGAGAGAAGCCCCAAACAATAAAAATTATGAAATTTTCGATACTAAATTTTCCAAAAAAAAAAAAAATACTTTTCTAAACTAAAAAAAAAACGAAATACCTTTTTCATTGAGGTGCAGAGACCTATTTTCAGATCGAAAGGAGTGTAGTTTACTCAAAAGGATAAGAAACACTGTTTTACGACCAAGATTAGGAAGATCGAAATCATGGCGTTGGAAAATTTTAGAGCAGCTAAAGCCGTAGGTAGAATATTTATACATTATTAATATATCAAATAAAGAAGACAATTCAAGTTATTTAAGATCGAACATTTTTTTATTTTTTATTTTATGTTTTTTAATTTTCAAATTAGCTACGTTTCGTTACGTATCATAACTTTATCAGGCTTCTTGAATCACAAAAAACATTTTAGTTTTAGTTTAAATTCAATGAAATAATAAAAAAATTGATATGAAGAGGAAAAACAATAAAGCTTTGTACTCATTTTAAACGAGGTTTAACAAAAATCTCTTTGTTACTCTTAGGTATTGCTTGGAATAATTTATAATTTTTTTAAGTATTTTGCCTCAACCTTAATATTTGAGAACAATTCGAAATCATACCTAATTACTTTTGTTTTTATTTAAAAAAAAAAATACTTACTTTATAGAGTTTAAACAGAAACTAAAATGTTTTATGTGATTCAAGAAGCCTGATGAAGTTACGATACGAAATGAAAAGTAGCTTAATTTGAAAATTAAAAAACAATAAATAAAAAAATCCGATTGTAAATAACCGGAATTGTCATCTTTATGTAATAGAAGCAAAGATCTGAATTTTATTATCTATTAATATGATAGCAAAAAAATTGTTTCGGAAAATTAAAATCTCCTTATCTATTTAAGAAATAAATGATAAAAGACAAAATACAATTTCCCATTTCTACAAGGGGAGTAGGAACGGGGAAAAATAAACATAATTAATTACATTTGCATTTTTAAGTGTTTCATAATTTTTTAAATTAATTTTTGCATAATTAATAGTTTATTGGTAAATTTATCAATCGTTTGTGATCTTTTATAAATAAAATAAATGCCTTGCATCACCGAAATGCTTAATTGTGCCAAATAAAGTTGATTTCTTGATCAATTTAAACTGACGTCACTTTGTATCATTAAAATCCCGTAAATTTGTAAAACGGAGTTTAAAGTATAATTTTTTATTGTTTGAAAAATACATAAAATTTTAATAATTTGCATTTAAAGTTGAATTACTCTTATTTAATTGACAATATTGTACAACACCACACAATTTCAACTGCATAGACACTAAATATTAATAATGAACAAAATAGTGAATGATTACTCAATTCATAAGTCATCAATCATTAGAAACCTGAGAAAGTAGATGATGAATGATTTAATTAAAATATTTTCTCATTTCAATAATTTAGTTGTATAATAAAACAAACTTTGACATTTTTCCTTTATTGAATTTTAAAAGAAGTTATTTAGAACGGAAAATTGCCAAATAGAAAAGAAAAGGTACATGTTTTTTTTATAGAAGAAGTTGACAAGTAAGTAGGCACTAATTAAGAGAGGATCGTCTTTAGGGCAAAAATTAATTGATGATTATTATGAAGAGAGACGATACTTAAGTTTTACTTCTTTGCATATTTTCATTAATCTTCACTGTGCATCTGAATAATCAATGAGCCCTAGGAATGTTTTACGGTCATCAATGACAGTGCTTTTTTAAAGATACGTTTTCCTCAATAAATATAAACGAGAAAAGCAGGTAATAATCTTTTTTTATTTTCAATTTTTAAAAATATTCATATTAATTAAATTTGGAACGATTCGAGTTACGTATTTAAAGTTATGAATATCTCCACCTCTTTATAATCCTCAAGATAATAAATGTTGATTACCCAATGAGAATATTTGCATTTATCAATATCATTCCAAATAATTCATACACATATATAAATTACGATAAAAACCGCGTTACATAAAAATTAGAGGACACAAATTAAAGCCAGAACAAGAGTATGTTAATTTTTTCATTGTGAAAGGGGCGTTGCTTGTTTTCTCTAATAGAAAAAAAATCGTCGCTTTTATTTATGATCACAATATTTATATAGTTTATACTCTGTTGTAATAAGTTTTAAATATTGCAAACGCTTCGCCCTCTTTTATGTCTTTAAATTTATTGAGCTTATTACAAAATAGAAAAATGAATTCTCTCAAATTCAATGAGTTACTATACATTCAAAATTTACGGTCGCACTCGCTGTTTAATTGCATTACTTATGCAAATGGTATGATCTAATTTATTTGTTACCTGTATAAGTTGTAATTAATTACAATTTCAACACTGTCCTCATATCAATTTGATTTATAAATGGGTTTCTATGCGGCAATTTTTGCGAATTGAAAGGTCAAATTAGTAAGTTTGTATTATTTTGATTTTATCTATTGTGGGTGATTTATTATGTGACGAATTTTAGTTGTAACCGTATATCGATAAATTAGCGCTAATTAACGTTCTGTATGGTCTTGCATATTACAATCAACTTATTTTATAAAAATATTAATGCATTGTTTAAGAAGAACATGCAGTAGTATTAATAAGTGGAAAACTTGTAACTGCTATTTGATATCAAGAGATAATACAACATGAGCACTCTATACCACATTTCTGTGGTACTAACTCTAAAGCAAATTGGCAAAAAACTATTGTTAATTACAAAAATACAAAATTTGGATACACAAGAATTTGATAAATTTTATGAAATTACTAGCTGAACCCTCCAGACGTTGTCCTGCTTGTCTATATATAATGACAGTAAATAAATAACTTGGATTTAAAAATATGTTTTTGGAACATTTAAAACCCCTTCTGAGCAACTTGCAGCATCCCTTGTTGTACCTTATACAACTTACCTTCAAGACATACATTTTTCAATTGAGTTCTGAAAAAAACTGCTATATACCTCTAAAAATTACTACACGATTGTAGTAATGAAGTATTGACAGTGAGGAGCTATTGTATTGACCGTTGAAAATGCCGTTTTTTGCTGCCACTGGTACTGCATTACTGACGCAAAAAATAGATAAAAATATTCACAGATGAAAAAGTTAACAGGGTATCTAAATTTAGTATATACAATTTGAGATATATAGCTTTAATGGAGGAATTAATAGCTAATTAATTAATTTATTTTAGTTGGTCTTCTTCTGAATGCTACTTTTATTATTAATAATTTTACGTAAACATTGATTTAGACCTGAAAGAATGGAAATTAACGTAAATACTAAATAGGTACCCTTTTTCCAGAAAAAAAAATAGTTTGACTTAATTACAATATTTCTATCAATTCAAGAAAGCTGTTTTTAAATTAAAACCAAAAGTAAAACCAGAATAAAATAATTATTGGTACAACTATTTAGATTAGACGTGCTTGTGACCTTCATACCTTTTTTTGGCGAAACACTAAGATGTACCTAAAAACAAAATATTATCGAAATCTATAAACCTGTTCTTGAATTGTACGGTAGAATACAGCTAGAAAAAATTTTACGTTTAATTTTATCAACCTCTGATCCATAATGATCAATATTGTAAGTAAAATTTGTTAAATTTCATGGTGGTATAAAAATTGTGTAAAAATTTACCTTGCTTTAAACCGGTGATCTAAAATAACATAGTAAAAGCATGGAGGCTAAAATGTAATAAAAAGGCACGTTCAAATATGTCATTTATAGATTCGGAAACAATTGTAAATATAAGTACAATTGAAGGCAAATAATAATTATCTCAAACTGGTTTCAAATTCCTGAACGACATATTTATTCCTGCTATTGTCTCGTTTATATTTTGAGCTTCAAGGTTTCACTACGTTATTTCATATCACCAGTTGAAGGAGGATTGTTTGCATTCCACACAAGCTAACAATTAAACTGGTTTCGTACTTAACGTGTGGAACCCATACTAAAAAAAGCCATAATAAAAATGAAAAGATCTTGAATTTTCATTTTATCCCTTACTAGCTGATGCCTGCAACTTCGTCTGCGTGATGTCTATAATGGCATTATTTTCTTTTAAAATTTGCATATATAGGATCAATATCTCATACAAATAAAATATTTCTTATAAATTAAAATAAATCGTACACAAATTTGCACGCACTGCGTTTTAATATATAACAAACGCAGAATGAAATATAAAATGACGCGTACTTATAACACTCACTCAAAATAAGAATTAATTAATTAATTATTTTCATACATAAATTCAATAAATAAGAAAATGTCAAAATCAAATGGTTACTATACGTTTTTCAAAACAAATCACAGCCATCAATGATTACAAATAATATATACGTACGTGTAAAAAATGCTGAAGATGCTGAGGGACACTCTAATCTCCTCGAGGTATGAAATATACTTTACGTCCGATACTCACACCAACCGAATATACATAAAAAAAAATAATGAAAATCGGTTCAGCCGTTTCGGATGAGTTTGATTACAAACACCGAGACACGAGATTATTACATATAAGATTTGGTAAAATGCTTTTATGAAAATTAAATATTATATTTTATAACACGAAAAAAGGACCGTTTTTGTACCTTAAAAAGCTCAAAATAACCATGACAAGGACAAATACGGAACAAATTTTATAAACGTATTCTTATATTTCTATTAAATTTTCAATAAAATTTTTAAGGAATAAGAAAATATTTTTATTGTTACTTGCTTTCTTTTTATCAGACTTTCATTAAATATAGTTTAATATGAAAAAATCTATTGATTGATTCATTTCACACATAACTAATTTTATGCTAATTTTAAAGTTGAAACTTATAATTTAATCAGAATAAGTAAGTTATTATTTTGTTTATATATTTTGTTCAGTTTATAAGGTAATATAATTTATTAGGAGCAAATAATATATCATTACTATTAAGATCTAATCGTGAAGCACGACACAATATGAAGCTCGTGAGCTTTATTAGTAGCGACATGAATTTAATTTGATTTATTCCCATTAAAACGTGTTGAACTTACCTTTATAATTCTTTATTTAAAATTTTATATTTGTTTTAAAAAAGTAAATGTTTTAAGAAAAAACCAATGATATATGGACAGTGAGAAAGCTGAAAATGTTAGTCACCGTATATTCAAAAACTATTTTTGATGCATTCAAATTCAAAATTCAAAATTGCAAATTGGCTTAGCATAAAAATGAATCATTGAAATAATTTCCATAAATTCACGTGAGCAAAATTAATTGATCATTTGAAATTCTCGGTTGTTCTTGTCATATTTTTTAAAATTTATATTATTGTTTAGTTCTTATGGATTACATGTCAGAATATTGTCTTTATGATAAATTATAATTTATAATAAGCAGAAAAATTATTTAAATAAAACTTGCTTTGATTATGGCTCATTTTGGCCGTGTGTTTGTCGAACAAGGCGTAAATTTGCTTTTGAAATACTATATCATTTAATTTATTTTACGGCCAAAAAAATGAGGAAAAAAATTTCCAAATTATACACATGGATTGTACACAATCGTAATAATAAATACGAATGTGAAGAAACAAATTTAACGATACGTATCTTCCAGGTAATTGACAAAAATAATTATATGATATTTTACAGTTGAGAAAATAAGCAAAAGTTATAACACCTTGCCTGACAGCTATCAATCGTAATTATTAAATGAAGTAAAAAAAAAATTTGCAATGAAGTACTTTAAATTATCGGAGGACCAATCGTCACTTGTATTATGTACATATATTGGCGAAAAAAAAAAACGCTGATTGAATTTTTTATAATAGCGGCAAGTGTTAATTGAAACGTATGCGGTCGATACACAAGATAATAAAAAAAAAAAAGTTTTCAATTTACAACCAAGAGAATTGCATCTCACAAATATTGCATTTCTGGCGTGACTTTTTTCACACCACTATGTGTTTACCTTAATTATGCATGAGATAAATTAAATTAAAAACGGAATCGTCGTTACAGCCAATTATTGAAGTGAAGGCGTTTTTGTTCGATACATTCTGAATAGAGTTCGCACACATGCCATACTTTTTGGTTTTTGCCAGGATACCCAGTAATAGGCACGTATATATAATTATTAAATAAGAACGAAAACTTTGTATGTGATCGTAAAACTTAATAACAATCTTGCTTCACAATATACAAGTGAAAAAACATGACTATTTCCTTCGAGTATATTTCTTTAGCCAAATTTTAACTAACACCTTAAAAAATATAGGCACCTTTAGTCAAAAGACTATCTTTTGATGAGAGTACCTGATACATTGCTATTCTAAAAAAGAAAAACGTACTTTCAAAAATTAATTCCATATTCATAGAATTATATTTTTAGCCATAAAGGATAGGATGAAATCAATTTTATATTTCAAGAAGACAAAATAATGTTTGTCGAATTCATTAACAGGGACCCCTGAAATCATTAAATAAGAACAACTTCCCAAAATCTCAAATAGTACAGTTGTGCTAAAACATTCTACGACCAATTAAATAAGAGTAAACATGAATAATATTTAATAGTTGTATATTTATTCGGTCAGGTTTTGGATCTATTCGAACAATACTAAATTTTTGTTCAACTTCTTTTACATACATTAAAAACTTACTTATATGTAAATAAAATATGTTGATAATACTATTTGATGAATTTGAATATTATCAAAATCAAATAAAAACAATTAAATGTAAAACGAGGTTAAAGATTTAATTTAGGAGAGACCGGGGTTGGTTGACTATTGGGATAGGTAGACTAAATCTTAATAACAAATTTGAGGTACGAGTGTAACGAAATCTAAGATCAAGAGTCCATTATAATATCCTCTTCAATTATACAGATCACGACGTTACTATACACTTAGTAAAAAAACTGTGCTTCCATTTCGATAAATAACACATGCAAGTATTTTTTTTCCATGTTTCGTTTTTTGTTACATTACTTCGTTTTCATTAAATGTTACCGGAAATTTGACTCATTCATTTGTAAGTTGGATACATAACCTTTGTATTTTATAGCATTACTTTTGATTCAGTGCTTTTGTTGAGCTCAGACAACGTGAGAAAAATATGGTAAACATTTTGTTAAATTTGTAAAACTTATAGCAAAGACAAACTTATTATGTTACTCTTAAATAGTCAAGAATCCCTTATATGGTATTAATCGAAGTACAATTAAAGGCCCATGAATCAAAAAAACTGAAAACTATTTTGTTAAATAAATACCTTCAATTTTTTTCCTGCAAAAAATTGAAGAAGCTGCCTCTTGGTAATAATTGCAATGTTTTAAACGTCCAACATTCGTTAGTTGCGTCCAATGACCCAACTAACAACTAGCAGTAAGATACATCTCTACTAGGTCACTGGAATCACTGGAATCGGTTTGTCAAGTTAAGTATGGACACTCTTTTGAGACGCTTCACATCCGTACTATTGTCCAATAGGCTCAAGGTGAGATGTTTTGGATGATCACTAAGTTTAGCTTGATCACGAAAGATCACTTCCTTAACATGTTTCACATGTAGATCGTCGGGGTTCTCACATTATTTGTGAACCATGGTGCATCGATTATGGTCCGCAAAATCTTGCACTGGAATCTTTGAATTATTTTCATGTTTGAGATGGATACTGGGCAAAAAAGGTATTGCGCCCGGGCGTGAGTTAAGGAGTTAAGTTTGCTACGTCACTGGACAGAGGTTTCTCACCGTTAAGAACCTAGAATTCTAGGTTGTCAGTCAAATGACGAGTATTATTTATTTTACAAGGTAAATTTTTTTTTGAACATTCTGCATTGTGTTGTATTAAGTGATTTTGTTTTGTTAGTTTATTGTGGGAGCAGTACCAGTAATTACTTTTGCTTTTGTTTAGTCTTTGAACTTGTTAGGGAGATCTGAGATTTGTGTGGGGTCTCATTTTTGGAGTCACCTTGTGGTCTCACTATTATGTAAAAGATTATCCACTTAGTTGTTTGGATGGCCGATGAGCTTCTCCGTATACTATCAGCGGAACATAAATGTTGCTAAATGAACTGTTACACTTAAAAAATTGAAAAGCATCAATATTTTTATCATAATAATCAATCGGTGGGTACATGTAAGGTAAATGGTCAACGAACACCACGGTGCTCGCAAGTATATAATTGGGGATGAAGCCATGAAGCATTAATCATTACTCTCTCCTACTTTTGAGGATAATTCCTATGTTTACCAAATAAACCCAATGTATCGCAGATTTGTTTAATAGACGTACTTTTTTACTTAAAAACAGAAACTATTTTTTTTTTTTTGAAATTTTATCATCTGATCGGGGAATTATTTTTTATTTCCAAAAACCATGTGTATAGATGCTGAAAGATTCTCAATAATTACATTGCTTATTTATCTTCTTGCAAGAAAAAACATATTTAATTTATGTTTTATCAATATGCCAATTAGTAAGTTTCGATAAAGCTTAAATTTATCGCGTTCCTTAACTTGGATAGACAATTTATACCACTTATTTGGAATTAAAAATCTACAAGTTTGTAAAGAAAGAAATATGTAATGTAAATGCATTTTACTGAAAGCTGATTAATTAATGTTTTAATTTCAAAAAAACAGACATACACATACACCGTTACGATAAAATATGTACTTTATTGAGTAAATTTTTTTAAGATTACATTGATTAACGAACCGAATTTCTTCAAGTTAATGATGGTAATTGTTTACAACAAAACAATACAAAACCGTATGCGATATATAATGTACGTACGTATGTTCCACCTTGGCTTATAGCTTTCGGCGTTTGAATTTTAATGGACTTATCTGAAATTGTAATTCTTTTACTTTCATTGCCCAAACAATTTCGAGGAATTTTTTACAAAAATTTATGAACTATAAATAAAACAAAATGTACACAGATCAGTATTGCATTTGATTCAATATATTAATAATAATATACATTTTTGGTTCAGGATTTTGGGCGATTTGGCGGTAGAATCGGGAAACTATGGTAACAATTGGGAATTCTAAATCCAGAATTGATTTATCGATTCTTCGGTTAGTATTAGGTCGTTTATTGATTGGAAGAAAGTCTTAAAACAATTTATATTCTTAACGTGTGTTCAAACTCAATAATTTATCACATTTTTGTCGGCATCAATTGACTCTTCGACATTATCAATCTCGTTTCTGGAACGCTCAAGACTGGTAACTAATTAGATGTTCCTCTCCTTTGATGCTTTACTATATAACCGATAAAATAAAGTAGCTCTAACATTTCATTCTCGAGAATCTTCATTTACAACGTGACGTACATTTAAATAAACTCGAACTTATGTGTAAGTCGAAAACTATGTCTAACATGTATTTAATATATTCTAAAAAGAGATCAGGAAATCTTCAAGTGTTTGGTATTGTGTAAAAAGTCAGTTGGTGCAGCAGTAACGGGTGCATTAATCGTTTAACAAACGGCTGCTTTATCGTTTGTACCGATTCAGAAGTCACGAGATTCGAGGATTGTTGAAATGCGGGATTCATCATTGTTATCTCGTTGAGATGTACAACTTTACACGTCTTCCGAACAATAAGTAGTTAAGATAAAATTACGTTTACGATGACATGATATAGAAGAATCGAAATCAATCGTTAAAGGTTAATCGACAGTTAACAATTTTTACAAGTATTTTTCTTTACAACCAAATGCTCATAACTTATACATAGTGTTCATAAAATCCATGTTTCAAATACGAAATTTTTCTCGAAAGCTCTTCCTCAATGTTTTAAAAGCTAAATTATGATACAAAAATCATCAGAATAAAACTATAAAGTTTTGTAGCATTGGGTTGAGTAAGATTTGTAAATATTTTCCATTTAAAAAATTTATAAACAAAGAAAGTATAACTCATCGGTGTTCTTTTGTATATTGAAGAGAAAATTATTTATGGATATACTTTTTAAATATTATTGAAGACAACAATCATTAATCAATGTAACAATTTGAACACATTGGCTCTGCTTTAAATTATTATTTTTTAAAAAAAAAGAGAAAATATTGAAGCAATTTGAAAAATTTTAATCGATCTTACAAAATAAATCTTCTTTGAGGAAAACATAAATATTTATTATTTTCCTTTTATTTGACTTGTTTGTACTTTTAAGAACTGGAATCATGAAATTTAAGGATTCTAAGATGTGGATAGAAATATTTGTTTATAGTATCTTTGAATCTTATGTCTCCATGTATGTGCATTGCACGCATATCTGAAATATTATAAATCATATAATGATGCAATTTTATATTCAAACTTAGTTATGCACCTTTTTGATTGAAATTAGATAAACCGAGTTTTGATTTTAAGAGTATATTTTGAACCATTTGAAACTTTAATTTTACAAGCTTAAAAAGGGGAGATCAACGGAGAAAATAAACTTTAATAAACGTGAAACTGTTGAGGAAAGTTAACGAAGAAAGTCATGTGGTTACAAGAAAAGGAAGAAAAAGATTCATACTTCATTTTATAGAAGGAAAACCGCGAAATCCTAGGACAAGAGAAAGAAGACGAATTGAGATTCTCGACTTAATGAAACAGGAAATGATAACTCCTATTTTGAAAAACCTTACCTTATTTACAAAAATAAAATAATATATTAAGAAAGACCTGTAGATGTCACCATTACCTATATTAATTTATAAAACTATCAAACAGGTTGATAATAAGACATCTGATCGAAACAAAATTAATCAGAAAAAAAATGTTTCTTCAGGATATGGATAAAATGGAGCTATCCACTTTTTGAACTCAACAATCACCAACAAAAACGGAAACTTATCGTACACTTTATACCGGAAACCCAAAATTTCACGCTCAACCATCCACAATACATTTCTCGAACCAAAAAATTAAAAAATACAGCATACATCTGCCTTGTACACAGAGCAATCAACTTTTCTCGTAACTCTAAAGCACGTGAAGAAGAATTTAATATAATTAAACACATAACCAACGGATGCAAAAGCTCCATTATAAATAAAATCATATTACAAAATACCGAAAAGTCACTTCTTCGAATTCTGCGTAAAGAAAAGAGAAAATAAATAAAATCAAT
The DNA here is from genome assembly GCA_958496175.1 of Sisyra terminalis. NCBI lineage: Eukaryota > Metazoa > Arthropoda > Insecta > Neuroptera > Sisyridae > Sisyra > Sisyra terminalis. The sequence goes on from OY292278.1 coordinate 30,663,644, forward strand.
TTTCAACTAAATATTTACAATCGCAATTCTTAACTTCTTAAAGAAAATAATATTAAATCGTATTTTCAATAAAAAACAACATTATAAAAATTCTCGAGCCATTGGTGAATAAACAAATTGCACTGACAAATAAAGCCTGAATTATAAATAAAATCAATTTTAGTTCATGTGAAAAATTCTATATTGGTCAAATTGTCATATTGTCAAATTAGCCAAAATATATTTACGACGAAAGTCATAAATGCATAAATTTGAAAACCAATTTTCAATATTTTCATATTTGCAAGATTAGATCACATATAAACGTCCTGGAACAAGACGAAATATATAAAGCCTAAAAACTTGAACCAACTAAAATTTTTAACAACAAATTATTAACAACAAACGCTTTATATGATTTTCTGTATAAATTGACAAAATAAAAATACCACCTGACGATGACAGATAGCCGCTTTTGAAACGCGTAGTGGAGAATGAAATAGTCATTCGACATAAATAATATATAATTCATTAACTCGGAAGAAATAAAATATTTATTAAAATTAAATGCAGAAGTTGCAATTTTCGATTCTTTTCTTTGCAAATCCATTTGAAATTTTTGCTCTATGCAATTTTAAAGCATTTGGTTAGTATTCATCAGCAGTGGGCAAACTTTAAATCTTTTAATTGAAAACGTGTACTAAAACGTAGTAGACAATGAAACTTGAATTAAAAATTAAACACGCATCTTCTAATCATTCTCTCATTAAATTATTATTTGTTTTAATTAAACCTTTTTTCGAAGTCGATTGCGAAAAAATATGAGAAAAATAATAAGAGAAGAAGAAAAAACGAGAAAAACAAATATTGACGATCATACAAGTATTAATTTTGCCTACTCCTGGTATACATAATTTAAATAATGTCGACATATAAATAATTTAATGAAGATTTAGTTTTACTTTGCAATAAAAACTTCAACTGTTATTTGTGTTTAGCTACAAAGAAAAAAATATATATCTTATTAATACTAGAACCATTGGTTGTTTCATTTTTTGTCAACTGTCAACAGTAGCAATAAAATTTTATATCCTTAGCATTTTTATTAAAAATCTAAAGATTTCACCAAAATGATAAGGCTACTTAATTTTGAAATTAAAATTTTATGAAATTTTATAACAATACTTATAATAGTACGTAAACATCTAAATTAAAATTAATAAAGTTGTTTTTTAAAAAAAAAAAACATAAAAATATTGAAGGCTGCAATTAAACATTTATTATATACATAGGTACCACGAATTGATGAAAAAATTATACCTACCTACCAATAAAAGTTGTTGAAATACTTTTTATCCTTCTCATTATCAGTGTTGATATGGTATGAAAACACATATTTTTCTTTTCTAATAATTACCCATAACAAGGCATATTTTAATAAAAAATAAATCTTGAAAAATTCAAAAGATTATACTTTTCGATAATTTTTCTCTCATTTTGTAACTTTGCCAACGGTCTTTTTTATGCCACATTGAATGATTTATAATTGAAGTAATAATACATGAAAATAAGGTGTTGTTACAAAAGCTACAATCGTTTATCTTTCAAAATCAGGATTTTGAGAAACGATGCGATAAGTATGCTTTATATGATACGTTTAATTTTGAAGGCAAAGTAAATATTTAAAAAGAGAACTCGGCCCCGCGATTGGGACGTGATGCCAACAATAAAATATATTACGTACAAACGGTTTGACAAGTTAAATATATGGAAAATGATGTGGCATCAATCAAAATGATTTTCGTTGTGTTTAACAAGGCTGGTGAAAACGGGATATAATCTCATAGCATCATTGTATGTGTAATACCATATTGTGAAACCTGAATGATTCGTTGACTTTTAATTAACAGTTTCATATATAATCCAGACGTGCGAACTTCAAGTGATAATAAAGAATGTTAATTTGGCCCCTTATCACTTCCGCCTCCCTTTACAACGTAAGAGTAATCCATAATTCACAACAAACTAACAATAAATGTCTTTGTCACTTAATAAATTCCACGATTCCTTTTTTATAAGTTATTGCTGCAACCATTATATGCCACTAATTGGTCTATACTTCCAATTAAAAGTTTCTGAACGTTTTGGCCGATTATGGATATTTGACTGATAAGGAAAAACCGCTGTTCATTTATCACGACTTTGTTGGACGGATAAAACCAAGAAAATGGAGATACTAAAACCTTTGAGTTATTTGATAAATTGAAATAACGTTATTAAATAGATGAAGGTAACCAGAACAAAGTATCAAATAGGTAATAAATTATTATTTCAAGTAGATTTCCACACCACTTTAATTTAAATAAAATTATATATCTATCGATTGTATGATTACGTAAAATATTTAAAATCGATAAAAGAAAGAGAAAAATCAAAGGTTTGTACTCAAGATTTTTATCATTTACAAATAATATTCAGTTTTGAAAAGTTTTCATGTCATTAGTAGGAAAATTATTTTAAATAGTTTAACTTTATCTTCAATAAATAAATGCTATTGAAACATTGAAAAACGTGAGCACATTATGAAAATAGGACATAGTTGCAATACCTTTAATAACCCTAACTTTTGAAAAAAGAAAACTAAAAATTTGATTTCTTGAACCAAATACAAGAGTGTTACTTCAAATTTAAATTTTTCGCTGACTTTGACCAGTTATACTATTTATACTGGGGTCATATTTATGTATTATAATTTACAAAAGTAAACTGTACCATAACAAAAGTTCAGACAAATGTATTTTGGCGTATTTCCTAGATACGTACTTCGATTGCCTTATTATTATTGTATCATATTTATTATGTGACTCATCACATAGCAGTTATGGGCAAAGAAATTGTATGACTAGAGTGAAAAGGCTCCATAAGCCTCATTTAAAATTTAAACTGTCATTTTTCCTCAATTTGCCAAATGGTCGGACACCTTTCACAGCAAATTTGTAAAAAAATATTCTCTCCTCTCTAAATCGACATAGAAGTAAGGTTAGAATTGTGACGGTTAACACGCAGTTTGTAGGCGAGAGAGTGCTGAGTTCAAAAAAAAAGGAAAAAAGTGGGGATTCGATAGCCTGCATTATATTTTTGGCAGTGAGGAAGATTGCTTGGCAATCGAAATACGTAGCGGGGCAATACGAAAATAATACATTTGTTTGAGCTTTTATTCAAATTTTTGTTTATATTTTACTATTACAAAGTTATAGTACATAAATAAAACTACAATGTAAGTTATATATTGCTTAAAAAGCTTTATATTCATAAACCTTCTAATTTTTATGAGAAGAAGGTTAAAATGAGAGTGGCGTAAGTTGCATGTCCAACAGTTTTGACTTAAGTGTGAAAAAAAAGTCTAAAAAGGCTAAAATGATAAAAGAAAAGGTGAAATTTGTTAAAATTAATATTTCGATTCCTAAAAATTAAGCTAGTCCTCGGATTAAAGAATTAATCAAAATAATTTTAGAAAATTTATATAACATTTTGTAATATTTTTTTTTTCAAATTGTAGATTAATCCACTTAAATCATTTTGACTCTAACTACCTTATGTAAAATTACTCAAAAATAGATTTAGTTGAATAAATAAAAATCTAAAATCTATTTAGTTGATTATGCCTACTACTTAAAGCATTGGGTTTCTTACGTATACGATTATGACCATTTTATGTTTTACCATGTTTCCCCGTCTTCATTTTTACAGTTCTATTTTAAATATTCTATTTAATTTATAGAAAAATATTGAATTTGATTCTTTGCGGTTATTTTTGTACTTCTAGTGCCATAAGAAGAGCGATATTGTCTCTATTATAGACGTAATAAATTCAATCTATAGTATTAATTTATTCAAAAACTAAACTTTTAACTATCGATATCTCAAAAACTGAGCAACATATTGAAAAAAAAATCTTTATTTTCGTCTTATTTTGATTTATTTTACCAAAATTCATCGTCAAATTCAAGGGAAACGTACTTTCTTAAAAAAATAAGACTTTTACAAAGAGGTAAAAAGCCTACTGATAGCCGAGTGGTCAAGCTGACCGCTTCAAAACTGGTAGGTGTTGGGTTTGATCAAACAAATTTACTATATTTCTCGATTACGGATTTTTATAAACCCTAGAGTTCCTTAAGACCTTAGTAGTTAAAAGCGACGGAAAATAATTAAAAAAAAGAATTATAAATTCTATTCTTTCCATCCTCACATTTCAATTAGCTAATTTTATATAGATTTTTGTTTGCTTTTAATATTGGATTTATATCTCAATTATGTAGTTCTTTTATTTTTTTTTATTTTTTCAACAACATCTAACATACTTCATGAATACTTAGCCTATTTGTAATAAAAGTTTTAAATATTTATTAGGTCACAATTCACTTTGGTAATTGTCGTTCATAGTTCAGTGATAAATGTTACAATATTTCCAACATCTTCACAAAAGAACTTTTGAAAAAACATGAAATATAAGCCGACAAGCATAAACATAAGCATTAAAGCGTATCGCACGATAAAATAATTGCTAATTTAATAACAAGCAATCAGAAAACGATTGAATTGAATGTGACTGTTGTCAGCGATGACCGTTGCATTTTCTACTCAATTGGTACTCAATTGGTAGACACAAACTAAGTTACAAAGAGACCAATTGTCAAAAAACATCAAAAATCATGGTTTTCCAATTTCAAACTTATGCATGTCGAGGTCGGATTTTGAAAATTTTAATAATGTACGATGCAAAATTAAGATGACATATTTTAATGAAAAGTAAAAGTGGATTTTATGACTGAATATCAGTTTTACAACTTTGAATGTGTTATTTTTTAATATCGCTATAAATTACCACAGAAATTATATTTTTAATTACGGCCATATGTCATATTAGTGAAGTAGTAATATTGTTTAGTTATAAAGTAACGTAACTGAACAAATAAAAATAGTTTTACATTGTTAACTTAGGTTTATTGAATAAATACTTTAGCCTAAAATTTCGTAAGACTTTTCCTCTCGTTTTTACCATTTTTATGATGTGGCAATCACTTTGAGCAAAATTGCACCCGAAACAGTACACAAAATTTTGGAAAGGGGTAGTCTAATGATTTAATGAAACAAAATAATGTAAAAATTATTTATTTTTTGAAGTCATATTGACGTTCTTAGATCCTTAAAGTCCAATAATTGAATTGAGAACTTATGTAACAATCTGTAAATTACTAAGCACTTTTATTATGAGGTATTTGTTCATCACAAACACCCTTTCAAGCACTCTTTTATTCTATCAAAATACTTATAGAGTATTATTGACCTTAATGATTTCAACTATAACTTTTTGTAAGAATCCGATAAGGAAGTTATCAGGTTAACCACGTAACCTGGAAAGGTTACGGTCATTAGGATATTAGGTTATTAAAGTAATCAAGAACAGTAGGTTATTAGGATGATTTTATACGGTCCTGATCTGGATTATCTTAACCTTATCTAGTCCTGACCTTGATTATTTTATATTGCCTCCATCTTGTTTACAGGAGAGTAAAAGGTTTGAAAAGGAATCAACATTACTTCAAAAAATATTACATTGGCTATAGTAACTAATATTAACTATGAGCTTTGATTTAAAATTTCTTATACAGAAAATTTTTAAAATCAGAAAAGTTTTAATTTTATTATACTGCTAATTAAACAACAAAAAAAAAAGTTATGAAAACATTAGAGAGTAGAACTTTGATTCTGAGTAGTGGATACATAATCCGGGTGGAACCTGCAAATTTTAACTCGGAATATAGTGCGGGCTGTGAAAACTTGTGATCGTAAACAAGATGAAAATCAATTTATTTATTTGTAAAACAATTCATCAATTTAATTAGTTTTTGTAGAATAATCGAGGTTATAACATAAAATTAATTAACTAGAAACTAAAACTTTTAGTATTGATATCTTCAAAACGAAGAAAGATATTGTAAAATTGTATTCTGTTGATAAATTGGTTGTGTCCATAATTTACATAATATTATTTATTTATTTTTTAGTTAAAAAGTGGACTTAAAGGATGTAAATCCATATACTAATTATTAAGTTAGCGACGTTTCTGTCCTTTATTTGACCTTCATCAGGCTTCTTAATATGAAGTACACAATATAGTACATCTCAATAACTGCAACATTTTTTCTATATCACACACATACATTAAAATTTTTTAATATTATTTTTTTTTATATTATTTTTTTTAAAGTTAATTTTAATGTAAAAAAAATTAACATAAAAAAAATTTAATGTATGTGTGTGATGTAGAAAAAATGTTGCAGTTATTGAGATATGTATTGTGTACTTCATATTAAGAAGCCTGATAAAGGTGAAATAAAAGACCGAAACGTCGCTGAATTAATAATGAGTATATGGATTTACATCCTTTAAGTCCACTTTCCTGTTAAAAAAATAAATAATATTGTATTCTATATTTCGGCTTATTTTGGGCTGTTTCATCAAAATACATCGTAAAATTGTGGAGCTGCAGAAATAATACTCTTGCTTTTTTTGTAAGTTTCAACCGTTCTTGTTTTATAATGAGAGTTCTGCAATTTGCATAGTTACAATTATAAAATGTTTATAAGGCCTAATAGTGGCCAAGTGGTGAAGGTAGTCACTCCAAAATTGGTAGGTGTTCAAATCTTGTAACTCGTAAATTTTCGATATTTCTAGATTTTTAGACACCCTAAAGTCGTTAATGTTCCTAATGATTAAAAAGCGATGGTAGATAATAATAGAATATTATTTATACTAATTTATTCATCTTTTCACTAATTTATAAAATCAAAAAAGTTGGTTAAAATTAAAAGCAAATTTTATTCGTCACTGGGCAATTAAAACCCAAAAAGTATAACCAACAACCAACGTCCAAGTGTGCACCTTTATGAAATTAGTACACTCAAAAAATTTTGATTTTTCTTACTATTACACAAAAGGTTATGTTATACATTCACTAGAGGTATAGTTTAGGTCTTTGTATTGGTAAATCGCAATGCTCAAAAACTCATTCAAAGAAATTATATCAACGTACATTATAAGCAATGTATGAAATTTAGTATTGTCTTAATAATCACTGTAGAGTTGTCCTGAAGTATAGCACTATAGTGTGTTGTTAGGTTGTAGTGTCCATCAATGTATTACACTGAAGCCCTCTGGACCTATAGTATCTTGCTCTCAGGCACTATATCTAATTCTAACATTGAGATTCTGCAGAGATTCCAACTAAAAACATTCGGACCAATATATGTTATATTGCTCCCTGGTATATAAACAACATCAAAATTGATGACAACACAGAAATACCAATAGAGGCAGGAAATTCAAAAATGCAGCAGAAAGTATCCATAGAAACTTAAGAATTAACCTAGCGACTAAGCGATAAACTTTTTAGAAAATAGTAAGATCAAAAGACAACTTCACAAATAAGACCTCATTCCAAACAAGTTTCAGGATTAGAAAAAAAGAGCAAAAGTTGTCCATTGGACTTTCCACAAAGAATAAAAGAATTTTTTGCAACACTAAGATCTCCCTAACCGATTTCAGGATAAGAAAAAAGGAGCAGGAATAGTCCACTGGGACTACTCCCACAATGAGCCGGCAGAACAAAAGCTCTTTTTGCAACACTATGTAGACTGTACTCAAAAAAAATCTTCATTGTACAATAAGTATGTAATATACTCATTTAGTTTTACTGATTTATTGAAAAATAGACAAAAAAAGCTAATGGAAAACAAGTTTCCGTCTTACAAGCACGATTAAGCAATTCTCAAGTTTTTTTTTGCAAAGGAAATGCCATGCAACTTAATACTGACGGTTTTAATTAATTTTATAAAAGCATTAATTGGCCACTAATAAGTAAAGCAAGTAAACCTTATGTCTAATAAACACAAAGCGAGCTACAACTGCGTCCCAACTCACAATTAACATCCCATAAATAATTGAAATCGCTCTTTTATTCACATATTTGTAATTAATTTTGTATTGGATAATTTTTCCATCATAAATCTCAATCAGTTAATTGATATTTCTATATTATTAAAATTAAAACATGTAAAGAATAAAGACGTCTAATTATGATTGCATTGATAAAAACTTGTCCTGATTAAAACTTTTAATAACTGATTAATTAAAAAAATACGAATTAATAGAAAGCTTTTTGCTATTGTTTTTCTGTAGAACAATAAATGGGATATCTATGTTATACTAAAACTAATTAAGTAATGCCATAGAAAGAAACGTTCATTACTATCTTTTTCATTGCAAGTCTCTTTTCAATTTGTATAAAGTGGATTAATGTAATTATAATTTATTAATAAAACTCGTCTTTTCATCAATTAAATTATTGAGTTATATTGAGTTTGTAAGTTGGTTGGGAATAAAGAACGGGGTATTGAGTATATGGTTATAAATATTAGAATAAGTTGCATTATTCAAGAATATCTACTTAAAATAAAATGCAATAATGAGTGTTGTCTTGTCCTTAGTTATAAACGTTTGTGATTGGATGAGAATAATGCACTAATGAAATCAATGATAAAAACTTGTGTGATGAGGACATGACGTTGCGGAATGTCTTCAGTACACGATTATGGTCAGAAAAGTATTTGCAAACGTCTGTCTATGTATAAGTTGTCAGTCGAGCATGAAACAAGGTGATGTACTCTACGCCTTCTCCTCACATCAGCCTTTTATTCCTTCGTGTGTACATGGCTACATTGTACCTACATATAGAATCGTACGAAAATGTCTACAAATACTAAATAATTTATACGTATTTTAATAGACCTAGTACTACCAGTCTATGTGGATGGACAAGTGAATGGAGGAATTTCTAGTGCGAAAATTACACTAATGGGATTTGCAATCTAATCGGAAAATAAGTGTAACACATTGGCACATATTGCTATACACACGCTCACATATACTTTGACGGAATTAAATAAAATGTCTCTATTTACTTTTATGAAGAATGAGGAAAGTGATAAATTGACTTTTTCACAGAATTGAAACAATTTGTACTTGATATTATTCTGACAGTACGTTTGATGAAGCGAAAACCTTGCATGTGATTACTTCCTGCTTTACAGTGGATCTTTATGATTTTAAATTATGAGAAAATAAGTTTTTCAGGCTCTATTTTTTGTACATACTTTTAAAAATAATCAAATCAAAGAACTATACTAAAATTAAATGTAACGCAAAGTACTTTATTTTGTTATTTCATTCACGATATACAGTAATCGCTCTTTACTCGCAGTGTATATGTTCCGTAAATTTACCGTGAATACGGAATGGTAATTTATATGAAATTATAAGGGATACATTCTTAGGTGACAAAATAGAAAATAAATATATAAAAAATCAATTTAATTGAAGTTTTCGGCCATATTACTTCATTATTAATTTCAGGCTTAGGCAATTGCTTAATGGGTTTTATATTTTGAAGTGAGAACTTCTTTAGCATCCTTGTGACTTGAAATTTTATGGAACGGAAACGGAAAGCGGCAATAAAAAGAGAAACATATACATAAATCTATAAGATTTAACATGAGATAGAATGGGGTAGGAAACACTAGTATTTCTTATGGTTGTGCGCGCCTGCGTATTACGCTAATTGAGAATGATTTTCATAGCGACCAATAACAACCGTGTTAAATTGCTTATTATAATTGTTAGCATAAACATTTCATTATTTTAATAAAATTAATTTTCAAGTTTGCCGTAAATGAATACGGATTATTGTCATGATTATCAAAAAAAAGTAAAGAAAACAAGGCTATAAAGACGTCAAAAGGTTCAACAGAACGTGTTCATGAATTTCGGGCACGCCGAAAAGCGCCGAAAAATAAGAAAAATAAAAGTTTTTATACGTTTAATAATTATTCGACCGTGCAAAATGGTGAAAATGAAGAAAATAAGTTCTTAAATATTTTCTAATCGCATATTTCGCCCTTAATCACGAAATTTCAATATAAAAAAAGCTAATTTAAAATTAATTCTGATATCACATAATATTGCGAGCTGTTTTTCAGGTGTAACTCAAATGAATGTATATTCGATTCCTTAGGTACTCACAATTTCGTCGAAATACGGTTGCTCATGAATAATTTCGTTAAAATTTTTTTAACAATATGTTCGGTCATAATATGTGCTTCTTTTGTGAACGATTGTGATTCCAACGAAATTTAAAGTCACAATGCCCAGGATATGAAGATTTTTTATGGATTATAATTAAAAATTCTAATACAAATGATAATATTTTACTGTGCTGTACGTATTTTCAAGCTATTGAGAAAAATGTAATTCCAACGATGTCCAAATACAATAGTTTCAAATATTAAACGATACCTGCATTTTTACTACCACTGAATTTATTTCATACTTCCATTATCATAAGCTCTCGTATCACTTATCGAAGATGCAAATTTTGATTCAGGATAAATTTATGTAATATATATGTTAATAAGTTGTAAAATAAACCCTACAATTATCTTACTCATAAAATCTTACATTCGTCTCAATATCTCGAAATTCATCTTTTTTGAAGATTTCACTTCTACCGCATGTAAACTGCACACATGTGTTTTGTTTTCTTGCTTGGCAGTTTTTAAAAGTTCCTTCAATTCATACTTTAATTCAGCTGAGGCCTTAGCATTTTGTTTCTTAAAAATAAAACTTCATTCCATAAACGGATCAATTTTTATAAAGAAACCACAAAGCTTATTTGCTACTCTTAAACCGTCACTAAGATTTTTTAATTTAAATGTTGCGTTTCCAGTGGGTGTTGAAGCTTCTTTTTCAATGTGCTGTGAATTTAACATTTCCTCCAAATCGGTTTTACTAATGGTATTCTATTTTACTAACTTTGTTTCTATCCAAACTCATGAGGCTGATATATTTTGATAAACTATTTTGATTAAAACTGGAAAGCAAGTTTAATTACCTTGAAGTTTCTTCTTCAATGAGCTGTAAATGTTACAATTTCTTCCAAGTCGATTTCCGTCAAATCTTCATCGTACGATTCAAATAACTCCTGAATGTCACTTGATTCTACCTGTTCGAAACCATATCGTTTTGTTTCATTTAACAACGCATTTACAAAATATATTGGGTTAGATACATAGTGGAATCCTTTTTATTTATATGTATGTAACGAAGTAACGACTAGATCCGCGAATATAGGAATTGGGTTGCATTATTTCAATCCGCGAATAGAGAAAACGCGAATGAAGGATGCGCGAATAAGGTACTTTTACTGTATAGTATGTATTGGTATCACACAAATATGTGCGCGTATTAGTTTTTTATTCCTCAATAGGAAAAACTTTATGAACGTACAGTGACATAGCGTGCGTTTTCGCCGCCCAAGGCTGACCAGGAGTTTGTTGCCCTTATTTTCATAGTTACCCTAGAAAATTCGTAAAAAGTCAAATACTTTAACATTCTCTAATTATTTAAAAATCTCCTCTTCGAGCTTTTCTCAAATCAAAATCTTTTACGGAATTATCAACATCAATATGCCGCCTTATTTCCATATGCCGCCCGAGGCCATGGCTCCTGAATCATTTTAAAATGTTCGTAATAAATTCAACCATAGTTGTTGCCCACTGTGTTGCCTCCATTTCAAGAAACCAATGTAGACAAAAATGGTTTTTAATTTTTCTATTTTCGAGATGTTATCTAAAATGTGATCCTGTCAAAGTGTTTCTAATATCATGCGGTAAGCATTTCAAGTTGTACTCTAGCTACTGTATTGCACTTTCAGTAGAAAAAGTAAGAGAAGGTAAAATGAAGGCTCATGTCCCTTTAAGGTTGGTGTAACACTGGCAACAAAGAAAATTATACCATACTAAAATTGAATTAATAAAAAAACCGCGAAGAAAATATGGAATAAAATAGAATGTTGCCTGATTTTGAAAAAGAAGAAGTTAATCATTGGTTCTGTTACATACACAAGATTACGAATTAAAGCAGTTCTATAGAGTATAGAATATGGATTTCACAAGTTGATTTTAATGGATATCTTGTGTTTATTTGGGGAACCTATTATTATCATTGATTCGACAGGTTTATGTTATTGAAAATTTGTATAGTATCTGTTATGTAAAATTAACTAGTCAAACTGATCTTTAAATGCGGGAAAATTAATAATTTTCCATTATAGAAAAACAATAGTAGCGCCGTGTTCTTCTCTTTGTATAAAGTGAACCAGCTACAAAACACACGTAATAAGAACTCTTATATAGTAGCAGGGATTCCAGCTAATTTTCTTCTACTCTTTCACTTATTATACATTTGCATAACTTTATACAATTTACAATTTACAAATTATATTCTAAATGGAACAAATGAAAAAAAAGGCAAAGCGTCTATTTTTAGCCTCTTGGATTTTCGTACTCTATCTTTTCTTTTCTGTCTCTTTTCTACGAGAATGCAATATGGCCGCTGGAAACCATTATTGAAAATATTGATAAGAAAAAACAAGGTTTTTTCATAAATTTTTTTAGCATTCAATTTAAAAAAAAAATATAATAGCATATTTTCAGTAATAACTTAGTTTATGGCAAATTTTAAGGTTCAAAATATTTAAAAAATTAAACAGCTAAAATATTGTTTAAAAAGATATTTTTTTTGATAAATCGAACTTTTTTCTATTATTTTTTTTGCATAACATTGGTTAGTATTTTATTATATCCAAATCGCAATTAATTGAATTATTAATTATTATTTACGTCGTATGACTCAATTTTCTTTCTACAAGGCGTTTCAACTGCCCTAAGTAATCATCGTCTGGTAGTATTTTTCATCATTTTATGAAACCTTAAGCATTCAGCAAACTATTATATATAAATTTCAAGTTTATTAATTTATGCAGTTTATGATTTAAAAATGTACAGAGCTGTCGAAGATACTTTAAGAAATTATTTAGATATTAGATAAGTTACTTTTTTAAAAAGTATCCGAAGTTGCTTTGGGAATCTAGTAACTCTTTAAAAATGAAACCTAAACACTTATCTTAACTTACTTTCATATAATATTAGGTAAATTTATTAAGTAGTCAGATAATGTATTTCTTCTTTTTATTTATTTAGGACAAAGGAAGGTAAGTATATGATAAATTAAAAACGACAGAAGATTAATTACAGAAATTGATTGAGAGAGGCATGAACTAAATCTTAAAGAACAAAATAAATTTAAACTCTATACCTAATCTCTCGGTATCTTGGTATTTAAGTTTCTTTTCGGTATCTAAGATACTTCTTAAGTTACAAGATACAGTTTCTTTTAAAAAGTATCTAAGATTCTAGTTACTTTTTCCTAAAATAATGATAAACTAAACTAGAGTATCTTAAAAACTTTAAAGTAGGGATAGTTGGCAAAAATTCAACGTTTGATTTTTTTGAAATATGGAAAAATGGCTAGTTTAATTGTATTCTTCATTTTTATCAGAATAGAAGTTTGAAACTTTTATTTTACAATTAAAGTTATCAATACATTACAGCTTATATTTTCGGTAGCTGCTAGTTCCTATTAATAAATCTAGCAATATTAAATACAAATTTATTACAATCTACTTGCATGTTGTAATCCCATCAACTGTAATTTTATAAAAGCATTGAAGACGTTATGAGGGCAAAAATTATTAATATTCTTAGATATTAATTACTAATAATTGTTGATTTCATCGTGATCGTGGATAAATGCATCATTTTTTCCACTCACAAAGTTCAATGGTGGAATCAAGTTTGTTTAAAATTATAACTTAATATGTTTTATTGTTATTTATCATAATATGATTTCCTGGCCTTAACAGCGACTCTAATAGCGTGTGTTAGGTGTCGATTGATTTACCGATGTAACTTTTATAACAAAAATAAGCAATATAACTGCTTCATAAAATGTTAAAATTAGAAACATTATGAGTAACGTTATGACCAATATAAGTGATATAAACGCGCATCCCTAAAGGGCATCAAAATAAAATTGAGAAAGAAAGCAAAAAGGGAATAACGTAATACTAGTGTCGTGTAAAAACCATTATTTATATTTACTCAGCCCAACGGGCAATACTTTGTTGTCCGTTTCAGTACCGCTCTGTAATATTAAAGCCATTTACCTGTCTTAAAATGTATAATCCCAGCCACACTTACATTAACATACGTGAATATAAATTTATAATATGTGTCTTCGTATTTACATATAGGTAACGCATATTATCAATTCGATTGGTTCGGAAAATGGGTCTGAAAAAGGAGAGGTCTAGCTATCGTAACCATAACCAATAAATAAAAGACCACATTATATCGATGAGTGTCAATTTTATTAGATTGTATTTTATTACTTTCTATATTTTTCTGTACAAATGGATTATTGTCATATTCAATTATAAACACTGTCACTCAAAACGAGTTTTACTTTTGAAATAATCGTATAGTATGGGTTTTAAGGTTTTCAGTAAATGTACTACATGCAAATATTCGCTATAAATTCATCAAAAGTTCATCCTATCATATTAAACAAAACTGCTATAGATTTTTAATATAATTTGTACATAAATTTATAGAATTGGCCTTTACCTACATTTGTAATTTAATAGTCAAATATTACGTTGCGGTAAGCAAATGCAGATCATAAAGTTGTGCAAAGATGATTAAAGTAAATCATATAATTTTTGAAATCTTTCAAATTCTATCAATTTGCATTTTTATATTTCTTTAAATAGAAAAACCTTTGTAATCATTTTTTACTTTTTTTAACATTTGTTTTACTCTTAGACATTTCTCTATGACAGACTTAACATTTGCAATTGTAGGTATTACTTACATAAAAAAATGACTTTTATATTAAAATATGGTTTATATTTGCACGCGGAGACATAATGCCATGATGTGGGTTGAGGTAATCAAAAACTATATGTATGTATGTACATATCTTAGAAAAAAATTGAAAATATTCAAACAAGTAACTATATGATAAATGTGACGTAGAAAACGTGAAGATTATTTTCATTTTACATATGATGGTGGAGTACAAATATCCTTAAAAGCCCACCAACGTTTCAATGTTGTAATTTTCAAAGTAAAAATCAAAGCCAACGACTTAACGACTAATAATGAGATATGAGGAAGATCTTAATGTCTGAATTAATAGACAATATTGAGTTCTAGTGATTATAGTAATCGTAGGCAATTTAGCAGACTTAAACATAAGCCGCAATCTTCTAATAAATGCCACAATATGTTATAGATATATTGTACACGTATGAAGCATTGTCTTCAGATACTATTATAAATGATCTAAAAAGTATTTAAAAATTTCAGAAAGTAAAGTTGCAAAGCATTCAATTAAATTACATTTAATTAAAATAATATTTTAAAATTGTTTTAATTTCTTTATTAATTGAAAAAAAGAGCTTATAAAATAAGAAATTTTTCACATTGGAATTTAACTATGATTTTTAAAAAAAATATTTAAGAAAATTTATTACACATAAGTTCTTTTCTTCGTTTTACTTACGATTCTGTATAAGTGACTATTCAATACATGTATAATTGTATAATTCATTTATACATAACAAAATAGATTAAATATAATCGTTTTATACAATTTGGAAGGATTTAAACATTATACTGTTAACCTAATTAAGTATACTCTGTAAACAATTTAATTTTTTCTGTAATCGTAATTTTTAACCAATTTTTAGTATAAAGTGTTCTATAAGTATGAACCATTATGATCGAATTAGCCATCTGCAAATAATGCAAAACAAATTAACTAATAAATTTCATATTATTTAAGCTGTATAACTTTTTTCTTCTCCTTTTCGCATTTCAACAATGGCTTGCTGTCATCGTCAGGTGGTGTATTAGTATTGTGCTATACATATAATATTCATTAATATACATATAATATTCTTCCAGGATGTTCAAATGTGTTTCTTTCTTGAAAATATGTAGAGGTTCAAGTGTAAAAGGATCATATCTGAACACTCAGGAAGAATAAGAAATATTTACACTTACAAACTTGATCCAATCAATGTTCTTAACAGTAATTTATTTTCATCAAACTTTTTGTATGAAATTTGTTTAAAAATTATTAAAAAAATATATACTACCTGACAACGACAGATAGCCGCTACTGAAGAGTGTAGTGAGAAAAGAAAATAGAGTCATACGACATAAATAAAAAAATAGTCATTAATTTATTGTGACTCATAATGCCAAATATATTTATTAATGATCAACGAATTAAAATTTTTGAGAGGGAAATATTTTGTTATCAAATTTAATAGTTTTTAAAGTAGAGAAATTTTTAAACATATTTTCCTCATCCAGTCATATTATAATAATGATTTCATAGATACGCTTCGATAATTTAAACTTTACGAATTTTTTTCCATAAATATGATAATTTTTTTATATTAAATCCTAACATAAAACCTGAAAAGTATGATATGTATAAAAGTTAAAGATTTTTTTCGATTTAGTAATGATAGTTTTGTTTAGATATAAGCTCTTAATATATATATTTACTAGATCCAATTTGATGAGCAAAAAAAATGTTTTTTCAACTATTGATAACTTTTCTAATCAGTTACATAATCTTATGGCCTTAGCAAGGTGTTAGATGCCCGGCACTTAACAATATGAATTTATTTTCTTTGATGAAATTTCTACATTTCGTTGTAGAATTATACTGAAAAAAAATTTTTTTAAGCGACGTTAATTGATAAAAATATCGTAAAACGAAAGTTGTAGCCTACACAAACACATATATATAAAGTGAATTTTATTTGCAGCAGTTCGTCAGTTAAACAAGCACCTATTATACATCTTTATTACTTGCTTAAAATTCCGTGATTTATGATTATTTCAATCTTTTTATTATTTAAATCTTATCTTCATTATGTCTCTCCCATTAAATTCTCATTGCATAATGATAAGACAAATCTACCATCAAAATGTCCGAAAATTTTGTGAGATAAGTGGTATTTTTTATGTCATAAAAAATATTTTTTTTTGGATTTTAGTTGGTGGCTTCATTTCTTTAATATTTTTTTAAATATTCTTTAATATAGTTAACACATTTAATTAATATATTTTTGAATATACAAATTGGATGGTAGCAAATAATCTAAAAAATGGAACGTTTTTTTAAAGTTATTGGGTTAAGAACAAAGTAGGCAAATAGGTACAACGTCAACGGTCTGATTTTATTACGAATTCATTTTTTGGTGATGATTTGAAGACTGATTTTCGATGGTTCGAGGATCAAAAAACTAAAAATATTTTGTATAGATCAAGTATTACACACTCTCTAGAAAGGATTGAAAATTAAGTGTATGGACAAAATTTTATCAATGCTTTATAACACGGTTTCGATCCCTCAAGTCCTATTCTTCTTAGGTCGCCGTTTTTCTGATGGTTGGTGATCCAACTGATTATAATAATGCGTGAGATTGCACCCCTAAATATTTCTGTGGAGGTTCATTCAAACTATTGACGTAAATCTTTTAGCTAAGAACTTTGTCGTCTTCGCATATATCCTTTGCCTTCTAATTTTCTATGAATGACAACCGAGAGGTTACAATAGCGATCTCCCCTCATGACGTGTACTGTGCACTGGAGCTTTCTTGATGGCTGGCAAAAGCTCTATACTTTACGCATACGTCTGAGCTTCTCTTCATTGGTTATTCTGTTAACCCAAAATATAAGTAAAATATAATAATATACGTAAATCTCAATTTCAAATAGCATGTAGTCATGGAGAAGGGCAGGGAATGGGCAATAGACTTATAAGGAGTTGTAGGCTTATAAAGGCAAATACTCGCTTGGTCTGTTCGATCCTTCACAGGATTTCTTGTAGAGTAAGAGTAGATTGACAACGGCTTCGAGATGATTCACGGACAACACTTGCTCCACCATTTCGTTGTTAACTCGAGAGATTACTAGTTGCAATGTTATTGGAAAACAACAATTTTAATCTTAACAACGTTAATAAGAAGGTACAGGTCCAATGCTTTCCCTAAAAAGAGTGCTGATCAAAAAAGTCTCGAAAATTTATTAACTTGTATTCTGTTTAAAGGCAAATAATTCATACCAAATATTTGTTTCTTCTCAAATCTGGGACAAAAGCCCTACAAAAAATATAAAATGGCTGTTTTTCGATTGAGTAGAGTATTAAAACCGAAGAGAAAACTGCTTCCCAAGTCTTGTTGGAATGCAGCGCTCTAAACTATACTGCGTGCTGGAATTGCGGCGGGGAAGAGGAAACTGCCTTTGAAGCAAGGAAACATACGCAAAGATTTTAATAGCTATCTACTGAGATTTATCTCAGAAGCAAACCTGACCAATTGGAGTAAGAAACAAAGCTGAGGAGCAATAATCCTTTTAAGACGCAGCGCAATAGAACTCTTAGGAGAGGTCCCCAATACAATGAAGAAGAAGAATGGAAAAACGAGAAATTAGGAATAAGAGATCTAAGTATCAAATCGGCTTTCCAAATCAAAATTTGGACAGCTATTTGGTCATAAATAAGTGAAACAGAGTCCCAAGAAACACAATAAGCTCTACGGATGCTACGTTGACACCTAGCTTCATACTGATGAACCCTATTAAATTAAAAAAAATATGAATTTTGGTTTTGTCGACGTATATCAACCATTTCTTTGGATTTCCTCCTATCAAGAAAACGGTTGGGATTTTTTATAAATTTTTGTGAGTTTAACGAATAGCTTATTTTTTGTAAGAGCCATTTTTTCTTGGGGCATATGGTTTGTGAATAAACATTATTTTTTGTCATATTATTAGCCATTATGCTTATTAGATAGAAAACAGAATTTTCGGGTCTTAAATATTGCTATTTGAAACCAATGTTATCATATCCATATCCTTCACTTCCAACCCCTTCTGAATAGGACATCTTATATTGAAAAGCGCATGTTGTCTTGTTTCTGCTTATTGAGTCATGAAAAATCACTATTGGGGACAAAATTTAGTCAAAATTTTGTACCATTAAGTATTTGTACTTTGCTTTATTGATTTTGTTATCAAAGAAATATGTATTTTTGGTGTCAAAATATTATATGTTTTGTTAAATGAGTACCAATTTTCAATTTTTACCCACACTTAAAAATGTTATAAATAAAATTTAATAGAAGTTTCTTTTGTTACGAAATATTTTTTCCGTTTTAAAGAAAAATCATTGACAAATTGTTTTTCAAAATTAAAATATTAAAAGATACAAGTGATACATTTATAAGATATTGCCTACAACAAATAAATAATTATGAATTAGATATTCAATAGAATGTTTTTCTTTTGTGGACATCGAATATCAATGGTGAAGTATTTTTTCATAATTTCATGCTTCGCTTATTTAAGCTTTAATCTCTATTTCCATCTACATTAATATTTGTTTTGTAAAAAAATATTTTAATGAAAACTGTTTCAATCAATCGAAAACTATTTGTATCCATTTATTGAAATCGGATCATGATAGCCTAGAGAATTATTAATAAACGTTGCGTAATTATTCGAAAACACTGAGTAAAAGCTCTTTGAATAAATTACAAAATGTGTGTAGGCACAAAAATTAAAATGAGTCAAATGATATAATTTTCCTTAAATATATTTAACATAAATTGTGATCAAATGTTCCATTTTAAGATAAAGTGATTCGTATATATTTGCCTACAATATACTTATAAAATTACCAGCAATAAATTACACAGAAATTATTATAAACATATTCGAGGTAACTTTCAAGTCATAGATATCCTGTTATTTGATAATAAATACCTCAACGGCTGTAATACCGTCGAGTCCATTTATCAGATTGGATATTGTGGTAATGTTTAGATTTTAAATATACAATAAGAGTGTCCAATTTGACCCTCACATGTCAGAGTTGTAGATCGGGCGGCGGGCGGCGCACGACGCTCGTGACGCGCCGCAATATACAACAATACTTTCATTCTTTGAATTTATTATTCCCAATAAGAGTGCATTTATTTACGTATTTTGTACATATTTGCACGTAGGCAAACTACACTATTTACTTGTCCGCTTTATTTTACTTATGTGTTATTTTCGCGATTTTCGACATATTTCGTTTCTCTTTTTCTTATGCGAGCGGTCAAATGCTCCATTTTCACAGGCAATCGGTCAAGTTTCCTTCTCGTAAACGTTCCTGTTTTATAATTACAAATTCACGACTGAGAAAATATTCACGAACATTTAATTTCAGTTATTGAGTCTTGCATAATTTCGTTGCCGATGTCAGCATTCAATTTCATGCGTTTTGCTCTTAATTTTCTTTGAGGTTAATCAAATATTTATATTTACTTGTCTAGAGTTGAGTTTTGCTAATTAGAAAAAAATATACTTTTATCTATCAGTGTAATTGATAAGTCATTATTACTTTAAGTGCCTGTACATATATATTCAACTACACCTACGATATACTCTTAATATACCTACAGTATTTTTAACTGGTAATAAAAATTCTATTACCAAGAATTACAGTTTTGCAAATATAATTTAGTATGCACATAAAATAATAAATATTCTTTCTATTAGAAAAAAAAGAAAGATATTTTTTTAATAAAAACCTTAATTATGTATCAAATAATTTATTCATTCTTTAAATTGTTTAAGAATTCTCAATTACTTTGCCATTAATTGTCATCGTTTACAATTAATTAGAGATTTTATTTAGTTTTTTTCCTGTAAACTTAAAATCATACTTCTTTCGAAGCAATAATACAATTGCTGCTTAGTTTTATTTACAACTTAAAAAGTATACTGAAGTTACTATTTTATTTTTTATATAATTGTTAGTCAAATTAAGAGCTACTGCGTTTTTATAGTTGAAGCCTTTGATAGTGTTTCTCATTTAGTTTTAGTACCTATACTTAACTTCTGATTGACATATTTTTTTTTCTAAATTTTTTAAAATTATTATGTTAAAATATACTAACTTAAATGAAAAATGACTAACCCCAAAAACTTAAATTGGTAATTAAAAAGTAATACTTATAATGTAGGTTTAAGGGTTTTATAAACCGTAATAAAAGTACCTAAGTTACTAGCTTAGGAAAATATCTTGATTTTTAGTCAAATGTAGCGAGATTTTTTTTCTAACTTTAGAAGCACATATGCATAATATTGATTGAATTCAAAATAAAATGTCTATTATAACTTCGTTATTATTGCTCGAGGACTTTTTAATGATAATTCACACCCTTAAAACATTATAGCAAAAAAGCGATTCTTCAAAAAACGGTTCAGTATCTTTTTCGATTGATAATTTACGATCATTTTAAATAGCTGAATTAATCGGAATATATTCGTTATATTTGTTCTATTGTTGGGGGAAAATTTTACTATTGAAGCGGAAGTTCCAGAATTATTTTCAAATAGGTTTCATCGAATTTTTTTTATACAAAAGTTATAGTTATGTATACCGGTAGATATAAAATCTATATATCACATATAGTTTGATGCATGAAACATAACTATTATGTCATAATAATTTTATTGCTCACTGGAAAATACCCGCGATTTCGTAAGTGTACCATAATAATACGCCCACAATATACTAATTATTAGTTTTACTAACTTTTGAGAAAAAGAAATCTTAACCGTTTCAATTTTCTACCCTGAAAAAAAATATCCTATATCAATTTCCTTCCCATTTCTTAAAAAATGGATTTTAATGTTTCTAAGCCTTACGTATGAATATTTCACATATTTCTCTATTAAATCAAATATTTTAATATAATTATAAAATAATAAATTCATGATAATGGAGTTGAAAAAAAATCGATATTTTTGTCGCATTAGACAATAAGCTTTTGAATATATCTAAAATATGGTATTTAAACTGTAATTCCTAATGAAGTTTATTGGAAAAAATATATTATCTATATTTTTGTAAAAACATCGTGAATAAAATTTCACTCCTTTGAGCTTTACTCTCTTATTTGAAACTCGTCGTGATTGGTTGCAATTCTTTGACGTAAGTAAAAAAAGTTTGTTTAGCTTTTCCTTAGGTAAATCGACTAATTAAACGATTAAAATGATTAAATACTTTACTACTATCGTTTCTTCCCTGTCTCATAAATTTCAAAATAAGATAGTTATTGATGACATTCGGTGCAACAAAGAAATAATAATTGTGAAAGCTGACAGTAGAGTTCTACCTAAAGTAGATGTTCTAATAATTGGACAGTTTTTCAAATAAAACACGAATTTTTGCGACGGAACTAAAAAATGGCGACGTATATACCTATTATTAGATTACACTTTACAATAATTTCATAAAAAATATTTTTTTAAAGAAGCACTATTGTTTTAGAAAGATTGTTTAAATTGGTTCATTAACAAAACTTTCAATGAAGATCAGTTTTTAGCAAAAATTCAACAGTTACATTTTTGTAATGTTTACAAATAATATTTAAATCAGAATGATCTTCATACGTATGAAGATTCATTTGAATTATCTGATATGCTTTTAAAGTTTCAACGAGCAAAATTTAACAACTTTTTTCGGTTTTATACTTTGGAACAGAAAGAAATATCTATTCTCAGAGTTTTGTCGATGTATGTTACGTTGTAAAACTATGCACTATTTGTAAACCATTATTAGTGCAATAAATTCAATGTTTATATATACGTACTTTCAGTCGCTTGTTGTTTACTTTGGAGTGATGTCACCTTATCTGCGCCATATTGAAAACTGCTTTCTAACGCGTGATTTTTAAAATTAAACTTTTCTTTTGGTTTTTATTGTTAATTAAATATCATAAAATATTAATTTAATCTATATTTTATATTGCAATAACTAAAAAAGAACTATTTTTCAGTGGTTTTCAATAGTCTAATTCTCTACCTTACAGTAGAATTACATTTTTGGTAGCTATGAGTTGTGAATAAAAATTGTACAAAACTTTCATCTACTTATGTCACCTTTTAAGGTTTGAGTTAAAGAAAAATACAATATGTAATCTTACCAAGTTGGAGCGTTTATGTTTCAATTTGTTTAGCAGAAATTATGATTCTAGCTACATCGGTTTGCCTAAAAGGAGTATAGATATTTATTTTCAATCGAAAACTCTGAACTTTTTTATAAGGAACTAAGGATAACAAACCGTGGAACTGAAATAGTCGAAAAACACTTAGTATGCCAATGCAGTGTTATGGTATAAATAACAAGCTCCGGGGAAATCCAATTAAATAAAAAACAATGGCTAGAATTTAAATACAAATAAAAAAAGTTGATGACTTAAATCAGATCACTAGATTCCAATTAACCTAGCCTTAAACTAACTGACTAAGAGACGATCTAGTTTACCTTTTTAAGGGTACATTGCCGATTTATGCTTT
Source organism: Sisyra terminalis (assembly GCA_958496175.1). Lineage (NCBI taxonomy): Eukaryota > Metazoa > Arthropoda > Insecta > Neuroptera > Sisyridae > Sisyra > Sisyra terminalis. The sequence goes on from OY292278.1 coordinate 30,687,076, forward strand.
ATTAACTGTATAAAATTCACAAAAATTCATATTTTTAGTTCCCACCATTAATTTGCTTTTATTAATTAAGCTTTAGATCAGTCGGAAAATTCTTATTTAACTTAACGGGAAATATTTATTTCATGAACTCAAGCAGGTGTCAGTGTTTGTGGTTTAAACATACGTACACAGGTGTGCTAGACATGGTGAGGGTGAGTGATAGTTAAACTGTATACAGCGGTATACAAAAGTTTATCCAATTTTGTAGACCGTAGTTATTATTAAAGTGTTTTCAAAAACTTCATGAAAATAACAAAATAATTTATTCATTGAGTTGATTTTATCTCTAAAGATATATTTTTTGATAATTGAAAACCAAGGAAATATTTTCAAATGAAAATGCTAAAGCCTTTGTATGTCTTTTTTTAATTATTAAAAAGTTAAATTAAATTGTTACTAAAAGGAAATTATCGATAGATCATTTGCTTATGAAATTTCAATTAGGTTGTATTAGAACTGAAAACAATAAATGCAATTTCTCTGGCCGTAGAATTCATTGGAATTGATATTATGACTAATTCGTAATTGCACTCCACTATGTTATTGTTAACGGATTTCCGAAGTGAAGATTCCATTACAGTGCTCCTTTCTAATTTCGATGGTCGATTCGATAATTCGAAACTGATTTTTTCACATTGAATGTGCAATATTGGAAAGAACGCGCGTTCCTTTGTGTAATATTAATCTAAAAATAAATATCTAAATATGTATTGTTTCGTTCTAAGTTATTAGTTATGTGAACAAGCAACTTTTTTCTTCAAGAAAAATATGAACAATAGCGCAGTGAGAATCGAAGTACAAAGTCATGATTTCAGCATTTCAGCATCCATCTGATGGAGATTTTTGTATTTGCTTCATTTGATCTTGTTAATCAAAAGAGATTAGAAATGTTGCAAGATATATCAAACATTTTTTATGATAACCTTCAGCAAAAAAGAACTATAAAAGAAACCACATTCGAAACGATATGTTCATCCCTTTTCCATTTCTTCTTAAAACAAGCATTGTTATTACCAACAACCATATTACCCACCTTTCATTCATATTATTAACTTTGTCAGTAAAAGGGAATCGATAAAACACATAAGTATGTGGTTTGCGGTTTTCCACAATCATCACGCATTATTTCATATAAGTAGGTATAATTACGGTAGGATAACAATTACAAATTCAAAATTTTACAATTCAACAATTCAGGCGGCTTGAATCATTACATTTATTGATCAATTTTTTTGTTGATTTTATTCAAAATTATTTAGAAACTAATGAAAATATATTTACAAATTAAAATTGACTGATGAATTATGGATTTGATGTGATGCGTGTGGTTGTGGTCGAGGTTTGATATCCAATAGTGTTTGGTTTATTCTTCTTCGTCTATTTTCTTTTTTAAATTAGATCGTAAATTGATTTGAAAAGCATATAATAGATGACTGTTGGACATACTGACAGATTATTTAATAATTAATGAATCACGTCCACAACTAATCACATTAAATATTCATGTGATGCATAGTCGTGATTGAAGTAAATTTATTTTAGATTAATTAACAATTTTCAAGAAAACTAAAATCTATTTTTTACATAATTGAGTTTTCTACATTACATAGAAAATTATGATTTGATATCGATTTGATTGGTTTTCTTTTTGAGATTTGATAACATCTTAAATCTTAAATTTGATAACATCTGTTAAATTCTTTTTAAATGTATAATTATTCTGTTTTTTTGATCCTTGAATTTCTATATTGGAATAGGTAGATTTAATGTTGAAAAAAATTGTAATAGATCTAATGCACATGATTTACAAAAATTCTTAATGATTTAAAAATGTTCTAAACTAATATCTAAACATAATGTAGCTGATAATTTTTAGCTTAACTTAAGTAAATTTAAGAAATATTCATATTAAAATGCAAAAAAATCGATAAATTCAAAATGTCTAAAGAGAGCTTTAATTAACCCGGCATTAAAATGACGTCGTAATAGAAACTTTAAGATCCAATGGACCTTTTTTATGGCAAACGTACCTCAACACAAAGCGAAAGGTTAATTAAGACGTTTAAACATTATGTTTATGATTTAATCCATTTACAATCTATTAAATCTCTATTTCTAATAAAACTATTTTTTAGAGTAATTTTGGAGTATAAAAATGTTTTCCATTGCTAAAAAATGATGAAAAATGTCAAAAACTGTGTAAATTATTACTGTTTTTATGGTAACCATTTAATGATCTGTTTGTATCTTGGTTTCAATACGCGTACTGTGACGTCACAAAAGACCCACTTATCGTTTTAGAACTCTCATTTGCTCATTAAAATTAAAACCTTTTGACTGCCAAAAGTAAAGTTTTCCAAAACTAGAAATTCGTTTTTCCCCATATTAATAATATCTTGTATCGATTAAAAAATATACATAAAAATGTGCATATGGCCTATTTAATAAATAAAATTGATATGCAATGCTTAGATTTTATTTATAACTTTGGTTCAAAATGGTTTGTCAATCTGGAAATCTAATAAATTACAGACTGATCCATTTGAAAAATTGGAGTTTACAATGGCTAAAAATTAAAAATTATCAAGATTTTTCTTTATTGGAAGCACAAACATTGTATTTAATAACAATTTTCTTTAAGTGATTGCCACGATTGGTTCCATAGTATTTTATTTTGTCATTCTAATTTCATTCTAATTTTTCAGCATATTTTCGATTGTTTCGAGTTTTTTCTTTTTAGTAGCACTTAGATTTCATTCTTCAATGCATAATCAGTGGATGATAAGCATAATATTTATCTTTACGGCTCCTTGCAAAAATAAATCTAACGTAGTTAAATTCTAGCTGCGAGGCTGATATTCGATTTTTAAAATAGTACGCCAAAGATTAATTGTAACTTTAGTTGTGTAGTAAGTAGGGTCATCTTATTGAACCAAATATTTTTAATATTATCGTTTTTAATTTTGGAAAACAAAAATTCGTTTATCATGAAGTAGTAACATTCGCCTACGACGAAAATGGAGGCTTCTTGATAATTTTCATTAGTACAAACTCAAGATTGGCTGAACCGATTTTCATGATCTATTAATTGTTGGATTTGTCTTCGCCTAGATTAGTAGAAAAATAATTAAAATTTCTAAAATATTATGATTAAATAGGTTTTGAGGTTTTAAGATTAAGTAGATTTTTAAATAAACTAGGTTTAGGATCGTCTGCAATTGTTTGTCTCGTCCAGACACTTATACGTTATATGATATCATTGATACCATATAAAATACATTGAATTATTATAATTTAGTAATTATAATAAGTATTGTGTATTTATTTAAATCCAAATTAATTACTAAAAATGTGGCAATATTATTGATGTCAATGAATCAATTTTCGTAAATCAACTTTAGGTGGTACAAAGTTCGCCGAGTTCTCAAGCTCACAATCAAGTTAGCAATTTATAAACCCTTGCAGAAATTTATCTGCATAGTGGATAAATCTGCAAGACTAGTATTATATTACAATACAAAGGTATATAAAATACATAGCCGAGAATCGCTTTTACCGGTATTATGCACTTAAGCTTGTCATTTTATTTAACCGAAACATTCCAACATAGTTTGAATAGCAATTAAAACGGTGTAAAAATTTAAAAAATACAAGTTTTCAACAAATAGAATAATGAGTAATTTTTATTACCAGATGTCGCTTAAAATCGTGCTTGAGCTTTAGAAAAAAAATTGTTTATTAACAATAAATGAGTGAATAACAAATTCTGCCATTTGATCTTATTAGTAATCGAAATTTTTATAAAGATTTTATTTGTGCATAAAAACCAGCGACTTTTTGAAAATACCAATGTTATTAATATTTTTGTATCCAATAACTTCTCCAAATTCAAGTGGGCACCTAATTTTGTTATATGAGGTTCAATTATGCACTAAAGCTTAACATTTTATTTTACGAAAACATTCTTACGTAGTTTGAATCGCATTAAAGACAGTGTGAAAATGAGAAACAATAAACAAATTTTCATTTTATAGAATATTGTGTACCGTTTATTACCAAATGTCACTCAAAATCGAACTTGAGCTTTGGAACAAAATTTGTTTATTGAAAATGAATGAATATTAACAACGAATTCTGCCATTTGATCAAATTGGAAATCGAATATTAATTATTATTTTTACATAAAAATACGTGACTTTTAAAAATAACAATTGTAATAATATTTTGGTACTCAATAACTTCTCCAAATATTAGTATGAGGAATACATTTTTAAGATATTTTTGAATATTGGAAAGTTAGTAATTTTGGTATATGAGGTTTAATGAGTGTAGTTTGAAAAATATTTAACTTTTCTTAAACCTTTTCATAGTATAGACTACAGCTATACCAACGATAAATATGACGATGATTGAGCCATCTTAAATAGTAATGCGATGTGTCTACTATCACATAAATGCTTTTCCAATTATGCAATTAAGTTTTTTTTCAGTTGCATATTAAAATGATTTTTATATTAAACATATCCATTTATGATATTTAAAAAAAAGTTAATGAACACTTTTTTAAGTCATTAGGTTAAATATAAGTCAAGTCTGAAAGATAATAATAATAATGACTTTCATTTTTCACGTTGAAGAAATAGCTCTCTTCTTGCACCGCAAATTCATCATTGCATATATTTTGATAGGTCTGCATCAGCATATCAACCGACCACAAACACATCTTATTCTTCACATTATAGTTTATAATAATGATTACACAATTCGTTTGCAAATATAAATAATAACACTATTAAAATGTGATGTTAAACAGATCTATCTCATTTTCACATACGTTCCATTCTGGCTGCCTTGTCGAGTGCAGCCTCTCCAATTATTTATCAACAGATTATAATTATATTTAATTCACACCTGTCAAACAACAATATTGGTGTTGTGTGTGGTTTTGTGAGATTGGGGCCAGTCGGGTCAGTTTCCAATGGACCATTTTACTCTATGCTGATTCGGGACTGCAATTCTTTGGCTCTTTGTTTCAATCTGCAGTTCATTTGCCTCGATTTATTGGGAATTTTATCTTATCGGAGGAATAATTAAACAACAGAAATCGGACATATTCAGTGCCTTTGGATAAAATTCAATTAAATGAAGATTATTTATGAGCTTTTATCATAGTAATTACGAGTGTTACATTTGGAGGGTTGATTTTTTTCGGCAGTATTGCAATTGCGCAATGATGGTTTTACTCATGTGAAAAAAATGTAGTCAATGCGGTAGGAAAGATGAAGCGTGAAGTGCATGGTAAAATGATGCATTCTTCATATGCAAATAGTATTGTGTGTTATGTGAGAGCGGCAAATTTGCCTAAATTATATGGTGAAGTATCTGCCCACCCCCAGGAGTTGATTACAGTAAACTGTGGCGATAACGCCCACACCTCGCCACTAACTTTGCGTATACGTGCATTATTAGGCCCATTATTATTGCACATAGTGTTAATGCATGCGATTTCATTATATTGGCGTATAGCGTAAAATCTCACAAGTTTGTCGTTTTGTTCGTGATCTCAGCACACATATGTAACTTATTATATTTTTATGTTAACAATTTCATGTTGAAATCGCGTAAAATTTGTGATGGTATCATACGGTCGATTGTTTGGCCAAAAGCGGTCATTATTGCTATGCTTTTATTTATAATTGGGACAAAAAGAGTTATGCCTCAACCGGGGCTATATATGGCCCTTATTTGGAAGCACTCACTTCGTTAATTTAGGGTATTACAGTCGAAAATTGTTATCTGTTTCTTTGAAGTAAATTTAGCGTTCTTTAAATTCATTTGGAGGTAGACTGAGAAGTATATTCCCGCTTGTTATTTATGTAACACGACACACGTGGATTTCTCGTTTTCTTTTATGCATGAATGAGGATCTCACTTTATAATCTTGATATCTCAAATAATTTAGATTAAATTTCGAAACGCATTTTTATATATATTTTAATGTCATGTATTCCAATTAATTATTAGCACTACCTACCAAAGACAATTTTTTTAATTTCCGAAAAATTCTTATATCCAACGAAAAAAAAATCTTACATCTTAAAAATGTCTGATTTCTCCTCTTTAAGAAAATAAATTTCTATATATTGAACAATACAGCAGGATTCATTGCAGGACACATGTCACGATATTTTCCCAAAACTAGAAGAACAGAAAGTGAAATGCTACGTAAAACTTATCAAACGTTAACATTTTCGATAGTCAAACGTGTAAGCTTAGAGTTGGCACAAAAATTAACATTTATCTACATTGAAAAGTGTGGCAGGACTGTGAAGACTTGTTATTTAGGTAAGCAACTTCAATAAGTCCGCTGCATAATGTAATGGAATGACGTAATTTCGGAATTATTATTTAATTACAAGTTAAATTGTTGAATATTCTTGAATAGCTGCTTTGATGTTTAATCGTTTGTTTGGATGTTGTCATCAAGTTTTTCCTGTTTTTTTTTCACATAAAGATGTTCTACTAGAATCTAATTAACTTCTTCATAATATTGTCGTTAGTTTTTATTCAGTAATGCTAAATAATGACAAAAAATATTTTTAGAATATTTATCATCAAATTATGCAAATCCGCTATTGATTTTTTCAGTTCATTTTTCTTTTGGCTTTAATTGTAGGTTGTCAACTATTACACTTTGTCAATATATACCGACGTTTTTTGATTTTTCTGCATTTATTTTTGAATTAGCCGTCACCCGCCCGATTCGCTGGATAAGTTATAAAATCTATACTTAAAATAAGATGGTATTATTTCTTTTGGGACAAAGCATACCATTAAGTTGCATTTTTTAAATAAATTTTATATTAACTAATTTTCTTATTCTTATATTTGTTATAGCTTATAATTTGGGATTGCAATACTTGTATAGTGGGATACATTTTGAACCAATCGTATAATTTTGTAATACCGGTATTTACAATCTTGTATCGTTTTTTCGGTATTTACTAGATTTTTTTTAAATTATTTCCTCTATATGTTCTGAGATCGCCATCATAGCAAAATAGTACCCGTTTCTACTTTTATGTCGCTCAAACGAGTGAAATTCATTAGGCTGTCAATACAAAGTTAGAATTAAAAATTATCTTAGGGTATTAAAATTACTACAATTATTTTAAAAATGGTAATGAAAAAGAAGAAAAGAAACAGATCAGTTCAAATCTGAATAAGTTAATAGTTTTACCGTCTAAAAGATTTTGCAATGACCGGATCAAATAATAAGCCGAATGTGCCAAATCTGCAAAATACGATGGGTATGACAGTTTATTCCATTCAAGTTGAAAAAGCTTTTCGCGAGTTTGAAAACTTCTATGAGATCAAATTGCTTCTCATAATAAAATAGAGAACCCATATATTGAGCTTTGAGGTTAAACCTAGGCCATTCAAGTGGTTATAACCAATTGAATTTGATAAATTTTACCTCTTACCGATCTTACGTAGTGTTATTCACCGAATTACACCAATTAATGATTTTATTGGGTTTTTATCACCTTCTACTAACCTTCCCGACCGTGGTGTATTTCTGATATCAAAATTGCCGAATTGATATTTTGCAACCCAGTTTTGGTACTGACGTGCTGTCAAAACTTCTCCTGCACATACTTCGGTTAATTTTTTTCTGGATTGAACAGCATTTTACCTTTTCTATAGTAACAAAGTAAAGTATGAGGAAAACGCTGGTTTTTGCTATCCATATTTAAAAGAACATGAACCAAAAACTACTGCATAAATTCAATTGTGCTTTTTCACATACAACCCTTGCTATATTAGCTCTCAAAATATTAATCTCATACGAATTAATTATAAGTTGGGTACGAAAAAATACACTTAAATCCTTTGTCGGGAAAAAACGAAACTACTTCCCGAACAACTCAATATTATAAAGTATCCTCGTTCAGTTCGTATATTTCGTTGTAAACTTATATTAAAAATAATATATTTGAAAATTATTTTTTAGGATACTTAAAGAAATGATAGAAATAAATATTATCAACCAGATATTTTTAAAAACTAGTATACAAACTTCAGATCTAATTGCACGGCAATGTGTCAATCAAGCTTGAAAAAAAGCAGACGATTGACTAACCGGAAATGGGTATATTATTACGTATACATAAACTAGCTTCTCGTTATAAAAACCAATTTAATATGTCAACGTGCTTGCAGTTTATATGCCTTATAAAGCTCTTTCAAATACCTACTTAAAATTTATAACTTTATAAAGTAAAGTATAACAATTAGATGTCAAGAATAATCATCAGGAAAATCAAGAACATTACATTTTCTAGTATTAGGTTTTAATTCATATTACGTTAGTATACTTATCCCTTAAAGTTATAATCTAAAGGTTTTCAAATTTTGATTTTTGAAAAAAAATAAGTACCTACATTATCTCTTTTTGATTTATCAAAGATATAATTTTTACCCTAATTTTTTTTCCACTAATATTGAAATTGACAACCGCTGAACACCTCCAGGCTGAATTAATAGGAATTTATTTTTAAACAGAATCTATTGTAACAATCTTCTTATTTTAAATAAAAGAAATTGTTTGGTATGGAATTTGTAAGCGTAAACTAAGAATAAGTAAATGTGCTCAGGAAAAAAATTAATGTGAGGAAGTTTCAAAAACTCATGGTTTTTAAAAGATAAAAAAACAATAAAGGTATTTTATCCATTTATTTTGTTTTGCATTTATAGGGAACTTGATATGACTCTAGTAGTCTCCGATCGAAATTAGTTTTCTTAACCGAAACTGAAACCGAATTTTTGCATCAGTCTCAGGTTCGACCGAAACCAAAACATCTAGGCATATATGGTCATGTTTTTGGAGGAAAAAAATAACCATAATTAGTCATTTTTTACTTTTAAATCCTATTGGTATTTTTTATTCATTTAGTCTTCATTTAGTACCTTAGCTATGGGCTTATCCTAAGTTAAGCCCTGAAATTATCATTAACACATCATATTATTATCCCGTCGTATTTCAAATAAATTATTTAAGCTGAAATAATGAATTTGTGTTGAAAGAAATGGACCTAATATTTCTTGTACATATGAGTTACGGGTAACATAAAATAAAATGAATTTTACTAAACAAAATTACTTTTTACCTTATATTTTTAGGTACACAAAACCGAATGTATTATTTCGTATATTTCAAAAACAAAATAATTTTATATAAACTTTGGTTAGCTTTCTCTCGAATTGAAAAAAATCATATAACAGAAAATATTAACAATAATTTTTATGAACTGATAGTTATCAGTAATTATAATTGAAGAATTTAATATTATAGTCTAATATAAGTGAGAATTAATAATTAATTAATAATTTCGGTCGTAGGTTCGGTTAGAAAACAGCCGAAACTCGTTTTTTTGCCGAAACCGAAAACTTGGTCGGGCACTAGACTCAAATTTAAGCCCTAGCACTTATTGAAGTTTACCGAGTGTTTTATTATTGTTTAGGTTTGCAGCATTATTACTTTTTTATTTATACTTTTACAATGATTAACGCATTTTTTTGGTTTATGTTTATATATTTTTAAAAGGTCACCAGTCATAGGTCCTGAGGTAATTTTGGTTTCAATATTTTTTAATTGATTTTAGATTTATTTGATAAGTGTTTTAGAGGGCTGCAGACGACGCAAATATAATGCTTTTTGTTCCTAAATGAATCTGGATATATATTTGGAATGTTTAGCTCTCGGTGCAGTTGGCTATTTTTAATGTACCAAAGTTCATTTATTGATAAGCGCATCAAATATGACTTTCTCAAAAATTCTCACCAAATAAATTTAACGCAAATTTTTAGCGAGGCAATAAAATCACGAACTGGCAAATTTTTTCTATGCTAATAAATTAAATAAATAAACAGGCAAATTTTAACCTCAAAGCAAAAATATCTCACACAAACTTAATGATGTTACATGGCTATTTATGAGGGATTTATTAGTTATTTGGTTGATACAACATCAATAAATGAAAGAAAGACGATCCGAAACGATTCCAAATTCGTTAGAATTCAACAAAAACTTTCACTTTTTGCACATTTAAACGATTATTTAATACGATAATAATATATTTGAACGCGAATGATCAATTATGTGTGGACGTATGAGTAAAATGCACGCACCTATTTTTAATTTCAAAAAGAAAAAGAAACATAAAATTCCTAAATATGTAATTGGGTAATAAATAACAGTTAGTCGAAATTTTTTCCAAAGTATATAAATTGTAAGTGAATACATAATTTGCAGAATAAGATAAAACAAATGTAAATTTTTCATTTACTGGCGAATATTGCGCATTATGTAATGTAAGATTTAAAACTTACAACATGAAGTGTTTATTTTAATGCAGAGACAACGTGAGATACAGTTACAATATCCTAAACACCACGACAAGTATAATTTAATTTCATTACGATTTTATGTTAATTATATTTTTCATTTCTTCTTAGTCGGCTAAATTTAAATATGATTCATATTTGTATTAATGCATGACTTTGGTCTATGCAAGTACGCCAGATATGCAATACTGCTTTATGTACTTACAGTGGAAAAAAAGTGTTCTCTGCAAAATAAATCCCTTTCAATGCTTTCTTTTTTTGTCATTTAATTATATAGTTAAGGTATTACGGAAAGGCGTGTACACATAAAATTGTTCCCTTCCATTACATTTATACTGCAATCGTGATTTCAGTTTTCAAAAATACAAACCTAAGTAAACAAATAAATACGGTAAAATTGTTAGTAGGAATATTATGTTTCTAAATTAGCATAAGTTGTATGAGTAAAAAACTCGTTATTTAACAGGAACTAAAAATCGCAAATTCGTAACCAGTTTCAAAAAATTTAAAATGAATTAAAGTCTAGATAACAGATTGAATGTCTAGTTCATAAATCAGTCATCTACTCTACAGCCACATTTAAGTTTCAATCTTTTTTTGATATATTAGTGATTATTTGCGGCTTTAAATCTCCTATTAGTCTTAATTTGATATATCGTAAACCTAAACCAACAAAAAAAAGACTAGTGTTTGAACTTAAGACACAGAATAGGATATAAAAAACTATAAGTAAATTCAGTTCAAATAGATTTTTTGTAGTTATTTATGTTGACACATTAATTTACTAATGAGAAAATATTTTCAGTGTACTAGTATTTGTAGTTTTTCAAATTTAAAATGTAAATTTCGTAATATTAACTTCTATGATCATTTAAAACTTTAGCTTTCTTTCAGTTAAATTTTAGTACATGGCTTAAGACCGAAAAGAGGGATATAAGGAAAAACAGTGAATGAATAGGAAATTTTTTAAGCAAACCTTAATTTCTTAAAATTCAAAACTGAGAAATTCGTCGTTTTTGTTAATGAATAACGGTAATATTTCATTAAATGAAGTACCCCAATTTGAAGATCCTTTCCAGAGATAAATAAGGCTGGAAAAAACATTTCAACCACGCGGGAATCTGAATCAGCCACCCGTTAGAAAAGATAAAAAAATAATAATATGTAACATTATTAATGTTTCATTTTCGGCCAATAACTACATTATCCATAAAAATCTGTATATCCCATTTGTTAATCGACCTAATTAGGGATGCAACATTCCTCTTAAAAACATGGATATTAGAAAATCGATATTTTTAAAATTTTAACATCTTTGTTAAAAACATCGACATTTAAGAACGATATATCGATTTGTTTTATGAATGTTTTATGTTTTATAAATAATAATACTCCATAGAATAGTAAAATTTTTCTGTTTACAATCCAAAGACGCTAGATTACAATATAACCTAACCCGCCGTTACTTAATAATCTCACGCGTTTTATTATTAACTGACGGAGCTCAAAAATTTATGCGGATAACTGAAAGTATAGATGTAGATCCTGGACAGGAGGGATGATGGAGTTCTTTTATTCGGCATTTTTTGTAATTGGTATTTTTGTATAAGGATGCAAATGATACAATGATTTTTCCAAACATCAATATATCGTTCATAAACCATCGCTCATGAAGAACGAAGTATCATGGTCATTTTGGGTTTCAGCCAAATATGCCACGAATAGTGATTTGGCCGAATACCGAATATTCGGCGAGTCTCTTGGCCGAAGCGCCAAATGTTATACCAACCACGGATGGCAGGTTTAATGTTAGCATAAAGGATGATATTGAAAATGAAATACCTATAGATATTTTCCTTAGTAATCAATTAATTTTCCTTAGTAAGAATTATAAATTTGCATACTAGATGTCGAAAGTGTGATGATATTAAGGATGATTTTATCATTGATTCCAAATAAAAACTTATTTAAAATTTTGTGTTTCAATTTTATGTTAAGAAAACAATATTATCCGATTCCCTTAAAACTTTTGGGTAAAATGTGTTTTTTTTTTTATTTTTTCTTTCAGATGATTTGGTATTCGGTATTTGGACGAATAGTAAGCCATATTCGACCGAATACCAAATACAAAAAAAGGTAACCGAATAGGCTATATAGGCTGAATAGTTCTATAGATTTTGTTTTCTGTCGGTATGAAATCAACGAAAAAAACATCTACCACTGTGATAAATATAAACTTTTCTACTTTCATAAACGGCATATTAAAAAAAACAGAATTGACACAATATTTTTGAAATTTTTATTAGCTTCAATAATGTCTGCTATGATCTTGGCAGCTTGATAATCCTCTTCCATTGTTATTTTCATATCATTATAGATGTACACATTAAAATTTTTAAACGACCGTCATAATATAATAATAATGAATATGATAAAATTTCATACCTGTCGCACCTGAGTTACTCCAAAGTTAGCCTCACCAGGCTAAGCGGAAGCATGGTATATATTAAAAACTCATTGGGCAAACTTTCAGGTTTGATAATTTACCTACAGGTATAGCTGACTACTGACCCTTAGACTATAATATACAGTCATTTCCAAAATTTTATTAATAACTTGTTGATCATTCAAACCCCAAGGCATTCTTTTCTCCAAAATTCACCCTGTAATCCCCATTGTCGCTTGTCTAAACGGATACTGACCCAGTGACCTATTAAAAATCCTGAAATAGTGTGAGCACTGAACGGGTCTTCTCCGCAAGTCTTTGGATCTGTTCCTCTGTTCCTCCGCAAGTCATATTGTGGATGCGGCGACAAATAATTTCTACAATTTCATTATTGCTTATTAATAGCTATCGCTTATTATTGCTTATTATTTATTTTGAAATAATTATTGTAAAATAAAGTTTTTAGTTACTTAATTGCAATGATTTTATATATAACTTATAAAAAAACTTATTTTTGTGAAAAAAGTGATATTTTATTTCTAGAAACTAAAATTATAAATTAAATTTAGGAAACATTACGATTAAAACTTATATAATTCCCATTGCTCGGGCCAATAAGAGATCGTTTTAGGAGTTTTGAATTTAACGTTTTTTTTTGTATTTTAAATTCATTTTTCGTAAATTTTACCAAGTAAAGTTAAAGTGTCGAATATTTTTAAAACATTTAAAATAATTTTTAGCTCATGTGCATTAGGTCAATTGAATTATTTCCAGAGGCGAAGGAAATGAGAGTGCGTTGGAAAAATGGGTCATTTTGGGAACATTTTTAAAATGTGCCAATAAGTGCAGTTATCTCAAATATTTTCATTGTTTTTTGAATTTTCTTTGTTCAATGTTCCAAAATATTTTATCTAATATCAAAATCCGTTGATTGGTTCCCGAGAAAAGTGGTCCCCCGTTTTGATTATCTATTTTGAGAGAGTTTTAGATCACTTTTTAAAACTCTTTGTCGATATATTTGGTCGGAGACTATGAAACAGGCGTTGAATAAGGATAAAAACCGAAAAGCTTTTTTTAAATAATTTATTTTATCAAAGCGAAATAATTAAATGATTAATTATATGTATCCTATGATTCAATTTCTTTATTAAATACGGCGCATACAACAGGCTTTGACTGTCATCATTAGGCAATGATTATTGTTTCAATTGTAATCAAATTTCGTTTATGGTGTTTTCTATTTTACTTAATTATTCATGAATTTATTAACTGTGACTCAAAAATAATAACTGAAACAATTTCCATTGGCATCTACGATTTTCTGCCAATGATTGGGCAAGTCATATAGGTATTCCATTTTTAAAAAATCTTCATTTTTAGAATTAGTTAATAATATGAAATCTATAAAATATCTTTTGGTTATGGAATTTCTTTTTCTTAAAACAAGTCATAATCACGGAAAAGGTAATAATAGGCTGGTGAAATATCTGGTGAATATGGAGGATGCAAAAAAATTTCAATTTGTTGAGAAGTTAATTTGTCAACTGTGACATAAGCTTTGTGTGGTCGTTTTTTCGATTGTTTTTCTTTTAGTTTCTCGTGCATTAAATCAATTTCACGGCAATAGGTCCCCGTTATTATGGTTTCACTTGATTTTAGAAATGAATAGAAATACGATCGCAACTTTGGCATTCCACCATATGGTTACCATAATCTTTTTTTGGTGAAATTTCGGTTTATGAAAGCTTTAAGTGGCTTATACAGTCTGGACTTAGATTACGAGATTTGAATCGTAATTTTTATGTTTATATTTGTATTTTGTTTTGATCTGGTTACAGAGAAAATTAAAATATAAAATGGGATTCAAACATAAAAAAATTTTATGAAATATGTAAAGAAAATTTGAAATTTATAAATAATAATATCGAGCGCATGTCGCAAGTAATGTCTCTTAATTGCAGTGAATACAGACTAAGCTAGAACTAAACTAAACTAAGCTAAACTAATATAATAAAGTAAGCTAACATTTGCTTATGGCGATATAGATTCAAAATATTTTATTATTTTCTTAACTCAGTTATAAATTCAAAAATTTGGTCGAAATTTCAATGAATTGTTCATCTGTAGCTAGGAAACAAAATTTGGCACATGCGTAGTTGCGTTTCGTTTAGCTCGTCAAAACTCAAAGCAATTTCCGTAGTCTGATTTCCATAACCCAACTTCCGTTACACAATTCATTTTTATCATGTTGCGCTTAAAGAATTATAACATCAAAAAACGTATAAAACCATCTCGTTTATTTACAGATATGAATAAATAACTTTATTGCAAAAAATAATTTTTGCTTTTATTTTAAAGTCGTACCCGAATAGCAGATAATAACTCTAATATCAATATTTCAGATACAACTATAACATAGGTAATATACGAGCCTTACTAAGTTCTAATAAATAATATGTGTATATTTCAACATTATTTCAACCTACCATAGTTAGGAACCTATTTCAGATACTATTTTTTTTTCGAAAGCATAAACTTTATAATTTATACAACAGTCTCAGAATGAAATTCCCATCTTGCATACTTATCTTAGAATTCACTCACGATCAAATAAAATATCTAATAGCGCACAGATTGATCGCTATCGTAATTTATCCATCTGATTTATATTGGTGTTAAAATTTACGCAAGCAAGTGTTTGATTTCTCTCATTCCAGACTTTTATTCGTGACACAATGTTTTACGTTCGGTATTCAATTATCATCGACGAAGAAGAATCCAATTTGTATTGATAAAAATCAGTGTAATTTCATCTATTATTTCTCGAGTCAGCTGTTTGAGCTCATCATTTCTCGTTTTGATTAGAATTCAATCGTTGAAATAGATCTAGTTTTATTCAAATTATTATCGTTATTATTTTGATTTATTTGATTCTTTATTGAATGTAAGCTCGTGGATGGATGGAGCCACTTGAATACCGACCGCTATGGTACGATAGGGTTACAAGATTGGTCTAATGGGTCTAATGTTGCATGTTGTGTGACTACTATAGTAGGTTGGAGTAATTTCGTGACTGAAAAAAGTAAATATGTTTAATTTAAGATGTAATAAAATGCGTGATGAACATTTTTTGTTGTACAAAAAACTGAAGAAATTTATGTTTTTTGAAACGAATTCGTTAGACGCTATAATTAATTTAATTCCTACATCTATATTTGTTAAATTGCTAAATAATTATGTGGCCGTTATATTTTTATGCGTAAAATTGTGTTTATATAATCAATTCGCACGCCATCTTCTTCTACATGTTTTTTTTTCCGAAGAAAATTTATGTGCCGTGAAGGAGTCGCAGTGATTTTGTAATAGTTACGTGGAATAAATGCTCATATCACGTTCACTCTCTTTTCCACATATGATGTATGGTTGGTACTTTCCCTCCAGGCGGTTCCCTCATCAGCGCGCCGATATACAAATGGAAGGCGCGTGCGTGGGGCATGTGTGATTTTGATTGGTTGCGTGGGAGTATTTGTGCAATCGCATTGGTGGCCCGTAAACCGGAAGTGAAAGCGAGACTACCACATATAGGGAGACGCGACTACCGTAAAGACATGCGGTTTTCGTGAAATGAGAAATGTTTTTATTTATCTTCTTTCCCACAATTAAAAACTCAACTTCGGTACTTTGACCAGTTTTTAGGCTTAAAAATAAAACAAAAATTTCACTTACAAATGAATTCCTTGTTAATACAATTGATGTGAATAAACTATCATCCTTGATTGATTAAGTCTTCGTGAGATTAGTTCTTTGCAATGCTGAATGAATCAATTCGCAAAAATATTATGCTTGGCTTAAATTTTTGCTTTATTGCCTACTTATTTTATAAATTTTTACCAAAAAGAAAAGTTTTTAGTTTTTCTAAAAGTTAATTTTCCTCTAACTTCTAATTAAATATATTGTATTTAATAATAAAGGAAATCGATAATTTTTTATTGTATTTTTTTCTAAATACTAGGAGATAAAATATAATTAGAGACTAACATTATTTTTATTATTCATTTAACGAAATCTTTGGGTTTGATTGGGTCAATTTTAGGTCTCCTTATACTCTCCTTATAAATTTTTGTGAGTTCTCCCGTGTGATGGGCTAAAATTTTTTTTTTTTTTAAATAAAATGCTAATTTAATATGTGTTTAATACGATATTACAGCATTTTTTTTAAAAATGGAAGTCATTTTAAAGATAAAGTTGTTACAAAGATACATAAATTGTTATAATTGTAACCGTACTTGAAACTTTTAACACGTTTTTCTCTAAACTAAATTTTCCAACGTTTGTCCATCATATCTCAAAAACTGTTTGACCTACTAACTTCCAATTTTTAGGGTAATCTCTGCATATGTTGATTTATAGAATAAACTAAAATTATCGAATAATTCTGAATATTTATACAGTTTTTTAATAACAAAAACATGTCGAAGAAAACCGTTAAAATGCAACTTTTTCTTTAGAAGTCTCCCAAAAATTTAATTTTCCATATTTTCAATTGATTCTAGTTCTTTCCATGCTTTTAAGCATATAAATTAAAACACCATTCTTTTTACTTGAAATAAGCCAATCAGCTAAAATTATAGAGGACGTGAGCATCCATTTTTTGGAGACTTGTGTCTTCTGAACATAAAAACTTATATTTTGCAGAAAATTTTTGGCTTAAATGTATTTAATCTGGATTGCAATTTCGGTACACCGGGAGACGAAATACCGTTTGTATTGTTTCGTAATACCGATGTTTACATACGCTTGAATGAAATGCGTTTATTATATAACAAAACAAAATTATTACTACCGTCTTCCGTTTTTGATATTTAACTACGAAACTCTAAGAAAAAGGTTGTAACTTATTTAAAGCCAAACCTTATGCCAATATCCGAGAATAAATTTCCTTGAAAATAAATGAAGCAATTATTCTGGGAAAACACCTGCGCAAATTAGTTACGAAACCATTGGTAACTTCTTAAATTCTTATTCTTAAAATTCAATATATTTATTCATAAATCATCACAGCAATATTTTGTAAGAAATGCATTTGAGTTTGTTCCCTCAAATATTTTCATTCTTTTGTCATTTTGATTCTTCGAAGTAGTACTGAAAATGACGCCTGTCATTGCTGCTTTTATCTGTACGATAAACTTAACATCAATGATTTGCGTGATTTTGTCAGGAAATGAGCCAAGTAAAACATGGATTTGTATACGTGAGGAAATATTTGGTAAATCTTTGTTTCAGATAATTGTGATGATTATAAGATGAAAGTTTTAAAATAAAATTTTATATTTTTATGCTTCTTACACTTAGTTTAAGTTTAAATTTAATATTTGATAGTTTCTACCGACGACTGTAATAAGAAATATTTTTGAGACTAATTGAAGACATTAAAAAAATTATTTATATTTGAGTTTCTTATGAAAAGTATTCATTTTAATTATAAATTTACAAAAGGAAATATTTATTTTCAAAAAAGCAAGTAAGGGAACACTCGAAGAGGATTGCAATGTGGAACTCAAGAATAATATGGACATTATGCGAATAGATCGAGTCATAAAACTAGAAGTACTGTAAATAGAAAACGAAAAAAAATTATTGTTATGGGAGCAAAAACAGCTCAGAAAATTGGTAGTACATATTCTGCGAAAGAGACATCATAAACTTTGTAAGAGGAATATTGAAAAAATCCAAGAAAAACGGATGAATAATTATTAGAATTCTGGTCTTGCTAAAGAGAAAAATGAACTATCCCGATCAGAAGAATTTTGCTAAGGACAATTAGGATAGGATGTACTAGTTCCACCTTGCGGGATACTAACATGTTGTTCAGCGAGTTCAAATATAAAATTTATCTTTTTCTATCTTAATGCAACACAATCGATACGAAAAATTTAAAAAAAAAATGAATATTTAAAGGAATTTATCCCGTAAAACTATTTTTTATAATTACCAATATGATATTATTCCCATAGTTTAATTTTTTGATTATCAGTTTTATTGATAATGATTTTTGAATTCGAACAAAGCCGATTTTAGATTTAATAAAAATATCTATTTGAAGTGTTTTGTATAGATTTCTTGCTCTCCACTGCAGGTTTTAAGCTCATTTCCTGTTACAGTACCCCTATTTTCCTTGGTCTGCCAAAACTTCTTCTTTCGCAAGTTTAAAGAGTTCGGTTTATAGGTAACCGTTTTGGATGAATTTTTTATACATATTATTTCCATTTTATCTTATTTTCTGTTGTTTTCACATCTCTATTTCCTATTTTTTCCAGTTTCATGCAACCTTTTACTTGGCTAAGAAATTTCTTTTCTTGTGCTTGTATTCGGCTTTCTTCTTTTTTGCTATCGTTCTCGTTTCACTTCCGTATAAGAGGACTGAGACATCTATTGTCTTACAAAATTTTATTTCTGTATTTTGATTCCACAAATATGGCTGAATTTATTGACCGGAAACTAAGACTGAAATGAGGTCTCGAGAATGTGTGTGATATTAAGAAGAATATTTTATAAAATCCTGAGAAATCTCTTTTGAATATGGCCAGTTTTATCAGCAAGTGTAGTTTCCACGTCCACGAAGGCAGAAGTCTTGTAACTCCTGGGCAATGCAGGATGTGAATAGGTGAATCGGGGTGTTTCATGCAAAAATCGAGTCTTCAGTACTTTAAAATTAGATTATTCTATTGACGTTGGTAATCTCAAAAGAAAACTAACGATGTGACATGGTGGAAAAATAACCGATTTTTCTCTTTCCATAAATAATCGATTTCTATTAGAGAAAACAATCGGAATTGTAAGAAACAATACTCCTATTATTTGTAATAATCCCTACGTTTTTTTCTTATGTACATGTTACAGTAAGTGGAATGAATTAAAAATTATCAACAATTACCAAAAATCGTGGTAAAAGTACGCCCTTTTACCACTCTGGTACTTCTTACTGTTCCGGACTTTTGCCAAAACTTGAAACGTTTGCGGACGCAAAAATCGACAATATACAAAACACTCCATTTTTTTACAAGAAATAATCGATTTTTTCCATAATCGATTATTTTTTCCCACATTTCTACAAAAAACCTACTCATATAAGTCAATGTATTAAATAGAAAGATGGTAAGGAATTAACTCTCGTAAAATTTGCTGTTTTTTGCAGTACCTGAAGCTTGGAATTATAAAAACTCAAAAAAAGAAATGGATTGATAAAGCGTTTATTGTTCATCATGTTAATTATCTCTGTACATAGAACGGTCACTTGTGACCAAGAAGTGGAAGGTTTAAATGAAATCATGTATTTATTATTTTTTTGAAATTTGCATAAGAAATTTTTAACAAATTAGTTTTATTTCAAAGCAAACATTTTCCATGCTTTCTCACATCCATATCCATAGTTCTTGTTGAATACGAGGCAATATCATCAGCGGTAACAACTTATGAAGATGTTAGAGATTCGACAATAATTTATTCAAATAAAAACTTAAATGATTCAACGATTAATCATAGTATTTTTACTATAAAACACATTACCGCCTACAATAAATTGAATATTTCTTCATTGACTTGAGCTTCCGTGTAAAACTTTCTTTTGTGCACTAATGACAAGAAAATTATTACATAATTTATTTCAGATTCAAAATGCAATTACATTCCTTACAAAATGCAACATTAAAACAATATATAATTTTAAAACAAGGAAAAATTTAATAATTATATTGCGCACCATACCAAAATGGAAAATATAATTAATTAAAAACAATTACATAAAATGTTTTCTTCGGCAATTTGTAATTTGTTATTATTACGGTGGAAATAAAGAAAGTTTTTTTCTTTTTTGTTTGTTAATATTTAAGGTTTTTATTGTTGGTTTCTTTCATGGGGTAATGTAAGGAGGCGCACGTTTATTCATTTTGTTGTAGGTATATAGTTGGTGAGGTTTTTATAATATTCAATAAATTGTATTGCAATTACGTTATTATGAATCTGGCACTAAGCTTGAATTGAAGATTAACGAGACCGGTGTGGAAAAGGAGTCGATAACTGCGGTTTGATTGACATTGATGGACTTTACACGTCGCTAATAATATGTTTTTCTAATGCGCGGTTTTTCTTCTATTATACGCCCAAGAGGCCCGTTTGGCCCGTTTTTGTCGCATTTCATGCATGAACAAAGCGGTGCATAACTGCATATGAACTCATGTGTTACATACGTATGTATGTCTGTTGTAAATCAAGAACGGTTTTTATCGTTGACACATTCGCAATGAGACAATGAACCAATCAATACATTCCAATATCATTGCTAATCAGTCGGTAATCGTGACCAGTTTATTACACATTTAACCAAACCGTTAATTACACACTCGAAGGGAGGATAATTAATTGACCCACCATTCTGATCCTACCAGTCACTAATAATACCGAGAATTTCATTAATTAAACACACACCATCATAATTGCTGTTTAAAATTGATGAATGAACTTGAATGATCGTTTTCTACAATTCCCAAACATAAGACTTTTTTTGCAACATCCAAAAGTCAAGACCCCAATAATTTATTATGGAAGTCACATAGATGTATCACTTTTTTCGATATCAATTAATGATAAATTAGTATTATGTATTTAATTAATTAACTCTATAACTATAAGCGGTCATAAAAAATTCATTCCCGATCCACTCACACCATAATTCACAAAATTCATAACTCAAATTCTAACTTGCCAATCCGATATAAAACGATAATTTATTCATCTAAAAAAGTGACATCATAACATTTTTTTTTCAATTTGGAAAGTCGTGAGATTTTGCCTTTTCTATTAGCAAATAAATTACAAAGATAAATGTGTTTAATTTAATATTTTTCAATTAAAAATGAGAGATGATCGATTTTATTACCATTTAATAAAAAGGTTTGTTATAGCATTAGTCTTTTTCCATTTTGATATGATTAAATAACTTTTACCATCACGAACCTTTCAAATAAGGCAAATTTTTATATCAAGGTGTCAATAAGATGTTAATAAAACTATGAGATATGGCGACAATTGAAGGTAAACTGCGGTATTGAGGTAATAATTAGGAATATGTATAAGGATCTTAGGTAGCGTTACCTTGAAAAAAAACTTCTTGATTTTATTTGATTAATATAAATGATTCTAACTGTAAATATTTGGAATAATTTCTAGACGTTTGATCCGTTAAAACTCAATGATTTTGATTGTATTTGAATAATATATCAGTGGTTAATTGTAGTTCAGTTATATACATTGTGTATCTGAGTTGAAATTTACCCAACCAATTAATAATTACTTTTGTTATTGTTTCATTAATGAATGAAAAATATATTTAATACATCAACATCAATTAACTTACTGCTTTTCTTAGATAATAAGTTGTCAACCTTCCAAAGTTTGAAGATTCAAATAATTGAATTCTAGAGTCGCTAAAGATCTTGGTAGTTATATAGCGATGGTCAATGACAACAAAAACATATTTTTTATTCTTTTAAATGTTTTTTTGTTATGGAAAAAAGGAGAAAATACTAATTTGGTAAAAATTGTTCCTTTGTTAATAACATTGGTATTTAATGAATTATAACTACATAGGCAATTCTGCTATTTCAAAATAGGAACTTTTCTTATATAAACTTAGTAATCCCATCTAAATCTCAATGTTTACATAGAATTTATTACGATGTTAGCATAGTAGAATTCTCTATAATAACAAAGGAATGTTTCCTACACAAGTATAGTAAAATCTACTAGGTCAACATAAGAAAAACTCCAATATTAATGAAAGGAAATTTCTTATATTCTTAAGTTTCCATTTTTTTAGCCGTTTATTTACTACCCAAGAACCGTTCAATATACTCAATAAGACACTATAATGGTACAATGATATACTATTTTGGTACAATGAGGATTTTCCCAAACGTGTTTAATTTTCTTGTAAATAAGAAAATATCCCATTAAATCCCTAAAAATTAAAAATTTGACCATCAATTCATGTTGAATTATTAATGTTGAAATTAAAGTAACGTTTTCATTAAGAAATTTATTTCATCTACTAACGTTTTTTCTGATACGTATAGCTCGAAGTAAATTATATGGACTGCAAAAACATAGGGGCACTGCAAAATGATAAATATACCTCATACTGCTGATTAATCTAATGTCTATTAAAAAGTTTTGTAACCAAAAATCGGACACTAGAGTACGGGGTAGGTATAGTTGAAAATGACCGCGCAGTTGAAGCGACTTTAAATAAACATATAAATAAATGAGAACGTAGGGAGCTTTTTACCTCACTGCTGACAACATAAAGTTGTTCAACTGTATTTTTACTGTTGCCTATATAAATTTTGGAGAATTAGTTAAGAAGTAAAGCCAAAAGCTTACTGGAGGCTTTTCGTAGTAATTTTAGATTAATAACTTGATACAAAATGCAATGCATTTTTTGAAAAATTGCTTTGTGATTAGAGGAAAGATTTTGTGACTGGCGAAAATATAGTTTGTTAACTGACACAAAATATTAACTAGCATATTCAAGTAATGATGATAACTTTAAATACTACTCGAACACAAAATGAACAAGTTACAAAATTTGGAAATTTAACACCAAATTATTCCGTATCCGAGTTCCTTATAACCTTAGAAATTTCAATTATCAGTTATTGTCAGTTATCATGATAAATCTACAAAAATTACAACGAAAGATATATGAGCAATGTTTTGACTATTTTTGAATGAATCTTTTTGGCTAAAAAATTTTCAAGGATCATTAATGAGGAAAGTTTTGTTTTTAACATTCGCCTTGCGAGTCATGAGCCGTGCCCCCGTTAAAGAGATGGCAGTACAAAACAAAATCGAGTAACTTAATGGTGTCAGTCGTACTGTTATTTAAACGAACTCAATTTAAGAATTTGGCAAAAATAACTTATGATTAATTGTAGTTGTTTACCTTTTAAAGAAGACTTAAAGAAAATAGAAATTGTCATGAATCTGACAATAATCAAAGCAAAAAGCTTTGAGTGAGCACACATTTAGCTTAAAAAAGCTTTAATGAAGTTTTTATACTTCATAAAGAGCAGTACATAAACTTTTTTTGTTTAATATATAATAAAAGCATATTTTAAGCTTACTGGTGGCCGAGTGGTTTAAGTGACCACTCCAAAATTGGTAGGTTTTGGGTTCGGATCGAGCAAATTTTTAATATATCTGACGGATTTTTATTAACCTTAGAGTCGTTAAAGGCCTTAGTAATTACAAAGCGAAGGTAAATAACAACTATAACCATAATACCATATTTTCACAAGTCACAAAACAAAAAATAGAAATAATGTATCAATCGACTTTTATTACATTATTTTAAATATTACACTGAATAATTTCAGAAAAATATCTTTCTTTTAAATGTATTTTAATTTTCATAATAATAATAATAATAGGCAAACGTAAGTAGTATGTATGCATTATATCAGCAAAGTGGGTACAAATATTGTTAGCAAATATGTAAATATGTCAATCTTCTAAAACTTTGATGGGAGCCGCACTTGATTTCTTGGAGAGCAACATGCGGCTCTCGGAGCCTCATTTGCCCATCTTTAACATAAACTATTGAAAGTTACAATTTGTTTGCAATGAAAAGTTGAAGTTTAAGGAAAACACTGAAAAAAATGATGTGGTCAGTAGGTATATGTTTCTTGAAGAAAAGTGTTTCTTTTTTTTATAGTTGTCTGATGTAAATGTAAATTTCTGAATGGTATAAATATTATTAATTAACTTTACTTGATGATCGCTTTGTGTATGTATGAGATGATATAACAAAAACCAATTGTTTATTATTGTCAAAAGCTTAGTTTTATTCCTATTTGAATTAACAAAAAAGAAAGGGGAAAAAATGCTGTATTTAAATATTATCCCGTGAACTCAATAAAATATAAGAAATTATGATTGTAAAAAACGAAATTTTATTTGCCCACTATATTGTAATGAGGCTTGAACCATCTGATAAGTCTGAAACAAAATTTTTTAAACGAGAATGTCTTCATTCAAAGATTGCAAAATATGATATTCATTTTCAGATACAGAAAGTAACAAAGAAGACGATATACCATATATACTTACAAAGTAAGTACCAGCACTTCTAATCGGAGTTCAGTGTAAAAAAAAATTTGATCCAAAAATTGATTGAGTCAGTGTTTAGTTAACAAGCCTACCTGCAGGCTGACAGTTCCTTTCAAACAAATCTCCCAGGTAAAAAACATGTGATTTCGATCAGAAATCAATATTATTTATTATTGATATGGGCGTTGAGGAAATGACATATTATCGAATACATTTTGTTCTAGCCACGAATTGCGTGACAACTGCGCCTCAAAATAGCATAAAGAATCTTCTTCAACACTTTCATACTGTGAGATTCATCGCTTTTAACACACAATCAATAACACAAAGTAAGGATAGTCTCAATTTTTTTTATTAATTAAATATTTATCGATGAAAGTTCCCTCGACTTAAAAAAAACGTTCGTTCACCTCGTAATTATTTTAATCAAATCAAACTGCACTCATGAAATTATAAATCAAGTCTTGATATAATTGAATGAATACAACAACAAGAAATTAATTCTACTTTTTATGTTCCGATGCTTTAGTGTTATATTTTCAAAAATTATCGCTCAGCATGATGTAAAAAATTGAGAAAAAACTACAATTAATTTCATTGATAAATCACTGTTAATATCCAGTTTTATAAAACATTAATAATCAAATGATGCGTTATATATTTAAAGCAATGATTTCATCAAATTCCGGCATAGAGAATATTTTATTACATTTTTTTTTTTGTTGGAGAAACAACTCAAAATTTATTACACCGAAGTTGAATTCCTAAACCAAAAACAAAAACCGAAAAATTGCGTTTTAATTGGTTCATAAATTGTCAAGTAGGTAGTGAATTGTTCAAAGGTCTAGAAACACATTGATATCGTTTCCAATTTGATTAGACTTGATGAAACGTTCGACGATTGATAAAACTTTAGGCTGAATTCACAATTAATTTTTATATAATGTGTGATTCAGTCTTATATCAGTTGTTTCATCTTTGCAATAAAAAATCATTCCGGATTTATAATATTAAGAAGATGGGTATATTGATAGATATGTCATCGTAAATTTTACTTAATTTATTTGACGGAGCTATTTGAATATTTGCAACACGAAATAAAAGCGAGACGCGGTTTTTCAAGTGGACTTATGCAAGGGTTTATATTAATACTTGAGTTTATTTGTAAATAAATTATTTTAATTATGATAAACAAATGTCACCTTGAAACCCACTGTAAAAGTAAATTTTACTTCTTTTATAATTTCATCGCCTTTTAATTTCTTTTAGTGAAACATAATATTTTATTTTACCAATTAAAAAATGCTGAAAGAAAATATTATGGTCTTTATAATGAAAGTCGACTATGAACTTAATGAAACAAGGATGGAGTATATAAAAGAGATTGAATGAGTAAATAACTTAACAAATATTGGATAAAATATTTTTTTTGACGAGTTTCTGCAATAATTACGTTATACAATATTAAGTTATTTGGATTTTATTAAATCTTTTTAAGTAATAAAGATAGTTTTATATTATTGCTTATTTTACAACAATTAAGGAAGTATTTTAATTATTTGATTTTGATGTAAAACTTCGTCAACCCCGTATGCCAATCTATTGGGAATTGACCACTTTGGTCACGACGTCTGGTGACTAAGAAAAATACTAATTTTTGTATGCGCTTTTACAACTATAGTAGTAAACTATAATTTAATAAAAAACCCTTGTATAAAAAGAAAGTAGTGTTTACTGTGCTATGAGTAGCTATGGTAGTAAATCACATGGAAATGTAGAAATACGTTTTCTCGCTATAATCAAGTTTGGTTGCAAAATTGATTAAGTTAAAAATTTCTTCAAAAAGAAAGCAAAATTTTTTTCCTACTTTCAAAACTTATCCTTGTATTTCGTGAGGTTTTTTATGCGAGAAAATTGTTAACTTAATACGGTAAAACTCACCAAATTAATGCTTGTATGTTCATTACAGTACAACATTTAACTAAGAAAATTTTAAGCTTCAAAATTTTTTTCTGTAACAATTACTTTTTATCGTGCTGGATTTGATTCAATCTAGTCGAAAGTTAATTTTAAAGGAAATAAAAACAAATTAAAAAATTATCACAATCTCAATGTAATTTTTTGGGCAATTCTTTAGTTGCACTCAATAAGTAGGCATGTTTGCTACGCCACGCCTACTGCTTAGTTCTCAATAAAGCAGTCTATTTAATACATGATAATAAACAAGTAAAATTTTAACCAAATTGTGAATCTATTATAGTTGAGGACTATCGAATTTTTAAGCAAAAGTTGAAGCAGTTCTGAGGTATAATGGCGTAAAAGAAAATCTCTATTTATGCAGTGTCGTTTAAAAATAATTATGTTTTTATTAAATTAGTTAAGTACATACCAAGAACTACTTACATTGATTTATTCACGGAGTATACGAGTAGATACAAGGAGTCCGAGCATAATATTTAGAGAAATGGCATCAATTTGAGGTCCAGTAGCGATAGAGTGCGCTACACTTCAAAGTAAGCGTTTGAATGTACGTGGAAAGTATTATTATTAGAAATTGTAAATTCCAATCTTCTGCACGACAGAAAAAGTATCAAGATATAGCGCTGCCACAAGAGAGTCAGGAGTACTAACATATGTTACCTTAGTTACCGTAGAAGTACATGGTAAATCGTTTCGGTTTAAGTTAGTATGCAAACACACTAATGACGGCGCCACATCTTGACATATTTCTTATCCTGCATTGCAAGATTGAAATACCTTCTAAAAATCTTACGTACGTTTTAAATATTTGGGCAGTTATTATGTACATGATTATTGGGAAAGAGCCTATACCATTCGGATTCCGTGGATATATCATTTAGAACGAAACGTTACTATGGAATGTTTGATATTATTTTGCTTATTCATTTTCTAATCACTAGGTATTCAATTTTTAAAGAAAAATTATTGTATAATATACGATGCTTGTTTTGTAGTTTATATTAATCTATACATACTGCTCGAAGAAAAATTTTCATTGTACTGATATGAGACCCTGCCAATAGAAGGCAAAACTTTCGTAAAGGGTTCTATATTAATTTTATTATTTGTCCCTTTTTTAAAATTTTTGTTTATAGACATATTTGTGTAGTTTTAGGTACATAACCAATCCTTGTATATCAGGGGTAGAAAAGCCGCGAACCTCGAGCCACATGCCGCTTACTTTGACCACTTTTTTGGTCCGTGAAATTCATCACACTTTCACTAAATACATTTTTTTTTCACCATTTCATAATATGGTGAAAACCAATATATAAAAATTGTCTACAGTCCATCTAAATCAAATATAGGGATGTATAATTTTATATGTGACCCGCGGAGGTATGATGCATTTACAAAGTGGTCAACAACATCATCTGGGTTAATCGCCTCTGTTGTATACTATTGCATATGTTCATGACGAAGGAAAAATATCTTTACTTTGAGTACTGTAGGTTTATTGTGCATACTGGCTTTGGGTTCAATTTCAGCAATAGTTTTCTTTGTTTTCTTCAAAATTGTAGCTCTCAGAACCCAAAAAAGTGTTTAAGAAAAAAGTAATTATTTAATAATAAGGCTATATAATATAAAAACTTTATGTAAAATGTTTTGAAAAAATATTCTCGGCATATTATCCAATTATTCAAACGAAGTCGTAAACATTAAATTATGTCTTATATGATAAAAATGCGAATATATGTCGTGTTAGTACCTATTTCTTTTAATGAAATTTGAATTGTTCATGCCAAGTATTTTATATACAGTATAGGTTCTATAGAGAGGACGGTATCACTTAATAATTATTATTATTTTTTATTTATTTATTACCAACATGTAATACATGTTACATACAAATACACATATTTACATGTATATGTAACATATTATACATTTAAATATTATATCATACATTTACATATTATACATCTAACACATATTTACATACAAAATTTTATACATAGATATGCACCTATAGAGATGAAGCAAATCATCTGTGTATAGGCCCGGTATAATAAGTTCATTACAACAAAGAAAGTATACATTTAGTAGACGCTCATCCTAACAGAGCTAATATTTTTACAATAATCTTTACAATTGAAATAAAGTAAACAAAATAAATATAATTAGACAATCAAAATAAAATAAAATTAAAAATCATCGTACAATTCGTGTTAATATTGAACTATTTTTTTAAATTTAATTTGGTACAACAGCCATCAGCCACCCTTTCAATTTCCTTCTTATTATTTTGTTCATGTAGTAAGGAAGTGTTTTTAGATGTCGGGTAGTTTGTTAAAGTATTTGATCACAACAACGGTCGAGTTTTTAAATCCTATCTCTTTGTGTACTTTAGGTAATACCAGGCTTTTATTTCTGGTAATTCCAGTATGTTTTTTATATGCATTTTGGCAGTTCCTGTAATGGTAACATATGGCCTCAACAATTGAAATTCAAACATTAATCTGCAGACAAGTAGGCTTAATAAGAAAACAATAATTAAGTACTATATATACAAACATAGAAAAAGCTTCAACGCCTTGAACGGTATGAAAAGCTTTTCAGCGTATGCTCCCAACACAGGTAGGAACGTTGGGTAACTATGAAGTTTGGGTTATTGTGGAAATTAAATTTATAAATCTTTAAGTAACTTATGTCTATGACCTGTATTGTACCGTAATCCTTTTATATAATGAACTCTTTGTACATTATAATTAAATCTTAGTTGGTTTAGCTATTTGAAACAAATAAGCGACGTTTTTTTTGTTTGTTTGGTACTTAGTTTTTTTGACATAAAAGAATATTATGTAATAACCAATAATGACCACTGTAAACGTGTGTTTTAGGAAGATATTAAAAATAAAAACAAGTCATTAATTATTATTTTACCGTATTCATATTAACAGGCAATAAAAATTTATTTTTAAATTTTAAGGATGAGCCACCCAATGATTCTGAGGCCTTGTTTCACTCAACTTGATTGTAGAATCGTCACTGATTTTGAAATTTTCAAAATTACTTTTTAAATTGATAATATTTAGCATAAAACTTTAAAAAGTTTTTAAAGTAGATATTGCTAAATTTTATGCATTTTTTATCATTCGAAATCACTCAATAAATATTTGGCAATAGCACATCTCATGTGGGAGTTCCAAACAAGAAATCAAAATCAATTTTATTGTTATTTGGAATATAAAATTTGCATACTGAGCAAAGACGTTATTTTTAAAAGATCTAATAAATTAGGATGTCACCTATTTTAATCCCACGTGCCAGAGGAAACAACTTTAGTTTTGCAGTGTTGGCTGCTATAGAATAGTTAAGTACTCGTTATGCAAATTCCCGGACCTATCCAGACCGTCACGTTGACCCTGATCTTAGAATAATGGAGAAATGTCATCATCACGTCATAATTTAAAACGACACCTGGATGCATTTGATACGAAAGCCCGTTTTTCAATTTTAAAAATCAAGCCAATAAGATGTGTAATTAATGGAGCGATTGATAATGCATTGAAAGATCAAGGCGTTAACGGCCAATTTTTCACTGAAATTTATGATGTGAGATTTTTTTTTTAAATTGTTTATTATAAAACATTAAATTTAATATATTATTAGCCAAGAATTAATAATGATGTTTGATTTTATAAATTTCAGAATGGTTTAGTCGTAAATTTATTGCACTAGCTAATTTGGGAAACGTTATGGTCCTGTGAGAAACTAAAAATATGAGAACGATGATTGCCTGTCTGTTTCACTATGAATTTATAATTTTCTATGGCGAAGAGAGTTCCGGTTTGCGAATTTATTTCTTCAGCTTAAACACTTCATTATTCATTCAGTTGTTGACAAAATATATGGGTAAGGAAAATGAAAAACTAAACTAAAATAATATAGTATTCTGCTAACGCCCGCACCTTCGTCCAAGTGATTTATTTAACGGCGCGACTTCTTAATTTTTGACGTAAATTTACGGCTTTCGTTCTGTAGAAATTTACACATTAACTACAGAAGTCAGTCGGCGAGGAAATGAAAATTAAAACAATGTTTACGAACGTTGATAATTACATTTTAGATACGGTCAAATTAGATTTTATTTAACATACTATTGAGTATAAATCATGTCGGTTTTGAGCCTAAAGCGAGTCGATTTATAATAGAAATTTATTGATTTTCATTTCATTTTGCTCATTTACCATGAATTGTCTCAAGCCTTTACTCTAGAAATAAATTTTAACGTGTAAGACATGATGAGGACCAGTTTATACGACATAAATGGACAACAGTGGACCACCATGCTTCAATATTTTACACTAAATAAAATAAGATGTGAGAGCTGATCTTAATAAATGTATCATACCGTAATAAATTCCACCAAGAATATTTAATTTGAATATTTAAAAAGTGCTTACGAAAATTTCTATCGAATAAATATACATAAAATCATATAAATGAATATTTTATATAATAAATTTTATGTTTTCATACATTATTTAATAATATAATTCAAAAATTCAAATACAAAAGTAATAGAAAGTTTACTAGATCAGTTGGCACAATATAATTTTAAAAATTTTCAATCCTAACTTAAGAATTAAAAATTATCCAAAACAAAAAAAAAATATATAAAAAAAAACATAATTGTATAGAAATATAACTATTCGTTGTTATATATGACAGCAGCGCCATACAAGATATGAACTACGAAAACTATGAAAACTATGAACTATGAAAACTTACTCGTATAAAAGGCTGTTAGAGTTAGTTACCATATGCATGTTAATAGTAATTTAATATCCAATTTAAACAAAAATTAATCAGCAATTAATATCACGCAAGAATAAAAACTAAAAAAAAGCACCATTTTCTTAGCCACAAAAATAACCAACTAAAAACAGAAGTTTATCATAAAATATATACAGAAAACCTACAACCACCTACAGCTACGAGCACAACCATCTATAATATATCATTCTTCACTAGAAATCAAAAATGGTAGCTAACAGTCCCTGGCCATATTATTCGTCGTACTTAAGATTTTATACAAAATGTACATATTCTGTTAAACTAAATTTAATATGTTTTACTTTTTACATTATAAAAATTTGTATTGATTTTTAAGAAATATATTTTTGTTTTGGATAAGGGTAAAATCTTGTTTATTATCCCTATTACTCTATTTTAGGATAATAGCCTTGATTTGAAACCCATTGAAAATATATGGAAGTTGCTAAAAAAAAAATAGCTAAAGAGGTGGTCACAACAGAAAAATAGCCCTTAAAGAAATATTCACGTATGAAATCCACAAATACAGCAGACAGTATTGTCCAACATAGACAGCATAATGCACAGAATGGGAACTAAAATATCAGTAAATGGGTTTTCAATTAAATATTAAACAATTCAGCTCACCATAATTTAGAAGATGCTTCGTTAATTTGATGGTCAATACTTAATTTTTTAGTAAATATGATTTTTGGTAACGTTAGTTGGTAAGAAGCGTAAAAAGTAAAATTTGTACTGGAAAGTTAAATTCCATCAAAAATATAGACCCAATATAAAATAGCTCTTACTTCAAGTTTTATACCAAACCTATAGCGTGTCTTTTAATATGGCCAGGGACTGTAATAGGTATAGTAATATTAGTAGTAATCTAAAGTTACCTTTAAAAATACTTAAAAATATACTTCGTTAATTACTTTTTATACTATGTATGTACTAAGTTTCGTAACATATAAGACAAAGTTTTCGGTTATTAGATAATGCATTTCTTATCTTTGACGTATTTCTTAAAAATGACGGAGATTAATATATGATGAAGAAAGTGAATTTTATAGAACAAAACCAAAAAAAAAAACTAACTCTAATCTGTCAGTATCTCGGTATTCAAGTTACTTTTCCGTATCTGAGATACTTTTTAAGCTACAAGATAATATTCCTTTCAAAATATTTAAGATACAAGTTACTGTTTACCAAAAAATAAAAGAACTAGGATATAGTATCTTAGATACTGTAAAGTAATTATTTTACTTCAAAGATACTTTTTTCTGAAAGCTCAAATTCTCCACTTTTATATCAGACTGTACATTTATAAGGTTTAAATATATTTATATAATTCTAAGCGTATCTAGAAATTTGGGAATAGTATTTTGCTTGAATTTATCAGTTTTATCAATTTTGGATTCATTTCATAATTTTAAATAACTTTTTCACATCAAACCAATATGGTGCACAATTTTTTTTTTAAGTTTTTTGGACATCCAAAAAAATACTATCTTATTTATTTGCATCATTTAGCTTAAATAATTCAATATTATTGTTTGTATCTAGCATTTTATATATAATATTTACTTCATTCTGGAGAAATATGAACGACAGAGGTAATGAAGAAATTTCATTGTTTTAAATAGATTAAACTATTTGTTACCAAATTTGGAGTTGAAAAACGACAATTTTCTTAATATGACTAAGAAATTTATATGGTGGTTTTAAATTGGAATATAAATTATTTAATTGCTTTAGGGAACAATTCTTTCAAAATAAGAATAATAAAATAGTGTACAAGCTTAATATAATAAGTTTTTTATTTAGCTATGTGTATAATACCGCCTGGTGGGTTAACTAGTATTAATGGACAAGCAAGTTAAGTGCAACTGTTTGCATGAAAAATAAATAATTATTTTTTGCGTTGTTTAACTAATGTAGACAGTAAGTAGAAAATCACCTGGCGATAGGATCAAGACATGGGTATATTTGCATGATTAAACCCTATATCATAGTACAAATTAGAATAAAATAATAAACTAGTCGTATTCATGTCGATTACATAAACTCGGCTAAGATATTGAGACGTCA
Organism: Sisyra terminalis; assembly: GCA_958496175.1. NCBI lineage: Eukaryota > Metazoa > Arthropoda > Insecta > Neuroptera > Sisyridae > Sisyra > Sisyra terminalis. The sequence continues at coordinate 30,721,004 of OY292278.1, forward strand.
GCATTAAAAAGAAGTCTTGTCTAAATTACAAGAGGCCAGCAGGCCTGCAACTATGTTGCACCCAGATGTACGCTCAAATCATCTTTTTTAGATGCAAGTATTTTCTCCATCACTGCCCACACTCAAAATGTGTGTATGATAATTTGTTAAACTAACGCAATGTTACTTGACTTCGCCAATAAATTGTGACCATTGACAATGTGCAAGAATTCGCGCCGTCATCCTGATGCTAATGACATGTTATATCAGATTTATATCATCGGCTATCGTAAATATGCGAGATTTGCCACAATAATTTCTCATCGGAAACAATGTACACAGCTTCCTCATCAGACCATCACCAAGAAAATATTTAAATGAATAAGTGCACTTTTGTGGAAAAAGGCAATTTAAAAAAAATCTGTTTATATTTATTTATTCGCATCATCTGGCTGGAATAATACTTATTTTTTATTTAACATAAATGAAACAAAGCCGCGCCCATGTGCCCAAAAAACCACACTGCAAATCTTATTTAGCGCGAAATACTTTCACTTATTTATTTTTGTGAGGGTAGGATAATTATTTTCAGTTCATGGCAAAAATATCCAGTTAAATAAAAAAAAGTTTTGTACTTTTATTAAAATTTCCTATATAATAAACTAAAACGAAGCCGTAACACTAAAAAAAAATATAAAATTTTAATTAAATTGTAAAAGAAAAAGGCTTTGATTCATTTTAGTAACCTTATATGCTTGTCGTACGTTATGCCTATAATAATTAATAATGGAGATTTGGGCGTTTTGTTCTTGGATTAATACAAATTAGTCATAATTATACTTATTTAACATGTGAATAATGAACATAATGATGTTAATGAACGTATGTTATGTGTTTCTATCTCGGTTTTATGCTTGTCTTAATCATTTATTGCGAATTAATAATAATTATATTTGATCGTTTTGTAAGTAAGGTGTTTATGTTTAAACACATTTGTATTTTGTTTTAAATTACCACTAATTAAAATCATTCACGTGATCACAAAGGTAATTGACAAAATTATCTTTATTAAGATTATAAAAATTAATGCCTCAACTAACGTAAGATACTTCAATTGATGAAAATTTAATATTTTTTTTATAAGACTAAGTAGTTTCACCATATCTTTGTTGTAGTTATATTATCTTGTAAATTTCAATTTTACTTTTTCAACAATTCCATAATATTTTAGTGAAAAGAAAAAAAAACCGAGCTCTTTGCCTAACATCTAAAAAAAGTATTTCAGTAAATCAACGAAAACTCCGAAATTGAACCAGTTGAAGAAATTGTACCTCTGCTACGGCTCATTACATAGTGAACGCTGCAATTACCCCCAAAGAGCTTGTCGAAATTGAAAAAAATAACACTTAATTACACCAAATTACTGAGCAAATTATAAAAGATTGACTTCCAGAAATCATTACACTGCTCCCCTAACTTTTCAGCGCAATTATCACCCCTAGATACTATCCGTGAAGACGGAAAATCGTAAGAATGATATTGATAAACAAGATAAATAAGCCGAAAACCGAACTTAAATCTTATAAAACTATAAGTCTCTTGCCAACTCTATCGAAACAGCTTGAAAGATTACTACGGAAAAAAATCATACTTCTCTTAAACGAAAAATAAGTAATCCGTCGCTAGTAGAACCAACATCGAGGTACTACAGAGATTACTAAATACTAGGATACTACAGAGTGCAAGACTCTGTCTAATAACAAAGGGACCATGGTGTTTTACAAATTGTGACCTTCACGAAGACCTAAATCGGTAATAGTCAGGAAATAAATGAACCTAAAATATTATATTCGGTTGAACAACCACCAAAACAATCAGGCTATCATATTTCTCTGCAACAGGGAGGAAACTAAAAGAGTAAACCGGATATACCTTGTAGACCTGCCATTTTGATAGCGCTTATCGCTACGAATTACGAAAAGTAATTCTACTCCTAACGCATACGTTCAGCAAATTTGCTTATTGTTCAGGGACTGATCGCAGTTGAAAATATTATAAAAAAAATATGTAAAAATACGAATGAAACTATATAACTCATTGCAGAGTACAAAGAGTGCTTTTTCTAAGATGTGCGCATGTGCGCACGTACACAAATTTAGAACAAAACGTATGCAAATTAATCGTGCGCGTAAGTAATTTTTTTGTTCAGAAAATAAAATTTGAAGTAATTTACCATAAAATTATTATAAATTTAATTTCGATTAACCTTCAGCAATTATATCTTTATGTGGGCAAACTGTAAAATTTAGTAGTCATTAATACCTTAAGGCAAGTACAGAATTGGCCGAATATTATACTGTTTTGTTTTCTTTTTAGTATGCAATATTGTTTACACAAAGATTGTTACACAAAGATTTTTATTTGTTGAAAAATACCTGCACGTTTTAAGAAAGATACGCACACAACTCACAAAAATTAAAGGGAATACTGGTTACAAATCAATAGTTTTTACAGTATAGTACAAACAACAGTTAGATTTAAAAATTCCGGCACGGTAAGATTCAATCCCGTGTTCGTTTCCTAATGGCTTTAAGTAATACGTTTTATTTAATTATGAAAATTCCAAAAAAAGGGAAAAATTAATGGTTAAACTGAAATTTGATCAACCAGCTTCGGTTTCTTAGAAGAACTATAATAGAAAACCAATTTAAAATTTTCCTTGGAAGAGAAAAAATTTAAAAGCTCATCCATGATCTCCTACGTGCTCAGAAACTAGCACGAGACCGTAAGAATTTTATATACCGGAATAATGTTAAATGCAAAAGAAGTCATAATTACTTTTTAATTTCAATATCTATTTGGTAGTCACAGAAATATGTTGTTAGCTTAAAGATATTGCTATTATAAAAGCTTATATTTTTTTACAATTTATTTTAGTGCCCATTTTACGATACTGTAAAACTTTATTTGAGCTCAACCGAAACTATTCTAATAAACAATGAAACAAGAAATGAGTAGTATCAACATAAACGTAAATCACATTCATTAAAATTAAAATAAATTTAGTGTCGAACAAAAAGTGTTCATCATACTTAAATCTCAATAAAACCCAAATAGAAAAGCTTAATAAATTCCAATGGTGTATCAGAACAATAGAGTGTACAGTTACATGAATTGACAAAAAACAACGATAAAGTCAAATTTATTAGAAAATTTGCATGTTATAATGCCATATAGTTTATATATACAATATTGACGTTGATTTATAATATGTCTTATACAAATTTGCATTTTAAATAGAAGTAATAAAATTAGTATTAATTAAATTATGCGTTTTCTTGTTATAACGTTTTACTTGCGGCATTTGGCACTAAATTTTTATTTGTCTGCCAATATTTATTTGATTGTTTATGTCGCATAGAAAAACGCAATGAAAATGAAGAGAGAAATCAACTTTTTATTGGTGTAAGAAAGAAATTTCTGCAATTTAAATCCTAATTAAGGTTTTAATAAATACCACAAATCAGGTTTTGATGGGACAAATATATGTTTACTTAATGTAAACATTAAAGAAATGTGGGTACTAAAATTATAGAAGTAATAAAACTTTATGCTACCCTTGTGGCAAGTAGGCATATTAATGATTTATTAACTTACTTTTGCAGGAAATTGAAATATATAACTAATATTTTTACAGCTATTATGTGACTTTAAATTATATTAAAATAGTAATAACAATATTTTAAATAATAAAATACATGCTTGTCCCTATGTATAAGAGCTTACATTGTTATAAATGTTGTTTCTAATTTTTTGCCAAGTATTTTCTGATAAATTCTTTTAATTTGAAACCACTTAGTTTTCGTCCGTGTAGGAGATATACTAGGTGTGTTAAAATGATACCAGAATTTGCCTAAGTGTCGGTGGTGACCAATAGAGGGTCTTCCAAACTACATAATTAAGACATCCATTTCGCAAAAGTGTAAATTTCTAACGAATTCATCAATTTTAAAAGTACTGAATATGTCAAGTTTTGACATGGAATGTCAGAGCACGGCTAGAGGCAGCTAGAGGGATCGAAACATCCTTACTTCAAAAATATTTTCTAATAAAGTTAACAAACGGATATGGATTAATGAATTACTTCATGGGATGAAACTACAGTAAAAAAATGATGAGAAATTCTTCTTCAAATCTATCCGTTGAAAAAGTTTTAAATTTTAAAAATTTAAAAAAAAAAATTCTTAAAAAATATCTAAAAATTTCAGTAGATCTCAAGCTAGATTAGTGACCGGTCGTATAAATATGACTTAAATAAGAAAACATCTTCATACTTTTGGGGTACTGTTGAACCTTCCAATAAGCAGATTTTGTCGGACAGAGGATGGAAACCCGTTCTCATTTTCTGTTAAAATGCAGCACTGTACCTGTTTGGCCGCTAAAAGAACTGGGGGTCCCGAATCCCAGTAGGGAACTAGTCGAATGGTATCTTCGTCGGTTGCTGAAATATGCTCGGCTTCTCGTTTTACAAGGTTAAATAGGGATACAGAGAATACAATAAGCAGTATTGGTTGCAGTATTGGCCCTCTCCAATACTCGTCCTGATGAACCGTATAGGAAGAAAATCGTTTTTATTTAAATATAAATACCTTCACCAAATATAAAAAAATAAGTTTCTCTTTTGAAGTACTTTTAAAGTTCCAACGATTGACTAATAGATTCATCGATAAATTGACATACCTACTTCATAACTTAATCATTTATCAATTTCGTTGTAGCTACTGTTTCGTTATGCAACTATGTCAATAACGTGATTGAGACGAAGCCATTTTTTTCTTGTATTGATTACGACTTATCATTATTCAGTAGTTTCGTGGGCGTTACAATAAATATTCTCTTCTATTGTAATGTGTTAAAACGAATTATTCGACAGGAGGAAATTTGATCAATTGATTGGCATTCGGTCGTTACATAAAACTGCCAAAAAATTATTAGAAACTAAATCAAATTGTGAAATTGTATCGAACAGAACAACATAATGCTCTATTTATTCAAATGGAAGTTGTTTAAAGGTTTTTAATCTTTGGATTGAAATGATAAGTATTAAACGGATCAATTTTCACTTAGGTAGGTTTTAGTTTTTCGTTTTAATGTATTCGTAGAAATGAAAATAAATCTTGTTATTGAATTTTACATGCGACCTAAAGTTTTATTTTTACAAGAATGTATTGTTTGTATTGTATTTTATTTGATTTTTTTACCTTTGACTACCTACTCTGTTTGGTGGTTCAAGCCTATTGAACTTGAAGAAATAGATCAATTAATCTTTTGAATAATTTTCAACAAGTGTTAACATGTTAGTCTCGTGAGTGGGTTTTGATGAAATAAGAGTAATCGCTTCATCATTTTGGCATGGGGTAAATAAACTCTTTTACGTATTTGGGAATCAAGGTTAAAAAACTTGTCAAGAGGGTTACATGAAAATTGAACGACACGCCGAATCGTTATAAATTTAAAGATACCGAAAAAAAAACGCAGAAGTTAAACAGTACGAAAGCCATTGTGTTTCTATTATGGACTCATTAATCTATATCTATCTTTCTATATATAAATCGTTTATCCTGGTTGACTGAATGAATGATCTTTTTAACGTACAGCCTAAATCGCTGGTAGTAGAATCGTAAAATTTGGATGGTACATCCTTTATATGATGAAAGCATCGATAAAAACTGACTTTAGGAAATTTTTCCCCTACCAGGGTGAAAAGAAGAGACAAAGTTTATATGCCTTGATAACACGTTACCGTCAACAATAGAAATTTTTAATTTAATTCTCCAAGTGCCGTTAAACACGAAACATGAAAAGGATATTTAAAATATCGTAGTAATAAAGTATTGTAAGACCAAAATAACATTTGCTGTCTGCTAAATGCATATCTGTATACCTATATGAATATGCATATAATGCATATTAATGTATCAAATTCTTACCACATTCTGTACATACAAAGCTTATATTTGTTTCAAGTTGTAGTTATTCTAAAATAATAATTTTAATATTTTTATTTTATTCTATGTATATATCTTCTTTAACTTAAAAATAGATAAATCAATTTTGATGAAATTTGGTATTATGATACAAAACAATGTTTGACTTCCTATAAGCTATATACTAATACATAAAAACAGTAAGAAAAAGCCTTCCTAACGTAAAACTGAGGGAGGAAAATAAAAAATTAATCTATATAGTCGTATGACTGGACTTCAAAATTACAAAAAAAAAAATCTTACTTTTTATTTTTAACTAATAAATAAGGGCAAAAATAAAGTATAACTATAACTAGTTTATTATAATTAGCACCAGAAATTAGTTTAAAATGTCAAACTGTCTTTTTGAAAAATAATATTTTTTAAACACAATCAGTATTAATATTGAATATTTTAATAGTGCCGTGGTTAAATAATATCATCGCTCGGAATAAATATAGGGCTTGGGTTCATTGCTCACATATTCTTGTTTTATTTCTTCCCAAATTGTAGTCTATAGAACCCTAAATGTTTCTCAAGAAGAAAAAAGTAATATAAATTAAGCTTGTTAACATATTTAAAAATAAATGTTTTATCAGCTTACTAATCAGCAGAGTTGTCAGAAGAAAAGTATCTTGGTTAATTCAAAGTATCTAAGTTACTGTAAAGTATTTAAGATATTGTATCTTAGTTCCATTATTTTTTGGAAAAAAGTATCGAAGATACTTTTGATCTTGTAACTTCTAACTTGTAACTAGAAGCTTGAAGCTTCTAAGATACCAAAAAGTAACTTTGATAACGAGATGCTGAGAGATAAGATACAGAGTTTTATGATGTTTTAATAGATTCAACTTATACTCTTATTTTTTATTAATCTTCAAGCTTTTTTAAAGTTTGTCGTGTTTACAAGGACTAAGGAAACATACTTTTGTTTTTCCTAAATTAATAACGATATGAAACACTTTATCTGACACCTAAGAATTTTAACTAATACGATACGAAACTAAGTGCATCCATAGTATACAAAGTAACTTAAATAGTATATTTTCCAGTATCTTAAGATAAGTATTTTAGTTCCTTCTTTTAAGGTTAACTAGATGCCCAAAGTAACTTCGGATACAATTTACAATTAAAAACAGTAACTTATCTAGTATCTAGATACTTTGCCAAAGTATCTTTGACAACACTGCTAATCAGTTATATCAAAGGGGGCGAACCTAAATGTCATTGTAGGTCACGTTGGAAATAAATCATAACTCCTCAGGCAACATATAAAATTATTTATTTTCATATTAGATTTAGATACACTGAAGACATTTTTAATATCTTGCTTTTCACAATTTTGGCCATTATAAAATAAAAATATTTTATTTTAGAACAATGAATCTCATGGGCCGGAAAAATGATCAAGCTGGACCCCATGTGGCTCGCGGGCCGCGGGTTGGTCATCCCTCAGTTATATATAACACTGGAAATATATGACACCTTAAAGCTTGTGTAATAAAAATGTAAATGTAAATAGTGCTTTTATTTATTTATTTTTCAATTAACTTTGCGGTATACATACCATACACAGTGTATTTTTAGCAACGGTTTCGTGAATATTTAAAGAAAACTAATTTTTATATGCAAGCATTCTACGCAGAAGTAAAATTATTGTTATTTTTTTTAAAGGCGTTGAAATATTAATATTTAATTCCGAATACCTTTTTCCGAAGAATATAAAATTTTCGATGTACAATTCTTAAAAGAATTCATTCAGAATTCATTAAAAGAATTCGTGACGCAGACGAAGTCGCGGGTGTCAGCTAGTGAGTCAATAAGTAGTTTTATTCCTGTACTAAAGAAAACATATTTTTTTAATCATATCTTAAAAATCTTTATAATTTCTTCGCACATTAAATCTTCACACATCTCAATAAAAAAATATTATAGTTTCTGGGCCTAATTTTCTTATTAATTAAATTTGAAAAAGCCTAAAAGCATATTGTTTGTCATTCATTGATTTTTTTTCAAAACTTGTTCAGCTATGGTTAACACAAGTGAACACTCAAATAAATTTAATTAATCTATCACAACTAATAAATCAATCGGAAGAAAATTAATTGATATAATAGGGTCATATGTTAAATTATAATACTAAAACTGATTAAAAATTGAAATTTTTCATCCTCAGGGAAATAATTTAGTTGAGTTTTATAATTAAAATCTATAAAAAATCTCTATTGAAAATTAAATGATAATTTATAATAATTCGATTTGATTATAAAAAATGTTTTATTAATTTTTATGTGTAATAATTGTCGAGTTAAATCAAAGAGTAATGAAATACGGAAACACTTTTTTAAAATTTGATTAGCGATACTATAACAAGTTTTTTTATAATTTGAATTGTAAATTTGATATCATATTGAAACTTATTGAAATCATCAAGATAAGGTATTCCCGTGAGATTGAAGTATTGATATAGATTTGCTATCGGTCGATCTTGAATACTATGACAGAATACCTGCAGGAAAATATTTTTAATATAGTGTAAGTATTATAATATGCGTGTGTAAGTGATAAAATAATTTCTTCTACAAATTGTGATCATTTAGATCGAATCACAAGATTATAGGAATTGAAAAAAAAGCTTGTAATAATAGTAATTAATATTACAAATAGTTGACACAAATAATAACAGTTATTTTCTCGGTAATAATAGTTCTTTAATTTTGTTAAATTTTAAGAAGTAATATGCACATATGAGAATGAAAGTCTGGAGGGATTTTGAGCTGAAATGCTGATAAAGCAATTGGAAAAGTATCGAACGCATTGGCTGGGCAGATTCGCTCAAGGGCCATTAATAAGAAATTCAAAAAATTGAAGAGTGTACTTAAGTAAAAATTAAGGTTCATACTCAGAACAAGATGGTGGATGTTAAATTGATCAATTATGAATCGTGTGATCATTTAGATTGCTTCATAAAAATTCCACACAGGAATGAGCAATGTTTGTTCAATTTTTTTACGCATACTTTTTACTGTCTGATAAAGATCTAGAGTAATAATATAATAAGGGAATTTTACCGGTTTTATGTCGAGTTGGTATGTAGAATGTCTATGTGTAAAATATTTTTTCATTCGCTGAAAAATTTCTTAGTTTTAGCGTTAAGGAACGTTGAGGAATTCTTATTGTTTGGAATATTTTCATGATTCCGGTTAAATGGAAAGTCGAGGAATTTTTATTTGGCTTGACAACACTTTGATATATTATATAGAGTACACATTATTTGCAATTAAAAGTTGATTTTCATTTGTATTAAGGCTGGAGAAGAAATCTTTTTCAAGCAACATTGAAACAGTTTGAAGAGCAAAATATGTGGAAATTGTTGTGTGACTATGAAATAAATTTATGTTCTTTTATTTTAGTTTTTATATTTATGTGAATATAGGGCTTCATTATAAATTTTGCTTTGTAAAAAAGCAACATTGTATCACTGAAAGCTTTTTCGTTTCAAAAGAGTAATTTTTTGAATTTATAAATACATAATTATGTTTACACAACAAAACAATCAAAAGCAAAATTTTCCTTATGCTTTACTACTAGTTGAGGAAAAAAATTCTTCAAGAATATATCCCGCTAATGCTCTTTTTAATAGTATAATATTAGATTTTCAGAATGGAAACGATGTGCTTAGAAAAAAATTATCATGTAAACTTAAAAAAAATCTTTCCAATCTTTATTTTTTTCTGATTATAATGTATAAAATTTCACGATTTCATTTAAATTTTACCTACTTGATTTATCAATTTTTAGTACTTTTTGACTGTTACGAACTTATTACTTTATTGAATTCAACGCGATTCATCAGTCTTTGGCTGTTATCATCAGGTGATAAGGTGATGTTTATTATATCAATTGATAAATTTCATAAAAGGTGTTTGTTTTAAATAATTCTTCGTTAAGGATAATAATTAGATCCAGTTTATGGGCTGTATATATCTCATATTCTTCTAGGGAGGTCATATGTGATCCTTTCTGGCAAATAAATAGAAATCGTAAAACTTGAGGATAATGAAGAGTAAGGTTTTCTGGGTGTATATACCTTATATCTATCCCCAAAAGATGAACCATTTTTGCCAATTTATGTAGAATTTTTCACTTGAACCAAATTTAATTTTATATACTCTGGTTTTATTTTCCATTATAATTTGATTGATTGACAATTTTCATGATGTTGTTATCTGTTGAAAAGGCAATGTTAATATTAATTTTATACTGATTTAAATGTTCATCAAATGATACAAACTCAATACCAACAGACAAATAAATTCTTAAACAACAACTTTCGTAGTTTTTTTTAATTGTTATTTACCGTTGCTTTATAACTACTAAGGTCCTTTAGCGACTCTAGGGTTAATTAAATCCGTTATCGAGAAATATTGAAAATTTGCACGATACAAGGATCGTACCCAGTACCTACTAGTTTTTGAGCGGTCACCTAGACCACTCGGCTACAAGTAGGCTAATCCTTGGTAGTTATAACTCACAAATCGATAGTGAATAACAGTAAAAAATAGTTATTAAAACAATAGACCATGTTAAGTACAATTTTTTTAATCAATAAAAGACATTTTTAATAGAACGTAAAACCAATTTTTTATATCTTGTATTTTGGCAAGAAAAAAGTTTTAATTTTATTAAGCAAATGAGAGTCCAAAAACGATAAATTTGCTTATGAGTCATCTGTGACGTCACAGTACACATCTTCACGCGTATTGAAACCAAGATTTAAAAACAAATCATTCCGCGGTTACCACAAAAACAGTACAAATTTACACAATTTTTCGCCACTGAAACATTTTTCTACCCCAAAAATTAATATCAATTTTTTCCTTAAGAATAGAGATTGTGTTTATTGGAAATAGTATAAATCATTAACATAATGTTTAAACCATCTAAACAACCTTTCCTTTTGTGTTTTAGTACATTTGCCACAAGAAAATGTCCACGAGATTTAGAAACTTCATATTATGTGACGTCATTTCAATTACAGGCCAACAGAAGCTCGTTTTTGGCATTTCGAAATTAACAACTTTTTGCATCTTCAAAGGAATATGTCTTTAGCTTTATCAAGTAAAGTTAAAATTTAACTGCTACATTATGTTTCGGTATTAGTTTCGATCGTTTTAAAATTATTTGAGATCATGGCATTAGGCCTATTGTAACTGGAAAGAAATTGATATTCCCAAATTAAGATTAAATTTTATTTATGATGTTTTACTTGCATTTGAATAAAGATTCTTGTATGTAGTTATTATAGCTAAAAAATGAAATTGATTTAAGAATTTGGATTATCATAGGAAAGCAGTTGGTTTCGAAATGGGGAACAATTGTTCATAATGGTCCTCCTTTGTATTCGCGGCTGATTTATAATATTTTAAATAAAGTGTTTTTTTTTCACGAAATTTCAATTTGAAATAATTTAAATTCGAAGTTTACAATCATAATCATACTCACTTTCTCTTTTGGCGAACAACCCTACCGGCTGGTGGGTAACGACTTGTTCTGGATCCTCCAATCTTTTATATTAATTCTCCATAAATTATCCATCCTTTGTAAATCCTCATATGCCGCAAAATTGAAGCTTCGAATTTGCACGGAACTGTTCAAGATCCTCAAGTGGTCCCTACCCTGAAATCCGAACAGGGAAAAGATGAATTATTCATAAAATAAACCTTCACCATTATTGTAGATTTTATTTTTTTCATTATGTTGGATTTTCCAGGATAAGTTTAGTTGAGCCTCAACACTGCAACCTCAGGGCTTATTGTGCTTCCTGAGTCCCTACTTCACCTACTTAAGACTAAGCAGCTGAACGAACCTTACCACTCGTCGCACTAGGTGCTTTTCGATAATTTCAGTTCTAGGGCTTTTGTTGGATATCAATATATCAATGTCTTTAATACAATGATTTCCTTCTTACTATTTCCTTTAAGATAAAAAAAATTAAAACTATATTGGTAAAAATATTCAGAGGACTAGGATCAAATAATAATCAGTCAAAACTATTTATTACATACGCGACGTTTCGGCCCGGTTATTGAGCCTTCCTCAGGCGTTCTGAAATATCATAGCCAATTCTTTATTAAAATCAAAATACAAACAATCATTACAATTCTTTCATACCGTAAATAATCGCTTCAACCTTGTTAAAACTATATCCTTCTATTTAAAAATTAATACAATTAATACAATCCAGCTTTGTTTTACATTTTATTTTTTGTTTCTTTTCACCAAATATCTGCTATAGACAGTTAATTCAAATATCGTTTTAGATTTGATGAAACGTTGGTAAAATTATAGTAAAGATTAATTCCACCATTTCTTTTATATTAAGAATTTCATTTGTATTTAAAGTGCATGCAATTAAGATTTAATTGTGTTGAATCGAAAGTAACTAAGTGAAATCAGAAATAAAAAAGATGACACGATATTATTGTTTTGCAAAGGACAAGCTTTTCATTCCACCAGAGAAATTTTAATTCATTTCTATCAACCTACTGGATACTTGCATCAATAAGTCATTTTTAAATAGTATCATCTTGAGCTTGCAATTTATTACAAAAACACTACGAAATTGTGATGCTTAATTTTTTCAAAAGAAATGCTACATTTTATTTTTGCTTAAAAGAATAGCAATTATTCTTATACAGGAGATACCATTTGATAATAATACGTTATAAGATTCTTAAGAAATAATTAGTTCGGAAAAAAGTTAAAAATTAATTTGTAAAATTTTATTTTAAATTAAAAAGTGTCAAGCGTTTTTTTTTTCTCTCTGTCGTTTTGATTAATGCGTTTATGATTTAGCCCAATATTGACATTAAAAAAATTAATAACTTCTGTATAACCTGTAATCAAAAACATCACATAATTGAATAAAATTATCAATCAAACAAATATATTAAGCTACTGATATAAAATATTCATACAAATACACTATAATCAAACGTAATATGTCCAGATCGCGTGTATCAAAAAATTAATCTCGCTTTGGTTCTAGAAGAGAAAACTGGCACTCATATATAAAATTAGTTTATGAAAAAATCGAGACTTTAATGTAAATTGTACTTCGAACGCTTAAGGGCTTCGTTTGGTGAATTCAAAAACAAACAATTTTTTTTGGGACAACCAACCATCATTACTTCAATAAAAAAGCAGCTTAATACGTTTTTAAATTGTCCGGGGATTTTTGTTTTTTTTTTCTTTTGGTTAAAGTCTTTTGAGAAAATATTTTATATCATAGAAATTCGCTGGGATTTTAATTATTATTACACCAGCCGTCAAACGACGGGTAAGAGAGAAAATTAGTAAGCTTTCACTTAATATTTTCTGTTATAAATGCAAGTGATTGTTTGATTGCATCAATTATAAATTTAGCAAGAGAGTGACATCATCATAATTATTAATTCATGCTGCTGAATAACTAAAAAAAATTTCGAGTGGTTGCAGAATTAAATTTGATTTTTATTTTATTTTAAATTTATATAAGTGGTTACTTACAGAAAATATTGTCTTAAAGGTTATTTATCATAAACTTTTTAACCACAATTTACGAAGATTTCAGCTCCGTTTCGGAGAAATTCTTCCGGGCCTATTACAATTGTTTCGCCGAATAATAATAATGCATTCATAACAAATCACATAAAGAAAATATAATTAAAATTGACCCTTGTTATAAGGTTAATAGCCTACATGCTTTATGCATATGATTTAATCAGAAATTGTGGTCCAATGTGGCCAAAGATAATTGGATGCTTTAGATTCATATTATATTTTACAAGAATGGGACTGGTTCATAAAGCAAAAACATAATAAAAGTGAAATTTTACGTCATTATTTTAGTCAAAGTTAAAGCGCTAGCCGATTAAATATAACGAATAACTTTATCATAATTATTGTTTCGTTACACTAGTGATTTTTACCTGTAGCGAATTTATTTTGCCAATATCCACTTACCGGCTTATATTTATGATATTCGTGCTGAAATTGAACTCATCTTGGCACAAGCAATCCTGAGCGTTGATAATTAACAGCTTTTCTTTTTTGAGCGTGCGAAAATTGAATTGTTTCCGTATTTACAATACGATAATGAGGGTTTGGTGTTAAAATAATTAATACAACTTCATAAAATTTTAAGTTTTTATGGTGGCGGAATGAGTTTATATTAAAGTAATTGCAGTTTTACGATATCATTTCCGAAAGGTTTTGGTGAAAGAGAGACATTTTTGATGGAATTCATAAATGTTTGGTTTTATTGCCGTATAAACTGATAATGAAAGATAATAATTTTGAAATTGAACAACCAAATTTAAACTCAAAGATATGTTTTGGACTTCGTCATTTGAGAATGTGTAAAAATTGTAAGATACTCAAATACTTTTTGCTTTTGATGATCGTTTTTTGAAAAAACTGGAAAAAATATATTAAAGCTCTTATTGTAGATTTTTACTCAAAACAGAAAAGGTTTTCAAAGTTACTCAAATGTGCTTCGATTTATCTTAAAAATATGCAAAATATTATTCACGTTGTACATGAATTTGTTCTCCATGAAACTTTTTGGTGTGAAAATATCATAATATCAAACAATTTTTTCTTCCAAAAGAAACTTTTTTGAAGTTCTAAGTGCAATTTTAGTTTTAAATAAAAACATTTTACAATTTATAAATAAATAAAGGCCGAATGGTCTAGGTGACCGCTCCAGAACTAGTAGGTGTTGGGTTCAATCCTCGTATGAACCTAATTTTTAATACTTCTCAATTCAGGATTTTTATTAACCCTAGACTCGCTAGAGACGCAGTAGTTATAAGACGACGATAAATAACAATTAAAAAATATAACATCCATTGTTGCAGGCTTCTGAGTTTAAGAAAGTATGATTTACATACTAATGTTGGAAGTTTATTTCAGTCAAAGACACAGCTATAGGGAAGCAACTGGAAGCAACGCTTTCGGCTCCCGGCTTTAGGAGTCCCTTTTTATTTCCATAATATATTGGCGTAGTTTTGAAAGAAAAGAAACTTTTTTGTGAATTTTTTCAATGGAAGATCATTCTGCAGAAGGAATGAAAGACCAAATTTTTGCTGTTGAGTATAAAGAAGCAAGTCAATCAAACACGAAGATTCTGGTAGATAGATCTATCTATCTATCTATCTTAAGTTTAAAACTAACTTTCCTATGCATAATCTATTGAAATAAAAAAATGTTAGGAGTTTCGTAGTTTGAATTTGCTATTGGGGCTAAAAAATCAAGTTATGCCACTGATTTCAGTATTTAGTTTAGGGCAAAAAAGGATAAGTTCAAAAGTTATAAAGTGTAACAAAATCTTGCACAAAACCACTAAATTACTAATAACAAATTATCAAATTTTTGGTTGGCCCAAAATAAATTTGAAATGTTCGGTGTTTTCTTTTTATGAAGAACACAAAAACCGTTTCTATTAATTACGAAAATTAGAAAATAATCATAAATTTCTCACTCCTCTAAGTTGATGAAAAGAGTAAACTTATTTAAAAATGAATTCTTTTTAATTTAGGATCAGTATTTTCACTCATAGGTACATAGATCATATTCCAAAAATAGATATTTATTAGACACAAACTTATCTGACAGATAAAATCTACTTGTTTATCCTACACGGATCATTATTCTCCGGATAAAATTACATCTGGAACATAAATATCACTATTTAAATGTGAAAATACCAACCCTAAATAGTATATTTATACTTCCATTGTTTTACACAAGGACTAGTATTTTATTTTTAAGTTAGTAGCATTTATGAACTAGATATAAGTTTATCCGGAGGATAGAGAAATATTTGTACTTTTATTTAAAGATAGTGATTTGGGTAGGATAAACGAGAAGGTAGAATAGTGACGGCGAAACTAACGAAACTATTGATTCGAAAAAATACTGAAGTATAAACTAGTTGACGTGCTGATTTTTCAAATCTAGGTTATTAAAAATCGACAAGCAAAAGATTGAAGCCTTCAAAATATGGATAATTTACATATAGACGCATAGTAAGAGTCACATGGGTGGAGAAAATAACTAATAAATCCATCTTGCAAGAACAAAACATACATGATAGATTCATAAATAGAATAAACAAGACATTCTTGCGTTTGGAATTGTTGTACTGTTAAGAGTTGAAAAGAATGTGGAAGGCAAACATAGAAATGCAGTTGTTCCTGGGTTCAATTGAACCTCAGGGGTTCGGTGAGTCAGTCTCGCGGGTTTGGTGGAAGTTAAGACACATCCTCAACTCATATGGACTATGTATAAATATATGTTTTGAAATTGGAAAAATTAAATTTTAGTTTTCTAACTGAGAAAGTTTTAGTGAATGGGTATAAGAAACAGATGGAGATCAGTATCTTCAACAAGATTTAGAGCCACTATTGTAGAAGAAGGTATCCCACACGATGGTCTAACCTTGTAAAGGAGCTGACTGAACACGCATCTAGTATAAGAAAGGGAAACATGGAATATATGAAGATAATATATCAATGCTATACGGGTGCTATAAAAATGATAGATACTGATGAAATACTAAGTAAGTATGAACCCAGAAAGTTTCTGATACCTTCCTTCCTACCTGGTTTTTAAAAGATATGATTATTTGTTTAATACAAAAAAAAATCTATATACTATTAATTTATATATTTTAGGGTTAGTAATAACTTTTTAAAACAAATATTAATAACTGCAAATCTTTGGAAAAATATCTTCCTAGTTTTATTTCTAGTTTTATTAAGATAACGTCAGTTTTTTACCATGAAATGGTACTTTATAGTAAAAAAAAATATTAACTCTTCTAACACTTAAACCTCTAATGCTTTCTGCAACAAATAGATGGTGTAATATTTTGTCTTAGTAAACTGTACAAACGAAATTGGTGCCGATTTACTCAAGTGAAAAAATATAAAAAGGAACATGGATAAACTCTATTAATGTTCGGAAAAAAAGTCTTAATTTCCTGTTATTTTCGAATGAATTTATCAGTTTTAAAACATTGGATTATTTAGACTAATAAAATATGAGTTTTACTTTATCGATTGGCAATGCTTTTGGTTTCTTAATTTATTTAAAGGATTAAAACGCAACACCGGGAAGTCTTGATATCAAATTCATTTAAAGTGCTTGCAACAAAACCTGTTCTACCACTCGTTAACAATTATGTTCAATTCAAATTTTAAAAAGACATAAATACTTCATAACAGAAAATTGGAACTTTTCAACAAATGATTCCAATTAAATTTTCAATACGGTTATAGATAACATACTTTATGTCTGGCTTAAAAGGAAAGATGTTTTTCAATCAGTCATTCACAATTGCTATAACTTCTCTTCTAAAACTAATGACCAGTGTTTCGTTATAGTTTACTCGATTTGTTCCTCGTAAGTTAGTCAGCTCTTTGAATTCAACTTATAAAAGCTATTGACTTCATAAAGAACGTTGCAAATGAAACAAGCCATGCATAGGAACAAATAAGTGCAGAAGACAACGTTTTAGATTGGCACACGTTTCACAAGATTTCCCGCTATTGTACTGATAGGTATGTTTATTCTAATGGCAGAATGGACGTTGTTGTAAATTGAATGATTTGTTTATTGAGTTTGAGGATGATTGTGTTGTACACCTATGTACATAACAACGCTCCTTTTATAGTGAAGACGAAGCTGCACAATTATTATTAATAGCACGTAAACATAAGATTGTTTTATCTCGAAGACCTTACTTGCGAATTGTTTTCAATTTACATGTGCTGTATTACAACTATATAGTCATATTTAGCAAATTTACAAGTGAAAAAAGAACAGAAATGCAATGCAATATGACATAAAAGCTTAATAGTCAATAATGGAACTTTTTTCTTGTATTACATACCAAAAGATCATAAATGTCTACGTGGCAAGACTTTGATATTTTCTTCTATCATTTAAATTGTTTTTTATGGAACTTGTAAGTAATTCAATAAGAATTTATTTTTTTGCAAATAAGACAAATAAAAGAATACATTTTTAACCGTTAGCTTCACAACAATATAAATAATATTCAAACTATAAATATTAGGTTGGAGAAATAGTACGCCAATATTTTACAGATGAATTTTTGTATATGCTCATATGTGATTTTGTTTTTCATTCACTGAATATATTCGTTAAAAAAGATAATTGTATTTAACATTTTTTAATATAAAAACAAATCACCAAACAATCTTTTTCAAACTCCAAGTAAACGTAAACTTCTGATTGCTCAAAAAGTATAGGTACTACTGATTCTAAACTATGAAACACAATTTTTTCATAAGGATACGGATATCATAGGTATAGTCCATTGATTCTTTATAGTTGATTACAGAAATATTTTCTTTGTTAAACTAAGGTCGTGAATTAAGCCACTAGCAAAAATATATATTGAGCCTACTGGTGATCGAGTGGTCAAGCCCACGGAGTATGGATACTAGGAGTCCGAACGCAATGTTAAAAAATGGCATCAATTTTCCAAAATACTCATTTGAATGATCACGCAGGAAGTGCTATTGTTGTTGTTATTAATCTGTAAATTCTAATCTATTTCCACAATGAGAAATGTGTCAATATATGGCGCTGCCACAAAAGTGTTGAAATACTAACCTATGTTACAATAGTTACCTTACAAAAAGTACATAACTTCGATTTAAGTTAATACTGGAAACACACTAATGGCGACGCCACATTTTGACATATTTTCCTTCATGCATTGTAAAATTAAAATACCTTCTTAAAACCGTAGAGATGTTTGGTACGTTTGAATACTTGTGCTGTTAGTGACAGAAAAGAGAACTATGATCTGAGTCGGTTTTTGTGTACATGAATTTTGTGAACAAGCCTATACCGTTCGGACTCCTGGTAACTATACTCCGTGGTCAAGGCAGTCACACCAAAACTGGTAAGTGTTGAGTTCAAGCAAATTTTCGATTTTTCTCGATTTACGGATTTTTATTAACCCTAGAATCTCTACAGACCTTTGTAGTTATAAAGCGACATAAATACCATTAAAACATATTTTTAATATGTTTAATGTTATCTCACCATTATTAGTGGTGATCATATGTATCAACGAGTTAGAAGAAGATTTAGCCATCGTTCTTTTTAAAAACATATGATCTAGTTCAAAAATACATAAGCGTGGATGGAACTCAATATTAAATTGACACATTTATTTAAGGAAATGCTTGTCTCTTAACTCAATTAAAAATTGGCACAAAATATTGATCTTGTTTTTAGTGATCTAGTGGCCCAAATTAATAGGCATTTTGCGTTGCAAATGGAACAAATTTAATTTGTTTTTACTTTTTTAATCTATTATGATGGCAATGACGACAATGGCGATGTTCAAATTCGAGACTAAAGGCAATATCTGACAAAAGCGGTTTAGTTCATAAAAATGTTGTTTGGCTTCTTGTGGGCAACACCTTTACATGACAATTACAAAATATTTTTCCATCCACACATAACGAGGACGTTAATAACCGCGAAGTCGTCAACTACGAAACGTTTAACGAACAAATTATTTTCATAATTTGAAGCTGCTGAAGACAGGCAAAAAACTGCGAAAATATTTGGCTGTCATCAAAAAATCGTCGTGTGTCTACGTATTTTTGGGATTCGTCAAACGTCAATGTCTTGTACTTGTCAGATTGTTACAAGTTCGCAAATATTTAAAATAAAAAGTGCACAATACGAGAACACTGTAGGTATGACTGGCACACACAATTTAATCGTGCCAAACTTCATAATTTAAGATAATTACAAGGCTCACCACTAATGGGACAGAACTGGCCTGACGAAAAATGCGAATTTATCTACCAGACGACAGCACAAATTTAACTTGCGAAAGAAGAAACCGAAAATGCAATCAATGTTGTTGGTTCGGGCTGCAATCCTCTCTGCATGTAGCGAGAATTTTTCAGCAACCCGTTCATTATGCGCACTTTAACTGCTCTTTATTTGGCCCACTATCTTTCTTTTCTCTTATTTCGCTGCTTTAAATTGTAGCTGCATGCTGTAAATACTGCATTTAACTTTGTTTAATTATTTGTATTTTAAATGTGTGTAATTTTTAATCATCGAGGCCCGTGCAAATTTAGAAACTGGTATATGAAGATCACCACCCGGATGGTAAATTGTTGCCTATAAACATTTCGTACTTAATTTTCAATTAGTCGAACTTAATGATTATTATGGATACGGAAGATTCCGGCGATCGTTTTAATACGAATTTTATGCCGTTCTGATGAAAGTTTGAAATGTATACGGCACATTTAATTTACTTCATGTCTAAGGGGCGTTTATATTGTAAATGCGTTTTGACGTCAATAAAGGAAAAGAACTTTTCAATAAAAACGGTTTTTTAATTTCTCACCAAATATTTACTAGCACGAAAAGAAAGAAATTCTCAAAATAACATTAAAGAAATTTCGTAATTTTAGTAATCCTTAAGTAATGAGTAATCCTTTCGTCACCATACGGTTCTTCACGTCGTTCCAATCAACCGATCATAAAATTTAGATTTAATTAAATTTTTACTAATTTCAGCAAAAGTCCGTAAAGTTCCTATTTTTTCTTTGCATCCTTCTCCTGTGAGCTAATAAAATCAAATGTGACCTAATCAAATATCGGAACCCATTTTGACTACTTATTATACGACGTTTTTACATATAATATGTAACTTACATCTATATCACACTAACAATATAATCGCCTGGGAATATTTTTAAATCCCAAAATTTCAACATATCGGTGACCTGATTAATTGATAAATTTTCTTTACATTTTCAGGCCTTTCTGTTTCGCTTCATATTTTGCTGACTAAAAAAATAATGTAAACTCGCAAGCGGAACAAAAGTAGGTACATAAAAAGATAAATATATAGATAATACGAAGAAAAAACAATTAATATAACTGATTATTGGTGATTATTATTGAAATTAATTATCACTATTAATTATAATTATAGTTTCTTACCAATTACTTACCAGTCACAATCTCTATTTGTTAATATAGAATTTTTCGAATATTCTACACATCAATACCGATTCAAAAACTAAAAATGTTGTATTGACTATTAATTTCTACCATTTTAAAAACTGAAATATGATTACAAATAGTTCTTATTGATTTTTCCTTATTATTCTGAATTAAAAAAATTAATAATAAAATATATTCGTCAAACCTTCCTTTGAAAACCAGCAGCATCCCTCGTACCTATTTGAACCTATCTTCAATATATACAAAATTGTTATGTCTCTGAAAATGTCGATTTAAATGCGAAAACAACGATAAAAAACCTCTCTTGGCAATCCGCAGTATCCTTCGTTGAAGCTGATATTCCGAAACTCCATTGAGCCTTTCGATTTAATAAAAAGATGCGTAAATATAATACAACGTTGTGTTGAAGTTTTAAATCGATCAACAATGAACTTTAGGAGATTAGCGATTAAGAAAACAAGAAAAGTGAATTCTTGTATGTTAAGGATAAATTGCTTGTAAAAATTATAAGTAGGTTTAATAAAAATACTTTGTTTCTTTATTACGACTCAGTAATTCTTTCCAAAGCCCAAATAATAGCTATACTTGCGATTCAATTTTATATTATTAATAAATTAAAAATTTTGATAGAAATTTAAAATCCTAATTTATAATAAATTTAAAAAAAAATGATCGATTAATTTTAGTTTTTGGATCAATTTTTTTAATCGATAGAGAATAATATTAATATAAGGAAAAACGAACTTTCAGTCAGGAAAACTTGTATTTTAGCAGAAAGAAAAGATTTAATTTTAATGAGCAAATGAGGGTCCGAAAACGATGAAAGTGTTTACAGGTCTTCTGTGACGTCACCGTACGCATCAATACGCGTATTGAAACCGAAATACAAACAAATCTTTGAACGGTTACCTTAGACAATTTTTGCCAAAGAAAAATTTTTAAATCTAAAAATTCTATCAATTTTTTCCTTCCAAATAGAGGTTTCGTAGTTTAAATGATTTAAATCAACATAATGTTTAAACGATTTAAACAAACTTTTCCTTTGTCCAAGAAAATGTCCATGGGATTTTGAAATTGACCAATAGGAGCTCATTTTTGGCATTTTGAAATTAATGTTTTTTTTTTGCAATTTTAAATGTGCATTTCTTTTATTTTATCCAGAAAAGTTAAAAATTAAGAGGTACATTATGTTTTGATGTTGTTTGTTTATAACATTTAAAATACTTTCAAAATTATTTTCCGTTCATGTGCATTAGGTCTAATGTATTATTTTTTTTAGTATATAAATATATTTACTAAATTCATCCATATACCAAATAAAATACGATATTTAAACTTTCCTGCAGAGATAATACATAGCCAAGAGTACCTTTTGTAAGAGGTGAAATTTGTCTTCGCTGACAAATTGACCATATTTGTTTTTATCCTGAGACAAAATGCAAATAGAAAAAAGGTGAAAAATTTAATGCTAAGTTCAATAAATTACAGGAAACATTAATTAAAATTCTAGTACGCATAGTTTACATTCTTTTAGTGCTATTAAGTCATCAACATCTTTCACAATCAATTTTCAATAAGGACTATAAATTGTTTTGATAAATTTCATTAAAACTAAAGTTTCTAATGAAATATTTTAATCAGTTAACAGTAAAAACTGATAAAAGATTTATGTCTACAACCACAAATCGTTATTTTTCTTTGGTCTAAGCAATTTTAACTTTAGCCGAACGAACTTTGACCTGAAACGTAGTAACTTGCTTTTAACCTTAGCACGAGACGAACAATTTATATGTAAACTTGCCGGAACTAAAACAACACGTTCGCTGATAATAAACTTATGTGTGAAGTATTTAATGAATTAATGTAATACTAATTGCTGTACTAGCTACAATCAAGCCAGACGATTTTCTGTTTGAGAAAAGCACAACTAATTATTTAATATAACTAAATGAAATACGAACCGGCTTTCTTTTATCATATCTCCACTTGTCGTGTGGTGTACAATATTTTCATCGTCATAAAATATTTAATTAATTAGAAAATATATATTCAGTTACAAAGGCAGTATAATATTGCAGTTGCTCAACTGTTACGAATGGAGAGAAAAATTTTCTGATTTGAGAAAATTTCAAAAGTTTTTCTCAAACATATTATGTAATTGTTGAGTCACGTTTCTACTCTTTTCGTTTCTGGATTTAATTTTGGTTAAATGTAGAAGAAATTCGGTCTTTCTCGTAAATCATGAGGATATTTGAGATACGTACGTATCAAATGTGTATACATAAAGGTATGCGATATGTTTCAATAATTTTACCAATTATAGTTAATAATATTTAAACATAGATCTATGTATAGCACAGAACATTTATTATTACAGTAAAAATTGAAATAAAAATGGAGCACATGTATATTACATTTGAATTATAGATTGTCTATAATTAACGATGTATAATTGATGGTTGTATTGACTAATAGGCGCTTCACGTTTCAATTAATAATGCACCATTTGTAATTATTAATGTTTCATAATTCTCAGAGATTTTCGTTCGATTTGTTGAGAAAATAAGAAAATTGGTTAATGAATTTTTAATTGTTGTTTGTAATAATCTTTCTTACAACTAAATGTTAAACAAAAGACGTTGTATGTCTTTATGGTTACCAAATAAGTACAGTGCATTAAAATTACATTACATTTGTGAAAATAAGAAAAAAAAATACCAACTTTTACAATGCTTTGAATAAACCGTAAAAAACTTTAGTTGAAGTACATCGAAAGATTTCATTTAAAAGAAGTATATAAATTATATATGGTAATAAAAGTTATAAAATATTTGTAATTAATATTTTTGATTTGATAATATTTTATAAAATTATTAAGTTCATTAGAATCAATTTTCTTACATTTAAACCACTATTGGATCATGGTAAGATTCCTCCGGAGCTTTAGTTCTAAAATTAAAAATGTTCTATATGATAATATTTTTAAATGGTCATTTATTGTCACTTAATCGGGATTTTCAATGACTTATGAGTGTTATGAGTGAAATGTTCTATTAATCAAGAAGTATTGTCAACTTAGTTGATACAAAATTTGCTACCATTTTCAGAGTGACCACTTTGACCATTCGTCCACCCGTTGGCCGTTTTATCATTTGCAATTATTTTTGTTTTTAAAATTTATTTCATATAAGAAAATATGTGGTAATTCCTTTAGTTGCATTAAGATCCATACTACATTTTCAAAATATCTAATCTTCTTGTTGCAATTTTCATTAAAATTCTACCGATAATGGATCAGCTTTTTTTTTTGTATCAATACTTTCGATTGTCTCATCATACCTACCAATCTTATATATTTTTATTCGTTGATAAGAAAAGAGAAATTAATTTTACCAGCCTGTACCGAATCACTGAAATATCCTAAAATTACATACCAATACATAAAATATCTTCGCTTCATCTCAAAGATTAACTCATGCATATGAGGAGAAATACAAACTAAAAAAAAATCGTTATAAAATTGAAAATAACATAGCTTGTACGTGAGATACAATAGATTTTATAGATACATTTTATACAATACCTATTGATTTCATAGTCTCATTATTTTATCATTTAAAAATGAAACTGTTTTGATTTCACTTTCAACTAATTATTGAATAGAATTAAAATTTTATAAACATTTAATAAAATAAAAAAACATTGAAAAAAAAAGAAAACTTGTATTGATCGTATTATTAAATAAATTATAATTGAAAATCAATTTTCTTCACACTTAAATACGCAAGTGTTTGTAATTTTTTCCCCATTATAAATTAGATATCGTCGCTATTTTACTACCAAGACCTTAAGGGGTAAAATGGGCTTAATCGACGAATAAAGGACCAATTTTCATAATTTTTTTTTCATATGAAAAATTAAATATTTCATTAATTTTTTGCTGCTTTTAACACTACGTTTTACACAAATTTTTTTGAAATTTTCGTAGAAAAAAATTCAAAACTCCGCCATTGCGACGCCTTTTCCGGTGACCCTTCGGAAAAACGGAGTGTTCGCGTTGACAGTAGAACTAATAACAGGATCATCAGAAGTGAAAAAAATCATGTTTTAGTTTAAGGCCATATACTATAACAGTGGTGGCAAGTCTATTATATATGAGCGTCAAAAATTTAAAAATATAATTTATGGAGTTCCTGCTCTTTCAGATAGAATTTAATGGCAGAAAAATTAAAAAAATCGTATAAAATCATATAAAAATAATAAAACCAAAAAAAGCCAAAATAATAATTGTTGAATAATTAGCCTGTAAGTTCAATTAGATATTTTTAACCCTGGGATTAACATTCGGGGTATTTCAAATATCCCACAAAATTTTAAATATGATAAGTTAAGGGTTAACTTAGTAATAAAGTATATAAAATTATATCACTGATACATGATTCTGGTGCTACCAAAATTTTTGTACTTGCCACCTCTGGCACGCGTGCCATAGGTTCGTCACCACTGAACATGTACTAGAACTTGGACGAAGAAACAAAAAGTGAAAATTGAATTTTTGGTAAACCGTTTTATAAAAAAAATGCAAATTTCGGTGAAATTTGTTCTACATTTTTTCCTTTTTAAATAGTAGTAATTGAAAACAAAAATCCTTCGTCCAAGTCTTGGAGAATTGTATTTTGAAGGCCTTAAATCGGTTGAGTAGTTTTCATGAAACCTTGGCAATCGACTTTGAACACCCTGCTTCGAGAAAAACGCGACAATAGACGAGCAACAGCAAAATTATTAAAATTAAGGACAATATTCTAGAGATATTATATAAACTAATACGATCATTTAAAAAATCAATTTTTTAAAGCCGTTAAGCTCGTGTAACCCCATAAGCGACGCAAGAGTTAAAAGAAATCTGCATTTCAAGAAATATCAAAAATTTGCTCGATGCGAGATTTTGGAGAGGCCATCTCGACCACTCGGTCTCCAATAGGCTTGTTTGTTACATTATTTAAAGTTGCAGTTTGATAAATGGGGAATAAATTCTTCAAAAAGAATTGGTTCAAATTTTAAACTTGAAGAAATTCGATAAAATCAATTCCTTATTTCTATATTAAACCATTACCTATTTTCTTTTAATAACTATCACAAAAAGTTCATAATTGTTCAAGTTTTGATATCATGTATTGAAATTTTGGCAAATAATCACGTACTGATAAACAATATTTCAAATTTCAGAAAAAGAAATATTTCAAAATCTGAAAATTATCTGGATATTGTCTTGATGTATTTACAGATAGCAGTTTTCTTCCTGCGGCGTAACCGTGACTTATGGTGTGTCGAGAAGGTGCGGTCCAGATCCAATAAACGATTCTGTAACAAGAAGAACAACAAAGACAATAAGCAAAAGCTAATAATAGCAATACGCAAGTAAAAAAAAATACAAATTATATAATGCAAAACTTCATTAAAAAATAAGCACATGCAATGCAATGCATCGCTAAAAAATTAGCAAAAAAACATAATTGCTTATTACAAAATATTATAATTTTTAAGATTAAACATTGAATGTGTATTGTATGCTTTTTATTGCTTTGAATTTCCTTGGTTTGTTAGCACACGTGTGTTACAATATTATTTTTTCTTTCTTTGCAATGACACAGCAAAAAGTTTTATACAAACTAGATATATAGAAGTGATCAAGAATGAAATAAGAAGAATCAATTGGACTTAATTTTATCTAAGAACCAACAACTTTCTAAGCAACAGAAAAGATTCATCTAATCATATTCAATACCTCCTTGTACTAATATTGTTGCATGATAATTAACATAAAATAAATTGTCGAATTCTGCTGATCGCATATATAATAAACTCAATAATATTGATTCATAACACATAACGGTAAGTTAATATTTTTTAAATAGAAAAGAATCTTAGAACGGTAATGAAAAGAATGATTGCTAATTAGTGCTTCGATGGTATTTCGGTGATTGACTTAGCCGCGAAAGTAAGCGCCCCCACGATTAGGAATATGTATTATATATGTGAATGATGTAGCACATTTCGTTTTCACTTGATCAATCAAAGCCGAATATTACCGTATTACTAATTATAGGGTTTTATGTGTTATATTGTCTGATTCTTTTAGAGGATTCAATCGAAGAATTTAAAAATAATCTCTAAATCATTGAACATTTTCTCTACGTTTATGTTAGAAAAGATTAAGTATTTCATCGATTGGCAAAGAAAAAGTGGCATATTTTACATTCAGTTTTGGTGAGCTTATTATTTTTTAACTATTCTTTTGTGTATATTCTCTTTTGGTCTTTATCAAAACGAATTGTCAATTATTGAGTTTTAAATTTCTAATTGTTAATAAATTTAGGGCAGAAAAATATAATTACATTCTTTGATAGTAATTGATAACACAAAAAAAAATATATCACTTATTTCTTTAGTGATATCACGGCTTTCGAGATTTAGCACTGATCAATTGAGAACAGCCTACTGGTAGCCGAGTGGTCTAGGTGACTGCTCCAAAACTAGTAGGTAGTGGGTTCGATCCTCGTATCGTGCAAATTTTCAATATTTCTCGATAACGGACTTAATTAACCATACAGTCGCTAAAAGACCTTAGTAGTTATAAAGCGACGGTAAATAACAATTAAAAAAAAAAAATTGAGAACAATATACGATAGATATAACACAATGGATTTGTTTCCCTAAGTGCCCATATCGTTCACAACGGTATAGTCTAAGAGCCAGTGGCTGGCTACCTGTATGTAATTGATCAGACTTAGATTTTTGTACAGGGAGTCTCCATAACCGAACATACATGAATTCGTAAGTCACTAAGTCCAGCGTGGCGAACGTAGGTGTTGCCCAGGTACCTCAGGTATTAAAAATTGACTAATTTTAAAAGTATTCGACCACGGCTACTGTATGGAAATTTACAAATATATTACTATTGAAAAAAAAAATGGCAGACCATTATCGCGCGGTTAACGTAGTGCCAGACAATTTTAAAGATACCAAAAAATATGACATTTGGAAATTTAATTGTTCACATGCGCGACTCTATTAGTTAGATAAGGATGCTGAATACCAGCAGCATGTGTTTTTTGAGCCATTGCGCAAACTCCGATAAATGGGGCTCTCAACTAACGGTGTAAGTTCGAATCTATTTTATAAGGAGAGTCGTTCTACTGAGGCCGTTGGTTGAGAGCCCCATTTATCGGAGTTTGCGCAATGGCTCAAAAAACGCATGCTGCTGGTATTCAGCATCCTTATCTAACTAATAGAGTCGTGCATGTGAACAATTAAATTTCCAAATGTCATATTTTTTGGTATCTTTAAAATTGTCTGGCACTACGTTAACCGCGCGATAATGGTCTGCCATGGTTATTTTTCAATAATAATATATTTTTAAATTTCCAAACAGTAGCCGTGGTCGAATACTTTTAAAATCAGTCAATTTTTTATACCTGAGGTACCTGGGCAACACCTACGCCCGCCACGCTAGACTTAGTGACTCACGAATTCATGTATGTTCAGTTATGGAGACTCCCTGTACAAAAATCTAAGTTTGGTCAATTACATACAGGTAGCCAGCCACTGGCTCTTAGACTAGTAGCGACATCTGATGGTTAAAAGGATGTTGCGTGTGTTGTATGCGCTTAGTGGAACCTACCTATAGAATACAGTGGTCTTTTCTTTCTTTCAAAAAAGCTCTTCAATTATTTCATTGATAAGATCTAAAAAAATGTAAAACTGGTTAAAAATTAATGCAGAAATGCTGTAAACATTTCAGAGTATTTCTATACTCTACTACGAAAATAGTTTTCGTCAATTAAATAATGCGCAAACATATACGTAAAATATGTATAAAGGATCCCATATTCTTGTAAAAGCTTTTAAAATGTCACCGGTAAAAGTGTAGTTTTGGCGCAAAGTTGATTTTGACTAAAGTTTACTAGGGACAACGACCATTAGCTAAAGTTTGCTTAACAAATTTAAGTCGTATTTTATTTTTGCAATTTACACTAATAATATCGATTTTATTCAACAATTTAGGTATTGGTGACTTAACTATTTCTTAAACAAAGTTGACTTTGTTCAAAAACTAAAATCAAAGATTTTGTGGCTGTTTTACAAAGTATATTAAAGTTATATAAAATTATCAAGTATAATGGAGGAAAAGCTAAACGAAAATCCAAAAAAAATAGCTATATAAAGATGACTATGACTGTGTATGAACCAAAATATATGCGATTTTTTATTATATTCACTTATCGTTTTTATTCGTAAAAGTAGATATCGATGTGCGAATTATAGTTACACTCACTAAATTAAAGTAGTTCTACTTCTATAATAGCTAGGTATTCAATCCAGCTTTGTATATTCTATAGTCTTCTTATTTAGCTTCCTTTTTCAATATATTCCTCTTTTGGAATGGGCACTTTCATTGGCCTCCGCGTTTATTATCGGTTACATTTATATATTATGCTCTTACCTTTCTTTATTTTTTATTTTTTGTGATGAGCAAACCTTAACTCAATGTTTTTTCCATATTTTTCATTAAATTCCATATTTTTCATTAAATTGTACTTTATAGATGAAATATAAACATTTAAATGCCCATTTTTGCTTTAGAACATAATTGTGTAAACAATAAAGATAAATTTAACGAATATTAATACTGAAGATAATCTAGTATTTCTTATGTTAATTGAAGAAATCAATATAAATTTTTATCATATATTTTTTTATTACGTTCAGCAGCAGGAAGAATCCGTTACAGAATAAATGCTATATGCGAAATGTCATATTATATGAACCCGAAACTTGGACTTCCAGAAAATAAAGAAAGAAATATTAAGAGAGTTTTGAAATTTGATACTGGAGAAGAAAGGAAAAAATAAAATGAATAAAAGAAAATTGAGCAACCCCAATTTGAAGAAACTCGCCAAGAACAGACGACGCTGAAGGGAAGAATTCAACCACGATTCAACCACGCGGGAAAACATAATTTGATTTACATTTTTAAGCTAATTAATTTAGTTCATGCGCTTAGACAAAAATAAGTTCACTTTGATCAAAATTTTTGAACAAAATATTCCTTTAAGTAGGTGGGAATAAAGTGCGTTTCAAACGAATTTGATAAACATGAACCAACGTTCGATATGCTAGGATAACTTTGGCCAGTCAATGTTGACTGTGCATATAAAAAGAAACTTAAACTTTCAAATACTCATTTGTAAAAAAAATATTCAAATTATAATTCTTTGTTCTTTCTTTTTCTTTAGGTGTCAAGATCGATACGATCGTTGATTATAATTTTTCATTGGCTAGTCGACTAATTATCGTTATTTTATTTGCAGCATCCTGGGACAGTTGTGTTAATTATCTACTAAACCACGTCCTTAAATTTTTCTGCCCGGATATTGTCCTTTTGTCGACACTTTTTACCCCAAATTTTCCCCTTGAATTATTCAATTCAATAAGGCATATTTTTTTAGGTGTCTCATAACATGACCGAAGTATTCATATTTCTGACGCTTGAAGATGTTCATTCATCCGGGATTACTTAGAGACTCATCATGTAGCAGTTACGGAGTAATCCAGTACTACTGAATGACAACTAAAGAAGTTGCTTCGTAATCGAAATACGTAACTGGGCAATACGTCAAAAATATATTTGTTTCAGTTTTTGTTCAAATTTATGTTTATAGTTTACTTTTGTAAATTATATTAAATAATTAAGACTAAAAAATATTTTTTGAGTAATTTACAACTAATATTGAAGACATTTTAACTTGTATTTTTAATTTCGATAGTTCAAAAAAAAACGGGTTTTGTTATATAAAGAAGTTTAATTGAATCAAAAGTAAAATTTTATTTAAGTTATAATATAATAATTTAATAACCATTAAATTATTTCAATATTTTAATTTATTTGTTTTATATCTTTTAAATTATTACGGATAAATTATGCACTTAAAATATTAATGACTCACTGTAGCTTTTTTTGCCATCTCTTTTTACGTTGTGCAACAAACGAGACAAAACTATAAAAAGCAAAAAATAAAAATAAAATACTTATGAACATATTGCATCTTGAATGCATTTGCTGAAAAAAGTGATCATATTATACAATCACTTATGAGAAGAAAATAATCCGAGGCGGTTTTCAGAGCAAACCATTCATTTCCGTATAGCCCATCTACGGTTCATTCGTTTGCAAAATTAACGATTACAATTGAAAAAATAAATCGGTAATTAATGGAAATCACGCAGGTCTGTTAAATCTCAAATATACTCGGCTGCAATTATCTGGGACGAAACCATATGATTTTGGAGTTCAATACGGATAATTTAGTTTGGGCGTATATTCTTTCTTCATGTACCTCTGGTATTTGTGGGTATGAATCCATATGTGAGTCTCGGACGTTTTTTTTTCTTCTGAGCAAATTAAGACGTAAAAATACTCCCACGAAATATTTATATCGTTTCTGTTTCTTTTTCCTTTTGCTGCGAAACCATCATTTAAATGCGGCCACGATTTTAATATT
Organism: Sisyra terminalis; assembly: GCA_958496175.1. Taxonomy (NCBI): domain Eukaryota; kingdom Metazoa; phylum Arthropoda; class Insecta; order Neuroptera; family Sisyridae; genus Sisyra; species Sisyra terminalis. The sequence goes on from OY292278.1 coordinate 30,752,658, forward strand.
AAAGCCTAATTGGTATAATTCCTCTTGTAAGGATTGAAAATTTTTAAATGATGTTTAAGTAAGTGCACATTAATTTTATTTTTGGTCTTGGGTTTTTTAAAATCTCTTAATATAAAGTCTGTGTGATACTTTTGGTTATTGAAATCTTTTTTATGGATTGAAAAACTAACACGATATGCCTATAATTATGTAAAGTGATTCCGGTTCATAAAATACGCATTAACAGTATTGAAAATATTCGAACTATTTGCTCGTGCGTTGATCATCGAACAGTCACTTTACAAGTTTGCAAATTTCTTTTTTTTTCACCGTACTGTTATTTTTCATTTCAATAGAACCTGATAGGCAAACATTAATTTTTGAATATAATTAAATAGGCCTTAATCTGTGCCTTCCGATGTGAATTCTTTTAAGTTAGCACTTAAGACTTCGTTACATTCTATTACAGTATCACTTTATCAAAAAAAAAAAAAAAAAAAAATAAGAAAAAAAAACACTCATAAATTTGGGAATTCAAGTTTTACTTTTCGGGTGTCAATGTTGACAGAAACTTTTTGAAATATGCAGTGTGGATGATCGACTGGAAAGTCACTTGTTATCGTGTTAACTTGAAATCGGTTGTAAATATCGCGAAATGCATGTAGTTTTTGTGTAACAAAAACGTGTTGGGAATAACTCGCGTTTTTCGGTTTACAAGGATTGGAAATTGCAGCTACGAAATAAATCGTTCGTTTTTCATTTGGGTCCAAATGTAGGACGATAGGTGAGAGACAATGTGCACCGCCCGTTGTCGGTATTTTCAAAGCGTGTGTTTCATCCAATCTTTTTTTACTTCCATTTAACAGATAACTTACAACTGCTTAAGTTTTATGGTTTTTGAACACTGTCTTTGCATTTTATAGGCTTCGTATATAAGCAGGTATTTCCATGATGTCTTAGCGATTTAAGATGAATATGTGTAAGTGAAAGTCGTGGCCCAAGGGTGTGAAGATATTACAATAAAATGATGATAGTTTTTATTGCTTAGATTCACACACCATATAAATACACACATCTATTTAAAAATTATAATTAAATTTATTTTTTTCATAAATTATTTGCTTGTAAATTTCTTGTCGTTTCCATAATTTATTATCAGATAAAACGATAAGTATTTACAAGAGAAATATTGTTTCTTTATCTTTTCCTCAACTTTTATATGTATAAGAAATATTAATTTAAGTTTGATTTTATAAAGTAAAAAAAAAAGTTATACGCTATGTGTAAAACTATTTGTTAACATCTCAAAGAAAAGATTTGACCATTAATAATCTTAAAAATTTCATAAAAATAAAATGAATTAATATATATAGGACGTCTATATTATTTATTTATGGAAAGTTCAAATTAAAAATAAATTCATAAAACGACCATGATTGAAAAGAAGAAGAAAACAGAGGAAGAATGAAAGAAGCATAGACACCAGGAAGACGTAAATCCATGAAATTTTGTATGTTCTAAATTCTGAGAAGCTTACTGATAATAAAAAAGGTAATGTTTATACAATATATGAAATATATTGTATTCCAATTTATGTAGTATAATTTAATGTAATAATACATAATGAATTATACTATAAACATAAATCTTATTTGAAAAAAAGTAAGAAAATTCTCACATAAGCATTTTTCAAACTAAAGTATGAGCTCCTCTTAGGGATGATGGCGATTCTAAATAAAAGGTGTAAGAAAATAAGAGATAAATCTTTCAAACACCACTTTAATATAAAAAATCGTCATTCTGAGTTCCTTTTTTTATTAATCATGTAATACCGTTTATATTTGATTTTCTTTCAAAGCAATAATAGCAGAAATTTTTTTGTAATATTACTAAGAAATCATTTAGTACGTTGTTGTTATATAACAGAAGAGTCGCGATGAAAAATTTAATTGAAATTTTACAAAAGATGGTAAAATAAGAAGGGTTATAGAAATATGATGACGAATGAACGTTGTTTCCGCTAAGATAAGGATACTAGAAAATAGAAAATGTTTGTGTTCAAAGGAGGCCAGACCACAGATGCCGAAAAAAAGTATCTATGAAGCAAAAAATTCTCAGGAAAAAGACGAAGAAGAAGACCTGCTTTACGAAGGGAAACTTACACCGCAGAAGCTATGGCAACAAAAGATCTACCATATGAGAAAGTGACTGGAAAACCAGAGAATTGTGAAGGGCAAAATCGACGAACTCGTAAGGGGAAAATTCCGAAGAAAAAGACAAAAAGAAGGAAAGTTTTGTCCACTTTAAGAAAAGATAAAAATATCTACTTTAAAATTCCAGGTACGGATATAGTATGAGTAAAGAAATGAATTACTTAATTCAAAAAAAAGACAATGAGTACCCCCTTACCCCAATTACAAACGAATTACTTTTAACTAATTTTAGTACACCATAAAGTTTGTTTACTAAAATCAATATTCAAATGATACTATAAGGATAAAACACTAAAACTTGATCAAAGTTTTATTTTACAATAATTATTCTGAAAATAGTTACAATACGAAAATACCTTTTTGTTTGCTTTTGGAATTCATATAAGGTTTAAAATTGACAAAATAATAATTATTATTACTATTATTACCTGATGATGACAGTCAAAAACTGTTGAAACGCGTTGTAATAAATTAATTTTTTAATTGAATCTCAAAGACTTATATATATTATTATCCATTAAAAAAAATTTGGAATTCAATCATGTTATCATTATTAACTTAATTTTAGACTAAGGAATGCTGATATAAAAGGGAAATGGATGTAGGTAATGGTATAAGTGATTTCAACAAAATCGCTGAAAATAACGATGTCGCATAATATATTCTTCAATCCTTAAGGAATGTAGGTAACTTTCTTGCCACTTCAAAATATTGTTCAAAAATCATACTTTTACGATGGATTTTACAGATTTAAATAATTAAGCCGATAAAATCATTTGTAATTTAATTGATCAATATTTTTGAACCGGTAATTGTTTTACATATTATATAATGTGATTTTATTGAAACAAAAAGTGGTTATTACTCATTTCAATTACGGAGAACTTTACAAGTGGATTAAAGCAGTCCAAAATTTAGTGGCTCTTAGAGATCATTCAGAATATTAGTAGCTTATTTTTAGTTTCTATTAAGAATTTGGAAAAATGGAGGATTAAGTCGAAATAAAAACAAAAGAACATGTGAAATTTTTATATTAAAATTTTCACAATTTAGATCATTTAAAGAATCTCTCCTCTTTAGGTCAATTACGATACTCCTTAATGAAGATATTTTCAAAAGCTTACCTTAACAGTAGTTTTTCAGACTTGTATGTTTTATAAACATACAAGCACTGTCTACTCTTGAATATTTTAGGTCCAACGTTAAACTCTCAATACAAAACTCCCATACAATAAAATATTGTTATTCTATTACTCATTTGATTTTTTGGACGATACAAAAATGAATTTAAAAAAATAATAAAAAAGTTCTACTAACCAATATTTGGTTGTATTTTTTTGTACCCGGATGGTTTATTTTCCATTACTAAAGATTTACTCATACAAATAAAATGAGCCCATCTTTTACAGTCTATCAAGAAAGATGTTATCAAAAGTTGCTCTTCCACTTTGAGCAAAATGCGTGGAACACTATCTACATAGGTAAATAAGGCGACTATATATACCTACAGTGTTTTCTCAATGAACATTTTTACAAAGTCGAGAAATAATATTTGTCAGACAAAAAGAACGTATAAAATAAATTTGCAATATTTGATTCTACAACTTGAAACAGTTGAGATATGTTATCATATTTTCACAGTACCAAGGGACATCTTGTGCAATTCAATGTATAAAATTTAAAGTTTCTTTGTAATTTTAGAAATATGCGATTGTTTTGTAAGTTGGAAACATTGATCACAACGTGCCACTATACAACAAGAAGTAATCGAAAGGTAATCTTACTGTCTCGATTCGATTACCATAACATATATGCTTGTAAATGTTTATCGCTATTACAGTCCCAACCAGAGGTGTTCAAACAATCTTTTTATAAAATCTCGAGTATAAAATATTGAAATAAAATAATAATTTTCACGCTTATATAAAAGATATAAATTTAACTTTAATACTAGCAAAATTGTTTTAGTTAATTTGCATATATAATTTTTTTTCTTGATGAAACATTGTTTAAGTTGTACATGAAACACCTATTGGTAGAAAACCGTCTTCATACAAGTAGTTTAGATATATTACTGCCACAATACTTGACTCGAAAATCGTGCCATTCTGGCCAAGTTTGTCTTGTTCTCATAATAATGTTATAGGATTCTCTGCATTTTATCGGTTGATTTAATGTTTTGAAAATACGTAAATATTTGAATTTGATACCTATCGCTCTATTCTATTTACATATCAAGTCTGTATTGGAAGTTCACATAGTTTTCACCATCCAAAAATTTATTCCAAACATCACCAAAGCGCGACATGTTAAGTGATGACTTCCAACTTGATTAACTAGAATATTTATGTATTTATTTCTGCGCTAATAAACATACAGATTTTTTGCACTGTCCGAAATGCTACCACTTTTCGGCGATTTTAGCCGTGACAGATGCAAAAAATAGATTTACCAGTTATTAATTAGTGTTAGGTGCGCGGATTTGGCAGTGGTTGAAAATAAAAGATTTGCATTAAGTAGAATTTAAATTAAGGCGATTTATCTTATTAATCCTAAGATATAAAACTTGTTGAAATATTTCTCTGATTTTTGGCATGAGAAAATTTTTTCGCAGATTTAATTTCATGCAAAATATGCCACTTTTGTTTGCGTTATTCGGTTTGTATAACACGTTTCAATTTCATGTAAAAGTAATATTATCAAACAGATAATCTAAAGAAGATAACAGTTTCGATTTTTACAACACAATTTTTCTCTTTTTTTCTACGGAAATCATAGTTTAACCGCCGTAATTTATATTGAGATACAAACTACAATTATTTCGATTATAAAAATTTTAAATTATAATTTTTACAGCTTCATATTCTCGACGGGATTGCTTCTATTAAAATATTCAAAAATGTAATTAAAAGTAAACAAGACGGTGAGTAGACCTAATCAAAAATTATTCAAATAGGCCTATGGATAAAACCGAATGATGAATAAGTGTGTTTGAGAACCAATCTCAATATTTCCATCGAATCTTATTACTGTTACTTCATTTTTTTTTAATATGCAATTAACTTGATTATAGTTTTGGGTATCATTTTTAATATAAGCATTAATTAATAATTCTTCTTCTTATAATTATGGTTGTTAACACTAAATGTACATCTTAGTAGGGTAATTCTAAAACGACAATTCTTATTAAAAAGAAATTGAATTTAAACGAATTGATTCAAATGTTTTAACTTCCTTATGTTATAAGTTTAAGAGTCTTTTGTAACCGCGAACAACTTTGGTTATAAATTATTTAATTAAGTATTAATTTGGAGCATCTTAACCTTTTTTGACAATTGAAGGCAGTGGTTCTTAATCTGGATTCATTTGAATTCCAGCGTTTGGAGAGTTAGTCTCCCGGGTTCGATGGGTTCTTAATGATTTTACTTTTTGCTCTCAATTGCTTTGTTTATGTTGTGCATCTTTGTGTAATTAATAAATACCAATGTTTTAAATTTGGGAAATCATATTTTTTTCCGAATAAGAATGGTTCGGTGAATGCGCAAATAAAACTAATGGAAGTCAGTACCTCCAACAATATTAAGAATCATTGATTTAAGATAGATCCTCTGCGTATGCATACATATGAATAGATATGAATTTAAAACTGATAAATCGTAGAAATTTGTAATATTGGTATAATGCTTTGTATTTTGACTTCGATCAAGACGGGTGCATAAGGATATATAGAATATAGTTCTCCACCGTATATTTTGGTTTAAATGTGAAATGGTTTAAATGAGTTTAAATGATTATTGAAATAAGAAAAATTGGTTAATTTAATGACATCGATCAAAGTAGAAGAAATATGCCTGTCAAAGTGAGAATAAATGAAAAAGACTTCCACACTCATATACCCAGCATTGGTTAATGGGATTTCTTCAATTATATCATCATTATCACACCAAACCATAGTATTTAATAGTACGGCGTAAAAAAGATAAATTAGCGACATGAGTTGTGGGGAAAAAATACAATAAAAGTAGTTGTTGAAAAGAATATCACTTCTTCCCGTTTGAGACAATTAACTTCAGATTTGAAAATCGTCACTTTGACCATGAGTACCTAAAGCCAAATTAGTATTTCGACTATATTTAAAATATGATACAAATTATTGTCATCCTAATTAAATGAATCGTAAAGAACGTTATATTTTATAATTTTTTTATTGAAATAAGATAATTTGTCATAAAAAATCAAAATAAAACCTTACTTTTTTGAAGTTTGTTATCGTGCTTGAAAAGCTTTCTGATTAGTTGCAACTCTGTGACGTGACACATATGTAAACAACGTTTCTTCAGCATTTCCTTTTATTATTCGACTAATAATATTTCTCTTTTTACTTACATATAAGATAGTTATTTAACCTGTATATCAAAATGTACAATATTTTTACGCAAGCTGACTGTAGAAATCTGTCTAAAGTAGATGTACTAATGATTGGACAATTTTTCAAAACAAAAATTATAAGCTTTAAGCTGCGAAACTTTATAGTATAAAAGCAGAAATGTAAATATCTATTATTTGTTTACAGTAACATCATAGAAATTACTCAATCAAAAAAAAACACTTTCGTTGATTAAATGTTGATTAAATTAATTCATTGACAAAACTTTCAATGATCTTCACTCATTTAAGTAATTAGGCTGTCAGGGTTTCGACAAGCTCAACTAAACCACTAAAAGAAAAGAAACAAATAGCTTTTCCGGGGTTTGTATCAATGTTCTTGTACATTATTAGTAAAGCATTATTTGCGTAACGAATTCTAATAATTGTTAATACGTGTATTTAGTCTTGTTGTTTACTTTGGTATGACGTCATTTGGTATGATCGGCCACATATTGAAAACCGCGTTATGGTACGTATTTTCTTAAATCATTCTCTACTCTTAGTCTTTAATGTAAATGAAACAATTGTTCAAAAAAGCATTAATATAATTTGTATTTTATATTGTAATAAAGAAAACATAACCATTTTTCAGTAGTAGCCAAGTACCCTATTGTATGCTTGAGTAGTATGAACTCACACGGTTGTTTCACTAAAGTTTTTACTTTAAAATATATTTATTATTTTCCTCTTTTTATCAAATAAACATTGGGATTGAAAATCTTTAACCAGGAAGTCATGTGGTATCCACATATTTTTTTTTACTTGAAAATAAAAATATTACTGTCAGTTCTATTGACGATTTCATGACCTGCTTTAGACTAACTGATGGGATGAAGTTCCGCACTTGATAATCGTGGGGTACCTACCAGCAAAAAGGTTTAACTCCATACTAATTATATGCTTTGCAGACAAGAGTATTACATTTCATGCGCTTTATATCAGAAAAGTGAGAAAATATTAAATTCATATTTGACACCCTTCTATTGAAAAAGAAAATATTATGTATCGTACAATCGTATACATTATACTTTGCCGATAACTTTTCTATTTGTAGAGAAGATGTTGCTATTGCAGGATGTTGGTGGGACTTTGATAAATGCACGCGTGCGATCAACTTGTCAGAAACAACAGAATATATTGGCAAATACATGAATACTTATTGGTAAATGGTAATGGGGAAAAAACGAGGAATGGAAAGATCAATTTCTTTGTAACTGCATTTGCTTTGTTTCAAAGTTTTTTATTTAAATTAAATTATAGTTATACCGTAAGACTGATTTCTTATTTCCCTATTTTTTGTTAAACTAACCTCGCCAGTTATTTTAACAAGGTTTTTTTGTCTTGATTATAATGAATTAGACCAAATATTAATTATTACCAACTTTCTGTCTAATTTTTAAGAAAAAAAAATACCCATGTCATTAAACCATGTTTCCATTTCCGCTAATTATCCTCTTAATTATATTGCCATATAAAATCAAAGTTTTTTAAATTAGGTAATTAGGCCAATAAAATTTTAATCCTATTTATTATAAATAGTATTATACGTTGCAAATTCCAGTATCGGGTAGTTGTGTCATTATCAACTAATTAGCTATTTTTAAAGCTATGTATTGTATAAGACTTATTATAACGACAGCTTATTTATTTAGCATTAGCATAACATTGTCGAAACTAGATTCGCAAATAAAGAAAAACGATCAGTTGTACTTTACACAATCAAGAAACTCCAAGTTAAGATGACTTAGCAGGAATAATAGGTAACACGGTGTGAACAACTGTTTATTATAACTTTCCTTTCATTTACAAAAAAAGTCTACTGAAACACACAGAAGAATGTAAAATTGATTGAAGAAGACATTTATAAAACGAAAAATTATCGTTACTTAATAGGAATAAGTCTGTTTGATTGGAAAATATGATATAAGTCATAGTAACGAGTATGAGTGGTCTAAAGAGCTAGTGCAACAAAATCTATACGAATTATTCTTTGTTTTTGAGGAATGAAAACTTCAAAACATTACATTTCTTTAAAACTTTATAAGAGGTATTTTTCACTAATCTATTACAGTTTACATCTAATATAACTTCAAAAGTCACAAATGATCGACCCGGTTGATGCGGTAGTAAATAAATACAATTAAAGCTATTTGCTTTTTCTTAGTAGTGTTTTCTAGCATAGAATTTTTTGATAATATTTTCCAAAATAAAGAACCTTGCCAAGGACCAATGGTGTAACGGGGGAGGATTAAATCACCGTGTGTCGTCTCGATAAAACACAAAAAATATTAATATTTCGTTGTGGTAATAGTATAATGAAGTTATCACCTTCTTATTAGTTACTAGTTTATTGTGAGTGTAAATTTTGCGAATTTTAGTGTTCAATGATAAAAAGCTCATGATTATTTTTTATGTTTAATTTTGTTGGATTTGCATAATCAATTTAAGTAAGATTTGTTACTTTTCAATTATAATTTTCTGAAAACCTTTCTTTGGAGACCTTCTGCACTCCTTTTTAAAAGAACTTTTGTGCTTCAATATCACTCTTATTTTTAAGTATTTCGACTTCTAGAGTTCGCATATGACTTTAAACGTTCTATCAAAAATTAATCAAATTTTGCAAGAATTTATACGGTTCCTAAAAAATTACCACTATAAGGATCCTCAATTACTTCTAAATGTTTCCGAAACGACATTAAAAAATAAGATATCATCAACCTAAAGTGTGATCTTGCCAGGTCCATTTATAAAGATTTTTTTTTTTTAATTCCATTGGGAAAGGAAAACAAATTTCTGTCGAGTGTCAAACTGATAAATCACTTTAAATATAGAAATTCCAAAATATAATATGAAACGCAAACCTGCTATCTGTACTAACTGATGACGCTAACATTCACTTTTTTCCATCCCCTATAAAAACTGTCAAAATGGATTTAGCAGGTTAACACTTTAAGTCGATGATAAGAACAATTAAAAAGTAAGTTCAATGAAGAAAAATATTTATTTTACTTTTCTTAAGATGTTCCATACTATCATACCAATACAAATTCAACACCCACCCACCCCCCCAAAAACCTGCCATCTTAGGGGTGGGCCTCACGGGTAAATTCATCACTGTGTGTTTGTTATGTAATTTTTAATCGAACAAATTCTTTCAAGTAACTATTTTGAGTACATCGGAAGTAGATATACTTTAAATCAGTAGTTCCCAACCCTATGCCCGCGGGCACCATGGCGCCCGTTGACCGTGTTATGAGTTCCCGCCGCTGTGCGGCCACTTTAAAAAATGTTTAAGGTTAAAATACAATGTTATAAAAAAAAATAATATTTATAAATAAAAAAGAGAAAATAATTACATTGTTATAAATTCCCCTGTGGAAATAACGTCTTCTAGGTAAAATTTGGTTTGTCTCCATCTGTGGAATAATACCCTCTAGTAATGTGTTTCCTAAATTCGACCCAACTACCAAAGTACTTATTTTTTTTTCTATTTGTATTTTTGGAACAAAATATTTTTGGTGCATTACATATATCCATTATTCGCTATACCCAACTGTAAATATACCTTAAAAAGATAAATGGAGCCCCGCGCCTCGACCGGTATTCTAGAATATGCTCTTGGGAGCCAAAAGGTTGGGGACTCTTGCTCTGTATAGATATCTTCGCTCTTTAAACGTGGCTATTATCACTATTTTTTTGTTGAGTTTCAAACGAATTATTCTATGTAGATACCTTACAGATCGTAGATTAGTTATACCATTTTCGTTATTGACTTGATCATATTAAATTGATTTTCCAACTTGAGTGTTTTGAAGCGAAAATTCTTATTAATGCACTACCTATGTCAAACTTTACGACGCATTTCAAAATTATATATATTTTCAACCTCAATAATTTGATTTAAAAATGAAAATCGAAAATTAATTTTATCTATATGTCAATCACAAAGCGTATTGGTAAGCCATGACTCAACATTTCCGACCAATATCAATTGCATATCAGGTACTTGGAAACTTTTTCAACCGGCTAATTAAGCTATCACTGGTTACATCGTAGCGCTGAATCAATAATTATTTGTAGTTATGCATTAGATGTTTCTTTCAAGTTTCGATTAAATTATTTTATTTAAAGTTGCTTAATGAACAATTAAATGTTTAATTCATTTCATAGTTGAATTTGTTCTAAAATACCGTGAGTACACTTAACCGTATTAATCGGCCAGATTAGATCTGATTACTTGCAAAACATTCTTGTCGCTGAGAATAGGACGAAAGAAAAACGATAAGCGATTTTATGTTGATTACGATCTATCAACAAAAATAATTAAAATAATTACATAAAACTGATATTACATTTGAAAACCGTTTCTAGTAGGCGGTTTCAATATCAACGTGAGCCATACGCATGTGTCTTACTTTTCAAATTCATTAAAGGCAATTTAAAAACCTTTCATAATGTTAAATGACGATATCAACATTAATCATAAACGATTTGTTTATTTATTGGCCAATACCGAAGCATTAAAAAATTGACATTTTCTCTATCCAAGTCTAATTTGAGGGCGAACTCATTTTGCCCAAGAACCATGTTTTTTTCAATTGCCTTCCTCAAATAGTCTAACCTTGTAGTTACCCAACTGGTGGAATGATTTAGATTTTCGATATTGGAAATAATTAAGTTGGTCCTCGCACAAAACACCGTTAACCTATCATTTTCCCAATTTGATTGATTTAATGGTTTCTTGTAAGTGTTCATGTATTTTACAAGTGATTGATTGTGTTTCGGCTTTAACGAAGGAATAAGAACGGAATTTCATGATCTTGTGCGTGACTGGGATGTGTCATAACAAAAATTGATGTCACATTATAGAAGATTAATGCTGTTGGTACGGGTTTACGAGGAAGCGAAATTTCTTATTGTTAATCAAGAAATTTAGGTGACATAACTAACGAATGAGTGGGAATTTGCGTGTGAGATACGACCAATTTGGGAAAGTTATAATGAGTTTAATGAAATTTCAATAAATTATGTAATTAAAAATAATTTGACATTTATAACGCTGATTTTTATCAGTTACTGTTTTACTTTATATTTCTAGCAAATTGGAGTTTTATTAATTTTCCTTTATCATTTCTTTTGGCTTAATGTAAATTAACATAAAAGTGGCATCAATAATAACTGATGTGTGTAAAGTTTCGAATACAAAGAAAGAGAAAGCGATGAAACCGCGGAGGATTCTTTGATCACTGATGCGATACTTAACAAGAAAAAAAAACTTTAACTTACATTTCTCAAACTTAAATCCTGAATTTTAAAAGATGGAAAAAATCCTTCATTCCACTACCAACTAAATTTAAAAAAATACCAAACAAATTATCTCGTAAATTCATATTACATCGAACGTAAACTTTCTTATTGAATTTCTAAATTACTTTTCATAATTTATTAATTTTATTTACATATACAAATTGCCTACAAGAATCTAGAACTCGAAAATCTGTTAGTTTCAAACATAGTGATCTACAAATCAATTTGATAAATTAAGAGATTTTCGTCTAATGTTACAATCATTTAAAGAAGTGCACTTATAAATACTATGTTACTATGTTACCAAATCGCTTCTTTTGACACTATTTATATTAATGACCATCGAGGCTGCACAATCCCGGAAACAACCGGTCTGCGATAAGCAGGCTGAATTATTTTCAAAATCTATATTACCTTCAAAATAAACTAACCATATCCACTTGATTATTTAAATTTTTTGATTAAACCAACATTTCCGAGAACTTTCAGCGCAAAAACTTGTAATCCAAGCCAATTTTTAATCAGAACAAATCTTAATGATGTAATCAATGTAAAGACCATAAATTTTATAAACAAAAAAAAAACGAGAAAATTACAAGAAAAATCATAAAATCTACGTATCAAAATAAACCAATTTACGTTAATTACGAATATTTATGCAAGTCAAAGTTGGACGATTAGTGTCTATAACATCTTCATCATTAGCAGGAAAGTGCATCTAGAGAGCGTTTATTTAAGTACTTTAACTATGTCAAAAATATTTATGGTAAAATAATTTATTAATATTATAAATAGTCATTATAGTGATGTCATATCTGATATTAGATATTCAAGTCATTGTTTCGTAATTATTTAATATTAAATATTATCATCTTGACATTTCTGTCACGGATTCGGATTTTTTCTCCCGGTTTAGCCGGGAGAGCAAATTAATGAGGAAAATTAAGGTCATAAAGGTTTGGAACTTAGTTATCAAATAGGTAAGTACTCAAGTATTAATGTTGATGAAATCAAAACAAAAATCAGGCAAAAAAATTATTCAAGCATTCATTAGAAAATTCATAAATTTACACGATATATGTTAACTATCTAATAAACCAAAATTAAAAATACAGAAACATATTTTTATGAGAAATGTATGCAGGCATTGAGTCTATAAAAATAAGTATCATACTGAGTAAAGACACATAAATTAATCACCTACTGGGATCAAGCAGAGCCTGGTTCAAAAAAATAAAATAAAATATAAAAGCCAGAAGTTTTTAAAATGAGAAGTAGTAGAGGATATGTGAAGGATATTAGTGTAGGTATACGTACTTATCAATTAATATCTAGTTTGGATATCATATATTTTGATCAAAAAACTTTTAAAGTTGAAAATTGGCTTTACGATTTTTGTACCGGAAGTTGATTATGCCTTTTAGTTTTCCGTTTCCTAGCAACGAATATGCTAATCTTTTAGGTTTTGCCATTTTTTTAATAATTGAGTTAATATAATAAAAAAAACGAGTACGATTTTCAAGATGCTAAAATTTGATGATTAATTTAGATAAAATAGTCTATAAGAAGACGATAATACAAAATAATATTTTTCAATATTTTGCTTCGTTTTCCAGGTGACGATTTAACTACTGAAGATTTAATTTCTTTAATTTTTTTATTGTTTTACTGCTATTATCTTACAAAAATGGTCGAAAGTAGTGAAATGTTTGTCAACTATTGAAGACACTGATCCACCTTGTTTTTCATTAACATAACTTTTCACTATATTCCGTGATATAATACGTTAGGTCCACCTCGGATTACGTATCCATCACTCTGAATTAAATTTCATTGGTCATTGTTTTTTCTTACAGTTGGCTTTACTCTTAAATACGGGATTGAATGAACTACAAAATCAGCGACTAATTTACAAATTTTTTCTTAATTTACAGTTGAATTAACTCACTAATTATAGGAGAGGATCTCTTATGTATTCAATTTGTGTATTGACATTACTTTAGGTTCTTCGATGATTCCCAACTCATTTTTTGCACTTAATAATCATAAATAATCTACTTAAAAATATTTTCTCTATTCTATGTCGATATTTCTTCATTTTTTGTATCATGAGTAAAATGATAACTAAGTCTATATTAGAGACGAAATATTAAGCACAATCTATGATATGACTATTCAGTACTAATATCATAACGTATCTCTAAAACCAAGCAAGATATGCAAAAAAAATATTTTTTTTTTTCATCTTATTTTGGAATCTTTTGTAAAAATATCTCATTAAATTGCAGCGCCACGAAAATCGTACTCTCCTTAATAACTAGATTATCACAAAGAAGTATAACTTTTTATGTTAGTCCCTGAGTTCAAACAAACTTTATTCTTCTGTGGTCGGTACCTATCTATCTACCTATCGGATTTTAAAGGAATTTAACAAATTTCAAATTAAAAAAAATAGTGTAGAATATTGTCATTTTATGTAATTACGAGCTGCACCGACAGACGGTGTCGTACAAGTCAATACTAAATTGCTGTAAATAAATAACTTAAATTTTATAAAATGTTCTTGAAATATTAAAATCTCCTCTCTTAGCAACTTGCAGCGTCCTCTGCTATATCTACAATTACTTACCTTCAAGATATACATTTTTCAATTAAGTTTTGATAAAAATTACTAAACCTCTAAAATCACTACAGAATTGTTGGAACGAAGTAATGACAGTTAGCAGTTATTGTATTGATCGTTGAAAAATATTGTTTTCGCGATCACAGGTATGTAATTGACGCAAGAAATGAATAAAAACAATTTTTGAAGTGGGTTATATACTTATTATGTCAAAATTAGATCTAAAGCAATGCAGAACATTTTGAGTTTTTGAAGCATACACAAATTAACATAACATTTATACAAATTGATTATAACGACTCCAAAAGCAAATCAAAAATATTTGAGAAAATGGGTCATAGTCTATTTTTAATTATATCACATCGTCAGTTATTTGAAAAAATAAAAAAACTTATGAAACAAATAACGTGATGCAAGTGATAATGAGGACACTGAACGTACTCTTGGATACTGATATTTACAACTTAATAATTAGTGAATAGATAAAAGTTTTTTTTTTCCAAAAAAAAAAAATATATTGAACAATATTGAAAATAATATTGAAAAAATCATTTGTTTTTGTTTTCTGATACTCCAAAAAATATGTGTTTAGTTTCATATAATTTATTAGATATGAAAGCTTCTGAAGTATTAATTCTGTTTTTTGACAGTTGTATGGCTACAAATAAACGCAAAGCTTTTGTTCTTGTTATAAACAGATTAAGAAGCTGGTATTTTCACTTATAGATAAACCATATACTAAAGATTACTATGTATTAGGTGAAAATTGGTCTTTTAGATAACGTTAATAAAGATTACGTTAATTATATAAATATATTAGATACAAGAGAAAGAAAGTGGCCTTAATCTTTCTTAAGATTTTAAAAACTTCCACAAATGGAAAAGGGTATGAATAAAAAAGGTAGTGCTTGGTCACTTTAGAACCGGACACATGACGCTATCCCATAGAATCTCCTTTGAATTAAACTAAACTATTATCTCTTTATTGTTCTACCACAGTTGGAAAAGATCAACTGTACTAAAATCATCTGTAAAAGAGTAACGAAAAGATTGATAACTAGAGGCAGACATTTCCAGATCATGAAAATGGAATTTACCACCCAAATAAAACTTTAACTGGTGGATAGAGAAAAGATACATTTCTTCACCAAAAAATAGTGGTATGCGTAGAATAAATGAGTAGGCTTTATCTAACAGATTAATTTTTGTCTATTAAATAACTATCTTAAGGATTTGGTCTATATATCAATCAGTAAAAATAGTGACCCTACATCAATAATTAAAAATAATTAGAAAAAGATAAACAAAATCAAGTTTTTTTAAGTAATATCTTTTTACACAGTAGTTTTATGCCTTACTTATTCCAAAATTATTTTTTTCAATAAACATTATATCATTTGAAAGTCAAATGATAAACGAAGTGAATTTTTAATTGAAAATTTCCATTTATTTTTAAAAGCTGAAAAAGATTTATGTCATTTGACAACAGTCTATTTTAGCACTAATTTCGGTAGTTGTTTTTCATGTATTATACATCAAAATGATAAGGTCAAACTCTGTGAAACTCATCAGTCAACGTCCGTAAGCTTTTATTCCAATCAAAAAAAGAAAAGAAAAGAAACCCAGAAACCGCTTTGGTGATGCGGAAATAAATTAATTGTCAAAAAAGAAATCAGCTACATATGGCCGTATCCAACCAAAATCAGCTAAGTTTTTCGTGAATTTAGGGTTTAACGAATTATAACCTGCAATTAAAGAATGAAAATAATTCATAATTTTATCATTAATCAAACCGAATGCATAATTATTCGATACAAATATTGGATTTTAACGACATCAGAAGTATAGTGATATGCCCGATAAAGAATTGTAGGGGTATAGAGTTATATGTGCTCGTATGTTAATTTCCAGTTTACAATTCGAAATTTATACCGATCAACGTTAATGATTATGGTGAAATTATTACGAGCAAAAAAGAAGTTATTACTATCGCACATAAATGAGAAAGCAACACCTATTGATATAAAATTTGCGTCTTATTGGTTAGTGAAAATAAGCAACGCCTCGCTGCGAAAAAGTGCTTGATAATTAAGAGAACGACTTGTTGAGACAATGTGTAAGATACGAGTGTATATACGCAAAATATAAAATATATTTACGGCACAATTGCTTAAGACTTAAATGTAAACCAGGTTGTATCATATTGAAATCATGCGACGTTTGAAACAATTACGAAATTCGCAAATTTCCAATGGTAATTTACATTTTTCTGAATTAAGTGTATATAGTAAAATTCATTTCCGCGTCTCATTCTGGACTCAAATCACTGTTGTATTGATAGACTTCATTCAAGCTAAACGGTATATATCAGCAAGTATGAAAATCAGCTCTTCTCATACATCAAACGAGAAATTGAATGATAGCACGTCATTGTGTGGTTCATTTGTACCACACAAATGAACGAACGGCTTTGGGAGGCTTTGTGAAATTATTACTATGCACGTGTGTAATTGACAAGAATGGCCGATTTAAGTTGTTCGCGTATTGTTACGTTGGGTATTGTTAACGGCTAAATGGGCAGTCGCTACTGTGAACTTGGAATGTGCCAAGTTCATTGAAATTCCAGTTCTGACATGTTAAACTATTTCACGTTAAAAGACTCATTACCATAACGTTTATTACCTCATCGCGAAATTCTGCAATAAGATGCCATAAAAATTCAAATTTATTGGCACGAAACTGTTTTCGAATCTTCGGTACTTATTTTATTGAAATTGTAGAAAAAATACTGGTTAAATAATAAAAGAGACTTTAAAGTTTATAAATCAAAAATATTTTTCAAAAATGCATTATTCAAAACAGTAAGAACTCCCACAATCGGGAAAGACTTCACTAATGAAAAAAAAAATATAACTTGTATTTCAAGTTATTGAATTCAGTTCCGTACATTTATCTACAGAATAGGGTTTTACTTTTGCACCTAACCGTGTGAATTAGGGCTGGGAAATAGTCATGGTAATAAATAACTTATTGATAGATATGGAAAATCAGTATTATGAAAAGAAGAAAAAGCATTGCCTAGAATAATGAAACCACGATCACCAAACGGGAATTCATAAATCAATCGAATAAGCTTTAATATTAGCTAGAAGAGTTACTCAATTAAATGAATATGACATTTGTTTATAACTTAATTATATTTCGGCTTCTTATCTATTTGTAGATGTATGTAAATAAATTCATATTTTCTTGAAGATATTGCCGCATGATAGTTTGCAAAAAGTATTGTGAAATATTAAAATTTAAATTAATTATTATTAATAGTTTCTACAAACGCTGTAAATTAAAGGCTTTAAACTGTAAATGTATCAATGCTGCATAAAAATTGATTTATTCCTATTTTAAAACTACTCTCTAACTTTTAATGATATAAGAATTATATCATTCTATATTATTATATTTCATAGCAAACACTTACCCATGTAAATATTTAAGATGCATATAGCTTAAGCCGCTGAGTGCCAAAACTTGAAATAAAAATATAAAATAAAGGTTCTAAATGTTGTTTTCATAATATTTTCGAAAAATACGTTTACGATCCATATAAAAGGAGAACCTAATTATTAAACATTATTGATAATTCTTCTGAACATGTGCTTATCACTAGACTATTTAAACACTGGACTTATTCTGTTGAAATTTTCTGTGTATTTAAGTGGGAATTTGGGTGAATTATGTGTGTACACAATTAGACTCCATAGAAAATCGGCAAGAACTTTTAAAAACCGAGTTCTTTTCGTATTCAAAGCTCTGTAATAATTTCTGATCCCACAAGGAATCAGGAGACTTGGTATAGGTATAGGTAAAATTGGTATAGGTAAAATCTTGGTGAGATTCTGGATTTACTCAAACAAGAAATGGACAACCCCAGTTTGATGAACCAGTTTGATTTTAGCTAACCTATACTATCATTCTTCTCAAAAAAGAAGATTTATTACACTAGGATCATATGACCCATATATGGGACAATTATAACATTTTTAATATATTAGCAGATAAACGAAAATAGAAGGCAAATTTCAACTACACGGAAAACTGAATCTGTTGTCAGGCAGAAAACAAAAAAGAAATCTAAAAAATTTTTTATCCTCCAAAAAATTATAAAATTTACGATGTGTTTCCAGCAAAAATTAACGCTATGTTAAAAAAATAATAAATATTTATTATAAAATTTAAACCAAAAACTTCGACTGATAACTATCGTAGTTGATAACTGTGCTTAATATAATATATACAATATACATGTTTTACCACAAAACTGGGAACCTTCAGAACTATTTGCCGATATTTCCTTGTCCTTATAGTATCTATTTACTTGTAAAAAGTGTTGAGCTTTTTGAAGTATCAATAGTTTTCTGAATATCATATTATTTTGATTCGTTTAAAATTTTTAGAAGTCTTAATGAAATTCGTAAATTTTCATTGACGGAAAATGAGGGAAAATATTGATTTGAATTTAAAAAAAAATAGTTGTCAAAGTCATCATAAATTTAAGAATTAATTTTTTTGTCTTATTCACTGATACTGCACACAATGATGTAAATTATTTTTTTCATCCATCAGTTGAAGTAACATGTGAAAATATAAGGGTTTTTTTCATACTTTAAATACTCTGAATACTTAATAACATTATTTCTTAACCAAAGAATTTTTTTTTTAAATTTTAACGATCTTGTGAAAAAGGAAATGTTATATTGTTACCTCACTTTGTAAAAAGTAATAAAAAGTTTCAAAAGTTGGTAAGGAAATTAGTTCAAAAAATTTTTTTTTAATATACTTGAGATTTTTTTCTTTTGGTAATTATTTTTCAGAGGGACTAAATGATTATTAGAAAAGTATTATTTAAAATTTCTTCAAACAAAAATATTACAATATTATGTATGTGGAAGAAAAAATGTTAAGATTTATTGCGAATAAAACTCATTAGCGTTATAGTTATTACTTACCTAATAAAAACATTCAATTGAAATTTCTCATAAATTATTATCATTTTACATTGATTGGAAGGCAAATGAAATTATTTAACGAAAATCAAATGCTCCAGTAACTCAAAAACATTAATCAAACATGACAGGTCTAAAGCAGAGAATCGGTAGCTGAGAGGCTTCTTAAGTTGCGTACATTAAGAATAATTAAAATAAATTATGACGTACCTATTTCATTGAGGAAACATATGAAAAAAGTATATACCCGTTACGTGCGTTTTGTTGCTAGCTCAACAAATCAAAACGTTATTTATGATTCTATTTTAAATATAAATTGTCTTATAAGTTGTACAAGAATTTCAGGACCAACATTATTTATTCGATGTAAGGTGTTCGGGGATATGATTAATATTTTAATATTTATACAAGTCAGCTTCTGATTTAGTGCTTACAGTTCCAGAAAAAGAAATATATTTCATTTAAATTAAAGTAACAGTAGCAACCATCACGAATGGGAGACTATTAAAATAAACTTCACGTTAATAATCAAATGAGAGAGACACAATAAGTTTTTATTCTTCAAAATATGAGTTTTAATAACTACATATATATAAAATTGAATATTAAACGGGCAATAAGGCTGGGTGGCATAAATATGCCATCGGTAAGATATACGACGATTTTTATGAATTTACACGCGTTAAAATCACCGTATTCTGAGAATATATCTAAGAAAAATAAAGCATTTAATGGGCGCATGCAATATGAAATTGTTCACAGTTCTTATGCGATGTAATCGAGGTTAGGCGAGGCTTAAAGTCGTGACCTTTGGCCCCAGTGCCATCCCTGCTGTATTCGAACTTAACTTTCTGATCACACTGGGAGTGAACATTTTATTTATTTATTTTTACTCTTAAGACTCTTGAGACTTGTTGATACCTTTCACTGGAGGTGATATGGATGTGAAAGAAAACAATACATCAATGAAGTAAATTAGAAATTTTGCGTGGTCGATGTGAAAAACAATACCAAATGCATAACACACTTACTAATAGATACACATTGCTATGAGCAAATTCAAAAATGCAACATTAATCTTCAAATCGTGCTTGCTTGGTAACAAACGTTTGTAATAAGGCCTGAAAAGAAACAGCACCGCAACGATTTATGAAATATTTTGGCACAGAAAAATTGCTTAGCTAGTTCTAGTTCGGCTGTATTTATAATTGACTTTCCTAATAGTTTCGGTTTTTTATTTATTACACTAGCCAGCTTTTAGTCATTATTTTTAATAGAAACAAACAAATCAAAAAAACAAAGAAATAAAAAAATATATAAATTATGTCTATAACCTCTTACAATCTGGGAACTGAAAAAAAATCTAGAAAACTTTAAAGCGGTGCAGGTGCCTCGAAAAAAAATGTATAAAAAACAAATCTATACTACGGTAAACTCACGATTATCCGTGTGCAAAGTATTCGGTTTGTGGATAATCCATGCATAATTTTTTAAAGGTTTAGGGTGTAGTCATATATCTCCTTAATAAGTAAAACCGTTAGCATGTTAAAATAATTCTACCTTATACATTTGAACAAAAGTTCAAAGAAATGAATTTTTGATGTATTGCTCAGATATGTATTTCGATTGCCAAGCAATCTTTATTATTGACGATCAAGTAATTTCTGATATATGTTTTTGATTTATTAAAGATATTTTCCCCAGATACATATTGTGGTTGCCAAGCAGTCTTCCTCAGTGGAAATCAAGCAGTTTTGAATCGATCCGTAACTGCAATATAGCGATTCATCATATAGCAGTTATGGAGCGATCCAAAACTACTTAATCACTATTGAGGAAACTAACTTCACAATCGAAATACCTATCTGGTCAATACATCAAAAACTGCTTGATCACCACTGAGGAAGATTGCTATACGAATTTGAATACGTATTTGAGAAATACGTCAAAAATAAATTTGTTTGAACTTTTGTTCAAATTTATGATTAAACGTTACTTTCGTAAATTATATTACATTAATATGACAATAAAATATATTATGTTTTTTTAAAAATAAATTATTATAGTTTGGATAATCCGTGTTTCTCGATAATCCGTGCTGTCTCTCCCCATCATTAGCTTGGATAATCGGGAGCTTACTGTAATATATCAAATGTTCACCTTCTTTTAGAATTAATATTTATGTTATGACTCTCTTATTTTAAATTTACTGTTTTCAAAATTTTAATCTATTCATTTGTATGCTTTCGTAAGACTTCTTTTAACTAAAGAAAGGATAAACCAATCTTAGCGAAATTTGATATTGGTGGGGGGGGTGTTTTTAACAGGAGGTGATTAAAAAATTTAAAATATCGTTTCTTACAGCGATATATAAAACTTAAAATGATTATAGAAAATAAAGGGTACACTGCAATATTGTGTGGTAAACATGGGACGATCAATTACGGTTTCATTATTGGTACAGTTAAAATTCAGATATTAACTTATTCGTTATGCTATTTGAATAAAAATCTAAGAGCGTGATTATCGAGGAAGGAATCGATTTTCCAATCTTGATTAAATCCAATTCGGGTTTGATAGAATTGTTAAAATTTTAAATTAAGGGCAATGTCCAGTAGGATAATGATTTCGGGAGAAATATTCATTTTGAAAACATTGTAGTTACAGGGAATCCTACACGGAAAAAAATTGTAACCGAAATTACAACAATGCAAAGATTTTTTAATTGTAATTTATCGTTGCTCTATAACTATTAAGATTTGTAGCGATCCTAGGATTAATTAAATCCGTAAATTGAGAAATATCGAAAGTTTGCTCGATACGAGATTCGAACCCAATAATTATCAGTTTTGAAGGGACCACCTAGACCACTTGACCTGCAGTAGGATAGTACATAGAAATTCTTATTTTTCAATTTTGCGATGCATGATCTGATTCAACATTTAGTAGTTTTTACGATATCATAACGTAAAAATTCAAATTAATATAGTAAATTTTAAAAAATAATGTTGTTAAGAGTAAGGTATTATAATGAAAGTCAAATTTTAGATTTCGATGTTACATCGTAATTTTGTTTGTTTCTATCCGTTTACTATATAAAGAACTGTACGTGTTCTATATAAAGAAATTTAAATTCTTTAATATTGCAATTATGACTTAATTTCAATATGAAAATAATCATTTTAAGGTAATATAAATATCTAAAAGAAGGCAAGTTTTAAAATTTTTGAAAATTTATCCAATTTAAGTTATATTCCATTTTTAACCAACTTTATCGTTTTTGTGATTTTCTAAAATATTTAAAACAAAAAATTGTTACTAACCGTCGCTTTATAACTACAAAGGTCTTAAGCGACTTAAGAATTATTAAAAGTCTATAGATTGAGAAATCTTTATTATATTGAAAATTTGTTCCATATAGGATTCAAAACCATTAGTACCAGTTTTGGAGTGGTCACCTTGACCACTTGGTCACCAGTACGCTTTTATCATTATTGTGTATTGGGAAGGATGTTTTTTGACTTTCAATTCTTTGTAATTTCTGTGGTTTGAAGATCTTTGTCGTTGTAAGACAATAGTATATATTAGATTGTCCCATAAGTCCTTTCCTTATTAGTTACTGTTTCGATATGATTTATTTTGGTATATAAGAATACTTTTACTATATTTCTATCTTCCATTTCTCAGGAAATACCTAATGATGCCTTTTTTTCAAAATTTTTGAGTTTTGTACCAATATTATTCATGGAGATGCGATTTTCATCATGATAATATGTGACCACATACTGCATTAGCAGTAAGAGAAAAGCTCTCACAATTTGAGATGTTTTTCCGCATTCTGCGTACTGCCCAAATCTTGCTCCACCGAATTATTACTTCTTTTTATCCTTAAAAAATTCTTATCTTTATAAATTCTTTAAATTCATTTGTGAAATAAAATTGCACTTCTGAGATTATTTGTGGTCTATAAATTTTGTAAAGAAGGCATAATTAAGCTTTCTGAGAAATGAAAGAAGGTAATATAGCAAAGGGGTTCTTATATAACAAAATAATTAATAAAAAATAAAAATAAGCAGTAAATATCATGTATTCATTTCATATTAGGAAAAAGAAAGAACTTGTGGGACAATCTATTGATATCCAAAATAATAAAAACATTGAAACTTGGAGAAATATCTTCGATAGACATATCTATATATTTTTATTTAGATCCTTCGTTTTTCTTTTTGTCTTGTTACCATTATCATATTGGGCTAATATTCTCAAATGTTGACTAAAAATTGGACAAGAAAAATTTCGGTTTTAATCAAAATCTATAGACACAATATTTTTGTATTTATCAGAGATTTGAATATAAAATTCTATAGTTTAAGTAGACTTTAAAATTAATGCTTCCTTATTCTTCTGGTGCCCCTTCAAACGTTGAAGATGCCATTACCATGGCTATTTAAATTTATGATACCAAGAAGGCTTTTGATTGCGAATGTTATGTGTTGAATGATATGTATCGCTTATGAAAATTAAAATTTTTCTTGAAAAGCATGAATATCTTTTAAAGGATTTTTTATATATATTTTTTAAACATTTAGCTTGTTAAAGTAAAATAAATAATAATTTTTCATTTAAGACCTTATTTAACCATATATTTTTTTATGAAATATTTAATATAGATTATTTAACTTTGATTTGAAGACTTTACTTGTTAATAATTTATTTTGAATAAAAAAGACTATTTTTAATATTTTTTCATTAAGAACAAAGTACGCATTGCTTCATTAAAAAGATAAAGAAGAAAAATTAAATAGTCCCTCTCAATTCTGATATAAAAGTTTCTCAATCATTTTTAAATGTTATTAATTAAGTAATTAGTGAGAAAAGTAATTTCTCCAAAGCAATTTTAGCGTTATAGTTTATACCTACGGTAAAACTTTTTTGTATGTATGGGAGTGTCCTACATGTCCTACTGGTTGGTCCAATAATAATTTAAATTTGAGATGTTGTTGTCGTTGTTAGTGTACATATGTCTCCACTTTATTATCTGTATTGATATATTATTATTAATATTACAACATATTATCTCAACTCTGCAATCTGATTAATGTATTCTTGTCACACTCCGAATTTGTGGCACAGGAGTATTTTTTTTCCTCTCCAAGACAAATATTCTTTTTTCACGTTTTCTCTTTTATATTGTTGTCGTTCGAAGATTTATCAAAATCAGAGATCAGTTCTTTGAAATCCAAGCGTGGCGTACGACATTTATTGAGTGACGCCTTAACGTCTGATTGTGTATTTAACGGATTTGCTCAGATTTATTTCTAAAAATATACCACTGTATATTTCACAGAAGAGAAAATACATTTTAAAGCCAATAATGCGTTTGTTACTTAATATACTTAATACTCAAATGATTTATAGGAATAATTTGCCATACAACATCTCTTAATGGAAGAAGGTTTTGTTTCCGATAAGAAAAGTGGCCGTAAGAATGGATTTAATATCTTACATCATTTCATGTTTTGGATCCATTAAAATAGCGATCTGTAAATTTGTCGTTATAAAAGCAAAAGGACTCGATAGGTAGTTACGATATACCTTTTCTTTCTTGCTCTGCTCCATTGGGAAGTTGAGTTAATTTTGATTGTAGTTATGACAAAAATCTGACATTATGAAGAGATTAAAAAGAAGGTGGATTATATTTTGTGTAATAGGTCTTTTTAAGCCCATATTAATTACAGCTATTAAAAATCGACTCTGAATTACATTTCATTTTTGTTATAAATACCATCGCATACCGTCGCTGCACATATTTTATTAAAAATGTGGATTACTCATAACTTCCTTTTGAACATGTATACTTTTTTCATGATGATAATGTCCTAATTATGTTAAGATGCGAAGCACAAATAAAACCAAAAATGATAACCAATACAAAGTTTATGTCTGCTAACATTTTTTTAACCTTTAATACTTAGTAAATTGGCAATAGTTTTATCAAAATTCTATCTTCTGCTAACATTCTTTTAGCTTGCGAGTATCATTGTTCTTTTAAGAAATTTTTTTGGTCACTAATTACGTTCCTGTGTTTAAAAATCATTTTTGCAATTTTAATCAAGTTTTTTGGATAATTTACCTTTATTTTTGTTATATTTTTCCACATTAAAAAACGAAAAAAAACACCACTTTGTTTAAATTAAAACTTCACAACTCAGTGTTAAAAAATCATCCTTACGTACGCATAGCATGTATATAATGCAACAAAATTCAGTTATTATAAATGAGCTTTAATAATTCTCAAATTTTTGAGCAATGAGTATATTTTTCTTAAAAAAATAACTATTATCATTAAAAAATAGGTTCTCTGATAAACACTTAAAATGAAAAACAATAAAGTAATTTTGTTTAGTAATCGAAATTGAACATTTAAGGAGTGAGGATGATTCTTTTTTACCTATTGGATCAATACGTTTTGGCTGAAATCTTTGGAAAGAACAGAAAAAATCATTGGTGACTATACGATTAATAAAAATTCATAAACTAAGAAAGTATATTAAAATTTCCTCGTCCTGCTATTCAACCCCAGCACTAATTTGTTCATCAGTAAACTGAAAGTAAATTGAACTTTGTTGGGTACCTACACGTGTACGTAGAGACTTCAAGCTGAAAATAATTAAAAAAAATTAAAAGTTTATGTTTACTATTGTCCCTATTGTAAAAACTTTACAATATTTTTCGAAAACTAAAACTGTCTTTTATAAAGTTCTAATGACTATTGTTACATTGACTCGATTTCTGGGTAAATACTAGCATTAAAGCTACCCAGTTTCCAATTTACTACTTTTAAAATTTTTGTCTCTCTATATGTTTGTTTTTTTATTATTATTCACGGATAATTAAACCAATTTTGACGAAATTTGGTGTTTCTTCTTCTTATTTTGGTGCCCATTTTGTGGCTTTCTAAAGAGCCTTCTCGTGCTTTGGTCAAACCACCTATGAAAGTTGATCCTGCCAAGATGTCTTCCTTTTTCCCAGAGCTCTTGTCCATTTAATCCAACCCTGAATGATGATCTGGAGTAGATGGAATTTTTACTTACGCTTGACAGGACCGAAGTATAATAACATTCTCTTCTTTACGAAAATTATACGTTTTTTTTTTTGATGCTTAGTCTAGTTACTTCATTTTACACTTGTTCCTTCCAAGCTCTCTTCAGAATTCGGAAATACTCCCATATTTCAAACGTTTCAATTTTGTCCTCTAGCTTTTAGGTAAAAGTTTATCCTTCCATTCCGTAAAAGACAATAGGGAACAAAATGCACTTGACCATTTTTAACCGCAGTATAAGGTTTCAAGTTCGATGCTTTAATTTTTTTGTTCATTTTTGAGAAGAATCCATTTGACATTTAAACATAATTTATTTTTATACTTGTTAAACAGCATAGATTACTTACAGAGAAAGATAAAAGAATCCCAAACTGAAAAAAATTGCAGACATCATAGTGATATGATGTACCAATTGATGAGTTTTAAGAAATAGATTAAAATGTTTATTACTAATTTTGGCTTATTTGCTTAAGCTTATAATTGATAGAATATACCATAGAATATTATATTTAGAATACATACTTGATGAAACGTGAAAAATATGTTTTTTTCGTTATGGATTTTTAAGACAGAAAATTACCGTATCTAATTATCATATTCCACGAAAAGTGGAATATCTAAATTCTAAAATGTTAGAGATTTTAATATGTCACATAGATTAAATCACGGGTATCAGCTAGTATTCAATATTGTTCCAATATAATTTAATTATTATCAATGCTTATTAGACTACTTAACTTTTACAAGAGGCACAAGATCAGGATTCAGTTAAGGTTTGGAACAATCAAATACCTAGGTGGATGCTTATTAAATGTTACGATTAAATCAAAATTAATTTTTGTTAATTATTTAGAGCGAAAGGTTGTTTCGAATTAATGTTGATGTAAAGCGAAAAGTGTATTTGGGTGGTTCAGTTAATTAAATATTCGGTTAATTTAGCGTGCGTAACTGAACTCGGTTTTTAAAAGAGTTAAGTCAAAAATTAATTATACAATGCGATGTTAATTACTTGCGCTACCAAATTGAGGAGGTACCTACTGTGATACTTGGCAATACTTGTCGTTTGAAGTTTAAAACATTAAATTGTTCGGACTTTAATAATGAAATATTTTTATGAGAAACTTTAATGACCGGGTTGGATAAATTTTTACATTTTCCATTAATAATCCTTTCGTTTTAAAAATACAATTTTATATATCAATCAAAGCTGCTTTTATATTTCAAAAATGTTAATTCCTCTTCACTGTTATTGGCATAATTGAATTGATCTCTTGTGTGTATCTTCTGTGTAAGATTCAGTATTAGTAAATTTAGTTATCATATTAGTTATTCATACAAAGTTTGTGAATTTTTCTTTGTCCATTTTTGATATTTTATTGATTTTATAAACTTCTTCATTTATTTCTTCTATTAAA
Source organism: Sisyra terminalis (assembly GCA_958496175.1). Taxonomy (NCBI): domain Eukaryota; kingdom Metazoa; phylum Arthropoda; class Insecta; order Neuroptera; family Sisyridae; genus Sisyra; species Sisyra terminalis. Next base: position 30,780,728 of record OY292278.1, read on the forward strand.
GTCAAATGATTGCAGTTTTTAAAAAAGAAAAAACCAACTATTTTGCATAAATAAAAATTTAACAATAAATCAAAGAAAACGTGGGTAGAAACTTACTTTTACTGAATATGTAATTCTATATTTTCAAATAAATATAGCTAATATAATGTGTTTTATTGAAACTATTAAGTTTTGCAAAAAAAAAACTAATAAAAATAATAATAAATATATTCTGCAGCTATTGATAGTATGCATAAATAAGACCGCTCTTAGGTGTAGTATTTGTCTATTGTATACATAGATTATAGATCAGTGAATAAATCCACATTCATCATTGCAAATGGTGGTGTCGTTGAAGACATTTTCCAGAATTGTTAAATTATTTCTATTGATACATACCTACTTTAATTTTTAAATTATTAATTTCTATAGAATTACTTTCGATATTTATAGAATAATTTAAGAGATCCGAAGCTACATATTAAGAATAGAATTCTTATAATAACGTCCTGTTTTTAGAGTATTAATGGTGTATTAATAAATTTTGAGGGTTTTGAAAAAAAATGGCGCAATAAAAGTAAATCTTTAAGGGTTATTTTTATTAGTGGGGTTCCTAGGCACCCACAACTTTCATATCACCCGATGAAAACGGAATAAAAGAGTCGAGATATGAAAAGATCTATTTAGCGAATTTTATACCTCACTAAAGAACTTTTACTTCATTCTAATTGTTTCACAAGTAATTGTTCATAGTACTACGTATAAAACTGAAGATAACAAAGAGTCAGATTTAAGCAAAATATAATAATACTAGTAGCTACTCGTGAATTATTAACAACTAATGCCAGCATAACGACTGGATAACAGCAAAAATTAGCGATTGAATTAAATCAAATTGACAACAATTAGTTAATTTATTTTTGAAACAATAACTATTAAGTTTGGTTTTCCTTCACACGTATGGGTTTGCATTTTTTTTCTCTATCTTTGCCGTCATATATACAAATTACATGTGTTTCCCTATTATTATATGGATAATTTGAATAAATCATAAGAGCGAGAAAAAGAATACTGAACCTCCAATAGTCATTTGGAGTATTATGAATCCCGTTCTCTTGTTTTATTTTAAGTGTTTAAAATTAATGACAAAGTAAATGTGAAATATGCAATATTCCCAGTTTGTAAAAAGATGATTTATAAAAAAGCTAGAATTTTCAATTGACCGAAATTTTATTTTGTAATCGATTAAGGACACTATTATATGAGGAAAAATATCCTTTAGTTATGAAAAACTGTTTTGCCAGAATAAAGTTTTAATTTTAATGCGCAAATAAGAGTCCAAAAACAATGAGTGTGCTTGTGAGTTTTCTATGACGTCACAGTACACATCAGTACGCGTATTAAACCGAAGATATTAACAGATCATTGAACGGTTATCATAGAAACAACAATAATTGACAAAATTTTTGAAACTTTCATACTCTGAAATTACTATAATTTTGTTGAGGTTGTGTGGATTATGAAAACTTTAATTCATTTACATAATATTTAAACCAGGGATGTCAAACTTAAGCCAAATAAGCAATGATTAACTTTAGGGGGGCTGCAAAAAAATAACGTACAAAGAAACAAATATTCTTGTTTTGAATGGTACATTGTAATAAACATATACAATGTTAAATAATCTGATACTAGGTACTAGATAATAGACTATTGTTTTACGTTTTATTACTGTTTATAATTTTATTATCTTTATATTTTGGGTCCTGATTGTTTACGTTTTATTTTTGAATTATTGTACGTCCTGATACTTATAAATGAAGTATATTATAATTTTATATGGTGATTTCGTTTCTAATTCACATTTCTATTTTTTATTCTACGTTAGATTTATTGACTGGCCCGCAAAAATGTTCATCTCGGGCCTTATGTGGCCCGCGATTTTGACACCCCTGGTTTAAACGATTTAAACAACCTTCCCCTTTGTGTTTATGAACATTTGTCATAGAAAATAACCATGGGCTTTTAGAAGTTGCGTATTGTGACGTCATTTTAATGCCAGGCCAACAGGAGATTTTTTTCAGCATTTCGAATTTAAGTATTTTTAAGTAAAGTAAAGAATTAAGAATTAAAGAAGTATGAATTTAAGTAAACTTAAAAATTCACAACTGCATTATGTTTTGATATAAGTTTAGAACATTTTTAAAACATTTATTACAATTTTTAGATTAGCTCATGTGTATTATCTCAACGTATAAAGTTCTTCCTATTTGTATTAGTATTTTGGTACTTTTTTGTTACTTTTTCTAAGTTAAGTGCCAAAAAAATCTGTATTAAAAAAAAGTTAACTATGTGAAAATCAGATTTGAAAGTACGATAGTTTTGATTTATAATGATTATTTTGTAAGCATGAAATTAAATAACTAATTAAAATTTATTTAATGCGTTTATTTTACCTTTGTTTGCAGAAATAATTCCATCGGTGTGGCCAGAAATGAAACTCAAAAAAAAATAAAGAAAAAGTGGAAATATTATTCATTTATCTATAAAATGCAACCATTTAAGATTTAATGAGTGTTTAATTTGCTAATTAAATATCAGCTTATTGAAAATAGATAGTTAACAGCCTTTAAATTCACAATCGGCATTACGATACGAATTTTTATCGTTGTTAAATGCATAATTATTTTAATTAAAATTGGAAATAATAAATAGTTCAGCTATTATTAAAGTAAGATTGTTATTATCGTTGCAAGTTTTATGAATACGTTTAATTTTACATAAATTATAAATAGATAATATTGGCTATAGTGAAATAGATTGCGTGTTCATCTATTGCTCAACTAGAGTTCTAATAATATAGAATTAGAAGGAATGCAAGTGAACATATTGAGAAAAAATTAAAATAGCAGATAGCCGATTGATGCCAAGATAAGGATGGATCGATGCAAGCCTGACTGCTTGTTTCTGGCATTTTATTGTACTAATGCGGACATACAAGTTAAATCTAATCAAGAGTAAATAGTATGGAATTATTTGCTATACTCGTGGTTGATGTGTTCTTGGCCAATATCTGAAAGATTCAATCAAAAGATTCATTGTATAAATCGGTCGCTTACCTTGCATGACAGGGGGCAAGAAGATCGTTCGTTCTATCTTATTACAAAGTACATTTTTCGATTCCCACACGTTTATGTTTTTAATCAAATCTCATACTTTTACCCAGTTTGTACTGTTGCCAGCAACTTATCAAAATAATTTGTCAGAATACTATAGGAAACAAGATTAATTATCTGACTGTTGGGTGCTACTAATTAACAATTGACAATATCTTGATCATTAATTTATATTAATTAAATTGTAAATGTTGATATTTTTTTTTGCAGTCACGGACGTAGTTTTCACAACGACATCGTTAAGATATGAACATGATAATGACTTTTTGTATTGGTGACTTTGCATCATTTTTTAATGTGGTCAGAGTGTCAAAACTGTACATGATGATTTAAGAGAAATTAAGTCTTTTTACCTTTATTGATTTTCGATTAATGATCGATCACAATAAACATATTTTGGTGTAAACCAACATTTATTATTTGATTCAAAAAATATTTTCAATTATATATTCGCTTTAAATAAATAATGATAATTACACAGGCCTGCAAAAAATACTATTTAAAAATTGTTTAGACTGTAATAGATCATTTCAATGTATTTTTTGCACTTATTTTAAATATGAAATCCATTTTCTTCCATCACGAAAGGTTTTCTTACAAAATGAGAAAATATATTAGGAATAAGTAGCGAATAACACATGCTTAAAAAAAAAAATTTCCTAAATTCCATAGAATAAATATGTTAAGTTACAAGATAAAGTAACATTAAAATTAATTAAACATAGATATTTTATTTTATATAGTTATTAATAAGGGTAATATCTATAAGTTTCTTTGGAAGAAGCCAAAGATCCGAAGCGAACCACATTTTCTGTATCGAAAATGGTAGTACTCCACCTCTCACTAATAGCGCTGGTATCTTGGTTGGTAGAGGAAATGAACCGATACGAAGTTTATAAGATAAAAGCGAGATAACAGAAATCATTGGTGATATTTCGCTCTAACTTTAAAATTTCATATTGGTTTGTTTCTCTTTCCAACGGAAGATAAAACGACACCAACGCTAGAAGTGAAAAGTCCGGTACTACCATTTTGGATACAGAAAAAGTGGTTCAATTTGGGTCCCCGATTCGGGCCGAAAATACTACCCTTCAATTGCAATTTTCAACAAAACCTTACGTAATAAACTTTTTTCATTATTTTTTTCATAATCAGAGCAAAAATTAAAATAAAAATATGTTATTATATTTAAAACAATTTTACCATTGCAGGTTTGTGTTATTCAAAAGCTTAATTTTACATTTGTCTCAAGTTCTATTTAAAATTATATATAATTTTCGTCACTTAATTGATTCATTTCATCGATATAAATTATATCGATATCATATAAACAAAGTTTTGACGGGAAAATAAATTCTATCTTTGTTATACCAGATGCCTAAGCCCAAACTTCCTCGGCTTAAGAATACTCCTTTGACTCCTAATAATATAATAATATTCCTACGGTTCTAGAACCATGGAGAACGATTCAGCTAGTCTCCTCTTAAGAGAACTAAATGATCCCACGTTTTAAGCCCACGAACTAAATGGAAATATTTATTTGTATAGTTATTTACTTATTCGATTGTGTAAGTGAAAGAAGCTTTAGTTTTTTATTTGGTGCACGCATTTTCTTGAATTGGTATTATTTCGAGTCTAAGTTAATGTTGGACCCGTTAAATTGATACCTATTTTTTATATTTTATTCGTAAAAGGTATCTGGGCAATAAAAGAATTTGCTGGACGTACACATTAGAAAGAGCGTCACTTACTTTGATATGATTAATTTTTCGTTGCTGAAATGGCAGTTCCAGGGAAGCAACCTGCTTCAAAAACAATACTTTCCCACTGTTGTGTAAGCAATGAGACTGCTAAATAGTAGGAGTAATGATTTAGAAGACTATGAAAGAAAGTATTTTGGAAATACGATTTGCACTTTGTATTTTAAATATAAAATATAAAACTATTTTATATTTTGTATTTGAAATATAAAATATAAAAAGTATTTGTATTTTGTATTTAAATACATTTTTAAACTATTTTACACATCTCTGGTGCTTACGAAAAAGATACTCCCATAAAAATTTGCTCATATATAAAATTCGGTGATTTTGATTTTCTTGTAGTTGTTTAATATTGTTGCTGATGTAACCAATAATTTGCACCATTTCGTAGGTCTTTACACTCCTTACACATTAAAGGAAAAATAAATATTTCTGGAATTCTATCACCATTTCGTTCACAACTCTACAAATGTCGGGACGCGAAATACTTTAAAGCTTGCTTTATTTTATTGACTGGTGTGTACTAGTATGTACCTACAATTAAAATAAATAAATTATAAAACCAATTTTCCTGCAACGCTACCGCACCTACAGAGTTTGATTGTCAATCTAAACCATCATATAAACACAATAAATTTCATCAAAATCGGTCCAGGAAATTATAAGCAACTCAGTGACATGCAACATAAAACTTTTACATAGTGCTAAAGTGCTAGATTTATACTAGGGACACTAGGAGCTAGTGTTCTGAATGGTAAATTTGCAGGGGCGGTATTATTTGAAGATTCAGATATTATGTTTTGGTTGTTCAGGAGGCAGTTAGGGTGGTTTCGTTCCTATTGATATAAAATTGTTTAGAATGTTGTGTGCACCATTGCACTGTGTGTGGGAATTTAAAAAAATATTATAAAAGTTATTTTCTTATTTAATGATTTTTCTCAAAAAAAAAAAGAAACATAGGTCTTGTAGTAAGATAAAGAAGATAATATTTATTTCAAAACCCATTAATGTTATTATACGTATAAGTGTGTCTTTATAAAAAAATGTTATTTATGTTTTACTTTGTAATTTTTTTGCTATTTATTTTCTTATCTCGCACATATTCAAATCCAGTACGGATTTATTTTAATTACGACTGAGGATAGAAAAAAAAAACAAATGTGAAGAAGAAACATTTAAACACATTTTTCTTTGATAATATTATGAAAGCTTTATCAAAAATAATTTGCTAATCTTAAAGAAACTCTTCGGTTGGAAAATGTGGATGTCGTAGTAGCATGACTACTTACTTATTTATTTATCGCGAAACTTGCTAAAATTAATGGTATAATATATTGAATTTATGATCATAGAAAGATAAAAAATATTTTTTTACTTAACTCAATTTAATATTTTCATATATTTTTATTGGCATAAGGTTAACAAGCAGGCTTTGTACAGAAGCCTTCTTATTCGAGTAATGCATTTCTTGTTACTTACCATAAAATTTATTATTTGGTTTTTAACTTCAGGAAGTATGCGTTGCGTTTATGGTATTTTCTATAATAAAATTCAGATTTAAGAATTTAGCACCTAAGAAGGGTTCGTTAAAATTTATTATGCCTTTCTGTCATTCGCTGACCACCATTTTGTTTAGGTTGTAGTTTAAATAAAAGTGTAATAAAAGTACACTTTGATATATCTTCAATCTTTATTTATATAACTCTTCTGCACGTGTACTTGTCACTGGACCGAATTTAAATAAATATTGCGTGTGTATTTGAAATGAGTGTGTATTTAAAAGCCTTGTGATAACACAAGGCTTTTAAAGATAATTTTGGAAAGTATCTCGATACTAGATAAGTTGCTTTTTTAAAAAGTATCTATTGTAACTTTGGATATCCAGTTATTCTTAAAAAAAACTTAAATACTTGTCTTAAATTACTTTTAATGGTACTTAAAAATATACTTTCTATACTTACTGTATGCACTTTATATGTACTAAGTTTTATAACAAATTAGATAATCTGATTATATATTCATTATCTTAATAGCTTAGGACAAGGGAAAATATGTATGATTAAATTCCTGTTAACAAAACACACTTAAAAAAATCATATAAGATAGATATATGAGGTAAGTATATAATTTTATAAATCTAAACAAAATAAAACACTAAATTAAATTGGAATATATTTAAAAGCAGCAAAACGTACTTACAGTTTGCTTAAATTAAATAAAATAAAGTAGTTTAAATTTTACATAAAAAATAATCACAAAGTAAACCTTATTTTGTTCAACCATGTAATCAGGAACCCCATTTTTTTGATTATTACATACTTTAATTTTAGTACCTTCATTATTAAAATACATCTTATGATTTTTTTATTATCTCAGATACTTTTTGGTATCTATGATAATTGTGAGTTCTATGATACTTTTTTAAGCTACAGTTCTTTTTTAAAAATATGTGAAATACATACTAGTTACATTATGTCAAAAAACACATGAACAGTAGTAACTGTTACTTCAAAGTAACTTTATAGTAATTTACTTCAAAGTAACTAAGACACTTTTTTCTGATAGCTCTGGTTATTATGATGATTTTGTAGTATTTATTTTACTGTCGAAATTATGCCAATTAAGCAAGCCATACGAAAACCCAATGTTCGGGCAAGACAATTTCTGTCAAATACGCTAGTATTTCAAACATGGTCAGTGTTTCCGTTTTTTAACTAAGATAACATAAGTAACGGTAGAAACTCGTGGAAAAAACAGTTTTAGCTTGCTGGTGACCGAGTAGTTAAGGTAACCGCTCCAAAATTAGTAGTAGAGTTCAAATCTCCTATTGAGCAAATTTTCGATATTTTTCGATTAACAGATTTTTATAAACCCTAGAGTTGCTTAAGATCTTGGTAATTATAAAATGATGATAAATAACAACAACAAAAAAATTGGAAAACATTAAATCGCGTTTTTTTTTTGTACAATATATTAAATATACTGTGGTCATATTTATGTTATATAATTTTCAAAAGTAAACTATAAACATAAATTCGATCAAAAGCTCAAGCAAATGTTGACGTTTTGTTCGGATACGAACTTTGATTGCCAAGCAAGTTTCATCAGCGGTCATCAAGTAGTATTGAAGCGCTCCGTAACTGCTATGTAAAGAGTAACGATATTGTTTGCTAAATGCTTGGAAACTCATCTTTGATAACGCTATATAAAAATGAAAAATTTCATTAAAGGGGGAGGGATTGTTGAAAGATATGAAATAATCAACACTTTAAAAACTCGGTGATCTAAATTTTTCATTTCTAGTTTTAGAAAATAATCCTAAAAAATTATAATTATCACACTAACGAAGATGAACTACTTCAAAAAGAGACCAAATTTGACGCCTACCCTTGGATTCCGATAGGTACGACTCTTTTCCTTTCCAAACTCTACAGGAGACGTATTATTCAGTTTTACGATTCATATAAACATTTTTAAAGTGTTATATGACAAAATTAATTGAAAAATAAAATTTCAACGTTTTTATTGTAATGAGAAACAATATAGAAAAAAATATATCAAACTGTATTGAAGTCAACTTTTGTATGTAAGCATATTTATTTTATATTTATAAAAAAAACAGGCACATAATACGTTTTATATACAAACTTTTACTTTTTTTCGTCCTTGATCGTTTTAAAGTCTTTTTATTTTTTTATGTAAATTTCGTACTTCTTGTTTCGATCAAAAACTGATAATAAAATTTTTTCTTGTAAAAATCAAATATTCAAAAGAAAGCTACATAATGTATCCCATACACACGACATATCTTCGATTAATATTGCCAATATTTTATGTAAGAGATATAATTTGAAATTTATTGGATTCTCAATCAAAAAATATAGGTTTTATCGTCCACACAAATAATAAATAAATTGCAGTTTTCTTCCTACATTTGCAATGCTTATAAAAATATTTAAATTCGTCTTATGAAAGAATCTACCAATCCATTGTTACATAAACGGTTATCGTAAATAATTAGCATAAGCCTCATTTTATCTATTATTGCATTTGGAGATTTCCTTTGATTGATTGAATTGTTCCAATTTCGGGTTAATCCTTCAAATTGAGAAGAAAGCTATAAGTCAGTGAGATGTGGCTTTAATCAACATGTGAAGGCTTATTCTGTCAGTCTGGATAATAATATAATACCGATATTTATATAATCGTGTGACTTACATTAGGTTGGGATATGCGAAGCACTTAACAATCAATTTAAGTGAAATTTTAAGTCACTTAATAATTTCATCATCAGTATATTTAAAATCTGCAATTTATCAAACTAAATTTGTTCGTATGTGTGTATATATGTGTGTGATAAAAGTTGCTTGGTGGTACACGCCTCGAAAAATTTTCATCTCATTATAATAAGATGGAATTGCTTAAGTGAAATTGAGACTAGTTGATTGGATTTCCTGAAAAAAGACTTTAGAATATTGTTGAGTTTGGGAAATGGTGTCTTGCGATTTTTTCGTTGTCGTTATTTAATTTAGCAATAGATTTAATATCACATTCACGAAACTCACCTTTAATTGAATGAGTTACGAGTGGTTGAGGTAAATTCGTATTTTACAATGAAACAAATCTTACATGTCCTGTATGTGTTCTTATCATCATTCAATCCACACATGGTTTACGATATGAAACACAAAATGGAAGTGATTTCCTTATAAATAAAATAAAGCGAGTCAATATTTTATTCTTGGTGCTTAGGTAAAATTGCACGTAGAGCATTGTATTCAATTTACAATAGATAGTTACAAGCATTACATTATCGAGAAAAGGCAGACGTGAACGAATGAAAGAACGGGCACGTTGGATTGGATTGATATAGTATTTGATGTGGTGGAGACATTTTCTCAATGTGTAATAATAATAAAAGAGACTACTCTCATTTATCTTGTAAGTCCCACAAGCATGCATGTTTTGTATGCATTTGGAGGGTATTCATGAGAGCCCATTGGCATGGAATCGGCGGCGGCGGCTGCGATCGCTTGAAACAATACCTATGCTTATAGTGTTGTAAGTGCTCTTTCGTGAGTCGAGAACTTGTATTAGGGCGATTTAAGCGTCGCCGACAACTATTAGGAGAGTTCCAAGTCCGAAAGAACTTGACTACTTTTACAATATCGATTTTTACCTACTACAACTTGGTCTTGTATGTCGTTAATGTTTGAACGTAATTCTTACTAATACTTAGATAGTTTAATCTAATTCATGCGTTATTGAACTAAGTGGTTTCTTCACAATAATGCACTCTATTGAACGTGCCATGAATAAATTTGATTCGGTGCATTTGAATCGGTTCAAATTAAATGTAATTCATAGTTGCATCAGTATAATGGGTAATTTTAAATTACCTTCTTTTTATTGAAATCCATGTCTTACAAGGTTGAGATGAAATATTTTAGAACGCAGGTCAAATAATTTCTATGTGCATTTAAACTTTAACAGTCATTCTTTGGAGAAGTATTTAAAAGTAGGTATATTGTTGATTTATTATTAGTCTTAAAGTTCGTCACCATTGTGGATTGTTTCATTTATTCATTTAACAGGAAAGTCATGACGAATAAATAACAGGAGAATGAACGGGATAAACACTTTGTTAGCTCTTGTGTCCTCAAAAATTCAAATGTCGCTTAGTTATTTTTTCGGCCACCAGCAGCACATTGTTGCGAAAAAACTTTAACAACTTGACGTACTGAATTGGTTGTTTGAATTTTTATTAGTGTTAATCAAACTGAAACCAAATCTATTAAAATATAGCATTCCTGTTCTTCATATAGGTAGGTGCTAAAAGACCCTTAATATAACTTGAAAACATTATTATTTATTTCAACTTTTATTTAGAAATAACTTTCCATTCCCAAAAAATCACAGATATGGAGAAAAGTACGGAATTACTCTAGAAAAATTTTTATGATCATTGAACGTAATAAGAAGACGTAAAAATTATTTTACCCTTAGCAAAAAATAATTTTCTTTTATTATTAAGACTAAGCGTCCCAATCGACATGCAGAATAACAGTTATAGATTTTTATAAATTTTGATAAACATGATTCAAAATGAGTCGAAGACTTTTGGCTATGATGATGATGATTTACATAAATAAAGCATTTTGAGTTAGTCTCTTTTTTGTACATCTTATAATATGAAAAATGCCAAAAGAAAAGATCTAGTTAGTAAAATTTATCACAAAATTAAACTGTATTCCTATATGGGAATTGACTCATTTTTTCTAGAAATGTTTATTCTCCGCCCTAATGGCTCTAATATTTACTTTATTTTTTGGGATAATTGCTCTATTTTTTTTATTGCTGCTTACCATCACTGTATGACTACCAAGGTCTTCAGCAACTCTAGGGTCAATTAAATCCGTAATTCGAGAAATATCGAAAAAAAATTGATACGAGATTCGAACCCAGCACTTACCAGTTTTGAAGCAACTATCTTGACCACTCTGCCGCCAGTAGGTTTGATCTAATTTGTTAAAATTTAAAATAAATTTTAAAATAATTTAGTAAGGTTTTTTAAATGTATTTTGAGTATCACCATATTCTAGATAAAAATTATTGCCTCATATACCATAAGGGTAAAATTCTTTTTTTTTTCTTAAAAAAACTTAGAGGAAACTTAGAAGGATGTATATTCTTGGGGTTATCCATTCTTTTCACGAATACTAAATTCCTGATTTACAAAATTTCGTTGAAGCCGGTATGGACATATAGAACCCAGCTGTGAGAAACTGTTTCCAATTCCAACATAGAAATATTCCAGAGGTTTCAGTCAAAAACACAGTGACAAATCATCAATGAGCCCTGCTTTATTAACAATAAAATCCATGAGAATACGGAAATGCTAATGGTAAAACAGGAGAGAAAAAGGTTCAGCGAAAAATACTTGAAAGGACTGGATGAACTTTCGAACAACTTTGCCTTAAGCCTCCCGGACAACATTGAGACCAAAAGAAGACTTTAAAAGTAGAATATCTCTAATTTTTCTGGTAGATTTAGAGTTATAAATTACAAGTATAGATTAGTTTGCTAGGGTAAATACATTTGAGATGCATTAGAATAAATAAACTTGTCACTCACACTACTGCGGAAATCGTGCAATAAATGAAAATAAAAACCGTACTTATTTACCCCACTTTTACGAAACAAATTTAAAAGAAATCTCAAAATTGATCATATCCAAAACACATTTCCAAACCCAACACCAAAATTTTAAGCGAAATTTTTCAAGGCGCCAATTTTACTGTGTATAATTATAAAAATTTTAATTAATTACAATTAATATATATAAAATTATTCGTAACATAATCAGATTAAAAAAAAAGAAGAAAGTAATTTGAAATCACTTATACCAATACTTAATTGCAAATTGAAAGTGTAGCAAGTTAATTTAACAGACGTCTGAATAGCTTGTAAATGTGTCTTAAACACAATTTATAAACGAAAGAAACATTTCCAAAAAAATTTTAAATAATTTCAATTAACATACAAAGTACTAAGTACCTACTCGATATAAGAAAACAGTAAGATATGTGACCAAATAAATTCAATAAAATGAAACCGGAAAAGTTTAATTCCAAACATTGGTTACAGGAATTTTTTTATCACAGAAACTTTTTAGTGCTTTTCAAAACTGGCTTAATTATCGAAAATCAATTTGTTCATAAATTTGATAAGAACTTATTCATTCCGAGTAGCTTAAAGTTATCGCTTCCTGATCACTTTCTTTACGCTTCTTCTTAATTAAACAAGATCATAACCCCTTAAAATATTGTTACACTCATCGATATATATTTTACTCGATAATTATAAAGTTCAATTTACAGACCCCCATTTAAATACAGCCGCGGTTTGTTAATGATCGTAAAAATGAGGTGCAGCTCCTTCTTTTAATCAAAATTCATCGAAAAAATTGCCTTTGTGCCTCTTATATATCGAAAACGATTAACTACACTGAAAATGGAATGTACTATAGGTATATGAGGCTAACGATTTTTTTCCAAATTAATTTCGAATGAACAAACGAGAATTTGGAAATAAACTGCATCTTTTTATGACCAATCCCAATTTAGATGAATCATCGTTGATATTTAAATGCAAATTATGAAAATTTTATCGTCGCATTTTTCATTGATTTGATTAATGCACATGAAGTCGGAAAGGTTTGCTATGTTCACGATCCTAATTAATTATTTAGGTAAGTTATTCTTTCGCCAATTATTCAAAAAATAGCATTTACTTGTTTGCTTTGATCAATAAATCATCGATGAAGTGTTTATATTTTATTGCATTGTAAATTTATCGTCATTCATGGTACAAGTGAACATTTTGCGATTAATGAGAAATGTTGGTTTTTCCTCAATGACATTAACGCTTAGATAAATATAGAACCAATTCAGAATCAATAGGAGTTAAATGAAGATATTTATTGAGTCACATTACAAGTACGTTACACAATGCACAGTTAGGTTTTATGGCTTTAATGAATTATTTATTAACGCTTTTTTTAATTGTAGATTACTGATGAGTCGCGGCTTAGCCGCCAAAAAGAAAGGATCAAGATTGAAATGTCGACGAAAATATTGAACAATGATCGAATGTTTGACGATGAGTAGAGTTGATGGGGAATGAAGGGCGCTAGTTATGCAGTGACGTGGCTAGGACATAATCGGACGACACGACATGACGTGACATGACGTGGTGTGTGATGTGGGAGCGCAATGCGTGCCGCACACAGAATCCACCATCCAGCATCCAGCCATCCGTGACGTACTGCATGACATGTTGATTACTGCTTGGTCATTGCATTCATCTTAAGATGCATATCCCGGATTTTAAGAAGATGAAGCATCCATCAAACTTGCATCTCATCATCCACACCGCGAGAACTTATTCGAGTCTCAAGTATGGTTTTAATAAGAAAATGATTATGTTAGCAAAATAAAAACTTGATATTTCAAACACAGAAATAAAAAATCAATACATTTACATTTAAAATTAATACTTCTTCATGACATGTTATTACATCAAGTAAATAGTTTCATTTTTTTTTTAATTTTAATGGAAAAAAGTAAATATTTCCTTTCAAAAACTTATCAAAGAAATCAAGCTTTGATTAAAGTTATGAAGTTAAGGAGCTAAATAATCTATCTATCTTTCTATATATCTGTATATCTATTTTCCTAGCAATTACTCTTGAAACAATAACTCTAGGTAATATTCTTTCTATGCTTTAAACTAAATTTTTAAGTTTTCCAAATGTGTTTCAGATGTGGGCAGAAACAATTTCAATATTAAAAAAAAAGTTCTAGTCATTTACACAACGCTGCGTCACTAATTTTGATTTATTTTTTTCACAAGGAAAAATGAAATTTTTGCTCAATGCATTTGTTTGAATCGAAGTCCTTAATGCTCTTTTGAAAAAAAGCTCTTAATTGTTCCAATCGTTCTTTTGGTACAAATCAAAATTGGTAAAACGTATATTGCATTTTGAAAATACAGTAAAACCTGCATAAGTGGGACTTGAAGGGACTAAGATTTTTTTCTCACTAATAGAGGTTTCTCACTTAGAGAGAGAAACTCAGATAGATCAGGTCAGAGAATAATAAATTAAAATTGAGAATATACAATACTGTATTAAATTATGAAATACAGTAGTTCTTTATTTTAATTTCGTATAATGTACTTATAAAATTCTGTCATTTTAGTTTGTTTTAAATTACAGTCAACAGTGAACAATTAAGCTCTTGGTACAATTCATCAACTGATTTACCACTTTCGTGAAATGCTTTTAACTTTGATTTATCTCCTGCTGACAGACAATGTTACTTTCTTTTCAACAATTTGGCTTAGATTAAAGAATGATACTGATTGTGAAAATATGTTGTATGAATGTATGAAGTACATAATGATTGTATGAATTCAAAATGCCATAATAGAGAGAAAAGATAAGGCAATATGCAAATAAACAGGTGACGAATACTAAATACGCATTAACGAACGCATACTATAAGAATGTTGCCGATATAATGAAATAAATGGCTTTAAATATGAGAGAAAAGAACTAGTAAGTCCAGAAAAAAGTTTCACTTATAGAGGTTCATTGATATAACTTAAAGAGGTTTTCCAATATGGAGATACCGGGACCTGAGAAAGAGTCTGACTTATAGAGGTTTCTCACTTATCCAGGATTCACTTTATATGAAAAGTATTTATTTTTTCTTTAAGCAAAAATACTTTTGTCAAAGTCATACATTTGTTTAAGATAATTTTGGAAAGTATCAAGAAACTAGATACGTTACTTTTTCAAAAAGTATCCGAACTTACTTTGGGTAACTAGATGCTTTTAAAAAATGAAACTTAAATACTTTTCTTAAGTTTCCTTTTTACATACTTAAAATTGATTTTTTAGTTACTTTGTATATTATATATTATCTAAGTTTTTTAATCTTTAAGTAAAGTCTGTAAGTAATGAGACAGTATTCTACCTGTATTAATTAAGGAAAAAGAAAAGTATGTGTCGCATAATCTTCGTATACCAACACACATTAAAAAATGGTAAAATATTCATAAGTTTGGTATATTTTGAATTTTATAGATCTGAAATAATAGACAAATATAAATGAATTTGTGAATATAAATGAAGAAAAATTAAAATGAAACAATAAAAAATTTCCAGAATAAAAAAAAACATCAAGAAAACATTATTTTGTACAATCAGGTAATCAGATATCCCATTTTATTCTTTTCTGCATAGTCTTTTATTTTTAGTTAATTTTGGTTTACTTAGATACTTTTCGGCATCTAAGATACATTTTTAAAGTTAAAGGGTACATAGAGCTGTCAAGAAAAGTACCTAAGTTACTGTATTTTAGTTCCTTAGGATCTTTGTATTTTTAATAAAAATGTTACTAGTATCATAGATATTTTTTAAAAGTAACTGTATCTTGTAATTTAAAGAGTATCTTAGACACAGAAAAGTAACTTTGATACTTAGATACGGAGAGATAAGATACATAAGATTAATGACATAAAGTGGCAAAATTATTCAACTAGTATATATTATAAGGTAGATGCGGGTAATAAGGCCTAGCTAACGGAGATTTGAAATAAACAAAAATTTACGTATCTGAATCAACAAATTTTAACGTTAATCAAATCATTAGATAAATTACTATAACATATAAAAAAAATGACAACTTCTACTTCAAACAAAAAGAAAACTAAACATTTAAAAAAAACTTGTGAATAGGCCTTATTATACTATAGTAGGGTAATAAGGCCTAATACTTTAAAATAATTTAATTGAATAATAATTTAACAATGTTGATACTTAGGCCTTATTACCCGCACCTACCTTATATGTTTTATGTTCAAACGTACGCCACAAGCGACGCCATGACACTTTCAAGCTTTTCGGTGTGGATTTTAAATATAAAACTGAAATGTTTCCTATTAAACCAGTGATTTCTGCATAAATATGTTACTTTATATATTTCCGAACATCACAGGATAGATTTTCAAAATTTGACATCATACCATCCATTTCTTAAAATATCTGAGTATATCCAATACTGTTGAAAATGCATTCAATTATTTCTCAATAAGTCTAGGTTACTTTTTTTTAATTTAAGGGAAAATATTTTTGAGATTTATTGATTTATATAATAAATTTGAAATAAATTTCTTTCTCCTTCTTAATCCGATTTGCTTATAGTAGTATAATTTTGGAAACTACTGCCCTAAATATACTGTCTCCACTCCATTATTTATTTGCCATGAATCCTTCCCTTTAAGATGAGTTATAATATTTCTTATTTATCCTCTCTTATTTTATGACTTATATTGCGGGATTTTCTATCTTAAATGCAAGACATCAGTTCTTTGTTGGTGCAAATGGCTAAGTTCCTCATATATTTTATAAAACGATTTAAAACTTACTTTTTCTTTAAATGCCATTTTCTCTAAACTATTTTTACCAAAAAGGAATGGAATATTAGCCAAAAACTTCCTCAATTTGTTTCGATGTTATTGAGCTCCTACTGCGTTAATTATTTCAACGACTCCTAGTAAAATTATTATACTATTTCTTTGATTCTGCTTGTCGTTTTGAATTGAAGAATGTTCCAGAATTTTGGTGTTTAATAATGCGGTCCATCCAATTTGGTAGACGTCTTGGGTAGATTAGATGGTGGATTTTATGTTTTATATCATTTGGACTTGTGAAATCATGAAAAAATATATTTCTTTTGGATGCCATATTATGGAAAATGAAGTGGCAAAAATTTTTTAAAAATCGTGAAAAAAATATAAGTACTTTTGTGTTTTTTAGGTATCAAGTATCTTTACTTGATAAATTTACCCATTTATTATGCATACTATCTTGACTCTTTCTCTACAGATTTTTTGTTGAGGTCTAACAACTTTGACCACATCCAATCACTTCTCATTGAATTTCAACTGAAATAATCTATCAAATACTGACAAAAATAAGTACTCATAGCTGGTGCGATCCATCGAATCCGTGATCAATAATTTTTAAATTTGAAATATTTATTTTAATTAGTCGTTTAACTTTCAAACTTGTGAAATTGGATTTTCATGTTTTGAATTTTTCACACATGGAACTGTTAATAAATACGTTTCCTGTAGTCATTTTTCAAAGGTATTTATTAGGGGCAAGAGGTCATGAGATAATTGCCGATAGTAGATCATCATTAGTTTGCCACATGAGTGAATCTTTCTCTAGCTCTTTGACTCCGTATCTCGAATATTTCGAGGTCATATGGCTACTCGTGATTTGTTTTTAATTTTTAATAATTTGTTTTAAAATTGTGTTTCCATTTAGCCTGTAGAAACAAGTCGATTTTGGAATATATTTGATGCTGAAAGGAAGGCAACAAATTTTTTCATGTTATAATTTCATAGCCGCAACTTAGCTTATTACTTTTACCGTTTCCTTCTAAATTCGTTTCTCAAATGAAACAAACTACAATAGTTAAATTGATTAATGACGTAAGAATTTTAACGAATAAAGTCACATTCATATTATTATTTTCATTTTCTTATTAATTTTAAAAAGTGATTAATTTTATAAAAAGCCTCGTTTTAATGGAACTAAATATAAAAAAAAAAGTTTTAAAGCAATAAGGTAACGACTTTGTTAAAGTAACAACTGTTGCAAATCAAATCGTTAAGTCAATACTCAAGTAATTATACCATTTTAATCGAAATGTTGACCTTGGATAGCAATATCGAATACTCAATTAGTTTCAAACCGGTAAGTATCGATATCGAGAAAGTGTTGATTTGGAAATATGGAACGATCCATATTATATTACAAACCCCAACTTACTCAAAATAAAAATAGAAGTGTTATTTAGCAGTGCAAGTAATAATGCAGGTGAATGAATTCGATACGAATTAAGGTAATAAAATGACATTAATTAAAAGCAATTCTTTAAGAATAAAATATTATATTGAATTAAAAATAATTGTGGTTGTATTTTTTTCCATTGATATTTACCGTTGCTTTACAACTATCAACGTCTTTAGTGACTCTAAGGTTAATAAAAATCCGTATTTCGAGAAATATCGAAAATTTGCTCGATACGAGATTCGAAGCCAACACTAACCAATTTCGAAGCGAACACCTTTGCCACTCGGCCATCAGTAGGCTGTAATGGGTTTTATTTACAAACAAAAGCGAGTGTGAAATATGAAACGGAAAAATAAATAAGAAATTATGTGAGCCCTATAATATTCTAAAATGATTATGTAGACTTTTTCTGGGTTGCAAGAAAAATGTGTAATACATAAATTTGTTATTATCAATTGCATTTTATTTATTAAGAAAAAGGGATATTTTTTAACTAATTATCAGTTTCTATAAATATGTAGTTCCTCGACTAGTTCTGAACTGATTACCTGGACTAACCGTGGTATTTTTGTACGTCAAATATTAATTATCAGTAGTTTTAATTCAACGAACGTTAACTGACGCCCCTCTTGATATACTCTCGTGCCTCCGTAGGGGTCTCGTCTCATAGCTTGGAAACCACTGGTATAAGTAAAAGGGAAATTGAAAAGGAATATACATGCTCTAATGGTTGAAAATATAGTTTTATAGCGTATATATAATAATAGGCAAAAATATATAACTAATGTGTATGTCGGTAAAGACAGGGAACAAAAGTTGCAAAAGCATACCTGTAAGTGAAAAAACTGAATGTAAAATTTAAACTAACTGACTGTTGTTATTTGTTTTAACGTGCATTTTGATTTCATTAAATTACCAATATTTATCATTTGTCAGTTGTGTCAGTGCTGGACTGTGTGTATTTCTTGGGAAGTTATTTGTCAGTTGTATCAACGTTGGGTTATGCATATTTCACGGGAAGTTACGAGTTACGAGTTAATCAATAATAAGTACACGTTTATAAAATATTTACTTATTGGCAAGATAGAGAATGTATAAAACACATACGTGTGGGTGACAAAAATGTGTATAAGTGGAAACCAAATAGGGCAGACTGGGTACAAAAGTAACGGCGGGTCGAAAGTAACAAATGCTTTTATAGGTTTATCCAATGGATGAACATCGTTTTGCAACCATCAGGTGATAGTCTAGAGAACCCCCCTCAATCGCATTAAGTCGACGCGTGCGTAATTCTTTGTTAAGTTATATAATAGGACGCATCGTGTTTTAACGAGCCAAAAGTAATTTTTCCGACGTTTCCTTATTTATTGTTTACATAGTCGTACAAGGATCATAGCAATCCGAATGTTTGCATATCCATTCTTAAAAAGATAAATTATACATGGTTTAAATTCATTTTTGTCTAGCACGTTCCGTTTTAAGGTTATATTACACGTTTTATTAAAAATGAGAATGGGTACAAAAGTAACATAGCCCCCTAGGGTACAAAAGTAATATGTTACTTTTGTTCTCGTAATGATTTTATTACTAACATCCTATTTTTATGGATATCTACTTCAATAGAATGGTTTTTAATACATTTCCGTGCCGGTAGTTTTTCATGCAGTAGTTCTTATGCGTTGTCACGGCATTCTATTGATTCATTTCCATAAAATATATATTTTTTGAGTATTTAAAATGCTGAATTTGGTTTAAATCATTAATATAAAGTCTTGAAATAAGTAATTTGTTGACTTATCTTGTACTATTGTTTTCATTAGTAACCCTTAGCAGTCTTGTTACTTTCGACCCGCCTACGTGGGCGAAAGTAACAACTGACAATTTTTTTTAACTCTGTGTTATTCATATAAAACACACTATAGTTAATTAAATGAAGTTACTATTGTGAAGAACATATACTAAATTTATATGTGGTTATATTTATTTAATGGTAATAATAACACCCAGCCAGAAATCAAGGAAAAAGTATAAATTGTTACTTTTGTATCCGGTCTCCCTTACAATAATCGTTGCCTCAAATTTGAAGTAATTGATAGTTGTTATTTGTAACAACTGTTATTTTGATCTCTCGAATTCATTTAAATGCTAATTTTTGCCATTGCATGCCGATTTGTTAGTAGTTGTGTCAATGTTGGCTGTAAATATTTCACGGGTAGTTACTAATATAATATTTTTTAACATAAACTTCTGTAATTGGATGTTTTGACTTTTTTAAATTTTTAAAAAGGATCTTTTGATGTGGGGACAAACAGATAAGGATATTATTGTTAGCACATTCTATTTTCTTCAAAAATGCAGTCTTACACATCGATAAAAGTGTTCTCTGAAACTAGTAAAAATCATTATACAATATTGTGTTGTATAGTAATAATATAACAAATTTTGAATTACTGAAAAGGGTTTAACGAAGGCGTTCTAGACAAGTTAAGAAAATTTCAGTATTTCAAAATTTGCATCACGGTTTATTCGTATTTTGGCGCAGCTTATTTCAATCAAAATACAAGATGTACAACTGAATACTATAATTTCAACAATAAATTTCAACATTTTAAAATCCATCGTTTATAAGATATGCAATGTTAAAAATAATCAAGATAGATTCAAATATTTTGTAATGGTATGCACAATACATAAAGTTTGCTACAGCCTTACAGTTCAGTTGTTTTGTATTTTTAAGAAGATTAATAATACCAGATGATTCTTCAAGCAGACCAAAATTAGAAGATGATACAATTAAATTAGGTGCATTTTCATGGAATCGCTAGTTTTTGGTTTTGGTTCTAGCGAAAAATGTAGTCACCTGATTAAAATGTAACATATTCATCATTAAAAAAAATTGCGATAAAGCTTAATTTTGTTTAGCTATTTTGCCGGATTCTAATGATTATTCACCAGACATGAGTATCTATATCAATACTTTTACAAAAAGAGTTCAGTCAGTACATTTATAATTCATAAGCTGAATGTTTACAAACAAGTATTAATACTGTGGTTACATCGGTACATTGATATTCGATATAGAGCCTCATTTGTCGCTTAAATTTTGGCGCTCATGTTACATTTAAGTCACGTGACCAAATTTTTCGCTAGCTAAAAGCGACTAGCACCTACATGACAATGCACCATCTATGTTTTACTTTTATTATTTTTTCAGCGACTTATTGTTTTTCAATTATTTTTATGCCTTAAAAATGACCCATTTGTTTTGGGGTCAACAGTAATATTCATTCAATTAATAAATTTATCATTGTTTGTATACAATAAATAAAATGTAGGATGAAAATAAAAAAAAAAACAACGTAAAAACTCTTCTTTATTAAAAAAATAATAATAATTGAAAATATGCATTACTCTTAAATTTAATCTCCTTGAAAAACACTTTAACTGAAGATTCAATATCTTTAAATTTCTGTTAACAGCCATATTATTATAAAGCAGACCACCAACAAGCCTTTTTATAACTCAGTTCAAAATCAGCAATTAACATCTATAATTTTCTCATTAAATCATAAAATGCACCCTCATCAATTATACCAAAAATTATTAAAAATATGATAATAACAGATTTAATAATTATAATTAAATTAATCAGCGCTTAAAGCCCGTATTTAGTTTTCATGAAAAACCTCATCAAAAAATGTAACGACTCATCCGGTTACAAATTATTGAAACGTTTAAAAAAATAAATGTTTTTTAAATGATTTTAAATTATGCATATCAAGCAGATGATTGAAAGTTGCTCTTTTCAATATATAGCGTAAATTAATAGTCGACAAATATCTAACAGGAAAAACGTTTTGATTTGTACAAACATATTTACATTAAACGGCTTCCTTTTATCTTCCGAAACCCAAAACTACCAATCAATCATTTGGCTACTTGAATTCAATTGAATCTATTCACTTTTTAAAAAGTTTCATTCAATGTTTTTTTTTTCGTTCGGTTTTCCATTGACGAATCAATATAGTTGATTTTGATTTATATTTATATTTAAATTTCACCATTTCTTTTTTCAGTATTTGATTGCTTAAGAAGTTTATCATTAGATTTGTGTCAATTAATTTTTTTAATGTCAGAAAGATTGTTAATTCTATTAATTCTGTATCAAGAAACGACATGTTAAACTTCCTTTGATTTTTTCGACGAAATTAATTTGTGCGTATATAAATTTGAAATATCGATGGCCTAATTTTCTAACGATAAAATATTAAATCTGATCAACCTATTGTTTTATAGTGAAATACTAAAAGTTGTAATTTATTCAACAGAAAGCAAAAAAAAATACTTTAGACAAGTATCATTTATTTGTTACATTCCAAAACTAATTTTTAAGAACCCTTATTACAATATCAGTTTATGTTTAAGGCTAAATTCTTTCAGAAATTGATGATATCATCTTTCAAATTTCATTTAAAATGAAATGAGCAATTGCATAATTTTTCTTCTAGGTTAAGAAGGTTCATCTTTACCAATGTATACTTAGCACTTCCGTTCTGAATTCCTTCAAGCAATTTCACTTCAATTCCAAGTAAGGTGCAATAAAGGAGCATTTTATTTTCGCGCAACCTTGATACACTATAATATTAAGTTTATAATAAAAATTAGTCAGTATTTTTTCCTTTCTTTTTTTTCTTGTATGTGAAGTTCTTAACACAATATTAGCCACAATTTGTACAGTTCTAAACCTTATTCGTAAACTTGAAAATTATATGTCAGTGTTTTTTTAAAAGTTAATCACTAGGTTTATCTTTCTTCTCTTATTTTAATTTATAATTTCTCACAACATATGGTATAATACTAAGCAATAAAGGAAACCAATGATATCAATATGCTATAGCTTCCCAATTTAGTGAAGAAATATTATAAAAATTAAAATATATAGCTTAATAACTATACAGTTTATGAATTATCATTTTTTTTTCTAATTTTTGGAGGAATCTCTAGCAAATTCCTCTTCGCTGCATCCTAGAACTATGCGTTCCGAGTTTCAATTGGTCAGACCTGCTTCTGAGAAGAATCTAAGGAAGCAGTCAGCTGGAATCCCATGAATATTTTTCAGCTCTTACCCAGATTGTCCTTAGAGATGGATTCCCAGTAAGGCAAGAAAAGCTATAGCTTAGGGCAGAAAATTTTAGGGACCGGTAAATGTTAGAGTTAAAAAAATAATCTTATTTTCCAAGAAGATGAAATTTTGAAATGGAGAAATATTGTCATTTTGGTATTAATCAACTTCCCAAAAGTACTGGAAAGTAACTTCTAGTCTGTATCTCCTAATATGCATCTCGCAGTGACGGTTGGGAACAGAAACGTATAATGGCAGCAAAGCTGTTGGGGATCGAATTTGAACTGGGATAAACGAACACCACTAAGACCAGTGCTTTGTGAAGACATTTTTTTGTCCTGGAATTAAGAAATTAGTCCCAAAGGCGAAAGAATCCACGAGCGAGAATTAACCACATAAGTATGCAGAAAGTGCCGGAAACCACTGCATTTAAATCTCCTTTGTCTCTTCAACTTTTGATTTTTCCTCGTATAATCATTGTGATGTGACAACCACCAATCTTCAGCATTGAAGAAGCACAAGCAGATGAAGAAGAAGATCAATCAACTATTTAGATCAATAAATTCATGTTTCCAAGCAGTATTAAGATAAATTGATTATCTATTATTTATTTAGTTTGTGAGTAAGTTAAATATTGATTACTACCAGTAGAAACAAACAGTAAAAACTATTTTAAATGAGAGATGGCCAAATATTTCCAGGCTTTGGATGGCTAAGTCGTAAATTTACCTCTACTGGTCATAGAAAACTGGGGTCATTAAACGTTAGGCAGACACATAGGGGAAGTTTTCTTCTCGTCTTCATTTTTCTTCATGAACTTGACTAAGTAAGTATCCCTTTAAAGATATATAAAAATAATATAAAGATATTTTCTCAGATTCCAGTGTCCTGTTTAGAGGAGTATAAGCTATCTGATTTCCTGTTTTTTCTAATTTTATAAGTCTTTTGTAGTGCTTCCTCAAAGGTTCTTTTAACATAATATATGATAATCATCTTTCTTCGTATTTGTTCTAAAATTTTATATCCTTATTCTGAATTCACTAAGGCACTAAGACACGGAACTTAGTGCTGAATACATTGGTATACATAAAGTTCTTTTTGAACCCATAAATAACATGTTTGAGTCTACTTTGAAATCCAGTATACTTCTTCCTAATTGTTCTTCACAATCTGCTGGTTAACGCTAGCATATCCTAGCACCCATGATAGTATTACTTTGTTGAACGCCAGATTAGTGCTGAATATTTTGCACTACTAAAACAAGTTGGAATCAGTATGGTAGATTTTTAAGAGCCTTTATTACTGCTTGATTATTTGAGAAGATTTTTTCTGTAATTTTGTTGTTTGTTTGTAAGTGTAAATTAAAGCTTAATAGTGCCTACTAATGACTGAGTGGTCAAGGTAATCGCTCCAAAGCTGGTAGGTGCTAAACTCGATCCTTGTATCGAGCAAATTTTCGATTACGTATTATAAAGATCTCAATAGTTATAAAGTGACGATAGTTAACAATTAAAAAAAAAAGCTTAGTAAACTGGTAGCCGAGTGGCCAAGGTGGCTGTTCCAAAACCAGTTGGCATTGAGTTCAAATCTCATAACGGGCAAATTTTCTGTATTTCTCAGTATACGGGTTTTTATAAACGCTAGAGTCGCTAAAGATCTTTGTAGTTAAAAAGCGACGGTAAATAACTAATAAAAAATAACCAGTAATCAATATAAAATGAACATTCTTCTTCTTCCTGTGCTATCCGTTAAAGGATGTTTACGACAACACTTTCCAGTTCGTCTCAATTCCTAATAGTGTGAACCAGTGTTTGTATGTTGTGCATTCCCGGCCACTGTTTAATATTTTGCAGCCAAGAAAGCTTTTTTCTTCCTATTCCTCTCCGACCTTCCACCTTACCCTCGATTATCAACTGCAAAATAAACATTGTCAAGGCTTAATTATTTTAGAATTAAAACGATCATTATGCTTTTATTCTATTAAAACACAAGTAAGAATTATCAAGCAGATTCAAGTTGCATCTTAATCGAACAAAAATGGACAGCTATAAAAAACAACCTCATTAACTTAACATCATATTAATAAGTTCGTCACATTTTCGTCTCTGTTTATTTACCCGATATTTCATTTCGATTTTTATGACGTATGATATTCAAAATAAAAATAAATAAGTTATCATCTCGAAGGGCAAGCCTTTCAAAATAAAAGGGTACCATATATGATTTTTTAATTTCTCTTCTTCTTCTTGTGCCTCTTCAATATTGGAGATTGGCGATTATTTAGGCAAACAACGTCATGATGATTATACAAGAGATGCCCCGAGGAACTTTGAATGCATGGTTTCCCGTTGCCTTCTGCATCCTGACGTTGGTAACTTGCTGGTAAGCTTTTACGATTTCGGGGCTGATTTCTCATACTCAGGAGAAACTAATGCCCTATACAAGGCACTAGCACTTAAATAAATTGTTTACATTATTTGATTAAATAAATTTTTAAAACTGATAAAAAATACGGAGCAAACACTGTATGTGAGTACCTACTATTGTTATGATTAAATATGCTGAAAAATAGATTTCATTTAAAAAAAAACGATTAATCTTTAATGTGAGAACTTTAACTTGTACGTATACCAATAATAATCTTTTTCTTGTTAATTTGAATATCATTGTTATTATAAAAGCAAAATATAAAATGTATAACAATTAAATGAAAAAAAATGAATTAATAAGTAGAACTTAAAGAAAAAGAAAAACACTTTAAAAACGAAAAAATAATATTTTCTTTGAAATTTTCTGAATCGAAATAAATCTGTCTATGTGTGGTAAGCCTAAATATATATAACAAGTAGGTGTAATATAGTGAATAAAAACTATGTAAAACTGCTATGAAAACGACAGGATTATTGTCTCGTAGGAGTAAAGAATGAAAAGTGACAGTGGTAATGGTTGTATTTTTTTATGACAGGAGGGCACTAACGAAGAGAAATGACCATCGTCAACATATTCCATAGAAAATAATACAAGATCCGTGGCAATTTCCTCGAGAATATGATGTGATCATGATGCAGAAGGTTACTTGCCGAGACCACATGAATAGGTATCAAACAATGAGAAAACACGTTATCGCGTAACGGTTTCAAGAAAACAATATTACTGACATTTTTATATTCACCTAAATCTTTAATTTTATCGCCTAGTAAATATTTATATCATTCCAAATTGTTATTGACATCATCATTACCATTGACATCGCACAATATTTAAATACGAGGCGATAGTCATAGTAACTAGACGTATCGTTTCGTTTTCATTGTCGTTTTTTTTCCACAAAATAGTCAATTTAACGCTGGCAGAATCATTAAAAACGCATAAATTTTGTTTAATTAACATCTAAACAGATTTACTTATTACGCTGTTTGTAAATTCGAAGTGATACTATAAAATAAATAACAGCTACTGACTATTTAGTATTATGTAATCCCCAACTAACGATATACTATATGTACCTAATTTAGAAACATAACAAAACGTACAACAATTAAATGAAATACAAATTTTCAGAAGTCTTAGTTAATTTTTCTCTTTTCAATAAATGTATACTGGCTGTTCGAAAAAAAAACTGATTAAAAACCAGTTTTTTATATAAAGAACATCTTTCTACTTTTTATATCACTATTGTACTGCAAATCTCATTTTAATAAATGAAGACATTATTCGCTAAGAAGAATTTCAACGTTTCGAAAATTTTTACAACTAGAATACAATATCTAATTGTACAGGAGAATTATGACTTGTGTGTACTTATGACCCAACAACAAAAGAGAAAACAAGCTTTTAGTTTTAGTAGAACTGTAGTAGTAAAACTTATATCAATGCTTTTGATGGATATTATTTCCAACATTTAAAGAAAAAGTGAAATTTTTATATTATATTTGAAGACATTTATTCTTCCCGATTTATTAACTAATCATTCAGTTGGATTTTGAGAGTGGAATTGTTTTGACCTTTTGAATGGTTCTTTAATCATTCCTCCCTTAAGCATTTACATACAGAATAAAAGCAAAATAATGAGAAAAAACAGGATATATCTCGCATAATGAGAAGATTTATCAATAAATTCATCGTAAAGTTACAAGTATCCGACCGAAACTAGTTTTATCGGCCGAAACCAAAAAAAAAGTTAATCATAATTGGTTAGTTTTACTTTAGGTATTCATATAGGTATTCGTTCATCATCTAGTCCCTAATATTTGAGCTAATCATTAACATATCATATTATTATAATTTTTTATTTATAAGGGGTTGATTTGAATGAAATGCACCTAAAATTTATTTTTAATATTAGTTTTGAATGATATAAAATATTAAAGAAAAGTTGCAAAACAAAATTACTTTATACTTAATATGTTTAAATACACAAAAAAGGAAATACTTTTAAAAAGTAAACAATTTCTTCTAAACTTTGATCAGTTTGCTTTCAAACTAAAAAAAAAATATTAAAGATAATATTAAACAAAATTTTGTTGAACTGACAGTTATTAGTATTCATAATTGAAGAATCTAATTAAAAGTGAAAAACAATAATTTTGTCACATGTTTACCTTACGAATTCAGTTTTGATTTCGGTTATAGTTTCGGCTTGGTTACAGCCAAAACTCGTTTTTTGGCCGAAACTAGACCAAAACCGAAAATTCGGTCTGACACTAACATTTACCAAAACAATCAAACATGCGTTATGGAGTATTTTTGCGTATTGCGTATGCGTTAGTTTAGCATCCTTTGCATCATACGCAACAGTTACTAAGTACACTCGCTTTGCTTCTTAGTATGTTTCTTTCTCATATGTATCGTCTGTGAGCATGCGTGGTAGACGAGCTCAGCTGATATATTTCATTTCGAGGATTGTGACAGGAATACTCAAATAAACTAATATTGCTCATAAATAGAATTAATTATTGTTATTATAACGATAAACGATAATAATTCAAGTAAATCAACCTAAACTATAATCAGCTGAAAAAATATTTATAACATTAAGATATTTCTGAACTTTAAGCATTTTTTTTCAAATGGGTAGTAAATACATATCACCGTATCATACGTTCTATTTTTAACTCAGTAAGGGAATGGTTAAAGTAGTATTCATTATTTTTTACTTGTGTAGCTATCCCAACGAGCTTCAATATCTTATTTTTATCCTTTTTGTATCCTTTAACCCTCGTACTATGTGTTATATATTATGAGTTGCTTGATGAATAGTTTCTTCTTTTTTTCGGTATAGGTACTATTCATTTTTTTTTATTGATATTGATTTTATTTCTGATTTTGGGATATTAAATGAAAATCCAAACAGGAGTTGTGAACTACCGTTTATGAATTTCTGACCTGGTATCCAAAATAGAATTGTAGATTTTGATTCTTTTGAAGTTGTTTAGAACTATTTCAAATGATATTAATGATTTCAACTCTTCCGCTTCTCTATACACTCTTTATGCATTTTATATATAACAATACCTTTGAACATATATCACCATTTTGTTTATATCCCCACAAATATCAGCATGAAAAATATTATATATTGATTTTAATTTATTGACATATATTCCTTCAAATAAAATAAATACGAAAGTGTTAAGTGTTGAATTTAAAGTAACCAGTAACCCTGGAACCCTACCGTAGCGTTATCTACTGAGATCAATTGTGTTAAATTGTAAACTATGCAGAGACTGACCCAAATATATACAAAAATATTCATCAAAAGTGGCCCAACAATCTAGGAGTTCAGTGAAATGAACACGTACAGAAAAATTTTATAGATAGGTATACCTACACGTATAACGACAAATAAAATTCAATTTAAACGTTGACACTTTATTAACTATGTAATAAACATAAGTATCAAAATTGTTTGTGGAATAGCTTTTCTGTTGGAATTTCAGAGGCGTATAACAACAGTTTCTGTTGAAATAGTAAAGCTTAAACTAAAGCTCAAGTAAACCAAAAAATGTTGAGGCAATTTATAATTTGTCCTCACGTTTTGCTGCAAAATTATTAATCATAAAAGTAGCGGTTCAATTGGTTTCATTTCTCTAACTTAATTAGTTTAAGAGAAATATTAATTTGAATTTATTCATACCGGCGTACATTTTTGCCCATATCTCAAGGTCAAAGGCGAATTTGGTCGTGAAATGTATATAAAATAATATATTTGTACATAACGTCGATATTTTATTGTAAGTTTTGATAAAGGTTCCCATTTGGGGGTCAGCTTGCCATAGTGTCCAGCAAAATCCATTTGGCAAAAGATTATGTTAGTAAGTCATGCTTACGAAGTTGAAGGTTTTAGCTAGTATGTGTTAATGTTTCAAGGAATAAAAACTTTAATGCATGAAGATTTGAATTTAATCTTTATTTGAAAAAAATTTTTTAATGTATAGAAAAAATTTCGTTTCTTATCAAGAACGTCGTTTTTTTTTCTACATCAAGTTTTTGGTCACTTTTTATGAATATAAGAAGGTTCCGATTATTTTTAAGTAATATAATTTCTAACAAATACATTGAGAAAAAAAATCGATACTCATTATTCAAATTCATCGATGTATCTATAAATAGATCACACACACACTATTAATGTTCAATTTTAATTGACCAATAAATTCAAACCAGTTTCCGAGTATATTTTTAAACCAAAATCGTATATTTTATGATGTGATTATTCTATTTTCAATCAAACAATATTTGGTTTTATTGCTTCAACCTAATATTATATTTCTCTTTACAATTTATGTAACAACAACGTAAATATATTTGGAGATACAAATTCATGGTTGATGATTTTTGGATGTTCGTGAAAAAATTGTTGAGAATGTGTTGAATTGAATCACAACTTCAAGGTTCAGCGTCAGGATCTACTGAAGCCATTATTTGAGAAAAACAACACGCTAAAATTGAACAGCGAATATGCAAAGACCGGTCTGCCTTGGTCCAAACTTATGACCCTACTATCCCATATATCATTCCACCAATTTTTTGCTATTATTTTTTTGTTTTTTTGTTATATAGGTTCTATTTTACAGTATTCAATCTATTAGACATTGTTTCTCTCCTTTCGTTTTCTTCACGAGACATAAAGTATTTAATGAAAAATCACACTAACTACTTTGAATAATGGTTACGCCATTCCACCATGTCGTGTTCAATCTCTTTAGTTCCATGTTTAAAAATCAAGTCACTCAATGGGTGGTTAGAAAAAGAACACCGAACCACATTGAATTAAATGGCGCTAAATATGCACGTAACACGGTAAAAACGAAAACTTTATATACTCTTTTTTGGTAGTTACAACACGAGAATAAATTGGCTTGTACAGAGAATTACAAAAATGTGGACCTAATTACTGGCGGCTCGGGTTGAATATTTAAGTATTTATTATTATAAAATAAGCTTGCAAGCTAATTAAGATAATAAGCAAAGTATGTACGAAAACATGACGCTAAAGTTACGAAAACGAGCCACTGTAAGTGTTGATGCCGTCTTACTGTTTGGATTTCAGCCCAGAGGATTACCAGCGAAATAAATCAGTTTTTAGTAAAGTAAAATCGTTACGTTTGTTTTGCCAATTATACGTGTTTAAGGGATTTTATAATTGTTTTCATTTCCCGTTGAGAATAAAATTGTGGTCATTTGTTATGAATTTAAAATGAGTGTAATTTAAGGAAGATCTCCTGGGAAAAGATTGCAGTTATTTAAAGTAATTTATTTTAAAAGCGCTGTTTATACTTGCTAATTATAACTGAGCAGTTACAATGTTTCCTTAGGACAAGAAAATAATCAAATTGTTTTACGTTTAAACATACAAACTTTACTTACCCAATCATTTTCATTTAATTTTTTTTGAGCTCCATTATAATTCGCTAAATTAGAAATAAGTATTATAAAACAAATAATATTGAAATATCAATTCAAAATATATTGGTGGTGAAAATTATATTTAATGGAAAAAGTAGACTTTTGTTAATAGTTATGTATCCAAAATGATGACGATGTTGAAAGTAAAAAAAGCAATAAAAATCGACATAATCTATAAAAATCCTAGTTTATTTGGTTTAGTCTAGCTCAGTATTATCTTACAACTAAATTAATACTAATGAATGATTATTATTACTAATAAATCAAATAATTTTTATCAAACACCAGAAACAACCATAAAAATATAATTTTATTTTCTTATTGAGCTTTTGTTTGTAAATTAATCAAAATTATAATAGTTAACTAGCTTTAGTGATCTTCACTATTACAGCAAGATCTTTTTAACTCTAGAACTTACTAATTTTATAATAGCTGCCAGTTTCTCAGCGCATGCTACCAACAAAGGTAGGAACAATGGGCAACATTGTGATGTATTTATGGATAGACCGTGCATATGTCGTCCTATAAAAATAAGAAAAATCTAGTGTGACTAACAAAGCGCCGTTTACCTGGACACAATTTTTATGGTAACTACAAAACAACTGTTGGCAATTAAGTACCAATGAGCACCAGCATACACAAATAAGCGCTTGTATTTTACTTGCTTCAGTTGTTTCTAGTGCGGATTATAGTTTACTGTGCAATGCGCTATCCATTTATACTAATCAGTGATGAATGACTATGAAGATTGGTTCATTCATGATGAGTCAAAGACAATATCGACACTTATAGGTACTAATAAAAACAAAAGCATAAAATGTACATACATGTTTTTACAATAACGCTTAGCTCACCATAGAATGCGAGTTAAACAATAATATATATATTATACTAGCTGACCCAGCAAACTTCGTACTGCCTAACATGCAATGAACGTAGTGTTTTATAAATGAATATTTTAGCTACACTTAGTTTAAATTATCAATAATAAAATGAACAAAATTAAGTTCAATACTTCATTAGAATAATAAATATATAAAAATAAATTAAAAATTATATAAAAAGAAATCAATTATTTCAATTGCAAGACAACCAACACATTTCGTCGGCCTAAAGTGTTAAGCTGCTAAATTCTTTTTAACAGTGTTTTCAGGGAAAGGAAAAAAAGTAAATATAAGCTACATAAATTACTACATAAAGCAGATTTCCGATTCTTTTTGCATATTAAGAAATTTTTATATTTAAATAGATTTATCAGTTTGTCATTTGAGAGAATTTTTTATTCCTTCCTATTGGAACAAAAAAACAAAAAAATTTAAAAGTGAACTTAGCAGATTGAGAATTTAGGCTGACGATTTGCTTTATTGAAGCTATGTATTTGGGTTCATGCGTTGCCCTCGGATTGATTCTCTCCATTGAAGCATCTTGCCATTATAATGACATACAAAGTTTGTCAAATCAGATATCTTCAGCATAAAAAAACAAAGTAGGGGTAGTAGACCCAATTAGAGCTTGAAAAATAACGGGACCGATTATGATGATATATGATTTGTTAGATTCGTCTTCCTTCCGAATAGCAGAATAACTATTAATATATCTTAACAATTCACGGAAAAAAATGAATAAAATGAGTTTTTAAATAAATTAGGCTTGGCATTTTACGCAATTGGCAGTTCACGTCACCCACACTTATATGTCAATTTAATATTGTCGGTAATTTTTATTTAAGAAACGCATTTAACCATTGAAACCATTGGAAGTTCGACGCAATGCCTGACTTTGTTTTGAAGGCGCAATGATTTTACTGATTGACGATTTCTCTCAAACATTGCCAATCATTCCAAGTTTAGATTCTGCCAATAAAATATACCTATTTCTGCTTAAAATCATAAAATTTGTGACACAATGTAAAAAAATATCAGCTGGCAACATGAGTTGCATTGCAGAATGATCCATCTACTGAAGAATTTTCCAAACAATTTTTGAATCTCGGTAATGGCAGTGTTCTTGTCGACGAATCAAGCTTATTGACTTCATTTCCTTCGAATTTTGTCTCATTCAAAAAATGTTTACCAAATTCCTAGCTTTTTTATAAAACAGCATGAATAACGTTTTAATCAGTTTAATTGGAATAAAAATTCAAACCAATAATACGGTTATTACCGATATTCATTCATTTCAAGGATAAATCTTCTTCAGATCAATCGTTCAACAATACAATTCTTATGTTTTTTTCCAGGTAAAATTTCTTCATATGGTTCCATAAATTTGATTATTTAAGGCAAGCATTTATTTCTTAAACAGAAGTCGATCCTTAATGTCTGAAGTCGTCCACTTCTGCAATTCGAAATGCAGAACGACTAATCAGGAAAAGTGTTTTCCAAACAATTTATCGATATTGGTAATGGGAAAATTTCTGTTGACACATCATCGGGATACATTATTTTCCCTACCAATTTTTGCCACTTTATTAAGTTAATGGTGTTCCCAAACTTTGCTCAAAATTACAAAAATTCCACGTACTGCGTTGTGATACATAATAAATGCAAAATGAAATGCCAAAATGACATGGACCTACAATCTTTTTGCTTGCAACACTCTTCAAAAATATGAATAAAATAATTATTTTAACACAAATTATATAAATAAAAACGTCAAATTCATACGTTGCTAAGCTTTTTCCAAATAAATCACAGGAATCGATGATTACAAATAATATTAGACGTAAAAAGCAAGTAGGCGTAAAATTTATAAATAAATAAATTCATTGTTAAAAAATTGTTAAAACAAATCGAATTGTAAATATAAACCATCCTCAAACCCCCTCGAATACACACAAAAAATTTCATCAAAATCGGTCCAGGCGTTGTTGAGTTATGCGCTTACCAACACATTTTGCGATTCATTTTTATATTATAGATTATTATATTGTCGGGATATTTTTGTGATCAAATCACCCGATGGAACTTCCGAAAAAAGCTGCTTCTCAAAACTCATAAACTCTGGGTGATTATTAAAATCAAAACAAATTATCAAACAGCTCATAAAAATCAGTAGTTCTGGGCTAATTAAATCGAGCTGTTAATCTAAGACAAAAAAATTTCCTAAAGGAAACTATTTCAAACGCATGAATCACTTTATTAAACAACAACTATAGGAAACCATTTGTGAACATATGCGTAAAGAAATTTAACAAATCCAGAGAAGACAACAGTATCAAAATTAAAAATAATGAAAGTTCATAAAACAAGTATCGTTATTTTAAGTTTCCATACATTAAAAATATATCTTGGTGCTTTTATGGAACAGAATGGAGATTGGCGTTCTATAACTCCTAGTTAGTCGCATTCCTTGTAATTAACAAGTAGTTGGATCTATAAACAACAAATTAAATGGCAATATACGAGTATCGTTGATATGATTGATATGATATTGTTGATATGATTCCCTGTAGTTGTGGAATGAAGTATGTTGATAAAATAAAACAACTTTTAGGGAAAAGATTGACATTACACACATATTATTGTGAACCAAAAAATATCCTGAAGACCAACAAAGTCGCACAACACCCTTATATTTATTACTTAAACAAAACTATAAATCAAAAGACAGACATAAATAGCTTAAGTAATTTTTACAACCATCTGTAAGATAAATTTAAAAATACTTTGATCAACAAAAGTCTTTTATTTAACGTAAATCTTTCTTTCTTTAATTAATTATCTTATACAAAAAATTAACCCAAATACCTGGTAATTTTAATATATCAAAAAAGAAGACATTATTGTAGCTTATATTTTATACTTTTATATTCTTATCTGTGATCGTTTGAAGAAGCAGCAAAAATCTATAAATCGCTGCAAAAATTAAAAAAAAAACGGAGTTAATTATTTCAACTATAGAAGATCCTCAATGATCGTTGCAACCATAATAACTGAAAAATATTTTATTTTTCCAAAATTTGCTTAAGTTTATGTTTAGGGCTTAGTTAGACCATTTGGTTTAAAAGTGCTTCATTTTGATGAGATTAGTTCCATCAACATGTTAAATCAAAAACTATGGAAAATTATTATAAAGTGAAATTGATCCATAGATATATATTGGTATATATAAATATATATTAGTTTCAGAAGCCCTTTAAATTTTGAATAAACTGATATTTAAATGTTTTTCTTAGAACAACAATATCAATTAAATTTATTGCAGGTAGTTTAATGTTTTATAGGTTTCAAAAATGATTCATTTTTTATTTTATTTTTGACAATATGGATCTAATTAATTCTCCAAAACGCTATAAAGTGTAAATAAAATATTTTTATTATAACTATTTTCAATAAATATTTTATGAACTACTAATCACTTATTTAATGGACAACTTTATGAATTAGAAAAAAATGTTTTATCAAAACCACAAATCACGAAATAGTCATAAACCATGAAAAAAATCGTGTAACTCTCCTAGACAAAGAAGTATCGAGAAAAATTCAAATATCAAACTACTGTCTTTGGTATGTTTTAGCTTCAACTGTCTCTAACACTATACAGGTTTATTAAGATGTTTCTTGCCTCGATTTTTAATTTGCTATAAATCATTCTATCGATAGTTCAAAATTAGTTGAAATTCCGATATTGATATTGGTTTCTGTTTGAGTGCCATATAAAAATATTTGGTGGAGATTGAAAGTAAGATTTTTGTTTTAATCTAACAAGATGCCAAATTTGATTTTGGCGATATAAGAAGAGAGAAAAACCGATTTTTTTAAGTTTTTATTCTTGTCGCGATCAAAAAAAGTTTTACGATCTGCGAAAAAACTAATTTATTATTTGTGTCGAGGTTGAAAAGAATGAGATCATAAATACGTCAATTAAAAGCTTTGGGAAAAATCTTGAACTATCGTAATGATATTCTAGATTTTGATTATGTTTTTGAGGAAAACTAATTTTGCTACTTCTAATAGTTTCATTCTTACTTGATTAAATTTATAAATATTACTTAAAACCTAGTCACAAGATGATTTTTAGGGATTTTTTGGGTTTTTTGGATCGAACCCAACACCTACCATTTTTGGAGCGGCCACCTTGATCACTCGATCACCAGCTAGCTAAGCTCTATAATTGACTCAATGTCTTTTGCTTCTAAGTGAATAAAGAATTCAATATAAAAGTGTATCTCATATTCAGAGACAACTTAAAAGTTTCGACTGTGGACTGTAGGAACAATTATGTGATACCCATAAGCTAATGAACACTCCAATATACCTTATCAACACAATCACGCAACTTTACTGGCAAAACAAAGTAAGTGTATGAATTTGAAGCCATCTCTAAAGAACTACAACTAGAGACAAAGGTAATGCATATTCTCACCTACTTATACTACACCAACAGGGAATATTTCAAGAAGATCGCTCTTAATTTATAGAATGTCTATATATGGAATTTGTGGTCCCAAAATCATTTACCTTGGAACTTTTATCACTACCACCGGAAGAAGCAGAAAAAAAAAATAAACACCGTGTAGCAATTACCAAAATAGTAACGGCGAAATTAACGAAAATACGGAATAATACATTCATCCGGAAACTACAGTGAAACTAGCTGATGCGCTGATTTTTTTAACCACCATATACACTAGTACAACTTTAGTCCCTTAAAATCCAACAATGCAATAGGTTGAAGCCTTTGAGCTGTGAGTATACCAATGTACTTACAGTCGTATATTAAGAGCCACATGGACGGAGAATAGAACTAATAAATCCATCTTCCAAAACCAAACATTAATGACTGATTCATACGTAGAACAAACAAGACATACTTGCGGTAGTTCGGTCTTATGGCTAGGAGTACTGGAGAAATTCAACTACTCATAATTGTAAACTAACAATCGTTTGTATTAAATATATAACTAGTTATATAATCCGTTAGGCTCCATTATTCCATTATAGCGGAAAGTATTAAGGACAGAGATCAGCTGCATTAACTACAATGAAATGAAATTTGTGAGTGAGCGAGATCTATAGAGCTTAGTAGTTCGAATACGACGCAAGCTATATGCTTGAAATGAATTCGGATAGAGTGAAAGAGACTATTTCTCTGCACCACCGAAAAAATTTCACCGATTAGCAATCATAATATATATGATGTATTTAGTAATGTTACATTTGTAAACAACTACTTCTAATATTACCAAAAATATATAAATGTCGGCCTACATGTTTCAAAAAACCTACTTCAAATTCAGAAAACATATACAGTTGGAAAGAGCTTCAAATAGACCAACAAACACACGAGTTAGGACTAATCGAATGATACCAATAAAACATCATATGACCGAGAGAAGCAGTGTCGAGAACACAGTATATCATCAGCTGGGGTGGTTGAAAATATGCTAGTGAATGATGAAATTGCATTTATAATGATGCTGGACTGTAAAGGCATCGATTCTATATGATCATCGATTATGATGAGACATTGGTCAGCAGCACGTTTTACTACGACGTTTATCAACAATTCATTCAGACAGTCATCGGATACTCAAAGGATTTCTTAGTCTTCAAACATGAATATGACACATAGAATAACGTATTTTATGTTTTTTTATAAAATATTACACGTCACATTTTACTTGTATTCACGAACAACTCACGGCGGTGTCCATGACATAGCCAAAGTAATTTTTTTTCTTTGGTAAAGATGTAGGGCTAGTAGAATTGGTACTTAGGATCTTAGAATTTCATATGAGTTGATGGCTGTTGAAACCTTTATAACCTTGGGCTGTAAATCTTGGCAATCTATTTTATGGCATTTTACATGAAATGTTTTTGACAGGATTACGTTTTATCCAAGTTCATTAATAGTATGGTTTAATTCTCATACGATAATTGGTAGTTTTTACATAAAAATTTTGTACTATTTTCCCAATTTTTCCTCTCTTAAATACACCAGGAAATGAAAACGTGAAATAAATCCTTTTTACTAACCAAGATCAAAAATCTCAGATTTTTTTAAGCCGAATTTTATTAAGATTTATCAAGAACTCTGCATAACAATAATTCTGCATAACGGAAAAAAATGTTTAACTTAATAATTGGTATTTAAGTTTGTTTATATGATTTTTAATAGAAGAATAATTATAAATATTAAAAAGTTATTAATGTAATAAAGGCTATAAATATAATAGAATTATGTACACACATTCATTATACAAGGATATACGGTATAAAGAAAATTGAAAACTCTCTTCATTTCGAATAATTCTAAAGCGAATTGTCAAAGTGGTTTTTGCCCTTATTTTTATGGAGCAACTTCAAGCTTTTATATAAAATCCACACAATATCTACATATATAAAAAAAATTGTTGAAACATTTTATAAAAATTCTCATGAAAAATTGAGCATTTTTAAGTCTAATTTGTGATAGAAATTCCCACGATTTTAGTTTGAAAAATAGTTTAGCTCAAATCGAAAATGTTGGATATACAAAAGAATTGTATAAACAACCCTTCCTATCTTCAATTGGTTGGTTGACTAAATTCTTTGAATAAGCTGGTTTTGTAGAACTGCATTTTCTACCCTAAAATCTTCCGTTTTTTCCGGTTCTTTAATCCAGGGGGTCGTTTTTTTTTTTAAAATATTAAAGACTATTTCTTGCTTAAAATTAAAGAGAAAACGATTCTATTTTTGCTCAACGATTGTAGTTTTACATAACTTCTGTTACGAGGAAAGGAAATGAAGGGATTATCAAGAAGACAAATCTCATTGTTGGTTTTCGAACGCAGGAAATAAAAAGCTTCCGTTTTACGGAAGGAAGCTGCACAATTCCTTGGAAACATAAAAACGGAAAAAATCAAGTTGAAAGTGCTAGTAAAACATACAACTTGGCAAAGATTTATATTTCCATGGTCAAATGAAGTTGTATTAATGAAAATGCGACGAGAACGTATGTAAAATAGGCAATATTTCAATAATATCCACATTTCAACAATTTCATATTTAATAAATGACGCCGTCTTATTAAATAAATTATGCCTATATTTATTTTACTTATTAACCAAACATAAATTAATCACTGTAAAAATTGATCAATAATTTTATCAAGATTTTTTTTTATTAATGGATGAAACGTTTAATTTGCATATTCGTTACATTTATTTGTGAAAGATGTGCTTTTATTCAGTGCGCCTCGAGCCATTATGTCGAATAAATTTAATTGCTTTGCCATCATAAAAAAGAAAAACCACATTACTTAATAATATTTATTTTTCTATGTCAATCAATAAAATAATAATTCACGAGTATGCAAATTTTAGCCTATTTATAGATTAAATGGAAGTTTTAATTCTCTTATAGAAGGATTTATTTTTCATGAAAAATGCTTTATAAACTTTACAATAAGTCATTAAAATGATACATAATTTTTTTTCAAAGTTTTAGTATGAAGTGAGAGCATTATTTTTCCTTGTATAATATTTTAATAAATTAAGGCAAAATTCAAATAGTTATTAACAACATATTAAAATCTGCCTATTTGTGTGTAAATTATTATCCGATTGGACATTGGTTAGTTGATTTTTTTTAGATTTAATATTTGCTAAAAATATCAAGCCAAACCTTAAAGTGATAAACATGTAAATCACTAGGCAATAAAATCTTGTAATCAAGTTTTGAAACAAAATAGTTAACTTTTTGACACTTTAACGGTGAATTATACTTTGGAATGGAAGTATTGACTTGTATGGCGTCTACTGTATATAAATAAATGCAAAAATTCTAACAACCGCCTAAAAAGCAACGACAAATTGTCTTTCATTCATTAAAAAAAAAAAAACGTCAAGGAAACTCCATACTTCAGTAAAGCGACAATAGAGAGTTAAATTATTATATAGTAAGTTTTGAGAAATTTTCTCTTATCATAAAAGCAAGGAAAAAACGTACGATACCTACATCAAAAATAAGATTTATATATGACTCAAACAATGACAGGTTCTCTTGAAGAATTCATCAATAGCTGTTCGCTCTTCAGGCGTGTCTTATGTTTATTAAAATGAAGATTTCGTTCTTTTTCAGGTTTCATAAGACACCTGTTGTTTGCTCACTGTAATTAATTTGCTAGCGATACGTAATGCGTGTGTATTATTAGCATCATTTATTTTGATATGATCATAAAACATAGAAAATCTTGTTTCAAATCAAAAGGGAAAGTTCTTAAACCAAATAATCAAGATGGAAATCAAACAGAGGTAAATCAATTCATATGGGAAATTCGGCTCTTTAGATTTTGATTCGTTTAAACCTAAATTAGGATGTCGAATTTAATGTAAGAGGAAAATAAATGGGTGCCGCTAAAGAAAATTGTTAATTCATACACAAGCAACCTTCGTATAACATTGTTGATAGGTTACTAGAAATACCGTGTTGTATGAGACCATGAGTTAGTACGAAAATTGGGGGACTACGTTCCAGAAACTGATAAAAATTAGAATTTTCTTTAAATTATTCATATACTAGCTGAGCCCGGTAGACGTTGTCCTGCTCGTCTATATTATTGTTGCGGACTTAGGACATTCGAAAGTTCTAACTATGAAATTGAAAAGAGACAGAAGACGTTCCTGGAAAAATCTGGAAGCTTACAGAACGCGGCAAATGAGTATATAAATAAAGCAACCGACCGTCGCCAGAACAGTTACGAATTAGTTTACAGTTATGACCAGTACAAGTTATAAAAATCAAAATAAATCTCGAAAATTGTTAAAATAAATAATTAAGTGTATAAAAGTAAACGAGTGTGTATATAAATAAATGGTGTTAGTATAATATGTCCTGAAACAAATCCTAATGAACCCGTCAAATTAAATTAAATAACCGTAAAAGTGTTACATAATAGTAGATGCTAGTAAATAAATTGGTTTATTTTTTTATTTTAAATATATAATTTTGATTGATGATATAATTGCGCATATTTATGTTTGCTTTGCGCTTACATTTAAAACGTATGTTCCTGATTATTACAATTACTTACTGATTACTCAATAAATTGATATCGATAAAACTAAAAATATTTTTTTGATTATTAATTCTTTTATCAATAACACTAATGAAATGTAATCAATTTTACTTTCCTTTGAATTATCTCTATGATTCTGAATGAAAAAAGGAGTAATTTAACAAAAACATCTTCGAAAATATTGAAAACACCACTCTTAGTAACCTAAAACATTAACCACTGTACCAATTGTAACTTACCCTCAGAATATACATTTTTCAATTAAGTTTGAGAAAAATTGGTATGTCTAAAAATATCGATTTTACCACAAAAATAATGATAAAAACCTCCATTGTTGGATCTTACGCTGTACCTGTAGATGTGAGACTATTGAGCGCTCTAGTTTAATGAAAACATAGCCATACAATTAAATACATTTCTTCATCGCTACTGCTCAATATTATCAATCCACAACGTTTTTTCCGTGAAAAGATATAGCCAGGACTATTTTCTTCATTTAAAGTTCTTGTATAGGAAATGGTTTTTTCTTTAAAAAGTCAGTAATTTTACTATGATAGCTGATTCGTACGAGATCCTTCTTCTTTTATCGGTATAAAACGGTATAGATCGGTATATAATTGTATAGATAATTTTGCAGTTCATTTTGAATTGTTGACTCTTTGCAGCGGTATGTTTGCATTAAAGAAAAATTATTCGAGAATTTTTGCTAAGTTTAAACCAT
This sequence comes from Sisyra terminalis, assembly GCA_958496175.1. Taxonomy (NCBI): domain Eukaryota; kingdom Metazoa; phylum Arthropoda; class Insecta; order Neuroptera; family Sisyridae; genus Sisyra; species Sisyra terminalis. The sequence goes on from OY292278.1 coordinate 30,822,831, forward strand.
CCTGATGTATTTTTATTGTTTAGTTTTAATTTTTAAACAATTTTCATCCTAACTAGAGTCTTCAGAATCGATTTGATCTATTACTTAGGATGCCATTTCCACCACATCTGCTTCATCATTAGTTTTTGTCACAAATAAATATTGCATGTCCATAGTAGCCACTAACACAATCATTCTTTTTTGATTGGTTTAGTAATTTTTAGTACAATGTTGTGCAGAGGTTTTCTTATTTTTTATTTATTTTTCATCGTTTTTTAACTGCCATGGTTTTCAGCGGCTCTAGGGTTAATAAAACAACGTAAATCGAGAAATACTGAAAATTTGCTCGATACGAAGATCCAACCCAGCACCTGCCTTGGAGTGGCAACCTTGACCATTCGACCACCAGTTGGTTATAAAGGTTTCTGTAAATCTCTAATATTGTTTTAGAGCGAATCCATGTTATAGGATGCTCTAAGGCATCTCATAATACGATACGATATCCTTTAATAGAATGATTGGGAAAGGGTTACTTTACTTGCACTGTATTATTTTTTGTGTTTACTTCTATTTCATCTAATTTGACAAATAATTTAATTTGTTAAAAGTAACAAACTATTTTCCAAAAAACACTTGCTTTTTTGTAGTGCCAAATTTGATTTTTTCAATCGAGGTCAAAATTAATCCTCCACAACTCTGTTAATATTGCTTGTTGAAAAAGCTCTTTAAATTTGCCAAATTTAAAATTTTTATTGGAAAATTTAATCGTTGGGACACAGTTTTTTTTTATATTGCAACATTTGGTGAACTTTTAGACGGGTTTGTTTCAGGTTGTTGAATAAAAAAAATACCATTATTTATGTATGAAGCGAATAATTTGTTTATAATTAAAACAATTTGTTAAAAACTAACATAGCATTAAAAATTAATAAAAGTTTTTTTTTGCTAAAATTGTTGCTAAAGTACACTTATTTATTTATGTTATATAAACAGAAAGAGATTTCAGATCAGAATTCAATTTCTCAATTTCTTTTCCTGACAGACTAGATAGTTTTAAGGGCCCATAAGTCACCCATCTTGTCTTTTCGGGAATAATCTTTTTTAGAACTATCAATACAAATACCCCAACGATTTGAAGTCATTTGGTTTATAGCTTTTCAAAAATAATCCTTCTATGCGCTGACCCTTTGGTTAGGGCACTCTTTGCATCATTAACTCACCACAATACTATTAACATCCTTACATTCGTTTGATTTACAAGAACCCTATAAACCAGGAGTGGTCAGCTCAAATGATCTTCTTGGTCACTTAAAAAATGAAATAAGAATTCGCGGGCGGCATATAAAATTACATATACCTATATTAGATTTAGATACACAGTAGCTATTTTTTGGAGTTCAAAATTGAAACAAATTTAGTTGTTATTATTGTGTTTACAATTATTTTTCTATCCAAATATAAATAATATGATAAGAATCATTCTAAACATTCATTGTAAAAAATATAAAGTCTAGTTTGTAAAGTTTTGTAAAAGTTTGATGAATCTCGTGGGTCAGAAATTGGTAACGGTGAGCCGTGGATTGGTTGCCCCTGCTGTTTTATCAAAAAAAAAAAATAGTTTAATGAATCGAACTTTGTCAAACTTTCCCAAAGCTTTGGTTTTTTCTTGTAGTATTTTAACGAAACTCTTACAATGAATATTACAGATAAAGTATTTTGAGCTTTGATTCTAGAACTGGGTTCTCCATGACGGTAAGACAAGGAAGAGGGTGTTTTGTTTTAAAATAAAACTTAACGTTGCCAAACACTGGTCACACATGGTGTCAATTAACAATTTGATTTCATTTTTTATTTAATTCGCGAATAAATCAGCCCATAATTGAAATTTAGTCACAAAAGACACAATTATACAAAATTAGAATTGAATCAACAAAAGAATCGTGAAAAGAATAAAAAAAAATTAGAAAATTCAATGTTGCCAAATTTGACTGACCTAAAAGGGACTAAAACTTAACTTGCTAGAAAACTTCATACTAGCAAAGAATTAGATAGGAAGTTCGGTTCTTAAGATATTATTATATAAATATAGTATGTAAATCAATTTTCAAATGTAGGAATGAATAAAAAGAAAAATATATTTTAAGTTCAACTCTGATATTTTTCGAAAAAAAAATATTGAATCAAAAAGTTCACAGATTATTTAAAGGCAAAACCAAAATCAACGAAAAAACAAAGTAACACAAAATAAAATTGGAATTTAATTATGATTATTTTCATTTTAAGTGAAAACGATTTTAACAATCATAGCCCAATAATGACACACCAAAGGAAAATAATAAACAAAATATGGGAAAACCGTATGAGCAATATATATAATTTCAATTTTCATAGACAATTTCTCTTAAAATTTCTTTTCACTTATCGATGCAGGCGTGAAGAATGTTTTTTTTTCTTTAATAATAGAAAACTCCATCAGTTATGGACAACCAAAAAATAACAAAAAATGAATGTTTGTCATTTTACCATAAAACACTCATCTTCCAAAATTTAACTAAACAATACTAATAATTGGGCATTGAACATAAATAACAGGCATTGGAATCATCGTGACCCCGCGTTCAATCTTGATTCGCAATTTAACATGCTTGTAGTGTATTTAATGTTTTAAATTTTTCATATTTAATATGCGGTTTATTCTCAGGTTATTCGGGTCAGACGTGTCCCATTTGTGGGCAGAACATATCAGAATTAATTTGCGAGAAGAATTTAGTTATCTCTTTATTCTAGTCGTGAATGATTGATTTACGTGTAAATGCATGCAAATTGTTATTTTTTTAAGCGAAATTCAATAAGTTATTTATCAAACTCGGAGAAATTCACTGATTCAACCGTCATTGAAAACTAATTTGCACTGTCAATGAATTAAAGGGAAGTTTGATGAAATATGCAACTCAAAAAACTAGAATGGCATGTGAATTTATCATACTATGCATAAAATAGAAATTAGATTCAATAATAATTGTTCAGAAAGTTTAAAAAAATACATGACAGGCAAGAAAATACGCCTTAAAACATTGGAAAAGTTCAGTATTTGTAGCAAAAAATCAATAAAAGCAAAGAACCTAAAAGTCTTCTTTGAATATGAATATAATCTTATGTTTTACATCTCTCAGGTTGTAAATTATTTTTAATGGGAAATAATGAGGAATTGTTAGCTTACGGAATTTATCACCAAATTTTGTTTAGGAAAATCAATGATTTAGGGCCATATTTTTGGCATGAAGATCTTATAATATTTATGAAAATTATGTGAAACCAATAAACGATACAGACTTTTTGCCACTTTAAGAGATTAATTTTGCTTTTGAATATAAAGAAATAAGATAAAATTAATTTTTCAACAAATAATAATTACTATATAAAAATTGTTTTTCACCGCTGTAGTTCACGTGACCTAAATTGGGTCCCGACCTACAGCTTAAGAAACTTAGTTATATGCAATAAATATCAACCTTTTTTGAGTTATCGCTTTTCTTCAGAAAAATATTGCAACATTCCGTGTTTTCATAAATACTTATTCAATCAATTTTCTTTAAAAAGGAAAAGAGGGAAATTTGTTATAGTCCTTCTAGACCAGTGGTCTAGAACTTCTGGACCAGTCCTTCTAGTCCTTCATCCATCAACAAACATTGCACCAAAAAACGTTTTATAGTAAATATTGATAATCAAAAAACTTCAAATTAATTTATAAAATTTTAATATTTTTAAATGTAGGTACTAATTACACCAGATTTTTCCGGAATTTTGTCTAGTTGTTAACTTCAAATGACTTACAAAGCTATTTTTACCATTTTACCAGATCCCAAAATCCATATTTAGTTCAGCCCAAGTATTTCCACAGGACCATTGATATCCAATGCTAGTCTCTGTAAATATTTAAAGATGATATTTTGTATTGAAACGCAGTCGCAGCTAAATTTTAAATGAGAACCACTGTTCTTCCAGACGCTCCTAACATCTGTCTAGATAGTCGATGCTATTTTTCAACGTCAAAGGGGGCGACTACCGTACCAATATCGCCCCCAATAATAACCATTGTAGTGTAGCATTGTATTTTTGATGTTAAATTTCTTAGAGATTGTTGATTGTCCTTACTAATTAAAAATAAATATTCTTAAAATGTTGATCTTTGATCAAAATACAGACTGCGATTTCATTAAAAAAATAGTTCTCATAAAACCTCTAATGTACAAACCGTATCAAAATTCACAATTTCTTATTAGACACCAAAATAATACCTTCTAAAAAATATTTTTATTTCACAAATCAAATCGAAAGAAATTCGATAAAAAATTAATTGCACAAAAACTTAACTTAATAATGGAACAGAATTCTGTGACAAAGGAAAGAATTTTCTTGAAACATTTTAGAGTTGTAGCGTGAAAAGAAAATTAAGCTGTTTTTAAAATTTATGTTTTGTGAAATCAAAGTTCGTTTTAAAAATTAGTATTTCATCCTGTTCTTTCTTTTTACTTACTTTTGTTGACAAAATATATGAATCATTTTTTAATTTTCTTTAGGTGCACTACAATGCGCGTGATTGGCTGCTCACTAAGGTATGTACGCGTGACGTCATAGTTATATACACTTTAACGAATATAATTTTTGAATGACATCTTTTTCTTCGTCATCATTTCGGATTCTTCCCTTCAAAATTCCTCTGCGCTACGTCCCAAAAAAACTATTGTACCTCAGCTTTGTTTCTAGTTTCAATTATTCAAGCCTCTTTTTGAGATAAATCTCAGAAGACAATCCGTTAGATCTTTTTGTATATTTTCCAGCTCATATTCAAGTGACCCAAAAGTTGAAATGGTTTTGAGTTAAAGTTGGGCAGTCAAACAGTACGTGAGATGTAGTTTCCTCTTCCCCACCGCATTTCCTGCATGTACTTGATTCATGTTTACTCCTATAATTTGGGGATGCTTCTTCAAAGTATAGTGTTCTGTTTATAGACTTTCCAGCATTCTGATAATCGTCTTTCCTAGGTTAAGAAGTCATTTATTTTGGTCTTTCAAATATATCTTTATCATAACCTTTGAAAATTTGTCTTCTTTATAGTAATTTCAGGATTTTATTTGCTCATTTTAAGTCAATTGACTATTCGATATTGTGTTGTGCACATCGATATACTTATAGCTAATTTTGAATCCATAAATAGCATACTTGAATTTCGCTTTGCAAGCTCATTTATCTCTTCGTTACCTTTGATACCAGAATATTCTCGTACCCAGGCAAATGTTATTTTGATGAATGTCGCCAACCGAGTGAAGCGTGTTTTACATTCCTAGACCAGTTTGGAGTTCGTCTGGTGAAATTCGATTGCTTTAATTGCGGCTTGGCTATCTAAGAAGATCCTTATCACTTTATTATGATATTTTCTGGTCATATTTTCCTACAGGCATATGATGACGGCTTAAGCTTTTGCTTGAAATACTGTGGACACTTTCTCCAGGTCCACGACAATTCATTTTCTAGGATTTTTTCTTCATATTTCAGTTTTTAACACGAAGTTTGTTTTTTGATTAGTCCCTGAACCATACTATATAACCTACATTTACTTTATTTTTCTCCTGCCAATCGTCTTTTTCACTTATTGTGGTCTCCAAAGGCATTTTCAAACTAAATAAGGATTTCATGTAAAAGCAAGCAAAGCATGTAGTCTTGTATCATCCAGAAGTACGAATGATTTTTAACATGGTTGCATATATGCCTTTGGTTAGTTAGTCTTAGGTTAGGTTAGTCTAGGTTTTATACTCTAGAAGATGATACCCCTAAAATTATTGTTAAACGCAAATTGCATCAACGAGCTTTTAAGTAAAGACAATTCATTTGGCAAAGTTCCTATATTTTTCAAGATGTAGAGTTACCAAGAGTTTCCAAGAATGCATAACACGTAATCATCAACTCCTATTTATATTAATTTAAATCAATAAAAGTTTCTTTCTCAATTCAAGATGGACTATTAAGATTTTATTTTAAAAGAAAAAATGAAGTCAAACCTAAGATTTTAATCAAAAACGGTTATTTGTCAGGAAGAAAAAAAATAAACTGCTTAAAACTTTCTTTTTATAAATCCCATTGCTGGATCGGTCATTTAAAAAAAATTAAGAATTGTTAATGAGGTGCACATTTAAAATCCTACAGGGCTAACCTTTAAGAACCCCTATATGAAAGTTTACATTAAAATTCTTATTTCTCAAATCTTTCTCCTCACTGTCATGAATCTTCAATCAATTTTCGACCAGAAACTTGTATTGAAAAAACGTACTTGCAATTAATCATTTTTAAACGACCGAAATTATAAATGAATTTAATTTTGAAACAAATCAGTTGTTCGACTTCTTGCTTTGCGAGCATTTAAAAAAGCGCCTGCAGCGACTTATTTACATTTTTCAAAACAAATCATTTGGATTTATGACGCGAAAAAATATTTGCAATATATTTTAAGCTGCTCTGTTGTGATTAATGGTGTGCAGTTGATGAACAATTGTAGGCCACTAGTTTTTCCTCACCTTTCCATTTCCATGGTAGAAAATTGCTTTTGTAATGTCGCTATGTTTTGCGTTTCTGGGAACGTTAATGGTTATTTTTCATGGTAGCTTATTTTATTCAAATTTAGCACTTTGTGATTGGCTTATGGGTAGATATAATTGATTTTAAATATAACCGACAGCAATAAACATGCGACCGAGATCAATCGAATCATAAATCAATCAATTTAAATGTGTTAGATAGCATTTACCCACACACTTCTATAAAACTTGACACGATCACGTCAACATAAAACGTAGTGCTAGTGACAGAAAAGCTGTCTTTTAACGACATTTTGTAATTTAACATTTTACAATGATATACTATGAAAGGGATGCAAATAAATTATTTGTTTAATACTTATGACGACATTAAACGGGCACTAATTGGATAAATCCGCGCTATCGGGCCTCCTGCTTTTTTCTCCCGGTTTATTCGATTTATCGATTATTCTATATGCACAGCAAGATCGACCAAGGTGGTGGATTCTTATTGCTTCATGAATGTGTTTTTACGCATTTGATTTTAATACGCTCCATGTAAATTTATACTGTTGTCTGATTATAAAATATTGATAATCTTGAGTGTAGAATGTTCTAAGTGGAAACGATAACTGCAGTGATATGGTTCAACATAAGAAGCGAATCTCTTGTCTTAGGGTTTATCATTGCATGTTTATAACAGCTTAGCTTTGCATCGGAAATTAAATGCAGTTTAACTCGTAAGTTGTAATTTTATTACAAAATTACTATATAACTCATCGGAACAGACTTGATGAAAAATTCCCCTTGGAATCATTGCTTATTCGTTTTAATGAAAGAAACTGGTATTTTAATCTCCATTAACTTCCTCATAACAAATCTGTAAAAAAATCAATCATAAAAATTATTATCTATCGAGTGTCGAGATTTAAACTACATCTTATTCACTGACAGTTTTTGGAGATCAGAGGAAAAATATTTTGGTATCTTTGTCGGGTGATTCATAACTTCATGTTTGATTCTAGATTCGACTATTTGTAAATTGGATAGGCGTAATGTAAGTCAATATTGGTTTGATAATAAATTATTTCAAGCTATTTTGTTGATTCACCTCTCGGTGGGATATTTTATTAAATATGAGCAAACCTTACTGTATATTATCACGAATGTAACGCGTTCGTGATTAAATAAAAATAATATTTTCTGATAAATTACAATAGTTTTGGAACATTACAATATGATATAATTTATTAGTGTAAAATTTCGGTTTTTTTTAAAAAAAATTGATTTTATTAATAAGCTTCTTTGTGAACAACTTTTTTGATGAACAACTGTTTATTATAAATAAACTATTGCCTAAGTTATAAGAAAAATTAAAAGTATAATAAAGAGAAAATTTGATTGTCATTCATTTCTCGAATTCAATTTAATGCATAATCTTTTTCTCAAAACCCATTCTTTCGAATAAACTTTCCCCTTTTAAATAAATTTCGGCTCAAGTGTACTTTAGCACACCCACAATCTGGCAACGTTACATTTTCGACTTTGTTTTAATTTTATTCGCGATATTTTTGTTAATTCAATTCTAATATGGTATAATTCTCTCTTTTGTGACTAAATTTTCATTATGGACCGTTTTAATCGCGAATTAAATTAAAAACAAAGTCGAAAATGCAACGTTGCCAGATTGTGGGTGTGCTAAAGTATTCTTGAGCCCAAATTTCTGCCATTTATACATTATGATTTCCAACTTTTAGTTCTAAATTTTGGCTCATTTTAAACAAATTAACAATAACAGCAAAATAAAAAATCTAAATTTTTTATATGGATATATTGAGTGAATTAGGTTTTATATGCTCCAGAGAATTACAAATATTGAAAATCAATATATACCTACTTACCATACAATTTATAGAGAAAACTCATAATTACGAGCACAACTCTTCACAATATATCATTTTACCTAAAACATCAGAATTTGACAATCTACCAAAGTCGCATATTCTCGCGATAAAATTCCTTTTTAGCACCAATTAAAAGTGAAGAAGAATCCAAACAATAATACACATAACCGCAACCAACAAATACAAAAGCTCAATTATTAATAAAATTATATTAGAATATACCAAAAGTCTCTTCCCAAATTTACTCAAGGGAAAAAAATGTATAATTGAAGTTTCAACAATATTTTTGTAATCACCAACGCTAACTTCAAATAGAAAAATAATATTACATACTATCGCATTATAAACAAATAAAGCCATTCCCAAATTTTCAAACCATAAGAGAACAACGAAACTATACTGGAAAATAAAATCACAATATATAAAATTAAAGGTGGTTCATGTAAAAAATTCTATATTAGTCAAGCTTTTAGATCTTCCGATACTAGATACAATGAGCATTACCCAGAAAATTCCGTTACAACGACATCTCTAAATTATTCAAATCATCTATAAGACAAAAATTATAATCAATAAATTTTAAAGAGTAAATTAATCATAAATGAATAAATTTTTGATGCAGACTCTAAACCAGAACATATTTGCAAGAAAATATCACGTATGAATAGGGACGTATATAAAATATATAAAGCTCATATTGTGATCCAATCATTATTCTTAACGATAAATTATGTATCTACAATCAACTTGTGTGATATTTGTTTATTCTTGGCAAAATGAAATAATATCTCTCGATGATAGCTATAGCTGCTGCTGAAACTGTGTAGTGAAAAATGAATTAAATAAAACTATAAGGCATAAATAATATACACTTCATTAATTAAAAAATCAAGCTACGTAAGCTCCGATTTGTGTATAGAGGAGACAAAGCAGCTTTCCTTGTTTATTGTATTATTCATAAAAAAAATTATTCGAAGAAAAAATTAAGCCAGAATAAAGTTTGATGAAATGATCAAGATTCAAATTGTTGATTTAATGTGTTAATACTTTTATAAATAAATAAATAACAGAAATTCCAAATCAACATTAATTTAACATTTGTTGTTAATCAATTGTAGGTATAATAATGTCTTCACTGATTTTCGAATTCTTTTCTTGGGGAACGATTTTTTACTTCTAATATTTCCTTAATATATGAACAGGAAAAAATAAATTGTTATGGAATACGAAGTTTACAGTAATTATAAGGATTTTGAGTTCAGTAAAATGAAGAAATTTTTCGGTAAAAAGCACTTTAAATACTATTTTAAACCAATTTTGAGGGATAATGACGTCAAAACATGGATTTTTTCTAAATTACACAGCAAACCAAAGCAGATTTTGAGAAATAAATGTCATATTGTACTGAACTAAAAAGGAGTTAGAACATTTCGAACAATGTTTTTATCAAGTTTTGTAATAAAATGAAACTCAAATTCTGTTTTGCAATTGGCCAGTATAAGCATATGAAGTTTCAATACCGAATAGTTAAGGAATTTTTTTCACAAATTTTTTTCTTTAACAATGAAAGTTATAATTGATTAGTTTTTTCCTCACTTTTTTAGATTGCAAAGAAAAAACAAACTTTTTAAATTATGAATAAATAAACAACGTCATTGGTAAAATTTTTACATTATCGAAATTTGGTTTCGTTTTCGGCCTTTAAAACTAGTTTCGGTCGGACACTGTTTTTACCGACATTTGACATTTAGCTATTATAATCAATTATAATATTGGTTTAAAATATTCTATTTTTATTTTAATTCAGTCAATAAATCAAAAAATTGGTTTTTTAAACAAATATTCACCGTAAAGAAACGGAAAACCAATTTACAAAGTTTCAGTCATTAAAGGATATTTTATGTGAGCATAGTTCATAATTGAAATTTAAAAGAAGTTAGCATATTGGGCGTATGCGTAGTTGTATTTTATCTAGTTCAATCTAGAATCGTATATTGTACAGAGAACATAACGACCAAATTATACTTCCTTAACAAACATTTAAAACTTACTTCCGCGATAAATTTATTTTCCTCTTTCATTTTGCGCCAAAAGAAGTATCACTTAAAAAATTGTTAGATTTTCAATGTGCAATTAAAAAAATACACTACTAAAATAAATAAAAAACTTTTTTGTCAGCTTTTCTGCAATAGAATATTTTTATTATATTATCCACGGGGGCTTATAATATGCACAGCGTGTTGATCTTATAATCAACGGATTTTACACAGATAGATATAGCACATGTCTTTTAACTAGTGCATGTCTTCTCAAAAGGAACAAAAAGGGTAGATGTAAAATCAATTTCGAAGTTTTAAGGCACAATTTTGCACTCGTAATGGAAAATGGATTAGAACAATAAAATTTGACGCCCAAAATTTTTCATTACCAACGGCTCTTCTCCCTCTTCCAATAAGGTTTTGACCAAAAGTTGATATAAGAAAGACATTTTCTCGCAAAATATACTTTTGGGAATCTGTAGTAAATCTGGGAAAAGTCCTTCAAAAATTAAATTTTTTCAACTATTTTTTCAGTACGGCATAAAAACCGTTTGGAAATCCCTCAGAATAATCAACATGGGTGGAAATTTTCAAATAATTTTTTTATTTTATTTTATTTTCATTTAATCAAATTTCGATACAATTTCTAATACGAATATGTTTTTGTTCAATTCATGAAAACTTAAAACCTTATAAAACAGACACTCGAGTATATCACGTGGAAACTTCCATTTGTTATACACTTAATAATCCTCGCTAGTTTCCAGCATTTATAACTTCTCTTTTTTTCACACACACATAAGACCTTTAAATAATTTGTTTTTTATCGTAAATCAAATCAATAATTTTCTGCACCGTAAAACCAACAAATTAATTAAACTGTTTTCGCATCCACCATGTTTATTTGACATGGATTGAAATGAGTAATTCTGTGGTGTAAATCGACGCAATAAATGAATGAATATATGCATACACATAACAAGTGTGTTGTTGACAAGAAAGATGATTACAAGTTTCAACCTTTCATCTTCTTAAAAAAGATTCAAATATAAATAATGCAGATAATATTAGTACTACGTATTCTGCGACCCAACCAGCTCGATACATTAATGAGCAATATGGTCGTTTGGTCAGCTTTCCAATACATGTCTGGTGTTAAAATGGGCAATATTTATGATGCAATTTCAGTTTTATTACCTCACTTATATAACAGTATCGAGATAATAATGCGCTATGTTAAAAAATCTATTTTTTGATTTAAAAAATTAATGTTGAAAAGCGGAAAATTAATTCGTCACGAAGCTTTGGAGATCGGATGGTGGAGAAGTTGTTGTCAGCAGATAAGGATTTCTACTCTTTTTTTTAGTATAAAACCGTATTTTTATTAATTCAGATTTCTTAACTGACATATTAAGAGCAATCAATTGCACGATTCAAAATCATTAAGCTTATAAGAATTGAAATGAAAAGTGAAATGACTAGCATCTATTTCTGTATGACACTTGTGCAAGAATTGACTGCATATTTCTGATAATTTAATAGATAAGTTTGATAAACTAGCTAAACAGACACTGACATTAAAGGATAACGATCTGAATTTTTCTACATCTAGAAGTATCAGTTTGGGTTTTTCGTTTCTCTGTCAATATCTTATTTTAAATCCAAAACGAAAATTAATTCCTTCGTTGATCAGAATGGTTTAATTTATACAATCTAAAACGTTGAACTTTTACTTATAAAGAAATTAATTTCAGATAAAATCGCGCGACTAAATAGGGTTAGTCGTGGTCTAGCTAAGAATTTTGTGCAAATAATTAAATAGATCTTGATTAAAACCAGTCTCCCATATTAGAGAAATAAGTCAAAAAATAGAACTTGAAGATGAATGTTTCAGTTACTGAATGGTGTTGCAAAATGTATCAATACGGTAGCCTGTTGTATTTTTTCCAGGAGATATCAGATGAACGAAAACGTTCGAGTTGATATTAGCAAAGTGCATTCGATATAACTCAATATCTTATCTATTTAATACGACAACTATCTTCATTAAGTATGGACGTAAATACAGAACGTGTGATGTGCAGTTTTCAGAAGTAACAAGTTAACTATCTCCAAGCATAGCTACAGGTGTAACTTCTTTGTCGACCTTTGATCTCGCTGAGTATCACTTTTGTGGAATTATTTTCAACTTAATTAAACAACTATTGAGGAAATTTTCATAGCAATCACGAATTCTCTTAAACAGTTTTACATAAATTGTTCAACTTTTTCCATGAAGTATTCCCTTTCTTTGGAAATAAGTAAAATGAATTGAGAACTTTACAGTTACATTCAATGTAATAAATGTAAATACTTAAAACTACTTTTTAAAATTTTATTTTTCGCAATAATACTTACAATTACATGAAGTGAAATATTTTGTATTGGAAACCGATTCAAAGTTTAAATATTCATATTCAATGTTTGAAGTAGGGATGTTACGAAGGCGGATTTTTTCGGAGTTGGAATTGAAAGCAAATTCGGAGAAAATTAAGTTAAAAGAACGTCTAATGAAGTAGTTCTTAATCTGGACTCAATTGAACCCCAAGGGTTCGATGATCAGTCTTGCGAAATCGTTGAGTTCTTATTCTGTTCATTTTGAGCATCTATGTACCTATGATTTAAATTTGAAAAAAATACATTTTATTTTTCCAAGTAAGAAGGGTTCAATGAATGCGAAACTGAAAGTGGGGTCAACACGTCCAACAAGCTTTAGAACCACTGGTCTATTATAATAATAGAAATATAATTAAGATGAGCACATACTTACAAAACAATAATTTAATAAAAAAATTAAATCAATATGCATAATTCTAAAAGTAGCAACTTGATCACTATTCAAAAAAACTTTTTTTTAATCGTTATTTACCGACACTTTATAATTACTATATTAGGGTTAGTAAAAATCTGTAATCGAGAAATATCGAAAATTGGTCGATACGAGGATCGAACCCAAAACCCACCAGTTTTAGAGCGGCCACCTTAAGTACTCGGCCACCAGTAGGCTTTTAAAACTTAGCAGCTTTACATCCGACAAACCAATGACTACAAAATTTTCGAAACCAAAATCGGAAATACATATAACACCAATTAAAGTTTCGGTGTTTTCGGGGTTGAATTGGAAATTCCGTAACATCCCCAGCCAGAAGTTATACTGTTGTACTCTGTACAATTAACTATGTCATTTTATTTAATTTCTTAATATAAGGTTAGTTTAAAAAATAGGTTATCATACTCAGCAGCGGTAGGAGTATTTTCTGAAAATGGATGAATTGCCTGTACTCAATTTTACCAGATTATAAATCGAATTGATTCGATATTTTAACAATGAGTTTTCGAGGTATCGATTAAATGAAAAAAAAATAACTCTGGCGTACCAATAAAAATAACAATTTTATAATTCTGAATTATTTCTGTTTTTGATAAATATTAATAGTATGTGATAACTAGTGTAACCAAGCTGTAGATATAAACGTTCTATATATTAACTTGGTCATGTGAAAAGAAAACTCAATGAGAATCTCTTGTAATTCTGGGGTGATCTAAAAGTTCAATTTTCTAAGCTTTATAAATTTACTTTCATACTTGACTACTGGAGGAATTTCTGTTTCTTGAAAAAATAACAATTTAGTAAAATTTTATTTTTGCAAAGTCTGCTTATTATAACAGTGTTGGTTTTTTGCTGGTTAGTCTCAAAATTAAGTTTTTCTAGGCCGATTAAAATTTTTGTGGAAATTATTTGATGCTGAAAATTCAATGATTTTTTAAACAATGTATCGATATACATCAATGCTGGGTTTAGATATATTGCATCGAATATAAAACATCGATATACTTTGCAAATGGACACCGTTAAGCAGCTTTTTTACTTGTCTGCACCTAAATATAGGAAAATATTTTAATCACAACAAATTTTTATTAGTTTTTTAGGGGTCGAGTGGTCCAAAAAATTCAGGATAAACGACTATTCAAAGGTGAAAAACCCTTTATTTTCGCTATCCTCTGGATAAAATTTTATCTGGTAGATAAATAACACTGTCTAAACGTATTAATATTAGATGGAGATAAAGAGAGAAATATATTGATGACGTGACAAAAAGAATTTTGGAAAACAGAATAAGAAACTTTTATGATATTTAGGAGAAAATAGTTTAATATATTGGAGGGTTGGAAAAAAATGAAATTTCGGACCACCTTCAAAAGGAATAAACAATTCTGACATTAGTCTCCCAGAAAAAAAATATTTTAGGATAATTTTTGCGTATATGTATATAAAATGAAAATATGTGATAACTTCTGACATTTTCTTTTCCCTTCAATTTATATATGTTCTCAAGCGTTTTTAATTCAAAAGCATATTTTAAATATTTATATTTTTATACTTCTTTTTAGAGCCAGGCTTTTCACTCATGGATTGATTGATAGACCATATCCTGTAGATAACTATTGTTTTTAATAGCTACAAATTTATTCGTTTGATAAATTTTACACACATCCTTATTTTATGGTGAAAATGAGCATGATTTCTCCCTCCTTCAAATAAAATTTCATCTGAAAGATAATTATCACTATATAGATACGTGATTCTTAACCTGGGTTCAATTAAACTCCAGAGATTAGGATTATATATATATATATATATATATATATATATATATATATATATATATATATATATATATATATAACCATAAAATAAGGATGTGTGTAAAATTTATCAAATATTATCATATTCATAAATATATATTCATAAATAGCTCCTCTGAATCGGGAGTTTGTATAACTTCCGCCGAACCCGCGATACTGACTCACCGAATCTCTGGAGTTTAATTAAACCCAGGTTAAGAATCACGTATCTATATAGTGATAATTATCTTTCAGATGAAATTTTATTTGAAGGAGGGAGAAATCATGCTCATTTTCACCATAAAATAAGGATGTGTGTAAAATTTATCAAACGAATAAATTTGTAGCTATTAAAAACAATAGTTATATATATATATATATATATATATATATATATTCATAAATAGCTCCTCTGAATCGGAAGTTTATATATATATATATATATATATATATTAATATTATAATTAATACTTCGGTGAATGCGGATAGGGATTGTTAGGGGTCAGTACTTCCAACAAGGTTAAGAGCCATTGATTTAAGTGAAAAAATACCGGCCATTAATTAAATCATCGAATATGGTTCAGTTACAAATTCTATTGGGTCTCATTTTCTGTGTTGAATTTATAAATAGTTGATAAATTCGTTACAAAGCTCTTAGAAATGTTCAACTCTTCCAGCTAATATTTAATAATATTTGTAAGTCTCTAGTTCACTGTTAAAGTATGTATTTACTTCAGGGCAAATAAAAATTTAAAAAATAACATGAGAAATATTGAAATTTGAGAAGTCAAAATTTGTATTGGAACTAAAAATAATTTATTGATTTCAACATTTAGAGAAAATAAAATTTATTAGTTCCTTAATCAAATTATCATTTATTACATTGACTTAATTTCAAATGTTTTTTCGATAAATCTACTACATAACTTTCATTAGAAATTTAAGATAATTTAATATGTTTCAATTTCAGCTCATTTGTTAAATTCACTTGTAGTTTTCGGTGAATATTTCTTCAAGTCACTTCAAAGTCGGTTTCACTCCAATATAAATTTCAGTGACAAAAAATGAACATACGTACCTACTATCTGAAAAAAAAATATAATATTTAACATGAACATAGATATTAATATCCGAATCGATTACTCAATAAAATATTTTAACGACAAAGCGCCTTCGCCACACACGTCACTTCGTTTTGCTTATAAATATTTGCCACTTTAAAACATCATAATATGTGACTGAGTCATGGTGGTCCTACCCAAAAGAGCCATTAGATAAATTATTGTTATTATTCAACTGATCAATAACTTAAGATTATTATATCTAAATATATCTACGGTCTGAAGATCGTAGCAGAGCCATGGAGATGTGTCACTGGACAATTACGTTTTTTTTTTCTGGCTGGCATTGGTAAAATAATTTTAATTACAATCACCCCAAGGAATTATTTAAATCATCAAATATTAGATATTTGCGTGAAATTGACTAATTTTTATTGAATTTAATTATTGAGTGTTTTTTTGAGTTTTATAATGGTTCAAATTTATAAGTCTATTTCAAAAAACTATTTTTTTATGTTAGTTGAATCCAGTGACAGGAATTTGATATACTAATCTTCAATGCCATAAATAATTTTGGGGTAATAATTATTAGAGCGATTTCAAATCACCAATGGCTGTAAGCATGTGCGTGGGTATTATTTTATTGTTGGTATTCTTAATTTAAACTCAGTTTATGTATCTATCCGGTTTCGTATGTCTTCAAAGTGATTTCACCGAATATTTTGCGACTTGACCATGCGTTGAAGTCTTTTCCACATTCGAAGTCGCTGCATTAAAATGCTTTTTATTCATCGCATCTAATTAAATGTTGGATACGAATGCATTGAATTTCAATTGAAATAAGGCAGGAATTGTAAGTTATGTCCATTCAGAAAATCATTGACCTATTTTAGGGAGATGGACGGTGTTGGATTGGTTGTATGTGTAGTTGTGCGTTCATGACAGAGTACAAGTATAAGTTCCAACGTGAATTATATGTAAGTACAAAAAGAAAGTAAAGCAAAAACAGGCTATGTAGGTATAAATTGGAACAAGTGACGAAATTTTGTTGAGCGACTGTCACTGAAGTAGCTTGTTTCCAAATCCAAACGCCATCCCCTCATATACCCCGAATCTTGTTTGCAGACTTTGCAGATAAACGAAATATATTATACCAGCGACAGATTTATTTTACATTGAAATTTTGTGATTTTCAATTTGTCTTCGTATATTTTACGAGCTCAACATAAATGGTAGACAAGACTGGACAAGCTGGATAAAATGTTAAGTCTTGAACACTAAAACCACAGTAACATCTTGGAAAAGACAAACTTGCCTCAATTTTAAATAGATCAGTTTGGCGATTTTCCTGGCAATTTCATTCAATAACGGTGCATTTAATCTATAATTTGATTCATTCTTATTTAAAGTCTCATTATTTAACGTCAATTTTATCTAGAATTACAAGAAAATATAAATTATATTTATGTGATAGGAAATTCTGAAGAGATAAGAAATGCATGACTGATTTCTATATTGAAGTAATAACATTGTATATACGGCAGAAAAAAAAAATGCAAAACTTGTTTTAATGTCGTGTTTTAATCAAAGTATACCGCCTTATCATAATTTTTTTTCGTATGTCATAAATATTTGTAAACCAATTTCAATTCTAGCATTGGATTCATTACCTAATTGGAAAAGCAATATTCATATTTTACATACCTACCGACGATTCAAAATTGTATCTCGAAAAAAAAACATACCCATATAGTCATTATAAATCGTAATGACTTAATTTCATATTTCAAACCATCGATTCGGCATGAAGGAGAATTGAAATTATTGCTACATTAAAGTTTATTTATCCATGATATTAATAAATATTTATAACAATAATTTAGAATGTGCTGCGGGTTATCAATGAAATTAACATTCAGAATAAATGTTGAATTCAACTTGTGCACCTTGGAAAAAATATTTGATTAAACCCTACTGAAGCGTTAACGCCTTCAAATATAATCTTAATTTTTACATAAATCATTCGAATTTGCACATTTTTGAGGAAAAAAAAGTTTAGAAAAAGACTTGTACAGAAGAAAACTAATGAATTACAAAACGTGAATAGAACAGGTTTCCAAATTATTGTCTATTTTTTTAAAATTATATTTTTATAGTAAAAAAAAATCAATACACATTTTTGGGGGCTTAAACTTTTTTTGCGGGTTACTTTGGAGTCGCCGGTTCATCGCTTGGTTAGTTCAAATAAGATTTTTTTTTGTTTCTCTGAACAGTCTACATTGTATTTATTTGGATGATTTTGGTTTATTATCTCTATTTACCTACAGGGGAATCTTGATTTTTCAAACCTCGTTAAGTCGTAATCCTTAGTAAGATGAAAAATATTGTCATTTTTTTTAACTCTTTTGTTTTAACTTTGCAAACCGAACAAAGCCGAACATTTCCCTGTGAGGTATTGATAGTAAGTGCATATTTATACTCTATAACTCGAATTTCAAAAAGCAGTCCCTGTTAGTTAAGGTTAATAAAATTCTCCAAACTCATAACAATAAGCTCATTCAAAAATGTGCTTATCATCCAACTCCTCCAAAACCGCAAAGCTAATTGTAATTAAATTTTAATTTAATAATCAAAGTGTTGTTAATATAAAAAAGTTCATGTAAAATTATATTAAGAAATAAAATATAAGTGTTTTTTTTATATCATTTTAATAATAACATTTTAAATAACGTCATTTCACGAAATAAGTATGAAAGTTTAATACTTATGTAGTACTTATACCAAATAGGCGATTTAAATTTTTGGTTCGTTTTTCAATAATCTAACTTTATAAATTTATTTTTTTATGAACCAATGGTTGTGATCTGCAGTAATTATATATTCGGCTGAAAAAGCATTAAGGTAGCAATTTTTTGCCATATTTTCACTGTCAATTCAAATATACAATCTTCAATACTAAATTTTTTTCGGTATTTAGAACAATTTGAAAACCAATTATTGATATTGAAAATAAATAAAATATTCGAATTTACTTCCACGCTTTCCACCTATTTCCAACAATTTTGTATGTACAATGTCCAAATGTGCGAAATCGAATAGCTTTTTAGTCATGTTAACTAACATAACGGTCATTATTTTTTTTCGTTTTAAATTGTATTTTCAAATATAAGTGCACATTTGTGTCGATGAAATTTAAAAAGTTTTTTCCTTATTCGATGCAGATATATAATAAGAAATGGTTTTTGAAAACTTCTCCCCTAAAAGAGTGAAAAACGGTAACAAAGTTTGTAAGGGATAACGTTTAAAAAAGAATCGAAATTTCAAATATAATAATCAATCAAAGTCCGTTAAAACCGAAACGTTATTACTGCTTAATGTAAAACAAAGTTGATTTATTATTAGAATCAAAAACTTAGAGTTTGCTTAAAAATTTAAACTCTGATAAGTAAATATATCTGAAAAGGTTAAGTTAAGTTTATAAATGAGCATTATGTTTCTGGCTTTCACATATTGTAAACCTAAAAATCCGAAATACGTATTCACAAATAAATACATTAGTGAGTGAGTACCCTTACCAACGTTTTGTATATATATATATATATATATATATGAAGTTTACTCTTGTAAATTATATTATATAAATAAAACCACAATATATTTTATGTTTTGTATAAACGGTTATAGTCAGCGGAAAAATCAAATTTGATCATAATCAAAATGCCGTTAAAAACTTAACATTATTAAAAATTATTTGTTGGTTTACATACAAAGATATAAATAAAATTGAAATGCATAGTTTTGACATATATATATTATTATCCATTAACATATCTATACAATTGATTTATTCAATTATAACCACTATGAAGATTGTTGATTAGAAACAAGATACTATTTAAATCGTGAAAATCTCATTAACAGAGGTAATAAAAATCATAGAAAATTAAAGAACGATATTCTTCAAAGAATTCTGTTAATTCAACAATTGAAGAGTTAGGAAAAGATAGATGAAAATGAATAATATAAACTTTGAAAGTGTTGTTACAACAAACTAT
The DNA here is from genome assembly GCA_958496175.1 of Sisyra terminalis. Classification (NCBI taxonomy): domain Eukaryota; kingdom Metazoa; phylum Arthropoda; class Insecta; order Neuroptera; family Sisyridae; genus Sisyra; species Sisyra terminalis. The sequence goes on from OY292278.1 coordinate 30,843,106, forward strand.
TGGGAAATGCCAATTCGATCATTGATTCATCAGATATATAGATGAAATTTCAAAATAAAATATATATAATTTGTTATACATCCTAACAATTCTATTTTATACTTTGACTTATCTCCTATAAGGATTAAACTTTATTATGTATGTATATTGGGATCTGAACACTTTGGTTACATATCTGGCGGCTTAAAAAAGTACTAGTTTTTGTGTCCACTTTATTATACAACTATATCAAGTAGTAAACTAAAATTAAATTAAGAATCGAAACAAACTTATTAACGGAAAAAAATGTTATTAAATTAACTCCTTGAATACAAAAAGGGAAAGTAAATTGTGCCAAGAATGGTTATGGTAGTAAATCACATGAAAATATAGAATTGAGTTTTCTTGCTATATCCAAGTCTGGTAGCGTTCTGTTTACGTTAAGAATTTGTTCTGAAAGAAAACGATTTTTTTTTTCTACTTTCTAAACTGATCCTTGAATTTCGGGAAGTTTTTTATATATGAAAATATTGTTAATAAAACGCTGTAAAACTCATAACATTACTGCTTCTATTTTTATTATTTTACCCCATTTAATTACGGAAATTTCTAGCTTCAAGAATTTTTTGCACGGTAATAATTTTTCTTAGCTGAATTTGATTTAATCCAGTTAATTATTTATTTAAAAGGAAATAAAAATAAATTGAACTAACATCCGAAACTCAAGTTAAACTGATGGGCAATTCTTTGGTTTACAATTATAATATACATTTCATTCAGTGATACTAATTGTTAGCCATTGACAAAATATTTTCATATTGCATTGATATACCTGAGATCGTGAAATTTTGATTAGTTAAAGCTCATAGAGTATTGTAAATTTGTAATTGTGATGATTTTGTATTGATTTTATGTCTAAATTATGCCAGCCATTCAAACAGCCAGCGTTCAGGCAGGACAAACGTTGGCATGAAAAATTTATCGCACAGATAATTGTTTAATACATATAATTGTTTTTCTAAACTGATTTCAGCATAGAATCGATCACAGTAAACGTCGAAAATCAGAAAAACATATTTTATCCAGTTTTAAAAATCAACGATACTTATTGACATTGGATGATGGTGGTTTATAACCTTTTTGACGTAAAAAAATGAATTATTTTTATTAACAATCCAAAACTTTGTGAGAAAACTATTTTTTTTATATTGATGAACAAATAGCAAGGTTCTATGAGTAATTATTGTAAACATTATAATTAATCCAGTTATAAATCAGTTTAAAGTTTACTGTTTTAAAAATAATATCTAAGCCCATATCCTTACTTAAACTGTAATTAATTCCTTTACACTTGAATAAGTATTAACGCGATTTATGATCTTTGTATTATGTTAAACTCCAATTATATATTCTATGGGCTTTTTTCCATCTTAATAATTAACACTTAATAAATTAGAATGAATTTGCATTCCATGAAAATAATCGCACTCAACTAAAAATCCACGGTTTTTATCGGTTCAAGGCTTTAAGCATATTTTAGCCAAAGCCCCACCGAATAGTTTTTAAATTATAATTCTAGCGCATAAGATTGATTTTTGCACAAGGGGTTCATATTAACACTGTTGACAATTTAGATTAACAACGAACTATGTAAATCAACTCCTACACACCTTAAATAAAAAAATGATTATTAAATCATATCAATGCCTGAAATCCAATTATATATAAACCATTTTTCAAGTGATATTGAAAACATGTTGTAAGAGACTTTTTGACAATATATCAGTCATTTATGAAGTCCAAGCCTATTTTCGCATATTTAACATTCAAAAATTGCATTTCAAATGCTTTATTGGTAGTGTTTAGATTACATTATATGATAATTAACCTTTTCTTAGAACATAATCTATTTCAACTCAACAATTTTAAATTGACTAATCTATTTGAATTTTTTTGCTTTTCCAATACGCATTATTAAGTTCTAAAAATATCATATGCTAGAATGTATTGATGTGACACAAACTCACGGACTTCGTTTGTATACTTAGCATAAAATTTAAAAGTTTCCTTATCTGTCTTGCGAAATGTTCTTTTTTCAATGAAGAGGCAAAAGTATTAAAACATTTATGGGCATTTTTATATAATTTCAAATTCGTCTATGTCAACAAACCACACATTCTTCTTTCCAATCCATGCAAATCTTTGAAATCTACACACTGGTTTTCCTTGATTTGCAAATTATGTTGAAGGAAATAGGATCACTATAAATTTTATTAACTTCGCCATTCTTATCGTATTTGAGTGAGATTAATCATTACATAAATAACTGAATTTATTTACAATGTAAAAGAACTGAAATTTTTGAATTTTACATATGAATTATTAATTTTTTAACTATCGCTGCATTATAAGCGGTTAGTATGGTACTATCGACTTCAAAGTTATTTACAACTCACATTTCATTTTTAATTATCCAAACAACTTTATGGCACTTTTGAGAAATTACTATCGAATCAGAATATTTTCATCTTTTTTTCCGGAGGTAATAAAAAAATAAAGCGCATATTAAATTAATTAATATTTAAATGAGTACAATATAAGATTTGTATGAAATTTCTTTAAGCCGTAAATCACAGAGGAACGGTGAAATGGTGCCATCCGAAAATAAACTATTTTCTAAATTATGAAACTTTTATACGTGTTGTCAATCAATTTGTTCAAATTGAAGATTTCACTAGTCTTTTTTGACAATTTTCAAAATGGAAAATAAAATATTCATGAGAATTTCTTCATTCTTAAATTAGTAAATCAAAAAGATGTTTAGGTAGTAGAATATATATCTATTAATCGATACCCGCGACTTCATCCATGTAACATAATAATACGTCAACAATATTACTGATTAATAATTAAATATTTCTCTTTATTTTTGGGATTTTTTATTGTTCAACATTTAATTATTTTTGTACACGTTTCCTCGATTTCCCTACTTTTTCAGGCACTATAATAATCCTTAATAAAACCAATTTTATTGTAAATTACCTATGATGTTAATTTGGGAACCGAAATACGTCGTAACAACCATTATAAATGTAAATAACAAGCTAACATCTTATGTAATTGACAGTAAATGGTGTTATTAAGAATTATTATAGTACCAGAAGAAGTCGGGAAACCGATGAAACGTGTTTTAAATAAATAAAAATTAAAAATAAAGAAAAATAATACTATTTTCTAAAAACAAAGAGGACATTAATAATTATAAAAAAAAAATGGAAAAGAACCATCAAAATATAATAATTAATTTTTTTGAATGTCGCGGAAAACGGTTTTTTTTTCAATTTCATTTAAAAGTCTTAAAAAGCGTTCTCCTATGTATGATTATTAATATTTGTAGAACTATTACTAAAACACCTTATAAACCAAATAGTTAAATTAAAAAATAAATCGTTAAAAATAAATTGTCAGTATTAATTTTCGTACAAAACTAACCTCTTAAATTTATTGGTCTAAAATTTAAGTGATTTAGTCTTTACTACGAATCTAAGAACACAAGATTACAACACAAAGAACTAAAGGAGAACTGAAAAAATAAAAAATTAATCTACTTTTTTGATAATTTTAAGATATTCAGATTTTTTTTGAATTATACTCGTGAATACTACTTTTAAAAAATAGTTCTGAATCGCACTAACATAGTAGGTACGTTGTTATTTTTTTATTTTTATTTTATTTTATTTAAAGTCACTGTTTAACATCTTGGTCATTAATGACTAAAATAATGTACATGTTACGATTGGTAATACATGTTTAGTTCTAATAAATAATAGTTAACAATTCTAATAAATGATAATAATTAACAAATTCTATTAAATGATAATAATATAATAAATTCTAATAGTAAACTAGGCTTATAAGTATGTTTTGTACTTTATATTGTATCAAATAATTTAGTTTTTTTTAGGAATTCTATAGTCTTTTTAATCCCTTCTTCTATATTGAGGCACTCTTTCATCGTTGTCGGCATGCCAGTCGCGCTCCTCTGACAATTGTATGCCCCACACTCTATCAGGACATGTTTAACGGTCAGATCTTGATCGCAATGACTGCATTTTGGCTTTTGTTCCTTATTGATGTAGTGGATATGTGTCAGGTTAGTGTGCCCAATACGCAACCTAGTTATGGTAGTCTGCTCCTTCCTGGTTGCTACCGATGGACATTTCTCTTGGGTGACTGAGTCCCTCACCGTAGCTAATTTTTGCGGTGTATTTCTCCACATACTGTCCCAGGTTTTTTGGACTTTACTCCTGACTAACCTCTTCCAGTCTTCTAATTCCAGCTCGTGATCATCGATCAGTTCTTCGGTGGTTGCCCTTTTTGCCGCTTCGTCAGCTTGCTCGTTGCCATCTATCCCTTGATGTCCGGGGATCCAAATCAACTTTATTTGGTAATTGTTTTTGAGCATGTGGTCTATTTTTTTTTGTATGTTAATTATTATTTTATTTTTATTATGCCGATTTTTTAAAGCGTTAAGGGTTGATAGTGAGTCCGAATAAATGACTGATGGTTTCTTTTGTGGCTTTTTTTCGATTGTTTCTAAGCATTTCATTATTGCTCCGGCTTCGCAGTTGAAGATTGAGGTTCCGTCTTTCAGCCTGTGGGAAATTTCTTGGTTGTTTGTTATGATGGCACATCCCGATTTTCCGTTTAGTACCGATCCATCAGTGAAGAATTCCTGGTATCCTTGGTGTCTGTTCCTGATTTCCATAAATAGTTTAACAAAAAGTACAGGAGGTGTAGTTCCGATTGGATATTCGGCTAAGGAAGTATCTATCGGTGGGATCCAGGATTCCCATGGTGGTCGTTGATTGTCGAGTTGTGAGTAACCCTTTGGTACCTCTAACCCTATTTCCCTTTCGTATTTTATTATTCGAGTCTTCAATGGTTGGTGGTGTTGGGGCTCACTTTCATTATTAATATTAGTCGCTTGGTCTTTACTGCAGCTTTCCCTAGCTGGGTTGCTAGGATCATGCTTAGTTCTAGCTGCATATTTTAGGATTATTTCCTTCCTTCTAAAGACCAGCGGTTGCTCGTTTGCTTCAGCCAATATGCTTGTGATTGGGCTGGTTCTAAAAGCTCCAGTACATATCCTCATTGCTGTATTGTGGATCGCTTCTAGGGTCTTCAGTCGGCTTTTAGAGGATGCATCATATAGTATTGCACCATATTCGATTTTTTGTTGAATTAGTGCCTTGTATGTCATTTTCAAGGTATCAAAATTCACGCCCCCCCATCCTATTGATGTTAATGTTTTTAGAATGTTTAGCCTTTTATAGCAATCGGTTCTAAGTGCCATAATATGATTTTTCCAGGTCATTCCTTGGTCCAAGGTCACTCCTAATATTTTAATTGTTGACACCATTTTAATTTGTTTTCCCTCTAACATTAGTTTTATGTTATTTTTGGGTCGCCTGGGTGAGAAGATGATAGCTTCAGTTTTGTCCTTAGATATTTTGAATCCAGATTTCAGCGTCCATGAGGATATTTTGTCCAAGTCGTTCTGTATTAGTGCTGTCGTTGTTTGCACATCTGCGCCTTTTCTTAATATGGTCAGGTCGTCGGCAAATAGGAATGCTTTGCTGGGCTTCTCCACACAACTGATTACCTCGTTGATAGCTATTAAGAAAAGTGTGACGCTCAATACCGATCCTTGAGGTAGTCCATTTTCTTGAGTCGTAAGTGGAGATAGTGAATTTCCTACTTTGACTTGGATTTTCCTTTCTTTGAGGAAGTTTTGAATGAAGGCCAATGTGTTGCCCTTAATATTTATATCATTTAGTGTTTTTAGGATTCTGCTTATCCATACCATCTCGTATGCCTTTTCGATGTCAAGGGCGACCATGATAGTATGGTATTTGTTTCTAAATGCATTACTAATTTCGGTGTCTATACACACTAGCTGGTCTATTGTTGACCGGTTATTTCTAAATCCAAACTGATTTGGTGAAATATATTTTTGTGTTTCTAAGAACCACTGTAGCCTTTTGGATATGATTTTTTCCATTAATTTGCACAGAGTGCTTGTTAATGATATTGGCCGGTAATTCTTAGGTGAATTTGGGTCCTTCCCGGGTTTTGCTATTGGGATTGTTATGGCTATTCTCCATTCGTCTGGGAACACTTGAAATTCCCATATGTGATTGAAGAGGTCGAGAATATATTTTACCCCACTGTTTGGTAATTGTTTTAGGATTGCATTAGGCAGCCCATCAGGTCCAGGCGCTGTGTTACCTGCCTTGTATAGGGCGAAGGTTAATTCGTCCAAGGTTATTTTTTTGTTTATTGGATTTGAGTTGTCAGTTATGTCGTTAGTATTTGCTTCTGCTTCGATTCTTTCTTTAGTTTGCCGGAAGCTAGGAATATAGTTTTCAGAACTGGAGTTGTATGAAAAGGAATCTGCCAAAATTTTTGCTGTTTGCTTTGGGTCGCTGGTGTAGTTTCCATCGCTATCCATTAGATTTATTTCCTGGAAATTACATCTTGTACCTCTTAGTTGTTTAATTTTCCTCCACATCTCTGTTGTATTTGTGTGGCAATTAATTGTTGAGATATAGTTTTCCCACGACTTTATTCTGCTTTCTTTAACGGTTCTCCTTGCCTTTGCTCGTCGTTTTTTATATTCAATTTTTAGTACACCTTCCATTTCCAAGTTGGTATTCCTTCTAAATTTCCTAAAGGCGGCTTTAGCTTCTTTGATGGCTTTTTGGCACTCTGGGTTCCACCATGGTACCGATTTTTTCCTATGGGTTTCTCTAGTTCTTGGGATTGTTTCTTTGGCTGCATTTAATATTACCTCTGTGAAGGATTTAACAATTTCGCTTATATGTGTATCTTGTGGTTGGGCTAAGTTTGTGAGGCGGCCAATATCATCTTTGTAGGTACTTTGGAGGTGGGACAGGTCTGTAAGTGTGGGAATTTCTTGGTCAATCTTCTGTTGGAATAGGCTCCAATTTGCTTGCTCAAATTTCCATTTCCTTGGAATCTTAAGCACATTATCATTGGAGCTCTTCATGTTCTCTATTCCAATGTAGATAGGAAAATGGTCGCTGTCATTCAAATCCTTCGAGGTTGTCCATTCCATTTTGATGGCCAACGATTTATCAGCGAAGGATAGATCTATATTACTTCTTGTGCCTGTTGCGACATTGAAATGTGTTGGTTGTTCGTCGTTTAGTAATATCATTTCGTCACTATTTTCTATCCAATTGGCTATAAGCGTGCCCCGCGGGTCATCCTTTTTTGAGCCCCAATAGTGGTGGTGGGCGTTGAAATCGCCTAGAAGGATAACTGGTGATGGCAATTGTTCTAATAAGTTTTCAAGTGATTTTTGTTCTAGTGGTCGGCTGTTTGGTAGGTATATATTGCAGATTGTGGCTCTAAAAGGGTACTTGATTTTTACAGCAACTGCTTCAATATGGGTATTGATTGAAATTTCTTCTGGAAACGCGCTGCGTTTGATAAAGGTGGCCACTCCTCCACTGGCTCTTAGCGCTTGCTCTCGGTTTTTGTGGAAGGATAAATATCCATTTATGTTTCCACAATGATTCCCAAAGAAGTTCGTCTCTTGTAAGCAGATGCAAAGCGGGTTTTCCTCGTTTATTAATAGCTTTAGGTACTCATACTTGTTGTAGAATCCATTCAAGTTCCATTGCAATATAAACCTACCCATTATGTGTACTTTATAAGGTAGGTTTTAGTTCTTGAAGTCTTTTTATTAACCGAGTCAATCGGTTTTTTTGACTTCGGTTCATTTTATTGTACAGAACTGTACACATTTCTATTAGTCCGGTTATATCGCTTGTGTGTTCTTTAATTATTTCGTCGATTTGTTGTCTTCCCTGGACCAAATCAAGTATGCCTCGCAATTGCTTCACACTTACTGGGAAATTATTACTCGGGACGGTTGTGTCAAATTCTTTTTCCAAGTTTGACCAGGTTATCTCGTTATTACTTTCGTTTTCACTTTCGATTTTTTTCACTTTCTTTGTTTTTTTTTTTCGTTTTCGCAGGGATCGGACCCTCATCCTGAGTTGATCCATCCTCCCGATCACTATCCGTCCCACCTGACATTGGATCGTTGTCTCTGGTTTTTTCGGTGCTAGTCCTTTTTTCCTCGATGGTTATATCCTCGCCTCCTGGTCTAGCTATTTCCTGGGAGCTTGTACTGGAGGTCCATGGTCTTTTTCTGTTTTCCTCTTCTGTTGCACCTTTTTCTTCAGTCTTATTTGTATCGATTGGGATCTGTTTGTCGCAGTTGTCTGATCTTTGGTGGAGCATGTTGCATCTAGAGCATTTTTTTATGCCCTCTCCTATATAGATTCGATAGTCCTCGTTATCGTGTTTAATAACTATTGGCAAGAGTCTAGTTAGTACGGTAGAGGCTATATTAGATATTTTTGTTACTTTATGCTTATTATTAAGCATAAAGTAACCGCTCAGGAATGGAAATTTTGAGTAAAAAACCCAAAATTCGACCATCGAAAATTTAAACGATAGCATTGAGAAACTATCAATTTACAACGACCTCATTTACAAGTTAACGAATTTGAAAATAGTATTTTTAAATATGTAACTCAAGTTGTCAACGTTACCATAAAATTTATTGATTTTTCTTTTTCCAAGCGCCATTTTCTTCAAATTATTCACGATAATATTTTATTGAAATATTATAAATTAAAATTCCAAAAACTTCACATTTTCAGTTTGAATTTAATCCAGTTATAAATTTCACTAACACAAAATATTTAAATATTGCTTTCCATTAAAAATTTAATTCATCATGGTGTATCAATCACAATTATTCAATATTAAACAGTATTTTAAATAAATCTTTCGAAAATACACAAACAATACACTTATTAATTGCTTTTTACACTTATTAAATTAACTACACAAATTTCTTTGCGATTTAAATGCGAAAAACACCCCAACAGCACACCTCACAAATGCCATAAATAAAATATAATTGAGTAATATTTACAAAACAAAAATACGTTTTATTTAGACACAAATACATACTTTGATCAAAGTGAAACATTATTTTTTTTTAACAAGAACTGGGAAATTTAAAATATAAGAAAACTTGAATGTTACTAAAGAACAATTTATTTATTCCGTATTATTTATAGAGGAATTCGTAAATAAAATAAAAGTAGCTTTAATAATTACGTTTGGAACCAACCTTTTATCATTTAATTACTACACTTTATAAAGTTGTAATTATAATTAGAAAATATAAAATGAAGAAAAAAAATCAAAGAAATAATACCATTTTCTTTTTCGATTTTTTACAAGTCTATTAATAGCCGGAATTTTTCTGATTTTACTTTTTATCAATTGTTAATATTTGAATATTCATTAAATATATGTTAGCGTGCGTTCCTATAAACAATTCTGATTAAAAATCTTGAACAAATATTCTAAATAATATTGAATCATAAATAAAACTGCAGCATTCGATTATATTCATTTTAATTTCGCGATAAAGTTTGATATGTAAATATCTAGAAGTACTGATGATATGGTAGTAACATTATTTGGATTGTATGATTTTAAATTCGCGAGAATGCCAGCATTATAAATTTTTATAATTCTAGGAGTGCAATGATAGGGTATTTACGTGATTTGGAATATATGATTTTAAATTTGTGAGAGTTTCGGATATGGAAATATCTTGAAATACGGATGATATGGTGTCTTTATTAGTAGGATTGAACAATTTTGAATTCGGAAGATAATATGAATCATTTTATCTTAGAGTCACCAATAGAAGTTTCCAAAACACATTTTATTAATGTTTAAATTGCGATATTATGAGAATTCTAGGTACTTATCTAAAACAATGAATGTTACGTGTTTAAGTTATTAGGAATATATAATTTTATATTCGTGGCAGCTTATGGATGATTGTTACTTGGAGTTGCATGTATTGTCTAAAAGTATTTTATTTATTTTAAATTCGCGAGGTTTTAATCATCATTTTTACTCTGAGTAGCATAAATTGAATAAACATATATTATTCATTTAAAATTCGCAAAAATTCTAGAAATGTACGTATCTAGAAGTACGAATGTTAAGGTATACACGTGGTTAGGATGAAATGATTTATACTTCGCAAGAGTTCCAGTATTATGTGTCTAGTACTATGAATAGTTAGATCCCAATGTGATTGAAAACAAATTCTTTCCAATTCGCGGAAATTTCAAAATAATAATTTCTAGAAGGACGAAAGTTGAAGTGTTTACAAGATTTGCATTGAATGATTTATAATTCACGAAAAATCCAATATTATGTGTCTAGTATTACGAATGTTAAGATGTCTATGTGATTGAAGATAAATTATTATAAATTCGCGGTGATTCCAAAATTATTAGTTTTTCTAAATACGAAAGTTAAATTGCTTACAAGATTTGGATTGTACGATTTAAAATTCGCTAGATTTTACGCTTCATTTTTACTTAGAGCTGCAAATATTATTTTAATTTATTTTATTAATTATAAATTCGCGAGATTTGCCTCATAATTTTTACTTAGTTTCTAATGCTTCCAAGAGGTATTTTGTTGATTTAAATTCGCGAAAATTAGAGAAATATATTTATCTTAAGGTAGGAATGGTAACGTATGAAATATATGATTTTAAATTCGCGGGAGTTCCAGTATTATAAATATCTAGTACTACGAATATTAAGATCTCTACGTGATGGAAAATATTTTTTTTTCCAATTCGTGGAAATTCGAGAATCAGGATTTCTAAAAGTACGAAAGTTAATATGTTTACGAGCATTGGATTGTATGATTTTAAATTCGCGAGATTTTACATATTTTATTTATTCAGAATCGTATAAATTGAATAAACACAAACTATTCATTTAAAATTCGCAAAAATCCTAGAAATGTACGTATCTAGAAATACGAATGTTAAGATATACATGTGTATTGGATTAAATGATTTATAATTCCCGAGAATTCCAGTATTGTGTCTAGTATTACGGATGTTAAGATATCTACGTGATTGAAAATAAATTATTATACATTCGCAGAGATTGCAGAATTATAAATTCCTATTTTGCTAATTCCTAATTTTCTATTTAGGCTTGCACGTTAAATTTTGACTAGTATTTAAATTTCTTATTTATCACTGCTATCACATATCACTTTAGCTCCATTGCTTTTAGTTCATTAAAAAATATAATATATCCCAATTTGTTATTATATTTTACCTGCATGAACAGGATATAATTTTTCACGCTAAAAATGTTAGAGCACAAATAGTTCCTATTACAAAACATTTCACTGCGACCTAATTGTGTATTTCATGAATCAAACAATCAAACTGAGCTAGGTAGTTGAAAAGTATCAGTTTTACAAACGCCGTTCAAATTTAATTTGTAATAATTAAAATTTAAATTGTTTGATTATTACTAACCAAATTTTTTTCTTAATAACACAATAATGAACTTTCAAATGCGATTATTATCAAAAAGTGGATATTGAAAGTGAAACAGAACCTAATGACGAATTTTCATAATTTCGGCTGAAATTAATGAAGATTAAAGAAAAATCTCGTTTTGCGTTTCGATTTTAATGAAAATAAACGATATTTGATAAAAAAATCCAATGCTATTTCTTATATATAGAACTTATCATGGAGTCTAGTTTATACGGCTCCAAATTTTGAAGACGGATTCTTATAAAATGGACCAAAATAAATCGAAAATAAAGAGTACAAAAATTCTCTTTTTCGCTTAGTTCAGTGAAAAAAGATGATTTTTGATTCAAAAATCCAATACTATTTCCTATATAATAAACTTATCATGGAGTCTAGTTTATACGGCTCCAAATTTTGACGACGGATTCTAATAAAATGGGCCAAAATAAATCGAAAATAAAGAGTACAAAAATTCTCTTTTTCCCTTAGTTCAGAGAAAAAAGACGATTTTTGATTCAAAAATCCAATACTATTTCCTATATAATAAACTTATCATGGAGTCTAGTTTATACGGCTCCAAATTTTGACGACGGATTCTTATAAAATGGACCAAAATAAATCGAAAATAAAGAGTACAAAAATTCTCTTTTTCCCTTAGTTCAATGGAAAAAGACGGTTTTGAGTTAAGTATAGATTGACATTGTGTTTCATTCAGAATTGGATAAGATTATGATGAGATTGTTCCATAATTTTTTTAAGAACCGACCAATAGGAATATAAGTATATTTAGTGGAGGGGGTAATTTCTCTTAATTAAATCAATAAATTTGGCTTTTATACGCACAGATGTAACTGATTGTACTAAGTATATTTTTTGCTCAAATGATAATCGTTTTTGACATTGTAACTATGGTTTATTTTGTTTACATATTAATTGAAATTTTAGTCCCATAAGAAATAACATTGGTATTTTTGGAACGAAAACCCTCTTTTTCACGAAAACGAAGCGAAAACGAGACTTTTAGTATTCTTAATTTTCGATTTCTTTTGGCCGATTTTATAAGAATCCGTCGTCAGATTTTGGGGCCGTATAAACTAGACTCTCCCCTAACTATTGAGTCTGGTTGAATTTTGGGATCGTAAGATTTGACGAATACAATTCGTCGGAAGCTATAAATGTGCTTATATTGCTCTTCCAACATTCCTACTCGGACGAATTGCATGTTCGAGATGACTTCAAATCCAACTTGGGTCAATGCCGCTGTGACTATGTGATGGGGAATAGAAGGGCATACATTCGAGATTATTAATTTGGTGGATGGTGTAATTAGTCGTCTACATGTTAATGTGATGTCATTAATTGTTATTTTTTAAAATTTGTTTATATATTGGTCAACTGTCACTGTCGAGTTTAGATATATACAAATTCTGTTATTTGAGAGACGAGATGCGAACAGGATATTTTTTGGTCCAATTTGGGATCCAACGCATTTAATATAATCGGATATTTTTGCTCCAGGCGTACTTTCAAAAACAATCGCTTGTTCCTTGGAAGGAAAATTTTGGGCTGTGTTGTTTGCCCTTGTCGTCATTTGGGCGTAAGTAATGTTGTTGGTAATATTTTTAGTTGAAGTCATTTTGGGAAAAATTTTATTTTTCTGTCGGGTGTTGTTTATTATTTTAGATAATGAATAAATTCACTCACCGGCTTGGGAGTGAATCGATGTGTCTGGCTCGTTCTGGTCCACACTTGTAATTTTTGTTTTGTAAATTTTGTTATTCACAATTACTGAACAGATCTGCATCTGACCGTGGTCAAATGACGAATGTTGTTATTTTGATCTTGAATATAAAAAGAAAAACTGTCTTCTTCGGCATTAACAAACAATAAACCATTGATTTTGTAAATAAAAGATTTGAAATTTAATTATTTTGTGGCCATGGACTTAAATATTATAATTTTTAACGTTTGAAATCACAAAGCTTTGAACCTCTTCTGGACCTTGCTACATGACGATACATTTTATTGACTTACCCTCCTTAGATCCTATGACGTACGTACGTTATGGATAATTTTAGACATTTTTGCTAAATTCTAATTTCTGATGTTTTACGTTTGTTATCGAAACCAAAAATATAACTAATTTTGAGCTTCGAGACTTATTTAACGCGAAAGCTTTTTCCATATTTCTTTATCCTTTACGGTTCTCATTTTTGTTGTTCTTATTTATTATTGCTTTATAACTAACAGGATTTTTAACTATTATAATGTTATTAAAACCCTTAATTCAAAAATATTTAAAATTTACTTATCGAATCGAATACAACACCTACCATTTCTGGAGCGACTACCTTAATAGTTGATCTCATTTCTCACTATTTCTGCCGCTAATATATTTGGGAGAGTTTTGATTTGGTTGTACATAAGATTGCCTTTCATTGTCCTACCGGTAACATTCTTTTGGATCACAATTTTCTTCATTCTATCCTTCCGTATCATGACCGATATATTTAACTTTGCGCCTCTGGGTTATTTGGAGTGGCCTCTTATGATCACACATATTTAGTTTCCTATGTATGGAGATGTTTGTTATGTGCGTCGCGACGTCCAAAGGATCCTTATCGTCCTACGATAGCATGAAACATAAAACGCTTCTATTCTCTTGTTATGAGGCAATTAGTTCTATTCAATATTTTGACCCTTAGGTTGCATGGGAGAATTACACTTTAAGAGGTCTCGTCGTTGACATTCTTTGGACATTAAGAATTTATCTTCAAATTAAAAAAGATCGAAGTGAATCGATTAAATGGATTCTAATTAGTACAACAATTAAAAAAATATTATATTAATTTTCCAATGAATTGAACTTTTTAATTAGAAATTTTTAAAGTAAAAAAATCATAATATTGGCGTATATACCATAAACATTTAATGATATTGGATTATTTCACGTATTTGAAACCTTCGTTTTTGCTCAGGAATTTATGACATAAAGATAATGATTTACATTTATTGTAATTATGTGATAGTCCTTACTATAAATTTTTAAAAATTGTCATCCTTTCTTGCTAATAAAATATTAATGCACCATAAATTATAATGTTTATAATATTATTTATTAGCTGATAATGTGATAAAAGTCACGCAGTAATTATTACAAAATTCTTAGATTAGTCGAAAGGATTGAAGACTTGATTATTGTAGCATTAGTGTTCGTAAATTATTCGACATGTCAAATGTAAAATTGCGCTATTAAATAATGTGTAAATCGTCTCGATTTTTCCTAAGGCCTTGATGAAAGATGCTTCAGCCACTTGGAGTAGGTATATTTTATGGTTCTGATAGAGGATAGGCTCTCCCGTTGTGCAAATATTATTTCTTACGAATGACTTGAAGGAATTTCCATTTATCGATGAAAAATAGAAGATATTAAAAAGAATGGTCACAGCATTTAACATTTACATGTCATGTGATTATTGCAAGGTAAGGAATATTAATCTAAATAACAAAGTAAACCGGTAGCGATGTTATAAATTAATTCAACAATATTCCATGTAATTTTAACGGGGTTGCTGCCACGCTATAGGGGGCTTACTATTAATATGTGGCAGTGAAACACGAAGCAAAATGTGTGTACCATATATTTCATAAAGCCTCTTTTTAATATCATGCAGGTCATGTTGACAGATAATCGGAGCTCTCATTAGATCTTTCTTTTGCAGCACATTTGCAGTATGTTAAAAATCATTTACGTATATATACTGTCTAGTGACCCAAGTTAATTGAACTTTCATTTGCTCAATGTTGCATTGCGACGAGAACAAGACACATGGACATACATGTACCTTCTTTATCAAATACCATATTACATATAAACGCTCACATCTAATATTTATGTACTACAAGAAAAAGATACAGACGAACAGGAAGAGCAGCAAGCACCAAGATGAAGAATACGAAACATCATTACGGACACAAGAAGTCTTCGCAGCAATTAGAGGTGTGAAGTGATTTTAAATGAAGGAAAATCGGCTGCCTTCAACAGATGTCTATCACCTCACAATATTACTCTTGCAGCTTGTAATAATATAATAACAATATTGTTATTAAGGCTTAATGATTTCGCACATTCATTGTTAATTGTAAATGAACTTAACCTCTTTAAAATGGAAATTATAAATTGATTATTATCGCACTATTAAAAAATAATTCGAGCACAATAATGCACACTTTATTCCTTCGGCACGAATCACAGTATTGTTGAGTGGTATAAAGAAAGCGAATGTAGATTTTATTGTTTTACATCACTTACAATTAACAATAAGGATCAAAGATGTAAACTAGTTTCGGTTAACAAAGGCTGGCAATTTTATTCAAAATATTTATTGTACTTGTGCCTCTTTTCAGAATAAATGCAATTATTTATTACGGTTTGTATCTTTCTTAGACTTTACTGAACTAACAATAGATATAGTTTCAAAAAGGAAAACAAAATATTTTCTATACAACTGCAAAAAAATCAAGCTAAAAATACAGATAAGATCTGAGTTTTGTTGTGATTAGTGAATTTGCAGTTTTTTTATATTATTTTTACTTTATTTTCCATTCTTTTACTGCAATAAGTATTGAAAATAATTTTGCTTATCATTAATGTAATTAATGTTGCAGTATTTTTTATTATTAAGTTATGTACATTGGTGCGAGCAGTCGTTTCTGCTCTAATACGAAACTAAAACTAATTACTTTTAACTTTTCCCAAACTCTTGCAAACCACGATTTTAAGTCATTAATTTGTATTTTTTCGGCTTCAAAAAATGTGGTATAAATACTATTTATCCCAGTGACCAGACACTTGCCCACTATAAAAATCCTCACACATAATATGTCCACAGAAAGTTGCTCACATAGAAATTTCCTCACAGAGAAAATTCCTCAAACAGAAATTACCACACAATGATATATTTTCTCATGTTAATTAACCCACAAGAATAAATATTCATTTTATTAATTGTTTAATAAAATATTATTTTATTTTTTGAATTTTAGTAGTATTGTTTTTAATAAATTACTCTTTTAAAAAACGAGAAATTGTTTTCTAATAGACTAATAGTATTAGAATTTCCATGTAAGGATATATCATGGTTTGTTAATTTTTGTGTGAGGAATTTACTCTGTAAGTATATTTCTTTGTGGACAACTTTCATGTGAGCAACAATGGTAGTGCGCAAATTTTTGTAGACAATTTTCGTGTGAGGAATTTTTTAGAAGGCAACTATTGAACCATAAATTCTGCATCATGTTGTTTTCTTCATTTGTCTATATGTAACATTGTTTTTATTTTCCTGATTCTTCAATTACTAGTTCCTTATAGGTGGATAGTCACAAAAAACTATTTGGA
Organism: Sisyra terminalis; assembly: GCA_958496175.1. NCBI lineage: Eukaryota > Metazoa > Arthropoda > Insecta > Neuroptera > Sisyridae > Sisyra > Sisyra terminalis. The sequence goes on from OY292278.1 coordinate 30,859,971, forward strand.
GAAAAATAATAAGATATAGTTTCTTATAAAATTTAAATTGCTTAGCCATTTTTAAAGATACCAAAATATTTCAAAAACCAATGTGTTCAGCATAGAGTAAACTTTACATTGAGTATACATGAGTATACATACTTTAATTTCTTACCACGAAAGAAAACCATTATATTTTTTTTTGCAAAAACTTTGAAAAAATCTTAAAACAGTTACTTTTTAAGACCAAAAATTTTTATGAAAACATAAAGACTCAATAATGCTATTTTGTTTTTGAGTTGAATACTTTAATAACAATCAGTGGTATAAGTTTTAGTCCTGAGAATACATTCCTTTTCATTCTAGAGTCTTACGAAAATGGCCGAAAACATAAAAACGTCCATTTTCTCAAGTCGATATCATAAAAAGAACTAAATGGAAATTAATAGAAATATCACAGAATGTGCTTTATATAAATAGAAATATCTTATAGAAAAACTATGACTGAGACTTAATTATGTTAAGTGTAATAGAGTGTAGAATTTCAGGAAAATGCTATCCTTCTTTACACTTTTGTAGTGCAAAGTTAGCAAACGAAGGCCTGAAACTCTTCTAATTCACATTGATAGAATGATGCATGAATCATTACATTCAATAATGTTTTAAATGTTTCTGCTTTATTAAAAATATTAAATTTTAGAATTTTTTAATGCTGATGATCCTGCTCAAGTAATAAAAAAAAAAACAAATATCAAAATATTTTAATTTCTTTTCCATGAGCTTCGGCATTTATTTAAGGACATCAACACGAACGAAGTTGCGAGTGAAATCTATTAAATAATTATTGAAACTCAAGCAGATTTTAAGATATCATTACGCAAACGAAGACACCGGCATCGTCGATAAGTAGTCGATAAAATTAGAAAATTTTATACCGCTAGATTTTGTATTGCAAAATTAGAGACGATACAATAGATCCTTTATCATAGGGCAACTTCCGTACTAAACTAATACAGGCCCTTGTATATCTGAGGAACATAAATCTTTAGTTTGCAACAGGGTTTCAAGATTAGGGACATTATATTATGATAGTGCATTAAAAATCTCAATCTTAACGTAACTAAAGTACTAAATAAATAAATTTAAATTCCTTTGGTTCTTTTTTATTTTTTTAAGAGTTTTTCAACTTTATTTGAAATAAAACCTCCTTATTTATGCATGAAACTATTTGCATTTGCATTAGAAAATCACAGAAAAAATACTAATTATTTTTAATTTGTGCTTATTAAAACCAATTACCTTATAATATATACCCATAAATAAAATCTTAACTGAAACATCTCCGTAAAATCTCACTTGCTTCTCTTCACTTTTCCTTTTTCAATAAATTAATTACAAATTGTCAACGCTTAACTTTCGTTTTTATATTCCAGTAAATCTAGTAGCTGATGGCCGTCTAGTTGAGGATTTTTCCGAAGAAAAAAAATCTTTCGCAAAGAAGAAAAAACCTGCAATGATTATCCGTACAAATACGCCTACTAATTACTAATTAAACGCTGGATCACACATAAATTATCAATTTAATTACATACATGCAAGTGCGATGATAATAATAAACCAATATCACGCAAAAAGATGCTTATGGTATTTACATACATAGCTCATGCATAGAAAATACACGAAAATGTATGCATGTAGGTATTATATATCTAAGTACATTGGTGTAGTATGAAATATTCAATGCTCTTTGAACTTTATTCGCACAAGCTAGGAACATAATTTCTATGTAAAAAATATTTAAATACAAAAACATATATTATTTGTACGCGTACATATTGAATTCAATTAATTACTTGCTAATTTATTAGAAAGATCTTCGTACTTTTTTATTTACATGTCTCTTTCACAAGTTCCTTGTCAGTTCAGTTTGCGGTTTAATTTCTTCATTGACGAGAAAAATTATTTATTATTTAGTTATTATGTTAGCTTTAATATGTTCATTATATGATTCTCTATTATTTATGCGAGAGTACATAACAAAATAAGTGTGTAGGTGAGTGTAAAAACTAATTACTTTTATTCGAATGAAAATTTCCTAAGCCGTTACATAAAAAAAAATGCAATTGAAAAATCTGTAAATGATTTTTTAATAATTTAATTAAGAGTTTAAAAGAGTCAATCATGTTTAAACTCATTACAAAAACCCAATGCAATACAAAAAAAAATATTTTAATAAGTTTCTTGCAACTTATCCTACGAAAGTTATACTTACACACACTATATAATGGCAAAAAAAAAAATATTATAGATATTAGTTTTCCGGATAAAGATAATGTAACCCATTACTGTTTTCAACTTAGGTGTTGACAATGAGTAGGAATAATTAAATTGAATAACAAGTTACTATAGCGTCAAAAATATTCCGCAAAATTTGATTTTTCCTTGTTCTTTTTTTATATACATAAATATGTTAACAACTATTCTTTATAGTTTTTTTTTTATTTGTATAATCTCTTCAATTATCTCTAGACTTTCCTTAAATTATAAATATTATAAATTTAAATATATTTGGTTTACTTTTATTTAATTTCTGACAATTGGTGCGCCTACTCCAGCGCTAGTGCTGGGCTTCATTTTTTTTTCCCTCTACCGGAAAACCAAAGTAGTGGAACCACACTTGTGACCCAAAAGGTGCATTTTTATGCAGGCGCTAGGCTTTTAGCGAAAAATGTGGTTTAGTGACTAAAATATAATACTTCCTATTGAATGTCAATGTATCGATATAGCCACTTTACTGTAAAGATATGAGTATATAATCGCAAGAATTAATACTTGTTTGTAAATATTCAGCTTATGAGTAATAAATTTACTGACTATGTACTCATTTGGGAAATGCATTAATAGAGAAAATAATGTTTTTTGCATATGACAAGCATCACATATCTGATAAAATTCGGTGAAAAAGCTAAGCAAAAATCAGCTTTATCGCTACTTTTTTCAAATGGCGCACATGCTACATTTTAGTCACGTGGTCACATTTTTCGCTAAAAACCAGCGACTAGCGACTGCAGAAAAAGGAACCTTAAATTTTAATTTTGATGCCGCACAATACGGTTTCTTTCAACTCTCGTGTTGAAAATATTGATGATTTCCATTTCACATTAAAAAATGGGAAGTTAAGTCACAGAAGTACTAAACTACAACGAAAAAATAAACAAGCTCTAGTGGTGAATATTACCCAAATTGCGTGATGTTAATGATGATATGATGTTAATTAAAAGCAATTATGCATAGGTCAACTTCTATGTAAATCTAAGCTTATAACTTATCATTTGATATCTTTCCTTATCGGCAATGCAAAAAACTACTTTCTCACAACAGGTAACCATTAAAATTTACCAAATCAGTTGAAAAATACATTCTTCATTTCATATCCTGGGATTCATAGGAATTGTTTTGTTGTTGACCTCAAGGTATATTAAAGAGTTATAGTTTAAACGAAAAATAGTTTTTGATGTCAATAAAACAGAATTTTAAAAAAAATAATTTAGTGTAAAATGTTATGTTCTTGGTAAATAACTATTCCGTAATATACCATAAATCGTTTTCACAACCAGCTTTTGAAAATGTTAGTGGTAACTTTTTTTAAACGTCGAAAACTGGTCTAATTTTTGCGAATAAAATTGTTTAACATTGAAAACCCATTTGAAGACCAAAAACAGAACGAAAACTGCCCTTAAATCATATATTGGTATTTTTTAAATATACCTTATTTCAATAACCAAAAATATGATGGGATAAAAGCTAGTAAAGAAGTTCGACTATGATCGAATAAAGCTTTGAAAAATACTAAACAATTTACCAGGTTTTAACAAGACATTACCTTATCCTATACCTACCAGGAATGGTCAACCCAAATGATATTGCGGGTCACTTTAGAAATGCATCATAACTTCATATATATAATATTGTATTAAATACTTAGTTACAGATTTTGCGTGAAAATTTTTTGTTTTTCTGCATATTATCAACTCCATGCAAAATTCTTTGTCAACTGAAATATGTTTCAATATTTATTATACTCTTCAAGTTTAGTAACTATAAAATATGGGATTATTTGAATAACTGTTAAGTTAATCTATCACAGATTTTTTAAGTAGGTATTCCTATTCAATGAATCGTACCTATATGTAATTAATTCTGCTAAAAAAGTATTCAGGAAAATATTATATAGTTTCAGATGTACTTATTCTTTTCCTTATTTTTTCTTTTTCGATATCTTATACCTATGTCCTCGATGTTTAAATTTTTAGTAACTTTAATTGCTTCACTTACCTCTACTATTCAACCTCTATTCAATATTCCCGTTATCTCATAACTATAAGTTTATTTTTATCATCGTACTAAAATTATCTAACATAAAATAATATTTAAAAAAAAGAACGAAATTATATTTTTGAAATTTCCCTGTTTCAGTTGGCATTAAAATATATTTTCCACTTTGATCAATTTAAATGATATTAAGTTTGAAAGCACTATAACAGCAGTCGGCAAACTTTCTAGAGTATTAAGCCAATTTTTTCCAAAGAGATTTTATGACTAGAGTGAACTTGTTCATAAATCTGTCAAAATTATAATCAAGGTCATCGAGCCCCTATTTTTTTTCCTTTTTTTTAAAGCTCAGCGCTCTCTCGTGGTCGTCGTTAGAATTGTTACGACTGTCACATCCAAAGAGATTTTAAATTCTAACAAAATTTTAACCCTACTTTTATGTTGACGAGAGGAGAGAATATATAATTTGTGCAAATAAGCTGTGGAAGGGGTTCGAGCACTCGGCAAATTGAGGGGAAATGACAGTTTTAATTTAACATTGGTTTATAGGCAACATTCACTCTAGTTATACAATCTCTTTGATTTTTTCCCAATATGTTAAATTATTTTTTAATGAGTCAAATAACTACATACATCAGTACCTAATGTGTATCAAGATAAAAATTTAGCTGCTTAAAACCAAAGTGGTGAGGTAAATTATTGCGATTTGGAGCTATAATAACTTTTATCTAAATAGCTATAGAAAAATCCCATGTACGAAGTGCTTTACCCTATCTACCGAGATATAATGAAGCTTTGACTTCACTTTTTCAATAAACATTTTATTACTCAAGAAATCGTTTCAGTGGAATAAAAGTGGAAAAATTCAAAATTACGACTTACATCACTTTGACTTTAAGCGGCTCAATTATTAATAGACAAACGTATATCGGTAAAGATAGAGAGAGAGCAAATATTTTAAGCACATACCTGTGAGTGAAAACCAAATAAAATAATGATTGTCTCAATTTTGAACTAACTTATTGTTGTCGTTGGTCTCAATTGTTTCAACTGTCATTTCTATTTCATTGAATTACCAAGTTTTGCTATTTGTCATTTGTGTCAGTATTAAGCTGTGAATATTTCACGGGTAGAATTACTAGCTAGAAAGTAATACCTATATATCTACTATGAAACATGTATTTATTTTGGCAATCGCAATATTGAAGTTTATTTTTCATTATTATATACCTAATAATATAATCAATATGTACTATTAAACTTTTGAAGAGTCACAAGTATGATCCTATTGAACGCAACCAAAAGCCGCAGATTTCCGTCTACTGTAAACTATTAGGTTATTCTTATATTTAAACTTATACTAACATATAAATTTACAGTTCGGATATTCCAATTTTGTTTTATCAAGTACAACCTATTATAATTTTTCTTTATCTACTTGTTTTCTCGTTGTATTTTTAGCGGATAACAATTTCGCTATGAAAGTATTTGCACTTTATTGACTCAAATAAAATCCATCATAAATAAATCTCCAGTCACAACCATATTTGTATTAAAAAAATAAATAAATAAGACAAACTAGAAAATTATTTCTGAGAAAATATATCTAATCAGAATGTAAAAGCAATAAAAATATTTTTTTTAATATTCTTGGCAAATTCTCTATAGATTTTTTTTTTATTATTCACTACCAAAGCTTGTTTAATCGGGATATATTGTGGGAATTGGACGTTGGTCATGAAGTTTCCATATTAAGTACAATAATGGAAATATGTTAAAAAAGTAAGCTTGCTCTGAATGCAATAACAATAAATAATTTATTATGTTGGTAAGAAATCTATAAATGCTAGTAATAGGTAAGTAATAATATTTTATGATTATTGGAACCATTTTATAGAGACTATCTCATTATTTGCATTGTTTTGTAAAGTACATATACAATGATCAATATATAGTTAAACAATTTTGATACTGATCTACAATGTACAATGGTTTGTACTTTTCTCCCTGAATTAATTTTTTGTATTTAAATTTAAATTTATGGATTACGTTGGATACATAAAATAATGTTTCGAAAAATCAATTGAACAAACATCTTTTTACAAATATTGAATCAATATCGGTTAAGTTACTTTTTCTTTCGATGGCCTTGATTTTTTTAATATAGGTAAAAAAGTACCGTTTTACGTTGGAAGTAAAACAAATAAATAGAGCTGAGAAAAATCTATGAAAGAAAAAAATCTTTGTGAATAAGTGACGTTTGTGGGTGATGATAAATACACGTAAGGCTTAAAAATTGATAAATAGCAGATAAAATATAACTGGCGTGTCCAGTTTTAATCCCATTATGGTATTGAATCAAGGCTACACCAGGAACAACTTCTTGCCAGAACATCAACAATCACAGTGTTTCTTATTGAAACGGAAAAACATTACATCTTTCACATACTTCACGAGTGATTTATTTCCAATATTTGAGAAGCAGATTTCATCAATAAAATTTTGTAATTAACATATTTCAATAAAGCGATGCGATGGTTTCGTTTTGATAGTATGTGAAAATTGAATGTGGAAGAAGAAAACGAGTATTGTTTAAGTAGTCACATCGTCGGTTTCTAAGGTTTAGTGTCACGATTTGGTTTAAATCTGTAATTAGAGACGCGGATGGAAGATAATTCCGTAATCGTGTAATGTATCAATTAACGTTATATTTTTTTTAAACATCACTTTAATGAATAAACATATTGTTTTTAAAACGTATTGCAAAACTACCCATGAGAAAAGCATGAGTTTTTGATAAAAAATTTCTAAAGTTGATTTACAAAAGTGTGTAGAGAAACTTATAGTAAAATTGAAAAGAAAATTTTACTTTCACTATCAATTTTGACTGAATATTGATTACCATTGATCAATGAGAATATTTTACTTGTTTTTTTGGTAACTTAATTTTTCCCAGATCTATCTAAGAAATCTTTTTTTGTATATTTGTTACTATAAATAAGTTTATTAAATAATAAATCCATAATAATATTTTTAATTTAGCAATTGGTAGTGTTTAAGGATTCACTTGAACACAAAAAAATTTTCACACCACTATATCACAGTTCCCAATAGTATAATAGTTGTTTTAAACAACTTTTGTCGTTCTATATGGAAAAAAAATGATAATATTAAGTGAACAAAAAGTTAATGTATGTAAAGAAAATTATTTTTAAGCATACTAGATTTAAAAGTCTAGTGACATATTGAGACCTAAAATTCAATTATTATTAATAGTTTATATAAAACTGTAAAATTAAGGGCTTAAAATGTTATTTTTGTTATTCATGTACGTAGGTTAATTTCCTGTTAATGTGATGTTAATGTAATATAATTAAAATAAAATCGTATTAATTTAGAAAAACGCATCTTGTCATAAAAAAGAGTAATTTTATTATTTGTATATAATACATCGGTAGCATAGCGTAGTTGGTGCAAATGGAACCATGATCCGGACGGGCTGTGAAAATGGGACGCCATACTGACATTGATAATTCCATAAAAGGTTCTGCTTTGAGAAAAACACGAATAGTGCAGTTTTAAATAATTAAAGAATTTATAGGTATTTGATATTTTACCAATTGTCTTGGCTAATGATGAAAATAAAGGGTGGCGCACACTACGCTACTGTAATACATTAACGAGTTAGTGTATAAAATGTATATGTTACTCCTTAACAACGTACCATACTGTTTTTATTCACTATCGTACTAGATTTATCGACTGTATAAAGTGCTATTTTGCTTTATATTTGGTTAAACTAGAAGTTGAAGTCAATTGCCCGATCAAAATCAAATTTTTTGACGGAAATCAAAGGTAAAGGTTCCTTAATTTTTCAAAATTAAAGCAAAAAAAAAAAAGATTTGTGTATGTCTCATGGCTTACACCAGCTATGCTATTTTTTTTATATACGGGTCGCATTTCGATTATTCCTTATCTACCTGGATCTTTTAGTAAACTGTACAAATAACACAATATTGGCCTATCTTTCACCGGAATGGTCGAGCCGGCTAGTACGTAGGTACTGCGGTTTTTGCCTTAAGAATTTCATTTTTAGCGCAAAAGTTATACTGGCAACATTGTCCCGCTTGTACTGATTTGCTAACCGACCGATTACAACCCAAGATAGACAAAGTTTTTTACCTTGATTGCACTTCAATATTGAGAACATGTTGGAAACAATACCCAAAAAATATTTGGTGACAACAATTATTTTGGGCCGCACAGAACAATTAGGTGGGGTGCATGCGACTCACGGGCCGCAGATTAAGTATGGCTGACTTAGAGGAGCTAAATTACCCATTGCAAAAATAAAATTTCAATCGAATTGCTTATCATGGAGTCAAAGATGGAAAATTCTCTTAATTTTCAATCAAATAAATACATACTATAGTAGCGTTATTTAACCTGCGGTCCGCAGCATCATAATTTTCCATACAATTTATTATGAAAAGTATTTGTTTTTGTATTTGTAGTGCTAAAATAAATGGATCAAATTTTTTTGCATTATTTTTTATCAATGGGGTCCTTAAATTTGTGCTTTGTTTCTTTAAGGGTCCGTGGACTGAACAAGCTAAGGAAATACTGTACTTTTAATAGTATTAAAGTAATTATCCCCAACTACCCGTTTCTCAACTAACGATTCCCTATTCGCACGCGTTTGTACAAGTTCATATATTTTTGGAGGCACATATATATAATATATATGTGCCTCTGAAAATATATAAACTATTGCCTCTGAAACTGAAAATATATAATATATTTTCATCTTTAGCTCAATGTTCGGCTGATTTTCAAGCCGAAGCCAAAGGTCAACTAATGGTGGTATTTCAGCCGAAGCTAAGGCTTCGGCAGAATCCTTATTATTATTCTATCAGTGGACTCAAAGCTGATTTATTCCAATTAAAATAGTTTTCCTCATTTTCTGTTTTGTAATTACTTCCATCATACAAAAAAAAAAACATCTTTATTGTTTAGTGAAAAAAAAATAAAAAATCGTGTTTTGAAGATATATAATTGAATATATCGTTACAATACCATCTTGATTATTTCAAAGAACTATTTATTTTTTTCAATGTTTTAAACAAAATGCTCCAAAACTTATTTGACAGCAATTATTTTGATGAAATTTTCGAAAAATACGCTACTTGTTACACAAATTTACAGATTAGTACTGTGTTCTCAAATATTGGTGATTCATTGTAGGAACTATAGGTAAGATCCCATTTAACACTTACAGTGCAAAATAAACGCAGATATGTGGATATGTTGGTGAAATGATGAATTAAAAGAAGATAAAGAAAAAATGTAAATGACAGATTATTAGGATATGTACGAGCATCATAACATAAGAAGACAAGTTCTCAAATGTGACATTGGTATTTAACGGTGATGATTTGTATTCAAATAAAAATGTATTCATAAGTTATAAATTTGAATTTGAACCGGAATAAACGGACATCACAAGAACCAGTGCTCTATGTATGGCTCTCTTTTTTGTCTTAGGGATGAAAATTCGAATATTATAGCCAGAAAAATTCACCAGAAAGAGGCGACGGCATCAAGATGAAGAAGGCAACGGCATACCATTTCATTACAGGCACTTCGGGTCATCCCTTGAATAATAATCATGATATGATAATTGCAAATCTGCCAATTCAGCGTTGAAGGGAAACGAAAAGAAGAAGACTACCTACAAAGAATAAGTATTTACGATAGAAATGCTACTCAAAATGTTACTTAATACCGTTTGCGTAGATAAAATTTAAATTAATGCTACATGAGAGTCATCAGAACTTTATAAACTTCAACGATTAAATGTAATTAAAGAAAAAATAAAAGATACTATTTCCACTTTTCCACTCTTTTACAACAAGTGGTTAAACGTTCTTTTCTTACTGGTCTTTATTTATATACCAATTCAAATATTTTTCCCACAAATTTGTTAAATATTTAAAACCTGCACGGTATTTATAATACTTCGCTAAGTTTTCTTCAGGCTTAAATGAATTTTCTATTCAATATAAGACGTTATTTAAATTAAATGGATATTAGGTTTATATAAAATCTATTTGTACGTAGGGCATAAATGCATATGTAAATAACAAAATGTACGTAAATATCACGTTTCACGATTTGTAAAATTGAAACGATGGATTTGCAAATGAATTTTCAAACTACAAGTTTCAAATCTACTTGCATTTCATGGAACATAGGTGAGATATACTTAATGTATACTAATATATGATAATTAAAAAGCTAATGATATGAAACATAAACAAATTTTCTTCGAGAGAAATAATGCATGACAAGAAAAAGTATTAAAATCTTGTATTGAATTTACTATTGTACCTACCTTTTTTTCAATAAGAATATTCAGAATTACAAAGCAAAAAAATTTTAAATTTATTTTATATTTTGGTCTATATATGTGGCTTCAATTCCTATTTTCTTAACGTCTTAGAATGCAAAGATTTCATAATTAGTTTTTCGTAAATTCAAATTTATTTTTTTCGCTGACTTTGAACATTTATACTTTTTATACCACGTATGAAATATATTGTGGTCATACTTATGAAATAAAGTTTATAAAAGTAGACTGTAAACATAAATTTTAACAAAAGTTCAAACAGAAGTATGAAAGATATAAAGTCTATAAAGATATAGTATACAAAAGATACATATTTTGATTGTCAAGCAGTCTTCCTCATTGGTTATGAAGTAGTATTAAATCGCTCTATAACTGCTATACTACTTGATAACCACGGAGGATGATTGCTTGGCATTCGAAATACATATCTGGGCAATACGTTAATAATACATTTGTGTGATCATTTTTTAAAATGCATGTTCATAGTTTACCTTTGTAAATTGTGTTACATAAATAAGACTACAATACATTTCATATATTATATAAACAGTAATTTTTCCTAATTAATTAATTATTACTACTCTATTTTGTCACAAACGAAACGGATGCTTTCATAAACTATTAAGAACAATTTTCCATCGATTGGCCAAAGAAAAAATAATTTTTTGAAATTAATCGGAATAAGCTAAGCAAACGCTCTACAAATTTTAACATCACAACATAATTACTAAAGAAACGGAATCTTAATATCTTTAAAAATTTTGCCTTTATAAAATATCTATAATAGCTATGCAATATTATAGTACGACTGATATTTAATTAAGTTCTGTCAGAGTAAATCTTATCAAAACCCATTTATTTCCTTAATTATTTATAAACTATTTATTATTGTAAGTAACAACTATATGACAATTATTAATTTAAGTAATTAAAATAGTTATCGACAAATGACAATTAAGATTCATTTTATAAATAAGATTGTTGGAATAGAAATAAATTGAATTATCAATAAATTTCCATAAATTAATACATAACAAATACTTAGGTATCGGAAATAAAAGATAATGTCAGAAAAAAAGCAAAGAGAAAACATCAAATTTTTTTACTGGAAAACAAAATTTATAAATTGCAATTATTCCAAATCACATCATCACATTGCGTTCGCCAAATTTATATTTCACTAAAGAATGCGAGAAAAAAATTCAATTAGGGAATCATTTCTTGACTTTCTATTTTTATTGTTTCTGTAGCAATAATTTTATTCACGTATAATTTTTAACACCAATAAATAATTTTAATATCGATGGTATCGAATTACACATTACATACAGTTGAAAGGCGCTACAAAGAAGTTGGGCAATGATAATACGATATCCCATTTCGAAAGGAATTTTTTCCAAAAAATCACCGTATATTCGTTTAATATTTATTATTATAATATTATGCCCGATATTTAACCGATAAAAAAATATGTTGCAACATAATGCACGCATTAAACTCATTGTTTAACGAAACTTTTTGCAATATTACCATTCATTGTTTTAAATCAATCAGAACTAATGAGAGCCGAAGAACAGCACTTTGTCTACGTTCACGAATCGATCAAATTTGGATCTATCAGATATTAGCGGAGTGCAATGCTCTTCTTCAATTAAATTTCAAATTCATGAGTTATTACATAAAAAAACTCTCAATTAACTTAAATTTCACTGTGATTTTTCTTGGGTTGATGAAAATAATTATCTCGTCTCTTGCAAATATTTGGACTTACGTAAATCCCAAAAAAAAATGATATATTTTATGATTATTTTTCTCTAAAAGTTTGTGCAATGATTGAAAAGATTCCCAGGAAACTGTAATAACCTCGAAAATAATTCAAAACAATCGATTTCGATGGCTGCTAAATTTTTATTGTTATTTCCCAATCACAACAATAATCTGGGTCACTGTACATTGAGATGATTTTCTTACGCCTATAAATTAGATAAGAAATATAATTTAACGAATAAACGCGTATTAAGAGTGTTAAGCGTTTATTTCCGATTAAATCGAAATTAAATTATATATGTAATAAATAAAAAGTCCTTGTCACATTTTCATTCCGTTAGGTTTTACGTTCATCGGTTAAATCGGCTCCGAAAAGAGTGTCATGATTTTTTTTTGCTTCACTTATATTTAGTTTGCCCTTCAAATTTGTGTTCGTTATTTCTCACGAGATGAATTTTGAAAGGGTTTAAGCGATAATCGTTATTTATTTTATTGTATATTTTGACTCATTAATAAAGCGCATAAATAATCCGTTTCATCAATATTGAAATGTAATTATAAATAGATAGTTAAACAACCTTTAAAATGACTTGTTCATTAGTTATTTAATTAGAAATAATGAAACAATAAATATTTTTGTTTGTAATTAAATATAGATTGAACAATTGGTTTTAATTTATTTAATTTCCTTTTCAAACACGAGAGTCATGTAGCGAAGGTTTTACGAGGCAAGGTGTGTAAAACTCCATTTATGTATAATTGATTAAGTACTTAAACACTAGAGTGGTGAAGATCCCTAATTTTTAAAATTTGGAGAAGCTTAATTAAAATTCATTAATCTTTTTTTAATCTAATTTTCAGTATCTGTGTATTCTTTCTGTATAAATTCTTGAATGAGATATAATCTAGAGCACTGGTTCTTAACCTTGTTGGAGGTACTGACCCCATCAATTTCATATGTAAACTCACTTCTTAATTAGAAAAATAAAATATAGTTTTTTCAAATTCAAAATATAGGTAGGTATATATTTTGATATAGGTGCCCAAAATGAACAAAAGCATTAAAAACAAACAATACCATTTAGAGCCACCGAATCTGAGAGACTGACTCACCAAGCTCATGGGTTTCGATTGAACCCAAATTAAAAACCTCTGTTTTAAGGAGAAATTATTGAGAGATTTCTTGATGGTGGATTCTTATAGATCTCGACGAATTAAACCGAAAAAAAGATAATAAAATTATTGATATCTAGCTTGAAAATTATATTTAAAAATTGAAAATTTTTTAAAAGAGTTTCTTCTTGGTGTAAAAACCGTCTATTTATTATTAAATAAACACCTGGAATATTTTGATTTTGATCACAAACAATTACCATTTTTTCTTTAAAAGTTTAGAAAAATTCGTGTAAGACAGTAAAAAAAATAAAATTTTTAGTATAGATACCTCCTAAACTAAAGGAGATATCGAAAATGTGTGTTCCTCCTTTTCGTTTTATTTTGTCGAGATCTGGGAGAATTTCTCTTCAAATCAGGTGTTACATGAAACGTTGTATTCTCCATTGCTTAAAACAGAGATCATCACTTTCGTTTGGGTTCCGTTATTTAAAATTAAATGACCAATGCGCAAGCAATAAGAAGTTTCTAGGTTATTTTTTTAGTTCTGGATACTTATGACTATTACATACCAATATTGTCATTTTTTCCCGAACTCTTCATTAGAAACTTCTTTAAATGTTTGTGTTTTAAAACTTTATTTTCATAGAATACTTTCATTTCTATTTGTACTTTCCAAACTTCTACTCTGTGCAGTAGTTCTGGGAAAATGTTACATTAGAACATCTTGATTTTTAAATCGATGTTTATATTGAAATCACCTACGATTTGGTCTTCCCTTCTTTTGCCAATCTTAATATTAATGTCATCCATGACAATAGTCATTTCATTTTTATTTTTATTTTAGCACTTCCTCTATTAGAGAATAAAAGGTCTTTACTTCTTCGTTGCCTTACAGGCTTAAACTATTTTTTTTTTTTTTTGAGATTCTTAAAAATGGGTTAACACTAAGAATAAGCTCAGCTTTAGACAGTTTTTTCAAAAATTTTAAGTTACGAATAATTTACTAAATGAGAAATTTTATGGTCATCATAATATTTTTTTTTGACATACGCCTACCCATAGTCGTGTGGTCAAGGTGGCTGCTCCAAAAAACTAATAGGTGCTTAGTCAGCTGAGTACAAATCCCATAATAAGTGAATTTGCAATATTTCTAATTTTACGCATTTTTACTTACCCTAGAGTCGCTAAAGATCTTAGGAGTTATAAAACGATGGTAATTCGAGTGAAATTCCAGAGTAACTAAACTAAAAGGTTTCTTAATATACAAGTACATGCGTTTTAAGATTTAAACTTCAATTTTGAAATTTCTCACATTAAATATTCCAGCAAAAGATAAACATGCATGAAAGTTTTTAGGAAATGTCAACATTGCAAAAGAGACCAAAATGCAACTTTTCATTTTGGTACCTGACACTAGCGAATGTGACAGGATTTTTTCATGCTAAATTTGTTAGTAAATCATTAACGACAAAAGCTTCGCAAATATATTTTATCTTAATTTAATCACACGATCGTATCGATCGTTGTAAAAGAGATGAAGCGATAATAATAAAATTAAGTTCAGATTTCCTTACTTTTTTACGACTATGTACCTCGATAAGTAAATTACATTGCATAAAACATTATTTTTCTCGCATGAATACACCTGTTTACATACAACATATATTAAAGAGATGTAAGCATATATACAAACATGTGAATGGTTTTGCAATCGTTTACGGAAAGAAGGAATTTATTATACCTCAAATACGGTACCGCACTATCTTCATTTTTATGTGTTACTTAATGTGCAAAATTATCTCAGTCTCGTGACCATATCGTAGACTTCATAGTACTGATTTTAATCAACTGATGAAATTTTAATCAGTGATTTTAATCGAACAGTTGTGTGGTATTGTCACATTGAATCGACAACTATTTATCCATTTGATTAAATACGACAATAAATATGCAACAAATCAAAAAAAAAATACATCACGTTTCTGCAACTCTTTTCATTTCAAACTTTCAAAGAGACATAAAAATTTATATACACAATAATTACCATCATTTTGCTAAATAAATATTTGAATTTTCTTCAAAAATAAATTATCTACGGACTTCAATTTTATGAACAACTTTTAGTGTTACATTACCAAGTCTTATTTACAGAGAAAAAAATATTTACACGCTCATGAGTGAACAAAATGAGCGTGAATAATTTTTAATGGTTTTCTGTTTTAATTATTTTATTTACGGTGAATGAAAAGTATGTAGGTAATTTGATATCAAATTGAGCGAGGAATGTGTTAATATTTAAATATTCGTAACTCGTAACTAGTTTTTAAAGTAAAATGCGTATATTTTATCATTTTGAATTTGCAAAAATTTAAGTATGCAAAATATTGCAAATATAATATAAGCTTGCTTTATGATTAAACCTGCTAGTTCCACTTTCCTAATTGAACAAGAAACCTATACGACATAGCCGGAATAATTAAAATCTCGATTTTTAAAAAATATTTTATAATCCCAATAAGTATATTTTTTCGTAGTTATTTTATGTCACCTCAATTATAAAGATCATTGGCGACAATTAGTTCACAAGTAATACATTATTAAGGCCTTAAAAAGTTCAGTCTTCCAGAACTGTTAGTCAAATTTTAATGCAAACATAATTTGTGAAGGTAATCTAATTTCCAATGTGATTTTTATTGTTTATAAAATGAATAGGCATATTTAAAATATATATATATACATATTTATTTTTTTCCTAGCGATAAATTTAGTTTTCCGCATGGCTGAATTATCCTTTCAGCATCATCTATTAGGTGGTTCGGAAAGTAATATCTTTTTTAAACCTATAGCCAATCAATCGCTATTTATCTGTTATCTCTTATAAGTTATGTAAAATTGGTACTAAAGATATTTTATGATTTGAGTGATTGGTTAACTCTTAAAAAATTATTAAATATTTGTTATTTTGAAATCTATATTGAAATTGTTTTACCAAAATACCGAAGGAATACAAATTTGGTATTATTTGCTCTTCAAGTTTCACAAGGTAGCAACGAAAAGAGGTTACCAAAAACATTTTGAATAACAAGAATGACAAAAAATTTAACCAATTCAAGGAGGAAGTGGTACTAAATCCTTGTCAGATAGTAGAAGATCTGTCAAATATTTCTAATCAATATTGGCCGGTAAACTAAATGCCTAAAAGCACCCAAGAACTACCAACACAAAAAATTCTATTCTGCAACGTGGTAATGCAAAGCTCTTCTACAGAAGTAAAGCCCTGAAAAAAATTAAGGGGGATGATATTGCCTTATCCACCATAACAGTTCAAAGTTGGTCCATCGGATATCTATTCATTCAGGTTATTTAAGATCGTTTTTTTTTATTTAATGTTTTTAGTAATATTCTGGTCTCCTTAATATACAAGGTGAGGTTATATAATTATATAATGAAATAGTCCATTCCTGTGTTTTATAAGTCCAGAATTTCATCCCACCTTCTTACTTCTTCTTTTTTTCTTGGATCCTTTCTTTAACATTCAGTATCAGCCCTCTTCTTTTCAAGATATGATTCATATTTTTTCATTGCATCGATGATAGTTCTTTCCTCATTGACCATTGATTTTTGTTCCCTTGTACTCTAGCACGTTATTTTGAGGCTCCACAGGTATCAACTTTAACTTTCCGATCCATGCAATGCTACACTTGATTCACACATGGCACATTAATAACTTCTTTAAAATTTAAAGCTCTTACTTTCCAACTATAAGATTATTCTTTCTGTTAAACGCAATTTTTACAAAAAAAAATACGCTTTTCAATTCTCTAGTCGGTTTTTTGCTTTTGATGATAATACTTTTGAGTTTTATTTATTATTCTGAGTTATATAAATTCAATTTTAACTAACGCTAAAGGCCTAACTAGAGATGCGCCCCTGTGGCAATAGTCATGCGGCTTCCTAGGAGAGCGTGCCCCACAGTTTGGGCACTGCTGATCTATAGTATTAGATAATTTGTATGGTTTGTCTTACCATTGCAAATTTTATGTATTATTCTAAGAATTTATTTGTCCAATATTTTTTTTAGTTATTAAATCAAGTTAGAGATACGAGAAATTGTAGTTTACAGTTTTTAAACTGTAGAAACTTTTAAAGTGCAGCTTAAAAAATTCTTATTATATTTGAAAGAAAATTCAAAAGAAAAAAAAATACTTCAAATTCCTCTGAACAATAAACACACTTGAAAATAAGGAAAAAAAATGACGAATTCAAAAAAAAATGCTTAATTAATGCTGCATTTATCTCTTAACAGTATTTATCTAGTGATTAATCAAAACACAGTTTGAGTTATTTTACCTTGTCATTCATTCGTTTTTAATTCCTTTTTAACGGTAATTAAAATAAATACCTATTTTTCATTTGACTTTTTGTTAGATTTACCAAAATCAAATGCACCTCAGTTCAAATTCAATGTGCAAAAAGTCCTGAAAAATAATCGAAAAGAATCTATCAAAAATTTAAATCTATGGCCCATTAAACTCAAGGCTACCATAAAAACTTGTATCATTCTTTGCATATATACCGATTATGATAAGGCGGACGGAAAAATGTTTAAATTTATAATCCTGACACTTGCACTGTTACAGGAAAAATTCATATGTATATGCATTTTGAAATAATCATGACTCACAATTTTCACTTAGTTTGTTTTTTTTTATATCTTTTCATGTAAATTTCTTTCACTTATTTAAAAAAGGTAAAAAAATGTTGCTGGTTTATGATTCACTGTATTCATTAACACGTTTTGTTGAAAAAATCAATTAATATAACTGTATGCAGAGATTTTCTTAAGGTTGAAATTAATGTTGAGGTTAATACTTGTTTATTTATTTAATTCCTGTTGTATTTTATATTTAAGTATGAAAATATTTGCAGAAAATGTTTCAGTGGACGTTATTAGATGACAAACGATTCAAATATATTTCAATTATATGAAGCTTAACTGAAAAGAATTCAAATTAATTGAAATTTATTTCATTTGAAATCTCGATAATTAGTGTGTGAATTATATTGAAAATCTTGTTAGTATATTACTTTTCAATTCAATAAGTGTTATGGAATGCAAATAATTTTCTTGAGGAACAAGGAAAACCTTCACAATACCAATATCTGTGTCAGGATGGAAATAAAGAGCGTACCAGACTAGTGAAAGGTTTTATTTGGTCTATCATGCAATAATCTAGTTATAATTCTATAATTTCAGTAATGCCTTACCAATAAAATCTATTAACGACCAATTAATTCCTATATATTTCGTAAAATTTTCGTTCCACGTACATTTTTGTAGGGTAATAGATATAATTAAATTAAAACGGCAAATGCAATTTACATGTTTATCTCTTCTTATTGAAGTTTACAGAGTAATCATTCACAACTTATGGAAGTGCAAGGTTGATTAAGCGATGTAATTATTGATAAGCAAAAAAATATTCGCTTCAATAAGATTAAATGCAGATGCCATAGTAACTGAGATAATTTTCGAGGAAACTAATTTGTATTCTAAACACAAAACGTTAACCGCAAATATTGGCTAATAAAACTAAAGCAGAAAGCCACACGATTGAAAATTAATTACATGTTCTTAACGGTTAATTAATCAAAAAAAAAAAGAAGCAAAAAAGAAAGCCCCTGAAAAATAAAAAAAAATAAGTATAATCTTAAAAATATACGGCAAATAGGACTAAACTGGTTTTATAAAGAAGGATTTATAAGATTTACACTTATAAATTACTAAATTAGATCATTTGCGCGTGGACTTAAGTTGATTTTGAGTCTTAGAAAAAAAAATGTGATCATAGTGTGAAAAATGAGAAGAATTTTAAGGTCATTTCTTCTAGCTGAAAGTGAAATTATTATTTTTTTTTTGCTTAAGTGATTAGTTGTGTATTAAATCAATCAATATATTTGATTTAACGGACGGTATTTTTTTTTTGTTTTGACTAATAATTTTCGATGGAAATAATTAGGTACAATATTATTAATATTCATTAATATTTAAATACACGAGATGTAGAAGTTCTGTTAATTTTTTTCCGTTCGTCCTTGCTCCGATTCACATAAATCAATTGATTGACGGGTATTGCAATTATTTAAAATTACCGTTTTTCGATGAAAAATTTATGCGGCCTCATGTTTCAAAGAAGTTTTTGTAAATGTTCGTTTTTCAACAATTATATAAGAAATGTGAATTAGAGAACCAATGATTAGCGTATAAGCTGCACAAGTACAGTGCATCAGATTTCGTTAAGGTTGAATACAATTACGCTAACTTTTGCAATAAAAATTGTTGCACCGTAATTTAATTATAATACTAAAAATTGTACAATTTTTATGCTTTGTTTCTATGACTTTATTTAAATAATTGAAATTATATTGAAGTTATACTACTTTAGAGACATCGTTAGTCATGAGAGAAAAAAAATTAGCGTTGCGATTTTAACGGAAGTCAGTTCCGCTTTTTAATAGGTAAAAGCCACGTAGATATTAACTAACCTAACAAGAAATTAACTAATCTCTAAAATTGTACTCAAATTTTTTGAATAATGATAAATAGTTTTATAATTATAATACAATTATACAAATTTTGTTAAAAAATCTTGTTGTAAAACAATTATGATTAAAACTTCCCAGAAGAACAAAAACTAGGCTTTTATAAAGAAGTATAATTTTTTATGTAAATTCGTAAATACATCCATTCTTTTTTTTTTAACAAATCACATTGTTATCATACTAAACCATTATTTCTTTATATGAAAAACATAATCGGTCAAGCTGCTAATTTTTATCACAAATCAGTAAAAACATGTAAACTATTGAAGTACTAATTTTCAACTACTTAAGTACTGAAAGTTAACCCAAAAGTGGTTGAAAATCAAAAGGAAAGATTGGACAGTAGACAATGCTTTTAAGCGCAAGACTACTTTAGTTTGCACTCTACGAAGTAAAAATTGGTGACAAAATTTAACAATCTAATAATTTTAACATATCAGAACCTTTTTGCTTCACTTAGTAGCCTGCTAAACGAAAAAAATAACCTAAATGATAAATTGCAGCGCTTAGGAAAGGTTGGAAAGAGCTAGTTGGCTGAAGAAGTAGGCAGGTTAACTTTTAGTAGCTAATCTGAAATACGAATACATCGAATTCTAATTAGGATCAAAATTTCATCTTGTTGCCTACTTCCTTTAATTAAATTGACCACTACGTTAATATCACCCATAGCTGTGCTTTCATTTCGATAAATAACACATATTGTCGGACATATCATTAACCTGCTGAGTCCATTTTAACAGTTTTTACAGGAGAAGGAACAAAGTCAATGTAAGCTACATAAGTTAGTACAGAGAACAGGTTTTTATTTCATATTTTATATTGAAGTTTTTATTTTTAAAGTGATTTATCAGATTGTCACTCTGAATTTTCGATTCCCTTCCTAATGGAGCAAAAAAAAATCATTAAAATTGGACTTAGCAGGTTATCACTTAAAGCCGACGATATTTTTTGGTATCCCATTTTTGGTTGCAAAACCTCCAATTTCATGAGATACTACCGGAAATTTAATTTATTTGGAAGTTCGATGCCATAGCTGTATATTTCATATCATTACTTTTGATTCAGTACTTTTGTAAAGGTCAGAAAACGTAAGAAAGAAAAAAATATCAGATGTTGGTTGACAAATTTCTTTTAAATATGCCAAGCACTGGTTATATTTGGGAAACCTATAGCAGAAACTAACTTATTATTTTACTCTTAGATAATCATGATTCCCATATATCAACCGAGGTACTATTGAGGTCTCATGTTTCAAAAAGACTGAAGTTTTTTTTTTGTTATAAATATAACTATAATAAGAAAATGTAATATTTTGTTACATATTAATTAAATAAGCAAATTATAAAAAAAAATTAGTTTCAAAATTGCTAAAATGTAAAAGTTCTTTGGGACTTCTAATTTTAAAATTTAACTTACTATAAATAAGGTCAGCCTGCCCCTACTACACAGTTAACGTATCCCGATTCTGGAGGTTTGGTTCACTAATCTTTCTCGTTCCAAAAAATCAAGTGAACTGGTTTCAAAATTAGAAATTTCGGGTTAAATATGACTTTTACAGAAAGCTAATAGTATTAAGTAGTTCTCTTCGTATAATTAGGAAAAATAAAAAAAATAACAATAAAGCTCCAACCCCTCTGATTATTTCTATAAAAAATGAGCTTTTTTCAAATCCGAAATAAATACGTCTATATAAAAAGTCAATTTTTAAAAATATTTTTCCAAATAACCATTGAGACACTAATCAAATTGGTTGATATAAATTTCGAAGAACGGTCATTTGATAGTGCGATAAACCAATTTTATTAGACAAGGTAACGAAAATAAAAACACCTAAAGCGTACAAAACATGCAGGCTGGTTTTTTAAAGCATCTTGTTTTACTTTATATAACTTTATATAACTAGTCATATATAATTTGTCTTTTATAGTTTGGTATTATTCTACATACATAAGGTTCTTTTAATCTTCTTTGGCTTGGTATTCCAAAATGTTTAGGAAAAATTTGTGGGATACTATTTGCATTACAGGTTATTACTCTTAGTAATCTTTGGTTTGTTACTATAATGTTTAGTTTTACGGCATATACTAATACTAACGTCTTCTAATTTTAATGCTACATACACTAATACTAACGTCATTAATGCTTTACCGACCAAGAATAACCACCCGTTTGGAAATCACACTCTAAATTAATTATATTTTTGAAACATATTTATGATATAAAACAAACAAAAAATGACCGTATTTTACCTAAATATGGACCGTATAAACCAAGTTATATAATTTGGATTATTTGAGTTTAGTAACATTGAAATGGTCCTCAAAAGCATCGGAGAGTATTGAGTTATGCCTCTGGATCTTTTCACTATATGAAGCGAAAAAAAAACCAAGACTGTATCATCCTATGGGTATCTCCCAGTACTGGCTGGGGATAGAAACGCATAATGGCGGCTAAAGAGATCTAGGATCGAATGTGATTCGTGATAAGTGAACACCACAGGGATTACTGTAGGGCACTCTTTTATCCTGAGATTGAGAAATCGACCCAGACAGCAGAGGAATTCACCAACAAGAACTGGTAAAATAAGGCCAAAATAAGGCAGTTGAAAGCAAAGGAATACCACTTCATTCATGGCTCTTCTTCTATTTAATACTATTTAAGTTACTTTGTATACTATGTATGTTCTAAGTTTGGTAAAGCATTAGATAAAGTTTTTAAGTAACCAGAAAATGTATTTCTAATTTTTATTAACTAAGAAAAAGGAAAGTATTTGTATCTCTAAACGCCCTTAAGAATATTAATGCAAATGGAATAAATATAAGGTTATAGAATAATACAAGATCAAACACTGAATCTATTTTGTCGGTATCTCGGTACCTAAGATACTTTTTAATTTACAAGATACCGTTCCTTTTAAAAAGTAAGATTTAAGTGACTTTTTACTAAAAAATAAAGAAAATAAGATTCCGTATTTTAGATACTATAAAGTAACTAAGTAACTTAAAAGTAGCTTAAATACTTAGATGATCGTCAAACTTCAGCATTGAAGAGGCACAAGATGAACACAGAAATGTTTCTCTTACTTAGTGCTACATTTTGCATAGGACTGAATGCTTATTTATAAAGGATTACAAAGAATGTTTAGGTTCACACTAAATCGTCATGAAATAGTTTGTTAAAATTAATATAGTACTAAAAAGTTAATAAAGAGAACTAACAATCTGTCTGTTTAAATTCTTGAAAAACAATTAATATTTGTTATAGAAAAAACAAAAAAAAAATGAAATAGAAAATTCAATAAAAATGAGTTGCTACTCAAATTTATAAACAATTAAAATCAACTGCAAATTCTTAGCGCCAGACTAATCATTAGATGTTTTAATTTGAACGTTTACATGTGCAAAATCATACCAAAAATAAAACCAAAATTTGCCCAAGAGTATTGGTCCAAATTAAAATAATTTTCCCCTCTTTATCGTTGCCTCTCTGTGTATAGTAATTGTTTCTAAATTTACACGTTTAGGATCCTCACAAATACAAAGTTTCAATACTTAAAGAACAAAATTAATATAATCAATAGATTGCTCCAAGCTTAATTTAGTAGTAAGTTATTTCTGTCTACTAATTTAACTACAAAAATCGAATGTAATTACACTATTTAACTTTTGGCTGGCACGATTTAATATAAAATTAAACATTTATGAATTCAAACGGTTGTAATATTATTTAAAGAAAAAATGAAGCAAAAAGTTTTGATTATCTGTAATTTAAATTAGATGCTTCAGCACATTTTTTTTTATTTTTGGAAACATTCACTTTATTCAGCTTATTAATACGCTTGTATTATTTCTTCATTTGGAAAAAAATCTTTAATTCTTGTGATTTATTATTCGCTAAATCACATAAACGACTAGCGGCAACCGATAAATCTAAAGCTAGGAACATGAAAAAATTTGCATAAAATTACCTATGCCAAGTCTATGAAATAGGCACTTTATTTTAAAATGCAGTTTAACAATAAAAATCAAAAAATTATTTCAACATTTCTATTTAATGATGTTTATCGTCAAATTATTTCATGAAGATAAAAATTGTTTTTTAGCGATTAAAAACCCGAAATTGAAATTTTTGAGAGCTTAATAAGTGATAACTAAATTGCACACAAATACGATAGTGAAATTTTTTGGCTGAAATCAATTTAAAATCCTGTTCCAATTTTTATTTGTGCATAAATTTACAGTTAAACTTTTGAGAAAATGCTCAAAAACGTCTTGCTATTCTTCTTCTTTGTTTTGAAGCCGGATATAAGTGCATTTATAATTTTTTTGCTTCGCAAAACATCTTTATTTGAGGCCCGAATCTATATTAGTTGGTAATTTATACGGCCATAAATTTGTCGTTAAGGTGTCTGTAAGTATTGACATTCAGAATTGATTCGATTAGATTTATAGGAATCATTAGCTTGTCGCCCAATATTAACAGAAGCATAATACGGAGACGTTTGGGAGTTAAAAAGGAATTTTTTGGATTTTTTGCCACTTCTTTTTGTGTTGTTTTTGATTCGATCTTGAATTTTTCATGAGAAAATTGAGAATGGTTTCGCAATTTGGAGGAGACCACGAACTTTTAGTGGACCTTGAGAAGAATGTTAACTATCCATCAACTTGTAAAGAAATCGGAAGATTCCATTAAGAAACCATAAATCTTGATGAAGTGATAACAAAAAAGTTTAATAAAGCTATTATAGAGCTTTGAAAGTGGGACAGTATTAAAATTGTTTTATCAATTAACATAGTGTAACAAATGAATTTCCTTATTAATACTTTAGAAAAGATGTTTGAAAATATTTTTATATTTTTATTAAATTGAAATTGGATTTATACACAATTTATTTTTAAATGAGGCCCGTATCATTTCTATAAAGACACAGGTACCTTATGAGTTCGTAGTACTACCAGATAAAACCCATATTGTGGAAAAAAACGTAAAAAAGACAAAATATCAAGAAAGTTGAACTCTTTGACAGCGATTGTCAATCTTTTGGACCCACGTATCACGTAGTTCATAATTTTAATCCCCTGGACCACTAATAAGATCTTTTAAGTGGCTTATAAATTATAATAAGTATATTCTACATTTTTCTGTGGACTAGTGAAGTTGTCTAACGGATCTCTACTTTGAAGACCACTGCTCTAAGAAGCCTTAAAAGTGGCTCACAGGGAATTTTTGCACCAAAAAATTTTTTTTTTTTGGCAAAAAAAATCATTGTCCGCACCAGTGTCCTGGAAAAACATTACTGATATTGTTTATACTCATTTTCATTTGTGAAAATTTCCAACTTTTTTTTTTAATATTTAAGTCAAATTTTAGACCGGTGGCATTTCACCAATATTAATTACGAATATTTTTTTTAATAAAATGGTAACAACTAAAAGCTGAAAAATCTCATCAGTGTAATAAACATACAACTATGAAACGTGACTTAAAGCAATCCCTGAATACCATCATTGTACCAGTGAAATCTTAAGAAAAGAAAATCTTGGTATTGTGAAAATTTTGGTCAACTTTAAGAATTTATTATAATAAAAACGTAACATAAATTCCGGAGACTGTCACTAAAGTCCCACGTATGGTGTGTAACACTGTATGGAATTGATCAGAAAAATGAGCTATACTAAAACAGGGAATAAAGTTTCTTAAGATCAATAAAATTTATTACTAGAGAAGAATAAAGAAAGCAAAACAAAAGGATCAGATTATAAAAATAGAAGTATGAAGTAGAGCCAACGAAAAAAAAAAGATTTTGTAAATTTGGTACAGAAGTGAATTTGTTTGATCTCTTTCTGTGATGAAAACAGTCCATATGCTGTAGAAGAAAAATTTTAATTTTTATGAAAAAAGAATGCAGAAGGATTTTATCCTAGATCATTCTAATTTTAAAAATCTTGTCAAAAATAAACAGAGCTGAAAGTAAGAGTTTACTAAGAAGGGTTAAAATATAAACTTTGTATTGGAGGTATCAAGCAAAAAACTGGAAACTTTTGAACTATGACTTTATCGCCGAATTCTGAAATATCGTGGATTAATCATATAAGAAGACCTCGAGAAGATTGGGTAAAGAAAGAGAGGTAATATTCGCAATCAAGAAAAACCAAAAATATCTGGATCACGTCATGAGGAATCCAAAAAGATTCCGAATACTTCAACTCATTATGTGGAGAATATATAAGGGAGGAGAAGCATCGACAAAAGATTAGTTTCCTGGTTGAAAATCAATGGGCTTGGAACAACACAATAACTGTAGCTTATTTTAAGAAGCAATTGACAAAGATTGACACTCATGACCTCCAATATCTGGAACGGGTAGGCCCTCAAATAAGGAAATTTTACAAAAAGGAACAAAAATAAATAATACAGTAATGTAATCAAACTAAATTTTTTGCTGACTTTGAACAGTGTTACTATTTTTACAATATATAAAATATATTGTGGTCTTATGTATGTAATATACGCTACAAAAGTAAACTTCAAACATAAAATTGAACAAAAATTCAAACAAATGTATGTTTGACGTATTGCCTAAATACGTATTTTGATAAGTATTTTATTTACTTCCGAATCACAATAAATTAATGGATAATAATATATATATATATAAGTCTTTGAGATTTATTATACATATAATATATAATATTATATATATAATATATATATATATATATATATATAATATTTATTATATATTATAATATTATTATTATTACCTGATGATGACAGTCAAAAACTGTCGAAACGCGTCATAATAAAGTAATTTTTTAAATTGAATCTCAAAGACTTATATATATTTTTATCCATTAACGTATTTTGATTCCAGTATAACTTAAGACCACTGAGAAAGATTACTTGAGAGTCGAAATACGTATCTGGGCGATTAGTCAAAAATACATTTGTTTTATTATATTATATATTTATACATTATATTATACATTATATATTTACGCTTATATTTTTTTAAAGTACATATTTTACATAAATATGATCAAAATAATATTTATATACTTGCCCAAACAAATTGCAGAAATAACAAAAAAAAAAATTATATTTATATATTAAATACATATATAATATAAATATATATATATAAATATATATATATATATATATATATAAATTATTTTTAGATGCGAAGATAATGAGACTGCCCTAATAAATACTATAGGCAGGTATGACCATAATGTTACATTAAAGCAAAGAGGGTAAAACATATTATTCATAAATAATAATTTACTAAAGAAGTATTGAGTTTTTTAATACCTGCCTATAGTATTTATTAGGGCAGTCTCATTATCTTCGCATCTAAAAAGAATATTTTGCACTTTTCGCTTAAAAATACCTTTATCATTGGAAGGTTTCCAGCAGAAATAATAAACTTTAATTGGACTTATGTATTTAATAAGAAAAAAAATAAGTTTAAGATCCAAACATATTTGAATAATTTAGTGGAATTATCATATTTGTACATTTTAAAAACCATCTGGATCGTTTTTTATTCCATGTAATATTAAAAGTCTAAATAAGAGGTTTACAAACAAAAATTTTCTCGAATATTTTGAAGGTATCATAATTTTCAGAATAAACATTGCCTATTACACAAAAAATACAAACAAAAATATCCAGTAAGTTCAATTTTTATTAAGTAATATTTACACAGAAAAAAGCACTAAACTATAACAGTTAGATATAGAACACTAACTATAGCATTTGCAAAGGATATCATGAATTTCATGGGTATTCTGGATTTATAGACATTGTCAAATATTTTATCCGGTGTGCTTAGTTATGTAATAATATAACATGTTATCAGAACATTTTTAAATTTTAAAACTATCTAGTTTTATAATTAACTCCAATAGCACCAATAACTAATGAGTTATTAGCGTTATAAGCAGTCAAAGTGTTGCGGATATTAAATATTATCGGCGAGGCAATTTATTGATCTAATAATCGCAATTTAATGAATTTCCGATTTATTCAATATCGCTGATTAAGTGGATATCACATAATTGAGTGACGGTTGCTCATTGACTTACTAATCATACGGGAAGACAGAAATAAAATCCAAATAAAGATTTTGTCCAATAATTAGAAACGTATGACGTGCCACATAACTATAGAGACTTAACGATAACGACTATGTCTCAATCTGTTTGAGATTTGATTTTTACACTCTTTCTCTCTCGAACAAAAACGATAAATTTGCGATTTTTATTTTTATTACGGTCTCATTTTTAATCAACTTCTCCCAATTAAATATTCCCTTAGGTGAAAATATCCACCTAGACATATTTACTACTGCGATTTTTTACACGGTGCAACATAAATCATAAGCAATTACTAGTAAATTGCATTTAATATTACCTGTCAGCTCTTTTTGTGTACTTTTTTTTTCGTTATAAAAATAGAAACATTCCAAAACATTATGCAAATTAGAAAATTTGATACACCCGTTAATTTTTTAATATAGAATTCTTGTCTGAAATTCAGAATGCTCACCCACGTGTTGAAACTGTTGGAGTCAGAAGCTAATTGGTTTGTTATACTGAATACTGACGACTTAAACGCTGACAGATCTGTGATTTTATTTCCTGTTTCGTTTTGCAACTTTTGCTTTGATTAATCAATTTTATGCACTACAAAAGCAAACATTTATTTTGTTGATTATTGTCACCGTTTTTACGATATTTAAATTAATAGCTGTCATAAACTTCTTGAAAAATTCCCAAAGAACATTAAATTGCAGTTGAGTTTATCGTTTGCTTTTTCTCAAAAATCCATAAAATTGATATTTTAATTGACTGTGAGAATTGTTTTAAGCCAAATATTAAATTTTGCGAAATAAAATAAAAGTCAATTTTCGACTGAAAAGTTACTCTTCCGCGATCAATTATATTGCATAATAAATTTGATTCTCCGTTGCATTTAAAACCGTATTATATATGTCGTTTTTTTCGAAACCGATTTAATTCTCACGCCGACCGTTAGAAACACACATAAGCATAATTCGACTATGGCAATTTATCATTATTATTTATGCGTGATGTATGGTAAAATAATGCGTTGAATTTTCTGACAGCAACTATTTTGGACAATTAAATGGATGTTCTCGCTTGTCGAACTCTTTTTAGAATAGTTTAGATTTCAATGCTATATAGGGAAAGTTGTATGGCTG
This sequence comes from Sisyra terminalis, assembly GCA_958496175.1. Lineage (NCBI taxonomy): Eukaryota > Metazoa > Arthropoda > Insecta > Neuroptera > Sisyridae > Sisyra > Sisyra terminalis. Next base: position 30,889,397 of record OY292278.1, read on the forward strand.
GAGGGAAAACATATCAAAAGAGTTACGGTTGCTGAAAAATCTACACGCAACCTGTGGATTGAGCCTCTGTCGATTGATTGTCCAAGTGTTTATCGTAAAAGAAATGATTTTTCACCAGATTTTGATACAATCTTAAATAATTATATTTTGGAAATATTTCTTATATAGTACCTACTGCGAGGAATATATCAAGTTTTCATTGTTTTGACCTTACAAAAAATAACCTATACTCTGGCTTACTATTTTTAAATTATGATTTAATCAGACTTGGGAAACTAATAATCAAATATTAGAATTACAAATTGAAAAAAATAAAAACAAATCTTAAACCTTAAGTAGGCATGCTGGTGTTCTTCTCTTCATTTAATTTATTTAGGATGTACATTTTCCTTATTATTTTTGAAGTAGACTTACATTGCAAATTCCAAAAATTGTATTTTTTCTACATATGTATCAGCTCCTTGATAGTAAATTTACCATATGTTAAGAGAATAGAGTTGTTGGAAAACAATACAATAGAATAGTTGGATACAATAGAGTTGTTGGAGCAAGCGAATAAGTTTATACTTTTTGTTTAACGCGACGTTTCGCAATAATTTATTGCTTCTTCAGGCGCTCAAAACGTACTAATTGTATTTTTTGTGATGTATCATTTTATATACAAAGGTACATACAATTTTGTTAACAATAAAACTTTTTTGAAATATATTTTTTTCCATATTGGCTTTTCCAAAATGCTATATCTCCTATTAAAGTCAAAAACCACATAATGGATATCTACCTTGATTTCTGGGTATATTTTTTTCATTGCAATACATTAAAATTTTTAAAATTTAAGCAACGTAAGAAACTTAACCGAATCATATTACCTTTGTTGCGTCTGCAGATATTAGGATACCTTGTATAAGTGAAAAAAATAATTACTAAGGTAATAAGTTAAGAATAAGTAAGTAAAAAAGCATCCAAGTAATTTTGCGTTTGAAAAATTTCTTTTGATAAAAAAATCAGAAAAAAATATTAAAATCTATCCAGTAGTTTTCGTGTGATACGTGCAAAACATTTGGCTAGAATCAGAGCTTTCAGAAAAAAGTATCTTTGTTACTTTCAAGTATCTAAGTTGTTTTAAAATATCTAAGATACTTTATCATTGTCCCTTCATTTTTTGGCAAAAAGTAACTTGTATATTGATACTTTTTTTATAAAAACTGTATCTTTTAACTTAAAAAGTATCTTAGATATCGAGATATCACGAGATTATATACAGAGTTATGTTGTAAAACATTAACTTCTTACCTTATAACTTTACCTAATAAGTTATTAAATTCAATACATACCTACCAAACAAAGTAACAAAAAAAATATCTTAAAAGTAACTTTAGATAAGTATTTAAGTTCCTTTTTTTAAAAGTAACAAGGTACCCAAATTTACTTCGGAAACTTTTTAAGAAAGTAACTTATCAAGTATCTAGATACTTTTCCAATGTATGTTTGATAGCTTTGGCTTCAATTTTATTTATATAGGGTATTACAACCACTTAAGAGTTTTTACCTTAACTTTAATATGCATATCTTGATTTGGTAAATTAGTAAAATTTTAAATATTAAGTTTGAATTTTTCTCATTTTATTGAAAATTTAACGACAAAAACTAAAATATTAACATTTGCAATGTGCATATATAACAAAACGTTAAATATAATATGACTCTTCGGCAGTGAACTTAAAAAAATGAAACAAAAAAACAAATATTTTTGCTAAAATTGTAACGTATCAATTACTTATGGCCGGTATTTTCTCTTATGGATTGATAAACCTTATCCTTAAAAAAGCTGTTCTATGGATACAAATTTATCTGTTAGATAAATTTTTGACATTTATCCTTAACATTTGATGAAAATACGCATGTTTTCATATCCTCCCGATAAAATTTTACCCTTAAGATAAATATCATTATTTAGATGAAAAAATATCAGCCCTTAATTGAAATAACATGTTCTATTAAATGTTTCATTGACCTTTATTATTCATAAAATGATTTTTCCTAATCAAAAACACTTAATTTAAAGTTTTACTGTTTTTAGTGTATTTATTATGAATTTTACTCTTTAATTATAATGCATATATTAGCTCCAAATCCCGCCAGTGAAACCCGCCAATGAACATTCCATATTTGCGAGTACGTATAAGGCATTGAGTCTAGGAGTGGCTTAGTTAAATTTTTAAATTTTAACAATCAAAACAAATGAACATCTTTTAATCTCGCAACCCCATTGGTTAAAAGACATTTATATTGAACAGTGTATGTTGTCATCAGATATAAGTGCATTGCTAAAATATTTTCAAAAATTTTTGGATAAACAGTGCGTAATGAATATTTGTAGACGTGAAATTATTCTTCGGTTATGACGAATTACATAACCGAATCTATATAACCAAAGAAATAACTTAATTAATAACTTATCACCAACTTTTTTGTCTCGAAATCTTATTTCATAAGATTTTCCTTTATATTTAGTGATTTAAAAAGGTTTCTTAACGTTTTTACATAAAATCACTTTTTCAAAAGTTGTTCACAATTAAAGTTGAAGGAAAAATTAAATTATTGTTTTTTTCGTTGTTGAAACAAATTTTGAAAGAGTGATTTTATGTAAAAACGTTAAGATACCTTTTTTGTAGAACATTAAATTCCCTTCAAGAATCTATATTGTTAATTTCTATATGTTTATTTGTTCGTTAGTTACAAAATTCCAAAATAAAGAAGATAAATCTAAAAATTACATCAATATTTAAAGCTTGATTATTCGGAAACGGCGTATCTGGCAAACATTTTTAACAAGACAATTTTTGTAGAGAATTTAATTTTCTATAAATATATGGGCAGATGAATTTATTTATCTTGATAGTTTGACAGCATTGATGCAAAAATGAAAGCACAAATCAAAAATTCAAATTAAAGATGATAGACCTCTTAACATTAATATTAAGAGCTCAAACCTTCCCGATATTTTGTTTTGTCACCTTGAACAATATTTTCGATATACTTTTCAAAAAAAAAATCCATTTGCTTGGTCCAGTCTAGTGCTCATACTTTAACGATAACATATATTAGTAAGTAATAACTAGCATTATGGTCAACCCATTCAATTTTTTAGAATTTTTTTATATAAAACCTAATACTGAGGACCATTAAAGTGGGAGAATAGTTCTTCAATCGAAAGGTTTCTTTAAATATTTAGGGGCTTATCGAATCAATATGAATTAGCGTAGCAAGATTAATCAAGAAATTACAGTTTCATCAGATCAACTTTACTTTATAAATGTAAACAATGAGATCATAAAAATTAGCAATGAATCTGGAAGATTTTTCGGTCAGATGTTACCGAAGGATTTTCCGGAAATCCTAAATGGACAATTTTATTAGAAATAGAGATTTTCATTAGCTGATTTTTAAATTTAAAGTAAAAGTGAATTATTTTATCAAGGTTAAATTAAAAATAGAGGTTTCTGAAAAATTAACAGTTATATTTTTTTCTAATTCAGGAATACTGTTGATTTGGATGATCCATTAATTGAAAGTGAATTAAAGGTCGATTGTACTTAACCTGTCGCCCAACATTGAATTAACGGCATTAATCATCTCATAAATGCAGCCGTAGGCATCCGACAATCATATTTCTCCAACTCACAAAAATACATTGTAATGTGCAAGACAATCTGATTTAATATCGAACACAAGAAGTACAGACGTCAGTCTTAAAATACTATATGAAACAAAAACCAAAATCGCCATAATGAATCGCGAATATCTCAGGGTCTAGAAAATCAGTGTAACACAAATGCGCCTGAGAACAATTTGTGGGCGTAAAAGAATTGTTGTTGAGATAATAAAATCAGATTTATGGCATGTCTACCAACCAAAAAACAATTATTATTATTATTGTTGTTCTGACCATTACCAAGAGTCGGCCGCACTAAACTGAACACAATCTAGCAATCGGATCCGTTACTTACCTGAAAACCAACCATGAAAATATTGCAAAGATTGAACTGCATAATTTTTTTCATACTTTTGTTTTTGTTTTTTTTTTATCTTTGAATTGCAGAGCAAGTAAAAAGCACAAGGTGCAAATTAAACCAATCCAATCAATTATTAAACGCAAAATCTCATTTACCTTTAATAAAGTCAACAGACTAGTTTGAATTGACCGTGGCTAACTTTTAATTGTAATTGCTATATAGATTTTGATTTATGAACATCGAAAAAAAAGAAACCTGATCCGGAAATTAAACTACCAGATAGCAGATTTTAGAGATACAATGTTATAAGCAGAGTGAACTTCATTGTTAATTTTGAAAATATTATCGGAAAGTATTATGGGATTTTACATGAATATTCAAAGTATTTTATTTAAAATTACATTCAAGATGTTGTGGGGTTAAAAGAGCATCAAATCCCACTTTCCAGAATCAAATTGCAATTTATACTTGTGCAGAAACGAAAACTCGAACCACATATTAAGATTATCACAGAGCGTAGAAAGATATAAAATGATCTAATATTGCTAGGTATTTTCAATATTTCATCCCATACGACGATCATCATTTTCCAACAAGTATATTTTGCAAACATAAGAGAGCAAAATATATTATATTAAACAGACGCATCCATTTATCTTTCTTAAAGAACATCCATTAGTTTCCCGTCAATACTAATCTCCTACTGATATAGTAGTTTAGTGCACTAGACGTATTCCGTTCTCGTGATTTTACCAAGTCACGAGGAACTATTATCCCTCAACATCGAAAATTGCGGTTTTAAGTATCGCTTCGAAAGATTGGACGCTCATTTTGTTGCCGTCTTGTATATAGTTTGTCGGTAACCTCTGCCCTTCAGGTTCATGGCGATATTAATCATTGAAATAGAAATGTAATATTCTATGATTTAAGTAAATGAAAACAGGTGATTTAAAGGAAATTATGGCTTAGTACGAATTTATTGCTCGGTATTTACTCCAATTTTGTTTGCTATACCATAATAAAAAAGAAGTTTTTGCTTGCGCTTTTTGATAACGAAATTGCAAAAACCTTACTGTATGTACTTTAATCATTTAGAGTCCAACCAAACTCAAACTATGTTATGGTCTAACGATCTTTCCATATCGCTTTTTTATTATTACTCCTATACTTACCAAATTATCAAACCCTCTCTTGTTGATTAAGATTAAAAACCGAAAAATAAAAATTCATCGGTTACCTATTAAGATTGAATTTTATCTATGTTAATTAATGAGAAATGTTAAATGTGTGTGGAAAACAACGTTTATTTAAATACAAATTATAAAAGCAGAATTTTCTCTTTAAAATGAATTGTCGGAATAATCAGTTCATTGTTCTTATTCATGAAATCTGTTGTACTTTATTTAGATAAATACTAATCAACCTGCATGATTTTTTTGCAACCGTATAGTACTTTTTAAATTTGGCTTTCCTAAAAACAAATGTTTATTAGTAGTTTATAATTGCTTTGCAGTACCAAATATTAAACAGTTCTAAATAAGAACATTTATTTGCTCTGTCAAATCCAACATATGCGTTTCCAGTGGTCAGTATGAGCATTAAAGGAGGCTAATGTTAATGAAATTTTTAGCAAACAAACGTGAAAATTTTGTTATATTTTAATAAGTATAACAAAAATGAATTACTAGAGTTATGTTGTTAATAGTAAAATATCAGCAGCAAAAATGAATGTCAATTTTATAAATTTCTAACAGAAATACTGCAGTTATAATGCGAAAGTAGGCAACTTCATACCCAAATTTTATAAGCTGAACTTTAATTCGGAGAATAGCAAATTTTTGCCAATATTCTTCATTTTTTTTTTAATTTTAATGATTATACTTACATGTTTCTGATTAATTTTATTTTAATACAAAATTTCACTCAATACAATTTGGTACATATTCCTTCAAGTCACAGAATGGTGCGATTTCAATATTGATGTTTTTTGTTTAATTATGAAAGTATGCGTTGAAGTTAGTCTCCATTAAATTAAAACTTCAATTCGTCTTTTAAAGCAGAAATAATAAAGAATGGTTGAAGGCTTGTAAACTAAATTTGAAATATAATCCCTTATCTCCGCTGTAAAAATTTCATCATCATCTCAAAAAAAATTTATATGAAAATTTTATGGTTATGAGGAGCTTTCAAATAACACTTTAAAACTTTCCTCCACTTAAAATATTGCGAAAAACCTTTTGTACCGATATTGACATTCAACTGTATAAGTTACGTTCTTAGAGCAAAAGGGCTCATATTGGATACTGTACAATAAAATTTGAAAAAAATCCAAAAAAAGGCTTAAATTAAAGATCTACTAGAAATTCTACGGCAATCTTATGGGACTGACCAGAAATAATCTTTTAAAAAAATTGAACCACAAGAGATATTGAAGAATAGAATTTGAAGAAAAATAGTCAAGGTGGCAGCTTCAATAGTGGTTGATGTTAGGTTTGGCCCTCGTCTACAGCAAATTTACAATATTTCTCGATTTACGGACTTTTATTAACTCTAGAGTCGTTTAAGACCTTGGTAGTTATGAAGCGATGGTAAATAACAATAATAAAAAAACTCCCGTGAATCAAAAAGGTTTACTTTTTCTTTCAACTCCTACAAATTAATGTTACAATATTGAACTCTTCATTAACATTCACTACGTAAATGTAAAAAATAACAATATTTTTGAAAACAAATAGAAATAAAATGCGGTTTTTCGGGAAACTTATAGGTTGATAATTGCTGAACCGATTTTGTTAATACATTTTTATTGTTGGTCATAATTTATGTTAGATTTTGAAGTAATAATAAAAAAAGCAAAAATTTTAATTATTAAAAAATTATAATTTCTTATTCTATAGGATTTTTGAACGAACCCAAACCCAATTCATTATTCAAAGATTTATTAATTTGTTAATTATTTAAAAAAAGTTCAGTACTTGAAGAATAAACTCAGTATTTTTAAACTCAATTATTATAAAAAAATATGCCTGAAATCGATAAATATAATTACTGCTAGCAGAGTAAAAATTGCCGAATATCATGGCAGACGGTAAGTCCAAAAAGAAAATAATACGAAATATACGTCACGCATAAGATATCACGGATATCAGCTACTACAAAGAAAATCATGGAATTTAGTTGTTATATATATTTTTTGTAGTCTAATGAAAATTAGACGTTTGTGGTATTTTAATTATGTTATTTTTTTAAATAAGTTAAATAAAATAATTTAGGTTTATCTTACTGGACAGAAATTTTCATTAAGTAGTATTATTTTTGCGTACTATTATGCTACGCTGACAAAAAAGCGGGTATCTAGTATTCTAATAAAAAAAAATATCACTTAAAATCAAGGTTTTAATGCGAGTATGACTCATTTTTCGGATAAAAAACTTTTTTTTAAAAAAAAAATCTTATTCAAACTAAAATATCTAAGGTCATAAAATCGTTGTAGGCGAATAAAACACATAAAATATCATTTAATATTTCTATTTAAATCCTACTTGTTACTGTCTAAGTTGGATGGATAGACAAATGAAAAATGCACCAGTCAAAAATATCACTTTTTGTCACCTACTGTTAGACCTAAACAACATTAATGTGGGTCATTTACAGATGTAAAATTGAAAACGATTGTTTGTTCAATTGTCCGATTGTTTCCTGGTTTTGCGATCAAATTGGCCTTCATATTTACTTTTTCAGATTTGATTTAGGACAGATCTGGTAAAAAGACTTCCATGTAATATCAATAGAAAGATGAAACACGACGGATATATTTTTGTAAATCTGTCGATGGTATTATCAGCTAATGGGCTCTTGGATTACTTTCGCGATAGAAAAGCACGGAAGTCTTAGCTGTCTTAACAGTCCTAGTCATAACTTGCGGGCATTTCAAATTTATAAGATAAGATGAACATGGTTGTGTTTCTTCCTCTAATATAAAATGAATGACGTATCAAATCATTATCGAGCGATCAGGAAATGGATCACGTATTGTATTCATGAGAAGAGTGATCTTTTCTTTAGGAATATCTTAAGAAAAGATAATAAGCGCAGCATTAACCAGCAGCGTGTTAGATGCACGTAACGACGCGACGGTAACTAGTTCTACTTATTGAACGTTTATAAAAATATTTATAAATAAATTAAATTAAAGTCATATGTCTGATAATTATAAGGTTGATGATTGCATTGAAAAAATATTTCTATCAGAAAAAAATTTAATATAAAACCTCTTCTTTTAATATTTATAATAAATATGCAAATGATTAACACCAATACGTGCTTCTTTCTCTTCTCCCTAAAGGACACAAAGTCTCTAACTGCATGTTATCTATGGAGAAGTAAATGTAAAATCCAGTCCCATAATTCACATAATGTGCTTCGTGTTTATGTCAATTTTTTTCCGCTATGAACGCTATGGTATATTATAATTCAAAATGATAAACGATTTCTCGGCGCTATAAGAAGTTCTCTTTTTCATATGCAAAAGCAAGGTGATAGAGAATTGTGACGACTTAAATAAGGCGTCATTTGTAATAATTTTTATACATTTTTTATGTTTTCCTATATATAGGTAATGCAAAATTACACATTTGAGTTACAGATAGGATATACACGCATTGAACAAAAAAGTGACAGATATACGAAAGTAATGTTATTATATGACACCTTTTTTGTAAATTTGATATATTATTAGAACGCTTAAAATATCAATGCAATGTGAAGAGAAAAAGCAAAACTAGATCTGCCAACAATCAGAACACAATACGTACTACTATGACCCTACTAATCATTTGGAAACAGTGAAATTTTTCAAAACTACCATTGTCAAAAAGCCCACATGCTTGGACACAATAGAAAGTTTTTTTATTGTGTTATATTTAAATTCAAATAAAATTTGGACAATTGCGAGAAATGTAACACATTAACACTTTTTTAGAATTAAATATTGTCAAACCTACATATTAGTAACACTTCTATGCATCTAAATGCAGATTATTTATAAAGGTTACAAATATTTTCAACGCTAATATTTGTATTTCTTAATTTAAAATATTTTACACCAAATTTGAAACTAAAAAAAATTTTGAACCATGAAAAGTTTATTGAAAGCAGAGCTGTCAAAGATACTCTTGAAAAGTATCTAGAAACTAGATTAGTTACCTTCTTTAAAAGTATCCGAAATTACTTTGTGTATCTAGTTAATCATAAAAAAAGGAACATAAATACTAATCTTCAGTTACTTCAAAAAACCTGAAAAGATTCTATTGTCGTTGCGTACAAGATAGTTTTTTTTTAGTTCGTTTCGTAACGTATTAGCTAAAGTTGCAAGGTAACCAGATAGTGTAATTCTGATCTTTTTTTAATTTTATTTTATTTAGTCACTGTTTAACACCTTGGTCATTAATGACTTAAATAAATTACATGTTACAATTGATAATACTTGTTCAGTTCATATAAATAATAATTAATAATTTTAATAAATAATATATAATAAATTCTGATAGTAAAAATATAGGCTTATAGGTATGTTTGTGATGTGATACAATGGTATAGTAAGCAGTTAGCACAATGTTATCGTTTTTTTTTTGTACTTCATAAATTCTGATCTTTACTCACTTAGGAAAAAGGAAAGTTTATGTTAGCTTAAATGCCTGTAAAAACAACACATTAAAAATGATAAAAAACTAATATAAGTGGTATAAATTGTATATTTCATAGTTAAATTTAATAGAATAAAATAAAATAAAGCTTTATATCTAATCACTCGGTATCAAAGTTACTTTTCAGTATCTAAGGTACTTTTTAATCTACAAGATAAAGTTCTTTTTAAGAAGTATCAAAAATACTAGTAACTTTTCACCAAAATTAATGGAACTAATATACAGTTTCTTAGATATTATAATATAGTAACTAAGTTACATTATAGTAACATAGATTCTTTTTTCTGACAATTTTTTTTTTTTTTTTTTGATTGAAAAAGTAACCAAGTTTCTGTAGGTCTAATATTGAAGATTTATTGGTATTTTTTGAATAAAGACGAAAATAACTCTCAATCCATTGCCATAATATCAATGTTCTCACCCTTTAGTCTACAAGCAGGAATTACGATTTCCTCTTATATTTGATCTAAATTTGAATAATTTTTCTATGAATTTTAATTTTCGAAAACAAAAGTTTTACAATAATTTTCAGGTTTTTCTGAAATGACATCTAAAGAATAAAATTTATCCTTTCATCAAGTTTAAGTTGAAATGCAAAAACTGTTATTGTTGTTAAAATTATTTTTAATTATATTTACCATATAAGAAAAAACAGTTTATTTGAGTATTCTTGTCTCAATCTCCGAAATGAAATACCTCAGCTGAGCTTATTAGTCACGCATGCTCACTCACGATAGATGAGAAAGAGACACACTGAGAAGCGAAACGAGTATCTTGTAACTTTTGCGGATGATACAATGAATGCAAAACTAACGCATAATAAAAATACGTATTTTGATTGTCATGGTTAATTTACGAAGATTTTTTTGATAAATCATCTCATTGTACAGGAAATATTATCTTGTTTGTAACTATTATATTTTAATTCCTTGTGTAAATGTTTAGCGAAAAATATCTAAAATATGAACTCACTGTCTCTTATATATATATATATATAAAGATATTCAAATTATTAAAGGAAGTTTGTACTAAATACATACCCATAGGTATGAGAGGGTTAAAAATATATGAAATACATTGTGGTTTTTTTTAAGAACATAATATAATTAACAAAAGTAAATTATAAACATAAATTTGAACAAAAACTCCAACAAAAGTATTTTTGACGCATTACTTAGATTTTTATTTCGATTTCCAAGCAATCTTCTTTAGTAGTTGCCAAGTAGTGTTGGATCTAGAATTGGATAACTGGTATGTGATGAGCCACATAGATAAATAAAATATAAATAATAAGTCCGCAATTTATTTTATATATTGTTGAAACAGTATAACAGTTCAAAGTTAGTTCAAAGTTAGTATAACTGTTCAAATTAGTTCATAAGTTCAAAGTTAACTGTTCAAAAATCCTAATTTGATTTCAAAAGATGACATATTTCTGTATATTTTTCTAAATTACAGAAGTACGATTTTTCTCTTACAGTCCCTGGACAAAAACATTCAATCACTTGCATTTTTCTTCAAGTTGGGTCAAACTTTGTGAATGAACAAGAAACATTACGAACCAATTTTTAAAAGAACTGTAGGATTTTTAAGGTCCCATAAAATTGTATCAAAATTAAAAAAGACTTATGCAATTTTAAATAAGACAGTGCACCTTCCCATTGTTCCAAACCGTATAAAATAAATTCTTTTAGTTTCCCAACTTTTCCTTGACTAAGTAAGAAGGTAATGAATCTTTAATATTATGGAAGCTATCCCCACATTTCCTTGACTAGGTAACTAGGTAACGAGTCCTTAATATTATGGAAACCTATTTTACCTTTCCAGAAATATTCTTTAAATATACTTCAAAAACTACCAAAATTTGGGAACATCATCAGAATGCTGGTTAAATGATAGCTGCCATAAAATAGAAAGTGATATTACGAGAAATTTGGAAAATATATATTTTTTATAAATATATAGTACCATTGAAAGTTTACTCAATCAAAGTTTAAATTTTCTCTCGATACAGTCAATAAGGTACACTACTTTAATGGAAGTTCGAGTTAAGTTTTTTTTTCTTTCTTTTTCTTGGCAGGAAATTGAATCGGAAAATATATGTTAATGATTGGTGCAAACAGAGCTAATGAGAAAATATTTTCTTTCAAACCCTTTTTGCAGCACATTTTCTTGGACGAAAATTGCAGTCAATATACAAGCAGTCCCGAATAAGTATTACCAATGTAACCAGAAATTCCACATCAAATTTCACATAAATGGACGCACAATTGAGAACTTTTATTGTTTTCGTCGGTTAAAATGAGTTTGAGTTAATATTACTGGCGTATTTTTATAATTATCTATAAATAACTTGTAAAAAGTCTCTCAGAAATATTCCAAAATAAAAAAAAGTATTAAGCATTAAGAAAACATCAAAAAAATTGCCAGTTTTTAATTAATTACATTTCTTAAGTTTTCAATTCTGATATAATTATCTAACCTAAAAAGAAAAGAACATTTATAAAAAAGTATATTGTCGATGTTCAATTTCTTGCATTTCTTTATCTTCCACTTTAATGCTTCAAATTACTTTTCTTCACAATCGATTTTTTGTGAGAATATCCATCTACTGTTATTCGGTTGAAAACGATTTTTTTTTCTCAACAATGTAAAATTAGTAGAAATTTCAGTTTTTTGTTAGGCCTTTCAAAGATCTCAGTAAATTTAAATTTGACCTATAAGAAACTCATAAAGACGCGCACTTTAGTTTTTTCCAGTTCACAAAAGTAGATTGTTGTATTTTATGGAGTAAAATAAAATACTTTATCGATAAAAATTTCTTCTTAAAGAAGGTGTGAATACCAGAACTATTACGTAATATTGATTTTTTAGGTTTTTTTATTATTGTCTTTATTTGAAATTATTACGCAATTGCATTAAAAATTTAAGTAAAAAAAAAGGTTATTGAATGCAAATGTTTGCTATAATTCATTCGTATTTGCATTCGTAGCACTTGCCAGAAAAAATAAGAAAATACGATATATTTCTATAGCAAATGGTTTTATAAGTAAACTTGTATACCAGATCTATTTATTCTGTATGAAACATGAAAAGAATAACTTCTAAGATACATAATCTTGTACGCTTATAAACACAGAACACATTTATGACGGCTAATTCCTTCGAGTTTTAGATATTCGCATGCATTAAATAAAATACATGGACCAATACGGCATTACATACAATGCATTAATTATGTTCCCCAGAGCGAAGACATGATTAAATGTCTTGAAGTTATGAATTTCATAAAATACGAATCAAAAGATTATTAACAAATTGCATGATATTGCCAATTTATTAGTTTAACCGATTAAAAGAAAATAGAGCTCGTTCATTAAGTTTAGATATAAGTTTAACGTGATTTGCAACTGAAAACTAAATCTATCAATTAATATTAATTAGCTTCAAGAATAAAGAATATATGAGATACATATTGCATTAAAAATTCTTTATCATATTTATAAAAAAACTTTATAGAATTGAATAGGATTGGCATAGCCAAAAATTTCATTAAGTGGGAGGTAGGCAGGGAAAAACAATACGAAAAGCTTATAAATGAATGAAAAAGTACTAAAGTTATGAACTCAGTTTAATATTTTTTTGTTCGCTATTGCAATATACTTAATGTACTAGATGGTCTTATTGGAAAGTAGTCACTTCTTTAGCGGACCTAGTAAAGTACACTCTTGTTAAGGGTTGATGATTAGTATCATTACGAAACTCATTAATAAACTATAGCATTCATCAATAGATTTAATGCATATTAACTAAAATGATTTTAAATGTTTTAAAAACGTTCCAAGCTAATATCAAAACATATTTAAACTGTTAATTTAACAGTTTTTTAACTTTACTTGATAACATTTGAGAAATATTCATTTAAAAATGGAGAAAAAAACGTTAAATTAAAAATGCCCAAAACGAGTTTTAAAATTTTCTCAGCATTAAAATGACATCACAATACAAAGCATCAAAATCCCATGGATGTTTTCCTATCACAAATCTATTTAAATGCTAAGAGAAAAGATGTGAAATCGTTTAAATATTATATTAATGATTTAATCCATTTATAATCTACACAATCTTTATTCTTAAGGAAAAAAATGGTAGTAATTTTAAGGATATAAAAACGATTTTCATGGTGAAAAAATCTCAAAAATATCAAAAATTAAGTAAATTATAACTATTTACATGGTAATCGTTGAATGATCTGTTTTTATATCGGATTCAATACGCGCACTTATGCGTACTGTGACATCACAGAAGACCCATGAGCACTCTTTTCGTTTTCAAACCCTCATTTACTCATTAAAATGAACACTTTTTTTGTCTGCCATTATACAAGTCTTGCATTATTAAAAATTAATAACCTAATAACCAATTAATAACCTCGGGCAGTTAAAAAAATTAAAAAGAGATGTGCCTATGGTCTATTATTGAACAAAATCATTCCTTGTAATTTGTTCATTGAGCTTATAGTGAACTAGTAAATATTTGTTTTAATATTACGGATGATTTCCCAAGCGTTAAACTTATGCATTATTCACCGGCATATCCCAACCCACTTCCTTTCTCATCCAATGGGACTATCCTAATGAATCTTCGTTTTAGCCAATCGTGGTTAGTTTTAAAATTTATAAATTATAATAAATTTTTGTACTATGACAAATCATCTTTCCTTTTAGAGTTTAAATATAAAATTTAATATTAAATCAAATATTAATAAAATAGTTGATTTATAAGCGGATTAATAAGAATTTAAGACGGCTCAAATTTCAGCTCCAATTTAGACTTTAGCTCCTTTACAATCATTCGACTATATAACTCCAGACTCCGATTCCATCTTTGGCATTCCAGGTTTTGATCAAGAACTTCTGAACCAATTTTGATTGAATCATGTGGTAAGGTTCAATTCAATGTTCTATTGATAAAATATTGCCTCTTATGTCGGTATAACAAAAGAAACACAAACAAAAAAGATTTGTTATCTTTGATTTTCTAAATCTAAATTATTTTTCGGTACCTAAGATACTTTTTTAAGTTACAAGATATAATTCTTTTGAAAAAGTATCTAAGAAACTAATTATAAGGACAAATCAATATACTAGTTAACTAAAATACAATAAGTTAGGTATATTAAAGTAACTGAGTTACTTCAAAGTGACTAAGATATCTTTTTCTGACAAGTCTGATCCTACTTTATCAAACTTTTTAACCATATAGCTGAAAATTCTGAGGGGGGAAACACCAAAAAGGAACATTTAAAAGACAATTGGTTGTATGATTTGCTTTGGTGTATACACATTACATAAAATATATAGTAGTCAAGTTAATATTTATAGTTATCAGATGTCTACTATAGACATAAACTGGAACAGAAGTTGAAACAAAATGCATCTATGACGTATTGTCGCAGTTACGTATTTTGGTTACCAAGCAGACTTTATAAGTGGTCATCAAGTAGTACTGGATCTCTCCGTAACTGTTATTAGATGAGTCCAAGTATCAAGAGTATCAAGAAATCATTCTCAATGTATAAGTCGAACTTTTCTATTTTTGCCATGTAGTTGTGGAGGGGGGGGGATCAGAAAACTTAATTTTTTGATTTGTTTTGTTATTTTTGATGCATAAAATATTTTTCATTCCTCGCTTTGTCTAGAGCTTAGTGACCAAAGAAATAATTAGATTTACACACTTTTTTCGAGCAATATCATGTAACCATCTGACACTTGTGGCATACAAATATTTCGGCAATATTGTTTTTAGTTATTTATACGGTTTGTTTATTTTTGTACAGCACATATCATCGGTATCCGGACTTGACTTCTTTGGGTACTAATATAATTTTTAATATCACAATATTTCCTCTAGATTTCCAAATCATGAAAACAGTCAATTATTACAATTTTCCCAACTTATGATTTTATCTGTATACACACGATTTTATATCTTGAAATACTAATTTTTACAAATGATTCGTTGAAATGATGAATATTATGAACTTTTTTTTTAATATTTTTAATGTTATACCGATAATGTTAGAGGCAATGTTTTATCAACTAGTTAAAGCATATATTCCTTTATGGTAAATATCTAAATACTTTCCCAAAGTATCTTTAACAACTCTGAGTGGGCCAAAATTTGCTAATAATTATTTTACCAAATTTTGGTTTCAAATAAACCTATGCTACTACCAAATAGCTATATGGTATTTTGCTTGGAGATATAGGCCTATACTCGTCAAGTCAATGATCTTGTAACTAAACGGCTGTAACATACAAATAGATGGATACCAGAACAAAAATATAAGGATTCGTTATTAATTACAATTCTTACAAAACAGAAATATTAGCCATTATATGAAAAAATATTAATATTTTTAAGTCAAGAAGTTAACAATTTTTCTAATACTTTAACCTACGTTGATGATAATTGCTCATATTGCAATATTCATGGTACAAAACGGCAACAAAATTAAAAGTTATTCATTCATAGTTATTCTTCTCTTTATTGGGTTAAGCAATTTCAATTTTTTTTTCAAACTACTTATTTTTTCGATGTTTCAGTAAATAAAGATTTATTATTTTTCTATTTAAATATAAAACTGAAAATATTAAATCAAATGTGTATAATTGTCAATTGTAAAATATTTATTACAGCCGTTAATTTAAATTTATTCTGTAAATAATAAATTACATATTTTTTTCTAAATTATAATTTGCAGCTTAGTTGAGTTTTTCTTCTTGTTGAATTTTTAAATGATATTTTATAATTTGCCTTAGCTAATTTTGTTAGCAATTTATACTTGAATACTTGTTGTTGGTTTAAAATTTATGTTTTAATTATTGGAGTTTTTGTACATATTTGTTTGTTGAGTAAATAATTTGCTTAAGCAAAATCATTCACATTAAAAGACATTTATCTTCAGTAAATGACAGTAAGAGTATAAATAATAAATAAAAAAATCATTGAAAGAATTTTGTTGAAGTTGACAGCAAAAACTGCATATAAAATCTTAGTGAACCATCTGGATGTTATATGTTGAATGAAAAAAAGCAATGTGACAAATACATTAAAATATTTCTGCCATAGCAACTTTATGTAATATAGTTTGGATTATTTCCAAGTACTTAACTTTTATTAATTGAAAATTGAATTATTTTCTGTCTGCCTTTTGGTTTTACAGGTTTAATTTTGTTCTGTCTTCGGCAATTATTTAATATATTTCGCGGCTTGTCTTCAGTCGTATTCAATAATTTAAATTCCTCCCACATGATCGTGATTAACCTGTTGGCTTCTTCGAGCACTTTCTTCTTATATTTTGACAAAGACTGTCTATCAATTTCTTCATCTTAATCATCCGCTTAATAAATTACACGCAGCAACACACCTGTTTGTTTGGAAAAATGCTTTGTGAAATATATGAATAATTTTCACAGTAATAATCTGAAATTTATTTCCAATATAAATTTTCCAAGAGAAAGCGATTTTTCGTATTCCCTGTGGTTCATTTTCTATTAAGTTAATTGTTATTTTTTTAAATTACACAGGTCGAGGTGATCAATTTATTTTTGGTAAAACCAAGTGTTAAAACCTATGCGTACATTTATATTGTTTTTTTTTTCGTATAATCATTCAATCAATCGATTAAAACGAATAAAGGCTGGGATAAATTATTTGTAATTTATTGATTTTCAGGTTGTAAATTTAAATATAAATACAGGTTGATTGTATGTTGTTGAAAAATCATGTGTGTGTTATACTTTTCTAAAAACAATTATTTTTGTTGATAAAAATCATACATAATTATTGTATCGGTTATTTGAATTGTGAAACCAAAGCCTGAGGTCAACATACGGTACACATAATTGAAAATGTATGTACGTATATTATTGTGATTCTATCTGTTATTGGATTGTAAGAAATGTGGATGTTGTCAATCTCTATTGAATAAATATATGAAAATATGTTTCAACTCGATATTATAATATTGTGAAGAAATGTTCGATTTGTTACATTTTATTTTTTCAATGTCATTCCTTAAGATTCCCACGTTCTGAATTATTAATTTTATTGGAAGTGATATAATTATTTAATGTTTATCTCCGTTTTCGTACGTCATAAACGAAAAGTATGTTCGTGTTACACTAACTTTAAATTTTATTATGAAATACGTTTTTTTCCCAAAGAAACTATTAAAGTAATTATTTGAAATTTAGTAAAAATATTTTTCAAATAATTAGGCAATGAATCAATAGATTCTTCTTCATTTATTATTATCAAAAACATGAAATAAATATGAATCACAATTTATTTTAAAAACTCAGTCTACTTTCACAAAAAAAAAATCTATCTTAAATGTGTCCTTTTCCTTATACTATTATTAGTTACAAAAGATTAAAGCTTTATTTTCAATGATCATTTTTACAAAATATCAAAACTCAATTAAGTTTGAAGCATTTCTATCATATTTTTTGGTTCTTCTTCTTCTTTTCTCTTTCCTTTCTAGAGTTGCACCATGCAACCTTATGGACAATAGGCTAGGCCAAAATAATCGTCTTATTTTTTATGAAAGATATATAAAAATATTATTCAAATCGACTATTCAAGAATTTATGAGTGTGTGCAATATCATAAGGAAGAAACTCCGTTATCTGTATAAGCGGTTTCCCACGATTTTCCGGGAATGGAAAAATATAAAAAAAAAATCAAATTACTTGTGAGAAGTACTCCAGGACCTCAAAGCATATGTGCAAAAATCGTTTGAAGTGACATATTTATATGCTAGAGAAAAAATATTTTTAAAATTTGGTTTACAAATTATCAATCATCCCCTATTTTTCCAAAGGTTGCACTCTTACAAAACGATTTAAATTTTTAAATCTAAGTTAAAAAAAATAATTAAGCAAACACACATTTTTTTCGTATTTTTAGTTGATAAAGGGCATTATTTGAATAAGTAAAGCCAATTTTATGCTACTGTAAACTTGCATTTTGACAGGAAAAAAGTTTAAATTTTAATGGGCAAAAGAAAGTGTGAAAACGATAAGTGTGCTTATGGGTCTTTTGTGACGTCACAGTACACATCAGTATGTGTGTTAAAACCGATATATAAAAAGATCATTGAGCTGTTACCAAAGAAACCGTAATACATACCAAAAAAGTGTGTAAACAAGCCCTTACATTTACTATCAATAGTTTACTTAAGAATAGAGGTTGTGTAGATGATGTGTATATGATTCATTAATATAATGTTCAAACGGTTAAAACAACCCTTCCCTTTGTGTTGAAGTAAATTTGTCATTGGATAATAGCCAAACCAATTGTAAGCTTGAATAGAAAAAACTAGATCTGATTACGCGAATGCACAGTTGTCTTATGAATAATATATTTATGTGCAGTTTAATACAATTCTCAGAGGACTAGGATCAAAATAAGCTGTTAAAACTTGATTTTTATTCGTGAAATTTCGACCCCTTTATTAAGCCTTCCTCAGGCGTTCCTAAGCAATCGCTTTAACTTTGTCAACAATAATCCTTGTCAAGGGCGGATTTAAGGAGGGAGCAAGGGGGCACGTAAGCCCAAGGGTATTTTTGTGTACTGTGGAGATTCTATAACAGTACATACTTAGAAGCAAATCAAATTATTAAAGTTGTGAAAATATATGAATAAAATAACAGAAAAAACATTGGAGAAACGCTAGTCTATTTCTGGCTGGAATTGCGATTTTTTTTCGTGATCCATTTTTATCACGCTCTTGCAAATGAAAGATGATATTGTGCCCCCCCCCCCCTGAAAAAATCCTGAACCCGCCCTTGATCCTTGTTATGATTCATTTTATAGATACGGTTTAGTTAATAAAAGTAATAATAAAAGGTTTCAGGATACATAAAAATTCAATAACAACTAGTTATTAATAATTAGGTATTATTGAATTTTAATGTGTCCTGGAAGGTTATTATTATTTTTATTAACTATATCGTATCTACAAAATGAATCATGACAAGAATTATTGTTGACAAAGTTAAAGCAACTGTTTATGAACGCCTGAGGAAGGCTCAATAAAGTGGCCGAAACGTCGCGAATAAAAATCAAGTTTTAACAGCTTATTTTGATTCTAGTCCTCTGAGAATTGTAATAAATCTGTTATCACCAAGATCTGAAATTTTACCATAATATTTATGTTCCTAATTAAAAGAACAATAATATCAAAATAAACCTCATTTATATCAACCGGGAAAGGCAGAATAACTAGCTTCGATTTGGTTGAAAATTTTCCAAAATTATTTTTGCATCTTATTTGATTGCCTTTTTTTAAATTTCTATATTTATTAAATTCTAAAGCAATTACTATTACGTCTATTTGATATTGCAACTCATGGCTTATCGATATAAATTTTCACTAAAATACTTCACAATAGATATAGTTTATCTATTACGCTCTTGATAGATTATAGATAACAGCCAAAATATATTGATAATAGAAAAACCTGTTATATTTTTCTAAAATGCGTGTTTTAAGTGTTAACGACGTTGTATGGCGTTATAAGTGCGTATACATATTGGCTCGAAGCAAATGTACATATTTTTTCTTTCATGATACTAATCGGTTAATCTATCTAAATTTCCACTTCAGGCGACGTCTTTGTATAGGTATTACACTTACTTAAGTATATAGCGCGTGTATCCAAAATTAAAAGAAAAATAAATTTTAAACTTCGTGAAAACTTATTATTTTCCATAATAATAATAATCCTAATGTCAAATAAATTTTATATTAGGAAATCAATAAATATCGGGTACGTATCGATAATTCATTACTGTTAAAGGACTATTAGTCGCTAGATTTATTTCACCATTTTCTTTTTGTATTGTTGAGTAACTCATTTCATTTATGCTAATTTTTGTACGCTTTAAAAAGAAATGAATATATTTTTATTCAGTAATTTATAATAAAATTTTGGGTTTACTGTGTTATATGTTGACATGATTAAATTTTTAACAAATAAACACGCCTACCTAATGCTTATTGAAACGAAACTATCAATGATTATTTATCGAAATAAATTGAGTAAGCAATGTCATTTTTCCACTATTTGACTGTTTGAATAACATTAGTTTTATGTTGAATATTTATAGATTTCATAAAATTTTGAAAAAACAACTTATTGAAGTTAACAGTATTTGAATGAATATATTATGTTCCTCCTTTATATACATAAAGAGAAAAATCACTCAAAGATATTATGATTTAATTTGCATTTAAATATTTAAACATCAATTTAAAATGATTCAATTGATGAGCATTATAAACTTATTTATATAAAAAAAAAATATAAATGTTAAAGAGACTAAGACTGATTGATTTAATTTTAGTTTAAACTTTAACATTTTTTTTTAATTTTTATAATTATATGAAGAAAACCACTTAAAACTGTTAGGTTATTGCAAAAGTCTAAATTTAAACCAAAATATTCTATGTGTAATCTTGTACACTAAATTTTATGGAACCAGAAAAATTAGTCCACCAACCTCAATATTCGGGATAGGCAAACTATGTAGCCGGGGCAGGTTGACCTAAATAATAGTAAGCGATAAATTGTTAAACTGTAGTTCCCAAAAAATAATACTTTTTAACAATTAAAAATTGAAATTCCATCTCTTTTTTAGTCAACTTATGTAATTAATACGTCTACAATAAAATGTTCCTTTTAAAGATATATTTTTAAGTAAACGTATTGTTGTTAATTTTTCTATAATTCGTTGGGAATAATTAGCAATTAACTTGATATCATTGTTGAAAGTACTTCCCGACTGTAAGGAGGTCTTAATTAACTACATGAGACCTATAGGGAGGAGGGGATGTGAGCAAAATTCACATAATCTCATGTGAGGGAGAGGATAATCTCGGCAAATATCACTTATTTTTTAAGGTTGTTCTTCTAAATAAATCTAATGTAATCGAAATTTAAATTTACAATGCAAATACGCATTTTTAAAAATCTCACGTGATATTACAGGAGAGGGTCGAGTAAAACCTCACGAAATTTTACCAAGGGGGGAGAGTAGGTTGAATTATAGCTAAAATTATCTCACGTAATCAATGGATGCTCCCTTATGTACATACGTTAGAGAAGCTTTTGTAATGTAAGGGAGACCGGGGCTAATTGGCAATAAGAGCAGGAAGACTAATTCTTAATAACTGAGCTGAAGCATAAGAGAAACGAAATTTTACTAAGGCTAATAGTCCGTATTCATTTAACTATACATTCTTAATTATATAGATCGCAATGTTTATATCATACACGGTACCAAGCTATGCTTACATTTTAATTCATGTCAAGTGTTTTGTTGCAAAACCTCCGATTTCATTAAATATTATCGGAAGTTTAATTCTTTTTTAAGTTCGAAATAGTAGTTTAGTATTTCACAACATTTTCTTTTTTTACGGTTCACCAGGAAAAGGTTTGGAGAACCTCGACACTGCAGCCTTAGAATTGTAAGCTATGAAGTTGTGAAAATTTCTGCTACTAGCGAACATAATACTGTTCGACTAGTTCAATACTGGGATCGAAAACAATAAGCTCTTTTAATCGCCTTACAGACGAACTACTGTATTCCTGCCGAAAGTGAGAAGCAGATTCATTCTCTGCCTAACAAAATCTATACATTGGAGGGTACCGTAATGGTATGAAGATATTTTCTTAGGCCAAAAGGATTAATTATGAGACCTATGATCAGTCTGGCTAGAGATTTACTAAGATTATGTTTTTCAGTAGTTAGGCTTTGAAACGGGTTTCTCATCATTCTTTTGCTGCGTTATTGTCCCTCGACATTGCTCCATATGAAACAATGATTAGTACAAAACTACTCTTTGGTGAGTATTTTACCATCGTTGTATGACCCAAACACTGGATCTAGACCAACGAATGATGTCATCAGCCCTCCAAGAGCAAAAAAACTGCCTTTTCGTTCCCCATTATACCCTTTTGACCCAAAGTGACTTGATTTTTGGCGGCCAGTTCAGAAAGGACACGCTGGCACTCTCGTAGTAATTTAGAGTTGACTTATGGACTTATCAACGCTTTTATCACAGCCGGGCTGTCCGAGAATATATGGATGTCACTATTTTTCCATCCCCTATGTATCACTATGTATCAGTAGTTTGCTATAGTATACTTCCTATGTAATTCGTTAGAGTAGGTTTCATGGCTTTACTTTTGATTTAGAGCTTTTGTTAAGGTTAGATAACGTAAGCAAGAAACTTATATCAGCTGGGTGGGTTGGCTTATATGTCTTAGGCCGGTTGAATAACTGCTTTTTAAATAAGCTAAATATTTTCTAAGCTTAAGTCATTTAGCCTTTAGAATTTCCTCGTGTCTTGTTAAATAGTATACATTTTTATACTTTGGAGTTTATACTTTTAATCGTAAAAAGTCATTTATTTTCAAAAATCAGAACTAAGTATTTTTTGAGGAAAAACCGAATAGTTGATTTCAATTATTCACTTTTTTTCTTTAGTATGTGTAGTCAATCATATTTTACGATATAGATAATGGGAATTAAAACACTGATGATTCATCTAAAACCTTCTAACCTTCTCGCTTTTTAATTTATATATTATGAAAATTACCTTACGAGAAAATAATGGAGGTTCAACTACAATTAAAAATGAAGAGAAAATGTCACTGCTTTAAATAGTAAATTACCTAAGACAACTTTTCAAAATTACATAGTTGTGCCATGAATGTAGTTTTAAAATAAATACAATAAATAAGTAATTTCCTACAAAAATTTCTTTGCTTTATCTGAAACAACAACTGAATAACTACTTTGAATCATACAAGTAACGAAATGATTAGAAAAGTTTATAATTTAGTTCGATGAAATAAATGCAAAATTAGTATTGATTTAAACCAAAATAAAAAGTTTGACAACCCTTTAAAATAGACGATGAATTGAAAAGTTTATGCAAAATCAAGAATTATATACATTACGTGAGTTATTTATATGTATTTGGGCCCCCACACTGGGGGAGAAGATGGGGCACTTACCCGCCTGGATTAAAACTGGTCAAAAAATGTTACTTTTATTTTAAATAGTTATGGATGCGTCACACAAAAAAATTGTTGCTACAGTGTGCCTTTCATTAGTACAGTGTACGTTCGTTTACCATAAAATTACGCTGTAGTAAATTAAAACTACATTTAAACATTAAAAAATATTGTACCCCCTCCTTAGAAAATTTTCTGGGGACACCCATGTGTATATATATAAATTATTATTTATTAGGTATAACTAGTCAACTTCATATTACCTAAAATAGATATGCAAAAATTGATCAATTGATATTGCTATATCAATTATATACGTTTTTAACTTTTGACGGGTTCGTTTAAACTTGTGTTTCAGGACATAAAACAATAACTAATTTATTTTGTTACACAAAGGTTTGTTTATATCACTCTACACACGTATTTATATATTTATAATAATCATTTATCTCACTATTTAACTTGTGATTAAAACTAACTTATAATTGGTCATCCTCTATCAACGGTCAACCTCTTTGATGGTGGTTCCGACATGCTCCAGAATATTCCATTTCTGGCATATTCAATCCATATTTTCATTGTCTTTCCTTTTTTCTTTTTTAATCAAAAATTCTCAAGGAATCTTCTAAAAATTTTTTCATCTTAATGTGCCTAACCGCTCTCTGTTTCTTTATTTTCATGGCTCGGTGAGCATACCGCATGACGCTAGATGTAAGGCCTACGCAGCACAAAAACAGTTAAATATTAAGCATGTAACAATATCTAGGAAATAATCAAATTTTTAATTATTAATAGAGATATAAAGAAATACATACTTATAACAAAAGATTTATCCCTTAAATTGTTTTAATGTCCCTTTAATTGTTTTTCTTGCCTATTCACTCCTAAGGTCGCTAGCGAGAAACTGGATGCTTATTAGAAATATTTCTGTTTTCTTCAGTACTTTTTCAAACATTTTTTTTTTCAATATTTGATATTCCAGCAAATGGTTAAGGTGGTCCAACTTTCTACATTAGCCCAAAGACGTGTTTGTTATTTTCCATTTATGTAGTTGGTCCATTGTGCTACAAAGCCCCAATTTTATCCTTTAGTTCTCAGTAAACCAGTCTTTTAATTAATGTAAGATGTGTAACAAACTAGGTTGCTTCATGAATCGATTATTCTCGTTTAGATATATGATTCATTTTTTGTACCGTATATTGATCTTTTTTTAGATTTTAAGATATCGAATGAAGGCATTAAAATGTTTTTTTTTTTTTTGGTAAATTTTCAATTCCCTAGTTTTCGTATATGATTGTGTGACTCAGTACCCAAAATAGTTTTGGTGAATTGGATTGGAATTGTCTAACACTTTACGGTCGATGTCTGCGTAGCGGGGACATTTTTGGAACTTCATGTTAAAATATAAATAATAATCCTGCAACCATAACACAGCACCATCTACAAAATTCAACTATGAATCTAACTCATTCTGAGACTTAATCAAATACCCTTAATATTTGATCAAAATTGGTTCAGAGGTTCCGTAGGAGTTCAGTGACATGTATACATACAGAAGAATTATAAATAAAATTCTGCATTTTTAAGTAGTGGCGCAACTAAGAAGACCTATCAAGGCTTTGCGTGACACTTGTTTGAAGGTGACACCCGACAGTAAAGAAAGAAAAAATAAATACTTGTACAATTCATGATAATGTTTATCATCAATAAATTAACTTATGATTTATACAAATGTAGATTTAACTAACGAGTTAAGCTCTATAAAAGCTAGAAAGAATAAATTTTGAGTGCAAATTATATATACTCTGTAATACGAATTTTGCCGTTTAATTAAAAAGTTATATTTTATGAAAAACAATTTATTTTTTTTTTGCTTTCAAACTTTCATTTTTGGGGTGGCACCGTAATTTAAACATTATGATAGCTAAGCCATTGAATTTGAGATCCAAAAAAAAATTATATATAAATTATTATAGAAGCACTAAATTGAGATTTGTATTTGGAGATTTGATTGATTGAAAATATGTATATGTACATGTTTCTATATATGAATAGCTAAAATAAAAATTACAAATTTAAATTATAGTCATTTTTTCAGAACAACTTATTTTAAATAAACCTCCTCGTTACTATCCTCTTTTAATTAATTTTACTATGTGTGTAATACTGAAAAAAACACTGGCGTACAAGAAAATAAATCAAGTTTTACTAAAACTGCATATTCATTCAGCAAATTTAATCAAAGATTCATAAACGAAAAAAAATACGAGTCGTCATCTCTTATATTGAACACCTACAACAATGACCTTTCTAGTATTTATAAAATAAGGTTATCTCTTAATATACATGTGAATTTTTTTCATTACAAAAATTGTAGCTTAAGAACAACAAATAGAAAAGTATATAACGATCGAACATAAGCCATTTGCATTCTACGTTTTTGTAATGAAAATTAAAATGCAACAGTAAAAAATGAGTAGAATGACATCAAAACCACTTAAGCAACTTAAGTGAGTTCTTAGCATCGAGCTCTCAATACTCTTAAATATAAATATTTATAATACTCCTTGCCTGTATTGGTTAAATAAATATTAAACTTAAAGCAACTTTACTCATGTGGAAAAATGAGATTCAATAAAATAATCTTGCATTTATTTAAAATTATTTACATTTTTCCTCTAATAATAGATTAATTTAATTAATCATTTCATAGAAAAATTAAAAAGATTTTTTAATTTAATAATTTATTAGCTTTATCATAATAAATATTGTTGAAAAAACAAATGTAAGATATGAAATAAATGCAACCTTTACGTGTATTCATTCATTTGAAAGTTGACTGGTTTAAACCCTTGTCTTCACTTACAGGATAAAGCATTATGTAGAAAATATTGTTTATTTAATTACATATAACTATTACCAATCACTTTGCTTACGTGGCAAACTACACAGCGTGTGCTTATATTTACATAAACAATATGTATCCTTATAACATTAAAAATAGAAAACAAAATGCGACAAAAATTTTTTTTTAATACAATATTTTTTACTGTCGGTCTACCAGGTCATGCTAATTTCTTTGGTAGCTTTATCCCCTATTATTCACCAATATGTATTTTCCCTTACACTACTTTCTCAGGTTCATCTTATCCACAATTGTTAGCACATGGAGCCAATGATTCAAATATATTGGTCAAATCTGATGAAAGCTTGGATCCCATGTTCAAGCATCCCTCAATATCCTCCGATACTTCCTAAAGCTCTCTTTCTTCCTTGCAATACTGACATTCCAGGAAAATATAGTCCACAGTTAGTTCCTTCTCGTATCTCCTGCATCTTGTTCGTTCAACGGACATGAGGTGAGGTATGACTAGTAAAGAATCAGGTGTTCAACGTGGTATGAATGGATTTAGGACTTATTTTCTGAACGTCATCACACTATCCTTTCAAGTCTAGGTACCTACGGGTAACCAGAACCAACCAGTACGGAAGGGTTTATCTACTGCAGCTTCTCCGGATGAACTTGTTATTCTATAATATCCAAATAAATTCGCTTGTGAAACACTAATGGTGTTCTCCTAAGTGAGTTCTACGTACTCAGAAGTTGTTTATGACAAATATTCGTAAAATATATTCATATATTTCTTTTAATAGTGTTTGAATTTTTTTCTTCAATTATTAAAATCGATCCGTTACTGTTGACAAAACAGAAGGAAATACGACAAATGATTTTTGATCGTTTAATTAACGTTGTATAAACTTATAGTATGAAAATAAGAATATTTTTATACACAAGAAAGTCAAAACTCACGAGAATTTCAAAGACCAATTAAATTTCTTTAATTCAAGATAAAAAAATTACAAATAGAAAATATGTCTTCTTTAATGGCTATTTACCCTTACTTTATAACTCCAATGGGCTTTAGCCACTCAGCCTAGTTTCTCAACCAGTGGTCCGTGGAGATTTTTGGATGGTCCACAAAGACTTTTGGGTGAACCACAAAAATTTAACAGTAATAAAATTAATTTCACATTCGCATACCTAAACAATGAAGTGGTTATATCGGTAAATTGATATTTGATAGAGACCCTCATTTGTCTTAATTAAATAGCTTATTGTTAATTTTTATTATAAAATTTTGGGAATTATAAAAAAAACTAAGTTATTTTTAAATTAAAAGATAAAACATCCCGCCTTAACTATCTGCGCGCCAATACGAGGATGCACCAAGGCTACATGTGCGCCGCGGAGAAGCTACTTTGAACAAAAAGGTTCTGGTTACAAGGTTTTAAAAATAACAGATTACCCTACGAGAAAAAAAAACACGTTTCCGTAATCTCCAAAGTATTTGGAAATGTGAATCAATCTGTATCTATATACGTATTGAAGAAATATACGTACGATTTTAATGCATTGTTACCAATCTACCAACAGTTATGGTATTGAACTCCTTTTGGATACGTTACATACGACACTTTGAGTGTATTTTATAAACCTTGCTGGTAACCCTGATTCTTTTTAGTGAACGCAACAACCCAAATTAACTTCCGTAACAAATGCATTTTGCTCTTTTATGCTGCGCCTAAAGAAGTATAACTACAAACAATATTTGCCAATACAGAATGCTAGTGTAATGCTGGAATTCGAGACTCCCATTCTGTATATCTTTTTGTTTAAAAAAAAAAAAAAAAACTATTTGTTTTCTTATTTCTCAATGAAATTTTTGAATCCTAAACATTAAAAATAAATATTTGTAAAAAAGAGTTTTTAGAAAAAAAAAAATAACTGACAAAAGATACATTTTTAAATTATTTCTTACAAGTTTCAAACATCAAAAGCAAAACACCACAATCATAAGAAACTCCTTCCATCAACAAATAAAACGGAATAAATCTAAATGATAAACGATGAGTGTTGACCCTTAAACACATTGAATTTGACATCTGGCATGCCGACAAAAGCGTTAAAATTTAAGATTTTATCATAAAAAAGAAGTCCAGTTCAAATTTGCAAGAACTTCAATACCATTGTATCTAATTTGCCTATTAAGACGCGTTTTTCTACTATTTTAATTACAGTAATATGACTTTTCGTTTCAACAACATAAAATTTATATCAAAACATGAAGGCTATTAACATCAATTTCCGGATCAACTTATTTCAGACATACGGGAAAAAAATCCTAAATTTCATATCCAATTTCAATTTATAAGATATTTTTTAAATGTCAAGGTAAAAAATGAATTGATAAAACGAAAAATGCAGTTAATTCTCTTTTTGAATATAACCAACGAATTTAGGGTCATTAACTTACTTTTTATTGAAACAGAGTGAACAAAAAAATAATTAAATATTTAGAATAAATTTCAAATCGAATCGATACGCCTACAAAAGTTTCCAACGGAAATTGCTTAAATTATCTCCGATTAAAACTTGCCCTTAATTGAACAATATTTGTGCAATGAAATGGGAAGTTTTGGTTTCAAATGGCGAGAAAACCACCTCGATTTTAACACTTGAGAAATTAATTACATATTGGTTCATTACAATCTTATTAATCATTTTATTTGATCATTCATTTTGATAACGTTAATATGAATTTCAATTTTTTTAAGCATTTCGTTTGCATATATAGTATAGTCTGGCATTCAAATCACTGAGTTTCTTATATTTAAACGTACGTACTTATATCGTTTTTGTAAGAACAACTTATAATAATTTTGATTAGATCTTTAAATATCGTCACGTGAGATACACCATTTCTCATTAAATTTATTATATTAATTACCAAATTTTGCAATAGTTTTGAAGAAAAACCTATATGGTTTCATAATATTATTTTGTCAAGGTTTGAAAATTTAGTACTAAAAATAGTTATTATTTTCACTAAAACGATTCTTCCCTATATAGTGATTGAAAATAATTGATAGTTTATGACTTTCAATGATGATTTTCACACGATTTTTCATTCCAAAACAAATTAGTCTATTAAACACTAATATCAATAAAAATGTGGTAATTTTTATGGTTCAGTTTAAAATATATCGAAAAAAATGCCTTCATTAACAATTTAAATCCATATTATACTTACACCTTTTTATTACGGGACGTTGATAAGGCATAATTGTTTTAACTCAACACGATCGATGTGATCGGATCAAAAATCAATACTTTTGATCAATCGCTGACATTTAACGAGTTTTAGTAATCAAATTGAGAATTTTTTTTTTCTTTATTGGTAACAAATACCACGCCTATTATAAATCAATATTAATTGAGAAATGAATGTAAATTTTTTTCACAAATTCCATGTGTGAAAATAATGTTTGTCAAAAAAACCTTACGCACTGTTTTATTTCTCAATTTTGATTGCCTATCAGTTGTGGGGAGGTGATTATTAAAAAATAGCCTACGAGAACTGTCACATTAAATTTACAATAAATATTTATACATTTATGATTGAAAGATTGACTCAAAAAAATGTTATTCTCTAATCTGATTATGAATAAATTATTATTTTTTACTCTCATGGTCTCACTAAGGTAAATTTTACGGTAATGAAATATTGATTGATTAAAACATTATCTTATGTTCGGTAATTTCAATAGTAAATCCTTGAAAATTGAGAGATCCTGTTTTGATTTTAAAAAAAAATCGAGCAAAATACACGAAATTGTTTTTTAGCTCAATCTAAATATTTGTTTTTTTACTTCACTAAAAATCATCCGCGATAATAGGGTGTATGAATATGTATACTTTTTAGATATTAAGATTGATGCGAAAGGAAAAATAAACCCACGTCAAGTAAAATGTTTAAATGTCTTAATTTTGTGTATCGTGAAAATTATAAAGATTTAAATTATACTGTAAAATAAATTGGTATCTATTTATACCAATAATATAACTTATAAATTGGTTAATAGATATCCATTTCTTGAGTGATGCCCCACTAATAATTTCTACTACTGTGACTGTATGAACTTTTCACATGTTTATTCAAAGGTATTAAAATTAATTAAACAATGAGTTTTATTTGAAAATTTCCGTTGTTGTTGAGTTACATTAGTTATTACAAAAGATATTCCACAGTTTTTACATAGGCGTTCCAAAGGTATTAAATTTATGCCTTCTGACCGAAGTGTTCCTGGTAAAGCATTCCAAAGATATTAAGTTTAGGCGACCGCAAAAGTCTGGTTACTGGTATACCATAGGTATTAAATTTACGCCACCAGAATATGAAGTATTTCTAGTAAGGCGTTCCAAAGGTATTACGTTTATACGACTCCACTCTAGTATCCGATCGAACTTTTGGTTTCGGTCTAGTTTAGGTTTCGGCTGCTACCAAGTCGAAACTACGACCGAAACTGAAACTGAATTTGTAAGATAAAAATGTTGGCAATTAATTGTTTCTCACTTATAATATTAGATTTATCAATTATAAAAATTGATAACTATCAGTTCATCAAAATTATGTTTAATATTTTCTTTAATATCATTTTTTCCAGTTGGAGAAAAACTAACCAAAGCATAGAAGAAATTTGTTTTTAAGAGTTGTCAGAAAGAGTACTTTCTGTTTTGAGTACCTAACATTTAACGTAAAAGTAATTTTGTTTTGTATCTTTTTTTTATTTTAGGTATGTTATTCGTAACTAATATTAAAAAAAAAAAATATCAAGAGCATTTTTTTTAAATTTACGCTTTATTTTCTGAAGCACAAATAATTTATTTGATTTAGGAAGTTATAATAATATGTTTTGTTAATGATAAGCTCAAATAGGATATTAAATGAAAAGTAAATGATTAATAAAAACCTTAAGGATTTAAAAGTAAAAACTGACTTGTAATGATTAACTTTTCTTCCTACGAAAACATGATCTTACGTGGAAGTTTCGGTTTCGGCCGAAACTGATTCCAAAATTAGGGTTCAATATTTAAACTTCAACATTTTCAATATTATAATACGTAACATAACGTGCAAGGACGTTCCATGCGTATAGGTTTAGGAACCTTTAGCGAAAGCTATACCTACAATAAGAAGATTTTTTTTGTTGATGGATGATTCGGTCGCTTTTGAAAAACTAAAGTTCTAAGGGACTCAAGAGTTAATAAGCATCCATAAACTGTGAAATATTGAATATAAACCTGTTTTAAATTTTGAACCCAATACCTACCAGGTTTGGAGCGACCGTCTTTACCAGTCGTTCACCAGTAGGCTTGTTAAAAAAAATATTGCTACTCTGGTATTAAGTTGAACTAGTTGTGAAGATATTTAGCCTTTATGCAAATTTATATTTAATAAATTTTATTATAGATAAAACTATTTACTTGAAACAGATGGATTCTTAATTAGGAACCCAACTGCTTTTTCTGTATATTTTTTTCAAAGGATTTTGTGAATTCAAATTGTCTCTTTCCTTTGATATATTTCATCCAAAAGAAAAGTAGTTCTGAAGATTTGATTAAGATATTTTTGTTTTATTGTACAACACCAAATACAATATGTATTGTGTTTTGTATGTTTAAGGTTCTGTAATCACATGATATGGTGTACCTAATCATCGCTCTTAATGCCTCTTTGTCCATTTTCATTTATTAAATCTTCCATAAATGCATATATAATTCACAAAAAAACCACAAAAGATCAAAACGGTTATTATTATTACCGGAACATAATAAAACTAATGCTTTTATCTCCATATAAATGAAATAGTTGACTTTCCTTTAATGGAATATAAACGAGTTATCTTTAACACTATCACACCAAAGTAAAATAATATTGTACATATGAGCACAAACACAATAACGATCAAACAATTCTTTTAAGTAAAAAAAGGTGTACGCAAACTTCATTTGATCTTAGTGTGGTTAACGAAAGACTAACCGAACTAGACATTGCCTTACTTTTGTAGATAGTGCTGAAAATATTCTTTTGAAACTGCCGATTGTAATGTGCGGTTCTACGAGGAAATAATAGCAAACTGCAAATCATAATGAGATGAACAATCCGGTTTTGTTCAACCATTATAAATAACGATTTCACATCCATTAGAAGATTTACCATTGTAATATTTTGAATCAATAATTCAAAAAAAATGTCTGCAACTCCTTCATAAACATTGGGAACAAGAAGTAATAAGCCGAAAAGACTTCCAAGAGATATAAATATAATACGTTGAATGGAAAATATAATAAGTGACTATATTACTTTGAAGTCGAGTATTGTTCATTCAAATATTGTAGGAAAATTGTCTCGATTATTTTGAAAAAAAAGGTACCGATCACAATAAAGACAAATTTGAATGAATTTTCAAATAATCATTTTGTGATTGTAGAGTCTTCTCTAGACAATTTATATTTTCCGGTCAAAAATATTTTCATGACAAATATTTAGATTTTCTTGTTTTTTAAATTTTATTCATATTTATTTTTGTACTTTGTTTCATCGGTTTTCCGACTTCTTCAGGTACTGTCACTATTAACAATAGCACCAAATCAACTGTCAATTACATTCAACTTCACCTTGGTAATTATTACTATATCAGTTGTAACGTTTTTCATTTTCATTACATTTTTCGTTTTTCTATATTTAAATTATTTGTTAGAACAACTGCTATTTGCTTGCAAGAAAAAGTTAGAAGAAATGCAATTGCTTAAAACTTAGATAAAATACCATTTCTTTAAATACTTTCTTAGCTTTTACCAAAGACGAAAATGTTCTATGGAAGAAGGGGATCGTCATTGTCATTACAAAGAGCTGTTATTAAGCGACAAATATCTTTGATTAAACTACTAATTTTTTATGGTAGGTTAATTTTTCATAAGACTTAAGGTTTTCCAAAAATAGGGCTGAGCAATAAAACGAATAATTTCGGCGATTTAATTAGGCACAAAAACCCCTATTTTTGTTCCATGTTGGTTTGCAAACTATCTCCGGAAACTTTATTCAAAGTTATTCATGTAGTTGGTTTTTTAAGGTTGCCGGATTTTAGCAACTATTAGCAATAAAATCTACCATGGTTTATTTTCAATTCCACTAACTTTAGTAAAAATTAAAATCGAGATGCCATCGCATTCCGATTAGAATTTTTTATTTGAACTTTAAGCAGATCAGGCAAACCCAAAGAGAACCCAATTATGTTTAGACCACTGCGCACTCTCAAAAGATTAAAAACCATAAAAATTGTCCACCCATATTAAACTTTTAATGTTTACGATAATGCCATCCACAAAGAGGAAGACTGATAATGCGTACGAGCTGATAATGCGTAACTATTCCGAATGGGTATAATGAATGGGAATTCATTGGAATGGGTAACTATTCCGTATTGCTCACTCGAATGCAATTTGTACGTAAACTTTGACAAGCAAGAAATGAAGAAGCGACGGTTATTTTTATTATGGACCGATTTAATCGCGAATTAAATTAAAACAAAGTCGAAAATGCAACGTTGCCAAATTGTGGGTGTGCTGAAGTGAACTTGCCCAAAGTAGACTTTATTTAGAAAATTTAATTTTACATAATACAATATAAATACATATTTGAAAATAACAATCACTACTTTATTTCTGACATGTCAAAATGTACGTACAAATTGCATTCGAATGAACAATACGTACAGGAATAATATCGAAACCATTCAAAAACAATTCTCAAATTTCGACGTTCCTGATCCAAGCTTATACCCTATTGTTTATGGTAGTGTCAATATTTAAATTTTAACTCTTACAATAATGGAATCTTATGATTATTCCGAAAAGTTTAAAGTTTAGATTGTAAATAATGATTTTCTTTCCTCGGAAAAGTAAGCTTTCTATGGGTATGCAGTTTGTAAATAGTAAAAAAATAAATATGGCAAGGTTTATAAACTACGCAAGGATTTGAAATGGAGATGGTACAAGAATTTTTTTTCTTTTATTGCTATTTACCGTCGCTTTATAACTACTAAGGTCTTTGGTGACTCTAGGATTAATCAAAATCTGTAATTGAGGAATATCGAAAATTTGCTCGATGCAAGAATCAAACGAAACGCCTGTCAGTTTTGGAGCGGTCACTTTGACCACTTGGCCACCAGTAGGCCAAGTAAGTCATGTTTTTATTAGACTTATTTTAGTTTGTTTGCCGTACCTACTTGTATAGCAATTATGATTTTTAACAAAAATTTCTATTAAGCCCAGAAATTTGAATAGTTTCACTTGTCAAGGGATTTCTACCAAAACAACCTATTTACACACCACTTTAAATCTTGCATAATTAAGAAATCTTGTATTCTAGTATTAAATATTCATTAATCTTTGGAACATTTTCATGGATTAAAAAATGCTATTATTTAATAGTAATTAAAATTGCTAAATGATAAAATCGATACTTTTGGTAGATTGGAACTTGCCTGGCTCATGTCAATATTGAAACTGATAGAAACTAATCATCTGAAAAAATTATACATTCATTTACAGCCAATGAGCGTTCCATATTATTTGAATAATATACCTAACAAGATAAGATGTGAATTAAATATCTTTTTGTAGAAAAGAACATTCATACATTATTCACATAAAATATTTGCATCTTTTTCTCTTACCTAATTCATATCATTGCCAAATATGCAACAAGACGAACAAATCGTTAGAGATAGGCGAATAAATTTTCAAACTGCACGTCGTCTTATATTTTTATCAGATTCAAATATTCAAATTAGAAATCAGTGGACTGCTAAGTAGAGGAATAGAAGCGAAACGATATGTATTTTGTATATTTTTTCCATACAAAAAAACTATTTGAATTCGTGCGAAAATACACATGTAGATTATGTATTAACAGATCATGTATCATAACACTTATATTCATTTTGCAAAGATTTGCAAACGATTAGCTCAAACATCAACGATCGCCAATCCAATTGGAAGTATGCACGTTAGACATTAATTTTTTTGAGTAGTCACTGAATATTCAAATATATTTTTTTCAAACTTGATCTAGATTTTCGAATATTTAATTAATGCAAAATTGATTGATACACTTAATATTTCAAATCAATCGTATCAATTACATCCATTAGTAAATATTTACTGCATAAATTTTTCAATTTTCAAATCCAAAAATAACAACAAAAAAAAAAAACTTTCTAAAAATTGTCAAAGTCACCAAATAAAGAGGCGTTGTAAATATAATTTTAAGTATCTTCCTACCTAATAAAAGTAATACTAATATCTCATCAAATTTGTAAATGAGCGAAGAAAACCCAAATAACTTAAGACAACTTAAGAATATTGATTAGGCAATAAAAGTGTGACTTCATTCATGTAGGTCATGATATGTAATAGCATCAAAAAACTTATGAAAAAAATTGCTAATTTCTAATGTTGTTTTTTAACAGAATCGATATCAATGAGCCGTGAACAGATGGAAGACTGGTACGCTTAAGAGTTGATTGGATTTTCAATAGTCATTGATATATCTTCTAGCAAAAGTAAAAGGTAAAGTGATAGAAACAATTTCATGATGGTATTTCATTAATTCAATAAACATAACTCATCTCAAACAATTTACTCTCAAAAATATTTGCAAACAAGTTTTTTTTTATTTTGTACTCCTATGTTGATTCATTTTTAAATTTTACTTAATAAAAATCCCAACGCTAATTGATTTTTTTATATATCCATTTTATCATCTTTCTGCAACATGTATACTTGCCATATCTAGCGATTCTAACGATTGTTTTGAAATACGAAATTTACTTTAAGATCAAAGATTGTAATGCTAATGGCCGGCATTTTTACTTCTAGATAGTGACGTTTATCTTCCAGATAAAATTTAATCTGAGGATAGAGAAAGCATTCGTGTTTCCAAACTTGGATATTACGCAAAAATCAGTTATAACCTAATTGTGCATATCCAGTTATTTCTTAATGAAAAAATCCCATTAAGATCATCCTAATATCAGATTTAAATAAGAGGAAATTCTTCAGACGAGAAGAGTTAAATAAAAACTTTTTCTTCTTTTGGTGCCTCTTCAACAATAAAGATTGGCGATCATCATGGCTATTTCCAATTTTGATTCAGCAGTACGGAATAGTTCTCTAGTGCTTTTCCCAAACAACCCACGAAGGTTAGCTAGCCAGGATGATTTTTTCTTCCATGAGCTTTTTTCCTTCAAATCGACCCTGAATGATGAGCTGGAGTAAGTGCTATCTGTCGTTACCCATAACGTGGTCGAAGTACATTAACTTTCTCTTCCTTATAGATATCATTTAGTTTTCAAGGAGTTGAGCTCAAAGTTATCACTCGAAGAAATAAAAAAGCTTATTGGGATTCAACCAAAAAGAGAGGTTCATTTTACCAAAGTGGTCAAACGGTTCGACAAACTGAGTAAAAGATACTACACATTCCAGGACTGCGTGTAATGATTAAAGGCATTAATCATAACGTAGATCCTGAAGAAATCAAGGTTGATCTATCGAACCAAGGCTTCCAAACAAAGTCAGTGGCCAAATTTTTCAATAGGTTCAAAGAACTGTTGACAATTTTCATAGTGAAATTAACACCTAAGTGTAGTAAAACCAAAAAAAAAAAAATGCCTCCTACCCGATTTACTCACTAAAGTACCTATTAGACAGGAGAGTAACCGTTGAAGAATCATTCCAAGGATAGGACGTGTGGAATATTTTAATTACCTGGCGTACGGTTACACCAAGAGCTATTGTAGAAAAATGCACCATAAAATAAAAATGTGGCAATTATAGGGGATACCCAGTCTACGAAAAATTTCGCCCATGAATTAAAGAATAGCAAGTAGCGGCACATTACTGGGCAGCACAGATCAACTCTCTCAGACTAATGGATCTGGGGACTTAAACGGTACTAACATGGAAAGAAAAATCAGGAACTTGAAGGAACTAATCAGGAATTAAAGAAAAATATTCTTCAATGTTTATTTTATTTTTTTCACTAAATTTAAAAATATAGTGAGGTTTGAACTAAAATAGAAAATCTTTAGTGATAATGAAGTTGATTTACATATTATCAATTATGGATTTGGGTCCGATACCGCTTTAGGTCTTATTCGAATGTCGCCCTTATTACTCCATAGCAAGGTGGTTGTCCAGATAAAACATCTAATTTTCAAATACTTTTTTCATACGTTTATTCTTATTAAATTTAAGATAATTTTGTACAATGAATGTAAAATGTACATATAATTTTTGAAAATTTATAAGTTTAACCAATTTTTACTACTAGATTTAGTTCCACTAAAGGGCTTTAACATCACTCCAATAAATTGGAGTGAAAAAAATTCTGAATAAATTCAGAATGTCTTCGAAATGGCAATCCTCTTATTGCCAGTGACTAAAAAATAGAAAAATGGGATGCGGAAAACAGAAAAGTTAATTTAAGTAAGATGTTCCTTACATTTATAACAACTTAAATCAATTTTTGAATTTGAACTGTCCGTACTTTTTTTCGCCTTTAAAGTTTTGATATTCCGAAAAATGTCCACCCCTAAAATGGTGCCGCCTTAGGTCCGGAGTTCACGGGCCTAGGCATAAATCCATGCTTGCATACTATACATTATTTAACATCGTTAGTGATTCTAAAACAGAAATATAATTCATTTCTTATCTCGGAATCTAATCCAACGACTTTGGAGAATCATTCAGTAATTATATTTTTTGCTGTATTAATAGTGGATTCTTCTCAGTCTCAAAAAGGTAAAGCTTCTTTAAAACTTCTTCCATGAGAAATTTATGTCTTTAAATATTAGGTTTATATGTTAATTACAATTTTTTTTGGAGAAAAATTTATATTTTTTAAATTAAATATTTGTATTAGTACTAAATAAAGTACAAAAAATCGTATTGCTTGACTTTCGCCAAAAAGAAAAAAATATGTAGAATACGATGAGCTCCAAAGTCATAATGGACAGCATGAGAAAATAATTGCTAATTGATTCATTGATTTATGTCTACTGATAAACATATTACAAAGATTTTTTTCAATTTTTTCTGTTTCTTCTAATGACCCTGGCAAAACATTTAGATTAACATCAAAGCACGACCTTGTGCAAAATTTTGTTAGTAGAAAATATTTAATAATCACGAAAATGGTTATCAACCTTGATCACGACATAAGTATCCCACAAAAAAGTACATACTCATATTGGCTCTGTAAGTATGATGTTTGTAGTGCATTAAAACGGTTCATCTCTGCACCAATATCGCGAATATTTTGGCATTTACCCCTCATCATTCAACCGAAGAAAAAAAAATGAAACTAACAATATACGACGTGGCACATGATTTGCGTGACTCGGAAATTAAGACAAGGAGATCTACTCTTCAATTTCGGATGATGTGTTCGTGAAAATATATGTATTTTGTTACTTAATTAAACTGTTATATACAAATGGTTTTTTAAAAAGTTTAAAATATTGTTATTATAAAACTGTATTCAAATATTCAAAGGTGCCGTAAAATATTTACTTTATTGATGCAAGAAAGCATCTCAATTATAGTAATTTAATCGATACGATCAAAAAAATTACGAAAAAATTAAAATCATAATTGAATATGACTATGTATCAGTTTTAATCTACACGTGTTAAGAAAACAACCATTCGCCATGTAGATGATAACAATGGAGACATTGAAAAAAGAAAAAATCAAATTAAAATTTATATTATTTTGAAAATAATCATGAATTTGTAATTTTTTTATTATGCCAGTTATACAAACCGTTAGAAAAAGTCACATTGCAAAAGAATTTCAAATGCACTAGAGATTGATTTTATTGAATAAATCGTTCCTATTGATTTTCAATCTGATATCACTGGATAAACTAGAAAAAAAAAATAATAGTCGACGTTTCACTGAATTAGAACGATAGAAATAAAATAAATCGTGGAAAAAAATCTCAAATAATCGTGTCAAACTTATGTTCTGCTAACAAATGACAATTGATTTTTGATTAATAATGACGGACAAATGCGAATGCAGATGTTGAATTCTTGATATTGGATAAAATATTATGTGCTAAATCAGAATGATATGGTTCTCAACTGAAACTGACACAAGTAATGATATTTATGAGTATGTAAAGTTCCACTAATGTGAAAATTTGATATCGGTATTAATTAAAACCGAACAAAATGGAAAGGGAACTTAGATATTTTTTTTCTGACAAAGATAAATTTCAATCGGAGATTGAGGAATTTTTATCGAATTTCCATTTAAATTAAACTCTACGATAATTTATAAAAAAAAGCCTATTAGACCCATACTTTAAGTAAAAAATGAGTGTTCACATGTTTTTAAAGTAATATTTTTTTTTTAATTTCAGATAATAATTTTTTTTATTTTAGTGTAATACTTGTACCTTATATTCACAATTTGTTAAACGCGTTTCTATTATTCAATATTTGAAGCAGGACAAAAACGAAATTGTAAGTCTTTTTGATGAGTAATTTTGAAGTCAAGCAAATCGTCGGCCTAAATTATTAACCTGCTAAGTTCATTTTTGCAATAAATTAGTAAATAAAGCAGTTGAAAGAGATTTATCAATTTGTCACTCGATAGAATTTTGTATTCCCTTCCTAAAAGAACAAAAAAAAAATCAAAAAAAATGAACCTAGCAGGTTAACAGGCCGACAAAATATTTCTAGTAATATTAAACTACATGGCTATTTCTTGGAGGTCCATTTTTATGTCTGTAAATTTTTGTCTTCCGGATAATCCAATCTACCCAAACCTAACCCTTACTTCAATCATTGAACAACCAAAGCTTTTTGTATATAAAGTATATTATTGTCTTCTTTAAGTAATATAATTTATAAAAGTAAACAATAAGTACAAAGAACAATAGCTCAAATTAATGTTTTACGTATTACCGAGATACGTTTTCGATTGCTAAGTAATCATCCTTGGCGGTTTTCAAGTAGTATTAAATCGCTCCGTAACTGTTATGCGATGAGTCCTGTCGCATAAACAGTATAACTATTCAAAATCAGTGAAAAAAATCTATGTTTATCACCCAAGCTACCGATAGTACAGAGATGGGTCTAAACAACCGAAACCCGAATTAAAAATTGTGAACTCCATTTTTCAGACTCGGAATTGGAATCGAAATTCTTCTTCTCCTT
Source organism: Sisyra terminalis (assembly GCA_958496175.1). NCBI lineage: Eukaryota > Metazoa > Arthropoda > Insecta > Neuroptera > Sisyridae > Sisyra > Sisyra terminalis. Next base: position 30,930,347 of record OY292278.1, read on the forward strand.
CATCTGGTGCCACTTGAACTCTTAAGATTTGCGATCATCATGATTATTTTAACTTTGGGTTCCTCTGTGCGAAAGAGCCGTCTGGAGTGCCTATGTGTACTACACCACTAATGTAGCGTACGACTTCGCCACCTGAAACCAACTGAAAATTCGCTACCTAGCATTCTGCATTAGTCAAGAAAGTTAATAAGATGTCAAAAACCAAAACTTTACCTAATTACAAAATTCTTTACCTTTTTTAAAATGCACTCTTTGTATTTTTCTTAGAGTGAAATCTTTTATGGAATTGACAATATCAATACCCCCATCCTCCGTTTTCATTTACCATCCTGGGCCTTAGTCTCCCCTGCGCCCAGCATGCTACACTAGTGCACAACACTAAATGGAATAGTCGAATGAACTCAAAATTAGCAAATAATCATCGGTTAGGAGGCAAATTCTCAAATGATATAATAAAGAAACTTATGAAAGACTATAACGAAAAACTTTCTAAACTTAGGAAGAAACAATATCAGAATGTTGGTTGATCTATTAGCGGGACACTACAATTTGACGAAGCATCTCTATTCTATAAGGATAAATACTAAATCAAGTACATGCAGGAAATGCGGCGGAGAGAGGAAACTGCCTCTCACGTACTATTTGACTGCTCAACTATAGCTTAAGGTCATCTCAGATTTGTTGAGCCACCAGAACTTAGAAGCACACAAATATCCAATTGGCTGTTTAAATTTATTTCTTAGGCAGACCTGACTGATTGAAACCAGAAACCAAGCAGAGGCGTAATAGTCCTTTTAGGACACATAGCAAAGAAACTTTTAGAAGAGGTTGCCAATACAATGAAGAAGAAGAAGAAAAAGAAACAAAGTTTTCATGTACTTTTCACGAACTACTCTCGAAAGTTAGCCAGCCAGGATATCCTCCTTCTTTCCAAAAGCCTTCTCTTTTCATCCTGAATAATGAACTGGAGCAAATGGTATTTTTCTTACGCATGATATAGCCAAAGTACTATTATTTTATCTTCTCTACAAAAATCATAAGAGGTTTTTTGGAGTTCAATCTAGTTGGTACTTCTTCATTTTGCACGTGACCCCCCAAGTTATCTTCAAGATTCAACGAAGCACCCCTATTTCAAGTACGTCAATTTTGTTCTTCTGCTTCTGGGTAAGAGTCCATTCTTCCGTTTCGTACAAGACAATAGGAAACACTTGACCATTTTTTATCACAGTTTTAAGGATAAAGTTTGTTCTCTAAAGACTTTTCTTATTTTCGTGAAGATTCCTCTGGTCTGCACATTAATAAGACATCTAATACATTTCAAAAATATCATAACAAAAAAATGAATATATACCTGAAAAAAATAAACAATTTTATAAAAAAGACTTCTGATGAACGAGCGGTCAAGGTGGGCGCTCCAAAACTGGTAGGTTTTGGGTTCAAATCTCATATCGAGCAAATTTTTGATTTTTTCTCAATGTATGAATTTTTCTTTACTCTAGTCACTTAAGATCATCGCTAATAAGCGTTATAAGGCAATGGTAAAGAACAATAATCCAATAATTCAACAAAACAAAAATCAATTCGGGTAATTCTAAAAGTAGCTAATTATTGACATGGGGTTTTTTGCCTCCAACTATCCCTGATTTACAAATTTTTGGAACAGAAGTCGGAGGTATAAAATCAATCAGTTGTTTCAACTTTCGAAATCGGAGTCAAAGCCTCATAACATTCCTAAACTATACTGCAAATAGAATGAGTAAATATCAAGTTACTCTGAATTGGTCCAAACCTAACTCGATCGTTCAAGTTCGGGAATTCGTGAGTTAAAAAAAGACCAAAAATGTTTGATTTTAATGATTATTAAAAATAAACAGTATATCTAGAAATTCAGTAAAAATTTTCAAGATATTTAAGTTTCGTGATTAATTTGATTTGAATATTTCCATGATGCTTTTGCATGCTTTTACTTTTTGATTCGATACTTAGTATTGATTATTTATTGTAAGTTTGAATTGTATAAACAATATTTGAAATTATTATTTTCATTTATTATAGTTTTATATGAAAAAAAATAATAGTGAACCAAAAAATGTATTAAAAGATGATTCATCAAAGGAATATAGTTTTTCCGGCAATGCCAAAACAATGTTGAAAAAAATCCAAATTGAATTTAAAAATAAACTTGAGTTTTTTTAATTAAAATTTGTACGTGAAAAACCATAATATAATTCCAATAATTAATTATTTATTTCCAATAATTAATTTACAGTAATAACTTTTTTTTAAATTCGCGTTTAGATTATTTTCATAAAATTCAAATTCTTTGCTTGTTTTTCTTATTGACAACGAAGGTCATTCAAACCCTTAGGATCCATGGTCTATAAAGGAAGTGGCAAAAATTCAAGGAAAGTGATGATTTGCATGAAATAGTCGTTTACTTTTTATTAACCGTTTCATAAACGTTGAACTAAATTGTTCCAAAATTATGACTCTTACTATAATCATTTTCTAATTAAATCCCCCAAAAAGAAATCATAAATGTAAGTTAGAAGAATTGTCCAAGGCTAGGATGCGTTGAAAAAAACAAATATATCCTCAGGACAAATCATAATAGATCAATTGACTTGAAAGATTCTTAAGGCCAGGTGAAGCCAGGTCAAATAATTTAACATTTTTCAATTTGAATATCCAATTTAAACTAATGAAATATTAAAAACGGCAAAACGTATTAAAACAGTGTCCGTGCATGAGAATCTCTTATTTGAAGATGTAATTCACTATTAAATAACTGCAAATATTACGAAACAAACGTTACAAATATGTTTTCAGAACTAATTTTGCAAACAGAAACATTGAAATTTCATACATTCAATAGACCGCAATTATATTAAAAAGAAAAATTAATTATTTTTTTCTTTATACTCGCAGATTCAATTAACTCTCCGAATAAAACACTTTAGGTTAAACTGAACTTGTATTATTTTTCATTAATACCTACTTCTTTTTTTCTTACTGTAATCCAATTATTGATTGCCCTACGGATTCATTTCAAATTGGTGCAAACAATTAAGCAATTTAATATTCAATCAAATCTTAACACTTTTAAATTATAATCATTATGATTTTGTAACATTTTTTTTTTACTTACATGAAATTATGATTATTAAATTCTAGTTTAGATTTTGTACTGATAACTGCAATGCTAAACACTTAATGACTTACTTTTATGTCATTTGAATATAAAACAAATAAATTAATTTCTTGAAGAAAGAAATAAAAATTATATATAAGTAATAAAACTCCAGGCACTTCAATGGTCATTTATATTAAAAATGTACTGCATTTGAATAAATATATCGGAGTATTGATGTAATAAATTTAGCTTTAATTATTATAATTAATTTGTCAATGTTTACGATTGAGAAATATTTCCGGTGAAAACTTGTGACAAAATTTTCATAATCTAAAATAATTTTAAAGGAGTTTCTGCATTGATAGCATTGCCATTTAAGATCTTAAAAATACTAAGGTTTCAAAAATTTCGTTATAAATTCAACACTTTTTAGCAAAAAACAATTTTAGTTGGTCTTTTTTTCCGAACAAATTGAAAAATCACCATAGGCATAATAGGTACCATGTGGGTATCTGCGTAAAATGCTGCCACTTGGCCAGATATGGTTTACTAATAGTTTTGTGGAGGATAATGAATACGGATATATACTACACTACGATCACTGACGTCGTTTTATCTTCTGTTGGTAGGATAAACCAACCGATGCAAAGTTTAAAAGTAAGAGCTAGATAACAGCAATCTATTTTTTCCCTCTCACTTTTAAACTTCGAATCGGTTCGTTTTTACTACCAGCAGAAGATAAAACGACGCCAGCGCTCATAGTAAGAGGTCCAGTACTACCATTTCGATACACAAAAGATAATTGGTTTCGGGCCCCGAATTTCGACCGGACCCTAATGGATATAAATGAAGGTGCCCAAAGACATGAACTTTTAGTACCTTTGGGAATTGAAATCACCAAATACCAGACTGAAACATATGCCGTGCAGGTTTGTAGAAGTATTTACAGAATGGCTTGAAAAACAGTAAATCCATATATTATCTGCAGCTAGGCTGTGCTTGATGCGTTGATAAGGCCATAGATCAATTTCAAACTACTAAGTGGGTACCAGCGTACCCAAACCAAGGATCAAAGAATTGAGTTCTGAGGAAGCCGTAAAAGCATACAGGCGAACGAAAAGCGAGATGATTTTACCCACCGAGGGACGAAAACACTAATTGTTGGTCCAAAACCAGTATTTGGGATCACTTAATCGAAGGTAGGGAAAACCATCAAAGTGTGAATTAATACTAACCATTGTTCCTCATGGCGTGAAAAAGAAAAAACTGATGAGAAATCCTGAAAATCCAAGCGCTGAAATCCTAAATTTAAGTAGATCTCAATTCATATTAGTGACGGACCTCATAATCGGTCATCGTGATCGTAGATCGTAAAAAGCATTTTCATACTTAGAGGATACGGTTTGACCATTCGATATGCAAATTCTGATAAACAAAGAACGAAACTGCTTCACACTTTCAATTGGAATGCAGCAATTTATCTATATGTTGGTTAGAAGAGCTGGGGGTCTCCAATATCTGATCTATAGTGATAAAATAGTATCTTATTCGCTGGTTGCAGAAAAATGCTTGGTTTCTCGACTTACAACAGCTTAAATAGGGAATTAGGTAACACAATAAGCCTAAAGCTGTATTAGAACTCGTTTTGGTGAACTAAACAGGAAGAATAGTATCTACTATGACCAAATTTTCAATTAGGGATACAAAATTTGATTTTCTACAATTTTTTTTTGGTTTTTCAATTTTTCGTTTGGATTCATCTTCTTCTCTTCATTAGTCTTTCTTCATCTATCATTGTTCTATCTCTAATTTGTTGATGTTCATTTCCATATTTTGTTTTTTGTTAAAATATTGTACCATTTTTTTTCATTAATCGTAAATATTTATTTGTTTTGCATTCATTAGTATTAACAATATATACTAGAGATGATTATTGAGTCAGCGCAATTTAAGTTAGGGAAAAGCGTTCAGCTTGCGGTACAACGTTGCACGTCGTGCGCAGACTCAGGAATGAACTACGTTTATTCTATGTTTCTGTTGTTTATGCATTGTTAGGCATCACTTTTGAAAAAAAAAATGTTTATAGAAATGATCGTGAAAAAACCCTTAACATGATGCATGCAAAAATAGTCAAAGGCATTTCAAAAAGAAAATATAAATGTTTAATATAACCAAGGATAAATGGATAACTTTTGAGCTAATATGCATTCAGACGTGGGCTACAAACAATACAACTAATCCGACTAAATTTTGTAATGAATTAGCAATGCACCAATATGATGATAAAATATCAGTAACTAAAAGACCAAAAGGAAAAACAGGATGTGTTTTAGTCTGTCCGATATTTTAGTAATGTCTCCCATGATTTTCAACGGTAAAACATGGCACCCAAAATAATAATAACGCTTATAATGTATGATCTAACCAAATTTTTAAAGTTTGTACAAAAATCATTGTAAAATTCAATTTACTGAACAGTTGTTTCTTATACGACGACCTAACATATACAGCACAAATAAACGACCATTTGATGAGTATCTGGACGAATTTGGTGTCTTATAGGAAAAACAGTTTGATTGGAAAAATCTATAGCTTCCTAAGTTTCGCTAAGCTTTATTATTCAGGCTTGACGGGAGACTCGTGTGGGGTTTTGGTGGGATTCATTTTTCCTCCTGAAGAGAGATCTGAGAGTTTATTCCATTTTTTTCAATGAACTCACTGTTTAATAAGAGAAAACTCCAAAGGAGGTGAAAATTTGCGGCCTTATTTTTTTTCTTTCGAAATTATTCCCTACACAAAGGATGTGACCAACCATTATGTAATTACGGAGCAGATTGGTTCACACATGGAATTTTTAACTTCTTCTGAAGGGCGAATGCTGCTTATTAGACATACAACGGCTTATTGTCCATTGGTCGTTGAACTCGCAGAAAAATATTCCTCAAACTTACAACATATCGCAGATTTATGACAAAGTTTAGCTTACTCATTTCTAATAAAATAATATCTGAATCCGAAAAGAATGATCTAAATATAAATTTGTTTTAATCTAAATATAATTTTATATCGTAATTTAATTTGCATAAGCATAAAAACCGAAGTAACAAAATCATTGTACATAATACAAAGAAAAAAATTAAAGCAATTTTTATTTCCAAATAATAAGAAGATATGTAATCGAAATTGAATCATATCGCAATTGAAACGAATTGCGAATTTGAAAGTTTAGCATGAAACCTACACTTAAAGATTTAGACCAAATAAAGATGAGTAATAAATTAATGACAAATAAATTATTTTCATGTATCCCCTTCACTAATCCTTCTTGATATAGGTTTTTCATTTCAAGTACAAATTCCATAGAATTGTAACAGTAAGATAAATTGTTATTGTTACGTATTGTTAAACAAATAACAGGATTCATCTCAAACAATTTTATTTATTTATTTGCAATGAAATCGCAATATTGTAATTATAGTTACAATTCTGGGAAACTAGTCTTAATATAAATCAAATCGTGATTTTCTAGATAGCCAGTGCCCTTCAAGTGCGTTTTCAATAGAATGAATGCAAAAGTGAGTTTATGAGATTGGTATCGCTTAATAGTCGTAATAAGAACAATCAGTTCTCTCGAACTTTTCTTGAGGTCAATGTTCAAAATTACCTTATTTCAGCATTTTTTTAAGTATCTCAAACAATAAGACCATTAAAGATTTTGTCAAAAAATATTTTGAGATTCGAATTAAAATTTAGAAGAGTTTTTACGAAGCTATGTTTCAGTTTTAACTGAAAAATATTCCAAAAATAAATTGACTCTCAGTAATTTGATCAATATGCTTTCTAGAATCTATAAAAAAAGTGTAATTACACGAGTTGAAGTTGAATAAGTATCCTGCCCTTTTAAATATTGAATGGTCAAGATAGAACAGAGAAAAGTGACCAGTGAGTCCTGAATTTAGATTTCATTAAAGAACCCCTAGTCTTGCTAGAGGAGAATAGAATGTAATCGTAAAGAGTCAATTTATTTTAATTTACAAAAACCTAAATTTATTACATAATAATAAACTTAGAAACCTTTTTATATTCATACTATTGGGGTACTGTTCAACCTTCATGTGCAGGTTTTGTTAGACAGAGGATGAAATAGCTTCTTATGCATAACTAGAACGCAGTAGTCGGTTTGTATAGCGACTAGAAGCGCTGGGTGTCTCCAATTCCAGTACTGAACTATCTGAGTAGAATCTTATTCCTCGGTTGTTAAAATATGCTCGGCTTCTCGATTTATAATAAGTCGAGTAGGTACCCAGGAACCACAATAATCCTTTGGTTGCAGTATGTAACTCTACAAAAGCTCTTAAGCTCTTCAAAGCTCGTACTGGCGAACCGTATGAATAGAAAAGGAAAAACTTTATTATTATTGTCTTTTAAGGGGTACGTTCTTATGGTCGGAAGAGGATAAAGATGATCTACCTTGTTAACTTACATACTTATCCTTTCTTAAAAGAATCTGAACTATCATGTAAATGTTCCACTCATAGCTAAATTCGACTCAAAAGTAAAGTCGCCAAAAATTTCTTTCGATTTCTTTTTGTCCTTTTTCTTATAAACCTTCATAAAGACAGTACAAATAACATTATACTGATAAAATGCAAATCAAACTCTACAATTAATTTATCACATCGAAGTTTGCAATATATTATGTTAAATTTTTGTCAAAGGCTTCTAATTTTCAGATTTTCAGGTACATTTTTCATTACATACCGTAATAACAAAGATGTATATATTACCGTTAAAGTATGAACAATTTTTAAATATACATTTTTATGACATTGTTGGTGATTTAACCATTGCAAAAAATTTTATTGAATTTTGAACAATGTGCATTTGCACAGAATAGAAAAATCCTTCTCATTATCTTACGTACATTTCAAAAAAACGTTTAAAAAAATCGTGGGAAAAGGTAAAGACTACCATACTATAATATATACTATTATATATATATAATACCATACCATACTATAACTAGGAAGTGACTATAGGAAGGAGATCAGTTCACTTTTCTTCACAAGAAAATTTCTTTAAATGAAATAGTTTTGTTCGGCATATAGATATGTAATAATTTTTAGAAGAAGTTAAAATATTTATTTATTTTTACACTTCGGTTTCTTTTTCACTATAATAATGCTATATTCTCATAAAACCGTACATAGGCTGATTTTCCCATAGTATTTTTACTATGTTTTCACCCGACGGATTAAGCAATAATTTTTGTAAGCCCATTTGTTGATAGTATTTTTCGATCCTGTGACACCAAAGTTATGAGCCTGAGAATGGTATCATGGATCCTTGATAGATAAAGGCATTATCCCTTCCATTGTCTTTTATACCTCTGTCATCGGGTATGCCCCCCCCCAACAGACTAACAAAAAATGAGGATTTTTTTTTATTTTTACGAAGAGGAAATGTTCTATAGGTAATTCAAATTTTCAATAGTAGTTGGTTTTTATTCTTTAGAAGAAATTTTTATTTGGTATTACATCATTCTTTCAAAAGTGACAAAAACATTGCTTGAAGAATTCATGAGTCAAAATGTTTTCTTTACCTATATGACTAAATTAGAATTAAATGGGGCAATACGTCATAAATACATTTTATTTGAACTTTTGTTTAAATTTATGTTTCAAGTTTACTTTTTTAAATTATATTTCATAAATCAGACTGCTATATATTTTATATAATGTTTAAACCAGTGACTCTTAACCTGGAGTCAATCGACTCACTTTGGTGAGTCAGTCTCGCGGGTTCAGTGAATATCATTTTTTTTTACTTTTTGTATCTATGTATAAATATATACTTTTGTTTTGCACTTGAGAAAATCATGTATTATTTTTCCAATTATGAAGTGTTCGGTAAATACGATTATGAAACTAGTAGAGGTCACCTCTAACAAGGTTAAGAACCACTGGTTTAAACGATACAAAATCAACGAAAAAATCTAAATTCATTTTGGAACATAAAAGTTAAAACGTTTTGAAAAATAAGCATAGGGTTAAAAGACCTGGATTTTATCTATTGAAAGTTTTTTTTTGTGATTTGAAAGAATCATTTGCAATTTTAAATTTATTGTTTAACAAAAATTTGATATTATTTATTTTATTTATTAACAACTTAAATATTATTTTTTAACCGATTTATTCATTTCTCATAAGTTTTTTGAGCTTTCTTAGCAAATGAGAATTGATTTTATGAACTCCATATACTTCAATTTTGATTTCTTTTTTAATTACACTTTTCTTTGACTATTAAATTAAATTAAAACATAATATATTGTTATGAAAATTCAATAAAAACTAATGATGCGAATTAAAGCCCTCCTACTGATCTGCAACTGTATTAACTAAAACCCACTGAGAATTAAATGTAAAAAAAATCTCTTTGAAATCCGTACTTAAATTATTTCGGGTCTTGTTGGCTTTCTTTTTTTATAATTATTTTATTCGAAAAGAAAATGAGACTTTTGACGCATGATAATCTTCTTCTATTTCACTCATCATCGAAGTATTTGATTAACTATGAGAAAAACACGTCTTCTGACCCAAATAGATTTTAATTTAATTTATTTTTCAAATATAACTCTTACTTTAATGATCAAATTTATGGGAATTGATATTTCATTAGTACATCGTTATTATATATTTTATAATTACAATAATTATAAGAAGAATCCCAAAGTTATTTTTAATGATTTGATGGAATGGTTTACATTTAATGTTGTTAATTTGAATTGTTCTTCATAGCGGTGATGGTTTTTTAGCAGAAGAAATCCATACTCCAGTAATGTATTAAAGATGAATTCCTAAGACTGAAACGGATCTAGCAAAGTAAGGAAAGGGTTTTCCATTATATGAAATGCAAATGGGTTTAATAATGCATTAGTTTCAAAGATAATAATCATTTTACTCCGACGCAGTAATAATAGTAATATTTAATTTTATTTCACTGTTGTGTGGTTATTTTAGCGGCTATGTAAGTGGGTGGACATTGAACGAAAGTCACCTGCATTAATTTATTTTGTTCAAGTGATTTATATACTTCTTTTGAATAAATTAAATTAAGTAGGAACCTACTAATAATAATCCAAAAAAATATTTTCAAAATTACGACTTGCAATCATTTTGAACTCATAATTTCCCAATAAGAATATTCAAACGAGAAAACCTTTATGTAAAAAGAAATTTGTTAAGGTATTTTTTTAAGTATAAAGTACCATTTTGATTAATTGGCTGGGAGTTTTTTGATTAGCGATAAGAAACTTGATTAAATGAAAAGTCAAGAATTGCATTTTGCTTCATTCTATTTACAGTTAATTCGTATTGAATAAGCAAATTGAAAAAAATAAAAGCAATTATTTATCCTTTATATTACAGCGTATTCTTTGACTTAAATAATGATTACTTGATAATTTTTGTAATGTAATGCTACCGTTTTAGATAGTAACACAAAGGTAAAGGTATAACAAGAAATATAATTGGGTAGTTACCTATAAAAAAAAAACAGCTCTTACATTGTTTTTCAAGGATAATTTTATTGAGTTGTACCATAGAACCAACGTTCTCCATAAGTCCATTATTAAATTTGTAGGTTTCTCATTCAATTTTTCAAGTTATCGACTTTCCACTGCATTTTTGTATAAACGATATTTTTTCCTCTCTACGACGACATAAAAGTCAATTTTAAATATTTTTATCTGTAAATCAGCTTTGGCTCAGTGGCAGAATCCCTGCTTTGGGCACAAAGCGCTGGGGTTCAAATCCTACAGTTTCCAGTTTTTATTTTTAATTCTTCATACTAATGGCCAATAGAACCAACAAGTCATTCAAAACGAACATAATAGAGAATATTACAGCATTGTTTTAATAATAATTAAGCTATCACTTCTGTCATTGTAATAGTAAACATATTATTATGTAGTTTGTGATAAATAAAAATATGAATATGTGTTGTGTTTCGAAATACATTTCAGACAAAATTTGAGAGTACTTACAGAATATAGCATATAGTGTTGGTATATAGAATGGATAATGTCTGTAAATAATTGAAATTCAAACATTCATATTGTTAAGCAAGTAACCGAACGGAAAGCACAAGCCATATGTTACTAAAACCAAAAAATTCTTAAAATATTTATCTTTCTATGTATTTTCTTCTGAATCTCCGAAACGGCTGAATCGATTTTGATAGGACTTCCACTGGCAATGTTATAAGAAATAGCTAAGACTACTGTTATAATAGAAAAAAAAATTAGGGCTAAGCGCAAAATGTAAAACTCACTATTTTTTTTGTGATTATATTTATCGTCGTTTAATAAGTATCAAGGTTTTTAGTGATGCTTGACGTTTTTATTGATGAAATATTGAAAATTTGCTCGATATGAAAGTCATATTCAGCACCTATCAGTTTTGGAGCGGCCACCTTCACCTTGACCACTTGGTCACCAGTAGGCGACAAACCGATTTAATTGTCAACAAATTCTAATTCAAATAAGTAAACAATAATTATACGAGTTTACAAATTGACATAAAATCTAATATAAACACTATTTAGAAAATAGCTAATTTTAACTAAAGCAGGCATATGCCGTACTACGTACACCGTCACTTTCCCCTCCAACGAGTTAGTATCATAAGAGTTTTCTGATAAAAAACCCAAAACTTTTTTTAATGAATAAGAGTGTCAATTTTTTTTTTTTTTTTGATTTGTTTGAATTTGAAATACAAGCAAAAATGTCGCCACTATAAAAGAAAAAAATGCTACCAAAGGATATGAGCCAAACCAATAACCGCTACTCGCAATAAGGCTATTGGTGCCTTCGTTGGTCTGAAGTCCATCTTCAGCGTTTCAAAAGTTTCCCAATCCATATCGTTCATAAAACATCGCTCATAAAGAACGGTGAATCATCGATGTTTTGGATTTCAACATCCACGTTAAACCATCGATGTTTATTAACGATATATCATACTTAAAAAAGTCGATGTATCGTATAAATCCTTAGCTATTTGTAAAAGCATCTGCACTTAAGCTACTCCCGGTTACTTACGTACATGGTTACTTAAACAATTACAACCTTTGGGTAATAACTTCACAAAAGTGCATTACTATATTTACCTATGTTGTTTTTATTTTTATTCTATAAGGAGGAGAAACATCTCTAAATGTTTCCATTGATGTTCTGTTTTTCTACTGTTCTAATTTTTTGGATTCATATATATGGCTAACAGTTGCTTTACCCATGGTCGGCTTTAACTACGTACGCGGCTTGTGCTAGGGATGACACTAGCGTTGTTGTTTAAGCCCCAAGAAATCGAAACCTAACATTGTGTAAAAAGAAATTGGACAACAAGAAAAACTGAAAAATGAACAAAAAATAAGAAAAACAAAATCTTACAATCGTATTTTGTAAATATTAATACAAATTTTAAGGAGGATCAGCGCTGGATGTACACTACAAGCAGTCAGAGCTGATGCCCAGAGCAGCAAATTTTCTAAGGCGGCAAAATTTGTAGAGTGGAAAAAATTTATTAGTGTTATTAAAATTGGTCAGTATAATTAATTAACCTCTAATTAATTGTTCTTGTTTAAGGGATAATTCTAAAATTCCATTTATGCATTTTTTGGTAAAATCGAAATTTTGTAAATTTTGATTTTGGCACTTTCAGTCAAAATAATTTAATTAATGTATTTTCTTGAACATTTAAAACGATAATCTTTGATTTTTTGATTTTCGGAAATTAAAATAAATAATTTGCTGATTTTTTGAAAAATTAAAAATATTTTTGAGAAACTTTTGCATTTTTTTGAAAATAAACTATAACGAATCAATGAATTTTTAATAAAATGAATAATTTTATTTTCAATTTTACCTTTGTTAATTATATTTCAAAAGAAAAATCTTATATTTCTGAATCAAATAAACATACAACTGCGCATGCCACCACCTACAATATGTTTTACAAATGTATCAGGGTTCCTCGAACTATTTTAATATATTCAAAAATGAGATATTGAAACTATAACTTTAAATAAAATTTCAGTCTTGGAGCAATATTTTTATCAGTACTCAGAGGTGGCACTTAGGTAAAATTTGGCCCTGGAGAGGATATGAAATTTCTTATTAATCACGATTAACATTAAACCAAAAAAGAAAATATTAGCGACATATTAAGTCATGCCGGTAAAATCACGGGTATCAACTAGTATAGAAACATAAAAAAATCAACTACTTCTTGTGTAATTAATCAAACTAAAGTAAAAATACAATCTTCCCTTTTTAATAATCAAAAATTCACAGCAGTTCTTAAGGGGTAGTTTTTTTATTTAATTTTTTGCAAAGTAGGTCTCTGTACTATTTCTTACTTTACCAAACAAAAACCAAAATTATATAAAAACGATTAAAACCAACATATGGTTGGAAATATGGCTGAATTTATTACATTTTTGCACAATGAGACCTCAGATATTGGAAATCGAAAATTGACTTCTCCATATAAAACGGTTTATTTATCACAGGCAAATAACTATAACTACTGATTAACATTAAAAAGCGATATAATTTCAATTTTATAATCCAAATTTGGATTTCTAGATTTACGAAAAGTGAAGATGACTTAAAATTTGTCTAAATTCAAATAAGTGAAAGTCCTCATAAATTTAAAGCTTGCCAAACGAAATTTTCGCGATAAAGATAGCGAAAATGTGTTATGAAACTAATAAATTTAAGGTTGGTGCTATTAAGTAAATTTTTTATAAATCAGCCTACATCTTCGAAATGTGAAGATTTTTTGGGCAATTTCTTAAATTTTATCAGGTTGTGTCAGCGACGAGCTGATAAGTTATTTCTAGCTGTCATTTTTGTATTAATTATCCAAAGAAATTGTTAATAATGCAAGTTTGCATGTGAGAAAAGATCCTCACATTGTGAAAGTTTTTACCGATATGTCTAATGATAAGCATTTGACCGAAAAGACGTGGGATGTTTAAGTACTTACTAACCTTGCCTATTGAATAGAATTAAATGAAATACATTTGCCACAATGCACCTAATTGTAAATATTGAAGTTATTGATGATAAGTTAGTGGAAATAAATGGGCGAATATCTTGTTGGGATTTAGCGGAGTGCGGTTGGGATTTTTTTTTAATTAAGTGAATAAAAGTTTCACATGCCTATCACAAATTATTTCTATCATTATAATCTCTTCCTTCATTCTTTTTTTGTTGAGACAAGTAGTTAAACAGGAAAAGATGAGGTGTATCAATCGCGGGCCGAAGCGGACTCGAAGCAAAAAACCAACTTGCACTTAATGATTGTTTATATTTAAATTGCACAGACGTTCTCAATATTATGAACGATAAATAGAAATAGAAATAAAATGTACCAGATAATAAACCACAATGTTTATCGATCAGAAAATTCATGTGCTTTAATTGAAAGAAGAAGATAGTGGTTGATTGTATTGGTCATGTCTTCGTATATAGTTGAGTTAATAATAAAACTTGTTTTACATCAATTTGATGATTACAATTATCGGATATATTGGACGGTGGTTAGTACAAGGTTTATGATGTGAACGAAAATGAGAAAAGATAATCTTCTCGTTCTATTGATGTACCTAATGTGTGAATCTTCATTGATTTGAGAAAGTCGCGTATTAAACTTTCTCTTGTCGTTGATGGTACAGTGACTTCAACAGCAATAATCTCATCACATCAGTGACTTACCCTGCTGTGATGCCGGTTTATTTTATTTTTGATTTTATTCGACGAAGAGTCGAAAGAAAAAAACATATATATGTACCTATATAAAATGTACAATGAAACTTTAGCGAGTATGTAATTAAATAGCAACAACTCAAATCATTACCAATAATAAATGTTTCTTTCTCCAAAATTGGGAATTTAGAGAGAAAATTTAAATTGTCAAATACGTGATCAACAATACAGCCAATAATTATCAAACGATTTTTTATTGAATTTTCAATTCAAAGACAAAGTGTGTCACTTGATTTTCTCAAACTCACGTTTGTTTGAAATTAAAATCAGTCTTTCGAATTCAAAAGAATTACACATCCTCTTTATGAGAATCCTACATTAATGAAAAAATTTTCGTTTTCGAATTTCTAAATAATGAAAGAAAATTAGATGATAATTTGGCCGAAAAAATTCAAATGGACAAAGGCATGTAATAAAAATGCAATCAGATACAAATAATTATCGATTCAAAATGCATTAGAGAGCTTCATTAGTTTTTTTGTAGATGTTAAATTTCCTAACAATTTTTTCAGCCAAAGTCTTTCTTCGGTACGAGCCTATTGTTTCCCAATTAAGTTTTTATATTTGATAAAACGTAGAAAATACGAGAAATATAATTAAAACGTAATGGAGGCTCGTTATTTTTTCATTTAAAATTACTTTTTTTTAATAATACTTTCCCATTAGTTCTTACAAATATCTTATAGATTTTCGTTAAATACCTTTACAGAAATAGTTTAAAGATTTTTTTTTTGTAAATAAAATAAATTCAAAATTATACTAGTTACGAGTAGTCCGAGAGCAAGCAAAGTTGAAAAAATAAATTAAGAAAGCTGATTTATGAATATAGCTACTCTATCGGTCTTTCGGTCAGCGTAAGAGCAGTCTGGCTACCGGTACACAAGGTTTATAAAATACACAGGTGGCCTCATGGTGGCTACGTGACGTATCCAGAAGAAATTCGTAGATATCTTCAGACTGATTCAATTTCAAAATTCTTCGTTTGACGTCATTTTTTTTCTAATGGAGCAACCTGTGTAATTTACAAACCTTGGCCGGTACAAGTTGGATTTATTTGTGTGTATAAGGGATCAAAAGTCCAAAAAAAAACCTCATTAAAACATTTATGAAGTTTATAATTGTTTTTATAAACGAATTATAAAGCGAATGAAAGCCCTCTCGTCTTTCGAAGGAAATACTTAACAATAAAATACTGGGTAAACTCCAGACACAAAGCAATCATCCCGTTGTTCAAGGAAGATGAAAATGATCAGCAAAACAAAACAGTGAACCATACATGGCAAAGACGTCTGCTAGACATACGAATCTTAGAATACCTCAATAAAGTACGATTGGAAGTTCAAACCACAGCAATGAGAGACCCGTGGACTAGGATCAACGTATCCTTAGGAAAATATTCAGTGTATAATAACACCACCATAACTATTCCAAAAACTGTTCCTAAAAAGACTGAACAACTACCCAAAACACACGATTTATTACACTGATGGGTCAGTAATGGATGGAAGATTGGGTATGGTAATAGTGAGTGAAAAAATTGTAATCAGAAAAAAACTGCCAGAGGGTACCTCCACATTCTCCGCTGAGGTTGAACCTAGCAAAATATAATTAAAAATAGTTGAAAAAACACCAAAAGAACCATCGATCATTTGCACAGACTCACAATCCTGTCAGAAAGCCCTTCTTAAGGAAAAGAAAAAAACACTGGCATTCTAGAGCTGCAAAATAAATTAAGAGAGCTTTAGATAAAAACCAAATAACCTTAATATAGATTCCCGGACATCAAGGAATTGAAGGGAACGAAAGAGCTGATAAAGAAGAAAGGGAATCAACAACGGATTCAATTAATAACGAATTGAAATTGAGCCTGGAAGACACCATCAAAGTGATCCAAAACTTAATACGACTCCATTAGAACATTACTTGGTGGAAAGACCTCAAAAACTGTTTAAGATTAGGAAAACAATAATGGAAAGTCCAAAACTTGGCGAACTCACCCGGAGAGAGTAGGTAGTTATGAATAGACTGCGAATCGGTCATTCGAATCTAGCACATATCCATGTAATATCTGGAATAACAGAGGAGTGTGATCGTTGCGGAGACCATATTTTACTTAAATGTAAAGGAACGAAAGCAAAAAGTAGAATAAATTATGTCTCCCAGAAAATAGAAGACTGCTTGTCCATAGAAGCAGGTATGAAGACAATCTTAAGGTTTCTCAAAGTGACAAAATTTTTAAAGACTTATAATTCAGGTGCAAGCTGTGAGGTGGTGTGTTAAAGTTTAGTGCAATGTACAAGAGGTTGAAACGGGAAAGTCACTAATGACATTGGCAATTGAAGAGACTGCAAATAACCAAAAACAAAAAACTACATTTAGGTACTCTACACAAAAGTAATTCAAAGGCTTACTGCTAGAAAGTTTTAATGGGATCAAATAATCGTGTGAATCAAAATCAAACGTTTTGATCAAATCTAGCGAAATGATTTTTTCTTCTTTAAAACGTTAAAATATTACTTTTTGAATAGGACAATTCCTTGCTCTATATTTCTGCAGGAAGGATTAAATTCTAAAAACCATCAAAATATACCGAAAATATTAAACTTTCAAAACTTTTGGCTTTGATTAACACTATTATTTGGTGCCATAAAAACTTTCTAGTAGTAGGCCATGGAATTGCAACAATGTAAGGTAAATTTTTATGAGAAATGTTCTTGAAATCCTTAATCCCCTTTCCTACTCACAACCTCCTAAACACCACTCCTGAATAAAGGTATCTTTCTTTTTTTTTCATTCCTTTTGGCCTTGTGCTGATTGGTCCCGATTCCTTCTACCACCATCAACAGATTATCCACTGCATGAATCAAACTTAAAGTTCAAAATAGGTGTAGATATGTGTGTAAAACTTTTTTATTTTAAAATTTTAAATACATATTCAAAATGTGTTTTAATTTTCAAGTAATTAGTTTTATTACCCAATTGAAATTTTCAAAAGAAATTAACCACTAAAATTAATAACATACATTATGTGTAATTAAAATTTTACACATTCGCAACTTATTAAAATAGAAAACGTTTTTGTGATAAACGGAAAAAATACTTCTAGTAAAAAAAAACCGGTTTTGGTTGATAATATGCACTGAAGAATATTTTTGTTTAATAATATTCAAATATTTTAATGTAGAATTTATTAGTGTTAATAATAGTTCATTAAGTTCGTGTATTATTGAGAGATGCATGACCTCTAAATGTCATTGAATTTGATGTACGGAATTCAATAATTGTCAAACAATTTTGTAGAAATTCCAAAAAAATCATTTACTTTTTTCACATTCGAAAAAATGAGTAATTAACATTGTAATGTTAATTACTTTAGTTTAAAAAAATCGAAGCTTCAAAGATATCACACATTTGTTTATTATAAAATAATTAAGAGTATTTGAAGTAATTATTATTTCTGATTTAATTATTTGGTTTTTATCTGAAAAAAATTAAAATGTCTTTTAAGTTTACTGCCTGCAACGTATTTTTTTTTCCTTATGTTAATTAAGATGTAATATTTTTAATGTGTATAATTATAATACCTGAAATATGTAATTAATAAATTGAATTTTTCTTTTTTTAACCGAAAAAAAAATACTTTTTACTCCAATGAATGCAAACTTACGTAAGACCTTGAGGATACTGATTCTTTAAAATTTGGTTGCAAAGAAAGTAACCAGAGATTCTAATTTAGTAACTCGTTTTTCTCAATAAACAAAAAAAAATCTTTTAAAATTTCGTGAAGTCTTTTTATCATGAGGCTTAACATTTTGAAATCGAAAATGAGTTATGTATTTGATGCCTTTTAGCTTTAAGTGAACTGTTAAATTTGTAACGTGAACATTCATTCTTCCATATCACAGTAGTTTGGTTTGGCATAACAATGGTAAGGTGGAGTATTTTGGGAGCTCCAAGCAATTCACTTCCAATTTCACGATCTTGACTCTTCCAAATAAATCAATAAAGTGCATAAGAAACTGCCTCCAACCATCTTACTTGTTATTATTAATTATATCAAAAAATCAATTCAAAAGAAAAAAGCTTTCTCCATTTTTTATTTCAAACTAACGCAATGTTAAACAAACACTTCTTAATTTATATATTTATATCAAATCCCAAGTTTAAATACCAAAACCACTTATTATCTACTATGACTACTTCACGAATGCCGAAATGATTGTTAAAGGTGCAGGCTTTTGATAACAAGAAGAAAAAAAACTCAACTATCAAGTTTCAGTTAATTTTTTTCATAAATTATCTCAGTAGAAGAATACATAATTACAAATTAGTGCAACGTCAATCACTTGTCAATTATTTAGGCCAAAAATGGACAGTCCAAAAACACTCAGGTATAAATAAAGATCATAATAATGATTTGTTTTAAATCAAATTAACAATCATGTTTTTGCAATTCATACATTCATTAAATACTTCCATTTCTTTTAAGCAATACATGGTTAAGTAAATTACTTAATTTACAATCAAAACAAAAGGCCAAGTTAGTTTTTTGGTCACTGAATTACATCTAAGGTTTTAAATATTGAAATGAACGATTTTTACGTACTAATATTGCGCATAATAGGCATAGTTTTTAAACAGATAAACTATTAACAAAGGGCTCTATTTTTTTATTATAAAAA
Source organism: Sisyra terminalis (assembly GCA_958496175.1). Lineage (NCBI taxonomy): Eukaryota > Metazoa > Arthropoda > Insecta > Neuroptera > Sisyridae > Sisyra > Sisyra terminalis. Next base: position 30,949,989 of record OY292278.1, read on the forward strand.
AAAAATCTTTAAACTCATTTCTTAACATCCCAGATATATTGCATACAAATTTATGATTTTCTATTTTTGATTAATGACATTTTCCATAGCCCTACCTAATTTATGCGACGGACTTCCCGACAGCGACTTCACTCCAATGTAGCCATTCTCCGCACGGGTACAAAAAATACTCCAAAACTTGTACTTCAAAATTATGTGCAAAAAGTAGAGTAATAGTACGTCAAATAGAGAGTCGTGAAGAACCTACAAAAATCCAAACTATTCAAATTTATCTATAGAAAGAACATCCCAAAGACAAACCTATGGCTCATTGGAGAAAGTGGCACACGCGGATTTGGTTAAATACCTGGATTTGGTGCTGGAGAAAAGACTGGCACGGAATAATTACATAAAAATTACAGTTGCAAAACTTAGAAACATATAAAAAACTATACTTTTTACTACGAAAGTAATCTCCTGCCTCACTACCCCTTAGGCTTCTTATATATACGACAATCATCAGGCCCATATGACTAGCCGTATGGCTAAGAAATATGGTGAATCACGTCCAAAACACCAAAAATAAAGATACAATCCTTCTAAAATAAGGTCTTAAGAACAACTAGCGTAGAACCCGTTAGGCCTCATCCTAACGGAAAATATTACGAACCGAGATCAGCTACTTTAACAACGACGAAATGCAATTTTGGTGGAGAAGAATGGGTGAGCGAGATTTATTGAACTTAGTAGTTCAATTATAACGCATTGTAATATAGATTTGTATTTTTTTTTAGGAAATTGAAAATAATGAGGAGTATGTAAGTACTTAAATACTACTTAAGGTAGAAAACCAAATAATGCATCACAACGTTTTTATATGTACTTTCGGTGGCTACGAATTTCAAGCAGCTCAAATTTGATTACCCTTAATTATTTATACTTAAAATTAAAGAGCTTTTTAAAGTCTCTAATATTCTAGGAGAAATGCGTATTGAGAATTGTATAACATTTCAATTACGTACTTTAAATGTACATAATCTTAATTCACGGGCGTTAATAAACTGGGCTGTTACGCTTTTTACTATTTTATATTTGCCGCTATATTTATCGCTTTAATCATTAAAATTCTTATATACTGTTACAAAGTGTTTATACTTTTCTATTTATTCCGAAAAAAATCAGCAAATTTTCTCATAGTCATATACGTGCAGCAAAGTATTAATAAAAAAGTATATTGAAGAAATGAAAGCAAAAAGATGTATTATTTTTTGAAGATATGAAGAATTTTTGTTAAATTTAGGACACAAACAAGTCCTATATATTTAAATTTCAGGAAATGTTAATTAATGTGTATTTTAAAAACAATTTGTTTGGTTCAAGTTTCTCTCAACTTCAGTGGTAATTAATTAAGGTCCTCCGCCAATAATTAGAGAATTATAATTGAAAATATAGATATATTAGAAAAACTGTGGTGAAAATGTCAAGAAAAAAATAATTAACAGAAACATTAGAATTAAAATTAAAAATTTCGTTAACTATTGAGATTTGAAGAAAATCTTTAGAGTTAATTTTATTATTGGTATACTTGAACTTTAAAGCAGGGTTGGGGAACTAGCCGAAATTAATTTATTATCCAGTGTCATCTTTGGAATCAATGCTTGCCTCTTACTTCTGCTCCAAACCAAATTATTATCATTTATGATCCAAAATTTTTTGATCACAAGTCGCTAACATTAAACACTAATTAAACTATAAAATTTCATAAAAAATAATTAATGTTCCATATTTAGCGAAAGATTGTAAAGAGCTGGAGCCATAATGGTTTAGCTTTGGTTCCGGCTCCGCGTTTGCTAAAAAACATATATAAGCTCCAGCTCTTCAAAAATTATTCAAATCTACGACTCGGAGATTCGGTTTGGGCTCCCTTGCTTCCTAGCCCTGCTTCAAAGTGATCAGGTATTATTTAAATATTTCTTCATAAGGTTAGTTTTTGATTGAGGGTTTCAAAATTATTTCATTATTTTTATTGTGATTATTTATATAACTTTGTATCTCTCAATCCACAAAAAAAAAATTGTAAAAAACCATATTTTGACAATTATTAGTTACATTATTGAAACCTACAAAGGTGCAAGTACAAACAATGATAACTTGATTATAAAAATTTTCTCTTAAAACAAGAACTTTTTGTTTGAAAAATGATTCGTTTAACGGTTTGCGTGAAAAGTATGTTGAGTCTTTCTACTATAAAATAGATTTTTAAGGCTTTTACTTGAACACATTGGACGACAACCGAAAAATAATCCATAACAAATTACAATTAACCGTAATGCCATCTGAATGGTAAAACTGTTTCTCATGCATTTAAAGAAATTAATATCTTAACAACTGCATTGACAATTTATTTTTAATTTTCTGTACAAATTAAAATTATAATATTTATATCATACAAAAACTAAGACATTTATCAACGATTATTTTTGTGAATCACGTAAAAAAAAATTGTTGGAAATTTATAGAGGTGCATGGCCTATTTAAATGTGTATCACTTGATAATATACATAAAAACTATATTATTTCCAATTTCCAAAGATAGTACAAAGAGCTGAACTGATTGAAAATTAATGGTGAGAAAAACTGAAATGTAATTTGTAATTTAAAGCTCTATTTATTTTTCTTTTATTTTTTTATCTTAGATAATTATATTTTTTTTCAGAAATATAATATGTAAGAAATTAAACAAATAACACAATATTTTTAAGTGGCAAAGATTAATACATGCTAAAACAGAAGACATTAAACATGTGTCTATTGTAGGTGGAGAATTATAAATCACATATGTTCCAACGCGACTAAAAGACCATGACGCGATATTTTTATTAAATCCACAATATACATGCTAATTTAATCTGCAAGCAAACGCATTTCATAGCGGAACGCATCTTGATTTTATCTCTTGACGACATTTTATGATTTAATCAACACAATTATATGTTCTACAAATCAACTTGAATCTAGTAAAACCAAAATTTGCATAAATAAAAGAAACAACTGTTAATTTTATAATTGCACGCCTTTTTTTGCTCAATGTCAGCTCTGATTATGTCCATCAAATTTGTTTCGATTCTAATTCAAATGAATAAATGTTGCAAATTTCAAGACTCAAGACATCGTGTCATATTCTGGAACTATAAAAATGCAACTTTTTCACCTAAGGGGCTTGAAAACTTGTTTTGTTTGAAAAATTACATGAGATATCAATGCCACATTTGCACAATACGATGATAACTTACAATGGGACTTCTGGGTAGAGCTCATAATATGCGATGTTTTATGCTTAGTATACTCATATCTAACATACATATTGAATGTAGCCACTTTAGAAGCCATAACCCGGCTTTAAGCTCAACACGGCATGTTTTATGAGCCGAAACTAACCAGTATAACAATAGCGACAATTATCGCATGTCTTTAAGATGGAGATTCTGATGCAACAACCACCCACGTGCAAATAGCAACCCTTCATATTATAAATAATATTACTCACCTTTATTACGGCTAATCTTGAGCTATTCATTTTGTATTGCATCACTAATAATCAATTTTAAAGTCTTACTTATAGAACTGAAGTCTGCAGCTGAGATCAAAATAAAGCGATTAAATTAATATATACGACAAGCAACTCAATTGTTCTAGAATCTCATTTTTCATTTGTGCAATACTGCATCCGCAAAAATTGCATGCGATGAAAAAGTAAATAAATTTATTGTACCGCTATCCATGATTGCAATTAAGTTTTTGAATAAAATGCCCCACACATTTGTTTTCATTTCTTCATCTCCGCAAACTATATGAAGATAATCAATTTATTTCAATATACTTTGCCCAAATTAATTGTATCTGTATTTGATATTCTTCAAAAAATACCATTCATAATTTACATAAACCAAAGTATATCAATTGAGACTGTTCCCTACCCTTAGTAATTATAAGGAAAAATAAGATACCTACTGTAATTTATAACTGAAAAATTTCACTCTTCGGGAAATATCGGTTGATTTTGGACTTTTTGTAATAGATATTGGACTTTATTGTTGTTGTTTTTGATCAATGCTTTATAACTATCGAGTTTTTGCGACTATAGAGCAAGTAAAAATTTTTCTCCGTATACAAGAATTGAACTCAGCACCTACCAGTTTTGGGGCGGCTTTGTTGACCACTTGGCCATAAGTGGCAGACTTTTCATCATTAAAAACCATAACGAGACAAATTGAAACGAATTAATGTCGTGATTATGAGACCAATGCATCGGTTAATTTCCATTCCCGGTTATTAATACTTAATGGAAAAAAAAGAACTACTCTCGAGGCAAATTCTCAAAGGTTATAATGAAGATATCTTTTAAAGACCACAGTAAAAGACTCCTTCATCTAAGGTAGTAGAATATTTGAATTTTGGTAGGTCTATTAACAAGATATTGCATTGCAAGGAAACATCTCTAAACTATAAAGGTAAACACTAATTCAAGTAAATGCAGGAAATATGAAAAAGTAGAGGAAACTGTCTCCTACGTACTATTTGACTGTTCATCTATGATTCAAAGCCACCTCAGCTCTTTTGGATCACCTAGATTTGAGTTGGAAAATATATATTAAGATTCAATTGACTGTCTTTAGAGATATATCTTTTAAGCAGATCCAATCAATTGGAACTAGAAACAAAACAGTACCGCAATAGTTTCTTAGGACGCAGCATATAGGAACTCTTAGTAGAGACACCTGGAACATTGCTTAAGAAGAATGGGTTATATTTCGAAACCAGACCTAACCAGTTGAAACTCGAACCAAAACTGTAGTGCAATAGTTTTTTTAGGACGCAGCGCAGAGGAACTCTGAAAAGAAGTCTCCGAAATGAGGAAGAAGAAGATTCTGACGAAACGAAAAACAAGTGAGTAAAATACTATAAAATGAAGAAGTATAATTGAAAGATTTGGCAAAAATTGATTATATGCATGGGAACACGGGGCGGAATTAGCGCTTGTTACAGGTGACAAAAACGCGTAAGTATCATACTCAATGTTCAATTAACTTATAAAAAGTGGCAATCGACAGTAAAGAGTGCAGTTGTTTTTATTTTTATCAAATTCGAAATAAACGTTTCCGAATTCTAATTTTTGCCAAGTAACGGAACGGTAATTATCCCATGTTCTATTTTTTGTTTGAATATTAACATGAATTGTTTGTTAAAACATACTATTGACTAACTAAAAGCCTTGTGATAACTCAAATATAACTAATATATCCTGCTATAATAGTCATGCTTGTGGGAAAGGTTTTTTGAAACACAAACCATTCAGATAGTATTTCCCATTCAGATAGACATTTTTATTTCATCAGCAGATAGAGCGTACATATATAAGGGAAACTAGCCGACAGTCCATATATAAGAAAGGTCGGAAGATGCAGAGGTAATCTGCTTATACTATGAGGATTTAAATTCCAAATCTAATGAAAGCTGGTGTTCCTGCAGTATTTGTCAAAAATGGGCACATTTGGCATGTGCTGGGCTAAACACGATGATGACAGTGTCTACATTTGCTAACTAAGCCATTAACAAGTATCCTACTGCGCCCCAGGCTCATTTCCCATTGTGCCCCAGAAGGGCAGAATGGGAAATTTCCATTTATTTTTGAAACCTAAATTTTTAATATCAATTATTAATTTAAATCTATAAAACCTTTTTTTATTTGTAAAGAATGAATTAAATAAATATAAAAAGTATAAAACAATGAGATTGTTTCTTTAAATCTTTCGCGAATTGTAATTAAAACTTAGGTACCGTTCCGCCCCAAGTTCCTCTAATATTTAAGACTTTTGAGCCAAAGACTGTAGAGTACTTCTGTACTACGCTGTACAGAATGCACAGAATTTAATCGCAGATAAATTTCCAACCAAACTATTACCAAAAATTCGGGGAGTAATCATAAGAAATTTATGGATTGAATCAATTAAAATTGGCCACCAAGGGCTATTTCTAAGCGATGATTTTCATCTGCAAGAAATGAGGCAAAAAATTTACGGTTCAATTCATATTGATAATCTAGGGAATGACATTAACAAGAACCTAAGAGTAAAAGAAGAAGCCTTGGAAAATATTAAATTCCTGGAAATGACTAACAAATATTCCACATAAATAAAATATTTATTAAAATTTAGTCCACTTTTAGTCACGAAATGATCTAGCAGAGTGGTTCCCAACCCTATGGCCACTTTAAAAGAAATATTTAATTTTACAATACAATGTAATGAAAAAAAAAATCTTATTAATTAAACAGAGAAATAAAAATAAGAGAAAATAACAACGATTGAAATAACATCTTCTGGGTATAGTTTAGTTTGTCTCCGTCTTTGTTAAAACGCCCTCTAGTATTGTATTCTCGTTAAGTTCCACTAAATATATACACCTTAACCTGCTCTTGAGAGCAAAATGTTTGGGAACCCCTAGTCTAGCAGTTAGTTCAACTATAAATCAAAATTAATAAAAGATCCAAGTTGCAATCGATAGCTTGAATGTAGTAAAAAATGAACCCATTTGGTTTATTATTCTTTCTAAATATAATTTACTCAAACAATAATTAATTCCAATTAGTAAAATTAAAAGCTTAATGATACAAATATTTGAATTAAAATACTTTATTGTTTGGGTGTTCCTACTTTTATTCTACCTGAAATTAATTGACGAGACAATGAGTTTAACTTAATAAGAAAATTTTTTCATGTAAATCTATTTTTAAATATTCTTTTTATATTTTTGTATTAGGAAAAAAATGATTAGTAATTATAATTTGCTGCAGGAACTACGGTTTTAAGATTATAAGCTAGTTTTTCGTTAATCTTTAAGGGGTTAACTATTAATAACTAAAATATATTTTTATTGAGTTATTTACAGTTTTATAACTTGAAATTTTTTTGCATTTTATTTCAGTTTCGAGCGAAAATTTATGATTCATAAAAAATGTGTCAATAGAATGTCGATGTGTTTGTCTTTTTTCTAAGCAAAATTTTGAAAGCAAATTAATTCTGTTCCAGATCGTGAAACAATAGGGATCAATATTATAATTAGTGTTATAATAAGATATATCTCCGATAAACAGAACTTGTAGAATTCATACAAAAAATAAATAAATAAATTTACAACTAGATAATTTGTTGCATTCATTATGCATAATTTGCTTTGTATTGTATTTATTGAACGACATTGATTGAATACAGATATCGCGACTAAGAACCAAGAGAAGTGGAGAACTCCTCCCAACATTCAAGGTGTTTCTAAGCGTCATTTCAAAACATTCATAATACATAGTATAGTTTATGAAGTATATACGCATATATAGATATATACTACTACACACATACACGTTTCTCGATTTTCACTTAAATATCAAGATTTTTCTGCTTCTGCTTCGGCTTCTGTATTCTGTCTTTTGTCCTCAGACTTCATTTCTTTTCCGACACGAGCTAACAGTAATTGACCATATTTTAATTCAATCGAACTCGATCGATTATTCATGCTGAATTAATTTGCTTTATTTAATTATTGTTGTCAGTAATTTAAACGTAAAACGTACAATTTTATATTTCCCGCGTATTTATGCTAAATATAATATACTACTAGATATTTTTTCAAATTAAATCATGAAATGAGCATAAAAACTTGAATTGGATGTAGGCAGCAATTATAAGTTGTTTTTCTCTCCAAACCTCTGCATATCAATGATTATGCGAAGGTGGTAGGTGAATAATAATATAAGTAATTAGTATTTTAATGCCCGCAGTTATAAAATGAACCACTTTTTGTCAGTTGGGTGGCGCTAATACCTCAAACATGAATATTAATTTTATGATCTAATTTTGATTGAATTTTAGTCTTCAGATATATATTCAACAAGTAGTCGGTTTGGTTTTGGAAATAATGCTATGAGGCTATAAAAATACGATTATCAAGTATTTAAAAATTAAATTTACGAATTTTATAAGTCCTAGCGTTGTTGAAAACTTTAATAATCCCACCCTCTTTTACACGGTAGATTCTTTAGGAAACAACTAAGAAGACGTAAAAAAATCATGAGAAATTATAGTAAATTTGGTGATTTGTTAATGTTTAACAACTTTAGCGATCATATAAGATGAAAAAATATAAATATTTTCTCACAAAAATCTAAGCTTCAAAGCATTAATGAATTCTTCTTTCATACTTATATGATAAAATAAACTCATTTTCAATACAAAAACAAAAGAACTATTAATAAAATTATATATAGCGATCATTCAGGTCATAAGTAGGTACAATACAAGATTTATAAAATAGACAAGTAGCCTCACGGGTTCACAACCAATTCGAATATTTAGGAAAGTGAAGTATCCAGAAGGATTTCTAATTCATAACTGATGGTAGCTTTGGTAACAATGTATCAATATATCACTTGAAGCCGCATTTTTTTTTTAATTTTTCAAAGTTAAAAAGTTACTATGGGTATAACGTTTCAATGGTTTAAACTAAATTACTAATTGTACCAATTCTTCAATCACTGTACTATAAATAAACATATTCAGACTGATTCACATTTCAAATACTTCAAATGACTTCATTTTTTTTTAATTGGGTAACCTGTATAATTGACTTTGCGTACATCATACTGAAATTAGAAAAAAAAAAATTGTTAACTATCTTCGCTGAATTATTCTTCAACTTAGTTGAAGTATAACGATATAAAAAGAAAAGTTACAATAAAATTCAGGTATTCTCGATAACTCCAGGAAATAAGCAAGCAATAAAGTGGACCAAATTACTTTGGGGTGCATGTAAACCGACTGACAACTGTTTTCTTTTATTACTATTTACCACCACTTTATAACTGTCATGGTTTTTAGCAACTCTAGAGTTAATACTATGCACACGGGAATTTTCCTGCCAAATCATGGCGTACAGTGGAGCTTTTTTCGCATTTTTGGGCCAAAATAAGATTTTTCTTAAAATATTTATATCTTTCGATCTATTTGATATTTTTCTACGAAACTTTCGGTGTTTTTTGCTTTGCGGGACAAAACGAAGAAACTTGTTTCTAGCGTTTTAATATAAAAAGAGATATTTTAGACTAAAAATCCTTAAATTTAAAATATTGAAAATTTGTACAATACGAGCACGAAGTATAAATGACAGGATAACGAACGCTGTATTGCCGAGTTGTCCATGAAATGTGGATACAGTGCAGAGGACTCTAGCGTCAATAGTATTTTTGATAGTCTTAATAGTTTTGATAGCTCTTGGCCTATGTTTGAATTTTTAACAATAGGAATAAGCGAACAACCAATAAACATTCAGTAAGAGTCAAGTTTCTTAGCGGTAATACGCCGCTAGTGACCGAAAAAATCACTAACCCCATGTCCGAGTTTTTGAGATGACAAGAACTATGTTAACTGTTATCTATTCTTCGTGGATACGAGAATTGAACCCAGTACCTACCAATTTTGGAGCAGCCACCTTGACCATTCGGTTGGCAGAAGGCTTAGCTTAAGATTGTACCAAAACTTAACTAAATTATTACTTTTCAAAATTAAAATTGGGATTCGGGCAACAGCAAAAAAAAAACGCCAGGTTATTTCAATATGGTATAAAAGATTTAAGGGTAATTATCAAGCAAAAGCTATAGAACTCAAACTAAATAGTTTATAGAGAGAGAACATTCAATAAAATTGCACAGAAATCTAATAAGTATAGGAAACATCATCATTGAATTGATGATTTAAAAAAAAAAAATTATTCTTTTAATATTTCCTTCTGTGTTTCAGATAAACAATTTTGTTGGCTATCTTCAATAATACTCATATAAATAGACCCAAGCCACGAAATGGTAAAAGAAGCTAATTAATTTTCCGAAATTTGCCTTTTTCCCCCGTTTCCTAGAATGAGTATGATTTAACTTTCGGTTTAAAATGGATAATTTCTTCACAAGTTATGGGCTAAATATGGCTTAATGCTAGTATAATTATTTTTATTTGTTTTAGCAATTTCAACTTTATACCAAAAAAGATTTCCGAGAGTGGTATTAAAAAAAGTTTATCAATATAAAAAAAGGAAAATTTATTTATCCCGGCAACGATAGAGAAAAACAATGTGAACACCCAATATAATAATCATAGTCTCAAATATCAAATAACTGTTTGAACCATTTATTTCAATTTCATTCAATTGCCAATTCTGCCATTCGTTAGTTGCTGTGGTAAGCGATGATTGTGAAATTTCACGGGTAGCTACTAATCAATATGACAAAAGTCAAATATATGTATTTGCGGTGCGTACATGTATTCAAGTTTATGTATACGTATATCGGTAAAGACAGAGAACAAAGAATGTATTTAAACGCATACGTGTGAATGAAAACCATATATAATAATCATTTTCTCAAATTTGAACTGATTGTTGTAATTTTTTTCAAATATCATTTCGATTACATTCAATTTTTGTCATGACTGTGGATATTTCACGGGTAGCTACTAATTCATATTTCCAAAGTTTAGTTTTGATAAACATTGCATGTTTTTAGATTTAATTTTTTTAATTTTTCCAGATCGTATTTATTTGCCTCTTTTGTGATCAGATAAAATGATTCCTTTATTGAATAAAACATTGCTTAAAGCCTTAATTACAACTTATGTTTTCAAGGATAATATTTTTGCCAAACTTAATTTGTTTTTGATCGAATTTTAATTGATATATTACAGGTTTTTTTTGCACGAGTGAAGGTACAAAAAACATCTTGTACTATTCAAATGAAAACGGTTACATTATCTTTTTTATACTTAACTTTTTTAACCCCAATAACCGGAAATTTGTTTTCCCACATTGAAATGAAGCATTGGAGTTTATTTTTAATTTTTAAATGGTTCAAGTCTTGTGAGAAAGAAATTGGGTTTAAAGTTCGAAATAAAATAACATTTATTGCATTGGTTTCTTGAAAAGAATAGTAACGATTAAGTGCTTGAAAGTTGAAAAGAAAATAAGTTAATATAAACTGAAAAGAATAAAATTACTATGAAGAAATATGAAAAAAAGTTTAGATAAATATTATGTCTTAGAAAGGTAATTGATGATTTTATGTAGGTTTTTTCTTGTAAATGTCTAATCTATATTCTATTATTTTTATGATGCAATTTTACTCGTACAATTAGTTTCTGTTTTATCGTTTATTTGAAAATATGACCGAAACCAGGTAGTTAATCATAAAACAGTAGATAATATTTCACAAAATAAACCGCCAATTACAATAAGAAATTATGGTGTTTACAGGTTAGATATTTCTAGGTATTAATTACTGATTACTTAGATGGAATGGTAATTATAAATGTTGGTTCGAGATGGATTTTTTTTTGTAATCAGTTTGCCGTGGATGTTGAATGTTGATATTTCTATATTATTGTATAAACGAATGAGTCGAATTTCAAAAATGACATAATATTTCGACTAATTACATGCACGTTTCCTCACCAGAAACTGGTGATGAGGTAAACTAAAATTTGTAACCTCGAGGTTAATTAAAGTGTGCGTAAAGTTATATTACGTAGAAACACATAGACAGTGGTTTTTGTTACCCAAGTCGGAAGCTGTGGCCAAATAATTACAATTAACTTTTGAATATTGTAATAAAATGAAAAATCGTGATGTTTCAATAATATCAAGTTTGTAATCGAAGAAATTTTCCAATTTTTCTTGTTCTATTTTTCTAATATCGTTCAGCTCATTAAAACTAGTTTCAAAATATTTTTATTTGGAAAAAAAGAATTGCATAATTTCAAAAAAAAAAGAATTCAAAAAATTTTTCTTAGAATTCCATCTGATGTAATTGATGTTAAATATGTTATATTGACACCAGATGATAAACATTAAAATACTTTGAATCATTGGCTACAAATGTGAAAAATAAATTCATGCTTGAAATTATGTTTTTGTTGCATACAGAATTTCATTTTGAATCATACGCATACCATAATTAGCCTTTTTGTTTTATAATAGAAAATTTAAAGTTTTTTTATTAGTCTTAAAAATAATAAGGAACGGAAGATCTATTTTTTCAATGTAAATTAACTTTTAAGTTTTACACTTAGGAGTTGTAATGTTTTTGAACTAGCAAAACAAAAAGTCCTCACTCAATAGAAGACTTTCCAAATACATACAACAACTTAACTTAACTTAAGCATTCCAGAAACATTTAATATACTTCCATCCTCCAGTTCATGGGTACAGATAAAAATTCCAATTTACCGGTCCCTAGAACATTATCCTACCAGTGAAACACCAAACACTTTTTTTTTAAATCTTTTCTGGGAACTAAAATGAAAACAATTTATAAAGACTGCTTATTATTACTGACGATTCAGGGATTCATGAAATTGACTGGTTGTACTATTGATTGGGGCAATAAGCTTTGTAGGTTTGACTCCCAAACTTCGCCTCAATTTTCTCTTGAGAAGCGAACACTATCCTGAAATCCTTAAAGATAGTGGGACGAAATCGGCTTAGAATACCTGTGACCATATATGGGTAATTCTCCTGAAATATCGAAAGTCTTGTCCTTCAGTTTTTACAAAAATCAAAGCGACCTATGAAAGTTTTTTTTTTTCATTGAAAAGAATATAATTTAGACTAATGATGTTGGTTATAATTTTTAAACCATAAAAATGAGCCTTCTCTATAGAATAATAAATAAATAGTACCCTGAAATTCATTCCCTGACTATGTTCAAAACTTGAGCTTAGCACATTTTTGAACTTTTAAATCAAAAAGTTTTCAAAAAATTGTTTGCGAATTTGACAAATCGATTAAAAACGCGATAAATTTTAAAAAATATTTTGAGTTTAGAATAAAAAGTAAAGAACACGTTTTCAAAGATATTTTTGTATGTGTCTCACAAAGAAATCGTTCCCTCACACCTTTACTAACAGTCGATATATGAACGCATCTTTAATCATTTATGAAAGCTCTTATCGATTTTTGATTGTTGGCAAAACTATCAATTATTTCACATATTTAAGTCATCTTACACGTGTAAAAGTACCAGTCCAAAAAGAAAAATATACAAATTATTTCGAGATTCAAGATTTCATTTTCAGTCGTCGTTCCCTCACATTGAAAAAAATAGAGCTATTTACTATATCTTATTAATAATTACACAGTAAAGTATGTTGTCAGGGACAGTAAATTTACACAAAAATTCAGATGTAACTAAAGCTTAGGTACCAAGATTTTTTAAGGTATACTTCATTTCGTCATTCCATAATTTCAAATTGAAACTAGGGAATGACGATATATGAGTCTATGACTTTAAAACTAGTCGAACTTTACTTTTTTATTTCTTTTGTTATTTAATTCTTAAACTCACCGCTTTTTCCTGCTTAAAGATGAGAAAATCATTCGTATGACTTTAGAGAAAATTATTGCTAAAAGTACAATTCAAAGATACAAGTAGCTCATTTTAACGATGCAGGACACCATATAAAACTTTACAGAGAAGTATTATATTAATGCAACAATAATACTGTTAAAGCTCAAACATTTTGATCACTATCAAACAATAACAGACACGATTCATGGACTCTTTCAAAATTATAGATCATCCTTATAATATGCCTAAAATAAGTTTATTCTGGCGACTTCTATATTGATAAAATCTAATTACACAAGTACTTCAAAATTGACAAACAGAAAAACAAATTTTTAAAAATAATTATTGAATTTTTTTTTTCTACAAAATTTTGGAATTTGAAAAGAATCACCCATATATAGACTCGCAATTAATACTCAAGACATTGCTTAGCCATTGAAACTCCGATAGAACTGTACAAATGACCGTCCATATAATTAAAATAAAAAAAAAACGGAAAATAGCCCTGGTCTGGATCGGACATCAGGGAATCCCTAGGAACAAGAAGTCACAAGCAGTATGAGGGATCTGTTGGAGGAGGCAAGCAGAGAAATCTGGAGACTTTGAATTGTCTTGTGGTAAGGGTATAAACAAAAATTAATTCTAGTACCTCATTGTCCCTTTAATATCGCACGCGTATATAAAATAAAGTATCTAAGCTTAATCTATAAAAAAGTAAACATGAGTCAATAGTTTTATGCAAATAATAAATACAACACGAGTTGTTTCAATAAGACATTCTTCAAATAAAATTAAAATATTGTTATCAACAAGTTTTTACAAATCAGCAGGTATTAAAATAAATTTTAATATCTTAAATGCTACTATATCTTATCATATTTTAAGTACCAAAGCATAGTATTAAGTATTACATCATATTGGAACCCGTTTTGTGACTAATATACACAGCCGATTTTCCGACCTCTGTAAGTACTACCTTAACGACGATGGATGATTACACTGCATCGCTAATTCGAGATCACAGCCCTAAGTCAGTATCTGTTAGACTAAAATGCTTTAATTGATCCACAAAATCAATATATTTACATTACATTAAATGTAATAATCACAATTATTTCGAATTTTCATATTTTCAAATGGATTCTAAGGTTGTAATTACGATACTTTATATACAGATAATAATAATCAACTTAACTGAACTAACTACCAATAAGAATCAAAAGTAAAAAAGCTCGCCAAAAATATTTACATGTACTTAGATATTTAACTACTTAGATATTTTTATATCTTTATAGTGGCATTTGTCTTCCAGATAAAATTTTATCCGACGTTTAAAGGAAACATGCATATTTTCTCCTGAGGAAAGTAATATGAGTAGAATAAATATGTTGGATTTATCTAACAGATTGATTTTTGTCTATTAAAAAGATATGTTATTGATATAATTTGCTTATCCATCCAGTTCTTAGTATGGTTAAAAAAATGGCCGCTTATTAGAATTCCAAAAACCTTTACTTTGTTCGGTATTATGTATGAGGCACTACTGCCAATTTTGCTTAATTTACGAAATTCTGATTTTAGAGTTGTTTTAATCGTTGAAACCCTAGAAAAGATACGTACATTGTATCTTGTAATGCGAAACTTCGTATACGTAACTCGAATGTATACTAGATCGTATATTCTTAATTCATGAGACTTACTAAACCGGTCACTCCCTTGTATGCATTTTCAGAATACGCTGTTTTTTTTGAAACTGTTAAAATCCTTTAAATAAACTATTGATATTTCATTAGGAAAACTTTCTTCTATATTTTTTTGAAACTATTGAATTATATTCTGTGATACTAAAATGCTTTGACTGTTCCTCAAAATCAATATATTTACATTAAATGAATTATAATAGATATATAATTATTTCGAATTTCCAGAATTTCAAATGAATTCTATGTTGTAATCACGATACATTATTTATATAAAGAAAATAATAATCAACTTAGTTGAATAAACCACCTACGCAGCGTACTCCATTCCTCTGAAGAATCAAAAATAAAAAAGCTCGCCAATAACAAATAGAGGGAAAGAAAACACTTAATTGTACATTCCGCTTGAACAATAAACGATCTATTAATTGGATAGTTATATTTATACCATGAGCACATGTTCCCAAGTGATTAAAAAGTATTCTGCGGACGTGTCTTCAATTTTCTACAAAGGCGGAGTTCACTTAATAAATTTATGAGCTTTCAATGTGCAATACTTGATTATTCCTCACTACCTATTTTCTATAGTTCAATCATAATAAATATTTTATGGTAGACGCGGATAACATCTCATTACAGACTTATTATATTTTAAAATAACAAACATGTGTCGATGAATGAACGTTCCAATGAAGATACAGAAGCCTTAACAACTGCACCAAGCCATCCAATATGACTATGTTATTATCCCAAGTAATTATATTATTCACCTTAGTATCTAAACTTGCAATTATAAAGTATGAGCAAAATTGATTTTATTATAGAAATAATATGTGAATTATTTTATGGCTTTCTATCTAACCAGAACATAGTTATTATCAATCAGTGATGCACTCAAGATTTTTCTCAGATCTTAGATAACAATTAAAATTGAGCATCACCAGAGAAAATTCCCGCAGTTTTTTACACTCAAAAAAATTGCTTTAAAACGTTTAACGGATGTAATAAAATTATGAACAATTAAAAAAAAAAGTAATGCAGTCTCTATAAAATTTTGATAAAATCAATAACTTACATACATTGTTTCAAAGTAATTATCATTTATCATTCTCTCGATATAAGACTTAGCATATTTTTTTTTGATTTAATGCCATTTTACCTTGAATTATAACGATATATATGCTCGTTTAGTTTGCAAATCATTTCTGGTACTAGTAGCCATTTTTGTTTTCCATAATCGAACAAGAATCTGAATAATGTACTCTATATTTCATTATATTATATTCTTTCAATAGTAATTCCATTAAAACAGATATTACGCAAGCAGTTTGGTACATCTTTTGTTGCAAAAATGAAAGTAACATCCATTTAATATGTTTAGCACCAAAAATTAATTTTTGGTCACCCATATTGCTTATTTCAAAAAATATGAATTAAAATTTCCACAATATGTACTATCTTACAGTAAATTACAGAATTTTACAGTATATTGGTAAACCACAACTAAAGTAAAGTTTATTTTTTGTAAAGTATTTAAAAAGGAAAAATTGAATCTGAAAACCAATTCCACTTTATAATTAAAGGAAAAGAAAGGCGGTCGTACTTTTCGAATTTTTTAGAAACTTCTAGGTTTCTTCCATTTTTCAATAGTGTGTAGTATAACTCAAGAAGCCATAATTTTTTTAATAATTTGTCTTATGTGTCTGAAATCAATAAGATATGAATATATTATATGGAAATATTATACTCTTTCTCAATGAAGTATGTAAAGTGAATAAACACGGCAATGCTATTGGTGAAAAAAAAAATCTAAATTGAAGATGGAACAAGTAAAATGGGTCTACCATGTTAAGAGTAAAATTTACAAATTTGCAGAAGGACGTCAAAGTTCTATTAATATTGGAACACAAACGATGAATTTAATTTACTTGGATGGAAAAAGGGAAGGAGGTACAAAACCTATATTATATTTCGTTGCGATAAATTTTATCTGAAATAAACAGAAAAATACAATTTCAGTGGCGTGATGAACATAATAGGCACCCTTGGCACGATATATTTATGTCCCCTCCCCTAAATAACTAAAGAAATAAAAAGCTTAGTAACGGATGGTTGACAAAAACAAGATGCTTTTGAATTTAATAGTTCGGTTGCCAAAGAAATAAGGTAGAAAAGTCCTGCATAGTCCTCACAGTTTGCTAATTGAATAGCTTTGGAGCAAAGGAGTAAATGGTACCACCAAAAATAAAGTTAACTTGAAATAGGTACCAGGCCAACAGGCTATTAAAGGCAACGGAAGGGCTAATGTCCTGACCCGGTGAATGTGTCCTTACACAGTGGATTTATAAAATTTACTGCACAATATGGAGGAACACCATCGAGGAAAAATACGCTACAAATATTATGGGAAAACTATTTCTAATTTTTTCTACTAAAGTACTTAATCTTTCTAGAAAGGAAGTCAGAGTGGTAATACGTCTAATAACCGACCAATGCGAGCTAAGAAAGCACTTGCATATAATGGGATCACATATGAGTGACACATAAAGCAAATCACTTCTCGCGTTCTGTAGGAATTCGGTACTCTGACAGAATAGAGCCATGAGAAACTGGGGACATCAAGCCCTGGAACTGAAATAGTGGGAAAATACCAAGTACGCCAATTGCTGAGGTTCACCTAGCTACTTGGCCGTAAGTAAGTGAAATAGGGACCAACGAAACTCAATAAGTTCCGAGCCTACAGTGTTGAGACTCCTGGGAATCTCAATTTAAAAAAAAAGAAAAAAAACATATTTTTACATATGCTTGTTTATGATGGTTTTTTATCTGAACAACTATAGTTGCCACGCTGTAGTTTCTCCAAAGCTATTGAAAAACAACAGGAACAATTGCACCAAACAGGAATAATAATAATAAGTTCTGAAAGATTGAAAGGACGCCAGGATATAATGAGTGGGTGAAGTATGTTAAGAGTAGGTAGGAGTAAGAGTAGTAGTAGGAGTTAGTAGAAGTCTTCAAGAAATAAATGCACGGGACAACCATGAAAAATAAAAAAATCGCATTTTTTTGTGAATTTATATTTTTGCTGTAGCTTTACAGATATTTCGAAATCCAAAAAAAAATATCCCGTTAAATCATTTGGAAGTTGAATTAGTTTGTATTTTTTTGCAATAACCTCAAAATATGTATACTTTAACGTTAAAATATCGTTAGTGAATATCCTCCCAGTCGGTCAATTCTTAATGTATGTAATCGATAAAAACCCATATTGATAAAATAAAAAAGAAAAACAAATTGTGTTTACCTGATATTTGCATTGGCAGAAACTTGCACCCCTCTTATGACACACACCTACTAGACCGGTTTAACAAACCGCATACCAAGCAACTAACAATGGACAATAATTACTCTAAAATGTATTCAAAACTACAGAAAATAAAGTATACATAAAATCAATTTCAATTGTTGAAATTTTTACATGGTTAATATTTTTTCGCGGTTTAACTCAAATTGCATTGTTAATGTATACACTAACTAGAAGATTATAAATTTCAAACTGTTTTAATTCGTCAATGTATACTTTTTGTTAGTGTACACATTAGCGTTTGAGCGATGAATTATGTGTTAACGATGTGCATGGTTTAACGGTAGCATATAGATTTATAGAAACAACCATTACTCTAAATCTACAAATTGCCGAAATTTTAATGATAAAAAATAATATTTTAATCAAAAACTGTCGGTTCTGCATTTTTAATAAAAATATTCTTTATGACATTGCTCAGATTTCAAAGTGCTTCCACATACGCTTTACGCATCTTAAATTTCAATTATAATTTATAATTATCAAGAACTTAAATTTCTCTATTAATACATCTGACAGCTTTAATTTGAATATTACTCGTCAAAAAAACGATGATCTCTATAATTATATAATTATCATACTAGAAAAGTATTATCAAATCGGTTCTTTTCCTCCATCGATTTCTCAGTAATTGAAATTTAATTAAAAAATTATACAAATCATTTGTAAATATTTATCCAAATAATTGCTTAAATTAAAAATAAATTGCTTGGAAAAATATCAATAAACTCAACGTTTTACTCGGAATCTTCTCCGATGCAAATCGAATAGCTAGGAATGTAGGTATACGGATTTATCAATTTGCTTGGCTCAAATTTCTTTGAGCTACCTACAAGAAAAAAGAGTAATTTATGACTCTATTATTAATATTATTATTTTCTGTTTCATTAACACGCGATTTTCATGTTATAATTAAGATATAAGAATAATCTTGATTTTCAAGTAAAAAATTATATTTCCGACAAGCTTCATTATTAATGTGCTCTAATTGTAATTATAGAAACAGATGTAGATATGCCAATTACAAGTCGTTCATTTCCATATTTTACGTTTGTTTCAAGTGGATTAGATAGGTGAAGAGATAGTGATAGTTTTTATATTTTTTTATTGTTCGTATTTGCTCGGTTGCAGTCAGATAAGGCTTTAAAATATAAGATACTTCTATCAATGTGTATGTTTTTTGTTGTTCTATTATTAAAATTTAAAAAAAAGGATATCTAAGATTTTGACTACTACGATTGACATAAGAAAATCTATTTGGTTTATGAGTTTTAATTTTTTTTCCAACACCCATATAGATTGGCAATAAATATTAATATATTTCAACATTTTTATTACTTGTATTAATATCTGACTAACAGATAATTTGAATTTAATAATTGGTTTTGTTAAAATAAAATTCACTTTTTGCATTCTTAAAAAATATTTTGATAAAGTGATAATTTTTTAGTCAATTTATTCAACAGGCGTTTCCATTCAATTCGTTACCATTTTTATTGGAAATAACTTTAAAAAACCAAAATATTTTTTACGTAAATAGTGTAAAATTTACGTAAATAAATTTTTTATCAAATAGTGTAAAATCAGACACTCTTAAGGTGTAAATTTGGGTGTTCCAAGCTGTAAAGACAAAAAATTTTTTTTCGAATATCGATGCACATATCCTATATTTTTTTCTATTTGACCCAAATAACTAAAATATTAAATATCATCGCTATCGAACAACGATAACCCGTACCGACTTGATCTCAAAGTTTTAATATAAAAATTAATGTAGAATCCATACGGAAATATAAGATTTTTGTTAATTTAATAAATAAGACACGGCTTTGTCTATATCTTATATTTATTAAATATTTATTATTTAAGGACATTATTCAGTTGTTTCTCTTTCCAACGTTGGCTTTTTCCTGTTAGAATATAAGTTGATTGAAACAAAGTCATCAATGATTTTCTCTGAAATTAAAAATGAGCGTATCCTTATCATATATCTACTATAAGTAATAAATAAAACTTATACTTTTGCTTGCCAGACTAACCGTAAAATGAGTCACTAAGTTCTTCTTTCAATGGGATACAGCGTTTATTCGTTGTATAATTTTTACTTTTGGTTTTTGGTCTATATCATCATCAACGAACAAGACTAACATTTCATCTATTAAATACCATAAATGCTGGCAAAACGTCTATAAAGCTGATTTTGAGATCCATTTGTCTATGTTTTTCGTAAGGTTTCATGGCCCTTAAGAAGCATAAAAAATCACCAGGTAAGGTGCTTTAAAAGCTAAATTGCATTAAATGGCAAGGATTAGCGTTAGATATCAATAGTTAATGCCAGTAAATATATTCTCAATAGTCATAATAGTCATCTTTAGTAGTTTCTTTAGTTAACTCAATTCGGTAAAATTCTGACATTTTGTTCATTTCTGATACATTAAGGCATGACAACTTTTCTGTATTACTCTGTTTTTTCTTGAAATCAATATTTTTTCAGTTTTCACGGAAATATTTCAACAATCAAGTGTCAAGACTTTTTAATTGTCTGGTTATTTTTTTTTTTCAAACACGCCTTTTAATACTAATTCTTAGACGTGATGGCAGCAAGCAAAAGTGAGCATTTCTTTACTTAGATTCTGCTCAAGAAGCACAGAAGTTCCATTAATACAACAATTATGTGAAGCAGTAGTATCACAACAAATAAGTTGCATTTTATTATCAAGATTTCAGTCAATAACGGTGTTCCAAACTGCCTGTACCTGTTCTTCTTCCTGAAGAGTTGTCCAATTTTGGTACATAGATAAGTTGTTCTTTATAATCATATGAAATTACTATCAGTAAACGTTCTTCTTTTGATTTTCATGCATTTAAAGCCAGGAAGAGTTTACCATCCTAATGGATAGTTACGGTATACGGTACTCATTTTGGGAATCAACTTTCATAGCTTCTCGTGCTCTTTTCGTTTTCGAGGGGAGGAATTACTTATGAGAAATTCATCATTGTTAAGTTCCAGTGCCTCAATAGTTGCTTTGGAAGTAAACACACAATTTCTCATACTAACCTGACGCCTACCTAATACTACCACTAATTTTGGAGTTATGAAATTTTTCCTAGTTAAAGTTTTATAAGTATCGAATTGTTTGCTAGTAGCTGAGATAAACAAATTTGTTAGTAAATCCATTATTTCAGAATCAAAAACAAATTTTCTTGTAGTAGAATTTAGTTTTTTTTTTTTTGTAAACTTCCGTAAGTTTAGTATATGGTCGCTAGTTTCTTTACATAAGTAAAGATTTAATCGGTTTATGTGCCTTTTCTCAATAAATTATGCATTCGCGAATAGATTTGCGCATTCATTAACACATAAATTCACTTCACGAATATCATAGAACAGAACTACTAGTACTTGTCCCTTTTAGAGAACTGTGGAACTAGTTATTTGATGTTTTACGTTTCCTATTAAAAATATTTGCATTTTAGAACTGCCTAATTTCACCGATATGTTGACTAAAATAAAAAAAAGCATTAAAAAACACAAAGAATAGGCGGTAAAACGTTTTTCGCTGAAGAGTAACGAAAAGACTATTAAATTGAGATTATGTTTGGGCACTAGGCTGATGATCTATAAAATCGTATTGATGTCGGTCTGGACGTATGGAATACAATTATGGGAAACTGACAGCAGTTCTAATATCAACATCATTACAAAGGTTTTGGTCTAAGACACTTCGATTGATCACAAGAGCCCCATGGCGTGAGAGTAATTTAGACATACACCAGGATTCAAAAATGGCCACGGTCAAGATGGTTAAATTCGGCGCAAGCCACCAGACCCCATGAACGATCATCCCAGTCATCTGATCGTTCGATTCTTAAATAACAATGAAGAATTAATAAGATTGCGAAGCATCTCATTTTTAGAGATGCCATTCCAAAAATATAACAGTATAAAGGGTACCCTATAAAGATGTGCCTCACTCGTCCATGCGTTTCTTAGATTTGTTTATTGTCCAGGAATAAAATACTAATTAAAAAAAATAATAAATGAATCACGACTACGTTTTAATTTACTTATCATTAAATAATTGGACAACAAACCACTTTAAAATAATTGTTAAAAAGAATATTGCAACTGAAAATGAAGTTTTAACTAGTAAAATACAATTCAGAGACATAATTTATGTTTAAAAATTTTGAACCTAATAGGAAAACGTTCGTTCCTTAAATTGAAAATTGAAGATAATCTCAATGAAAACTACACTATCCCTTCGAGCTATGCATTTCCATGAGACTATGATCCATTGGTAATTACGTTATTGCACAAATTACTGTTTAAATTTTAGAACCATTATTGCTATACGAATCAGAATGTTGTCAGTTGACGACATTAACACGAAGCAAAATAGATGGAGTAGAAATGGATTTTCTACGAATGCCAAATATAAAATTGGGCAGTGTACTAATAGAATTCATAGAATAACGGAAATAAAAGAAACAAGACAACTGATATGGTATAGACACGTGAGGCGTATGAAAGAACATAGACGGCCATGAGAAGCTTTTGACTACATTTCACCAAATAAAAGAAAACAAGGAATACCATTTAACACATGATTAATAAGAGTTATGAAAATTGTAAGGGACTGGGTAATCAATGACGATATCCCGAGAGGTAAAAACATGTAGCAATAAAAATGTGGGAAATGGCAGAAACTGTAGAACTTTGGTAATTTATATAGGTAAGAATATGTAATTGGTATGTCGGCAAAGATAGAGAACAAAAATTGAAAACACAAACATGTAAGTGAAAGGCAATAATTGTTTCACATTCAAACTAACGGATTGTTGTTATGGTTTAAACTGTCATTTTGATTTCTTCAATTGCCAATTTTTACCATTTGGTAGTTGTGTCAGTGTTGGGTTGTGACTATTTCACGGGGAGTTACTAGTATTATGAAAATGATTGTTTTTCGGTTAACAGGACCGATGCAAGGAAGACTCAGAGCGTTCTCCTAAAAGCGGTATCTCGATCTGAAGGATTGAAAAAACTTATCTGGCATTAGATCTCTAGTTTTCTAAAATGTGCAATTTAAATATAAGCATTAGTCTCATGAAATTGTGACCCCAACTTTTTAAAAAGATATACTTACTCGGAATATGAACGGATAACCTGATTAAATTTGAATTAGGTTGCAAAAAACGGAGACATGTGCAGTATTAATATCCATGCGCATCTATCTTTCTTTTGTATTATGTATACTGTTTACAAATAATTATTAAAAAAAAAAAACTTTAAATAATATATATTTTTTTCAATTCAATATAAATGGTACAATAAGGCAATAAAATAAATACTTAAGTATAGCGTTTCTACCTCCTGAAGTTGGAGGTATTGAAAAAACAATGATATTTTTTTTTTGTGAATTTCTAATGCAATTCTGTGAAGAAATACTGTGAAAAAAATTAAACGAGTCTATAAGATTTAATTAAATCACTTATCTGCGAAGCGAGAAACGACGCCGCTTTATTACAGAAAAAAGTTGTAACAAAATGATTTAACAGTGTAACCAAGAGAAATATATTGGCATCGAAAAAAAAATTAGCTAAGAAAAAAGCTACTTATTTTCTGATTTACGGCTTTTCAATTTAAAACGGATTTATAATTAATACAAATCAGATATAATCATATAATATTACCCTTATAATACACAATACCGATATGAAAACTCTCATTAATACGAACATTGAAGAAAAATAATTTCATATTATCAGTGCACTCATAATTTTTTTCAGCTCATTCATAAGTCAATAAGTGTCAATTATATACATAAGCTGAGTATATAAAGAACTACAAAAAAATTCACGTCTAGCTACAATAAATTTGTAATAAATATACGATTTATATTTCTTGTAAAAACATTTTATCGCTGCTTTAGATCTCAATGAGTATCAATTGCAGAACTTGTATCAATTGGTATACAACGTACTGGTATTTTTATAAATGCTCGTTAGAAAATACCTTTGTGTAATTTTCAATTAAAACAAAGTACTAATTTCAATTATTATAACTCAATATTAAAACCAAGCTCAGAGACACCATTAAAATATAAATTTATAGCGACACAACATTATTCTTCAGCAAAAAGTAAAAACAAACCAATAATGAAAATAAAAAACAATAGTAGGTATCTATTTATTTTTCTTTTATATAAAAAACAAAACTCAATTATTATGTTGAAAACGTTGGCGTCCATTATCTATTCGCTATGTGTGAAGCCATATAGTAGGGGAAGCCAAATTGACACAAGCGTCCCCAGTGGTCAGGTTAAGCGTTAGAGTGGGCTATTATTAATGAAACTGTAAGTAAATACACGTGACAATTTTTACTTTGCTTTATTTTAATTAATATAACAAAATTGAGAAACCAGAGTTGTTATGATGTGAAATGTAAAAATACCAGCAGAAAAAAACGAATGTTATTTTTATAAATTTCCAACGGCCAAAAGTAAAATAAATCAAAGGATTACTACGGTGAAAAGTAAGTATACCTTAGCCTTAATTGTATCAATTGGGTGAACAATTTAGAGAATAGCAAACCTTTGCAAAATTTGTAAAAATTAAAAATTTATTTGAAGTCAGAAATTTAAAAAATTAAATTTGAAATACTCATGGTAAAATTTTTTTTTCTAACAACTATTTACAAGTTGTATTTATATTTTTATTTCTTATCTTCTACTATTCTTGGAATTTATATATACATTTGAAGTAACTTAACTTTATGTTCACTGCGTTCATCGTTATTTTTATAAATTATACTTACTTCGTTTTGGTTCAACTCACTTAAATACAAAATTACAACCAATATAAGTTGTGAAATATTTATTTTCATGGATGTTTGTATTACTATTTTTTACAAATACTCTTTATTCTGCAAATTACATTAATAAGCATATTATGAAAATATACTCTAACAGCCGCCTGAAGTTCAAATCTTATCTGGCGCTACAGTCACATACGTAACAAATAGTCTATCATTTTTAAAAGGTATCACTAGTAGATTGCAAGTTAGCAATAAAACCGTTTACCTACTTTTATGCCAACAAACTTAGAACTAAATAGATTTAGCCTTAAGGAATTTAACATTATTCAATTGCTGAGCAAAACAAAGTAGGTATTAAAGCTATACGAAAACTGTTATTCTTTCCTAATATTTCGGAATTTTTCCCCATCATCTTTATTGCCGTCTCAGTAGAAAATGAGAGAAATAGAGCCTTTGGTATAGATTATGCTAGCAAAACTTGTACAGTGTTTGTTTTATTGAATAACTGAAAAAACTATAATCTATTTTACATGGGGGAAAACAGAGGCAAAACGCACAACTTAAGGGAGAATACTTTCAAGAATTTTAAGTATTATTTTAAAATTTTCGACTTTAATTTATAATTATGTTTTGCGCTTCCCTGGAAATAATTGAGGCCTTAATTAAAACTGAAAATAATAATTTAAGACCAGGGAATCGAGGGAAATTAGCTGGCGAGTGCAGCAGCAAGAGAAACAATAGAGAGGGAGAGATCATCTCACGAACAGAGAGACTAGGACTAACCATAGAGATCATCATTAAAGAAGAAACTAATTAAGGTAGAAACTAATTTCGGCGAATTGGTAGGATAAATTAAAGCTGCAGCGGATCTGCCAAATAGTACTGAGTAGTCCACCTCTGAGTACCCTGTCCTTGGACAAACAGCAAATACGGTATACGAAAAATCATGCCTGTTCACTACCTCAAACAAGTGAGCTTAATGTTTTTATTTTTGCAATGTCAAATCAGGATTGGAACGCATTTCAGTGTTATTAATTCGCTGCTGTTGTCTAGGAAGTTAACTGCCAGATGATTGGCAGTCACATGACCTTTTTTGATATTTTGTATTATGTCGAACGTTTTTCTCACTGGCAAAGGCCACTTGTAAGTCCTTATGATTGTCCTGGGTTGTGAGGTACTATGAAGTCTTTACGACTAGTATGAGAGTCTTATTATAGATAGAAAATGTTGAATGATATGTATGTTGGAGTCACAGGTCGATTCCCATAGCTGGATTCCATTCGTCCAGGTTGGTTTCCGAATGGATCTGTACAACAGAAGTTTATGATTCAAGGATCGCAGCGATTTCCTGCTAATATAGCTGTACGCATTTTGCTTTCAGCTAATCCCTCCTGACCATTATATGTCTCCATCAGATTAGTCGTTTATCTTCTCTCCAGGTACACCCCAAGATACCTAGTCTCCATCATCTGCGGTAAAATAGTATATGCATGAAAAGTAACTTTGTAAAGTTTTAGTATCAATTATTTTTTTTAACTTTATCGTTTTATCGAACTACTTATTGAATAACTAACCATTCAAAATCAGTGGTTACGCCGCAACATTTTGCAAAATTTAGTTTTAAACTTATATATCGTTTATCGTTTATACTTGTAGAACTCAGCCACGAGACATTTGTTTGTTAGAGCTATTAACTTTTGGTTTGTTCGTTAACGACACAGAAATATATTCTGCTCGTCGAAACCATATCGTTGAATTATTGATACTAATAATATAGATAATTTGTTTATTTTTTATTGTGATTTGATTTGATTGTGGATCGTTAAAATGAATAATATCGTTTATTCGTTTAACGATAGAGTAGACATTCTGGTCATTTTCATTGAACTTGTTCAGGACAGCAAAATCCTGGAGTGCCCTCTCCGGCGCGACCGCTGGCGCTTTTTCCAAACCTGCATCCCCTTTTGACAGCTTCAGCAAGGGTGTGTTCCAGTAAATCCTATAAGTGGTTGTTGTTTTTTATTTATTTTGTTAAACTAGACAAGTTCTGGTCCTTCGGTAAGTTTTCGGTCACCAGCCTTAGGGAGTGACGTATGGGTTATTCCCGCGCGCAGCATCAATCAAACTGAATTCAGAAATTGTACATTTACCATTCCATAGGTATATAATTTCCACATACAACGCATCATAACCTACCGTACCATAATATCCTACAGGTTTCAGTACATGCGCTTCTATGATTATAGAACCAAATAATCAGACTAAAAATAATAATAATTAAAATTAACCATCAAAAAATTAGTTTATCACTTGTGGGATTAAAAGCCTAATTATTAGAATGAGTAATATGGAATGATTCCAAAAAGCTGACACTGCTAAATGTTCGTGAAAATACTAGGGTGACCATTTTGCGCTCTTAGTAGAAAGAAATGACATACTTATAATTAAAGGAAATTGGAAGGCGAACATAGCAGAAGAAGATATCTCACACGATGGGTTGGTCGCATAAAGAAGCTGATTGAGTATTCATTACCTGAAGCAGGATATCTAGCACAGAACAAGGGTATATGGAAGATAATATAACAAAGCATAGAAGAAAAGGATAAAAGGACAGAAGAGAGAGAGAGATTTGAAAGTATCTACTTTCCCAAAAAAAAAAACTATAGTTTTACGTATCATTACCATACTAGCCGACTACAACTAGTCAGCTATAAAAATGGTTGTGTTAGTTTAAGTATTCATTTTAATGGTAAAAATTGTATCGCTGTCTTTTTTTTAATCTTTTAACACTTGTAAATAACAATATTCTTCTTTTTTTCTTGATTTTATCCTGTAGGTTGGATTGATGACGCGATAAATTCTCCTTCATTGTTTTCAGCCCTGAGTGAGCTTTAGAAGCTCCCACATCTTCAAGATTTTGCCTGACCTTCACTTCTATTTTGAATCTTAGACATCTTCTTTTTCTTCCTTCGGTTAAAGTTATGCATCAAATCAACCGAATGATTACATCTAGGCGCCGAGGCTGTCTCTCATCGATTTTGCATTTTATGCAAATGTTATCACTTCAATCATCGTCCTATGGTTTTATCAACCATACAAATTCATAATAATATTAAATAATGATAAAATATTTGAGTATTATTATCAATATCTAGGAAAGAAAAGCTTTAGATAAATATTGAAGAAATCATTACTTTAATCTTTCGACAGGTAAGTTATATCTGTATAGATCTAAGAAAATAGAAGTTTTTTGAATAGAAAAATATGCGTTGACTTCCACTTTCGCCAGTTGTGTAATAACAGTTTCTTGGTTTGCTGGTTGTTGGAGGACTCAAAAATAAATGAAAAAAAGAATATTAATTTATAAATAGTTCAATCCAATTTGCTTCGCTATATCTACAGCTACTTATTATCGCAATCAGTTAATAACAATTACTTCGTACAACCTTTATTTTTACAAATATTTTAATAACAATATGTCATTGACTCAAATAAAAATTAAAATAGAATAATGAAAATTTTATTATATACTTGAAGTTTTAAGATGAATGGATAATTATTTTTCATATCACATACATACTATATTGGCCAACAATATCACTGTAGTTCGATCAGGCGCAACGCCGCGGCCGTCGCTGCTAATAATTGGTCTAATCAACATTTAAATGACATTCGCCTTCTGATTTCAATGATTATCAAAGCATGAAATAAGAATTAAAAATCCAATTCAAACTATAATTTTTCTGTTTAAAAATAACGATAATTTATATGAAAAATCTAAGCACAAAGAGCATTGTTAGCATTCCATGCAATAATGAAATAATTACGTTTCTAATAAGGAATACAGAATTTGTACCAGATAACTTTGCACATCTAATCAATAAAAGAAATTAAGCAAATGCATAATTACGAAGATAAAATTATAATTTCCATTTATAGAAAGGTAGAGTACTAAAAATAAGTAGGTGTAATGACATCATAAGCGGAGGCTGCGAATCATCATCCTACGCATCCCATATGCGTTCCCGTTTCCATGGCGTTTCATCCCTCTCTCGTTCCGGGAGCACACAACAGCTGTTCCACCCTCCACTTTTTATTTATAAATTCGCCTACCTAAACGTTAACAAGAAGTAGTCATTATGATAAATACGTCTCTGATTTACCTGTGTACAAGCTATTCTCTTCATAAATCGCACACGTGTTTTTCAAAAAGAATAACAAAAATAAAATATTGATCCATTCGTTTACACCTAATCCCTTTTCATCCCTTGGTATACTCATTGTAGTAGAAGATTTATAACTCTAAAAATATCTCTGATATTATCTATAACAAACTATTTTGTAGATTTTTCAATTCAATTTTTTGTGAATAGAAAAATTCACTGCAATGAATGAAATGGTGAAAAAGAAATTTGCGTCATTAAATTATTACGAAAAATCTTATATAAAGATTTATGACGTAAATTTTCTTCGTTGTCAACGGTGATAAGCTTTTGTACACCTTTTTACGTTAAATTCTTGATTTGTTTTATCTTCCAAAAGATTTACCATTGATAAGTCTCTGAAACTTTTAATTAATATGAGTTTAATGTAACTTTAGATTCATTTTAGCATTAAATTGTTATTGTTTAACTTTATTTGGTAATTCAAAACTTTTAACTGTAGGAAGAAGAACTAAAAGCTCATCCATATTTATTTTTATTCGATTAGTGACACCTACATATGATAGAGGCATGATAACAAATCTTGAAAAACTATCATATAGTGTTAAAAATATATATTTTTTATGAAAAATATTTTCTTTTTAAAGAAATTATAGATTAAGTAAGGAAACTCACTTGTGACGTCACGTTTGAGCACCAAACGTATACTATTGATGGTTTCAATAATCTTTTTTTTTTACAATTTCCGTCTCTTTCAACATCGGCGGTCATATCGCGATCATATCAATATCGATCATATCAATAATCTTAATTTTTGTTTCTTCTCATTTTGCAATGTTCCACCATTTTCTTATAATATTAACTAATTTCATCGCCTATATATTTCCAATCTCAATTTAAACAGCATAAAAATTTCTTGGCTTATGTTAAAACCTTAAGACATCTGTATCCTATCATATATACATTTTTAAATGTTCCAAACGTTAAAAAGATTAACAAAATAATTCAAATGGTAATGATCCTCGGCTCCTTGACTGTATAGTATAGTTTGCCTTGTTCCAATGCATTTGCTTACTGAATTATGACGTCATTCACTCGGATTGATGTTCAACATAGCATGAAAAGCTATCGTTTTTTTTAGTTTTATTCAATCAAAATAATTACAAATCACGCTCTTAGTAAAAAAACAAATTGGTGTTTTGTGACTCAAATGTTATTAGATAAAATGAAAATTTCAGTGACTTTCACTAATTGTTGTCATCTGTATTATGCAAAGTTTATGTAAATAAACTAATTAAATATATTATATGCCTTACTTTTTTCAGTGAAGTTAAAAATTTACTTTAAAATAGTTTAGTTTAACACTGAACTATTTCACCTGAGATCAATTATATGCAAAAAAATTATATATGAGTAAAAAGAAGATAGAAGTATAAAGATAGAACAAATAAGAAAATATGTTGTAGAGATTATTTGATTATGAATATAGATTTAGAAAATGGTACAAACCTATGACGTTTTCAAAGCAAGGGAGATTTGCTTTTAAATTATTAGCGTAGTCAATTTTTATCAGAAAAAATAATTCAAAATATGGATATCTAGCTTATAAAAAGATCGATTTACGAATAATGCATCGTCTTTCTTTATCTATAAAGAAAATGTTGATAGATCCAACTGCCATTGTTGGGAGTGTCTCCAATTGAAAGACCTGCACCAGAACTTCTTTATCTTGAAGCAAAAATGTTTTTCAATTTAAGACCAAACTTGGTTTAAATCTGAAATTATAACTGCGTGCCAGGTCTGGCAAATAACGTTGAACCAAACCTAGCAGAAAGAATTGGACCAAATCTGGGAAAAAACTTTTGGCCACTAATAGAAATAGAAATTTAAAACATTTCACCGTCAGGAACTGTCGATTCTCTTGGCTATTTAAAAAAATCTTAAGCTCACTTTCAATTCAAACATAACATTTATTTCAATTTCAATTTTAATAGCTACAACAATTAATACTATTAGCATTGCCTTTAAACCTATAGGATATATTTAAAATTATCCTTTATAGAAAGATAGCTAAAAACCTAAACTATTAAAACAACAAATATCGTAGAATTTAAAAAATATATCTCAATTTTTCAACAATAGTTTTGAAGTATTTCTAACATTCTTTTTATTCCAGAAAATGCCCGTAATTTTCGGGTTCGGTTACTCCGGCGTGGCTATAGCTTGAACTAACATCAAAAAACCTAATTTCCCAGGCCTGGTTCAAACTTGGGTCCACATCAAGTTTGGCCTCGTCGTGCAAGTCTAACAATTCCCACATGCCATACATATTTCATACATTTCTACTCATAATACCTACTATCATTCAATATAATACCTTAAACTTAAATACCATAAACGTAACGCAAATAAACAAAAAACTATCGGTATTTATAATACACGTATTTTTGGATACAAGCACAAACGACACAAGATTTTCGACAATGTAGATAAATTTTTACCCTAGATAATAATTCTGTTCAATATCTTAACATCTTACGTTTATTAATAATTAATTAATAAATACCTGTATTTCTAGTTGTTATATTGAATACAATAAATCATAAAGTTTTCAAATCAAAATATTTTTGATTAGTATGACTCATTATTCATTTTTACAATTTTATTAACATGGAATCTAAAGATAAACTTAATTCATAACTATAAAGTTTAGGTATACCAAACATTGATTCCACAGTATTTGTACGAAGCACATACAGCATAATCTAATTTCTGAAGAATATAATATATTTTATATATATTGTAAGTCCAGTACAACTAATTAGTTCAATTTTTTATGATATTGTAAAAAAAGCTCTAATGTTATGAGAATGTAAGTTTCAAGTTGCGTACATTTAGTGTTTTTTAAAGTTATCTTTGATGGATAGATCTTATTACTAGTAGAAATTAAAAAATTAAACTCGGTTTCAAAACAGTTAATTTTGGATTAAATAGTTATAGTACTATATCTACAATCAGAATCGGTGAAATCAATATACGGGAATGTGCAGTCGCAGAAGGCGTTACGTCATAAACGCGGAAGCACCATAATCAAAATTTATCATAAAATATTTTTATTGGATTGTAAAAGTATCATATTTGAAGATAAAGTGTGTTATTAGCTTTTGCAAAAAGAATAGAATATCGAACGGAACCTATACAGTATACACTATCATAAATATGATAATGCTACCCGATCATGAAAATGTTTCCGAAACCCAGCCAATACCCTAAAAGTAGCTGTTATTGTTATTAACCATCGCTTTATAAGTACGAAGGTCTTTAGTGACTCTAAGGTTAATAAAAAAATCCGTTTAACAAGAAACATCAAAAATTTGTCCGATACGAGATTTGAACCCAACACCTACCAGTTTTGAAGCGGCCACCTAAAGCACTTGGCCAATAGTAGGATATACCAGAATTTTCAGTATAAAAAATCGGATGTATTTTATAAATCAATTCAAAAAAGTGTTCTTACTTAATTATACTATATATTTAAATATTAGCTCTTCTTTAATAGCTTAAAAACAAACAAAAAAGTTTTTTTTTTGGAACCTTACCGTAATTAGACCAAAAAGGAAAAAAAATAAAATCATAATAAATTTTGTGTTTTATGGGAAAAAAGTCAAGCAGATTAAGCTATTTAAATTAATGAATAATTTTGTTTGTTCTCAGACTTAATTTCTTTATTGAATACGACGTGTTTCAACAGTCTTTGACTATCATCATCAGGTAATGATTATTGTCAATTTGTCAATTGTAAACAAATTTCTTATTAGGTATTTGTTTTAAATAATTTGTCGTTAAGGATGTTATTTGGATTTAATTTCGGCGCTTTGTATATTTCATATTCTTTTAGGGTATTCATATGTGATCCTTTCTTGCAAATTATGTAGAGGCTTAAAATTTGTTTCGAAATTTATGCATTGATGATTTTCGCTATACAGGTGTCTTGTAAAATTTGAAGCTATTGTTGACCTAGGTTTCCTGGGTGTATGTTCCTTATATCTTGTTCTGGAAGATCTACCACTTTGACCAATGTAGAATTTTTCACATGAACCACATTTAATTTTATATAGTCCAGTTTAATTTTTCATTGTAATTTTATTGTTCTCCAATGGCTTAAGAATTTTCATGATGTTGTTGTGTGCTCATTTGTTGAAAATGCGATATTAATATTATTTTTCTTGAGGAAGTTGGCGATTGTAGTACTTAATATATTATTGAAATTTGATTTAATATATTTTTTGTTTCCTTTTGGTGGGGTTGGAAGAATATATTTTCTAATAAATTTCGATATTATTTTGTCTGCGACTGGGCTGTGGTATCCCTTAGTTATGGCTATATGATGGCTTTATTGATCGCTCTATGTAAGAGACTTTTGTAAGCTGGAATTTTTTGGTTTCTTGGGTGAAATGACGTATTGTGGATGGCTATGTTCATAGTGGTTGGTTTTCTATATATGTTATATGATAACTTTCCATTTTCGTTGTGTCTAAAAAGCTACATTGATAGTTCTATTTAGTTCGTGTTCTGAAGTGAATTTTAATTTCTGATTAATTTTGTTCAGATCGGATACCATATTGTCAATCTGCTGGGTAGTTCTATTAAATAATATAGATGTATCGTCCACATATCCTCCATAATATATTTATTTTCAAAGTGATTCATGCAAATATTGGCTAGTAGCCTTGATAAAGGGAAACCCATGGCTAAACTTTCCTCTTAGTGATAAAATTTTTGATTAAAAGCAGAAAGATCATTATCTGATAATGACAGCCAAATTGAGGCATAGACCATACATAGTTGTTTATTTATTTATTAATTGAGACTTGGATATTATAAAATAAACTATTTATTGATGATAAAACTATTTCATTTTTACTCTATCCAACAGTAATAATCAAGTCAAGAAGTTTCAAAACCACAAAATTCAATCCAAATACGAGTATACAAACCTCTTATATAAATAAATCTAATGAAGTTGAAACATGACCTTGAAATGATATTTTCTCGTTTTTTTTATTTTATTTTTCATCTTTCTACGCTGTATATGATTTGAAAGTTGGAATTCGCTTAAGCAATAATTTATTAACTTTTAATTGATTTAACAGTGAATAATTGGAAGACTTAATTGATTGATTTTTATGCGATCAATTAGGATTTTTTTTATTGTTGGAATTGGTTGAGATACCTAGATATTTTATTTTGGTATTAATTGATTTTAGTGAGCTTTTAAATTGGGTAGAATTTGTGCCGTATGGGAACACCTCATCATACCTGTGACTACTACACCACCAATTTTCTTCCACCGTACAGTTTCCTGGATCGATGCCAACGTCCTGATGTGACGTCATAGTGGTAACGTCATAATTGTGACGTAACAATACAGGCGACCAATAGCGGCAACGGTAAGCGCCGCTATGTTGAAACGGAATATCCAAAAGCGAACGGTACTCTCTCCACAGACAGAATAAAGAGCCACACTCTAGAGCTAGAGGATCGATTAGCGGTTTTTCATGACGTCACCGTTGCGGGCTCTTATGCTGACGTCACGAACGGCGGTGGCGTCGACGACGTCGTCTTTGTCAGGCTAAAGTGAACGCTAGTTGACTATGGCTCGGTACGAGATAATATAGTCGCGGATACCACGCGAGACTCGGTTAGTAGCGCGCTAGCAATCTCTCAGAGAACATTCTGAGATCACAATATATAATTTCACCTGAAACAATTATCACTGAAAATCATCAAATATCTCTCCAAATCTTCCAAGTCTTCGATCAAATGCCAAAATTCAATGCAAACACCGACCAATTATTTAAGGAAAATTTTCTTAGACGAGCTTTGACAAGTGTGCCTCTCCGTTAGTACTTAAGTTGTTTTATCCGATTGTTGCGTGAAAGTGAAAAGTTACCGATTGCTTCCCAAAAAAGTTGATCAACTGTTTCGTTATTGTTACATTGTTGAAATTATTTATATAGTGAAATGTGGTTAAAGGAAATTTTCCGAATTGACTTAACGGACTTTGAATTAAGTAGTTGTTATTAATGTTTTAAGGACAATTGAAAAAAATATAACGGTGTTTGTTTGAATGAGGATTTTACTATCAGCCTTCGGACTGGCGTCTCCTTTGCGAGTATCAGCTGATCTCCTCCTGGAGGACGTGGCGACGTCACCACCCTTACCCCGTTCGCAGTCAACGAGTCCCGATTACATCACCACTTCATCGACCCCATCACCAGGTGATTTGGTGTTGTCAACCTCTTACTTGCATTAAAATTGTTCCAGTAGATTTTTTACTGTTTGTCAATGTTTATCTGTTTTCACTAGAAACATTTTGCACTTTTTATTTCATTTCAATTATTTGCGATTGCTATTCCCAAAAAAAAATGTTTTTTTTTCGATGAAACTATAAAAGTTGCACGTGTCTAAATACTGTTAAGTGTGGAAAAACTGTTTTT
The DNA here is from genome assembly GCA_958496175.1 of Sisyra terminalis. Taxonomy (NCBI): domain Eukaryota; kingdom Metazoa; phylum Arthropoda; class Insecta; order Neuroptera; family Sisyridae; genus Sisyra; species Sisyra terminalis. The sequence goes on from OY292278.1 coordinate 30,985,947, forward strand.
TTTATACAAAAAAAAAATTGTGTATTTTACAAACTGTGGTTCATCTTCAAGTGTTGACATAAAACGATAGCCCAAAGATGAAAAGACATGCGTGCTATTCCTCAACTGCAAGAAACACCAAACCATCATCTTCATCAACATTCAAGTTTCTTTAATCGGCAACGAATTGTTGACAGTAACAATAATCCAACGACAAATCTTTTGTGTTTTCGGCGTCGGAAAAGTATGTATTTTTGTTTGATTTTTCCTATTAAATTGATCGGAATTTATATCTAGTTCTATCACAACTTATTTTTTTTTCAATGCAATAATTAATATTTTGCTCTTAAACTGCTTATTAACTCCACTCATATAAATGTAATAAATACTAAGTGTTCCGTTTTGCCTTGATGTGTCATTCATCATATTATAGTATTATAGATTTTAGTACCACTACAGGACTTTACGCCTATCATTAAACTCTTATTTATACGATTTTTTTTTGTTCGAAAAATAACTTGGAAATCGGTTCAAAATATACGCAATTGATTTTTTTAACAAAAATTAAGTAGAGATAACAAATTATTAAATAGTCAAATCTTAAATATAACGTGAAAAAAAATAATCGAAAACACTTGAGATAATAAAATATATTAGTGAAATTGTTGCATGAAAACGAAAAATCATTAGCTTTTGCATGAATTATTTCGCTTTTTATTATTCTCATTAACATTAATATAATTGTTTCAATGAAATAGAATGTTAAAGTTTAGTATGTAGTTTGCGCATGACAACTGAAATTTGAGAGCTTTTCGGTTATATGTTTGTCTTGTATGAATGACATCGAACCTGAACCCTGACCGCGACAATTTTATTCAAATAAGGAAAACAGGAATCGTTTTAACTATGAAAAAAATAAAAGCTTCATAAAATTATAAATATTTTATTTAAATTTTAGTTTTTCTTTTTTAAATAACTATACACGTAATTAAAAATTAATTTTAATTTTCTTTTCCGGCAAATTACTAGTGCATTTTTTTTTAACAAAACGGTCAAGTATGTGCATGCCACCTTTTATATAGGTACTCACCCCACGAATGCGAATATTTACGAAAGTAAGATGTTAACTAGGTCAGACCATGATACATCTTTCTCATGCGCCTCACCAGCGTTATTTTACGATGGCTCCGACAAAAGCACACGTATAGATAACACTAGAAAATTATATATGCCGACTGAAACTAATTCCAGTTGCGATGCAAAATCCACCCAACTCAAGTTAACATACATCCAACCAATAAAGCTTTACCTAAAGCTGCACATATCGCCACCCGCATGTTAATTAAATTTCTTCACTTTGTTACTGAATATTATATGCATCAATTATGTGGTCTTTCGTGATGTAAATGTTAAAAAAGTGAGTAATTAACGCAAATTTCATTTTGGTTTCTGTCAGTTTCGATTTAAGATTAACAATTGCCGTTTCATTCTTGTGCATGAATAAATCATAAAGGTACCTAAATATCAAATGGTTTTGTTGCATCACTGAGCAATTTTGACGAAATCAATTATTTAAGAAATTTTCCACAGTAAAATACATACTAAAAATGTTAAGTCTTCATATAGTTAGTATACATAGTAGGGTGGTGCAAAAACATTTTTTTTCAGATCTCAATTTTTAAAAGACCAAAAAACAGTCAAAATTCGATTTTTTAATATTTTTCTTTTCGAAACGGAATAATTTTGTACGGGTAAAAAATTATTACTTTCTGCAATTTTGAACCCTAATATTCATTAAAAAAAACTCATTTTTTTTAAAATAAATTAGCTTAAGATGAATTACTTAATACTTAAAAGTCTCTCGAAGAAATTATTCATTTAAAAATTAACAATAAATAATATAATAAAATGAATATTTGGTGTTAAAAATTTCTGAAACTATTTTTTTTCTGTAAAAAATTTTACCGAACCGAAAAGAAAATTCAAAATATATAAAAATAAAATTTTAAAAAAACGAACTTAAACGACCCCTATTTTTTTCTGGACATAATTTTTGGAGAGGGCTCCAAAAATATGATAAACTAACATATTTTTTTTGTACGACCTCCAAAAATACAAACTATTATTTTATTTTATTTATGTTTTTTTTTATGACCTAAGTTTAGTTTAGGTGCAAATTTTAAATGTTTTTCCAATTTCGAAATTATCATTTAAAATAAACACAATTTGGAATGAAAGAATTTAAAAATTGTCGATGTTTAGTATTGTTTGAAAAAGAAAATAATTCAATTTTTAGAGCTCAGATTTTTTGTTCCCTTTCGAAATTTATTACAAGGGTCAAAATTTGCATTTAAAACTGAACATTTATTTTGGCAAAGTAAAAAAATTTCAATTTACGTAAACAGTAATGTAAAATTATTTAGAGTATAAATCAGTACAAAATTTATTTATTTTCTTGAAATATGTTTGTGAAATAATTTCCTGATATCCATCACTTTGTTGTTAATTGACAGTTTTCCATTAAAAGGATGAAGTAGTTCTGACTGGGGGATAAAGACCTATAAGGAGCTATTAATGTATGTATTAATTGATGTTTCAATTAATTTTGTACTCTCACTTTTAATCAACTTAGTTCCAGAAGAGATTTTTTCTTGAATGTCCCCTTTTTCAACCAAACAACAAAATTATGACCTTATTTAGCTTCCTTATAAGCTAAAAACTTCTCATTTTTTTGGTAATTTCCATTTTTTAATTTTTCCTTATATTAAAGTTTACTTTTCTCTTATAAAAAAAATATACACAATTGCAGAATAATTTAAATAAAATTTCACAAATGGTGCAGTTCCAATAAATTTTACTAATAAGCCACTCTTAATTAGAGAGAAAATAAGAAAAATATTGTGTATATTTATAACACAGAAAAGTTTAGTTTTATAGTGTTCAAAGACAATCAATAATCATTTTAATTAATAAATCGATGTTCTGGCACTATTCGAAATAGAAGCTTACAAAACGAGAACTTCAATGAATACTATTTGATTTATAGGAGCAAACCAATTAAAATTGAAATTAAATCTCGCTCGGTCGCTATCGATAAAGACGTAATTCATCCTCAAATTCACGTCATCTATAATGATTAAAGATATATTTTATAATAAAAAAAATGAAACTTAATAGAAAAAAATCCATAAGGTATTTCCATTTCACCATGTGAGGTATCCAACCCATTGCGTAGGTGTAAAACTGTGCGAAGCCACGTGCAAGTTATGGTGGAATAATTCATCATTTCTGGTTCCGTTTATATGAAATGATCTTTGTGCACAATCCTCTCAATGTTGTAGGAGGAAAGAGCTCAGTTCTTATAGCTCATATCTCAACCATGAAACTGACACATTCTATCCTTATTTATTGCTCAAAAAGTAACATGAAAAAAAATGTACAAACGTATATATAAATACAGTGTGTAAAACATGTCCAAATGATTTACAATGACGATAAAAACGGATAAGTGGAAATGATCTCAGATGTTTGACTGAATCGATAATCCAACCTAGCCGTATAAAGAATTACGCTAACAAAACTCAAAACTATTCCATTTAGAAAGAAAATCTTTTAAATTATAAACAATAAATGCAACACTAGTACAAAAGAAAAGCGATGCACTTTGATGTCTTGTATTTTTCTTATTAAGTGAACATTAAAAATTTTACAATACCAACATTGGTACTGTAAAACCGTAAAAGTTAGCATCTCTTGCTAAATCATCATTACTTTCACTTCTTAGTTGGTCAAATTCACAATTAATTTAATCATAAATTTTATTTTTTATAACTGTTATTTTAATTACCTTGATTTTTCAGTTTGTGCAAACCGAAACGTTTATCTTATTGTAAAAATGCATTTTTCGTAGTTAAATAAAAATCTATGCTTACTTTACCACAAATTTAAACAAAAGCTCATTTTTAAAGCTCGTGAATTTAATTTTTTTCTTTTTCTATTGATTTTTATGTATGGGTGAAGAAGAACTTTCAGTTTGAAATTGATTAAATAGCCATAGGCTTGAGGCATTTAGTTTCTAATAAAATTTAGTGTTAAAATATTTTTGTTTTTACATATTTTATCTTGAAAGAGAATGCATTATATATTTTCCGACATAAATCATCAATATTTATTTTCTGTGTTTTGTGAAGATAAAACTTTCAAAGCTCTTTAGACTCAACAGAAATAAGTTAGCAGAAATAATGAATTATTGCAACTAGTTTGAAATAATGTGCCGCACTTCTTACACTATTGAACTTCCTACACACAATATCCAACGAGAGTTTATGATGTAAGCCGACGTGTAAAACATTTATTTCTCCATAAGCTTTGCAATTCGGATTTCAACAGTAGAGAATAAGCTTTACAGGTAAATCTTTATAAATTTCGACTCCTATTCTTAAAATTTTCACTTATATTTATTAAAATAATTTTTTAATCCAATTTACTTGAATTCTATCCATAGCACTTACAGTTGTGGAGGTGAAATTTATAATTGCACTCCCCAAAAAGTACGTAGAAGCCATTTTTTTATTTATTGATAGATTATGTCCTAAACATGGTTTCAACCGAAAAATCCATCACTAAGGGGTGCTCTTTCTCCAAATAAATTTTCTAAAAAAATCCTTTTCATTATAACTTTTAAACCGTGCTAGGTCCAACTGAAATAGTTATTTTTAAAATGAAAGCTGAAGAAATTTGAAGAAATATCGAAAGTTACAATCATTTCCGTTTTTCATTATTGCAACAGAGGAACTAAACAAAGATTTAGTAATTTTTACGATGTCACAACGTAAATTTCATGCGACAAAATTTTTATTTAACACCTTAAACAGCACTCATTCTTATCCACTTTAATAAAAATTACGAAGTTGAAATAAGAAAACATAATCAGTTAAGTAGAATTTTTCTATTTGACAATTATTTTTTTTTGTTCATAAATCTATAACTGCGCTACAAATAATGAGATTATTTAAATATATTTTCATCTCAATAATTTATTTAACGATTGTAATTGTTATTTTTTTAATGAATATAGTAATCCAAACCAGTATGCTAAAAAAGTATAATAATTGTCTAAAAAAAAAGTTATTTTAAAAACTTTGAGTCTTTTCTTCTATGGGATTTTTGTATGTACTCAAGCCCATCACTTATGATTTGAGAAGATCTAGAAGATCGAAAAACATTTCACTCAATTATTAAAGGATATGTGTTTGAGACAGTGAATTAAAAATATTTTTATTATTGTAGAAAATCAATCAAACGTAAAAATTTATCATAAAATAAAATACTATAATGTATTTATGTCTAGTTTTTCCATTAAATGAAAATAGTTCCCATTTATTACTATTACTTTAAAACGTTTAGCGATGATTTCTTATTGATTCATTTATTCTTTCCATTCTCGCCAGACTATTCACAATAAGTGCACGCGTATAGAAAGAGTTCATGAATAAGTTCATGCATGCAAGTATCACGCAAGTAGTGTTACTCGTCTGCAAGTCGTAGTTGAGAAGTCAGAGGGTAGGAGTAAAGAGATAAGGGTAGTAGTAGTTCTGTCTCTGTTACTTATATATGGTATATGTGATTATTTATTTACACTTACAAAAAAACTTTCGAATGTAACATCGTAATTTTGGAAATTCTTTATTTAATACTAATTCTTTATTAATTTTTACTAGAGAAAAATATCTTTATAATTACGATGGCGCTACTAACAAATTCACATTTTCAAAAGTAAATTTTAATAGTGTTTTGTAACGATGAAGATAATGAAAGTCTAGTCCTAGACTACGATTTTACATGGTAATTTTTCCTGTAATTACTTTTCCGTGAATTTCACCAAGCAATTTTTGATTTCTTGAAAAAGTGCGTAATTTTCTTTTTTTACCGTTGCTTTATTCGATTACGATATTACATCGTAATTTTTCCGGTAATTCCTTTTCTGCATACATCACAAACAATTTTTGGTTTATGGCATTTTTTTTCTTTATTATTATTTACCGTCGCTTTATAACATCATAACAAGTCTTTAGTGACTCTAGGTTTAATAAAAATTCGTAAATTGATTAATATTGAAAATTTGCTTGCTACGAGATTCGAACCAAACATCTACCAGTTTTGGAACGATCACCTTGACCGTGGTATATGTTTCATGATAGATATAAGAAATAAATTTTGAAAAGTTTATAAACGTAGAAATAATCTTTCAATCTCCAGAATGTGCCAAAAAATGCTATAAATTGTTTATTTTACCATTTATTCTGCATAAATTTTTGTCCGGAAACATTCAGTAAAAAGGTAAATAAGGTTCATGAAAACCTCATTAGTTACATTATCTCTTATATATGATTTTTAGGATGATTATGAAAAAAGATAATAATGATTGTGAATTGATCTTATAAAGAAATTTGAACCATTTTATATATTTGGTTCTTTTTATTTTGGATTCACATTCAAATATATTCACTTTCTTTCCATCGAATAGAAAACCTACAAAGAATAATAAAAAAAAATGTTTCTCTTGTTTTCCGTTTCTGCATGAGTTTATATGAAAAATTGGGGTGGATACCTCAAGTTATGAAATGATCTCTGTAATAATACAGATATGTTTACAAGATTGGTTCATAAACACAAATGAAAACACGATAAGATTACATAAACGTTATTTACCCCAAATTAGTGTTATAACTCATGACGCACAAATATAACATTATACAAGAATTGTGCGTGTATAATTGCATAATAAATGCTACCTAGTATTGTTTGACAAACTCTGATGTTAACGCAGTTGTTTCCAAATTTTCATGTATCGATTTTTTTTTTAAATTAATGTATTTCTTGACGAGGCCAAGGAATTCTTGGTGAAGCACTGATTTTCAATAAATAACGTTCATGATTTGCGTTTGTGAATCATTGCCCAATGTTTTATACATCTCAACACTATGTAGAAGTTAAAGTTTCGCGGCAATAATCGAATCAAAAAATGGCCTACGATGACGATTCAACTATAAAGTCATATGTTAATTTGATTGAATCAATTTCAGACATATTTGTATCTATTTTTAATTTGTCATTTGTTGAATAATGTGATCTCAAGCATGTGATCATTGATCAGTTGACTAGTTCAGTTATAATTAAATCAAATTAAAACAAATTTTCAACGGATTTCGAAACCAATGTTTTTTCTATTACTCCAATTTGTGTTTAGTTGAATAGATGCAAAATTATACCTCAAGGGTCACGTTAATGTTGGAAATTAACAAATTAATTATTAACATTAATTAATAAAATCGCCGTCGGCTTCAAATCTAATCGCATTTAGATATCATAATTGATGAAGTTCTCATTAATATAACAAAACAAGGGATTTGGTTTGGATTGAATGATTTAATTTGGAATTAATTTAGAGCCACAACGTCCAGTATATGTTTCCAAATCAAATTTGCGACATTTGTAACGAAAATAGAAGTTTCCGAATTTAGTGACGTCAGATACCTGTGTTTTTGATAAAAATGCTATAAGGGCTATTAATAAATTATTACGACGAAAACGCCAATACGTTTCAGGCGAGAAAACAAGTCGAATATTAATAGAGAATGTGTGTGATGAAGTGAAAAAGCGTTTTCGTTTCAACGAGAAAGATGTGTATGACATAATTCTATGTAACGGGAATAGCGTCACGATGCCAATGACGTCAAACCGGGAACATCACACCCCACACGGTTACGTCACAACAATTGCCTTCTGAAAACCAGGGTATTTTCCCATATCGATTCGCACTTCCTACGTCACTAAATTTTCACACTGTACGTTTCCATATACTATATCCAATGATTTTATCTCACTTTCACTTCAACCACTTAACTACAATTTATCCCGACCTAGTTTATCGCTCTTCCTTCTTCTATCTCTATCCAATAGATCTGATAAATCTAAATTAGGTCATTTTTCACTAGTGGGGAGTTTACCTATGGACTATGATTATTGTGAATCCTAATAACTGTAATGTTTACATTATTTAGATTGGTCACGTGGATCGGTCTGTTTGTTTAAAATTAAGCTAATTTTTAGATTTTTTAAGCTCTTTAAAAGTGTCTGTGAAACTAATTAGTGAGCCGACTCGACATATTTGATTTAATAAGTCTGACTAATGTTTGATGTGACTTCCACGTATGAAGCTGAATAACTTTTGTTACACATTATAATATGTATTATTTATTTTGAATCCGTACAACCGATTTTTCTTAAGACTATTATTACAAGAAAATAGGTCAACTAACGTATAAGAAAAAAATAGTCTTCCAGCTGATTTTTGCTCTTCTTATTGAAAATAAAACTTATTATATATTATTAAAATTGTTAAAAAAATCATATTTAAACAATACTTTTTGAAAGTATTGTTTAAAGTGAGTAACTTAAGGGGGTATGCCAGTCTAAAAAGCTTACAAAATCATTTTTTTCATATTTTGATAGTTTCGATATTCATGAATATATCGGTAAGAGGATTTATCGCATTTCAAATTATTTTATAAGTTATAGCCATTTTAGTGTCGTGGTAACTCGACCAGCTTAAACGGAACGGTTTAAACGAATCTAATAATAGGCGGTTTTCAGACTTCTACTACCCATAGTCGAATACTCCATTTTAAACCTTAAACGGATTTTTCTCGAAAATACTTTATTCGATTACGTTTTTCACAAAACTTCAAGTTCTAAATAACCAATTTTCTTGATAGTTAACATGAATTTTCTTTATATATCCCTAAACCATTGAAAAATCGAAATTTAATTTTTCCATTTTACTATTTCTTAAAGATTCGTAAATGCTAGAATGTTATCGTAGAAAATGAACATGTTATAGGATATTGTCTTTTAAATAAATGAATACAGGTAATATCAAAAATATTGATTTTAATTTTGCAAACAAATTTATGCAAAGTTACAGAATAAAAGAGCATAATCAAATATATGTCAAAGTTTTTCAGTTCTTTATTAAATTGAACCTTAAAACTAGTTTATATACTCTATTATTGGCAATTATTTGCTAAAATTAAATAATATTGATGAATTTAGAACAAAGCTCTTTATTTACTGCATACTTTAGACATCAAATGTAGAGCTTTTCATTATTCTAAATTAGATAACACCTTGTGTAAAAGTGAAATTTTTAAAGATCAAGAACATAAGAAATGGTTGTCTTTGAAATTTTGCTTCGTCAGTCTTCACTTTTTGGGGTTTTTAATAAAATAAAGCTTATTAGGGGTTGACAAATTTATATTAATTTTACAAAATATTTTTGCTAATAAAAGCTCCAGTTCTTAAACGATTGCATCAGTATTATTGCATAAACCGTAAAATTTATCAATCTTAGAACTAGAAGAATTTGAAGTGAATTTCTCAAAATGCAATTTTGGTGTTAATAATGTAATTATATGAATAAATTTTATTAATTCTTTTAATTTAACCCTTAATTATGAGACCCAAATCTAATGCGCTCCTTTGTTCTCTCACACCCCTAAGCACGTGCCTAGTTAGTTAAACTACAACGGTGCACTGATAAGCAACTAAAATTTAATAACTATGCAACCGAAAAGTACCAATATACTAGAAGAATGGAAAAAAATCAAAGCAAAGTAAAAAGTCCTACCGAACTGAGATTATTGCGATATTCTTAATAAGCATCATTAGACCAATCTTTTTGTAAACCAATATATTAGCTTTGTTTTCTTTAAATATGAAATAAAATATTTCCAACAAAAATCGGTTTTATTAATCGTGGAAAATAACTGTCACCTCGAGTTAGCATATTAAAACGGTATTACTGTGTATAAATTTAGGTAAAATTATTGTAATGTACGCAAAGATTTTTCAAATAATTTTTCTTTCATGGCAAAAAATAAATATTAAATCATAAAATATGCATTTAATAGTTGTCAACACTGACCTACATTTTGATAAGTCAAAGGAAGGCTGCAAAAAGGTTTTAGTAATACTCCATATCAATCACGCCTTGTTTTATTCCTCCGGTATCTACTTCATTTGAATAAGGGTGGCAATTCGATCAATTGAAATAGTCTAATAAAACTCCATATTAATTCCGTTCGATCACTCAAAAATATTTTTATGGAATTAATTAATATTGCGTTATGCAATCTCTACATGCATAATTTACGTTTGAGACTCAAGGTGCTAATCGAGAAACTGCATGTCATTAAATATTTATAATAAATCGTTAATTTCCTTTACTATGATCAGTGCGTGTTATCGTTACGTCATTTTTCATTTTCTTGTCATCCGATATTTATAGAAATGCGAGTATTTTCCAAAAGATCTTGAAGCAAAAATGTACCACCCAAAAAAAAAAAAAAAAAAAAAAAACAATCTAATTTTTAATTGTAAACCTCGACTTAAGTTGGAAAATTTAACAAATAATTTTCTATAGGCATGAATAAAAAGAATTGAGTCACTGAACCACGTTTAGAAGCACCGTAAAAATAAATTAATATCAGTTTTTAGACCAAGGTTATTATATTTTACTTGATGAAATTTTATATCAATACCCGAATATTAAATTAGAGCTACATTTTAAGTGATTTACGATTTGAATTTCGTAAAACAATTTCATGTATGTTTGAATAATTACACGGGATATCGTAATATCAGTCATGAACAATTTATTTCATTTGTCGTTGAGTATAACATATTTTTTTCAAAACTTTAATCTGTAATAACATCTTAAATTATGCATCAACTCATTCTAGACGCGGCATAAAGTTAATTAATTAAACAGAATTGACCAAAGGAGTTATAACAAGTAGTCATATAATGTAAATCACTGTAATGTTTAAACAACGCTACTGGGCGTTATTGGAAATAATTTAAAAAATTTAAATGAATCATAGAAAATTTCATTAGTTTTCAATGTAAGAGGGATACCTTGTTTTTTATGGTAAAATGAAACACTCAAATATTTACTGTACTTAGGCAAACAGGTTTTCTTCATTTCAAAATACATAATATTTGAAGTACAAATTTATGAAGTTATACTACCTTAGGTATAATGAGGAAAAGAATAATAGACGTTACGAATTTTGTAACAAAAATCGGTTACGCTGGGTTATTACGTTCACTGAACTGCAGACATGGATAGCTCACTGAACAATAAACAAAAAATTGCACTAGAAACAACTTCCTGTGCCACCTACGCAGACAAAAATTTGAACTGAACTAAACAAAATCCAATTACGTCTATACACAATTGGGTAACTTCTGCAATATGTAAAATATTAGCAAAGACCATATCACTAGATAATGTATGTTTTTTTTTTGTAGAACCAAAAATAACTTTTATGCCTTAAATTTTGTAAATTAAGAATTCCGTTTCCTAGGAGCGAATAAAATATTTGTTTAAATTTTAATCATTTTTTATTTGAATTCATAACTAAGACAAAATAATAACAAAATATTTAGAATCAATACAACAATAGGCAAATTTTGGTATTTACTTCGACAAAGATAGAAAACATAAAATATTTGTGTAGGAGATTAAGTATAATAATCATTGTCTCAAGTTTTTACTTTTTACTAACTGATTATTGTCATTTGTTTCAACTATCATTTCGATTTCAGTTAAATATCGATTTCTGTCATTTCCCATAGCTCCTAGTATTTTGTTCACTCGGCGCGCGACGGAAATGATATCTGGTGGCTGCACTAAATTTTGCTAAACCATCCATTATGTGGATTCATTACCGAACTTTTAATTGTTATCGTTATTGTTTTAATTCTCGTCGCTTATAAAAAATAAATAAAATAAGAATAATACGGGAAAGAGTGTTGATGTAAGAGTGAAGTCTGTTTATTCCGGCGTATATAAATATTTTTTGCAATTAACAACACAATTATTATGAGTTATTTATATTCAATTTTGACGTTTTTATTTGCAACAAGAGCATTAAGAGCATAACTGAACGAAATTTCGACCACTATAAGCGCTGCAATTGGTTCAGTTGTGCCCGCCATGACTTCACTACCGGCAAACACTATCTCCTCAAAATATTAGAAATCAAAATATCAAAAAATAGTTGGATATATATGTTTAGCTTTAAATACCGAACAAGCCTTTTCGTGGAATAAAAACTTTTGTCATTTCGCGGAATGGATACCGGGAAATTCAACTTGTTCTCTATTTAGAGTGTAATATATAATAAGTAGTAACGTAATATAAGAATGTATTATATAAGAAAACTACGACAACAACAATTAGTTCATAGAAATGGTTCGTAAAAAGACATCCTCTTACAAACATTGAAAAATAAGTTTTCAATTAACAGTGTAATTATTTTTTTTACGTGAAATCTGGGATGTTGAGTGTGAACACCGTATTATATACTTTGCAAAGAAAGAATTCAATCGTTAGCTTATTCAATAATTCTGGTTATCGAAAAAAATATAAAACTAATCAAAAAATGTTCGTTAATTGAGAAATCGAGAACAGTTCTGAATTTAATAGCAATCTCAAAATATTAGTATTTAAAAATGAAAAGAAAATCTGTGCATCGAGATTCCTCGAATCTCTATTCTCTATCTTCTGTCCTTTCACTCCCATGGGTTTGCTGATATCACCTTCCATGTCTTCTTGTCTTAGTTTCCATACAACCTAGATGGGCTGCTTCAGGTAATAAGTGCCCAGACAGCTCCTTTAGATGATCAGACCAACGTATGGGGGATCTTCCTAAGCTATGTTTGCCTTCCTTGTTTTCCTTCAACTATTAGTAGTTCCATTAGTAGTATTAGCCATATAACCGAAGTACCACATGTATGCCTTGTATACTTCATCCAAATTCAAGTTTGTTATTCTTAAAAAGATTAGATAGTACCTACTTACCATTTTTAGTTTTTGAAAATATATGTATAGTTCAATATAAATTTTTCTTGCAGGCGAAAAAACTAAGATTTTAATTTGAATAAAACTGCGATTTTCAAAAACAAAAACAAAATATTTTTAGAATATCTTCAGTCTGAAATAATTATAATTATCTTATCTGCTCGATTAACTGTTTATCAATGAAATTGATTAATTGCGTGAAACACATGGATTTAATATAAAAATTATTGACCAAAAGAAAACAAATCGCTTACAAAATATTTCAGGCATTACTAGTTTTAAGACAACGAAGGTTTTTTTTTATTTTATTTTTGTTAAATTAATTTGCAATTTATAATCAAGACAGGAAAATGAGACAGCCAAATATTTTAGTATTATGGGATGTTAATTAAAATTTTAAGCTTAAAAAGTTTAATTCTTCGTGAGGTAACAATTACAGACACTATTAAATGGTTATAAAGTTTTCAATAAATCTGAAATACTTAAACTTACGTAATTAAAAATCAATATGCTACCCAATATGTATGTGATTTTTTCGTGTTTGTCATAAAGCCTGCAATTTTTTTTTCGATTTGGCAAGGTGAAGTTCATTTGATCGATTCGCAGTTTGGCTTTGGTAACCTTGAAATGTAGTAGTTAATTTAATATTTTTTTTTTTTGTATAGAAATCCAGTAATCAAAACGATTGGAAGAAGCAATTTTCTATATCATTTTTTTTTTTTGTAGAAAAATTTATAATTAACAGGCAAAAACTTTTATTTTCTGAAACTAAAAAAATGTCCTTAAATCAATCTAAAGTTTGTAGTTGCCAAAAGAAAAATCATTACAGAAAATCAAGATTTATGTAACTTATATTATCTATATTATGTTAAATTAATACTTTAACCGCAAATAGCTATGTAAAATCAAACTTATTAACATTTGGTACCTATATGGGGTTGATATTTATGAAATTAACACAAGCTTTGTGAAGGTTAACTGTGCTTTGATTCCGAATCAATAAATTGTGACGTCACACGTATGTCATTACGGAAACGTCCGAGAAAATTCACGTTACCGATTCCAAGGCATCGGAACTGCGGTAGCTTGATTTGTTTTTCTTTAATGGCGTCATGCATCTGCAACCCATACATTCAGTGACGTCACATTAAAGCCCACCATCTATGACGTCATTGATCGCGTGCTTTTGCTAAGCTTTATCACAACAGTTGTTTCAACACGTTCAAGGTCCCGACCATGCTACCATATCATATATTTTTTTGTTAACAAATGCTATTTTCAGGCTAGCGACTACTTTATATAACGCTCCACAAATTCTTCGTCGGTTATTTGTATATTTATGATCAACAATTATAACAGTATGATTTTATTTACGATTACAAACTTTAATGTTCATTTCCTCAACGGCTCATTGCTGCAGAAGGTGCGTGCTTCATGAAAATAATGTAGAAATTTTAACATACTCTACATATTAAAGTGATCATTTAAGCCGTATTGTTCCCTAATGGTAACACGAATATTTCGCCTAGGCACTTGAATTGAAATCAGACAACCTTGAGAAGGTTTTTTTAATCTAAAATGCATTTATTGACAAAATAAAACAATCTTTATTTAAATATTTTTATCAATATCGCCACCAAAAAGTATTACTATCTTACTCTAGCGATACAAAGTTTCAATGAAATTTACCAATCACTAATCGAAATTTTAAATCCTTGAGCTTTCATGCCTAGGTGTAACTTCAAGTATCATAGTTATCGGTCGAGTTTTAATAATACATCAAAACAATAAAAAAATGAGCTCATTATTCATAATCTGCAAATTTTCGTAATATTTATTGGCGCAGCTAAGAACACTTAGTATAGTAAAAGATATTTGTTTAAATGTATTACAACTTTCAATTTAATCCTCTATTGCAAACCATTATTTTTATAATCTGATAAAATAAAAATTAATATTTCTTCATTTTTACTAATTGTTATCCGATCAGGTTAGGTTTTGACTAAAAAACAAAAATAATATAAAAATCAATTTTCACCAATATTTTTCACAGTGAGCACTAGAGGCATACAGAGGGCGGTAAAGGGCTCAAATGAAATTAGGAGGCGAGCGTAGGAACACTTTAAAAGGACTATAGCGGGATTGTTTTTCTAATACTTTAAGCCACTTTGAACTTAAAATAAAAATCTACCTACTACATTATTTTGAATATTTCGTTCTTTTTTTAGTTGTAATTTACCGTCGCCTTATAACTAATAAAGACTCTAAGGTTAATAAAAATCCGTAATCAAGAAATATTGAAAATTTTTATCGATACGCGAATCGAACCCAGCCCCTACCAGTTTTAAAGCAATCATCTTGACCACTCGGTCACCCGTAGGCCTATTTCGTTCTTATTCCCACCTAGTTTGATCGTAAGAAAGAAGCATCGTTTTCAGTTACGATTAATCGTCAAATTAAATATGGGTTTATTTAATATACTTCAAATTTAATTTTGTTCAGGTGTCTACTTGGTCAAAAAGCATTTTCAAATAAAACGATAAAACTCTTGTGACTACAAAACCATTACAATATAGTGCGTTTAGACAAGGAAAAATTTTCAAGACCTGAAAAAAAAGTATAGGGATAGCTCAGCTCATAGTATCAACACTTTTTCAGTGGCTTCTAAAATTTGGATTCAGAGACATTATAATATAGTTGACTTTTAAGGCACGCAATTCATAAATACTTGAATTAAAGTTATTAGAATCATGATTGAGGCTGGGGTTTTTAAGATGTGATAAATTTAAAACCTTTGGGGGCATCAGAAAATAATTGATTTTCAAAGTGGACGATAGATGAAATATGTTTGAGAACCTCTGATTTACAACGTAGCCACGATATTAACTACGTATTAATTAGTCGTTAGATGTCGTTGTGTGTCTACTATTATACCAAGTTTATAAAATACACAGGTGGCCTCATGGTGGCTACGTGATGGATACGTGACGTATCCAGAAGAAATTCGTACATATCTTCAGACTGATCAATTCCAAAATTCTTCGTATGACGTCATTTTTTTTTCTAATGGAGCAATCTGTGTAATTTACAAACCTTGCTATTATACAAGTTGAATGTTACCCAACAAAAAACGCAGGGAATATCAAAAGATAAATTGAAATATATAGCAGAGTACAAATTTTCTGTTGTATTAAAGAGCCATATGATACCGAGCCTATACTGGTTTATAAGCGGACATTCTCCCTGCAGAAATGTAATAAAAAATGTCAATTAGTCAACAACAGTAGTTTATAGGCTTTGTTCATTGATCTATAGTACATATATAGACCATGCATATGACATGAAATAAAAACAAGAAAAAAAATAGTGTGGCTTACGTAAGTGTCATTTTAGAGAACTGCGTTTTTTAGGTCATTTAAAACAATTTACAAGTGAGTGCCAATGAGTACCTTCCTACGTAAATAAGCGCTTATATTTTACTTGCTTGTTACTAATACTGACACTTCTACTCCCTTTCAACTTGGCAACACAGACACTGTTGCATTTTATATAGTTCAATTCAGATTTGTACCAGCGTAGGTGGCGCTGGCTGTTGCTTCTAGCGTAGCTTTTTGTTTACTGTACAATACGTTATTCATTATGTACAGATCAGTGGCTATGTCACAAGGAATGTGATAAAAAATGGTTTCAAATAGAATTAAAAAAATGTAAACAGTAGGTACGCATTTTGATAAAAAGTCATTCCAATAAAAATAAGCGTGAAAGATGGTTTTTACAAAAAATTGATTTATTTTCGAACTATTTTCCTTCCCTCTATGCGCTTGAGTGGGAGAAGGCGGGGGACAGAGGGTAGAAAAGTCTCAAGATAATTTTTCTGGTAAAACAAAAAAATTTCATTTTTTTTCACTGCCAAAATTAAAAACTTATATGATTTGCTTTACTCACAAAAATTACTGTACCTACTATATAAGTTTATACATAGGGCACCTTCTTTGGTTCGGAGTAATATTTAGTGAAAAGTTTATTTTTTAAAAAGCAATACTTAACTTTTCTTTTACGAAAATTATTTTTATTGCTTTTTTTCGTGAATTAATTGCGTAAGATATCACGTCTTTTACTACCTTTAATACATTGAGCTCCTATCACATTAGCAATGGGATATCGGAATTTTTTCCTGCGTCATGCCAAAGAGAAAAAATATGTAGGTATGATATGAACTTGCAAAAAAAAACCTTAAGATAATCTTAAGGTAATGAAAAAGCTGTCTTTGAAACAGTATGACAGTACCAGATTTAATGCAACCAGGAAAACAATCTTAGAAGCTGTAACGATCACGTTGATTTGTGTTAGACTACATTCTTTTTCGTTGAAAATTTTTACGCAATAAATAAAGTTTCTTGCAAAAAAAAAAACAATTTTTCTTATTTTATTGTAGCTAAGCAAAAGATAAAACACCAATATGAACGAAAATTTAGTTTAGCTTGTGCTTTATACAAATAATTGGGTTTGTGAATTTTTTTTTTTTGTGATAAATGGAAAGATCATATATAAGTTTTATAGCAAAACTATTTTTTATTTTTTTATTTTCGCAATAATTTAAAAGTAATTTCAAAATAAAAATTAATTTTTGAATTTTTTGAATCTAGTACCGAAAACACGCCGACAGCTCCCGAACAAACACGAGCGCGTGTGACGTCCTAATGTTAGTTGTCAATGATTGCAGTTGATACAGAAATAATAAGTACACTGTTTTGATTGATTTAATTCTGTTGTGATAGTTAAATATTGAAATTTATATTGAGCATGTCGAACCTTAAAAGTTATCGTTCTTGTTTTGTACCATTATGAACGAATACTACAAAAATAACTCCTAACAAAATGTTTTTAAATGTTCCCCAAGATGGCAAACGTCGAAATAAATGGTTTCAAGCAGTGCAGGAATATTATCAGACTTTGCCTTTATAAATCATTTATCACACATAGCTAATTGGAATCAACTAACGACTCGTTTTTTAGCAATAAATTTTCAATATTATTGTCTAGTCACGTGTAATAGCTGTAAACGCTGTATTGTTATTAAATAGCTATAACATTATTACGTCACAACTATGGTGACCATTCATGGCGCGTTTATAGTCACGTGATTTTTTTTTAAATTTTATCAATTTTTAATCGTTTATAATTAATTGAAAAAAAATTTTTTTTAAGTTTTTTGCATAAAATATCAATATTATTAATAATAAAGTTTTAAAATACATGAAAAAAATCAATAATTTTTTTTTTTCAAATTCCCAATTCACTAGAATCTACAATTACAGCAAATAAATTTTATTTAGCCTACTGCTGGCCGAGTGGTTAAAGTGACAGCTTCAAAACTAGTAGGTTTTGGAGATCGAAACTCGTATCAACTGAATTTTTTATATTTCTCGTTTTACGGATTTTTATAAACGCTAGAGTCTCTAAAGACCTTGGTAATATAAGGCGACGATGAATAACAAAAAATACTTTGTTTAATTTAAAGCATTTTAAAATACAACACATTGTTCCAGACTTGTTCATCTTACAACATTTTACACTGCTTTTTTTTGATAGATACTTCGATAGTCGTGACATTTATATCTTTCTATTCTCTTACAGATGTGTGTATATCCTATAAACGACAATTTTACAAGGAATAAATATCATGTACACTGGCGTAAAACATTATTGTGACTCGATTTGTTTACGACTTAAACAAAACATTTTCTATGTAGGAAGACACGCAACAAATATATTAAATACCTCAATCTCATGATTATTGAAAGCAGAATAAACGATTTAACATATTCATATATGTGTACCAAACTATGTAATAGGTATGTAACAAAACATGCACCAGTCGAATGTATAAACTCTTTCAATCACGTTATATTATGATAATTAGATTTCGAAACTCGAATTATTGTTTTATGAAATTCAATTACAGATTAAGATTTTACGTACTATGAAACTTGATATATTTTCCTGACAATACCTTAAGATACAAATTTGAAAAATTTTATTAAACATATAATCGATTGTTAAGTCAAACCTTAATTAGAGTTACACCAAAATCTATCATACATGTATACACTTTTAATAAAGGTTATTAAAGAATCATTTCATTACAAACTTGATTACTGATCTGACACATCGATATATTCCATTTATAGATCGATGCGTGGCCAAGTATTGATTTTTCTATTTTTTCAATCAATACGAGAAAATTTGAGTGGCATTTAAAGTTTGTCTAATCATTTGTGTGGGATTTGTTAATAATAGAAATCTAATTATGCCTCATCATTTAGAAAAATATTTTTTTCGCTAATTTTGAGGAGAAATCATTCCATTTTTCTAACCATCGAGAATGAATTTTATTGATGAAAGATTCACCCAATAATTTATTTTTTTATTAATTTCTTCTACAATAATCGACTAGTGTATATATGATTTGTAAGTAAGTGTTTCTATTTCTAAAAATAACATTACTCTAAAAATTTAAAAAAAAAAATTTTTTCTTCTTATTATCATATTATTATTTACCGTCGCATTATACCTAGCAAGGTCTTTAGC
This sequence comes from Sisyra terminalis, assembly GCA_958496175.1. Lineage (NCBI taxonomy): Eukaryota > Metazoa > Arthropoda > Insecta > Neuroptera > Sisyridae > Sisyra > Sisyra terminalis. The sequence goes on from OY292278.1 coordinate 31,005,445, forward strand.
GACTTAGCGAATAATAAAAATCTGCATATTGAGAAATATTGAAAATTTGCTTGATTCGAGATTCGAATCCAACACCTACCATTTCTGGGACGGTCACATAGGCTACTCGACCACTAGAAAGCTTTGATAAGTTTTATTACTTTCCTATAGCATTCACAGGTGCCAGTTAGCGATTTTAAATAAATATCGATAGTTTAAGAAGATTCTCCCGTATGAGGGTTTGTTTTTAAGGATTTATTTTTGTGGACTACTAAAAAGATAGAACTCTGAGTTTGTTATTAATTGCATATATTTATTTTAAGCTTATGTATACAAATTTTTAGCCACAAATCTCCAGTTGAATGTTAATTATATCGCTTTGAGGATACCCATCTCCAAAAAATGTACCCTCATTGTTTCCACGATTTCGGTTGTTTGGCTATTCAGAAATAAAAAAAATAAAAATTAAACATTAAACATTAAACATTATGAAATTAATTAGAATCAATTGAAAATTTGAAAAATTGGATATTTGGCAAAGTTCTGATGAAAATTATGCAAGTTCTCGGTTCCCTTTTGTTATATTTTTGTTGCAAAAAAATACATACTCGGAATTTTTCGAAGATTTGGCCATTCCATGAATTTGCATGTGCTGAATCGACCCTATAAATTAAAAATCATGTCGGTTAAGCCGGGATATTATGGAGACAAGTTTGAAATGCACAGTTTTATGAAAAATATATGCTATAACAACTTCTGTATTATTGCAACGACTGAATCTTAATATCGACTTCCAATTTTAAAAAATCACTTTACCTTTATATTATAGACATATTAATGACGCAATTTATGCCCAAAAATATCGGTTTTATGAACTATCGCACGGGAGAACCCTTTTAATTGTAAAACCACATCATTCACTAAAAACCGACCTTAAGATTTGTCTGATTAATAATAACATTTTTAATCTTTATATAATATATAATAACAAAACTCGATATGTTCTATGTATTTATAATTATTTAGATGTGAGAAAATTTCACTTTTGCCTATTAAAAGTTTTTATCAAACATCAAAAAAAAAAAAATTGTCCCAATGATTTGGTTTGACAGACCCATTATTGATCACCACCACCACTTAATGCCCAATTCTCGCTTTTTTAAAAACCCCTATATGTGCTATCATATATTTTTTTAATTTTTTAATGGTTATTTTTCAATGTTCGTTTATTATTATTTATATTCTTTTTGTTTTGAGAATTTTAATTTTGTACTACACTTTAATCGGTTCCCCGACTTCTTTAGATACTGAAGAAATACCTGACAAAAAATTAGTAACAGTAAAATCAATCATCACATAAAATTAGTTTTGATTATTTTTATTGTTTACTCAAGCATTTTAAATTAAAACGCATCAGCTTTAAATTAAAATATTTACTTAAAAATATTTACTAATTCAATTTTTGTCCCACAATTAAGATTGATGAAATTCAATCATTCCACCTAGAATTGATAAGTTGGATATCAAAAAATTGTTTTTAAAAATATACAATTTGTGATTAATTTTCAGAAGTGTTTAAATAATTAATTTTACGCGCATAAAATATATTATCGCAGCACTACTTGAAAATCTTACACCAATTTTATTTTAATTGGTAAATTTTCGATATAATCACTGGGTGAAAGTTCTATTCTTATCATTTATAAATATTTTTTGCAGACGGTTTTAATTTCAAAAACACAAAAAAAAATATCTGCAACGATTATTATTTAAAGAAAAAGTGCATTAGAAATGATAAAAGAAATCAATTATATTAATAATTTTATGATAAAACTGATTTTCAACTTTTAATCTTAAAACTAATCTGATAAAAAAAGAAATGAATTGCAGGTCTCAATTGTTCTTTTTTTATGATTATCTATACGAGTTGAGCTTAACAATTAAGAAACTCATAAATATGACATATTTTGAAAAACCAATTTTATGTGCTTTATTTTTTTAATAATTTTAATTTGAATTTTAAAATGAGTTTGTCACTCAAATAAATCAACAAAAAAATAATGAATTCCATTTGAAAAAAATCTGTCAGCCAAAATTCGACTCCAAACCGGTATACTACCTAAAATATTGTCTTCTAATTCGGCTCCAAACAAATCCTATTAACATGAAAACCTCTAATGAAGATTTCTTTCTTATTTATATCATTGTTAAATTGGTTTAACTTAATTAAATTTGACACTTTCCCTTCAAAAATTGGCAGATTTATGCAATCGTTAATAATGAATTATGATTTCCAATAAAGATTTTCGAGCACAGTATTAACGAAGTGAGTACTAATCGAAAGCTTAAATTGGTCACTTACGGTTTTTATTTTTCGTCTTGGATTATCAACAATTTGCTTGGAAATAACATTTTTTTGATTGTTCATAATTTATTTGAAACTTGTTTATAAATATTAATATCCTTTTTGGTGTTTTGTTACCATTTTTTTTTCTCTCAGTATAATCTTCAAGGCTGAATGAATGTTTGAACTCGATGACCGTTTGATCAATAGTTTGAATCAATTTTTTATCTTTGAAATTTAATACAAACAAAATTATAAACACTTTTTTTATTCTAATTTTAAGATTAGTGTTGATAATTGCGGGCTTTACACATTAATTGACAGCGTATCCAAACTAGCCTATACAAAGCCAGGCCAGAATGTCACCTGTGAAATATGTAATCAATTATTCTTAAATGATGTAAAAAATCGTAAATAATTTAAATTTGAAAAATTTCATTATATTAGTCGTAGCCATTTTCATAGTAATGACTAACACCTGCACGGTTTTTCGGGAATTTTTATTATACAATTCTATTTGAAGCTAAAAATAGTTAAACAAGAGGTAAATGAAACCGAAAGCACTAACGGGTTTCAATATAAAAACGTCTTAGTCAATAAAGAAAAAAGAAACAAGGTCGTCTCTAACACCACATATCTTTCAATAACCAATAATTAAGAACGAGTATTGAGATTTTTTTAAAATTCTTTTGCACATTTCCAGTTTAATTGAACTAAGATCTTTGTTCACAGTAGTTCTGTTGAGTTTTTTTTCAATTTATTAGTAATTACAGTTTAAAATTCTATCACTTAGTATAAATTGAAACGTGATGAAATTAAACGAACCTTTTACATACAGATTGTTCCTGAAATGGTTTAACAACTCAGTAATAAACAGTACAATAAGTATAGCATAATTTCCAATCAACAACATTACTTAAAGTAATTTATTAATTTATTGGTAAAAATTAATAGAAATGTTTCTTTAATAAAAACAGTTTTGAATCTGACGCCATAATTAACAACCATAGATCAAAAATAATAGTTTGAACTTACTGGTGGCCGAGTGGTCAAGGTGTCCGCTCTAAAACTGGTAGATCTGGGTTTGATCCTCGTATCGAAGGACAAATAAATTGGTCTATATTAGGATCTTCCAAACTATGTTCCGTGGAACATTGGTGTTCCACAGATCTCACATAGGTATTCCACGGAACCTAAGTAGATATTTCCCAAAACTTTGGAGTAAATTTAAAAAATTGAATATGTTCTACTTCATAATGAAAGACGAGCGACAGTAAAACTTTTTTGAGGTTTATGTTGTCAAGAGTAGGCGAAAATTTTTAGTATCTAAGAGTTTGGTGCAGCAATAAATTATTCTTGTATCCCTTTGTATAGCACTTTTTTTTCACCATATAATGCAAGGAATTTCTTACATTATATTTCTGTATGATAAGTTTTTTATGTAAAATATTCAAAATTTTATTTTGATCTAATGCAGATATTTTGTGCATAACATAGCTTTTCCTTAATATTCAGTTTTAGTCCTCTTTAACAAGAAAAGTTAGTCGTGAATCATTCTTATATAACACATAACATTTTATACAGGATCATACGAGCGCGTTATATGAGATTACTCGTAAATGGCGTTTTCTTATAACCCAGAACTAATCAACTAATCTATCGTGCCTTAAGAGGGATTGCTGTACACTAAAAAGGTGTCAATCTATTACTGTAATACCAAAAACCCACTCACTATTCGCTAGCTTTACTTTATATTAAGAAAATTTCACAGACAGTACAAAATAATGTCTTAAATATCGCTATAGATTAATCTGCATTTAGAATGATACAGAGCTTTGACTCCAACTCCTACTTTGGTTTCATAATTTTTTAGAGGTAAAGCTACAATTTTTTTTGTTATAAAGAAGAATGGAAGAATTTTGACTCCAACTCCAACTGCAATTTCAAAAAATCCAAACTATAATCTCCGATACGGCTTCGATTCCGATAAACCCTCTTTTCAATTTTCAACCCCTTCTTCAAAACGTATGCCATTTGACAGACCATAAGTGTCTTAAGGTGCGTTTTAAGACTGACGCTTGACACTGATTTTCAGCCATAAATTTGGTCATGTAGTACAATTTAGAACAAAGCACCATCTAAATGAAAATTAGCCTTAAATTCGAACATAAAATTGCAGCCTCAAGTAACACTGGTGAAATAAATTAGCTTCAAACAAGTAACAAGACTCAAAAAACATACTATTTATCGATTTATGTTATTTCTTAAAATTTTTGGAGTAACAATACATAGTTACATTTTTCTTAACCAATTTGATTTCATATTTTCTGTTATAGCTAAAATATTTTTAATTTCATCACTGCTTTTTATCCAGATGGTGCATTGGTTGAAATCAAATTTGACGCTGAAAATCAGCGTAAAGCGTCAGCATTAAGCCGCACCTTTATAATGTTCCGTTTATGAACTATCGACATTTGCGCTTTAAGGCAATGGTATCCTACGGATTCATGAAAAATTTAATCTAATTGACTCTATTTCATAACATATTCAAAATACAATAAGTTAATAAAGAGAATGTAAATTATTATTTAATGTTTTGCCTTACTAAAAGGTTTCAATATATATTAATATTACAAATTTCCCCTAAAACTAGTCACAAAAGTAGAAGGTACAGTTTATGACTATTAACATCAAATTTTAGATAAAACTGATTCTAAAAACTTGAGAAATTTTTAGGTTTTTTCAATAGACCATATCCTTTGGTAAGTTATAATATGATAGGATTATAAGAATAATAAACAGTAGTTACATCAATACTTTTAAAACAGCCTGTATTTTTATAATAAAATAGCGGGAAATTCAAAGACATTTTTCAATTTATTTTTTATTTTATTAGTGAATTTTGTGGTTTTGTATTGAATCATAACATGAAATTTCTTTATATAATATACTCATTAATTTCAAGTACAAATAATTGAAAGTGAAAACCATCCTCAAAAAATTTGATCCATGAAAAATAATTAATTCTAGTAAAACCTCATCGCTAATAATTTATTTCATAATTATATGTTGCAATTTTTTTCTTTGAATATATCACCAGCACGCCATTAGATGATAAATATTTAGAACTGGCGCCATTTTTTTTTCTTAGTTAAGTATAGTTATATTTACGTCGCTCTTTTCATCTTTTCATCTCAATTATTTTCTTCCGCGGACCAAATGAACTGAAGCTTAAATATTATACCAGTGAAAAAAAAAACTATTGGGAATAACAACTAATGTAACAACAAATTTAGTTCTCCATATATTTTCGATTAAGTAACCTTGATGATTATGCGAAAAACCAGTTTTACTAAAGTGAATAATTTTGTTGGCTATCAAAAGAAGATTTACTATAAAAATTTTCTTAATTTTGAAGAGAGGCGGAGAGAATTCAGTTTCGTTTTGTTGTACAAATATATAGTGAGTGGAAAGGAGAGATGAGTTTTGTCGCAAATGTTTATGTGAATGGAAGAATATTGATATTGTTGAGTTTTAAAAATGTGAAAATAAATTAACCAACTCTTTTAGCAGGTGTAGGCTTAATTATCTAATGGACATATATTTTCTATACTTTTACTGAGAGCCTTCTTAAGTAGAGTCGAGCATGTAAAGAGGTCTATATGGAAAGGTTTTAAATATTTGCAGAAAATATTTTATTATTTGGCCTTTCAATAGATAAGCAATATAAATTTAGGAATTTGGCAATATTTACAAATCAAAATTTATTTTCAAACGTTAAAATATTCTTCACGGATACAAAGTTAACCAATTACAATACAATACATTTTGTTGTAATTTAACATAAAATTATTATTAATATACAAATTATACAGTCTTTAGCTTCCACAAATATAAACGTCGTTTATCTATGCATTACTGTTAGAAGATTTTAATTGTGTTATCAATTGGTAAGTCACTTAATGCTACGTGATCTGGTGGTCAAAAATATAACTACTGCAGCTGTGTTAATTTCATTATTCAAGTTATTCAAATTGCTTTTATCAGTAATAACGTAATAACGTTCTTAAATTTATTGAATTTTCTCCGAAGTGTACTTTTTTTCAATAATTAAAGTATTTAAAAGATTTTGACTTTTTACTAATTCTTTGCACTAATAATGGAAATAAAGGGCAGCAAATTTCTGCTCGACCCCAGGTGGTAAAAACTTTCGCTACGACACGGGTTGGTTCAATCCTTAAATCAAGCAAATTTTCAATATTTCTCGATTTTTGGTTTTTTATTTATCCCATAGTCGTTAGAAACTTTGGCATAAGTGACAATAAATAACAATTAGATAAATAGATTTTTTTTTATTCTAAATCAAAATGTATCTTTAATTTTTTTCAAAAAACCTATACAAATTTGACCTGAAACAAATTTATCTTTCACCATCCGACCCAAATACATATGATTTTCCCAAAATAACCATTTCTATGCATCGCTTAACTATTTATTTGCATAAATCTATCAAACCAATCAATATCTTTTTCGACCTCATGACTTATTTGTGTAATTTATCCTTAATTTTCTTACCGTTAATTACCGTCCATTTTCAATGAATTAATTTTTGCTTACAATGTATATTTATTAATCAAATACAGTTATCAGGAATAATGGAATTGTTGTTAATTAATTTTGAATATTGAACTGTTTTTTTATCCATTTTATTTCTATTTTTGAATTTTCAATTCATTATAACGGTAAATTGCTTTAAAAAGATTGAAGAAAGCCAAGGATTACAAGTCATCAATTATAATTACTTAATTAAAGGTGTCTATTCTTCAATACCCCTTTACGCAAATATGTCCTTTTTTAGCAATAAACAATCATTAAATCGTTCAATTATAAAAGCTCTAACTTCATTGACATTTTATGTGAATATTTTTCTCTCTTATAGCGAAAGAAAAATGGAGGATGATTTGTTCTTTTTCGAATTGTGATAATGAAGCAATCGAACGCAAACTGTTCGAATCTAAACACTAATTAAAGGAAGCATAAATTTTATGCAATTGCGTTCAATGAAGTCGCTTTAGAGGCTAAACGATTTGCCATAAAGTGGAGTATTTAATCAAAAGACAAGGCTAGCGATCTGCGTATACCAGTTGATATCAATTAAGCATTTGTTTGCATTATTTAGTAATAATCTTTTAGTTGCCGTTTTATATTTTTGTTTTATGAAAGAACGAAATTCACTCTTGAGACGTATTGATTTTTTGTTTGGAGTCATTAAATGGAGGATGAAGATATATGGATAAAGAAGTCAATTTATACTAACGGATAGAAAAACTACTGAAAAGCAATTAATTTTTTTCATTCTGATGTTATATAAACAATGGTGAAAACCGAATTGAATTATATCACTTTGTGAAACCATGTATTGATTGGATTCAACCTTCAAAATTTTATGATTGCAATTTTTCTAACGGATGGCATTTCAGGAGGCGGATCAAATTGACACCGAAAATATATCGAAAGTGAGAACAAGATTCCAAATGTGACCCTGGACGAGAATTTGAAATTTTCTATGCTCTATCCTATATTGTTGAAACTGATAATGACAATGTACTTTTATGCATCGCAATTGAAGTTGAGTTTCATTTTATATTGCCTGTTCAATTATTTATTGGCCTAAGAAGCACTTGGGTTCGGTTAACATTGTTTCAGTCTGCAACGATGACAACAACGAAAACTACTTTGAAGCAAGATCATCGTTCCATTAGAATAAAGACCGGTTTTTAGAGCAAAGATACATATTGTGTATAAAACGATAATACATGTCGGTTGCTACAACTAACTGACTGCTAAATTAATCTAAATAGTCGTTAATCTACATAAAACTCCTTCCTTCAATTACTTATTTACGCGTTTTCCATAAAACCGATAAATCAATTAAAAATACGTAAAAAATCCACTGCATATATTGCGTAATTTAATTATAACTAAGTTTGTTGTCTTTTTTATATTTCCATTTCATAATAAATTTCTTCAAGTTATGGATTATTCTGTACTATTTATCTCAGAAATGACTAATTTATTCGAATCTAACGAGTATTGAAACGTTAGCAGCAGTAGTAATAGTTAATAGTCGTAAAATGAAAAAATTCATTTAAATCGAATTATTACCAAAATATTATGTTTTTGCTCCAATGTGAAAAGTACCTTTATTTTAAGAATTGCGTAATATCATGATTAATGGATCATTTTTTAAATATTGGGAAACGGTAACTAAATTAAACATACAACAAATGTTGAAAGATGATCAAAGTTAGAAATTCCATTGATATTTCGTCCTAGTAAAAATTTCGTAATTTATTATCGATGAAGTGATCAAAACTTTTTTAGATTCTTTAATCATTTAAATAATGAAATTTTAGTTTATTAATAACTATTGGTTGAAAATTAACGGTGAAATTGATTCTATATTTTTATGCTTAAAATATTTCAAATCCCACTAAAATTTCTGAGCATTTAAAACTGCCACTGGTTGCCACGTGGTTAAGGTGGTGGCTCCAAAACCAGTAGGTGTTGGGTTCAAGTTTCAATACAAGCAAATTTTTGATGTATCTCGATTTACAGATTTTTGTTAACTCTAGAGTGATTAAATATCTAAGTAGTTATAAAGCGACGGTAAATAACAATAAAAAATATAAAATTGCCAAAAAAATTTAAAAAATTGACCTAAACAAAATTTTTTGAAGATTAAAATCTTAGGAAAGAAAATAAACAAACAGTTGATGCTAAAGCACAGAACTAGAGTTCTTATTTACAAAATTCAGGTATATTTATATCCATGAAAGACAATATTTTATATAATAATGAATCAATCTACTTTAACAATGAAAGTTTCTTCAAAAGTTTTAAATTATTTAACGAAACAATTCTCACGGGTTGCATAAGTAATAGGTAAACAAATTCTTATAGATTCGAGATACAAACCAAAAAAATCGAAAGAAAAACCTTCAAATTTACTATTAGAATTTGGTGATAAAGCTTAGAAAATATCATTTTACTGCAGAAGTTGTTTACCGGTCACTAAACTAACGTCGATTTTTATTTTAATTTTTAAACATAAAATAAGGTTCAACATATACTTATAAAAATATTGGTAATTTAATTGAGCAGTTATTAGCACAATTACGTTAATATTTTAATTGAATTTAGGAGTATTTAAAAAAACAACAATTTAATCTTATTCCGTCAACTGGATCTAACAAATCCTCGAAAGCTTGATTCTTGGAATACTTTTAAGAACTGGTTCACGGGAGAGCAGGTTTAAGTTCATTTTTTTAGTATAAAAGTTTTCCGTGATTTCCTTCTACATATTTTTGTTTAGCTTTTATATAATAGCAGGGTATGAACAATATTTTTTTCATTGTTGTAGCTATGATTTAGTTCAACGGGGCAGTGACAAATATATAGCATGCACTATTAACGATAAAAAGTTTACTAACGAATAAAATGTGCATTTTAACACATTGTATTTGCATTTATTTTTGAAGTTTTTTTCTTTAAATGTACCGATAAAAAATTGTGTTTCATTGTTTTATATTTTTATGGTTCATACTGTCGTGGACGATAAATAGCTTTCCATTCCCAATCTTGGCAACAGCTACAATATTTTCACTTTATTCGAAGAACTTTTAAATACCTATCATCTTTTTAGTAAGGCTTATTTCATACAAAAAAAGTTCAAATTTTTAAATTTAAGCTAGATTGAAGCTTAGAGGCGTGTATTGATCATCTAATTTCGTATAAAGCTAGATGGACAATACTTATCAGAATAAGCTTGATTTTAATAATCTGGGGACATTTAGAGTGAAATAAGCCTTAATAGTTTAAAAAGCTAGTGAAGTCAACCATATTTGTGGCACTTGACAGTTTAAGTTTTTGAAAATTTATGATAAATATTATTAAAAATTAGTGGAACGAAAAAATATATATTCGTATAACTAGCCTGATCAGTCAGTCATTAGTCCCATAAGGGCCGATATTATCACTTATGGATATAGAGATCATATCTATATGATATCCTTAAGATTTAATCGACAAAAATTTATTTATTTAATAAATCCACATAATGATAATAATAAATCCAATACATATTTATCTTTCTCATCACTATTCTTAGATGAAAATACATATTTGTCCTTTACCTATCCAACAAAATTATATCTATAAGATAACTGTCTAGTCTAGAAAAAATCGACCCCTAATAACATAATATCATACAATTGGATACAAAAATCTCTTTAACTTTTTCTGAAGATTTTAAGTATATACTAAAATTTAAACAATTTAAATGCAAAGACTTACATATTAACAAAGTGCATTTTTAGCCTACACCGTCTCCACCTAATTTCAACCCACAAAAAGGCACTAAAAAATTTTATTGATAAAATTGGTAATTTTTGATTGAAAATATGTAAATTAATAAAATTAAAATCCACGAGTATAATTTCATACGATATTATTCAAAATTCAAAAATAAAAATCTAAGTCCAAAAAAAACCAATTCCTAGTTAAAAAAATTTCCTCAATGAAATTGAATTTCAAGTACGATAAAAATGAAATTAATATAAAAATTTATATGTTAATATTTGTAAAATTTTGTAGTAAAAATAACATTAAAATAATCGCAATATATAATTTGTTATTTTTAGTTTTAGTAGGTATATATTTTAAATAGCAATCATTGATTAGTACACCATATGCACATGTTTTTAAATCGATAAATGATTTAATTAATATGAGGAAAAACCAACTATTTGTTATGAAAAATGTGTATTTTTGCCGAAAAAAAAGTTTTCATTTTAATGAGCAAATGAGGGTCCAAAAACGATTACTGTGCTTATGGGGTATCTGTGGCGTCACAGTACGCAACAGTTCGCGTTTTGAAACCAAGATATAATCAGACCATTGAGCAGTTACTAAAGAAAAAGTAACAATTTACATAATTTTAGACATTTTTCACAATTTTTCGCCGTGAAAAACATTTTTATACCCAAAAATTACTTTTATTCTTATTCCTTAGGAATAGTGGTTTTGTGGATTGTAAATGATTTAAATCATTAACATAATATTTAAACTATCAAAACAACTTTTTCTTTTGAGTTAAATTCCATTTGTCAGAGGAAAACGTTCGTGGGATTTGGAAGTTTCAAATTGTGACGTCATTTTAATGACGGGTCAATGGGAGCTCATTTTCGGTATTTTGAGTTAAACGATTTTTTTGGATTTTAAATGAATATTATTGAAATTTTAACAATTAAAGTTAAAAATTAGCAGCCACATTATGTTTTGATATTAGTCAAAAGATTTAAAATTATTTTTAGATCAAGTGCATTAGGTCTATTCAAATGCAGGGATTTTGTTTTGAACGTATTATTTTGAGTTTTGGTAAATTGGTTATTTTGAGGTTTGAGTAATAAATTTGGTTCCAAAATCCAAAGTTACAAAACTTCGTTTTGTTGCATTTTTACAAAATGCTTTTCATTGAAATTTGTTGTAAACGTAGATAATTTATTTCTTAATTAAATCTATCGCGGATTTAATTCAAATCCTGCTTCACCTAACAATGGAGTCTAATCCCTTTCTTCACGCCTAACAAATCAATATTTATTCTCTGCGAAACCGGTTTCGATAATTTCATATTTCTAATTATTAAATGGCTTAATTCAAAGAATCGCTTTGGAAGCGATTTCCATTTACCACTAATATCTATTTGATCTAGAAATTAAATTTACATTAAGTGCTCGAAATTCATTCATAAAAGAAAATAAGAAATGGCCTTGAAAATTATAGTTTTTTTTTTCAAAAAATATATTATAAAATTCATTGTTATAGAATTAGTTTATTAGCAGTATGGATTTATTTTTAAATTAAATTTTAAACGACTCAAATAATTAATAAAAAAATCAGTGAGTCAGATGTATGTTTTATGGATATAATGCAAAAAAATAAGTGTATACAAATATAGAAAAAATGAGTCATCAATAGCGTCCATGAAAATATTTTGTCTTTGTATCGTACAGGTTAATCTTTCGTTTTCTCCAACGATGCAAATATGATCTGTTTAATAAATATTCAAATTAGAAGTTGTAACTGTCGTAAAATATGAAATATTATTTATAGGCAGGTTGTACTAATTTAATCATACATTAATAAATTATATATTTTTTATGTTAACGGTGACAATTTGTTTTCTTTAGTTTGCAAAATTTGAATTAATTTCAAATTTGCGTTTGAACAATTGATGCAATCGAAATATGTAAATCGAATCCTACATAAGTATTATATTACTTCGTTTTGTATATTAGTGAATGCTTTATGGATTATTTTTTTTTTCAAAAAAAAGAATATTTTTTTTTAATTTACTATTTTGGCTGTTTACTTAAATCATATAATTGTCATATAGTTTAGAAAGTAACAGGTTAGATTTGCATTTCAATTTATGTGGCAGTCAGGCGCATTATTAAATTTAATAGTCAATTTTGAGTGCTCAATGATTTTTTTTAATTGATTTAACTATGTTTTTTAGAATTCTATTGAAGAAATCGAGAAGTTACAATGTGATATACGTAAGAAAAAACGATGTAACATTAGAGGTGATAAAAAGCTACTAAATGAACTTAAGATACCGGTTTGTTGCATATTTAATTTTTAATTCATCCAATTAACCCAATTATCAAGTCCAAATCGATATAATTTTATATCACATACATCTAATTATGATTATTCGCAACAAATGCATATTTATCGTTTATTAATCAGAGAAAAACCATTAAGAAAATAACTAGGAAATTACTATAAAAAGCGTAGGATGCTAACGCTACATTCCAGCGATTTTTTTTCAATTACTTCAATACTCTCTCCAGCATTAGCTTGTACATCTAAAAATGAACAAATTCTAATCTACAATGTATATTACACATTATACATACATATATTTAGATGCCAAAATTTTTTGGGTGCGTTCTCCTCACTATATTCCACACATATACATTTATTTTCATATTGAAATCCAAACAAGTACATTACTTATCTAAACTGCAATATTTCCGAAGGTTGTTCAGTTTATAGTTTTCATTGATGTTAAATTTAATGCAATCTTTAATATATTTCACGAAACTGTTTGTCGCAAATTTAGAGATTTGATTTTTAGATTACACTAAAAACCATTTATTTATGAGACTTAGGCGTCGTAAAATGTGCCAGTGAAGGAAAGAAAGGCTGATATGTTATTCAAATTTATTCTTTATAAAAATTATTAACTTACTATACTTCACTACTCAAAACAAAAAAAAAAGAACACAAATTGCATATTAGTAGTTTTAAGTGTAGTACATTCAATTTATCAACTACGATTAAGTATTATGCATTAAATGACGAAGAAAATCATATTTCAAGTTCTACAATAATTTTGTATTAAAACATGGCTGTGATTTACTACTTAACGCTGTAAAATCGTAAGCATGATAATCTGTCGTAATAAATTATAGATTTATACTGACAGATTTTCGATCTTATTGTACACAAAAAAAAATAATCTTTCGTTATTATGATGTTTAAGTACTTTAATCGGTTTTCATGAGGAAATTAAATAATATGCTGATTTAATCTCAAGAAAATTAGTAAAGTGGTTATTTACTTTCATCTTACGCATTTGCTACTAACACTTATGTGATTAGAATGAACTTATTGCACCCATTATTGAAATCGTGCGATTTATTTAGGGCTAACCGATACCCGTGACTTTGTCAGCGTTTTTACACATTAAAAAAATGTTAAATTAATTTAAAAAAAACTATCAGGTCTAATGAATAGTAAAAAAAACCAGTAGCGTTTGTGGAACCTTCGTCAAAAACTAAGTTCCTTTTGCTTTTTCTTCATCTACGAATGTTATTGGAAATAAAATTTACAAATTTTATTTTTTATTGTTTCTGAAAATCGTTTTAAGGAGTGACTTAAATTAAAAGGCTTAATTTATTATTTTAGGGAAACAATGCAACAATGCACGAAATTAGTAACTTCCCGTGAAATATTCTTCGCATAACACTTACACAACTAGCAAATGAAATTAGATTTTCGCTGAATTTAAACAGTTATACTGTTTACACTATGTGTAAAATATATTATAGTCCTATTTATGTAATATAATTTACCAAGGCAAACTTTAAACATAAAATTGAACAAAAGTCCATACAAAAATATTTGTGACGTAATTTCCAGATACGTATTTCAAGTGCCAAGCAATCTTCCGTAGTGGTCATCAAATAGTATTGAATCGCTCCAATACTACTCATTACATAGCAGTTACGGAGCGATCGAATACAAAGTGATGACCACTGAGAAAGATTGCTTGGCTATCGAAATACATATCTGGGAATTACGTCACAAATATTTTTGTATGGACTTTTGTTCAATTTTGTGTATATAGTTTGCTTTGGTAAATTATATTACATAAATACGAACACAAAATATTTTACATATATTGTATAAGCCACTATCAAACGGTAAAAATTGGCAACTTAATGGAATCAAAATGACAGTTGAAACCATTACATTTAGTTATTTCAAAATTGAGACAATTATATTTAGTATTCACATATATGTGTTTACAAACTTTGTTCTGCCTTTGCTAATAAACATACGATTACCTAATGAATAATTGAAAGTTAGAAATAAGAGGAACAGTTTTTTTTTTTCTGCTTAATGAAATAGCTTTTGCTACCCGCGTGGTTGAATTTAATTTAACTGTACCTCTAGATTGTTTTTCTTTGGTAATGATACTTTCTAAATATTTTAATTGGATTACATTTTTTAGTTTAACATTGTTTACATTGTTACTTTTCGTCGCTTTATAGGCTAAAGTCTTTAGCGACTTTAGGATTTTAGGACTTTAGGATCGAACCCAATACCTGCTAGTTTTGGATCGGTCACCTTGACAGCTCGACCTCTTATAGGCCTTTTTGTTCGTTTCCAAACTTCTTTTTAGTATTTTCATAAAAACCTTTCATAATTTTATAATAAATTGATAATTTTCCAATCAATTAACTTCTTAACTTCAGGATACATTTTCAGAGCTTTCATTGTTCAATTCATAAGCTTGAAAACCATTTTCTGTGAAGTAAATGTTACTGATTACTTTTGTTTGTTTGTATAATAAATACAAAAATGGTTTCAATTAAACTATAGTTTATCATCAAACTTTTCATTATTCTTTTACTACTTACAATATTGATTCTTTTGGGGCTCTAAAATACTCATATTATCTTAATCATTTTTGGATACGGCACCGTAACCCATCGAGAACCCCATAAAATAGTCGTTTGTCGACATTTATTTCATTTATTCGACATATATAATGTGCTTTACAGTTTTTTGGTCCTTCAGTTATCGTTATTCTTTTCCCAAACAACCGGCATCTCAAAGGCTCGAAAATATTTGGCATGACCAGTACTCTGTACTCTGTAACTATGTACTCTGGTACATAGTTATTGATTTCCTTTATAAAAAAATTGGATTTTATGTATATATAAACTATCTTTGTTAATATAGAATTGAAATACTCCCAACAAAAAATTCATAAACACGTTTCAAAAGGAAAAAATCAAATTGCTTTAATTTCATTCTTCATCTAATTCACATTCACTTTGCTATTAAATTTTACACCAATTTTGTCGTTAGATAGTTATCTCCCTTTCATATTTCACAGTCGTATATGATTCAGCCGCATTATTATAAATTTTTCTAGATTTTCCATATGTAAAAGTGACTATTTTGCTGAAATTAAAAGCAAATTATTTACAATAGTTTCCCATTAAAATTACTTTTCCGGGTTTTAATGATTGTTATTAAAATATTGATAATAATATTTTAAATAGGTGTGAAAATTTATCTGTTCACGCATGTACGTAAATATGTTATTAATTTAATTTTACAACAATTTTAATTAACCTTCGTGTTTCGGCATTTTTTCACCTTCATGGGTTTGCAATCTAGATTTTCAAGAATAATTTATTACCATTGAGATTTAATGTATCAATTTGTGCAATAAATCATATTTATTGATTGAATATTATAAAAAAGGTAATATTCAAAAATAAAATGTTATCAGATAAGTTAAATAGCGTTTTAAATATTATTTGAAGACAGAAATAATTTTACAAGGTTTGGCAAAATTGCAAATTTTAAGTATGTTTAACTTTTTAACAATTTTTTAACTAAGCTATAGATGGATTTTTCGATTATTTCGAAATTTCCTAAGACTTCAATATCATTTCATTAAAAAAAAAACGATTTTTTCATCATTGATTCTGTATTTGTTATTAATGTTTATAGATTCTTTTTATAAAGATATTGAACATTTAAGGTATAAATTTACCACGGTACTAAATTAATATCCAAAAACAGTTATGGTTATAATTTGAAATTGGAATCGAGTTGAAAATTAAAGCATGTAATAGAATGTTATTATTGAGAACATCATTCCTTTGACAATTATCATTGTAGCAAAAATTAACACCATTGCCATTATTAACTTATCTTATAATAAGTTTTAAACAAATATTTGTCATAAAATATTTCTATTTTGTTTAACTTTTTCCAGTTTAATTTATAAATTATTTTTCTTCCAAAAGTTTCCTTTTGGAGTAACTTCAATTGGATAAGTTTTTAAATATTACTCCATTCATTTATTTGCCTTTATGACTACTCTTTTATAAATTTACGTTGCCAGTTTATTCCAAATTATTTATATTGAGAAATTTTGATATGATTAACATAAAGTTTTAAAAAACTACTCTTACACTTAGTAAATTAGTAGAATGTTTCTTATTTTTTTATATATTTTGAATTCATTTTACCTAATGTTATTCCCAAATTCTAGTATCGAACCCATTTTTGTTAATATCGAAATTTATTTAGATACAATATTGTTCTATTTCATCAGAAATAGTCATTTCAAGCTACACAATTAGTTTAAATAAAATGCATACAATGCATTTATGGTATCCAAAATCAATTGTCAAAAAAGCTTTGACAAATCTGCGCACGCGCAATGAATACAAAAAACACATCACCGATACAAACTATTACGACAAATACAATCGACCGCATCTATTCGATCTTTTGAACCGATGATAAATATCGGATCTAAGGAATTTTATTTTTTTAAACTGTTATTTGCCGTCGCTTTATAACTATTAAGGTTTATAACGACTCTAGCAATGATAAAAATCCGTAATTGAGTACTACCAGTCTTGGATAAATATTCGGTCACCAGTAGGTTAAGTTTTGAATAGGTTTGCTGCTTTGACTTTTGTTCAAAAGTAAAATAGATTATTGAATTTTCTAATAAAATCATTATCCTAAAATGTATTTTGAAGAATACTAAATTAACAGTCAAGTCTTACACTTACAAAATTTCAGTCAATCCTAAAATTTAAGTTACAAGTTATATAAGTTATTACAAGTTCCGCAAATGTCTCCAGATCGTCATTTTTAATAGATATTTTGGGTTTTCATTATGTGATGAAAAATCACTAGAACAAAATTTTCAAACAAACGCTGCACTTTTCGGCTGTTAACTATTCTCCAGAAATGCTTGGTTTATGTTACGTGCATCTTTATTTCCGGGTTTATACTCATACCATAAAGTTACACGAATATCAATTGAATAAATATCTACATAAAATTGGCCTACTGCAAATGATTTAAAAAAATTATAATATTAAACATAATGTAGCTGTTAATTTTTAACTTTGCTTGATAGAAATAAAGAAATAATCTTTTACAAAAAAAATCGTTAAATTCAATAAACCTAAAATGACGTTACAGTTCGAAACTTCAAAATCCCATGGACGTTTTCCTAAAACAAATGTACTTAAACATATAGAAAAAGGCGGTTTAAATCATTTAAAAATTAAATTAATAATTTAACCTATTTACAATTTTACAATCTACACAATCTCTATTCCTAAAGAAAAATGAATGAAAGCTGTTGTTAGGATAACTTTTTTTAATGACGAAAAATTGTAAAAAAATGTAAGAATTGTGATAATTATTACTTTTTCTATGGTAACTACTTAATGCTCTGTTTATATCCCGATTTCAATACGCAAATTGATGTGTACTTTGACGTCACGGATACCCCATAGCACACTTTCAGACTAATTTGTTCTTAAAACTAAACCTTTATTTCTGCCAAAATACCAGTTTTTCATAACTTAAAAATGGGGTTTCTTCGTATTAATAATGATCTTAATCGATTAAAAAATAAAAAATCTGTGCATATAGTCTATTAAATCAAATAACAAATGGAAACAATTTTGAGAAAGTCTCTTTTGTTTTGAAATATAATTCTGCCAATGAACAGTTTGACTATAAACGATAGTATACGAAAAACAAAAGTATAATGAAATCAGGGAGACAAGTATTAACATGTAAAAAAACATATGATATTTCATATGTACTAATAAGAGTTTCAAATTTCAGAAAAAAAGGCTATTAAAGATTTTTAAACTATGCCAACAATCAAAACTATCAAATAATTTAAATTGTAATATTTTCGATTTACTTTGGCCTATTTTTACTTACCTTATGAAAAAGAAAGGAACTTGAATAGTAACTGTTACTTATCATTAGTTTAAAGGAAATGTGTATCTATAGGATTAACTTTTTTTTTAGATTTCCCGTTCTAAAGTTGCTATAAGTCAAAAGGTTCAATAGCACCCATTGTTTTCTAATCTAATTTCATTTTTTTTCAATTAAATAAATGCGATAGTTGCAAATCAATATGTGTTAACATGTTTAATAAGAAATGTTGAAATACGCAACTTATAAACTACCTGAATTAATTGTGTAATAATCTTTATGTGAATCATATTTTACATGCGATAAAATATTTATTTTAATATAACAACAGTAACAAATTTTGAACAACCAAGACGCAAACATATTGCAGATTTGCATAATAATAATGCGATTATTTATCGATTGTAAAATATAAACTAAATCAACATATGGGCGAAGGATAGACGAGTAGATATGCGGCAGATATGTACAAAATATTTGCAAAAAAGGACGGATCTATTTACAATGAACAACTTAGCCCAGTTGCCATTGATAATATGCAAATTTTGATCATCAAAATATTTCCTACAACCGCTCAAGGCGTGGCTCTCCGCAATGCATTTGATCTTAATCGTATTATTAGAAATGCCTATAGATCTTCGATAAAAGAAGGCAACGACGGTGAGGAAAGTGTGTTTGCGAAAATGTATTTATGTCGAATCACCATCAATATAATTTATTTCTTATTGCCTATAGATACTTGCGTATTAGCCAACTTGCTTGCTATGACAAAATCCTTGGGTTTAATAGTGGTTGTAAATTGTTACCATTTTATTATAAAACACAAGGCAATTTGTGACATATTGACGGCAGGAGTTACCATATTAAAATCCGCCTTCTCTGATTTGAGAATCACGTAAACTTTATTTAAGTTCATAAGATTAATAGTGAATCCCCAGTTGAAATAATTTCACTACAACTTCTTTAGAAGAATCAACAAATTTCCTTTATTTTTTTTGGGGTATTCGAAAAGAATAAATGTCACCCGAATACCTACCTCGATTTCACATTCAGTACTCATTTGGGCTTGAAATTTCAAGAACTTATCGCTTTTATAAAACGGCTGAATAGGTTTACAATGAAACAATACGCAAAGCTGTCACCCCCTGTAAAAATTAAAATAAAGAGAAAACGTTTACCCGTGTTACGATTTCTCCGATCTGATTACCTTTAAGAAAATGCCGATGCCAAATAAAATGTTAAATTAACCGACAATTCGTTTGTATGGCGCTGGCATGTAACAAACGTATACAATTCAATAAATTAATATTTTTACTTGTTGCATGTCTAAAGGTTACGCAAAATTTTAATGTTCAATTGCAGAGTTTTTCTTCAATTCGATATGTGTTCGAATTATATTCAGGTGTTTCCAACGAAACGATGAGGTCAACATTTCATTACTAGTCCAGGTCAACACTTCAATTTTGAATATTAAATTTTTTTTCAATTTGCTTTAATACTCTCACACCCACTTAAAATTATCATTCAATTTAATCTCTAAATAAAATTAAATTAAAATATTTACATACAAAATATTTTTACTTATGTAAAAAAGAAATTTCATCAAACAATCAAACAAACTTGTTAAGACTTATTATCTTAAATCAACTGCCAAAAATTTTTTTTTTTGTTTTAATTTCAATTATAATTCTTATTTATCATTACTTCAGAAAAAAATAGATTAGATTTTTAAATCTTCAAGAAAATGTTTAATTTTTTCTCAAGAATGATATATTTCAAGCCACAGTTAAAAGCTTCTTTTTTTTAATTTTTAATATACTAAAAGAAATATACTGGAAGACTTCCCCAGCGTTAAAGTAGCTTATAATTAACGGGAGTATTTAATTATAGATTTTAAAAGCAAATATTAAATTATATGTTTTAATTAAAGTTTTAATCAATCATAATTTTTAATTATGCCTTTTAAATTTATGCAGCAGAATAAGTGATGCAAAATTGATAATCAATCAACTCATTATTTACATAGTATTAACTTGTTCCCTATAGCCGTAAGCTTTTAAGGGCTGGAATTTTCACCATTTTTTTTTTTGTTTACTAATTTATTATTTTACTTTGGTATTGAGTACACAGTACTCCTAGCCTAAAATAAAGCAAATTTTTAATTAATCATAATTTTCACATTAAAATAATGATATCAATCTTTTAGATAACATATCAGGAGGATAGAAAAAATAAACGCATTTTCACCTAAAAATAGTGATAATTGTAGAATAAATTAATAAATTTTTATCTATTAAATTGTCATTTTAAGTATCGGCCCTTAGGACCGGGATTTCACCCATGGATAAGGAAGAGAAAGAGTTGATATGTCCTTAATTTTCACTACTTAATTCAATTTATTTGTCAACTTACTAACGTTTATTTCTAAAGTTACTTGACGAATTATAACTAAGAATAACACCAGGACACAATGATCCCTCTAGAACGCAGTATAGATGAACTCATAAAAGAGGCCTCCCAAAATTGAAACTAGAAACCATAGGTTCCCAACCATTTATAAACCACCTCCATCTTTACCGAAAAAAGAAATGGCTAAATTGCTAGTAAAATGCTAAATCATTTTATCAGTTTTTTAATAAGGAAGAAAACAATTTCCTTGAATGACTCCTGCCTTTTGTTGGAAAGCTCGAGTGGTTATTAGGGGGCGATACTATCGAAACATATTGTTTTTCCTTTATTAATAGTTTAGTTTTTAAAAATATAATGAACGGAAGCTGTAAGGAAAAGTAAATAAATTATTACTACACAGTAAACTTGACTACAACAAATTAATGATATAAAAAAACGGAAATCGATAGTTGTTACTCGTAAATTAGTTACTAATCCTATATTTAATGAATTTTTTTGTTCTTTAAGAACCAAGTTCGATATAGTATATTAAAAGTCTACGATTGAGCCACAACGCGTATTCTAATCATTGCATCTGAAAATTTCGTCGGTTCAGATTAGAATAACTTCATTCTTCATTATCATATGATTATTGTTATTATTGTATGATGTTGTGTAACTCATTCGTTGCCAATACCTACCTATTTGGGGCACAAATTTAGGTTCGAATTAATAATAATGCGATGAATGCATTTGAGGTTTAGAAAATTTATTCAAAATAAATTGAATTTTGTTTTGTAACACTAAGCCTCTAGAAAAAGTAAATCTTTATGTAGATTGTAAAAATTGCCACTTCAAATTTTCAACAAACGTTTATTTCCAAATTAATCAAATCTTTTTTTATTTCTATAGGCAATTAATGATATTCTATTAGTTTTATTATTAAAGAATTACAAATGTGTTATTAATAATTTGTGGTTTTGTGGTTTTATTACGGAAATTATAAGGAGCAATTACTTTAATCGATTATGAATGATTCATTATTTTCATATACCTATGCAGTTATTTATTATCAGCAAATCGTTTATAATTCGCAACTGTAATGTGTTTGGCTTTTCTAATTTTTTTGACCATTCTTAATTCGTTACACCAAGCTAAATCTGGTTTTTCCACTTATATTTAACGCGAAATACTTAAATCTTCAACCGAATTTTCTCTCTAATTTCCATCACTAAACAATTAAAAACGCTTTTTTCACGGCAAAAATTATTTGATGCGTCAAATCGTCACATCAATAATCATTTATTCAAAGGAAATTCAAAGGTTTTTTTTGGCTTGAAAATTCATTCAAAACGTGAAAATTTACAATTTTTATGAGTTTAAACTTTTAAATGTTTCCGTTTTAGCAAATAATCAATTTTTTAACATTTATTAAGGTAATTAGTTTTAATAAATGTTGCAAAAAAACTATTTTATAATTTGTATCATTCCACATAAAAAACTTAAAAAAAAACGTATTTCATTAAAAAAATTTAGTCTTCAGTAATATTCTGAAAATGCAGTATCTTATATGATTCCAATATTGATATTATGTTTACATAATCAAGTTTTAAATATGTGCAATAAAATAATCAAGTTAAATGTATTAATTTCTAATTCTCATCGTAAAATCTATTTTATAACAGTAATAAAACCTCCATTTGATTTGATATCTACTAATTTCAAATTATAAAACATCAAATCAGCCATAAATTAAAAATGGCAAGAAAATGACATTACATGTTCAAGAAGATCGAGAAAGTAGTCAAATTTTAGCAATCGTCAGCATCTTTGAAAATTCTCAAAACTGTCAACGAAATTCAAATATTTATCGAGAGCTTAGTCAATAAATAATTGATTAATTCTTTTGACCGTTTACTTTGGGTAATTTATGAGGTTGAAGATAAAAAAAAATCACCTTTCTATAGCCAAATAAATACGATTGTATTTATCTCATTGAATAATGATGAGACTATCTTTCACCTAAGATTTAAGTTTACAATATTTACAAAGTGTTGAGTCAAAGTTGTCTGTCAATTTGCAGATATCGGGAACACGCAATGTACTTTTTCTCTGCAACAGACAATTCAATAATTATTATTTAAATTTTATTTAATCGATTAGGACAGAAGAAAATACAAAGCAATCAAAGTCGTTAAATTTAACACACCATCAATTTGTATTAAATAAATTGTTATTAATTAAGAGTCGCTCTTATTTCTCAAGAAATAAATAACTTTAGTGAAGAATTTATATAATTTGTTTAATTATTGGCATTTGAAGAATTTATTGTTAATTTTTTACAAAAATTTTGAGAAAAAATAGTTATTATCAGGATTAGAAAATTGGCTAGGGAAGTTTGAAGCTAAGAGCCGTAATATTTTAGAGGAGCTGGAGCTGAAGCTTAAGCATTTATTTTATAGAAGTCGTTGTTAGTATGAGTATACATTACAGGCTCCAGCTCTCAACAATTCCTTATGCTTGAAAACTCCAAATAATTATTGTAAATTTAATAGTTTAACAAAAAAATATTTTTTGGACGTCAAGCATTCTAAGTCCTGATACCACTTTACATTTGAATTAGTGTTCAGTGATAGCAATTGGATTATAACTTAGCTTAGAACCAATGTCAAAGCTTGAACCAATTAACTCCGGAATTGGAGTAGAAGCCCTCAATTTAAAGATTGTTGGCTCCGGTATCGGAGCCTTAACTAATTTAAGCCAGCTCCTTGCTCCTAAGCTCCCAAACCCCCCAGCTGTGGTTCGAGCGTATAAAGAAATATGTATAATTCTTTTAATTTTACTACAAGAGAAATTTTGCTAATGAAACTTGAAGTAAAACATATGCAACATTACGATATTTGTATATGTAAGAGATACGGAACTCTCACATAACTGTAACCGTGGTAATTTTCTAGTATTTCTGTTTTATTTTTTACCAAAAATTAATCGTAAATTATATTAAAATATAAACCCCCAATGTGTTAACCATCCTCCATTACGTTGTCCATTTTGATTCTAAGGATTTCGTAACTAATACATCATTAAGGGATAAATCATTAGCACTTCAACGATTCAAAACGAAAATATTATAGATATCAATAAGTTATTATTTTGTTGTTATATTTCTTACTTTAACTTTAAAATGTTGACAACTAATTCCATCAAGATCGTTCTTTATCAACCTTAACCGACAAGGTTCGACGAGAGTCCTTGTCGAATCCTCTGATTCGAAATCGGTCCCGGAAAGATATTTTAATGGTACTTAGAAGATTGGAAAATACTACGAAACTGGATTTGTTTCTGGTTTTCAGTTCAACTGGTTCTTAATAAAAAAAATAGTATGTGGTAAACAGACAAACTACCAACTATAATGTAACTTTACGAAATCCTTGAAAAATATATTTTTGCATTTTTTGTAACCATGATACAGTTTTAGTCCACTGTGTTTTTTTTTTAAATATTGAACAGGATTATTAAAAAATGATTTCAATTGCTCTTGTTTAACCTGAATATTTATGTTTATTTCCATTCACAAAGAATACTGAAAAATTGTTTCTGATACATTAATTTTCATTTCATATTGAATCATATACTACACAATTTTCAAAACTATTTGATCCAAATAATTTACCACAACTAACAACAACGTTAAATTTCGTTCAAAGAAGCGGACGATCAGCATAGTAAATTCAGAATGTACTAAACGATTTAATAGTATAAGGAGAAAAAAACTTCGAAAGCAATGATATATTAGAGAAATATAAAATGTAAATAGTTATTGCATTAAAATAAACTAATGAAGTGAAACAAATAGAATAATGTTTTGTTAGACTTCCTAACTTGATTTTTCATTCGAAATTAAAATATTGTAGAAGATTAAATAGCTTGATGGTAACTATACAAGACATAGAAGCAGATCTTATATTATATTATATTGTTTATCTCAACCATTATTTTTGAAATTTTCACCACCAAAATTATATTTTTTTAATAAAAACTTTAATTTGCTAAATGTTATAATATAAATATCAAATCAAAGAATGATAAGAAAATTACCCCTTAACCTGACTACTGAATTACTTGATCTTACAAGAAAATAAGTCTGTATAGTATCGGATCTTATTATCCCCCTTATTAGGCCACTATGGACTGAAAAATACCTACATACTATTGGAGTTAAGCCCACTGGTAACCGAGTGGTTAAGGTGGCCGCTTCAAAATTAGTAGATGTTCAATTCGATCCTTGTTTTGAGAAAAACTTCAATATTACTCGATTTTCGGTTTTTTATTAATTCTAAAATCACTAAAAACCTTAGCCACTATAAAACGACGGTAAATAACAACTAGCGGAGACATGTGGGTGATTCAACATGCAAATTTTGCCATACAGGGGATGAAACTACTTCTTACGTTCTGTAGAAATGATGAGAATCGCAAAGAACTGCGGATAACAAACTTTGGAAAGTGAAATAGTCGAAAAACAGTATGCTGGTGACTAAAATTCACCTAACTACTTGATCTTAAGATGGTAAATAGGGACCCAGAAAACGCATTAAGCTCTGAAAGTGCAGTTGAGGTTCGCTTAACCACATCCTAGAAATCCTAAACAAATAATAGTAATAATAAAAAACGGAAATATTAATGGTACGAATGCCAAGATTGAAAACTCATAGATAATTTATAAGTACTATTTCAATAATGTATAGTTGATATTTGCCGTATTATATGAATTTGTATTGAAAGAATCTGAGTAATAAATATCTATAATTTATACATAATTTTGAAATGATACTTACACTATAAAGCAATCACATAATTTATTTAGTTTTGTTCAAATTTATTATAATTCAATTAGGCTGTATTCAAATTGATTTCAATTTTTCTTAAAAAATTTAATGAACGAATCGGTTTCATTTTGAATCATTTTTGGTTTTTAATGTCAAATAAATTCAAATTCCAAGGTTTAAAAATAAGCTCGTATATATTTCTCGGCATCAATATATTCAACAAAATTCATCTACGCTGCGTCGAAAATTCTGTTTTAATGCAAAATTAATGCATTGTATCTATAACGAAATTATATTTTCAAATCTTTCCTAGATTCAAATAAATCTTATATAAGTTTTAGAATAAAAATGTTAATTTCGTACTGCACCAAGTCATTCAACCGATTTGAAATACCACACAAGCGCTGTCTCCACATGATAAATAATACAAAATAATAACAAACGTGTTAACATTATCATATGCTCTTAATTTAATTTAGATTTCGATGTCTTGTTTCGGACTGGAATTAGAATTTCATTCATATTAATAAAGTGTGCACGATGGAACGATGAAGTAACCGTAGCTATGCAAAAAAGCATAAAAAAATCAATTGAATTTCAAATTATTTGAAAAAAATCAAATAGATTTTTAATTATATGCAAGCGAAGAATTGGCTTTTTTGTTTTTTGTTGAATGTATAATAGAAAGTCCAAAAAATATAGTCTTTGGTAAATAGTAGGTATGATATTTAATTGGATATTGTACGTTTATTTCTTTCACGAGGCATCAAATTATGTAAAGATATCTTAATCAAGTCTTTAACAAGGTAGATGATAAATGATTTTAAATACAATATCTGGCTTCACAATTACCGATAATTACTTATGAAAAATATTTTGAAAAATTTAATCGCCTGTAAGGTATAAATTAAAACAAGTAAGTAGTTAATTCCGATTGTGTATGCACGCGCAAACCTGAAAAATTAACAAGGAATTTTCAGTGTTTAAAATCTCATTTGATTTAAGTTGTAACTTTATGGCTGAAAATTGTATTTATAGAAAACAAGTAGTTGGTGAGAAAAGTTAATTGTCTTGGGAAAAATTAATTACATATGAGGTTTTTTATCAAGGTTTTTTCAATGTGTATTTATTAGTTGTATTTTTTGTTGTTAAATGAAAATTGTAGCCTAACGTGATTTACGAAATGATTTTTTTAAGTCCAAGTGTAACTGCATTTATGTATCAAAACGCGTAAAAGAAACTATAAATCATTGATATTCTATTATTAATGCAGTTATTACCTACTATTATTATCTATTGATATACAAAACAACGACTCACAACATTACGTATTGTGTAAACAATGTAAATGTGATAATAATTTATAATGTTGTTAGATTACCAGCCATAAATTAATCAAAGGTTGAAATCTGTAGAAATCAGCATGAGCTTTACAATACACAATACTTATTTCATATTTCAACTCATTATTGCAATTGTTAATTACACTGTTTGATATAAATCAAATCAAACGACAAAACCGACACACTAGAATATAATGCGTATCTACCATATACCGAAGTAAAGCAAGTAAAAAAGGAGCTAAACACCAATCTATAGATTAAACGAGGAAACAAATTTTCTTGCAAAATAGGCGTTACAAACATGAAATAATCGTACGAATATATTCTATCATAAGTCTGATAAATGTGGCTTTGTAAATCTTCGATGCTGATACACGATTTTTTTCCCATCATAATAAACATGTTGCATACGATAGATTTGTTACACAGATTCTATCACAAATTATATCGAAAATATCACTTTCACATAATCAAAGATAAACATAGTTTTGCATACGAAATAGGTGGAAAAATGAAGGAAATTCAAATCAGACATCAACTTCTATCGTACTAATCAAAAATTTTATTGCACAAATATTATTTGTTGATGATAATTATTAGTTTCTCACACAATGTTACGAAATTTTGCGAATAAAATCGCCTCACATCTTATTTTCGTAATGATTCAAACTGATTGCATTAAGATACCGTTAATTAGAATATTTATGACGATTTGGATTTGTTTCAATTTATTCATGGGTAGGGAATATCTTTTGGTATAATTAAATATTAAAAAAGGGCCTTGTAAAAGGTCAAGGATATATACTTGTTTTGGTTTTTTGAATTAGTGCAGATTTACTTCCGGATTAATTTGGCCTAGAGTGCAATAGGGAAACTGGCGTATACTAATCGAGAGCAATTTCTGAACTTGAATGCCCTTATTTCTGGAAAACATTAAAATGGAAAAACTCAAAAAACAATGAGAACTCTGAAAAATTTCCAAATATTCAAATTTCAATCAATCGTGGGATTGTAAAATATCTGAGTAAATCTAGGGCGTACCAGATTGCTGGTCAGGTTCTAATGGTGCATTTTCATGTTGTCGCTAGTCGCTGATTTTTAACAATAAATGTGGTCATGTGATTAAAATGTAACATGTGTGCCAAAATTTGAGTAGCAAATGAGGCTTTCTGTCGATTGTTAATATATCGATATAACCGCTTTATTACATAGGTATGTGCATAATTCTGAGTAACAAGTATTAAGTACCTGGCCGACCATGTTCTACTCGGCGTTTTTTTTTTTGAGTTAAATCGTTAATTTTTAGGTAAGATACCAGATGAATTTGAAAAACAAAATGTCATTTAATTTCCATCGTATTTAATTTCACCGTTGCCTAATTATAATAAATAGTCAGCAAATTGCTGTTGTTCTATATCAACAAGCATATTTTCTGTAATTTGTCCAAAATATCTAAAGTCGTTTTGGCATTGCAACTCGATAAGAGAGTTGTTTATTTTAAAAATATTTTATGTAAAAAAATAAAATAACAATTGAAACTAATTGTTATATTAGTCTATATTCATACCGGCTCATAGTGAAAACTTGCATCAACAAATGACGGATAACTATTTTTTTTCTGTTTTCCATGGAAAATTGTTTTTTTGCATAAAGGACAACTTTAGAGACTAACATAGAAAACAAAACTCTATTAAATTACAAATTTTCGTCAAAACCGTTAGAGCTGCTTTCAGAAACCAAAACTTTTACATACATGCTAGAATAGCTCGTTTTATATATTACTCAGATACTTGTTAGTAAACATTCAGCTTACAAATAATAAATATACCGACTTTATATGTAGTTATTTTGGAAATTTAATAATAGAGATAATCATGTCTGGTGAATATGACATGTCAGGTAAAATAGGTAGAATCTGGCGAAAAAGCCAAACAAAATCTAGTTTTATTTAGCACACATGTTGCATTTTAGTTACATGGCCAAATTTTTCGCTAAAATCCAATGACTAACGACTTCATGAAAATGTACTTTAAGACCTTTTTTTAATTTTTTTTTTTTTTAAAACTGCAGATACTTAATAATAAATAATTGATTAATAATAATTATTTTTTTGAAATATTTGTAGATAATATTGTAATTTATAAACAGTGAATAATATACATAATCATAAGGAAGATATAAATCTGACACTTCTAATTATACTGAAAAATTAGACATCATATTTCTTTAATTTTTGATTGCAATACTTAATCCAAGATTAAAATTTTCAAGGTGACAAAATAAATTTTGATTTATATTCGACACCCATTGTGACAAATTAGTGCATAATATAAACATTTTAATTGCAACGTTAGCTTGTAACACTTCATATAAGCATGTGATTTAAATTTTTTAAAATATAATACTATAGAAATGGAGTTAACTATGTTTATGAAACCAAAAATATATTTATGGGATAGTTATTTAAAATTATGTTGTAATTTAAGTATCTTATTTAAAATATTCAAATAGTGTATACTACCATAACATTGAACTTAATAATTCCATTTTGCCGAACTCATAAATATCCCAGCAGGGATTGGTCCAACCGCCATTCCAAATCGAACCCTATCATCCCAGATCCGAGTAAAGCGAAAGAAAATTAGCAAGAAATTAAGTTGTACGTAATAAATTTTCACCTAGCATAAATAATACCAATTATTCATATTTTAATAATAGTAGAGTATGTATAAATTACTATCGACGGCGAAATCAACCGATTATTACGGTATTTTCGATTCTAATAACAAACTAATAAATGTATAATAAATCGTTATAAAAAATTCCTTTTTCAGAAAAGTGATGCAATATGATTAACGGTCTATTTTTCATAATCATTGTCAATTTCTCGCGCAGACATTAACTGCAATTATTAATGTGGTCATAATTAAGCTTTTTGTTACAAGATTTATGGCTTAGTAAGCATTGAATATCAACCTACTGGAGGAACTTATAGTCTTTGCGGATTTAAAATTGGTTTTAAAAAAAATGCATTAGCGCTTATTCATAAATAATTAATATGGGACCACACCCTTGTCTGCCATTGCTAGGGAAATTTATCATTATTTACAATTAATTAAAATGCACAATTAAATTAGTTTTGCATTTTATCAATCAATTTTACAACATTTGCCTAACCTTGTTTCCTGCTGTATTGTGAAATAAATCATAGCACTAGTTTGCTATTTGCCCTAACGCTTGACATTTGAACGTGACACTGCCTGAAGGGCACTATTTAATATCAATCTGTTATTATTTTGAGGTGTTTTTTTTTCCTTTTTGGACGTTCTATCAATCAAATGCGAAATTTAATTGGTCAGAAATTTCTAGTTGTGCGCTGAACTACGCATTGATATCACTTGAGATAAATCTAGATTCTAGAAATTGTTCATTATGAAGCATATAGTTTCACCATTTTTTTGCTTGAAATACACAGTTATTATAAATTTCTATAATTATGATTAATCTTCAAATAAAATTTTACTGTCTTTCATTTTCAAATTAAATAGAATTATGAAATGGTTTACTTCAAAAAAAAAAAAGAAGAAGAAAATTGCAAAAGTATCCAATTTAATTCTCTTTAAAATATATTTTATTAGTTCTTTTTTCTATAATTATTGCTTTAAGCAATTGAAACTTAAGACTCTGAAATTATAAATTGCATCAATAGAAAAGAAAACGACAAACAAAATCTTGAATTTTAAAAGCTTCATATTTATTAATTCAGAATTGCTTCAAGAAATTTTAAGCTTTTGATGTCGTTGTTCTTTTGTTTTTGGTATACTCTTGTTTATAGTAATACTGTCCATTGCCAGAATTATATTTCAACAAAGAAGATTTCCTCTAAAGTGTTTCCTTTTGTTATTTGTTTTGAATTATGTACCTTTCCATATAAGAAGATATAAACTACTTGAAAATTTTTAGGAGCTAATTTTTCTCACCTTGCCTATACCATACTAATGGGTGATGATTGTACTAGCCAATATTATGGCACATAGATTGGTATTTATGTGCTGGTCAGACATTTGTCAATTGGTTCTTTCTGTATACATTGTGTACATCACCATATCTTAAATACTTAAAAAAGGCTATCATAATTGCAGGAAAAAGCTATATTATAGACACATTTTTTCACAAATTGCAATAGGTATCCTAAAAAAGGTTGAAAAATAAATACCCTAAAGCTCTTTAATATACTTAAAATATCCTGAAATTCTGAAAATCCAGATGCTAAGAACACCATAAACGCCCAAAACATTAAAAAAAGGATTATCTGTTAACATTTTCTTCAAAGTTTGATTTGTGCAAATTTGTTTTTCAAAAGTTATGTTTTTTTAGTTTTTTAGCTTTATTGTAAAAAACAGATAACTTCCTGTAGTTAAAATGACATTAAAGAACAGTATTGATACTTATAGATTGATACTCCATATCCTTTAGACAACTATTTAATAAATAAGCTATCGGTTATATTCTCGTAAATCCCACACTTATCACTATTCTTAGGTAAAAATACGCATATTTTCTCTATTATCCGGGTAAAGTTATATATGGAAGATAAATTTCGTTATCTGAATCCGTTATCTGAAAATCGTTATGTGATCCTTTTCCTAAAATTATCCTTTAAAAATATCAATTTCTTTTTTTATTTAGTTGAATTTTCCAGAATTAGGGTAGTTCAGCCTCATCCTATAGTCTATTTTCCTAGATTATGGTCAGATTTGATAATTTTTTTAGAGAGCTCTAGTCCTAAAACAGCTTTTCGGAAAGTTCCTTTCAAAGAACTGAAGCTATTGAGAAACTGAACTATTGAAGCCATTAAGTATTAAAAATCATATTTTTGCCCAATAATTAAAAAAAAACATTAAGATTTATAATAAATTAACATTTTATGCCAAACTATAATTATTTCATTATTTTTTTTTTTGTTTTAATCCACTTCAATTACCTCCCATCAATACTTTTCAATAATTATTTATACTCTCTTTATTTGGGGGGTTTTTGTTTATTTTTAATTTTATATAAAACGTTTTATCGGTTTTCCGACTTCTTCAGATTCTGGAAAAATAGTTGCACAAAAATAATAATTTAAATTACAAATAAAACAAATTAAATCCCAAAACAAAGGGAATACAATTAATTGTAAACTAACCATGGAAAAGAACAATCAACATTTTAACTTTCAGTAATATCTATTCCATTAGTTAAAGCAAAAATCCTTTGTCTCTTTTTCATCAATATTTTTTTGTTTTTTTTTACCTCAATTTAAATTTTTTATTATAATTTACTTTTGCAAAAAAATACGTTATTAAATAACTGCATTATTTGTATAAATACATTTTTGTTTTAAATTTAATGGTTTTTACCACATAAGTTTGCAATTACCATTCTTGAATAAATTTTATATTGATTTAAAAAATTCAATTAATTTGCTTCGTTACAATATGAAATTAAATTATTTTTCCTCAATTTAAATGTTTAACACAACAGCCAAGGTTAAAATTGGTGTTATTGCTTATAAAAAAAAATACAATTTATTGTTTTAGTTTTTCATTGTAACAGAGCCAATTATTGGTTCTTTTGAATAGGTTCTACTTTATTAATCGAAAAAACGATGCTCTCAATGAAAATAATTAACAAATGTGTTATATTCGCAGTTAATTTGAGAAAATAATATTTGCTTTCTAACCAGAAAAAATATAACTTTTGTATAAATAAATTGCTCAAAATTAAAGGAAAATTATCATTAAAAATAATTGCGGTAACGTCATAAAATACTACCAAAATAAAACAAAATTGGTGAAGAAAACAACGATAGAATTAATTTCTTGCGAATAAAGCGTAACAATTGTAATTCGACTAATCAATTTAATTGTTTGTGCTTCATTTTAGTGTAAAAGATATTCAATTACATTTATTTTTTCCCCCCAAAACCTAGAATTTTGTAAGAAAAAGTGGGAAAATTATATCCGTTTTCTTTTTGCTTGATAATTAATGGTGAAGATCTCATCAAACAGCGTTACAAATTATATAACGGTCCATCACCGTCAACCCAAAATATCCTGCGGCAAATACGCCAGTATCGTCCATTAGGTGAAAGTGTTGACCTCAATCTGAAGAAGCCACACTATGAAACCATTTCTTTATGATACAATAGGTGCATGCATGATACACATTATCTCAAAGACATCAAATCTGAATATTTGATGAAAGAAATAAAGTAATGAGAGTTATCGGGAAAAAATATCGCCATTGCCTACGCTCATATACCTCCTACTCGTTCACTTCTCTTCAGCAAGTTTCTCAAATTTATACTGCCTGATACTCCCAATGATGGCCAAGAAAGGGTTGCTTTGGCAATAATAAATGATGCGTCTCATTTAACGTATATAATTTCCATTTCTTCTAGCGATTTATAAAGTTAATTTATTACGAACTGTAATCGTACTAAACCCACCCAGATTGCGAACCTTTCTAATAATAATTATCGTTTTATTTTCGAACAAATAATATCGAGTCTTACATTTTGTTATTTATGAAAAAATTTATTCGATTGGACACGACAATTACAACCACACGTATGAAACCGTGAGAACTAAGAAACAACCAAGTTTTTTTTTTGTTATATTTATTTATTATCGAACCAATCGGGACAGTCCTTAGCAACAAATTCGGGATAAGGAGTCTGCTAAAATATCTTTCAGTAAAGTCATGGCTTCTAAAATATGTTTTACTGGTTTAAAAATCTGTGTAAAATTTAACATCTGGTTCATTTCAATTATCTTCTTGAATTGATCAATATCGGGCATTATATGATTCCGTGGAATATCCATATTGTATCCTTAGGTGCCCATGTGAAAAGATGGTGTCGCCTATTTTTATCTTACTCTCTACTCCATTTAAATCCTAGAGATTATCTTTCATTTGGTGTATCTGACTTGGTTTAATCTTGAGAGATTTGAGATCCATTTACTAATTCACATCTTCTCCAGGTGATGCTTGGTAAATGTTCTCCTATCCTCTTTTGAGATTTTTATCAAGACCTGTACTTTCTGGGGTCTTTGACTTGGAATTTTTGACTACAGTCTAGTTTCTGGGGATTCCTTGGTGAGATGAAAATCAAGCGATGATTATTTCAGTTGTTTTTACTATATATTATAATTTTCTGGATAATTTCATCATTGATACCAAAGGTACCTAGGTACCAAATTGTTTTAATAACATTTTGACTGTTTTGCAACCCAACGACTAATTTAATTTTGTTTTCAACTATTCTTTTCAACACTCTGTTTCCAATGGGGTTCATCAATTTGGAATAATTCATTCCTCTTTTCAATTGTTTCCGGATTTCAACCTCTATTCTTATTTTTTTTATGAGTACTTCCATTTTGGGATCCTGTCTTTCTTAAACTAAGAAAGTAGGTTTACTTGTAAAATTTAATTTTGTAACAATCGTAGAATTTTTTTTTTTTTTTGTATAAATGGTGTTTCAAATTTAATATCTATAAACAATTACAGGGAAGTCATTCAATTTTAGCATCTGGTGCCATAGTAATCAGGGCTGATCTTTATTGAGTATAAGGCTTTACGAAGTACCAAAAGTTTCTTTAGTTCAGAGATCTCCAGCCGCTTTAAGCTTACAAGAGCACATGTCAGCCGAATTTATTTTTATATTTATTTTTCATGATGAATTTTTTGTTGTGAATTATTCATAACACATTGAAAAAGTAAAAGAAGTCCTCAATATTTTCATCATAGTAACTCAACGGTGAGAACATTTAAATGGTCAGTGAGCATTATAGTACCCGCGAGCATTAGGTTGAGGACCACAGCTTTTGTGTATTATAAAATAATCACAATTAAATACAATCCAGGAATTAAGCCTACTTGTGGCCAAGTGGTTAAGGTTACTGCTTCAAAACTGGTAGGGTTCAGGTATTGGGTTCGAATCGAGCAAATTTTTGATAATTATTATGATATATGATTGTTATTTAAATGATAAAAAACAATAAAAAATGAGTAAAAAAATACAATTATGGAAATAAATGGTTGGTTCTAAGTTAGTGATTGTTACTTGAGTAACCAAAAAAAACACTTTATTCAAAAAGTTTTAAATTTTCCTTGCGAAATTTGACTATTGTTTATGGTATAGTAAAAAAGCTTAAAGTATAGTTATAGTAGAATCAGTTTGAAAATTTTGCTTAACGAAGCAAGGAAATGAACAAAAAAATATAAAGACGAACTCAGGAAAGCTATCTAGAAGCATGTGAAATATTTAATGAATTGAAAAAATGAAAAAAATTATAACTACGAAGGTCTTTAGCGACTCTAGCGTAAATAAAAATCCTTAAATCGTCAAATATCGAAAATTTGCTCGATTTAAGATTCAAACCTAACGCCTATCAGTTTTAGAGGGGCCACCTTGACCACTCGCCCAGTAATGAGTATAGTTTTCTTTTGAAAACAACACTAATTTAGGTTTTAAAGAAAAAGAATCACGGCTGATATAAACTTAAACTTTAAGAAATATATTTTATTTATTTTATTTATAAGAAATATATATATTTTATTTGCGCATTTTGCCGATTGCATTCTTAATTGTACTTCTTGAATGATTAGCAAAACCAGTATTGAAATCAAAAGACCCAAAAATGACCAATTTGCGACATATAGTAATTAGGCTACTTCGAAAATGAAAATGAATGCTTTTGTTTTGGAGAATGGATATTTGTTAACATAAAATCTTCCAAAAGCTGAAAAAACACCAAGCTAATTGGGTAAAATTATAAAAAGCTGCACTTCTTTTTTTGCTACATTATGGTAATTATTATAGCCTACTGGTGGCCGAATGGTCAAGGTGACCGCTCCAAAACTGGTAGGTATTAGGTTTGATCCTCTTATCGAACAAATTTTCGAGATATCTGTTATTACAGATTTTATTAATCCTAGAGTCGCTGAAGACC
The DNA here is from genome assembly GCA_958496175.1 of Sisyra terminalis. Taxonomy (NCBI): domain Eukaryota; kingdom Metazoa; phylum Arthropoda; class Insecta; order Neuroptera; family Sisyridae; genus Sisyra; species Sisyra terminalis. The sequence goes on from OY292278.1 coordinate 31,041,962, forward strand.
TTAGTAGTTATAAAGCGACGACTTTGTTAACCAGATTCAGTTTCTCAAATAATTTAACTTCTTCTTCCAGTACAGCTTGTCTCTAACAAAATCCTTAAAATCGGTGTAGCATATTCTTCTCTTTAGTAGGTCTAGGATTCCAATTCTTCTTATATCTTTTTTCTTTAGTGATTTCTGCTTTCCATCCTATAATAATTTATCTTTCTTTGAACACTACCCTTTTAGTTGACTATTTCGCTTATAACCACATGTTTCTTTGTTGAATTTTTTTATCTAGATTAATTTAGTTATAGTCTTCAAAGCTCTTAATAGTTTTTTTATAGTAAGCATTATTGTTGTTACTTATTAGCGTGAAACGAGAGAAGGATTTATTAACCAATTAGATAACTTGTAAGATCGAAAGAAAGAATTATGCAATTTAATACATTTTTAATTGTTACTTAACCAAACGTAAACGAGTATATTCAATGTCATCGTATTGCGGTAAAATTTTGTGTCATTCGTTTGCGTAAAACTTGAAAAGGAAACTTGATTATGAGACAAAAGTTTTAATGTTGATTTCATTATCGCATTACACATGACCACATTAATCAAATTCTGGTCATCGTAAATAACATAAAAAAACATTATTGTTCTGCAAAAAAAGCTGTAGGAATACTTAAACGTGTCTGATCGTAATTATTATTATTTGTTACAAGTGCACAACCTGTTACATTTTTACAACCGCAACTGGATAATTTTAGGTACTTTTGTGATTGTGTTATTCTCATTTAATGAATTTAGGACATGTACGAGAGCCAATTAACTACTGGTTTTTAAAATCAGACGAATATAATAATTATTAATACATTAAAATAACATAAATGTATTAAAGGTTACGGGTGCACACTGCACATAGCAATTAAACATTTACGTTTTATTAACCTTAAACATTTACTATAAAATTCAACAAAATTTTTAAGAGTAATTACCGATTTAATAGTCGCTTATTATATGTTTAAAAATATATGGTTAGCTAAATGCAAATGTTTCAGTTTTTTTTTCATCACTTTCGACTATTTAATTACGGTTTTTTTTTGGTATCTATATTTAAAGAGTTATAATATTTATTTTAATTATTGATTTTTTCAATGTTTGAAGCTACAATTTAATAGTTCTAGTAAGCTTAAGAGGGAAGGTAATTTTCTATTAATTATTTTTTTTCCTTTATTATTCTTACAGTTTTACTGTTTGATCCTGATTGAAAATTAAAGACTTCATATTGTCGTTAAATATTCCTAAAAAATTTTAAGATTAATCTTGATTGAGAAAATAATGTCTGAAATTTAGAAACAAAAATATTACCCAATACCCACGATTTCGTCGACATGATGATATGTGTAGGGATTGCAATCTCGCACTGTTCCAATCCTGCGGGATTTTTACTGGATTGACTTCGTAACAGCAGGATCCTGCGGGATCCCGCAGAGCCTGAAATTGAGCTGGATTCCGCTGGATCACAGGATCCCACTTTGCTGGATTGCAATCCCTAGATATGTTACAATTAATTTGAATTTTAATTATTAACTGAAAACTGTTACATGTGGCTTCGCTCGCGTTATTATCCTTAAATAAGTGTCATAGATCATTGAAAATCAAATGAAATAATTTTATAGCTGTTTTTCTTATTTTCTAACCAAGATCACCAGCAATTCCCCTCTCTGTTTCACCTTGTGAGGCTCTAATGGGCGCCATGCACATTAGTGACCCACGAGTTAGTACTAAAAAAATATGAACAAAATTTGACCCACATCAGAAAAAGGTTCCCAATCTTTGACATAGCTGAAGTGCATCTATATTTCGTATGAGCATAACTGGTACATTTAGTTGAATTGGAGTTTATGTCAAAAGACCATTTTTTGTTCTTGGTAAAAGGTATCCGATGTCCTTTTTTGTACCTCTAACAAAGTATGTTCAAAATTTCATAATGGTCGATTGAGTAGCTTAAACGTGAAAATGTAACAAACAATCAAACAAAATAGGATGTTTTGTTTACGTTTTTGGTTTTAAAAAAAAATCTTTCAGTTGAATTTAAAAAAATATTTTTAGAATCTAGTAATCTAAACCAAACTTTTTCTAATTCTCGGGGGTTGCAAATCTTCAGAGCCATTTTTAAGTTTGTTGTTGGTTTAAAATTCCTCATTATCTTACGTCTTTCGTCGTAAAATTAACCTTAATAGCATATAATTACAAAAAATATTCACTTGTAATGCTTTCTGATCCGTTACATTTTCAAAGCTTTACGGGGTTCTCATTAGAAAAGTTTAAAAACTTTGACCTAGACTCTATGAACATGGATTAACAACATAGATTTGAGCTAAAAATAAACAAAAAGTTAATAAATTTTCTTGAATTCTAAATCGTAAATCAAAAATGAAGAAGAATGCTTATAGAACAATATCTCTTGATTACATAAATGCCTACTATACAAAAGTAACAATAATGGAAGGTAACTTTTACTTTATTATTAAGAATTTTATACATGTTTTACTCTTATAAGTCATTTAATTAGCTGAAGTATTAAACCTTTATCCCGGTTTATTGCTTGTAAAGCATCAACCTGAAATATTCTTATATTAATGCTTTTGCACTAGCAATAAGACGACTAGAATGTTTGACTGACCCTACAGAATTCGAATTGTATTTTTCGTAATATGTAAGGAAACATTTCCAGGACAAAAAGTAACAAAAAGATTTTACTTTTTTAAATTACAGTCATTACATATACTCCAAAAGTCAACACTTATATTTAGTTGAAAATTGTAGAGTTTCAAGTATGCTAAATTAGCATTATTTAAGATATCATAGTTATCTTGATTGAAAGTTTCTATGTAAAAAATGTTCTTTTTGAATCTTAAAAACTGCCGTTTTGTCGTAAAAATTGATAAGTTATCAAGCATCTTGGTGCGCAACGAGGAAACATAATATTCAGAATGAAATTAAAAATTATCATCCTCATTAGTTTTGTGTTTTATATAATGCAATCAACAAAATAAGATATCATCAAAACGTCGTTTTTCGTTTTGAATACGGGCGCAGACAACCTACAAAGTATAAGCGCAAGAAACTAAAGACACCTGAAGCATTTTTTGAAAATAGGAACACTGACAGACATTTTTAGCTTGAAAGTTTTTTTTCTCTTCATTCTGATTAACAAAGATATTAAAATACAATTTTCTCTATATGCACGTAAATACCACACATAAAGCCAATTTCTTGGAGGCATAAAAGATACCCATATCTCATCAGCGACTACATCAATTTTTTTTTCGTTAATGTAAGATCTAAAAAAACCATCACCGATATAAAACTAGTGATATGTATGAAATTATTCAGATTCTCTCGTTTCTCAGTGGATTCGTATATATTACATGGTGAAGATGCGAAACTAAAACCAATATAGCATGGAGACAGATATAATAAAACATACCTACAACACTTGGGTGAATAACTTTCTTAAACATTCAATACCGGTTTCTCAATAAAAAATGGATATCTAATGATAGATGTTAAGAAGGACAGCGAGAAATGAATTGGACAACAATTTCACCATACTTACCAATTTTAATGTTAAATGTGCCTCTATTACCTGTACGACTACGACTTTACGTTTATTTAAATTAATAAAAATCCGTTTTCCATTAAATGACTAAAGTTTTTCAAACATATTTTATGAGGAATATAAAAATCGTTTCACTATTAAGAAAGCTGACTTCCACAAAATATTGGTACTTAAAAATTGTCAATGCCAATAAAATCAATATTTAACTTTTTTTGCGAAAAAAAATTCAAAACTTTCGAAATGTCTTCTTTTTTTTAATTTCCTAGTTTCAATCAATTCAATAACAACTGCGAGCATAGATTTGATATTTTATCTTGTTTTTATTAATTAGTGGGAAAACTTTGCTCCTTACCCTATCTTAATAAATTAATATTTAATTCTGTTCAAAAAAATTCCTAGAACTATTCATTTTAATTAGCGTAACACAAGGCCGGATTTAGATAAAGAATACTCCTAGACCAAAGGTTTCCAGTAATGGCTCCTGTTGGAATAATAGCAGCGCTACTAGCTTCGGCTTTGGAAACTAAGCATGGGTGTGTACCTAAACAATTCAAATCGCTTGCTGTTCATTCTTAGATGGAAGATATTTCAAAGCCAATTGAAAAAATTATAAAATTCTTTGTGAAAGAAGCTGTGACAAAGTTATCGGATATATAGGATCCTTTTCAGGCGCAAACTTTTCACCAGAATTCAATTCAATTTACACCAAAAAATTTTTGTTTCTATTTGGTGAAGCATCGATTAGGACATCGATTCAAAATAAATGCTTATTCAAAAGCTCCATGGAAAAATCTACAGAAAAAATGATGAAAAAGTTAAAAGTTCATCTTTATTTTTTGTATTATTCTATTATAACAATAAACGAGTAACTAACCGTGAAATAATCACAGTTCAACACTAACGAAACTCACAAATAGTAAAAATTGACAATTGATAAAAATTGAAATGACAGTTGATACAAATAACAACAATTAGTTAATTCAGATTTGAGACAATGATAATTATATTTGGTTTTCACTTACACATATGAGCTTACATTCTTTGTTATCTATTTCTGCTGCCATTATACCAACATTTGCCTATTGTTATATTGATTAGTATGCATCAATTCACTTTATATAAATGCTAAGTGTATCTTCTTAGATTGTGAATCTGTTTGAATTTTGGTGCTTGCATATAATCATAGTATATATTTCAAACATCAATGACCCTCAGAAAAATACTCGTAGAGATATTATAATTGAAATAGTACCGTAAGGATATATAGAACTCCTATTATAAAAGTAAACGTTCATTAAAAAGTAAGACATAAGGTTGATTTTTCGTACCCGTATTTTAAAGCGAAGCTTTTTTTATAGTATTTGTCTTTTTTTTAGTTAGTCTCGCATTTTCGCGCTTTATTTTTCTCTATGGCCATATAAATAAGTGAATTATCTTTATCAATAAAATTATCTTTATCATAGACAATTCCCCTTAAGATTAGAGATGTAAAAAAATAATCAATTTTGGTCAAGACCGATTACTCTTTCTATAAAATTCGATTTTACCAATTGATTTGAAAATTACCAAAAATCAATTAATTCAGAATCGATTTTTTTATTCACTGCCGATTGTTACGCCTGGACTTTCGAGTCCTAACGGGAGTCCAAAACGGTGAGAATTACTGAAGTAGTAAAAGCTTTTACTTTTCTCCCGACTTTTGGTTATTATTAGTAGATAGATACTTATTAACAATTTTAAATTTATCGCACTAACTGTACCATGTGAAGGAGAATGAAAAACAGGCTTTCTTTTAAATAATAGAAAAAATTGACTAATTAAAATTATTTACTAGTCATATAAAAAACGGGCTTTAAATTCTACTTAGCAGTAACTACAATAGAAACAATTATTCACAAACATTTACAAGCCTACTGGTGGCCAAGTAGTCTAGGTGACCGTTCCATAACTGGTATGTTTTTAGTTCGATCCTGGTATCGAGCAATTTTTCTATACTTCTTGATTACGAATTTTTATTAGCCCTAAGGTCGCTAAAGACCTTAGTACTTATAAAGCGACGGTAAATAAAAATTTTAAAAAAAAGAAGCTTTTACAATTGTTGGTACTATATCTTAACAATTGAACATATGAAGCTCATCTTATTAAGTTTTTAAAATTTCTTCTTATTTCCATAAAATTTTCCAAGGAAAATATTACATTATAAAAACGTTCAATTTCTATTAGAAATCTTCATGTTATGGAATATATGGTAATAATTCTTTTTCACGCATAGAATTAAATTAATACCGATAATCAATAACTAATTTTATGGGGTAATACCAGTGATAATCACTATTTTAATTCAATCAAAACGTATTTTTCATAGTTCATAATGCAAAACGCCTGTACATATATGACCAAATAAAGTCTCTGCTAATTTGCATACCTAATATTCCTGTTATATTATATGGCCAACTTCAGTAATGCAAGAGTAGTTTAGTACATAATTTAGCACGGTTCTGGTCTTCTGAACACGTGGAAGAGCTTTATTAAAAAAAACAACATCCATAAAATTAGTGACACACAATAGAAAAAGATAGCACATGTCAATATATTTAACTATACATTTTTTGTTTCTTTCTTTTGCGTTCATAGTTTCTATGCTTCATTCATTTTCTTGGGATTCCGAACTTTATTAGTAGAACTACTAAAATGCATTTTCATAGAAGTTAAGTTTGCATTTACCTTAAGCTTAAATTTAAATAAATTGAAGTATTCAAAATAAAGCTTAAATTATTAATGAATTCATAATTTTTACAGTTTAATGAGGCGTATGTATGATTTTTTGTTTTTATAATCCCAACACTGACTAGTATAAAAACACTGATGATTATGGTACAAGAGAGGGTTGCAAATATCACTGATTTCATAGTCCTGTGGGACATTGTTCTTATATACAGTGGCGATACATAAGCGCCACTATCTCTACATCAATATTTATATGTACTGTATATATATGTAAAAATTAATAGCCATATAAAAGAGTTTAGGGACGATAATATCCTGTCAGTTCTAGTAAAGCTTTCAACACTGTTAAAGATTTAATAGAATAAGGTAGTTAACCCTATCATCAATTAGAAGCAATGTTTTGGTTGTGTGCTAGTTTAAAAATTTGCTGATAATGCTTGGTGGTATTTACGAGTATAAGAAATAATAAAGCTTGAAATTTACGAGTATAATTAATTGCAGGTCATACCGCGCAACATTCTTCGACACCTGACCACAATCAGCAACATCAGCAGGTTATCTTACAACAGCAACAACATCTTCAACATCACCAACGACCCCCGGAGTCATCATCCACGTGCCTAGATCCGATATCGGCAGCCGCCAACTCTGATTCGAGTAGCGCCGGAAGTGCCGCACTCACTCCTTTCACGGTTTCTTCAAGTATGCTGCTTTTGCAAACACAGGTAAAGAAGAATGCAAAAAACCAAAGAGTTTTTCTTCTATTGTGCACACTTTATTGCGATTTGATTATATCTGTTAACGACTTAGACTTTTTTTTGTTTGTTTGAAGAGGAAATTTATTTCCTCTTAACAATCGCGGTTTATTATCGATTTGTATTCATTGGTTTTTATTTTACGTTTGAATAATTACAACTACTGACTTATAAATTCTGTAACTTCTTTCATTATTCAATAACTTGCCTTATTTCTGGGATTATTTATTTGGCGTTCTAAATAAAAAACTACTTCATAAACTGATATTCCTCCTAGTATTACCGTTACTTCTATTTGTTCTTTCCAAATTCACTGTTCCTTTATATTCAATAAATTTATATTTTAGTAACTACATATTTCAAATCTAATAAATAAGTCTCACATAAGGAATCATAAAACAATTATTTGATTAAAAAATAATAAATAAAATATTAACAGCCTACTGGTGGCTGAGTGGTCTCGGTGACCGCTCTAAAACTGGTAGATGTTGAGATCGATCCTCGAGCAAATTTTCGATATTTCTCAACTGTGAATTTTTATTAACCCTGGAGTCACTAAAAACGTTAGTAGTTATGAAGCGACGGTAAATAAAGTTCAAAAAATTATAATGACTTAAAAAAAAGTATGGGAAATAAACGATCAAAACTAAAAATACTTCTTCTACCCAAAAGTTTATCAAGAGTTATTTGTTTATTTTGTTGTTGTTATTTATCGTTACTTTATAACTGCCAGAGTTTTTAACTACTTTCCAATCTTGGGACCAACCTCTGAGTTGGTCTTAAAGAAAAAAGGACATAAATTTGGTTGGCAATTTTGTAGTTAAAAATTTAAATCGTATTTTATCAAATTTATCACTTCCTTTTTATGCATTTTACAATGGCGAATCACTCATTAGGACCCAGTATTCGCTTATGACTCATAGTTTAAGAAATACTATTCTAGATATATTTACGTGTCGGAAAATATTTTGCTACCTCTAACACTAAAATTACTACTTATAATAGCGGTAAAAAAATTTTATTTAAAAATTAAATTAACTTAAACTATTATAACTTTATGTTTCATCTGTTAAGTATGATTAAAAATAAATTTAAGGCCATAGTTTATTAGAGCATGAGTGTACGTAATCAGAAGTGGACTTAGAAAATATATATATTTCAAAGATTGAACTAGATTGCTGCCTATTAATTTCCCACAAAACTGAAAATTCATATTTAAAAGAAAAGTAACAAACCATAAAGTTGTTTATGAAATTTGACGAATTTAATATCTAACTACCAAACCCTAAGTTTTTTCAAAAAGTGTCAATAGTAAAGATTACTATTTCATGAGCTTAATTTATAATAATAGTTCCTTAATTATAGTGAAGGTTTAGATCTATTCTGTGTAGGTACCTACAACTTTAGCTGGCATATACAATTTAAGGTGACCACATCATTGAAGCTAAATATAAAAGAATTAATTTTGAAAATATACCCCTAAGTAATTACTTGTTAAATTTATGTCTATAGAATAACATTGAATCTTCCTTTTATGTAATAAATTGTGATGGCCGAATAGTCAAGGTGACCGCTTCAAAACTGGTTGATGTTGAGTTCAAATCAAATATTTGGGTTCAAAGATTTTCATTAACCCTAGAGTCGTTAAATACCTTAGACCTTAGATATAAAGCGACGGTAAATAACAATTGAGAAAACAAATTATGAACCTCATAATTTAAGAAAGTAAAAAATTACCTACTTGGAGATTTTTGAAAATTTATGATATTGTTTTCAATCGGAATTTTTTATTCCTGCAAAAACTTGACCAAAAATGTAATGTGGGTATAACAGTCGGCAAAGCAATATCGTAAATATATGAATTCAAAAAGCTGCATTTACATTCTACAACTTTTTATATTCTTATATAAACGGTGTAAGGTTATTATATCTGAAATACAAAAACATATCTTCATTTACTTAAAATTATGTCAATTTTTTTTGCTTAAATGGTTTCATTCTCATTTCACTACTTTTTGGTCTCAGATTACTTCATTAAAATATTAATATTCCATTTTCAAATTAAAATATTCACTCACCAACACCACCAATAAAAAATTGCCAAATTTTGTATTCTATTAATGTTAATGACATCAACAGTAAAAACTATATTTTATACTTAAATGAAATGAAAAAATACAACAACTTGCAGTTGACAAAGAGATTTATTTAATTTGAATATTTTTGAAATAAAACACGGAAGTTGAATGGAAATTCAAGTTATTTCATTAATATGACAACAATAAATATCGGCGTTATGGCCATCATAAATTGTCTGAATTTTTCTTAAAGATTTTATATTTTGATTCGAACAAGATTAATTTCTGCGCTTTATTTCGTACATGGATTATTTGTGCATGAATTTTAAACAGTGTAGGTATGGATATTAAGCACAATATTATAATAAGAACATGAATGATTTCAAATTATTTCTCGAAAATCGTATATTTTATTTAGCAAAATTCCAAGGTTAGTTCAAAATTGACTTTCTTATTTTTACCCTCTTAATTCTTACATCTTGCTTCGATAATATTGAATTTCAATGAAGTTTTAATTGTCTTATATAAATACTTACTAATTATTTCGTTAAAACATTACTAATGAACAACATAAAACTTCTTTGTAAATTTTATGTTTCGTCTTTAAATTGTATATTACGTACATTAGTTACTATATTCTCGTTACCGTTTTTATACATGTTTTTATTTAATTGCTTAAAAAAATTTAAAATTTGCAGATGTGTGAAAAGTGATAGTAATTTCCTTTTTATTTATTTCTGTACAATGACGTTTCATCAATTTACTTCAACTTTGTATGATCAAGTAAATATTTAACTTACCATTTTAAATATTAAAGCTGCAATACGTAGAATTATTCGCCATTTTTTCTGGGAGTTATCGGTTATTGATTTTTTCAAAATTATTCAAAATTATACCGTTTTGTGTAAAACCGTGTTGAATGAGACCTAGAGTCAGTACAAAAAAAAGGAGTTACGTTTCAAAAACTGACAAAATAATCTACCAAAATCGTTTTTTATTTAGAAAGATATCGTCTTCACTTTTCGATTTTTTTTCCATCTATAGTTCTTGCATCTGATCTCTTTGAAAAATCTGTAATTTTATTTTGGTCACTAGTTTTTACCAGGTCATTGTGAATTTCTCACTATTTACCTGGACAGTTTTACAATTCCCTCTGGAATCCCCTTCTATTTTCAGTGGAAGCTGAAAAAAGCTTTAAATTACTGCTTCAGATGATATTTGCACCAAATCCCCTTCGCCAACATCATCTTCCACTAACAAATAACTAACTTTTGCCTCTGATTGATTTAGTAATTTCTAGTATTATACAAAATTTTCTGTAATTCTCTTATCGTGTTAGAGCAAAATTGTGTTACAGAATGACGCATTGTAGAAGATTCCCGCAATCAACCGTGTTGTACCGAAGCAATATTATAAGAATCCGTATTGTGAGAAGACTACCTGCACTTTTGAATTTTACTACTTTGCTATTTTCTCAAAGTTTTGTAGCAACGAATGTTAATACTCCACCAATTTACCTGAATAACTCTGTATGAATTCTTCGGTTTTTTAAGAATTTTTAAACTTAAATCTTTGGATAATCAAATCTATTTGAACCGTTTATAGTGTTGTATTATTTCTTATGCAAAAAATTAATCTCACTTGAGTGATTATTTGGAAACATTTACAATCTTTGATTAAATATAGAAATGTGGTACATTAACTTGCTTGATCGACGTTCGGCTCAATAACGATAATAATTTTTTATTTGATTTGTTTCCAATAATTTCAATAATGCTAATAATTTAGTTATTTTTTTGTTTTCATTATAAAATTCATAGCTATCATAGCTCAACTCAATATTTGAATGCTTGAAATGGAACCACGTTTAACATTGATAAGTATTTTATTTACTTCCGAATCACAATCAATTAATACTGTATTATTACCTGATGATGACAGTTTTAAATGAACCACGTTTATTAGCTGTATTAACAATATGTACAATTTATTGTAGTCTACTACTGGAAGTATAATTTACAAAAGTAAACGCTAAACATAAATATAAACAAAAGTTAAAAAAAAAGTTATGACATTATGCCCCAGATACGTATAGGGATTGTCAAGCAATCCTCATCAGTGGTCATCAAGTAGTTATGGATCTCTTCGTAATTTCTATGTGATGGATCACAACTTTGTTAATTCACATTTGTCACTCTTGTAAGTTATATTCCATAAATTAGACGACAATATATTTAAAACATTTTTTATACAATACTCTGGAAAATATTTTTGTTGCAGAATGTAGCTATATCTTAGTATTATATATTATTCTTACATGATTGATAAGAAATTTAATCATATTTGAAAAATAGTTATTAATAGCTCAATGAATGAGTTTGCTAAAATTTACATATAAAGAATGACCAACATTTTTTTACTTAAAAACTATAAATGAGTATTTTTTATGGAATTATTTGCTTATTTTGTGCAAATTGAATACATAATATCATACATATAGCTAATTAATATATTTTATCAATGTTTTAATGACATTTTTAAGCGATTTTTCAAACTGCACAAAAAAAAAACACTATTACAATTTTCAGAAAAAAAATATTTTTTTACTCTTCATTATTAGTAATAATAGCAATTTCATTCAACAGAGCTATTCTTTTATCAAAGGCGATTAAACATTTTATCAATCACTTTTATCAGAATGTGAAAAACAAAATTTAGAAATTTCTAGTTTCTTATCATTGAAAAAATTATCTTCCCCTCCATCAATAATTTCAGAAAAATTTTATACTCTGAAACTAACTACTTATGAAAATTATAAGAGGTGACTACACTTTAAATTGGTTTATCTCATTTTTCTTAATGTATAATTATAATCGTAGTGAGTAATTGAAAATGTATTAATTGATAGGTAATTTTTCATGCCAACAATTAAGTTTTATGTACATTTTTTAAGTATTTTATTTCCTCAATTATTTAGATTAGATAGTCATTCCAAAATCTAGAGTTTTTTGGATATTGTACTGAAATACAGAGTTACTCAAAAAATTGTCTTTGGAAAAATGGAATGTAAGTAAATGTTTTTGGCCATCTACTATCAATAATACCATGGAATTAAGTATGTCGCCCAAAAATTACTTAGAATCACTAAAATCCACTTTACCACTATTTACTTCTAGCGTTTAAAACTATTGAATACTTTTAAGTAAAATAGATATATGAGATATGAAGGCGAAAAACTATATATTATTAATACTAACTTTCATAGTCCTTCAAAAGATCATTGTATGCAAATTATTTTCTTCATGATTTTGAACTCTGGAATTCATCGTATAGGTACTTTTAAGAAGGGAAACTATACATTCCCTTTCTATCTTTCAACTTACACCTGGTTCCACCAAAAATGAATAAATTTAATGTACCTTTTAGTTTAGCAAGATATATAAAAATAAATCTACATTTTTTTCAGTAAAAAGTGAAATATATTAAAACAGTATGGTAGCATTCAATTTTATAACTATACTGGTTACAAATTTTTATTTATATAGTAACAAGATCAGGATTAAAATCAGAATTTTTCAGAGACTTAATATTGTTTTTAAATAAATTCAGCAATCATTTCAAAATTTAATTTAAAAATTCTTCACAAAAAAACTCTAATTTTTGATACTATCATTGCAGAGAATTGATTATTTGATAACAGGAGTTGGGAGTAAAAACATGTTTACAATATTTTTCTTATACTTTTTGGAACGATAGGGTTAGTTTCCCGCGTAATTGAATTCTTCCTCCGCCTTATCTATCTATCCATGTCTAGGTTTTTTAAATCAGTGTAATGATAATCCATTTCTTTATTTAATAACTCCAGAATTCATCTTCTTCCTATTTTCATGGGACCTTTCAAATTCCTCTTTCTATCATCTAATATGCATCCTTTTTGTCTCAGTTAACTTTTCTTCTTGTTACCACCTCGATGATGGTTCTTACAATACTTTATTTTATTATTATTTTATTTCAACTATTTTCTCCTAATAACAAAAATAATTAAAGATTCTAAATTTATTAGAAAGAATTTATTTTTCGTGATTATAGTTTCATATTGTAAATGAAAAAATAAAAATTGTTAAAATAATAGTCGAAAAATATTTTTTTAGCTGTAATAATTAAGTGTAGGCAGCAATACTATATCATATGAATCACCTAGTTGTCTATACGTCGACATTGTTCCATTGAATACAGTAATTCACAGTTTTATATTTATTACTTCTGGTGCAATTAGTGTAAACAATTTATATACCCATAACTTGTTTCATAAAAAGTAAAACTATTCATAAAGAAGGAAAGTAATATAACTATGCATGTTAAAAGATATGTGGACGTATCAACTATAAATAATACCTTTTCACAAAAAACTTATTGTTCACATCGAGCAAACTTCCTTAATAATTAAACAAGCTTATTGGCTCTCATATGAGAAACTATAAATGCTTAATAAACCAACAATTATAAGAGGTGTGTCTATTTCTTTTGTTCCAAAGGAAGGCGTATAATAATCACATCCCCTGGTTACCTCTTACATGGAATATAGATTAAAAAGGGAAAGGTAATTGTCAACGCGAATAATCGAATATAATTAATCAAAACTTCATTTGCTAGGCAATACACTAATAAAATATAAGTGCGCGTTCATTTCAATCGTAAATGTTTTGAAATTTGATACTTTTTCATTTGAAGGGAGATTGTAACATTGAATAGTCAAAAAAATATGAAGAATGTCTATTGGTCCTAGTAAAAGCATTGAGTTTCGTTACAAACGGGCATTAAAATCACCGGTGTGTGACTTGCGAACAATAATATTGTCACAAGTCAGAATAGAATTCTGTGCAAGCTGATAAAATGAGCTGATAAGCCTCAATGATATATTCAATTCAATAAGAACTTACAATTTATTATAGCTATCGCGTAAGCGTTTTAAAATCATTGCATTGTTGCATCACATTTTTGTTGCAATGTGTGATAATACAACATTACTTAGTAAAAATATGTTTATACTTATATTCTGTTGTATCATACAGTTATATACACATGTTTATATATACAATAGTAGTCTGCACTTTTGAACACCTAATTAAGCTGCAAAAACATATCCGTTACATTCATTATTTTCAACGCTGACACAGAACAAGTTTGCAACCGTTTTTATATTGCTTAATATTTCAACAAAAACGAAATACGAGATTTTTGTTAATATAGATAGTATAAAAACATGCTCTACTCAATTGATATGAACAAAAAAAAAATACTCTATATTTCGCATTGCCACCCAAATATGGCACAGAAAAATTTCAATTCAAAAAATCAATGAAAAATATATTTTATAGTCAGAGGTTTGGAGGTGGGCAGCCACCTTATTTAATACAGGACTTGATTATATTGCTTGTTGACATTTAGCATGTCACAAAATGTATCCCTTGGGACTAACAATAGAATAGGGAATATAATTATGATTTCAATATTCCACCGACGCATTCCAACCGTGTCGAAGCAAACATCTAATCTTCGTGAGCTTTTCTCTCAATTCAAAAAGAATTTATGCTAAATATACCCTTAATAAATTATGGACTATGACGTCAACCAAAAAAAAAATCCGTGTAGGTAAATGTAGGATCAATTTTTTATCGTAAAAAATTGATTGAAATAAAATGTTTCTTATTTAGTACCTACACTTGTTTAAATATTGAAAGAAAAATACTTTATTATTTTTGTGAAATTAATCAATGAATCGATAAATATTTAAGTATTCATAAACAAGAAATATAACATCAAGTCTATTGTTATAGGAAAGCGTCGATTCGTTCCTATAACTACGACGCATGGGCGTCGGAACGCCAATAATATATAAACGAAACATCTGAAATCCCTCCTATGATCCCACCTCCTAAATACCCGTCACGACGCTCCATGCTTATGTTTCGCAGTGGAAAATATCCAATCATTAGTAACTCTAGCGTTGTAACGACAAATAAAAAAGTAACTGTTTCATTTTTATATAATGAGTTTGTGGAAATTAATTTTTCTTTTTTGTTTCTTTTGCAGGCATCTTTTGGTTCAAGTAGTTTTGCAGATTTGTTGTCTGCTCCATATTCTGAAGATACATCCGGTGAACTTCACGAGGAGCTCGATCCGTTTCCAGACGTAATTTTCAATCCGCAACAACATTCAATTGTTCATACGCAGGAATTAATTCATCATAGTGAACATTCGATTCCTTCACCACCGCAGTCGGTAGCAAGCTCATCGCCGTTGCCGCCAGCAGGACCATCATTACCGAGCTTTCAGGAAACTTATCCCGTACGGTACCCATCACGCCCCGAACTGGCTAGCCTAGGGTTCAAAATGGAAGAAGACTGTTTCAGTCCTCTTCCACCAACATCTTACCACCATCCACATCATCAGGCGGCTCATGTGGCTGCCCCGGCTCCACATTACGAGTACCCGCCACATGCTCATCCCCAGCAATATTCACCCGGACCGTACTACCAAGCAGCTCAACCTTGCAGTCCCACAAACGGATATGAGACAAATAACGGAGGTATGATATCTCAGGACTCATATTCTCTGCCGCCTTTTACAAATGGCGCGGCAGAACTTCACGTCGCTACTGGAATTAGTCCTCGACAGAGACGAGCGTCGCTACCATTACAAAGGTCCGAATCGACGAGTAGCAGTGAATCACCTAAACTTCGACTGGGAATTCTCGCGAGTACCGGACCTCCACCGTCGGCGTCTTCCTCAGCTAGTAGTTCTCCAGGATGTGGAACTACACCTCAATCACCATCCCAACTATGCGCCGTTTGCGGGGATACCGCGGCATGTCAACATTACGGTGTGCGTACGTGCGAAGGTTGCAAAGGATTTTTTAAACGTACAGTTCAAAAAGGGTCAAAATATGTTTGTCTTGCCGATAAAGCATGTCCAGTTGATAAACGACGAAGAAACCGTTGTCAGTTTTGTCGGTTTCAAAAATGTTTAGCTGTCGGTATGGTGAAGGAAGTGGTTCGCACAGACTCGTTAAAAGGTAGACGAGGACGATTACCGTCGAAACCAAAATCGCCACAAGAATCACCACCCAGTCCTCCAGTGTCATTAATCACGGCATTAGTGCGTGCTCATGTTGATACAACACCAGATCTTGCAAACCTTGATTACTCCCAATACCGTGAACCAAGTCCAATGGATGCGATTATCACAGAGGCGGAAAAAATCCAACAGTTTTACACATTACTTACCACCTCGGTGGATGTAATTAAACATTTCGCAGATAAAATTCCTGGCTTTGCCGAGCTTTCGCGAGAAGATCAGGATTTGTTATTTCAATCAGCGTCGCTTGAATTATTTGTGTTGCGATTAGCTTATCGGACACGAGCCGATGATACAAAACTCACATTTTGCAATGGCGTTGTCTTAAATAAACAGCAATGTTTGCGTTCATTTGGCGATTGGCTGCACGCAATTCTTGATTTCTGTGCAAACCTTCACGCAATGGAAATCGACATATCAGCATTTGCTTGTTTATGTGCACTTACATTAATTACCGAACGACATGGATTAAAGGAACCCCATCGTGTGGAGCAACTTCAAATGAAAATAATCGCATCACTCCGAGATCATGTCACATACAATGCAGAAGCACAACGAAAAGCCCATTACTTCAGCCGTCTTTTGGGAAAACTACCCGAACTACGTTCACTGAGTGTCCAAGGATTACAACGTATATTTTATTTAAAACTGGAAGATTTAGTGCCTCCTCCCCCTCTAATTGAGAATATGTTTGTAGCGAGTTTACCGTTCTAAAAATTGACTTCCTGATTTCCACCTATTAGGTAATTTTTAGGGGAATTGAGTATTTTTAAAATATCTTATTCTATAATTCTGTGATTTAACGTGGAATGGAAATATTTTCTGTTTTCCTCGTACGCCGGGCATATATGCAAGGATATATTTTATATCTATTTTAAGTGTAGAAGAATGTTTCTCTTAATTAAACACGTTAGTGTTTACGAGCAAATATCCTTTTTTTAATTAGTTTTTATTATTTTTATTGTTACGGTGCTGTTTTCTACTAACTTGATTTTCCAAAAGAAAATGTGAAAGACATTAATTTTAATTTTTAACTATAATTTTTTTATGTAATTAAATATTATTTGTGAGAAATATTTAAGAAAAGACAGCCTTTAGGACGTACTACACAATTATACGTAATTTGCTTTACTTAATGAAATAGTTAGCGAGAGAATTCTTTTAATTTTAAGGATAAAAGATAAAGTTACCATTGCACATTATTTTAAAAATCCTTTAATTAATTTGGAAAACGTGTTTCTTGGAACTCGTATGCGATATGAAATTCTAGTCATGCGCACTAGATGTTAGTTCTTTTAAATTTATTTGGATTTTTTTTATATTCAATATATAGTATGTATAAATATTATAAGAATAACATTTTCGTTTTGTTATCTAAATGGTAATGCAGTATTTTGGTATTACGATCAACTATTCTTAATACTTTAATAAAAAAACCGTGGAAAATGTTACTTAAAACCTTTAATTTTTGCCACCTTATTGAATCTTATAGGTGGTTCTTTGTCAAAGTACTGCATTATTCTATATAATAAAAATAAAATCATTGTATAATTTACTTAAATTCATACTTAAAATCCATAAGTAAATTATCTAGAATCCTAGATATTTTTTTTTGAACTGTTAACCTTTTTAAGTCCACAATTGTACTTAACTAAGTTGAACCAACTTGCTCTCTAATAAGTTACCATATTTTCTCATAATATTCTATTTCATAATACTCAAATCATAAATTAAATGTAACTTTCATATAACGATAAGTTTAATCGCCATTGTTACCAATGTATATTTTATGTAAAAAAAAATAGTAACCATTACTGAAGAAAAAATCGATAATTTCAAATTAATGACATTGATTTTACATTTCCGGTGACCAAAAAGATCAAGTTTGTTAATTTTTTCAACGAATAGCATCATTAAAATCAATTTGTCATTTCGATAATGAAAGGAATTATCTGTTCATGTTTTAATATGTTCCACATTCTACTACTCTACCATAATTCAAATAGAACTTATATAAGGTACCTTGAAAAAGTGCCATTTTAGAGAAAAATCACAATTAATTTAATTCATATCATTTCTTGCCTTCGAGAAAATGTCTCAAAGAAATCGTTACAAAATGAGAGATATTTAAATGGATATTTTTGAAAAAAATTTATAAAAGTCTATAACTATCCATTTAACTAATATATAGGTACTTATATATACATACAAATGTAACAAATTTTAACGGAAAAATGAATCATTAAGATTTCGATATTTAATAAAGAGAAGAAAAAAAACGAATAAAAATAAATTATTTTGTACAAGATTTACACAAATCAAATTGTCTACGGCGATGATTGAAATTGGTAAAACATTCCTTTGCCGTCCTTTTAGACAAAGTATATTTTGTAAAATTCAAACAATTTACATAATATTGGTCTTAACATTTTAATGCTGAATTACAATCATTTTTGTCATCTTATTTTATTTTCTTTAGAACCTTTTGCTAAGGCCTACTCTCTTCATTACATTATTTAAAAACTGTAAATGTAAAAAAAATTCGTGTTTGATGTTAGAAAATAAATGTGTCATCATAATAGATATATGTAATAAACAGAAAATGTATATTAAAGTATTATAAGTTACATATATACCGTACGAATACATCATATTCACCAATTTTTGAAAGTTTCTTTTCCATACAGCTTGAATATTAATATCTATAATTGAGAGAAAGAAATGTTAAAACAATAAATTTAAAGACAACTTGTACAAATATACTTAAATAAGAGTAAAGAGAAGGCACAATATAGAGAACTTGTTATTTTATTTAGGCTGTATTTTAATACACTTTTATACAATTTTTGAAGAAAATGAAAAGAAAATTTTATAAAACCAATTGTCTACGTACTATATCACTTGCATTTTTATTTAATATCATTTGTCCTTCTTTGTATTATATAAACATATATGGCATTATTTTATTTGCTTCTTTTTAAGTTGGATTGTTCGCTTTTGCGTTCCTCCTTCATACTCTTCATCCGTCTTACTGTAATCTGTATGTATAATTTTTAGTTGTAAGCATTAGAATTGTAATAAGAAATTAAAAACCCAAGTTACCTAACACTATCTGTTTAGTTACCCAAGACAAGTCAGTTACTACCAGTTAAATGATTATTAATGTTATTAATTTGTAACAAAAAAAAATTAAATATTAATTGATATTAGCTTTGTACCTGCATTTGCATAAAAAAATAATATACAAAATATATGAAAAACCATTTTATTTACAAAATAATGACGAGAACCAAACAAATTGTATTATCAATATTTTAAAAATATATTGCCATGTCTATAACTTGCCGTTAAAATCATGAATGTATCATTTTTCATTTTTGTTAAGCATATAGATATTTTATATTAATTTTATTTTATTACTAAGATGTAAGAAATTGTATTTATAAAATTTCCATCAATTTTTTTAAAACCAGTTTTAGGTACAAATGTATCTCATATTGATAAATAAAGCTATTATGGTATAATTGTTTATATTCAATTTTATTTATTAGGCTTTACCTATTTCAAATATTTTATATTTTAGAAATGAAATTTTTATAATTCAAAATACAATCCAAATTCTTATCGAAGTTTAATTGTTATCAACCAATAAAATTTTAAACGGAAAAGTAATGTTATGATGTTTCTTCACTTTAGTATAATAAACAATGAAATTTTATATATAAAATCGTTTATCCGGACTGACAGACTGATGAATCAACGTATAGCCTAAGCCACTGGACATAGAGACGTAAAATTTGGAGGATGTATTCATATGTGATGAGATATCCGATAAGAAAAGGTATTTGAAAATTTCTTCTCTAAAAGAGTGACAAAGTTTTTATAGGATAATATGTGGCATGATTAACAATCGAAATCTCATATTTAATTGTTAAACACGAAACATTAAACGATTCCGATTTCTTTATTTCAATTTTTTTGTTAAAATTTGAAGTAGAAACGAAAATATTGCCACTATAGAAGCGTCATAATACCAGTACAAATCTGTGGACGCTTAAAAAAAACGGATTATACTATATACTGTCCTGTGGAGTTCTTTAATATACTTAATCCACTTGATTTTCCGTCTCATACACTTATCCTGAAAATGGGTGCTCCAATAATGCTACTGCGAAATCTCAGTCTGTGAAAGTAATTCCTATTAAAAAAAGGCATTTTAAATGTCCATTAACCCAACGAGAAGCCATTAGAAATCAGTTTAAGTAATTAAAAGTATTTAAAATGAAATTATTTCAAAATACCTCTAAATGCCTTTTTTTAACAGGGATGCATGAAACTAAGTTACGTGTGAAAGCTGTGCATAATAACTGGGTAGAGGTCACTTTATTTACTAGCTGCGTTCGAGGTGAATCAGTGTTTATACCACTTATACCGTCAAAATACCCATTCGAGTTTAAAAGACTATTCATTTCCTTCTTAAGCTGTGTTTCGCTATGACAATAAATAAAGCATAGGGTTCTGATAGTGCGTAACTTCTAAGGCATCAAAAGCAAAAACTTATTGATAAACTTACAACCGTTACAACCATAACTAGTACCAACTAGTTGCAACTAATACTGTAATCTTTCCGCCTGCGCAGTTTTTCACTGCGCAAGATGAGTTTTCAATATTAATTTTCACACTGTGTGATTAAAATTTCACATTGCGCGGTTTTTTAAATTGTTTGTTTTCATGCGAGCCTTAAATTTTGATAAAAATTTAACAGCTGCTTTAGTTGCTCATGCAAAATGGGCTCAAGTCTCTTTTAGCACAGTCAAATCTGACAACTTTGTATTTTCTACTTTGTTTTTTATTCTATTAGCGATTTTTTTGATTATTCAATTCTAATGTGGCATAATTTTCTCTTTTGTGGCTAAATTTTCATTATGGGCCGATTTATTTGCGAACTACATTAAAAACACAGCAAAAAATGCAACGTTGCCAGATTTGACTGTGCTAAAAGGGACTTGAGCTGAAAAATGTATAAGAACAAGATGGGTAAACACTCTTAGATAATTAGTTTTTTTTTTCGAAGACAAAAAATCTCACCAAAATATAGCGACAACTGATCTACTTTTACTACAGAATATTCTAAACAAATTCATATTTGTGATATTGGTTTTTATATTTACGTTTTTTATTTTTGAAATGTTTTATGTTTTTAAGTTTACAATATATACAAGGTTAAACTGTTTTTCATACCAATTTTTAATATATTTTTTTGGGTTCAAAATTGGGTTCACATTGCGCAATTTTGTGTTGCGCGGTGTTTTTACATTCGGAAGGATTTACTGTATATTAAAAATTAGTAGATATATTTCAAGATTTACTATTAATGTCAATATATTAATCCATACTAAGTCTACTAAAATACACGTAATGTTAGTACACACACTACGAACATTGTTTGCCATCAACGTATACGATTATTATGTTAACTAGCACGTTTTGTTCAGACTCCTAGTATTCGGAAATTTGATCAATTGATACAAAATCACTAATAAATCAAAATAAAACAATAAAATTTTAGCAAAAATCGTGAAATATATTCTTCAGCATTCAGTAAATTAATGTTAAAATAAGGAAAAACGAGATACCAATGTTTAAATTCAACATAAAGTAATTGTTTTATTCTACCTAAGTCTGTGATACATTTTTTTATCATAATTTGTAAAGTATTTAAGCAATTTCTTAAAATTGGATTCTTTTTTTTAAATTCAAACGATTCCAACACTTCAATGCATTTTACTATGCAACCATGTTTGACAATCATATGAGTTTGTTGCATATACATATCACCATTACCAACCATTACGATACAGTATACCTGGTATACCTCCAACCCGTCACACTGTGGTTAAAGTATAGGTTCATAGGGACATAGAAGTTAATACGTTGAATACCTTGAATATGAGCATTGAATAATAATTTTTAATGAAAAAATTTTCATTCAACGATATGAAGCTATGATTAATTGTTTCCACAAACTTTATTACAATTTATATTATCGATATTATCATAATATATGTATTCGAGTATCAGCAGCAGAATCATAACGAAGTCCAGTATTGCTTACAAAAATGTTAATCCTCAAGAAAGTGTAATAATTATCTCTTACTTAACCCTTTACTGATCGCTAGGATATTAATAATACTTACGGTCGCGTGAGATCTATTTGGCGGGTAAAAAATCACTGGAGATAGGTGTTTTCTTAAACACAAACAAACTTGTGCACATAATAAGTTAACTCTATAAAGCCATTAAAAATTCAAACAATTTATTTTTATCATTTTTAGTTCTCGAGGTGTGTGACGTCAAACTTTGCTAAGTCAACTGGGTCAAATGGGTACCTTGCGACTCGTTGAGGGTTTACCAGCCCAATTAAAGAAAGGTATTTTGAAAGTTTAAAAAGATGCATTGAGAGCCATTAGAAGTCATTTATATTTATTAAAGGCAATTAAATTGTAATGATTTCAAAATGCCTCTTAATTCCTTTTTTTTAACAGTCGTCGTTTTAACATCGTCTTCCCGCGATCAGAGAACGGTTTTGTGTAAACTTTACTTTAAATATTATTTTACATTATATAAATTATAATTTTAGTTAAAAATTTATATAAAATTGTTTCTTTAATTGTTGCAATGACTTTAAAACTTAATTAAAAAAAAATTCTTTCAAGGTTCTATTTTCTTCGAGAAAATAAAAATTGAAAATAATATTTAATTCATGATTTTGTACCTATTTTATACATTCGTACCTATCTGCAATCAATACCAATGTTGTAGTCAGTAGTAGTATACATGTAATTCCTATAAAGCTTACAAAAGTATAAAGTATTTAAGCTTACACAAGAGTCCCTCCTATAATATAATTAAATTGTACCGTGCTACATCGAATTCTAAATTGTGTTTTACGAGAATTTTTTATTCCTTTATTTAAATTATTACAATATACATTTTTATAAATTGGAAAAGTAATAAAATAGGTATTTTCATTTTTTTTATATTTTTATTTTAAATCGTTATTTAATTAATGGTAATTATAGTTTCGTTAATTGAGAATTTATAAAAAACTAACTCTAGCGTAAGAAAAAATAAATTAACGGATTTAAATTTAAATTATGCGTACGGTAGGTGCTGCTCCCTAGCGACAAAAAGTGTAGCAAATAAATTGCGCGCTTTGCAACCAATTGAATGCTATAACACGCAGCTACCATAGAATTGATAGAATACTGCGCGACAAAAAGCAGTTCATAAAGAATGCATCATTTGTTTGCCAAATAATTTGAGAAACTGAAAATTAATTTGTGCATTTTGTCAAAGTGAGTGAATCATTTTAGTTGTTCTTAGTTTTATATTATTTGTACTTTTTATTTAGTCTATCAATTTTATCAATATTTCTACGCTATTGGGTGTTTCAATACCCTCAGAACGGAACGGGCATTTAGACAGACAGGAAGTCCCAGTGTACATGTGGAAATAGCCGGCTGTTGGCTCCACAAAGTCAAAAAAAACGATTATAATTTTTAAAAGTGCTTCAACCAGTGATTTTTGAAAAATCTACAATGCATTCAAACACAATTCAATTGATTCAAATCCTTGAAGAAACTGTTTCTCCAGGTATGTAGTTGCTTATAATGGCTGGCTTTGTTTCATAAAATGACCGTTATAAATTTTACATGTCTGACAGATTTGATATTTTAGATTCTATCCTTGAAATTAATTGTACATATTGGACAATTATATAACAATAGGTTTTTTTTTTTTATATTTCTCGCTACCTATTTCAAGTTAACCTTGCACTTTTCTCAATAGGCATTCGTCCATTTTATACTTGGTGGACTTTTATACTGTCTCGTTTAGGTCATGAAATGCTCATGTTTCTTTTTGAATTTCAGATAAAAACAAACTAGAGGCAGCACAGAATTTTCTTGAACATGCGGCCGCAACAAATTTGCCAGAATTCATAAAAACCTTATCCGATATTTTAACTCATGGAGGAAATAGTCAGGTGGCACGGATGGCCGCTGGCCTCCAACTTAAAAATCAGCTCACTTCAAAAGATCCAAACACCAAACAACTCTACCAACAACGATGGCTTGCATTCCCCGAAGACATCCGAAACTACATTAAGAAAAATGTGAGTTGAATCATCCATTTGAACATTGTTCTACAACATTCTACTAGCCTAGCTTCACGTTGGCTATAGTGAAGCGAATAAACGCCACATATGTAATAAAAAACAACAAATGTGATTAATTTTCGTGAATGCTGGCAAATGGCAAACGTTCAAGGCGATATATATCTTTAAGGGAGACAATTCACAAGAAACCTTTTCTTATGTTTATGCTTGACATTAACCTCGATTCTCTTTAAAGGTGGATGTTAGCATTACTAATGTAAAATACATGAGGACAGGAAAAATTATATTAAGTTTTAATATTTGTTATAAACTTTGGTACCTGACTAAAATCTGATGACGGATTCTTGTAGAACATATCAAAATAAGGCGAAAGCATTGAATTATTCTGGTATCTTGAGAAATAGAATATTAGAAATAATACAATATTTATAATAAATTATTGATATGAATTATTGGAAATGCATGCTTGCAATTATATGTATATATATCGAGTGTGTTACGATTTCTCGACCCTGAATTAAAAATGTGCGGTATTCTTCCGTTATCTAGGCGGAAACGACTTAAGATAGGAAAAAAATAATTAAATATGATAAAAAAATAATTAAATTACCTGCCTGTACATAAATTGCTTGTACCCAGGAAACTAAAGTGTTGTGTTATATTCCAGTGTACTAATATTGGGATAAGTATACACAAATTTAACAAGAGTGTGACAAAGTTAGAAATTTTCATTACATCAGGGTTAGTCAAGGAGTTTTATTGGGTTAAGACAAAAGTCAAGGAAGTTCACTCAAAAGGCTGTAATTTTGTAATTTCTTCATAAAGGGACATCCATTAATTACGTGAGGCGTTTAAGGTGGAGGTCGAGCAAAATCTTACACAATCTCACATGGGGTAGATGATCTCGGCAAATATCACGTTATTTTTTCCGCAGAAAACTGAATTAATTAAAGTAAAAAATGGTACTCCACTAAAATATGGCTAAATCATATATATTACTATTCATTACGGCTTAATAATGCGCTTATAGAAGAATTTGTTACCTATTAATATTCATTTTTTTGAAACAATTAAATCATCTTATATATTAAGATTGCTGATCAGTAAAACATGTCCGTTGGTGTGAAGAAATAGTCTCTCTCATTCCAACCGCATTCATTCCATGCATATTACTACTTGCGTTGTAATATTACGCTAAATATTAAACTACTAAGCTCATCAGATCTCGCTCACTCACTCTTCTCCACCAAAATTGCATTTCATTTTAGTTAAAGCAGCTGATCTCTGCCCGCAACACTTTCCATTAGGATGGAGCCTGACGGTGTCTACACAAGTTTATTAAATATGAACAAATATTTCTTAATACTAGTCTTAAATAACAAAAATATAAGAAAATTGTTGTTTTAAATAAGGTTAATGTAATCGAAACACAAATTAACTCATTTACAATGCAATACGCGTTTTAAACAATTTAATGAAATCTTACCACGGAGTGAGGTGGTTCGAATAATAGCCAAAATTGCCTTACGTAATTAATGTAAGCTACCTAACTTTTTTCTGATTTCTTATTAATTAGTATTTAGATTGGAAAAATATAAACGCCATCATAAATAAGCATATCATGTAAACCCTGTGTATAGAATAATAAATTCAATAGAATATACATGAAAAAATACGTTATTTCATTGTATAGCACAATCTTTTAAGGCAGTAAGTAATCTGTAGTCGAGAATTTTTTTAATTTATATATAAGTAAGAAAAAAAATAGTTAATTTTTATCTGGAAAGTCAGGGGATTTGTATTGAAAGAAAAAATTCACATCCTGTTTAATGAATTCTAAAAGAATCCGTCATCCGATTTTGGTTTCATAGTCACAAATGCCTAAATTTTCATTAAAATAAAATTTATTTTTAACAATTTAAATTTTAGATTGTACGTGCATTGGGGACTGAAAACAGTCGTCCTAGTTCTGCTGCTCAATGTGTCGCATATGTCGCCGTCACCGAACTACCTGTTGGACAATGGTCTGACTTAATCAACACTTTAGTTAGCAATGTCATAGATGTAACATCAACTGAAATGCAAAGAGAAGCTTCTTTGGAAGCGATTGGATATATATGTCAAGATATCGACTCTGAAGTTATTTCTCACCAATCAAATGCCATTTTAACAGCAATCATCCACGGAATGCGAAGCGCCGAGCCGTCAAACCACGTTCGCTTAGCTGCAACTGAAGCCCTTTTAAACTCCCTAGAATTTACTAAAGCAAATTTCGAAATTGAAAGTGAAAGAAATTTCATAATGGAAGTAGTTTGCGAAGCAACTCAATCGCGAGACACTCAAATAGCCGTTGCTGCATTACAATGCTTAGTTAAAATTTTATCACTTTACTATCAATACATGGAACCGTACATGGTTCAGGCTTTATTCCCAATTACATTAAACGCTATGAATTCCGATAATGACGCTATTGCTTTGCAAGGTATTGAATTTTGGTCTAATGTTAGTGACGAAGAAGTAGATTTAGCTATTGAGGATACCGAGGCTTCTGAAGCGGGTCGTCCCCCACAGCGCGTTTCTCATCATTATGCGAGAGGTGCATTACGTTATATTGCACCGGTTTTGATGCAAAAATTAACAAAACAAGAAGAATTTGACGATGAAGATAGTTGGAGTCCTCCGAAAGCTGCTGGTGTCTGTTTGATGCTTCTTGCGTCATGTTGTGAAGAAGAGATCGTTCCATTAGTCTTACCTTTCGTCAAAGACAATATCAAATCAGAACATTGGCGCTATCGAGATGCAGCTTTAATGGCTTTTGGATCAATATTGGGAGGGTTGGATGGCAGCACTTTGAAGCCTCTGGTAGAACAAGCTATCCCAACTTTAATTGAATTGATGCATGATCCTCATCTAACAGTTCGAGATACAGCTGCTTGGACTTTTGGTAGAATTTGCGATATTGTCCCTGAAGCGGCTATTAACGAATCGTACTTCAAGCCTCTACTGGAATGTTTAGTAAACGGATTAAAAGCTGAACCTCGGATAGCTGCTAATGTTTGTTGGGCATTTTCTGGTTTAGCAGAAGCTAGTTACGAGGCTGCTTCGACCAGCGATAGTGAGCAACCAGAAACATACTGCTTATCACCTTATTTCGAATATATCATTTCTCAATTAATTGAAACAACTGATCGTGCCGATGGCTCACAATCCAATTTACGAGGAGCTGCTTACGAAGCTTTAATGGAAATGGTTAAAAATTCCCCGAAAGATTGCTATGTGACAGTACAGAAAACTACCATGGTTATATTAGAAAAATTACAACATGTTCTTCAAATGGAATCGCATATCGTTAGCCACACTGATCGCTCCCAATTTAATGATTTACAATCACTTTTATGTGCTACATTGCAATCGGTTTTACGTAAGGTTACACCGGAAGATGCTCCAAAAATCTCTGACCCGATTATGAATGCGATGTTGACAATGTTTAATTCTAATTCATCAAAATCTGGTAGCGTACAAGAAGACGCTTTGATGGCGGTTTCAACTTTGGTAGATGTTTTGGGAGAAGGTTTCTTAAAATATATGGATGCTTTTAAACCGTATTTGTATATGGGATTAAAAAATCATGCTGAATATCAAGTTTGTGTGGCTGCTGTAGGACTTACGGGAGATATTGTTAGAGGGTTGAAACTCAAAGTACTTCCGTATTGCGATGAAATAATGACGTTGCTGTTGGAGAACTTAAGCAATCAGTCTGTACATCGTTCGGTGAAACCTCAAATTTTATCTGTTTTTGGAGACGTTGCTTTATGTCTAGGACCGGAATTTAAGAAGTATTTGGATGTTGTCTTGCAAACACTCGTACAAGCATCACAAACAGAAGTTGATAGAGAGGATTATGATATGCTTGAGTATTTGAATGAGTTGCGAGAAGGAATTTTAGAGGCGTATACAGGAATTATTCAAGGATTGAAAGGCGAAGAAGCGACTCCGTATCCTGATGTTATGGTTTTGGAGTCTCACATTCAGTTTATTGTACAATTTATGATTGAAGTTGCGCGAGATACAAATCATACGGATGAAATTGCCGGAATTACTGCTGGTTTGGTTGGGGACTTGTGTGCTTCATTTGGAGTTCGTGTGTTACCTCTAATGGATGTCGAACCTATCAACAATATGCTTCATGAAGCACGTCGTAGTCGAACCAACCGTACTAAACATCTCGCATCTTGGGCTTTGAAAGAACTTCGAAAATTGAAAAACGCAGCTGGTACAACTCTTCCAGCAACCAGTTGGTAAGTTTTGCTTTATAAATATTTTTTTGTTATTTTTTTTAAACGTGTAAATGAAAGATTAATGAACGAAAGCCTAAAATCGAATAGTTAAATTCAACTGCGATTTTCACGATATTGATAGATTTTTTTTTTTAATTTTTCGAACCGACGATGAAGTCAGTCATTTTGATCTTTCTTTACAGTAGTACATCGATAGTCGCACACTGAAGCTCTGATTTGCCTCGTTTCAGATTTGCTTTACCTAGTAGCAAATAAAAACAGAAGAAAGCCATAAGAAGGTCTCACAATTCAAATTCGCCAGGGGATGTTTAGTTCAAATTTAACCGTTAAAGTATGAATTTAATGATGTGGATTTTTCAATCAGTAGTTGCTTTTAAAACCAATCAATGAAACCAGCAGCAATTGAATGCAATCAATTACGTATTTTACCCTACTTTTGGTTGTCTTCTGCGAAAAAAAAAAACTATCACCTTGCCAATTAACCGCACACGTACGTTCCTTTAAACCTGTTCTGAATCTGATGTGAGAAGTGACAGTTGATGAACATTATTTCTTCTAATTTCCTTTACGTGTGAATGGTATTCAAAAGTTTAATTGTGGCTGCTTCTGTTACAAAACAACAAATCACCGTACTAGATATCTATTTTAATTTAATTCTGTGGACAAATTTACATTTTGGTGAAATTTCTAGTGGCTGATGGGAATCATAAAATAATCGTTTCATTTTAGTGTGAGTGATAATTTGAATGAAGACGGTGCGGGTTTATTTTTATGAACGTTGATGAAATTAGCGCGTGCGCGTACGTGACTGATATTTGCGATTTAAACGTAATATGTGATGTTAGGAGGAAAATTTAAATATTTTAATAAAAATCATTATCAGTGCTGATCTTATCATAACTCTTAAAGGACACCGCACATTTCAAAAATAACACAATGTAAAAAATAACACAAAATGTATTTTCGCGTGCTAACTACTTGATTTTCTATTTTATATTTTCAAATTACTTTTATAAATGAAAAAAAATAAGTGCTATTTAAGCATAGCCATACGTTATGCTTAAATAGCATTTTTCCCTACCCCTACATTATTTTTACTCATACACATCTTTATTATTTGAAAGTTAGTATATATTTTTAAATACTATATTTTCAATGGTAAAAATTTAAATTTTTATAATCTACAATATACAACATGAAATTTTCTTAATTGGTTTATTTTTTATAAAATAGCAACGCTAAAGTACATTTTGGTATTTTATTTGGAATAATCTAAAACTATTTTACTTATTTATATTTCATTAGCTTATTTAATATTTAATTTTTTATAATTACTATTATTTAGTTTATTAGCCGTAAGAAGCAAATGTTATTAATAAATTACTTAATTTTCTATTCTATTGTTAATTGTGTAATTAAATTAATTCGTACCACATTTTTCTTCAACTATTACGAATTTGATCTAGAAATATTTCTTCATTGTTCTTTTTATTCTCAAAGAAAATATTTCCTTCGTCAATTTCAATAAAAAAAAAACATTATTGAGACTTGAGGAAATTAAGAATGATTAGAATATTCGAAGACTAGTTGACCGCCAATCAGTATCCATTGGGAATAAGTTCAAATATTTGTATATTTAATTATTTTACATCAAAACATTATATTCAAATAAAGTTCTAAAGCATACTTTATAAAAATAATTAATTTATACGTTTTGATGTTTAAGAATTGATTAGCAAAATTGAATTGTTCAACGACTTAATTAATTTTTATAATTAAAACGAATAGGTTTAGATCATTCCAAATTCACCTATGTTAAACTTAAAATGAAGAAAACTTGAAATTTATAAAATAATGGAAAAAGTGAACTTGGCGGGTCCAATTTATATTATGTTAAATATGTCTGTTCCATTGAATTATTTCATATTTAAACATTGAGGTCGATTAAGTTGAGTCCAACTGCAAGCAAATCAGCACAGATCGCAACAAAAACAATTTCCTAAATAAAATGCATATTTTTTTACTTTATCCTCCAATCAAAGAAAAATTAACTCAGGAAATTACTTGGTATATTAATTTGATTTTACTCGATTCGGTGATTAAAATTATATATATAAATATTCTAATCGAGTTTTAAAACAAAGAAACGGTGCCTTGATGTTGATATTGTGTGCAGTTCGACGTTTATTTTCAAAAATACGAATTTCATTTTCAAAAAATCAAATGAAATTCGTAGTTTCAATCAAACGTTTGTACTAAAATTACCAATTTCTTTTCTTAAGATGTTAAAATTTCTTGTTCTCCGCACAACTTCCATTCCATAAATTTAGAATAGGCAAGAATTATTTTTAAAATGAAATATATTTTTCCAGGAGTAACAAGAAATTTCTTATTATTAGTAACAATTTACAATTTCTTTTAGCTGTTCTCAAAAAAAAAATATTTTATTCGGTGCGTTTGATAAAATCATTGTTTTATCATAAATATATAAGAGTAATAGACAAAAACAAATTGATAACTGTGATTTGAGAGGGCTCCACATACTAATTTAATTCTCAGCGATGCCAAAAGTTTATAAATATGTTATTTATGATGAGAATTCATACGTTGTGTTGAATTTACATTAATTACTGTTATGAATGGAGGCCTCTCAATTGTAATTCCTGTTTGTGTGATATTGTATGTCAACTAGTGAAATTTAATATTAGGAATGAATTTAGCACAGTTGCTGTGAAAACGTTGATTTTCCTTTTTTGGACGCGTTTATGTGTGAACGAGTGGCTGCAAGGATGAGTATGTGGAGAATAAATGAGATTATATAGAAATCTTAAAAGAAATCATCAAATTCATCGTGCAATCGATTATTTGCGCACATGTTTTAATTAATATAACTATTTATTTCTATATAAATGAGTATATTTTTTGTGAACAAATATGAATACGTGATAGTTAAATGTGTATCGTATGTTTGTTGCATACATGTTTATGAACGTTTGTGATCTGAACGTGTGGTTCATAATGAATCGGCGTGAGTATAGTTACATTGTATCAATGCGAATTGTATGTAAGAGTAAACATAAGGCTATATTCAAAGATAAAAGTGGCGATAATATTTTTTCTAAAAAAATGAAATAATTATGTTTCCCAAACTAAAATCAATTAAAAATTGAATTTTGATTGTTACATATCAAAATTAAATTCGTCAATGTCTTGAATTTAATTGCGATATTTTTATTGTACATATAAATTTTGTTAATGAGGACTTACCTCGACTTTCATTGAAAGTCAATTGCAGATAGTAATTGCCATTATCTTTTAATTTGGCCTCGAGTGATTGAACAAGCATCAAATTAGACTTAAATTTGAAGACTTAAATTCGACACTGTATGGGTCGCTGACTGTTTTGAACTCTGCCGTGTTAGATAATATTATTTTCTTTTACTATCTTGTGTACGTGGATTAGCACCATGAATACAAAAATATCGTTAGTAATTAATAAGTGGGAACAATTTAGTTTTAATGCCACCCATTTAAATGTTGCCGCTTATTTCTGACTATCTTGTTCAGGTTCTTTCCAAATTGACCAAATAGTAATCAGGAACTGAAAAAAAGAAGTTAAAACGGTGGCATTAGGACTAATTGACTTTTGGGCTAAACGTTGCATTCCAATTTATCTCACTTGATTAAATTTTATTTAATACAGGCCTTTAATTTTCTTGTCCTTAGAAAAATAAAGTCCAGTGATTATATCTTCAAAATCCGGCAATGATTGTGATATTAATTATGAAAGAATTGATATTAAACATATACCATAACATCAAATTCAAGCCTCAAATAATATTTTACTGCTCAACATTTGTAGAAGTCTTTTTACTTTTACAATTAACGTACACGTCCAGTTTTCAACATTAAACATGAATATTGAATAGTACTCCATAAACATTTTTTTTGTTTTATTATTTATTTTGTATCATGGTGAGTGATTTTGACTTTAAAAAGAATATTTGAAATTTTTATGAATGTTTTAATTTGAATGATTTATTGTATTTTGTTGTGAATGTAGTTATTTGAGTGCCATGGCTGACTGATATCTTCAAAAATCCATCCCACAGTAAGAAATTAATTTACTTTCATGATCATCATTATTTTATCCCTGAAAATGAATTTAATTTGTAAAAATATTGTCTTTTAAATTTCAAAAAAAATAACATTTTGTCAAATTACATTATTAAAATTAATTAATTTTTATTTTTTTCAACAATAGATTTAAAAATGTTTTGATTCAATTTCCATTCTATTGATTAGTACTGTAGCCAATATTATGATTATTAATAAATCATCATAATCATTGAAATATACTGTTTTTTTCTTTTGATTTTTTTGTTTTTCAGATGTGTATTCTTCTTGTGTGTGTAGTTTTTTTGTCTAATTGTACTAAAGCTTTTTCATGGCAAATTGGAAGTTACAAAGAACTTAAATAATGATGTTAACTTAACAATTCATAACGTTTTTTTTTTCAATATATTGCTTATGTAAAATTTATCAAGGAAATATTTATTTTCTCTTAAGAATTTTCAACATTTTTTACAGTTTCTGCAAACAAAAGTATCGTTATTCTTCTTAGTCTACTTATAGTATTACAAGGTGTAATTAAAAATGAATGTTCTGTTTCAAAATTGTTCATTTCCTTTTAAATACTGGCTGCGGCCATCTACTTTAGCTTAGTTAAAAATTAGCGAATCAAGGAATAAATACCATAAAAAAGTTAGATTTTTTCTTAGTTTCTATTTTAGCAAACTTGTTAGTTTTGTGTACTCACTGTTATTCTATTTGACTCAATCCACCTAAAAAATTAACGATGAGAATGCAAAACCAATGCAACATTAAATAAATGAAATAAGACAAACCGAAGGATTTCATAGAATGAAATGACCATTGAGCTGTATGACTAGAGTGAACATGGTCAAAATATAATACCGTCGACCCCCACTTTCTTACTTGGTAAGTTCAGCACTCCCTTTTGGCCGTCGTTAGAACTATTCCATATGCCGATTTAAAGAGGAGAGAAAATTTTGTACAAATATGCTGTGGAAGGGAACGAGCACTTGAAAAATTGAGTGAAAATGACAATTTAAATTTAACATTGGTTTTATAGAGCATGTTTACTCTAGTAATATATATCAATGGAAATAACCGTGTATATTTAGCCTTTGTCATTCAAGTCTGAAAAATAATGTATTTTACATATTAAATACTAGCTAATACCTACGATTTCGTCTGCGTGATACAGTAATACGTGGATAATATTAAAGTATAAAGTTGTAACCTACTCTGAAATAAATGAATTATTTCAATTTCTTGTATTCAACGTCGGTTTATTTATTGAAAGGAAAATATAATTTGTTATTACTAATACATTTAGAAACTCAAAGTTAATGTGCTTATCCTATTTGACTTCATATTATTAAACTTAATAACATCTAATATATAATAATTTAGTATGCCAGTTTTACATATTAGTAGTAAAAATGGTATCTATAATTTTGTTGATTTTAAAGGTGGACACTTCTTAATTTTGAGATTTTCATATTATTTATAAAAAAATATTATCAAAGCTATTAAAAATTTGTATCCTCAAACCGATTCAATAGCATTGTTAGTATTTTCATGAAATTTATATATTTAAATTGTTTTAAGTTTATGATTGAACAAATCCCATAGCTTATATCTTTGATAACGGCTTTGAAACATTAAATTATCTAAATTTGCTACGACAAAATGAACTGATTAATTAAGAATAAAAAGTGATAAATAATTTGCGATTGCTCTCAAAATATATGTTAAATACTTAACGTGATGTATAATATGTATACGGTAATGCGTATGCGTTGTTTACATCTGTGACGTCGTGCTTTCCTGTATAATTTCGACGTGCTTCCGCGTGTATTGAAAATTACAATTCGATTTAAAAGTGTCTTTTTCAACTCAAACTTTCAAATAATACGAAATATAAACTATGCAAACACTGATTTGTCAGTAAAACGCAGTATTATACTCAAATAATTTTGTTTATAATATTTCGAAAATCACCTTTGATATCCTAGAAGTAGAAGGCAAAATCTATTGTACGTTGATAAAATTATAATTACATTAAATATATCTGTATTTAGAATTGAAATGAATTTAAAATGTATAGGTACCAGTGAGGAAATACGCTAATACTTAACTTTATTTCGAATTCTTGATTTTATGTAGACTTCTGAATTTTTTTAACTAAAATATTTTTTCAGATTGAAAACAATTTATAGAAATTCTACATTGGAAACTTAAGCTAATTTATAAAAAGAAATAATATTTTTCTTGACTTGATTTACTTTGCAATCGACGATACATGTATGATAGTTATAGATTGAATTAATAATTTTAAGCCCCTAAGACGTTATGAATTTGTATTCAATATTTCACATTCAAACTAGACTTGTAAAATACATTTTAATCTAATTAAGTACGAGATTATGGATTTAAAGATTAACGTTCTATCAATTTTCACAAGTCTTCAAATGTAACTTAACAAAAAGAAAACTAAAATGAAAAAGCTAAAAAATGTATGTTTTATCAAATAAAGCTAATTTATACTGAAAAGTTAAACAGAATATTTGATGATATAGGTTGATAGCAGAGGAAGGACAACATTTGACGAAGGAGGAATCACATGATACTCTGCTGCGGCAGCCATTCTATGGCTTCCAAACCACCCAACAGTTTATTTTAAAACACCCCTTATTACCTTAACAGTGCTCTAATTTTATTTCTCTGAACGTTCAACTTCGTTTTCAAATAAAAATGCAATAAAATAAACTTTTGGGTGCACCAATACAAATCCAAACGCAACATGGAAGACTCTGAACTCTCGTCTTCTGATAAAAAGAAGAATCAAGTAAGATTTTTAAAAGCTTTATTTTAATTACTTTACTTACCATTACTTTTTTAATATTCACGGACTTGTTTAGGATTCAATGGATTTAGACGATCTACTTCCACATGTTGGAGAATTTGGAAAATATCAGAAAATTTTGCTGTGGTTCGTTTGTCTGCCTTCCTGTTTGCCTTGTGGTTTTTGTGCATTTAATCAGCTCTTCATGGCGGATACTCCCGAGCACTGGTGTGCTGTTCCAGAATTACAAAATTTAGGAATTCCTCCGGAATTGAGACGTCGTCTATCAATTCCCATCAACGAGGTCTCTAGGTTGACAAATTTTGTTTTGTAATTTTTGTGTAGAAATATAGTCATTTAATGTTATCATTAACTTAATAAGTGTAATTTAATTAACGATAACTGTTGCAGATTCAAAATAATAATACCATATGGGACAAATGCAATCGATATGCAATTAATTGGACTGCTATTTTAGAAGAAAACGACTATGACTTAGATATAATATTTCCAAATTCGTCTTGGTCAGTGGAGAGTTGCAAAGATGGTTGGGAGTATGATACATCAGAAGTTCAATCATCCATTGTTATTGATGTAATACAAATATTAAAAAGCTCTCATTTGGTGACTAACAATTATTTAACAGTTTGATTTAGTTTGCAACAAGGCAATTTATCCCACCATTGGATTAGCTGCCTTGAATTTAGGAGGTCCAGTTGGAGTTTATTTTTTTGGATTACTTAACGATCGCTTAGGAAGACGAATTTCTTTTTTCACATGCCTCGCAACTTTAATTTTTGGAAACTGCTTATCTGCTGCCTCTCCTAATTTTTGGAGTTGGGCTGCAAGTAGAATCATTGTTGGTCTAACTATTCCTGCTGTATATCAAATTCCATTCATAATTTGTAAGTATTTCACTCTATTCATTCTAAATGTTTACAATTATTAAATTAAAAAATAGCATTAGAACTTGTTGGACCAAATTATCGTTCATTCGTTACGGTGATGACTTGTATGTTTTACACAATTGGTTTGATGCTTCTTTCGGGGGTCACTTATATGGTTCGAAATTGGATTCACTTGTGCTTAGTGACATCAACTCCATTTCTGCTCTACTTCATATACTGGTTCTTTTTGCCAGAGTCTCCTCGATGGTTATTGGCGAAAGGACGGTTGGAAGAAGCATCGGAAATACTAGAAGTGTTAGCAAAGACAAACAATAAGGAATTCCCTCCAAGTTTCAAACAAAAACTAAAGCAAAGAATGATGATGCACAGGACTGCTAGTGAAGAAGTCAGACTAAAAAAAGGTCCTGGTGTGGCCGGTTTATGTAAAACACCCAACATGAGGTTGAAGACATGTTTAATTACTTTAAACTGGTTTGCAAATGAAATGGTTTACGTTGGATTGAGTTATTACGGACCTTCTTTGGGTAGTAACCAGTATTTAAGTTTTTTACTTTCATCGGCTGTAGAAATTCCAAGTTATTTAGTCTGCTGGTTAGTTATGGATTATTGGGGACGTCGATGGCCTTTATCAATTTCAATGATTTTAAGCGGAGTTTGTTGCATTATTACTGTCCTATTACCACAAGGTACATATTTGTTCTTTTTTATTTTGCATTTCACAACCACTTACTTATCTTTTTCAGATGCTGTTACAACAACATTAATTTTATTTTTGTTGGCAAAATCTACGATTTCAGCTGCATTTTTAATAATCTATCCATTTGCGGGAGAATTATACCCAACCCAATTACGAGGACTGGGAATTGGAATATCGGCATACATTGGTGGACTTGGATTGATCATAATTCCGTTCATAACATATTTGGGATCAGAAAATTTAATTATGCCTTTAGTTATCATGGGGACTATATCGGTTATTGCAGGACTTTCCAGTTTGAGACTTCCAGAAACATTGCATTTTCGATTACCACAAACAGTGGAGGAAGGGGAAGAATTTGGCAAAGATTGGACTTGGCGTGATTGTGTTCGATGTGTTCCCATCAAGTAAATAATGAAAAGCATAATTTAATTAAGATTATTATTAACACAAATGCTTAACTTTCAGGCCTCCAAAGTCCGAATCTTACGAAGATTTAGAAAATGTCGAGTTAAATACAATGAAACCTAACGAAATAAACGAAGGGACGCCGTTGGAAGTTCCTAAACCTCGACGTACTTCGTTAAATAGATTAATGCGACAATCAAGTGTTTTGGAAACTCAACGTGATAGTGATGGAGCCATGAAGATGACGTATTGGTTTTGAATTGTTGCTAATTTTTGTGTCTAATTTATAATTAATGTTGTTTTTAAAATGTATTTTATTTCTGTTCAATAAATTATTTATTTGTTAATACAAGTAATATTTATATCACGGTCCACGGATAAATACATTTTTATTTAAATTTACTTTCTTGAAAATCAATTAATTTATGGGTAGTTTTCATAAAATTTCAAAGTTCTTGTTATTTCAGTTTTTACAAAAATTTAATTGATCTATGATGGTGTTTTTTTTAAAGAACATTACTTGAGTTATGCTGTTGGTTTTACTTTTTGAACCACATGGGTATCTCTATAGAATAATAAATAAATAGTACCCTCAGAATAATTTCCTTACAATGTCCCAAACTTTAAATTAGCACATTTTGAAACTTCTAAATCAGAAAGTTTTCAAAAAAATTGTTTGTGAATTTGACAAATCGATTAAAAACGCAATAGATTTACAAAAATCTTGAGTTTAGAATGAAAAGTAAAGAACACGTTTTCAGAGATATTTTTTATATGTCCCACAAAAAAATCATTTTCTCACACCTTTATTAATAACAGTCGATATATGTACGCATTTACGATATAATCACTTATGAATGCTCTCATAGATTTTTGATTGTTGGCAATACTATCAATTATTTCACATATTTAAGTCATCTTATGTGTTAAAATATCTGTCTCACAATAAAAACATGAAGATTTTTTCAAGATTACATTTTCAA
This sequence comes from Sisyra terminalis, assembly GCA_958496175.1. NCBI lineage: Eukaryota > Metazoa > Arthropoda > Insecta > Neuroptera > Sisyridae > Sisyra > Sisyra terminalis. Next base: position 31,080,667 of record OY292278.1, read on the forward strand.
TCGTCATTCCCTCACATTGATGAAAAATAGAGATTTTTACTATAATTTAATAATAACACATAATGGCTCAGTAAAGTTAGTTCTTAGAGACAGTAAACTTATACAAAAATTCATAAGCAACAAATGTTTATGTATCAAGATTTTTTAAGTTATACATCATTTCGTCATTCCCTCATTTCAAACTGAAACGAGGGAATGACAACATATGAAGTAATGGCTTTTAAACTAGTCGAACTTGACTTTTTTTTAATTTTTTTGCTTATTTATTCCTTAAATTTTCCGTTTTTCCCTGTTTAAAGATGAGATCGATGAGATCATTCATATTGACTTTAGTGGAAATTATTGCTGTAAGTACAATGTAAAGATACAAATAGTTCATTTTAACAGTGCAGGACAACAAATAAAACTTTACAGAAGAGTATTATAATAACGTAACAATAATTCTGTTAGGGCCCAAAATTTTTGTTCTATATAATCAATAACAGACAAGATTCATTGACGGTATGACCTATAAAAACCGTTCCCTCTCTAAAAGTTGTAAATCATCGTATAATTCGTCTAAAATAAGTTTATTTTGGAGACTGCAATAATGGTAAAATCTAGTTACACAAATACTACAAAATTGACAACAACAAAAAAAAAACAATTTTATTTCTACCTACTTTCAGAATTTGATAAGAATCAACCTTATACTGAAGTAGTTTAAAACTATAATTTATAGATATAATTTTTGATTTAAAATTTTTAAATTGAGTTCTTTATTTTATGGTTTGATTGATAATTTTAAAGCTTTAAAATTGTCCGAAGGCAAGTAATTCATTTATATAAGTCTTTAAATTATTTTTATTCCAATGTGTTTCTTTTTAATGTTTAAATAAGATTTGTTAAATCGGTTAAATCTATAGTTATTTATATTTTCTAAAGTAATACTTTTATAAAATAAAAGAATGTGCTTATATAAGAGATATCAGAAAATTCATAACAAAACTTTAATTTAAATAAGAAGAAATTGAAGAAACACTTAAATTGTAAGAGAAACGGTGTCGTACTGAGATTTAAATAAACGCGCTACAAATATGGCGGTCACGTGACCGACGCCATCATATCGATTGGTTTCCGTTTTCCGGCATTATCTTACGGCGTAGAGCGGCGTGTGTATTATCAGTAGTAAAGTTTTTTTGTTTACAAACGCGGCAAAAAATCAATTTTAAGTGAGTGGTTGAAAAAGTGAAAATTTGAAAATGGGTGCAGCAGCTAAGTCAGGTTCGCAGAACAATGCACAGAAGAAGAGAGGCCGTCCAGGTATGCGAAAAAGGCTAAATAAAGCGCGTCCTCCATCGTTGTTTGCAAATCCACAACGACCGCCATTTCCACCACCGATGCCAATGGCGCGCGGAATGCGTCGACCACCGTTTCCACCAGGTCCAATGCCACCTATGCGCCCTATACCTCCGATGGGCCCAATGCGAGGTCCAATGCCACCACCTCCAATGATGCGAGGGCCTCCAGGACGCATTCCACCTCCGATGGGTATGCGACCGCCACCACCTATGGGCCCAATGCGGGGCCCATTACCACCCCCGATGATGCCACCGATGGGTCCACCTCGGCCATTTGGACCGCCAATGCCCCTTCTAGGAGGCCCTCCCAACGGCAGAATGAACGGACGTAACATGAAAGGGGGTATGAAACGTTTCAGCAAAAAAGGAGCCATTGGCAAAAACAATACTGGTGGAAAGGCTGGCGAATTCAACTTAAACAAACCCTGGGTCACCGATGAAATCAAACAGGAATTTGAAAAGCGACACACGCTCATGAAAGCAGCACGGGAATCGAAGAAAAAGAAAGAAGCTTGGGATTCTTTCAAACAACAAAGAGATAAATGCATCAAAATGTACAATGCTGCCAAATTGGAGTATATCGGCAAGCATCCCGAAGAGGTGCGTATTCCTCAGCTCTGTCCCAGCCAAAATAACCCTCAGCCTCAGAGGCTCAGGCACAACGCCACTGTTGATTTCACAAAGGATGTCGAGCTTTAGGTAATAATTCTATCAAAGCTTGCTATCAAGTAAAGCACAATCAGTGTTGAATCTATATTTTTTTAACAAGCAATAAGTATTTTAATATTTCTAATGTAAAAGACAAGATAATATTCACTCTGACTGGATGCACTTTTTGGGATTAAACTTGTAACAATCAAATGCCTATTTTATATGATTCAAGTTAAATAGCATTGCAGTGAATATAAAATGTTACAGTCAACTTGAAAAAGCCTAAAATTTGACATCCATTTCATAAATATGTTTGCCTGTTTCATTTACTGTAAGCGTGCGATCATCTTTCAGCCTTTGATTTGAATCGGATAAATTAGGCATAGCAGTCAATAATCAGCCAGTGTGATTGAGATCTCTATTATTCGTTGATTTTAACGAATATGTGTTACTTTAGTTAAACAAAAAAAAAATAATCAAATCGTATTCCAATTTTGAGATATATCGGTCTTTTTACAGGATGTTAACAAAATCCTCGATGAGGCGGCAAATTGTAATAATCAATCTAAAAATAATTCAAATGAAAGTGAGAAGGGGGCAGAGGCTGGTGCCACTGGGGCAGTGGCACCGGAAGCGGCAGCCGAAGTCGCCCCCACAGAGCTCTCACAATAACCGTCTGGCACACTTTCAATACTTTTAGTATATAATGACAAAAAAAAATCGAAAAAATGATTTAAAACAAATGTAATTAATAAATATTCATTGTATTTGTGTTTTTCAAAATTTTGTGCAATGACGATTGTGCTATTTGTAATTTTAACAACTAAGATTCAACTTAAATTATCTATTAATTTTAATTTTTAAACTTTAAGTAAAATTGATAGAGAATTCATCAGCCCCGTAGACAATTTCTTTTTTTAAAAAAAAAAGCTTTTTCATTTGTAGACGTTAATATAATGGGCACTTACCTGTATAGTATTTAGAAAAAAACATTTTTATTCTTTTTACATTAATTTTTATATTTCTAATCGGAATTTTATTGGCTTCACAATCGATGCTTTGTCCTGTAATTACTTTTTCTTATCAAGCATCTTTCAGTTGACCAGAAAATTCCAACTCAGGTTATTATTAAAAATAAAATAGATCACGAATTGATCTTGAACTTATTTAAATGTTAAATGTCTCTTAAAAATTGTTTAAAAACAAAAATAAAATTATAATAAAAATAAATGGAATATCATGTTTTAATATTATTTGCCTGATTTAAAAAGTTTTTAAGATACTTTTATTAATGAATTTATTTTTAATGATCTGTTATTTATATATACACACACAATTTCAATTTTTTTTGTTTGTTTCCAAACAGGATTTCAATTCTGTGTACATTTAGAATTAATTTTTAAAATAAAATTTAAAACCAATTGTAAAAATTCATTTTTTTTTAATCTTGTTGCATTAAGTTTTCTCTATATTTTGTATTAACGTATATTGGCCAGTTATCTTTTTCCAAACAATCAGCCGACTTCTTCAATCTGTTTGCAAGTTTTGCAATGGGTCATTTTACATTTATGAGAGTCACAAGTAAAGGGACGCTTTGGCTCGTCCCGTACTTGAGAAAGCTCACAAAATGCTAACAGGATCTCAACATGCGTAAGTGCGCTTTTTAATTAATAATTATCGTCAACTAATGATTTATTAGTGTTTTTTCAATTCTTTTCAATGTTCCATATTTTTTTTTGCTGCTGCATTAATTTTTCCTCGTCGTTGAAGATGCAGCATTTTCAATTTCTTGTAGCACATAATTCATTGTCCTGTCTTTCAATTCTTAAATATTATCCTTTGTAAAAGTACAATGTGCCTGTACTCCTCTTTTGCATTCGAAAGTTCAAGCGCATTTTTCGATTTGAAATATTATGATATAATTTACAACAAAAAATGCGTGCGAGCCTTAAAAAGAAAAAATAATTTACAAATTTAAATTTTGTTCCATAAGTAAATTATTTTTTCTCAATAGCTGTGTATATTATGATAAATTTAAACCTTTATTAAACTTTTTCTTATGAAACATAGGAACATCTCCACCTCGAGGAAATGGGTGAAGAAGATGATTATTATTGTGAAACTTGTGATCGCAATTTTTACTCTTTTGATGATTTAGTCGATCATGATATGGAGCATCAAGTATGTGGAATCGATGGATGCACTTTTGAGGCTCATATTAAAGTCATATCTAAGCACATCGAAATGCAACATGCGACTGGCTTATTTGAACGTATGCAGGTCGGAAACACTCCCGAAGATATAACCAAATGGCGCGAAGAACGGAAGAAAAATTTCCCAACAAAAGAAAACATAGAAAACCGACAAAAGCAACAAGAAGAAATGATCAAACGAGGCGAACGACTAGGACTAAAAAAACCAAAACGATTCGGAGAAAGAAACCGAGAAGGTAAATACAATTTCAAACATAAAAGAAAATTCTTAACAATTTTCTTTAATTTCAGATTTGAAAAGTAACACCAAAACCAAAAAAACACGACCTCAAAAAAAGAAAAAACTAAACTTACCAGAAATGGAAAGTGATGATGATGACGACACCCTTAAATATAACGGAAACATCCCTCCATTTCGAGGAACCAAAGAGTTATATGCAACAAATTTAGAAGAAAACGAATCAGACGACTACGACATAGATGATTCGGAATGGGATGTTAAAGTTTCAATTCCAAACGTGACTCCAACTCAATCATCGTTATTGTTTAATAACTCTTTAGGAAATCTCATGTCCGCTTATATATCTTCTGATGAAGAAGTCAACGATTCTGAACTAAATTTATCATCCAGTAGTAACGTAGTTCCAACATCAAATTCAAATTCAGTTTCCAAGCCTGTTTCTGATGATGAACTGCCAGAAGAAGTAAAAATTGAAAGACCTCTTCCCGACTCGGATAATGTAACACCTGAAACAAATAATCACCAAGAACTTAATCCACCAAACCAAGTACAAAGAAAACCGAAAAAATTAACAAATTTAAAAAATAGTAAGCAATTGAAAGTTAATAATTCAAAAAAAGTACATAGCTTTAAGCGTAAACGATCTACATTGTTAGAGAAGTTGTTAGCCAATGAAATATTGCGTGAAAGAAATTTAATATTACAATGTGTCAAGTTTGTTGTTGATAATAATTTTTTACAATAGTTTTAACTGAAACGTCTGTGATTCTTTCTAGTTCCTTAAACTGTAATCGTAAGAAGTTTATTTTGTCACAATAAATATTTTTTTAAATTTGATCTATTTTTAATTCCTTCGAAAAATTTCAGGTTTAACAATTATGGATTTTTATTAAAATTGTCATAAAAAATATTTTATGAAAAAATTATAACATTCAGTAGCGTGGTGAGTACCGAGTGGGCCATGGCCCCGGGTGGCACATGAAATGGGGGCAGCATATTGGCATTAATAATTCCATAAAAGATTTCGTGTTGTGAAAAACACGACGAGTACATTTTTAAGTAATTAAACAATTTAAAGATATATTTGACTTTACCAATTTTCTTCACTAGTGATGAAAATAGGGGACGGCAAATTACCGGTTAGTCCCGGGCAGCGAAATCGCTCGCTACGCCACTGATAACATTGGAAAATTCAAATGTAATTTTACATAATGAATAAATGATCAGGTCCAAATTTTCAATGCTTTTTAAACTGCATTTGGAACAAAAATAGCAATTTTCAACATTTTTCTCACAAAAAAAAAACATTAAGTTCCTAAGTCAAGAAGTATTTTTGCAGTTTTATTTAAAATAATTTATAATTTCTATAAATTAAAGTAAAAATACGTAGATTAGTTTTTCGACAATTTCCTCGGATAAAGTTCTTATGAAAATAAATATATTTAACTATTTTGTCGAACCATGGTTTTTAAAGCTGCCTCTATTGTGAACAGTATACAACCAGTATAACTTATGGTCATTCTTTATGTCTATGTTGTTTTTCTATATTGATGATTTTGGAGTCTAAAATATGAAGTAATAAGTTTAGGAAGACTATCCAAGAGGTGTCTTCTAAATGACGTCATACTTTTATACTGTATTGTCTATATATGTGCTTTAATTTTTAACCCAGGAATGGTCAACCTAAATGATTTTTGGGGTGTCGGAATGTATCACACAACTCCGTGGGTCACATATAAAATTATATATCTTTAAATTAGATTTAGATGTACTGCAGATGTTTTTAATAAATTGGTTTTCAGCACTTTGGCCATTATAAACTAAAAATATTTTGTAAAAATGTGATGCATTTTGCAAGCCCCGGAAAAATGGTCTGGCTGGGCCTCCTGTGGCTCAGAGCCCGCGAGTTGGCCACCTCTGTTTTAAACAATACTTGCAATATTGTCAGGCAATATAGACCATTACAAAAGAGTATGAATAAACAGGTGCGTACTGTACTAAATGACAAAATCTTACAATATTCTAATTACATTTCTGAAGATCCTCAGGGTTCCTAAAAGATCAGAAAAAATTGGGAAATAAATAAATTTTTATTTGACCATGTAATCATTTTCTGTAAACATTTTGATTTATTTAATATCCTTTTTATTCTCACTTGATGGGGTTTTGAATATCTAGGACAGTGATTCCCATGATAGGTGTTATTGCTTCCCTGAAAGCGCTGGATCTTGTTAAGAAGACGATAGCGAGTTTCAAGGTAGGTGGGAATGGTCAAATGAGAAGAAGAACTACAGTGTCTTTTTTTTTCTTTTAAAGTTATAGAAATATGGTAAGCTATAATGGGAATGTGAGCATTAGTATTTTTTTTTTTTTTTGTAACGGGATAAAGATCCTACGAAGAAGTATTTCATGAAGAATTAAAAAGTGATGAGAGTTCAAATTATTTTTCACACACTGTGTAATAGGAGGGTGCATAGGGGCGGACTAAGGCCTAGATAATTTAGGCATGTGCCTAGGGTTCGAAAATTTGGTTTTAAATTTTTATAGTTTATTTTTAACTAACAGAAAAACGTGATATTCATAATTATTGCTGAGACGTATCCAAATTATGCCGAACCGTTGATTGATAAAATCGACAAGTGTGATAGGTCTGGAATTACAATGTTGCCTTGGGCTCGCTTTAGCCTTAGTCCGCCATTAAGGATGCATAAAAATGATAAACAATCCTTTGCTTTTGTAATCATGAATATGGGTTGATTGAGAAAATAAAGTGATCCAAAAAAGAGATATACGACTGTTTAACTGGTTTAACTATTCATTGTTAATGAGAGTTATTTGGTCAATTGAACGAGTCGAGTAATTGATTTGGGAAATGGAGTGAATAAGTTGTTTAAGTAGGTTGATATATTTAGATGCGTGATTAAGTTTAGTCAATTCCTAGAATGTATAGGCCAGATACATCAACCGAATTTTATAAATCTTAATATTCTTAAATTTAATTATTATTAATCTTTGAACCTTTACTCAAAAGGCGTTCAAGATATATAATCTAGTGACTATCCTAAATACGTTTCTGACTAGTAGCTTTTTTTATTGTAATATCATTTCGATCTCAAATTTATCCTTGTTTTTTCAAAATATTTATTTAACAAAACTATATTGACCGAGTTTTCTTTAATAATACGTAGTAAAGATTCTTTAAGTTTCTTTCATTAACTCAGCCACATAGAATTGGTAGAGATTAACTAGCATATTATTATATTGACTAACAATTCCCTTAATGATTTCAATCCCAAGTAAAATATTCTTGCTAAATTAATCTACATTTATAAGTATTTTACTAGACAGAATAAACTTAGTTGAACAAGGTATGTATTAAATAAAATAAATAATGAATCCTAAAAAATATGATTGCTCAAAGAAAATTTATTTTTACATAGTTTCAAAGCTTATTAAAAACTCCTCAATCACGGAGGTCATCTAGAGAATATACTTGTTTAGTATATGCAACCACTACAGTATTTGCGTCTCACACTTTATAGTTGCCTATAATACATTTTTACCATATTCGTTCTGTTTGATTTGATTCACGTCTTGATTGCTTTAAAACGTATCTCTCTTTTTGCATTTGCATCACTCCCAACCCACAAATTTCATTGATGACCACGCTAATTTTTTGTTAGATAATTGCAGTCAAATGTTACTATGAATGAAATGCCATAATGATAATTCATAATTATATAATAGCAAAAATAAAAAAAAACTCATCCTACTAATCAATAATCTCTTTGGTAATACTATAGGTAACATTGAAGCTAAAATTAACTTTGTTATTATTGTAATCATATTTAAAGATGCATCAGTTAATTATTGCAATAAAATTTTTAGTGAACAATGCAGATAATATATAATCTTGTACTGACAATTTTAATCGCTATTCTTCTAAATTGGGATTTGTTGGAATAAGAATTTGAATACATTTTCATTTCACCAATAAGTGTTGAGAATTATCACAATGCTGTATTTCTTTACTTGATGCTTAGTTTATCTGAAATTGAGAATAGGAGAAAAGTAGTGCGAATATTTTTTTACTTTAATATTATTGACTACATATATCCATATCATACACAACAAAGTTTATTGTTTTTTATGCTTAGAAAGGAAAATGGATCATTTTACTAACAAATCCTTATAGAGGAAAGTATTACTCTTTTTTAGTTGTAATTTTTAAATAATTATATTGTATAGCGAAAAGAAAGAGTAAATCATATTTGAAACATTATTGTACATGGAATATATTTGCGAGGTGAAACTTGCTGATTTTGGTAGTCAAAATTAATAAGTAATTAATTAAGTTTCGCTTACTTTGGTTTTGAGTTCGATGGGTTGCTCAATATAATAGCGCAAAAATCTGTGATTTTTTGTATTCTGTGTATAGATACAAAGATATATTAGATAACAAAACTTAAAAATAATTGCTTGTGCCTTAAGACACCACTTGACCATCATTTATATGGGCGTGGGTGAGTGGTCATACGCTTGTGACGCCCAATAGATGAATTAATAATTTCAGAAAATTTACGTACTCTTCTTCTAGAACTATTTAAAACAATAATTTTTAAACAGTTGAGAGCTAGAAATATAGTAGATCATTTTAAATTTTCGTTTTTAAAATTTGAATCAAATTATAGTAAGTCGAAAATACTACAAAGGTCATACTAGGTTTCCCGAATTTCACTGATTATTGTACGTAAGCTTATTAAAAATGATCCACTAAAGCAATAGTAGTTCACTAAAGCAGCCAAAGTGGTGGTTCGCGGGCCACTAGTGGTCACTAGGGTTACATTCTTTTTATGAACATATTAACATTTGCAAAATCCCTAGTAGTGATTCGAGACATTTAAAATATGAATTTAGTGACCCGAAAGGTCAAAACGTTTGGCGATCGCTGCACTAAAGTATTTCAGCAGTACTCATTTATGTATCAGGCCCACGTTTACTATGTAAGCAGATAGGGAGTACCTAGGATCCCCTACATAATGTTAAAAATAATATTAAGGAAAAAAATTTACTGCGTTCCTATATAAATAAAATGATATTGATGCAAACAAAAAAGGAAATAATTTTACTGATTTTAATCACTATATTCTTTATATGACTTTTCCTCAGTAATGGGACTTTTTTGAAGATTACATGAACTCTTACAAGCTGTATTCTCAAATAAATCTCAGAATTTGCTTAAAATTGACTATTAAGGTTATTCTAAAATTTATTGGCGATAGTTGATAAGAAACTATATCCCTTTTTTCATGATTGCATTTTTCAGATGATTCCATTTCTTGGTTCATTATTCATAAATAAATAAACATTCATAAATAAAGATTTAACGTAGCATTAAAAATATTCTTCCTTCACTGCCCGGGGACGACCGGAAATTCGTCGCCCCCTATTTTCATTAAAGTCAACTAAATTTGTAAAAAGTAAAAGCCATATTTTTAATTTCTTTTTTTATTTAAAATGTATTCTTCGTATTTTTCTGAAAGCAAAATCTTTTATAGATACAGTTATCCATGTCAAAATGAAGCCCCGTTTTCATGGACCACCTGTGGTCATGATTCCTTCTACTTCCCTAGCTAAACTACTAACTCTGATAAGCATTACTTACTGATTTTTTTTCTTTTTTACCCAATTAAATGAAAAATAAAAATAACCTGTACTTACTTACTGAGACGTTTACAAAGTTTTCCGGTTATCCAACAATGATTTTATGCACATTTTTTTCAATTTTTTTAACCGGCCCAAGGTATTGTTCAAATGAGAAAAAACTAAGTTTTAATTCTAAAGAAATTTTGGCAGAAAAAAAGGTTTGTATATTAATGAGCAAATGATAATTTGATAACGATGGATGCATTTATGAGGCTTCTGTGACGTCACAGTCCGTTTATTGAAACCGAGAAATAAAACATTGAGCGGTTATCAAAAAAACAATAATACTTTACACAATTTTTCACATTTTCCCTCTCGGAAAATGGAAAACATTTATCGACCCTAAAAATTTCATTTTTTATATAATAATACCTCTTTTCTCAACAATGAGTGAATCTAGTTAACTGGAATTTGGTCATATTAAGAAAATTTATATTGACTTTACTCAGAAAAAATTACATTCTTTCATCTTAATTATAACTATTTAAGGCAAATGATTTTTTTACTTTTCTGCCTAGATCGTCAATTATAAAGTGATTTCTAAAGGGATAAATTAACATGATTTTTCTTTGAAAAAATTACGAAGTGTAATAAAATACTGTACTGATCGTTTTAAATTTTTAGTAAATAATAAATTATCACAATACGCAATCGCGATATAACCGCTGATGTTGAAAGCGACGAAAGTAATAATAAAAAAAATCTAATATTGTAAGTGGTTTCAATTATTAAAATTTAGTTTCAATAATTTAAACAACCTTACTGTTTGTGTTTAATTACATTTGTCATAGGAGAATGTCCGCGGAATTGTGAAGTTTCTGTACTGTGACGTCATTTTAAAGCCGAGTCAATAGAAGCTCATTTTAGTCATTTTAAATTTAACGATTTGTTTGTATTTTGAAATGTTATTTCTTAAATTTTATTCAGTAAAATTAAAAATTTATAGCTATATTATATTTTCATATTAGTTAATAATATTTTTAAAACATTTTACATTATTTTTAGAACGTGCGCATTAGGTCTATGCAGAAGTTATTAATAAAATTTACTAGTAGTTCGGAAGATTTACGGTTATCTTTACCTGCATGTTTTTTGGAGTCTTTTTCCGATTAAAAATCTTTTCGCGATTATAATCTTTTGATTATTAACCCAAAGACAATTTTTGTAAATTAATTTATGCTTTACTATGTTTCAATGCATAATTTTTTGAACCTACCTATGGTTTTTTTTGTGTATTTAAATTTTTACAGAATTTCTTCGTTTGTGCTTTTGTAAAGAAAGTCACTTTTATTTTTAAAATTATTTTTTTATTTAATTATTAACCATAAAGTTTTTCTCCATTTCTTGTATTAAAACTAGAAATATAAACTATTGTTACATATTAAATAAAAACAAATTGAAAAAAAAGAATTCAATTTATGAAGCTCTTAGTCAAGTGTGAGAATCATCTTGGTTTTTATTTCGAAGGGTATTTAGTAAGTGGGATTCTAGTTTAAATTGAAAAATTCCATCCCTTTTATAATGTGGGCACTATTATTCTTTATTATGATTTCATCTTCAATTATCACTTCTGGTTAATGAACAACAAGTAATTAACTCTCCGTTATTTTGTACCTGATGAGTGGTTGTTACAAGACCATATTCAAAAAAAAAACTAATTAGCTACCCTAAAATACCAGGAAAAAAAGGCTTACACCGCTATTGAACGCACTTGGAAGAAACGCGTACCTATGAAAATCTTCGGGGTAAAATTATCGTGGTGGAAAGATAGAATCGCAACGATAAAACAAATATTTGACGAGTAATTATTTATAAATGAGTAAATGGTGAAGCGAATTCATTTCACGTTTGTTAACATTTGATTTAAAGTACAAATCAGATCTGGTCATCATAGTATCTTCGTCATAAACATTTTCTCTATCTACTGCTTAAAACATATCGTGTTTCTTTGAAGACTCTCACCTGAAAGATGATTATATGGTCGTAAGTATGGCTTAGTCTGGTATTGGCTTGCGTTGGCGAAAGACCTCAACACCAACAACCATCGACCAACCCAAAGAAACCGTCAAAGACTTACGAAGAAGGCGAGCTGGCCTAAACGGGATATCACGTCCGCAACAATATGCGTGACATTCTGTGACTGAATGTTTAACATTTATTTTATTTTTACTAAATTGTGCTACATATAAATGTTGAAAAATGAAATATAAGAAGTGCTTGTAAATTTGATTATTTTTCGAGTTGATGGCTAGTGAAAGTTTGATTGTTGCAGTGTAGTGCATCATACATAAGGATATAACTTCTCACAACAATAGCAAACTAAGGTAAGGACGGGTTTCTACTCAAGAGAAATTATCCGGCCTAGAAAACTAAAAATTATAAGAAAAACCAGAACATGTGAACAGCTGGTGCCAAAGAGAAATGTTCAATTTGCATATTGTATTAATCGTCCCATTACGGATTTATAACAATTTTTTTAAATTTCATTTCCGTTTTATGCCAGTGCTACTTACTTTGCTATAACGGTGCATTTGTATTTTTAAAAATTCTTCATGTTGATCGCACAGTAAAAATTTAACAATAAAATTTTGTAATAAATCATTATATCTACTTCTTTTTTTTCGGTTTATTACGCGCTTCCACCTGTCTACAAAATAAAATTTAACCGAAAAAAAAGGACTATGATTCACCGCAAGGCCGTTGGCACGGTCCAGATTTACAGAGGTCTCTAACCCCCGAGATCTTCATTTCCCTTATACACGGTGCTTCTTAAATATATTGAAATATCCAAAATACATATCTCGAAAGCACTATAAATAAAAGATAAAGCCAACTATACTTTCCTCAAATACGATAAAATTATAGATACAAAAGTATTTTCCATTCATAAAAATGATTGTCTAAAAATTTATATTTTCTCCTTTTTACTATAATATTGTAAGCAAATTGAATTTCTCAATACCCATTTCTCTAAAATTATTGCTTTTTAAAATAATTTATTTTAATTATTTTGTTGCAAAAAAAAATCAAAAATAAAAAGGAAAGTGAAAGAATTATATAAAGCAAACACAATTACTCTTCATTATATTTCCATCTGAGAATTTGCTACATAATGTTAACATTGTAATTATTTTTTTTTGCGAAAATTTTAAGTACAATAAATATATTCGTAATTGTTTTGTATGAAAGTAATTGAAATAATGAATTAATTTACTTTCTTATATTATTAATTATTTGAATACAGAAAACAAGTTGCTTGTAATTATCTACTTATTGAACTTTTTAGTTATATTTCAAGTATTCTTGAAAGCGATGAATAAAAATACATTGTTGAGATAACTTTGCTTTGTATTTTGTAAATGTGACATTGGTTATAAATGCGTATAAAAGGATTACTGTAATACTTTATATTTCCTTTTGAGTATTTAAATTGCACTGAATCGTTGATTAGATAACGGGAATCAAAGGATTTATGGTGAAGGTATTAGAGGATTAGATGATGAACTATTTATTAAATCGTGGCCGTTATAATTGATGTATTTATTACAAGCAGATTATTAGTTTTCCAACAGAAATATTTTTTTGTGCATATTTATTAATTATTGGATTAAATCTTATTAAATATCTCATTCTAGAAAGTGATTTTATATTTTTAAGAAAAGTACTGATAAAATTTTACTTTTTTCATCATTAGAAACAGATATAGTTTCGGAAATTTTAATTTATTATTTTTTGTAATTAATAAAATAGTTACTCAATATAATAAAAAAATACTTATTTTAATTAATTCAATTTGGTTTAAATTTTTCTTCGCTATAAGATAGTAAACCGAAATAGTAAACCATAATAGTAAGCCCATGAGATATCTCTTCTAATAATTAATCATTAAAATTTTCTTTAATTAAATAAGAAATTCATAAGTACTATCAAAATTAAATTACCATTGCAACTGTAAATTCCACATTTGGACCATAACATTTTATATTTAGTCATTGAAAAAAAAAAAATTATACACCTCAATACTTAAAAAACTTACCTCAAATTGAAGTTTTTGAGGATTGCAATATTTATCGTTTCTGTATGCTTTTTTGGCCTTAATAACCACAAAATTAACACCATATGCCAAAGTATCCGGAGGGTAGTGTTATTCTTTTAATTAATTAATATTAAATTGAAAATAAAATTGGGAACAAGTTTTAATTTTAAATCGAAGGTAAATCTTCTTCAATATCATCACCCTTATGATATCTAGTGTGCAAATTATCAATACCAAATTAGAAAAAAAATAGTTGATTACTAATTATATTTTGAATATCATCCTAGTTTTCAATTTTTTCACCCATCAAAAAATGGTGGCAGTATCATCCCCCCTTAATTTATTAATTTTTCCAGAGTTTTTTACGTAGAGAAATCTCGCATTAACGTGTTGTAAAATAAAATTTTCTCTATTGATAACTCTTGGAAACTTTTGAGTACTTAATTGGTCGACCAAGATTGATTAAGAATATTTGATAGCTTTTCAACTGTCTAACATGGAAAAGGTACCACTTCCTCATTTAACATCTTATTGTTTAAAATATAAATATTTTTATTTTTTTAACAAATTAATAAGCATCCGAATCGTAAAATGTCTTTAGTACGACTTTGGAAAAACTTATAAACCGAAAAATGGCAACTTAAAAGGATCAAAAACCAACTTACTTTCCAGTACGAAAAATATTATAAAATCAGTTTTTTTTTGCAAATTTGATTATATTTATTTAATATCCATACTAGGTACCTTTATTTTTAAGAAAAAATATATTCAGAAACAAAATAAAGTCTTCTTCCTTCATTACAATTTTGTCACAATTGTCTTCCATATGAACTCTTTCGACAAAATATTTAACTAAAAGATTAAGAACTTAAAGTTGAAAAATTTAATAAACATTGATTTGCTTTTTAAACTTTAAGAAAAAGAAATAGTTAAATTTATTTTGAAGTTATAAAATAATCAAATTTTCCCTTTGTGAGGAACGCAAGTTAAGAAAACTTTACAATTGTGGTAAAACTTCTGGTAAAATGGTAATTTTTAAAAATTATTAATTTTCCAGAGAATAAAAATTTACCATCAAACATATTGAAGAATGTGTTATTAAGGATCTAGAAAAATGAAAGTAACTTTAAGCATTGGGTTTTGAAACTTACGATAAACACCATTAAGGGCCGGGATTTTCATATCTTGATAGTATAGTGATATTTATCTTCCAGGCAGGCATTTATCCAGAGAGTAGAAAAAAAATACGTATTTTCACCCAAGAATAAAGATATGGGTAGGATAAATGTAAAGAATTTATCTAACAAGTATTTTTTTACCTTAAGGATATGATCTACCTATCTATAAGTAAAAATATCGTACCGGGCCTTAGATTCATAAAAGAAGCCGATTCTTGCATGTTGAAAAAAGGCTTTAATTCACAAAATTTTATGCTGTTAATTTTTAATGATTTAATTATAGTTCTGACTAGTTTTTAGATCGTTACTTTCAAAAGAAAATAAAGAATAGTAATAAAAGGAGAACAAAAAATAAAATGATACTCCACTTACTTCCAGCTGTTGTCATTTAGGTAAAAATATGTACGAGTACATATTAAATACTTTTTTTTTTGCTCCAACTCCACCATATGTGCGAGATATATAATGATAAATATTTATTTTCATTGATTATGAATTTCATTGTGAAACTAAAATTACTATGCATTAATATTAATTAAATAATCAAGAGAAAATCGAAATTTCAACCTTAATTGCTATTTAATTATATTATGCTACATTTTAAACAACCCATTCATTAATTACGAGTATAATCAAAAAATTTCAAAAAATAAGACTTCTTGACTATCTTTTATTGGTATTTACCTATAAGACATAATCAAATCGTTTGGAGGTTGGTAAAAGGATTTTCTACTTAGCAGTGTATTTTTTCCGGTATGAAAAATGTAACTGTAAGGTGTGGTTAATCTTTCTTAATTAGAAAAAAATGCGTTTGATGGCGAACAACAATGCCAATGATACAACGGTATTTATATACAAATACTGAATAATAAAAATAATTTAGTTGAAATATTCTACACATAAATTTATCTGTATAAAATGTATAAGCGTGTTGATTCAAGCATTTCTAAAGTAAATCACCTTGTTCTAAGATATTGATTAAGTTGCGCCAACGCCCTGATTAATTTTCTGTTACCAATAATGATTGAAATTTTTTCTACACATGGATATATAATAGATTTAGAGTGTATAAAATAACGTTGTATCTATGTTTTTTTTCTTTGTGGGTGAATGTCATTCAAGGCTCTTTATCTAGACATTTCCACTAAGTAATTTATTTGTTTAAAAAAATCTACTCCACAACAATCATTTAGTTGAAAATTCAAGACTGAACAATTAAATAAAAATAGAAAGTCAATACTGTTTAAAAAAATTACGATTTATCTTTAAAATTCTATATTAAAGTATTAAAATAAAAGAAACAGTCACCGTGAAATCAAGCACTCATTTATACACATAGATATTACTTCGAAATTTTCTTCGTTTTAATGAAAATAATTAGGTATTTGAAAATGGCACGAAAATTCTAATGATTTGTGTTCTTGCGAAAAGAAAAGCAAGAATAATACTCGTATAGTTAAATACCTATAGTGTTTGCATTCTCTTGAAATCAGAAATCATTTAGTGGATAGCAGAATTGTTCTTTATACAGATAAAAATAAATATTAAAATTGTCAAGAGATTGTTGGTGGACTTTTATGGAAATGAATTTCCATACAAAATGCAAATTGTCGTATTTACTTTAAGTATAATTCATAGATATATTGTACAAGTACTCATAGACCATATTTGTTTCGGGTTTCAACTTATAGAAACGAAAATAGAAATTGTAAAAAACGAAATGATATATATATATATATATATATATATATATATATATATATAGGGGAGACTGGGTACAAAAGTAACGGCGGGTCGAAAGTAACAAATGCTCTCTAAGTTTATCCAAATGAAGAGAATTTTGTAGAAAAGGCAATCTTTTATGAAAAAAATGCTTAAGTAATTTTTATTTCACCTTTATCTTGGCAACTGTTGAAGTTGTTTGGCAATCAAAATACGTACCGGTTCAATATAAAAATGTATTTTTTTAACATTGAACTATGTTTATGTTAGCAATTTATTCTTAATATAGTTTAAATATTCATTGATTAGACGATTAGTTCAATTGTTATGAATACTACTTGATTAAATGTATTTATTCAATACATTTTTATCAATTGTTTCGGTTTTTCAGATTCAAATCTTAAGAAAAATTATTTGATACCGAAAGAATCTAATATATTTTCCTTAATTCCATACAATTAAAACTAAAATAGTTTAAAGAAATTTCTGAAAGTGTAGTTAATTTCATTTTGAAGGTCCATAAGAAAGTTATAAATTACAATACTTTAATGAAATTTATAAATGTAATGTTAAATAGTTTGAAATTGTATATTTAGCATTTAAAAATTTCAAATAAACTTCTAATTGATTATCACATGTTTCGGGTAATAATGTATTCTCTTTAGAATTATTCATTAGTAAGGTGAAATTTTTTATTTTACTCAATGAAAGCAATTAATGAAATATAATCAATTTTATATTTCACGCTAAATACATTGATTAGTTTCTCAAGCGCATAAATGAAAAATAAAAATCTAATCTCAATCAATCGAAAATTTTAAACTTTAATTAGATCACTTCATAAAACATTTAAACGACCTACAAAACATAATTAAAATAATACGCTCGTGTTTTTATATTATAAAGTCATATTTTTTTCTAATACATAATCATCATTACCTTCATTAATGATATTTAATGCACGCATAACCTGCTCAACAAGTAACCTATTGCAGCATCTTCTTTGGTCAATGAAAATGTTTCATTAAATACTTAATTAGCACCATTCAGCATGTGTTTTATGCAAGAAAAACAGGCAAAAACGACTCATAGATTTACCGTTTGGATTCATGTTTTTTAATCACTAATTGCCATGTGTAAAGGGTAAAAGTAATAATGAGTATTTCAACAGGTCTTAATGAACTGATTTTCCCTTAATTGATGCGAATTTTATCAACAAAAAATTATTCGTTTTATTATGTGTTTTTTTTTTTTGCTTTCCAAATTGCACAATACAAGACACTGGCCGTTTAGTTAAAGTTTATTAGATTGTATTTTTTTTTAAATATTTTAGTACTAAATTTTTGATATAAAAGTCATTATAGCTGTAAATTTATTCAATTAATTTTTTTGAATTTTATACATTGGCAAATATTGACGTAATATTTTACTACGAATATTTAGAACGACATATATATATTTATAATTTTATTTGTCTAAGAATATATTTTCAATAGCTTATGCATTTGTTGTGAAATAAACGAAAGTATTGTAGTTATATCTTTTAATAAATAGGATATTAGAATGTAACAAAATCGTTTCACAAATTATTTTACCTATTTCATAGGGTTCCATTGTCAAATAGTAAAAACAAAATTATTGCAATACTTCTGTCGATCTGTCTATATATTACAGTCATTTTATATGAATTGTACCTGTATTTATAAATAAAAGAAATTTGGAATAAAAGTATTGTCTATAAATCGCTATATAATGAAATAGATAAACTACGAAAATCCACGGAATTGTAGGATGAAAAGAATCAGTGTGCATATGAATAGGAAGTATCGTATAACAGGCCTTGAAAAAGATATAAATATAAATAAAAAACATTCAAAGTATAAATAAACATAAGCTTCTAAATTATTAAGAAATTTGGTTCTTTATTTAAGTAAGGAAAGCTAAACTAAAGTCAGTACATCGAACTTTTGAATCATATGATGGAAAAGTCTGAAAAAAATGATAGATTCTAAAAATAAATAATTGAATATGAATTCTTTTAATGTTATTTACAGTCGCTTTACAACTACTAAGGTCTTTAACGACTCTAGGGTTAAGAAGACTCCGTATATCAAAAAATACCAGTAATTTGCTCGATACGAGATTCAAATCCAACGCTTACCAGTTTTGGAGCGGTCACCTAGACCACTTGGCCACTACAAGGCCTTAGTTGCCTTTATATGTCTAGCAAAGTTAAGTTTGGAATCCAGTTGTATCCCCTCTTTTTGTCTATAATAGATTACTTGTAGCTACTCGTGACATATTCACAGCCAATACTGACAAAAATTGTCAATTGAATGAAATCGAAATGACAGTTGAAACAAATGACAATGATTAGCTAATTCAAATTTGAGACAATGACTATCAAACTTGGTTTCCACTAACATATTTTTCTTTCACGCACACGTATGTGTAACATTCTTTGTTCTCTATATCTGCCGACACACATATTGTATACGTTTACCTATTATTATATTGATTCCTATTTAATATATCTTTTTATGCTTCCATTTTGTTGTGAATTGGATAGCTATCATTTTGTGGACTTAAATGATAATAGTTTAATATGTACAAAGACGACTCTGAAAAAAATTGACCTTACCTTAAAAAATAGACAAAATTTTCCCTTCCTTCGGAAAATTTTGAGGCTTTTATGTTCATACTAAAATGTTTTTAAGTTTTTCAGCTTAACTTTTTAATATACTGATTTCTATACATTAGTTAAAGGTACCTATATAAAATTTAAAAAAGAAGTTTTTAAGATGAAATGATGTAAAACTTAAATAGATATCAAAATTTATAACACAGGTTTATAACATTGAAAAATTCCTTTGGTTTTATTTTTCTGTATTGAATTTCTTCGCATTATAATATATAATTAAATTCATAACTTAATCTCGCTAAATGTCATTTCACATTTAGAATCACAGTCTTATTCATCACTAAACCGCCTTGAAATCGAAAAAGGAAAAAAATAAACTTGAAATTTAATGTTAAAATGAAAGCAGATTCTATTAAAAACTCTAAACTTGATAATTTGTGTATAAATTATAATTGTTTGCTTCACGAATTCGATTTAAACGGTTATTACGGTAGAAAATATCCGTGTTTAATTATTTTCTTCTGTACCTTAATTTTGCGGTTTTTCATGGTGCGTGAAAGAGTTGGGAAAGTTAATCGAACCAATCAAATTTCACATGCTCTGTCGATAATTGTCCAATAATAGTTTTACAATCGCATGGAATTTTGATTTTGAATTGTCAAATGTTGTGATATTCAATGTGTATGTACCATATAGATACCGTTATGCAAGGTTTTTGTAAGATGTGGCTTTCATTTCTTTGAAAAGGAAATCAAATTCAAAAGGACGTCTGACCACGCCTTTGGTATAAAAATCAATTGGTTATTAATTGAAAATTCGAGGTTGCGTTGCAAAACAATGAACTTTTATCACAGTTGGATTAATTTTTCTTCAACAAGGCTGCATCGTCAATAAAGAAAGTGAAAAGATTTAATTTCTTATGTTAATTCATCTTTATTTGGAATGATTTTATTTCGACTAAATATGGATAATATTGCGAAACCCATTTGGGAGGAAAACATATTTGTACAAACCATTAATTTTTCTGCAAGTAATAGAATAAAAATTAATACAAGAATCTGACCATGAAAAATAAATAATCGATTTACCTTTTATGAAAATGATACAATATTTTAGAAAAATTGACAGACTTATTTAGATATAATGTTTTTGTGGTTTATTATACAAACAAGAAACGAACATTTTTTTAATTTAAATATTTCCGAAGGAATATTTTTCCAGTTACTCAATATTAAAAATTAATTACCAAATATCGTATTCAAATTTGAAAGGTGAAAGAATATTCCAAATATTAGCCTTGGCTTGTGTTAGTCAACAAATATGTATTGTGATTTTTATGTAAATTTGGCTTTATGTTATCCCCTATTATGTGATTACTATTAGGAACATAAGTTAAATCATTAGTAACATTTTTACCTTATAGACATGACACGTTATGTAAATAGTTTTCTAAATGGAAAATTAATGAATTTTGAATATAATTTTGTTGTGTTGGATGGCCCAAGGCTTGAGCTGAAACACATGTATAAGTATTCACATGTCTAATTGATAAAAATCACGTTTCCTATTTTGAAAAAGGTGAAATGCAGTCGTATTTTTGAAATTGTCAGATTTCTTTGATAAATAAGTATATACTCTTTAGTCATCTTTACTACTTATCATAATTTGTTTATTGAAATCACTGTCATTTGTTTTGGATGAGCTTTTGGAAAATATTTGATTTGGATAAACTGATCATGTAATCTATCAGTTGTATAATCAATAATGGTTTTTAATATATTTTCTCCAGTCACAAATTTATTTCTAGAAACAATAATTTTTGGTATATTATGATTTATATTAGGCCAATACGATTATTTTCATTAAAAAGTAGGTATTACTGTCCTTTTTTGCCGTCTTTTGTCAAGCCAATACTAATAAATAGTAATTTTACAAATATTAATAAATATTAATATTATTTAGATAAAAGTCATAAGGACAATTTGTCAATTTTTTGATACTCTTATTCAGTTTGGTGAGTGCTTTCTTTCGCATATAAGCTAGTAAAGTATTTCTGGCGCGCTTTTTGCGCCGTCTTGTTATTTTTTTAATAACTTGATTCATTCAAAACTTTAGTGTCATATATTTCAAGTGTATTTTTATAAAAATAAATTATTAGTGTCCGATCGAACTTTCAGTTTCGGCTGTCGTCAAGCTGAAACTACGACCGAAACCGAAACTGAACTCGGGAAATAAAAATGTTAAAAAATTATTGTTTTTCACTTATTATTTGATTTTTCAATTATGAATACTGATAATTATCATTATATTAAAATTTTGTTTAATATTATCAATATTTTTTTTTCAGTTCGAAAGAAAACTGATCAAAGTTTAGATGAAGTTATTTTGTTTTTAAGATATAAGAAAGAGTACTTTCTTTTTTGTGTACCTAAACATTTTGGATAAACAATAATTTTGTTTTGTAACTTTTTTTTTATTACTTTATGTTATTCGTTACTAATATTAAAAAGAAATATTAGATGCATTTCTTTCAAATCAACCCCTTATTTCAGCATAAATAATTTATTTGAAATAAGAAATTACTGTATTATATTATGTTAATGATTAGCTCAAATATTAGGGACTAAATGATTAATGAATACCTATATAATTTAAAATTAAAGACTGACTAATTATTATTAACTTTTTTTTCTACGAAAACATGACCTAATATGGAAGTTTCGGTTTCGGTTTCGGCTGAAACTGAGACTAATGCCAAAATTCTGTTTCGGTTTCGGCTGTAAAAACTAGTTTCGGTCGAACCCTATAAATTATTAAATAAAATGAGAAAAAAAACATCAAATCGAATATGGTATATTATAAACTGTGAAAATAAAGTAGTTAAAAATTCATAGGATCAATCTACCGTTTTCTGGGATTTATATATGCAGTAGAAGGAAAAAAGAAATGGATTAATGCAGTAAGTCGTCAAGGACAGTTAAATTTTATTTTTTGTCTTAAATCATTATTAAATGTGTAAAAATATAATAGTTATTGTTTTGTTAAAGGTAAATAAGATTTGAAAAACTTTTATTCTCTTTTTTAAAAAGAGAAACTTTTATGCAAAATGCAACGTTGCCAGATTTGACTGTTCTAAAAGGAACTTGATCCAAATTGTATTATCATAACATTTAAAATTTAAAGTTCAGTTCTAAAAAAGCTTTTTTTTTTGGTATAAAAAAATCAATATAATAGTAAGGAAAAATATAGAATTTGTATGCATGTCGGCCAAGACAGAAAATAGAGTAATTAAGAGAATTGTGTACACACATGTGGGAGTGAAATTCATTCATTATTTCAAGTTTGAGTTAGCTGATTGTGGTTTTGGTTTCAACTGTCATTTTGATTGTTAGTTTTTACCATTTTTCTGTTGGGTTTGTGCTGAGCTGTTGGGAAGTTTCTAGTCAATATAATAATAGGCAATTTTTCGTAAATATGTACGCAAAGACAGAACAAATAATGTATATAAACTTATACGTGAGAGTGCAAATATCCATGATTGTGAAAATCAAATATAACAGTCATTATCTCAAATTTGAATTACTGATTGTTGTCATTCGTTTCAACTGTCATTTTGATTTCATTCAATTGGCAAGTTTTATCATTTGTCAATTGTTTTGTCAGTATTGGCTGGGAATGTTTTACGGGTGGCTACCGGTAAGTCAATAGCGACAAAAATATTAATTACCCTCTCCTCAACTTACGGGAATATATTGAAAATAAATAAATTTAAAAAAATACTCTCAAATTCTTAGAACTCTTAGAATCAGTTCTTTGCCCTACACCAGTTGTGTTATAGATGTCTCACGTGCAATCTTAGGAATTATTATTTTAGAATAAAACGGCAGTACAAATTTCTGTCACAAAATTTGGCAAAAATTTGGGAGAAACCAAAAATTTACCTATACAAGTATAAGAGAGATACTTTTATGATAATATGTGTGTTAAAGAGATATAGATACACTAAATATGGGGTAGTTCACCGAGGCCACAGAGGACTGGAAGGTGAAATCAAAGATGAACTTTGAGAATTTTTATATTCTTTAAGTGACAAAACCTTTTAAATATGAAAGCAGTAATTATGGAAAGATAAGTAATTTTTTTATAATATTTTATCCAAAAATAATAAAGAACACATTTATTTTAATTGGATGGATCCTGATTGAACAATTTACATGTCACATTTTTTGTTTTTTAATTACACAGCAATTAATTAAGAAAGTCAAAATATGTTTCGATAAAATATAATGAGTTATAAGTTATATTGATGCATAAAGGTTTGATTAATTTTATTGGAATCAATTTTTCCATGAATAAATTTGGAAATTTTATTATGACGAATATTCTTGAGTATAATTTTTTATCACGTAAAGTGTGTAAGAGCAGAACGAATTCTTTTCAATTTATTTAATTACAAAGTGAATTATTCTCTACTGCATTTATTAAGCCATTGAATTGAAATCCAAAGAAAAGTAAAATAAAAAAAAATAGTTTCAGCCTGTTTCGGAATCATTTGAGCATGAATTTATCAAACGCAAGAAGTTCTTTTGTAATCAATTATATTTAATAAAATTGATTTAATACGAGAAACTTTTTTTATATAACACTGAATAATATTTTGATTTCAGTAGATTAAGTAACAGTAGAGTTGTATTGTAGTACGTGACAATTGCACGAGAAATTGTGGTCAGTTTTTTCTTTCAAATGACACGAAAATTCAAAACGGATGTTGGATTTCCAAAGAAGCGTTTTCCCAATGTAACATTTAATAAATCATTAGACATTTTAAGTTTCTGTATTTTGGAAATGAAAGAACAAATCTGCTTGTCCACAAAAATGATGGAATTCATAATTATTTTCAGCACGTTACTTGTTACTTTAATGAATACAGATCGTATCTGGTTTGTTTTTTCCTCTGGTTTTTGAGAAATGGGAGAGAACAATGAGTTTTCTTTGAATTTTATTTCTTCTTCGTTTTGATAATATCGCTTGCATTACTTACCCAATTCAATTTTGTGGAGATCGCAGCGATTTTCTCACTTTAACTTTCTTTTAAACTGATGTCGTTCCTAAAGTCTTTATTGTATTGTGTCTGTTCATGTTATGCGAGAACAATTTATAAAATATGTGTCATGATCACGGTTAATTTTAATATACAATATGCCAACACCTGAAGTCGTGATCCATTGGTATTTTCAATTATTAGGATACATTTTTCTGCATTGCACATTGAAATAAGTCTATTATTTTAACCAGGGTGAAACAAATGACCATTTGTGGGCCGCATGCGGCCATAAAAACCGCTTGAATGCGACTCAGCTATGCCATGATTTCAGCACCTCAGATTATCAACTAGGTTGTCAATCATTAACCAATATTAGTGAGGAAATTTTAAAAATGATGATAAAAGATCACTCAAAAAAAACTATAATATTTTAAATTATTTTTAATTCAAGAGTTTGACAACTATTGGTTTTTTTTAATTGTGTTCTACCGTCGCCTTATAACAACTAAGATATTTAGCGACTAAAGGGTTAATTAAATCCATTATCGAGAAATATTAAAAATTTGCTCGATACGAGGATCGAACCCACTACCTACCAATTTTGAAGCGGTCACCTAGACCACTTGGTCACCAATAGGCTTCTACTAGTTTTGATGCGTTCACCTTAACCACTCGGCTTTAGTGGGCTATTGACATAATTTTGGTAAAATATTAATACATCTAGCAACCACTGAGATCTATGACCCAGTAGTCAGCCAGTAGTAGTGGCTGAACAATAAAAATAGAGTTTTGATTAAATTCCTACGGTGAATGTTCTTTTTCATTTAGTGAATCGACCGTCTACCGTAGGGATTTGGTCAAATCTCTATTATTATTGTATAGCTACGACACATATTGCTCAGCCACTATTCACATGTTAAGAGCAATTAGCCGAATAAAAAATATTTGTCATAAATAATAAAAAAAATATTCACCTAAAGATATACGTGACAATTTATATTGATTATACTTTTGTATTCAAGTAAATTTGATCAAAAACAAGTAAGTAAAGTTACTAAAAACAGTAAAAATTTAGTTTATGTAAGGTTTAGTTTCTTTAAATGTACATGAAATTCCAAAACTAATAGAAGGCAAGAATAAAAAGATAATTAAGTTGTCAAAAAAAAATACAAATTTTATTTAAAATTTGAAAATTAAAAAGACGTAAACACTATAACTCTTAAATTTAATTTCTTTATGAAATAGAAAGATCCAGCGAATAAGCTGATTTTGATGGGTCGGGTTAGTAACAATGAACATACTTTCAACCGATCTAGCTTATTTCATTTGTTCGTGCGGTACCTACTTATCCATTTTCTTCAAATATTCAATTTCAGAAAGAAGTCGTTATTTTGTTTATGGTCAATTTTCATCCTGGTAACAAGTTTCCTCGTGGATACAATTGGATTCGCTTTACAAATGCGTTCAGATTATCATTTTTTGCAGACATTTTGAGTCGTCATTTTGTAGTGAAAAATTACCAGACCAAAATTTTGCAAACCAACACTGCACTTTTTGATCTTTAACAGTATTATACCCAAATGTTTGGTTTATGTTGTGCGTTGCTTTTGCTGCATTAAACAAGCTTTATTATTGTAGTTTATATTCACAAAGAAAATACTAGGATATTGATTGAACTCATATTTAGCCTAGACAGAGAGTATATGGTCTACTATATATGATCGCCAACTAGATAATTCCAGTGACTGTTTGTTTTAGACGGGTGCGTCCTACAATATCCAAGGAACCGGACAGTATTTCCCTCACTATTGGCATATAATGAAATTGGACTTATTTGAAATTTGAAAAAATTCAAACTTTACCTAGGATTTTATTTCATAAAAATCAGAATAATTATAGTCTATTGAAGGTAATTGACAAATTTTTAGAGAAATTAACTTCGAAGTTGTATTTGTATTATAATTGTATATTATTGTAAGGAAAACCTTTAATTTTTAAGCTTTTCGTCATAATACTTCTACTATATACACCGTTATTAACATAAAGGTATTAATAAAAACATAAAATTTCAACAAAGTTTGCGTCAAAGCTATCTTATCAAAAGTCATTATAATATTCACAAAATTCGTCTAAAATTTTCAGTTTAATCCAAATTTCCGTCTGCCATTAGTCACAGTAACGTACATATGCTTTTTATTAGGCTATCAAAAATTGAGATTATACCAATATCACATAAGATATCACAACCCACTGGTAACTATTTGAAATCACACAAATTAAATCTAGCCCAAAAAAAAAAACATTTTACTTTGTAAGATTTAAAAAAAATCTACTTAATCGATCTACATAGATAATTCAGTGACTGCATTTAATCTCTTTCAATTGTACCATAAAAATCTCAATTTTACGTACAAAGTTTCCAATTTTCCACGTTTCAATAACGCATAATTGAATTACTTATTATTCTTTGTTGATATCCCGTTTTTGTTAACGATAAAAAGAAATTTTTGTTTTGATATAATACTACTAAATAGTTTTCATCGATTTTTGGTTGAGTGCGTTTTAGAAGCGCTGAATGAAACTCTTCTTGGTGTGTCAGTAGGTCAACAGTTAAAGTGGCCTCAAGTGTTGAAAAAAATAACACTTCTTTTTCTCGACTTCATATTCCGCTTCATCTTTTCTACTAACAACCAATCTTATACTAGACAAATCCGTTTTCAATGATTTCACAAGATTTCTGAACGAAAATATATATAAAAAAATAATCAAGATTTCACATAATGTGAAAGAGTTGACAGATAGAAATTTAATTAGATAACTATTAATGAGATAATAAAATGGCCCCTCTATTCTTTATGTCCATGCAACATCTAATTATTCAATTTTATAAGTTTCTATGCACTAAATTAATTCTTTTAAAGGTTTTTAAAAACTTATATAAGCTAGATGTAATTGGTTTCAAATACTTAATCGCTATCTATTAAAGTACATAATATTAATTTAAGGAAAATGAAAGTTTTTCAAAGAGAAATAATGAAAATAATTGATTGTATGAGTTGCTTTTTCACTGACTTTTAGTTTAATATTATTAGGTATTGACATTAAAAGGCTTATAATTAAAAACACTTGTAATATGCAACACAAAACAGGTTAAACGGAAATAATTGTTATTTTTATTTTTAATTAAAAGGTGAACAAGATTTTCTGATAGAATACGTTTCAATTAATTTTTCGATACAACACTTTTGTATGATTTTGTGAGTATAGTAATTGTTAAAGTATGAACGCTGATGTAGTTGATATGTTTACTTACGAGATGGTGTAAATTAAATTCGTTAATTTATGCATCTTTATATACACAGTAGTTGATTCCGGAAGACGTTGTCCTGCCAGTAAATATTATAATTGGGAAAGTCACGACACCTGATGGCCAAAAAAGTATTAGTTTTTGTGTGCTCCTTTACATGCAATTATATCTAGTAGTTAACTATAGTTAAATTAAAAAATCAATTAGTAGAATTTACTGTGCTATGAATGGTTAGGATAGTAAACCAAATGAAAATGTAGAAATAAGTTTTCTAGCCATACTCAAATCTGGTGGCAATTTCGTTTACGTCAAAACTTTGTTCGAAAAGAAAGGATTTTTTCCTCTATTTTAGAAACTGATCCTTGTATTTTATACATTATTTATATGAGAAAATTTTAAACAATAACTAACATTTACCACTTCATGATTATTGTTGTAAAAACTACATTATTATAAATAATAATAATAATGAGCCTATTAGTGGCCGAGTGGTCTAGGTGGCCGCTCCAAAACTGGTAGGTGTTGGGTTCGAATTTCGTATCGAGCAAATTTTCATTAAATTTACGAGTTTAATTAACACTAGAGTCGCTAAAGACCTTAGTAGGTATAAAAAGACGGTAAATAAAAATTAAAAAATATAATATTTATTATTATTAAAGGACTAAATTCTTATTATCGTTAAATTAAATTTTAATATTCATATTTAATTATTACTATCAGTAGCGTAGCAAGACGAGTGAAAGGGGAAAAGGTCCTATAAAATAAATAAAAAAATAATTCCATAAAAGATTATGGTTTGAAAAAAACCGAAAATGTACATTTTTAAAGAAGAATACATAGTTAATGAATTTAACAATATTTGACTTCTTACCAATTTTCTAGACTAATGATGAAAATCAACACAAAATTCGATATATTATCAGTGTTAGTTCACTTCGATTTTTCCCTATGATTACCTGTACCCATTAAAACTAAGCTTCACAATATGCATATTTCAATAATGTTTTGAGAAAAATCGCTTTATCTCTGAAAGTATCGATTTTAGTGCAAAAATAACGATAAAAAACCAACCTTGACATCACATAACATCCTTTGCTGTACCTGTTGATGTGCGACTCTATTGAGTGCTTTAATTTAATAAAAACACGTATGTATAATAAATTCAATGTTATGTACAAATTTCAAAACGATCCGTTATGAACTTTAAGAGATTTACGATTTTTTAAAAAACACAATAAAATTGAATATAATATAATATATAGATATAAAATCCAAAGATTCTTTGTTATGTTTAATTCACTATCTAAAATTTACAAACTTAATAGTAGCAATTGTATGATTTGGGTATAACTTTCTACTTATAAATGGTTTCATATTTATTTTTAGTAATTTAACGATAATAAAATTGTTTTGTTTTATTTTACGTTATTAATTTTTAATGGGTGGGTTAAGAATGAAAAGAAAATTAATTAATAGTGAGTAGTTTTTCCTTTTGGTTATAATATTACTTTTCCTAAGATAATTCTATTTTTTTTTTTTTTAAATTAACTCAAAGATAGTAGACTATTCGTACTTGGCCATAAGCCATAGATACATGTGACCGGTTTTAAGGGCATAAAAACGGTGGTTTTGAAGTATTGCCACTGTTTTTATTTATTTAAATGATAGAAATTGAAATATTGTAGATAAGTATTTTCCAGTAGTCCATAATAATAAAGTTATCATATTATTATGTTACTCTAGGATGAAATCAAAGGTATTAGCTAGTAAATCTTTTGAAGTATTTTGTGGTATTTGGGAATTCAATGACGAATGAAAATTACAAAAACTACGACCAAGTTCATAGTAATCTCACTTTAATTAGTTTGTGGATACATTAGCTTGATTGCAAACTTAAATCTGTAACCAATTTTTTGTATCTTGAGAAAATTATGACCAATAGATAACAATTTGAATACTTTTACTAAACATTATATTAGTTAGTATTTTCTAAAATTTTATTACTTTGTACATTCAGTTGATCTTTTAAATTATTTTCTATCATTTTGAACCACAATCACGTTTAACTTGGCAACAGTGTTATATTGAAAAATCCATATTTTCTGTGAAATAACTTTTGCGTTAATGATTTTAAAAAAAAATCAATTAAGTACATATAAAGGAATTTCAAAATAGCATTAGCCAACTTTCTGAAATATTCCTTGTATCTTAAGAATCATAAATTCCAAAAAAATTGTTATAGTGTACTTTTACAATATCAGTAGGTATGTAAAAATAAATAAGTATTTTTATGCGTTAATTTTCACATATGTTTACCTTTTAGGTCATACAATTATCAAAACTAATTTATTTTATAAAAGTTTTTGTGGTTGGTAATGATCACTACTCATAAACTCTATACGCCAGTGGGTCTGAGATCGAATTCCACAGTTAACTGAAAATTTTTATTTTGAGAATTATGATTAATAGAATCCAAAATATTGATTAAAATACTAAAAAATATATCAGAGCTACCATAATACAGCATTATTATTAAACAGTTAGTAGATAATAACGTTCTTATATTTAAAAGACCTATTTTACCACCCAATGTTTACAAATATAATTGTATTCAGGCTTGGTAAGTTGTGTTGATTCCGAGTGGGTAATTGATTGAAAGTAGGATAAATTTCTCAAATAAGTTGTACAAAGTTTGGGTTTAGGGGCCATTTGAATTTTTCAAAAATATTCTTGAAAAATGATTTGATTTTTTTGAAATATTGCAATTTTTACGAGTATATAAAAGAAAGTAAATGCCATTTTAAAAAGTGTAATTCTAATTGGTTGTTATTAATATTTTCCGCTATGCAAGGAATTTTATTTGAACTTAATCGGCTTGAAAATTAAAGAGTACGCCAATAGCTAAAGAAACAACTAAAGCTAGTAATTTCCTTGTTCAACGATTGAAGTCTTTATATTAATGATCTATTATTTAGTCTAATTTTAATTCCTTTTAAGACCCAAGTGACATAACTTTCTTTTTAATTACACTCGTTAAATTGAGAAAGTTGGCACGAACCAAAACCACTTATTACCGCTAATATTGTTTTTAAATATTGTATAGAATTTACTGCACCACCGTATATGGAGTAAATTTTGATTGGAATTAATGTAGAAAGTTGGAAGCGAATTTTTTCTAATGCTCAATGGAAATGTAATGATTAGCCATTAGACAAATATGAAGTGCACGAACGAACGAAAAAAAATTAATAAAAACTGCGAATGATTGCAAATGGATTTCAAATGAAAGTTTAACTTTTTGATTAATTGTCTACTAAACTGGCACTAATTGCTTTGTTCGTTTGATTTATTACTCACATTTTTCTGGTAAAACATGTTTCATCATCGATGATTTTTGCTTTTTTAATTATGTCAGTTTTGCCAAATTTGCTCATAATAGGAATAAATGATTTCGAACATTTGGAGTTTGGAACATTTGGTTTCTTAATCACACAAATTCAGGGCTTCTTTTGTCTAGAAATCTTTTCGCAATCGTACTTGCCATTTACAAATTTTTCTTATGTTCAATCATTTTCATTTTAATATTTGCACTTATGAAAATTTGAGTTAAAATAATCTTTATACTTTTGTTTCAGGTAAATACTTCAAGTTCATGGAAATTTATTTTTAAATGAAAACAGTAAAATAACCATTTATATCAAGTAAGTAAAGAAACACCAACCTAAAAGAATTTTTTCAAGCTTAGAGGAAAACGGAGCTTAAAGTTCCGTTTTTTAGTTAAGTTCAAAATTTATTAGTAAAATTAAGTTTGAGCAATAGTATTGCCCGATTAAAATGGAATTATTAAGATAGTTTCTTGGGTTGTTTCTCATAAGATTTTCTAATTATTAATATTTTAATACCTAAAGTTGAAAAATAACAATGTTCCTCGACTTGGGGCAAGTTGGTAACAGGATGAGGCAAGTAGTTAAAAATCTATAAAATCTATAACTTATAAAAAAACGATCATTAATAATTAAAACAAACATTTATTTAATGACTAATCGACAATATCTTACAAATAAAAAAATATTTTTGTTAAAATCACTACGGTATACAGCAAAGAAATTTATATTTTATTACTTAAAGTTTAAAATATTAACCATTAATTAATAGCTAATAAGTTTTAATAGTTATAAATCATATATCTTATTTTCGTCATTAGCAAAATTACAATTCTATATATCACATATCTTAAAGTGTAATATGACAAATATCTAACTCTTTGGAAACGGTTCAAATATACTGTGAAAGGGGTACGAATACTCGGCAAATTGAGAGGAAATGTTAAGCCTCAAGTTTCTTTTACTGACAACAATATTTGACAACGTTGCATTTCTGTTTTGCTTTTTAAAAGTTATGAAAATTTAGTGACAAAAGAGAAAATTATATGATACTAGCATTGAAGTAACAAAACAAACACTAATTGAAATAAAAACAAACTAGAAAATTGGAAAATACAACGTTGCCAAATATTGATGTCACTAAGAGAAACTTGAGCCAATGATAAATAAAGTTGACAATGGGGCTTATAGAACACGTTCACTCTAGTCATACAATCAGAGTGGTCTTTCAATTATTATATAGTTTAAAAAATTGTTCCAAAGTCAACTCTCCAAATATATATACTTTTTGGTGAGCATAGTTGCGTATGGTTAGTGACTTTGAAATAAGAAAATTTAATCATATCCTAAAACAATTTTGAAGACATTTTAAAACAATAATATTTTAGTCGGTCAACTAGAATTAGTGCATAGATATTGTTACGTTTTTAAGTTATTTATATTAACGGGTTCGTTGAATTTGTGTTTTAAGACATACAACAATA
Organism: Sisyra terminalis; assembly: GCA_958496175.1. Classification (NCBI taxonomy): domain Eukaryota; kingdom Metazoa; phylum Arthropoda; class Insecta; order Neuroptera; family Sisyridae; genus Sisyra; species Sisyra terminalis. The sequence continues at coordinate 31,113,613 of OY292278.1, forward strand.
ATAATTTATTTTATTACACACGTTTATGTATTTATTTCACACCACCATCTTATTTATTTAATTTCTAAACCAATAATTAAAGTAACAGTTGTCAAAATCGATTTATTTTTCACTGTTAACTGTTTTCGAAGTATGCAGTTACATGTCACTGTTTAAATATTTAACTGTTGACGGTCCACCGCCTTATATGTAAATTAGCCCAATTCTGGAAGCTTCTCGAAAGTTCCAGATGCTTCTTGTATATTCTATCATCCATAAAATGCATAGTTTTGGGAAAGTTAATTTTGAAGTTATTTATTAAATTAAAATTATGAATAAGGATAAAAAAATTGGGTTTCTTTTAAAATATTTTATATACTTTTCCAGACTGGCAATTGTTTTGTATTCATTGTTTTCGAGAAAAATAGTGAAAAAGTTCAGATGAATTAATAACGTTAAACTGTAAATCTTCCAAATGTTAATATATTTTGAGTAAATAAAAGAATTCAAATCAATGTGGTATCTAATCAACTTATGGTTGTCTTTTTATTAACGATACTACAAAATTTTGAATAGAAATCAATTAAATTACTATTTTAATAGTTCAACTTCTATATAAAATGTCAGTTGTTAATGAGTAAATATTTTCCAGTCATTTCAAATATCAAATTATACAATTTACGAAATTCAGCTATGAGTCAAAAACTTCAGTCTTACGAAAATATTGATGACTTATATATTTTGTCTATTGAAGTTAATAGAATACAAAGACACCCACTTGCGAATTAATATTTGATTATTAAACGTCGGCTTCATCAAATGAGTCATACCTGGTGCTTGAATATTATAATTTTTATTACATTTAAGATCAAATACCAAATACTAATTATTTTATCAATCGTTCATTAAATTTGAAAGACTCAATGAGAAAAAATGCGAACTGAAGATTAATCAGTTATACCATACATATACCTACCTTTTACTGATTGCGACATTATCTTTACATCATTTTCGGAACAATAAACTTTTAGTGATTGTTTTTTGAACTTAAACGAATGTTATAATATTATTTGGACATGAATGGGCAATCATCTTTGCACAAATATTCAAAATGATTGTGTAAAAATTTTCAGTGCACATAGCTTATGAATTACATAATTTTTTCTAACCCAGTTCATGACGTACTGGACTAGAACCACGCGAGTTTAATGGGATAAATTAATTTTATAATTCGTTTCATTGCTGTTATGAACCATAGCTTTGATTGAGAGGCAAGGAAAATTGAGAAATTGAAGAATTGGGGAAACTATTTTGAAATGTTTGAAATGAGTCGCCAACGGCTATGGAAGTCGATTATAATAGTAAATTGTTTTGATAGATTTGGGTTTGAATGTTGTAGATTTGTTACATACTGTTGCCTCTTTGTGTGTAAATTTGTAATAGTAAATTGCAAGCCAAACCTACATTTTGCAACTGAAGAGAATTAATTACCGCATCGTGATATAGTACAGCTTTTAGGCTTGGTAATATGTAAGTCTTCTTAAGTACTCAACATATTAATAATTTAAGTTTGAGTCTAGGTATATAATATATACTTGTATTCAAATAAAAATTGTTTTAATTGTAAGCAGTACTTGATTTTGGTTTAGTATAAATACGAACATTTAAATTGGGATAAACATAAAATACTTTAGATTTGTTTTAAGTGGAAAATTGGTTACGTTACTCATGCACAGTGCAAATATATAGCCAGACGTTTATTATTATTATTATTTTATTAATTAGGCTGCCTAGGAGGAGATTAAAGTTGTTTAAAAGTGCAATAAGAGTGTGGTAAATTTCCCTATGAGTATACATTGGGCGTTGTAGATATTTTTTTTGCCTTATTTATCTGCCACTTATTCATTGAGAGTGAATTTTGATGTGATTTTTCATTTTTACATTGAAATATTTTGCTCAGAAATCCCCCAATGTTGATGATTTTGGTAATGATCTATGCGGAATTTTCCACAGAATGCGTTGTTATTTTTTTAAAAAAATCAATGCGACTAAAAAAACTATCCCGAGTTAAATGCAATCACGCCTGATTATCTTCATTTATATTGGATTAAGGGGCTCAAAGTTACGCAACTTTACGATTTTTTTACTCCGTTAATAATCCTCAAATCTACTTGAAATTTTACAGAGACATGGCTCAAATAGTTTACTATCTACAGTGTTAATTAAAAAATTTTCTCGTTACTAGTTATTTTCTTCTAGATAACTTTAAGTAAACCTCAACATAATAGTCTCAGAGCTTATTGTGTTTACCGGATTGCTATTTCACCTATTTGAGATCCACTAGTTAAGCCAACACACGACGATACCTACCCTACTCTACCGACAATTTATATCTAATAAGATCTTTAGCGACTTTAGGGTTAATAAAAATCTGTAAATCGAGAAATATCGAAAATTTGCTCGATGCAAGGATCGAACTTAACACCTACCAGTTTTGGAGCGTTCATCTTGACCTCTCGGCCACCAGTAGGTTGGTCCCAGAAATTGTTTTTTCTAGTTCCTTACGGCTCCATTCATTCAGAATGCATTCCACCAAACATGGGAAGCAGTTTTGTCCTCTGCAGACCAAACCTGCATGTTGGATTACCTATGTGTACTCCAATAGTATTCTGATACTTTTTCAGTCCGTAGTGGCTGATTATTAGACCCATTACCACTGTGATTTGTTTCTTTGTGAAACCAAGTATTTCAGTAATTAGATGTAGGGATAGTTTTCCCATTATCCTGTGTTTTTACCAAGTAGTGTTCGTCCATATTGAGCAATGATTTCTATAAATCCATTCAATAGCGGTATTCCTCACTGCCGATTTGGTGATATCAAGTACAGACTTTGGGCCTGTGAATATTGTCTTGGATTCTTAACGAACAAAGGCATTCATTTATTACGTTACATTACCTTTCATACCCTTATAACCTGACATCCACTCTAAGTTATCCTTGTTGTCACTAATATTAATCTTTTCAGTAAGTTATTGGTTCTTTTAATATTATGTCTTTTCAATATTTTAACTGAATATAATATTTTTTCTTTTATTATAATTTCTATAAATTGTTTATGATTTCAACAAATGTTTCCTATATAGAGTACAATGAAATCATTCTTTGCTTTCGAAATATCTACATTTTTATACAAATTAGGTACAAGACACCTTGATTTACTCATGATTTAAATGTTGTACTTTAAAGTCAATTGAAAGACAGAAAAAGTCAAATATAATGATTGTTATTATTTTTTAAAGTTCTACAAGTTAAAAGGCAAAACGTAGTTAGGGAATCCTTATAGTTTCGTTTTGTGTGTACGCCTTACCATAGTTGGTACTATATAGAAGCTTTTCGTAAGTCCCTTTACAATGATATAGAAAAACTACGAAAAATAAGAGTTTAAACTTCATTCGTGTAATTGTGAGATGATTTAATACAAATAAGTGTGTAAGGTACCGTTAGTTAAGTTTAAAAAACGATAACGATTTTCTTTTTAATTAAAATTTTTCATACAGTTAAACCCCGCTTAATGCTGTTTCTGTATTGCGTGTTAATATTAGGATTCTCCAAACTATTACACAAAATACAGTTCTGCAATGTATAATGAAGTTATGGTATTATTTCGATTCAAAACTACCGCGCCAATATGGATAGAAAAATTTAGTACCTATTTTATTATACGCAGCGCGGAAAACACGTCTTTTATTGCTTTTATGGGGCTTTCAGCAGTTTGAAACTTATCTCGTTGAACTCTAACGCTGTTTTGTTTAGCACTGGAATGTACCCCCCGCGTTAAGCGGGGTCTGACTATACTTGATGGGGTTCACGTTTCTAAAGTTCTTAAAATTTTGAGGCCATCTTTTATCTCTTAAATTTTGAAGGTATGATACAGTTTATTTCTTCAACGTTAAACAAGGAGCTTAACACAGTATCAAGAAATATTGAATTCAATAAAATTTGTTTTGTACATATAGAATATTTTCCATTATTCGCTATTTTATGGGTATAGCGACTTGAAGAAGTATTACGTTTTAAGATTTTCTTTTTTAAGTTTATATCTTTTTTCAAGTTTGTTCAGTGAATTTCAATAGCCATTACAAAATTCCTTATTGTTGATTCGATTTTCTACTATAAATTTCTAAGCTATAATATGTAGATATTCATATAAATAAGTACAACAATTCTCAACAATAAAACTATGCTTAGTTTTAGTTTTCTTCTTTGATTTTTATACAAAAAATGTTATAAGTCGAAAATTGATATGAATCTAGAAACAGTAAATAATTAATAAAAATAATTTCTTATTTCCTTATTTCCTTATTTATATTTTTATATTCTCATTAAGAATTTCATAATTAGTTGCTTAAACGTATCGTAGTATTTCGTGGGAATTGAAGAAAATTTGGAAGAGCGGAAATAAAAATTATATAAAAGTTATTCCAATTATTTTCTTATTTTTATAAATTAGATTAAAGCTGGTTCTGCTTATTTCCTCATTTTTGAAAAAATATAGTCAACTCAAATGATTTACCTTTCAACCTCATCGTAACTTGTATTACTTGTAGCATAGTTTGATGTAATTTTATTTAGGCATATATCATTAATTATTAATGAGTATTTTCAATATTTTAATCGTTAATCTCAAGGGCAAACAGGTGCAGTTATTTTAGTTAAATTTTTTATACTTAGTGGATTTTTTACACTTCCCTTTCAATATTTGAAATCGATTTGTAAATTAAATTACGAAAAAAAATTTGATGTAAAGACAAACTACTTCTTTTTTGCTATATACTTTATGTGTTTACCACCGATACCAGCTGGTTTCAAACAAGAAACAAGTTCTTTTTTGATTTTGCAAATTTATCTAATACAACCAACAAATATATAAGTAATAAGAAACAAGAGAAAGTACATGGTCCACGGAACAAGTATTACCCGTTTATCACCCATCGAGGTTACCTCCTTTTTCTTTCCTTTTTCAACAAATGAAATAACGCAAAAAACCAAAATTACTCAATAGGCATAAAAATAATTTCGGATATCCGTTCACTGATTAAACGATACACACTCTCATTTATTTTATTGTTAAATGCAAATAGACGATACAATCTTGTGTTGGAAATTTTCAAACTTTATTTTGCAACCGAAGAATTTTCATGTTTTCCATGTTGGTCGCGGCGGAATGATTTCTTTTTAATTGCTCATTTGAAGTTTTGTAATACTTGTGCGTAGATTGAAGAAGATGGATTAGTTTATTGCGGATCTCCGAGACTATATGGCTTTTTTATTTAATCAATGAATCTTACCTACTTCATTTACCGTGACGGTGCCCGTCTTAGACTAATTACAAAATCGTTGTGATTATTTTCTTAGAGTTTTCTTGATTATTATCTAGAAAAAGTCTTTTAGAAATTAAAAGACAAATGTGATTAAACTCTCTTTATTTTCACTTGTAATTATAAACTACATTTAAAAATTAAAAAAAAAGAATAAAAAAGACACAATGTAAAAAAACTGTTTTTTATTAGTTCAAAAACTGTTCTGTTTAGTATCAAAGAAATAACTGCAAGCTTTTTGATTATAAAATATGAATTTCTTATATAAAGACCACTTGTGGCCGAGTGGTTAAAGTAACCGTTTCAAAATTGGTAGGTGTTGCGTTCCATTTTCCACCTGCGTCCTGTAGATATTAAATTGGCCACATTTGATTTAAAATATATTTTTTTTAAAAATTCGAAAGTTTTTTTTTATTTACAATTTTTTTTTTGTCCCACCTGCCTCTTGGCAATAATTACAATGTGTTACACTTACAATACTCGTGGGTTAGTTGTGTCCAATGTCACAATTAACGTTAAAAATTAAAGTAAAACAACAGTAATGATATTCTAAATAAATAAATAGTATTCTTAAATGTAATAACACTAACAACTAACATCACTAAAATCGGTCTTGTCAGATCAAGTATCGACACTTTTTTGAGACTCTTAATATCCGCACTGTTATCAAGCAGATTCAGACAAGGTGATTTGGATGATCCTTAAGTCTAGTTTGATAGACCCGCGCTCTCCAAGTGATCACATCCTTCACTTCAATTATGTTGTTATAACTTTTTATGGGAATTGAAATGGTTTTGTTAAAACAATGTATTAGGAATATAAAGTACGGTTTTATCAATTTGAAGAGAGAAAGTAAATCATGACTTTAAAAGTAGGTGTAATTAGTTTCCATTTTTATAGAGTAAGAAAATCAGCAAGTACCTAATACTTTTTTTAGCACTTCGTAATATCAACAAATTAAAAAAAAAGATTAAGTATTACATAAAGTTTTAATTTTGCAAAAGGTCAGCTTTCTTATGCCACGGGAGGTCGTAAACCGAGAATTTAATTACTAATATTTTTTGTACAAGTACCAAAAGAAAAGAAAATTATTTTGCTACAAGTAGTAGAAGTGTTAAGCATTGACCCAAATCGTAAATTCAAACACTTCTTTGGTAAGCGTCTGAAAAACTAATTTTCTCCGAAAAATTATATAAACCATTATCTCAAAATCGATGAAATAATGAAGCAGTCCCGTTTTATGAAATATCACGTTCGGCTATTTTATCGTTTTTGTGTATCAACATTTCGACATCCAATCTCCATTTATTTTCAAAAAAAAAAAACAAACTACAAAAACGTGTTGGTTTTAAATGAAAAAAATCGATATTCAACTTTGACCAATAGCAGTAGATTAAAATTGACGAAAAAAATTCCTTCATAATAGACATACTTAAGATATATAAAACACGACATCCTTTTTTTGATTAAATAGTCAAGGCAAATCCAATTTTTTTCCCAAACTTCATTCGCAAATCGTAAAATATTTACATAACTCGTTTTCATTTGTCCAAAAATACATTTCAAATGCGATACAATGTAGCGCCTCAATCAAATAAAAGCGAAATGTTTGTTTCGTACTATAATAAAATAATTAAAAATTATCAAAGAAAAATTAGTACCTGAAGAATGTAATTAGGGAGTAATTGTTTGTGTACAATGTAATTTGACTTTAACGCTAATTATGATGTCATTCATTAGAAGTAGCTATTACTCTTCCCATATTATAAAAAACGTCTTCTACATTTATATTGTTTTAAACTCCATTATGAATCGCAATTGTTATAATACTTTAATTATCAAATATAATGAATACTATGGCATATAATTGTTTCTAAGCCATTATTAAATATTAGCTATCTATATATAAGTGATTTTAAATTAACACACGCGATTAATTTACCGTATTTAAATTTGCCGCTTTAAGGTATAGACATCGTTTTTTTTTTTTGCTTATTAAGTTATCACTTTAAAAATAGTTTGTAACATTTCGTAATTAACTGTACTAAATATTTTTAGCATAAATCAATTTTTTATATAGATTTTGTACAAAAAATTTTCAATTTTTTGTATTCTATACGGAATTGATTGATTCGAGAAGTATTAAATTAATTCAAAAAGAAATATATCATTTGGGATTATACTATTCACTATTATGTTTCACGAATGAACTAATATACATTTTACTTTTACCGAGTACATAGAATGAATATATATATATAGTTTTTTATATGTAAGTAGTTATAAGGAAAAATAAAAGAGAGGTAGCAAATAAATAAGACACTTCTAAATCAAATTATTTTTTTTACTAACTTTGAACAGTTATAATGTGTACATTAAATATAAAATATATTGAAACCTTATTTATGTAATATAGTTTACAAAAGTAAACTATAAAAATTTTTGGTCAAAAGTTCAAACAAATGTATTTTTTTCATATTGCCTTGATACGTATTCCGATTGCAAACAATCTTCTTCAGTGGTCATCAAGTAGTATTGGATCGCTTCGTAACTGCTATATGATGAGTCAACTTGTGTGTGACTACAATATATTTTTTGTACAGTATAAACAAGGAATTTCAATGTGATTCGAAAATAGAACATGTTCATATCGTTTAGATTGTATATTATTTCAAAAAAAAAAAAATAATATAATGAAATTTTATCTAAAAATTAACATTGATAAATAACAAAGAAGAATAATCAAAAAAAAAAAAAAAATATAAAAAAATGTAATATAGTTTTCATGAAAGAAGATCCAATTTTAAGTTTCCCCAAAACTTTATACTAAACAAATGGTCTATATACTTTAAAATTTTATAGTTTTATTCTTTTATTCTTTTATACTATTAAACTTGTATACTTGTATACTTTTTTTTTGAGAATAAATTTGCAATAAGAATCCTTAAGCCAATGCAACCTCAAATTCCAATACTTCATATATTTACTACCCAAAATCCATAAAATAAATATCATTTCGGTAGTAGATTGAAAATTTGCTCCTGGATACTGATTAGCCAAAAGAATAATTCAAACCATCAAAGTCGGCATCATTTTCAAAGAAAATTATTAAACAAAACATGATTTTATAAATATTACTTACTATTTCACTAAAACTTGATAACCAGAGACAGGGACGTTTGGCAATCGAAATACGTGTCTGGGCAATACGTCATAAATACTTTTCGTTTGAATCTTCGTTCCAATTTATTTTATCACATAATTATTATATCACATAATTATCACAATATTGCATAAGTCGCATCCCCTTACACTGATTGTTGTGACTGATTATTTTTAATTATTACTGTCAATATAAGGTTTCTGAACCAAATATTTCAAATATGTTATAAAGAAAATATATTTGTTTTTTTATTTAATTAACTTTATTAAAAACTAAAAATACTTTCAGGTTTCAATTAAAATATTCAAATAAAAGTGAAATATTTTATTTAAAATAAAATGTACGACATTCGTAGAAAAAGTATTATTTAAAATAAGCCGTTTGAAGTATCAATAAATATATTTTCTTAACCTAGATTGTTAAAGGGTTAAAGTAGCATGAAGTATAAATAATGGAGTGTACTTAATAGTTAGCAATAACGTTATGGATTTCAGAAAATTGCTTATTATGTTGTATTGTGTTTAAATTTTAAGTATCAATAGATTCTGAATATAACATTGGTACGCTATTTATTCTAATAATAAAACGTGAATGATTAATTGATTGAAGACAATGGTCGAAAGAGAAAGATTTGAAAATTTCTTTATAATACATATAGTTGATTCAATCCACATTATGAATATCAATTGCTTTTTGTATTCATTGTTAGTTTATTGCTTTTGACATTCGAATTTTAGGAGATGGAAACACAATTCAAAAGAAAGATTAGCAGAAAGTTCTAATAAGCTATTTGCATTATAAAATTTCCTCAAAACACTTACTTTCTCATAAAAGGTCATGCATTGATTTTGTAGAAGAATTTTTATTCCAATTTTGGCTTGTTTACCTTGTATGAGTGCTCCAATTTTTTATAGAGATATTTTGAAAACTTATTTTTTAATGAGTCTTGTGCAAATTGTTCAATAGATGGTGTTAATTAAATTTGGATGGCCAAAGATAGAAGCAAAAAGAGACTATGAAGTCTTTGTCATTTTATGCAAAAGTTTCATGTTGGTGATGCAATTAAAAGGCGCGGTTTTGATCAATTTGCTATTACGATTGAGATTTGTATCAATGGTTATAACAAAAGCCGTTTTTTTCATACATTTCTCGTGGCTTAATAGGAAATAATATAGAAAAATCAGCGTTTCCTTCAAAAATGGTGAACTTACAACACGCGCAATCTGATTAAGTATGCGTTTTCGCAATGAACTTTTAATGATTTGTCTACGGAAAATTATACATTGTTAATGTAATTAATGAGTTCTACATAATCAATTCTGTTTAAAACAATCATAGTAGATATATTTGTTACAAAACATAGCGCTGCACATATGGAGAAAAGATACTGATTTAGAAATTACAATATGTGAAGGTGGTATTTAAATTTGTATGAATGTGTAAGAAACATATTTGCAACTACCGGCCGGATACTTCTAAATATCAAACAAATGCTGCATTGTTCTTGGGGTTTATGTTTTGTACCTTTTCTCAAATCGACAAGGATTTATTACTTTTGAAAGTTCAATATCTTCGTTCCACTTATGTCAATCTGGTGGTTCGTTTTGCTTGATATTATATTGAGAAAAATGTTTTAGATTCTCTGATTATTCACAAAACGATGAAAATAAGATAATTTTTTTAAAAACAATTTAAAAATATCTTTCTTTAATATCTTTTTTGTATTAAATATCTCGTACGTTTAACAGGTTCGTCGCCTGATTGCGCGTTGAAGTCTCCAGTTAACAATATGTTTTATATCAAACGATTCCCATATGATTTAACCATTTGAAGTTTCGTATTTAAAATTTAATCTATATGCAAATTAGATAAATATTTCACATTATTTTTACTCTTTATAAAAATTAAAATTCTTGAGTTAAGTTTCTAAAAAATAATTTATAATAGATTTTAGGTACTTATTGAAAATTTTAGGTGTTACCAACGCTAAAAAACTTATTTTAGTGCAGTATTTTCAACATCAGTTTATAATTGATAGTTAAATTTTTAATAGAACATTGCTGATAGGTTAATTGTAGACACAAAAGTGTTATACTGATAGAAGTTTATAGAAGTTTTATATTGAAAAAAATTAACGATCAATGTAATAATTATTTAATGTACGAGTATATATAATTATTTGGAAAGTTAAAAAATATATAGTTGAATTCAATGTGAACCTATTGAAAATTAATAAACTATTTTTTTGTTTAGTACGTGTTTTGTCAGAAACTTATGAAACTATAATTTCCAAATAAGGTGAAGAACATATTTTTTTGGTTTAAAATTAAATTTGCTATTAATCTTAATTGTTTTTTTTAAATATTTCTATTCATTTAATATATAGATGCCGTAGGATTTTTTTTGCATTTTTCAACTCTTGAAAATCTCCCCCTTCCCCATTATTTTTCTGATTTTGATGGGTTCAATTTTTCCATAGAAAGGATACTTAATAGTAAATAGTACAGTTCCTGCCTATGGTACCTACCTAATCACTATTTAAAAGAACAGAAGGATGTCTTTGGGTTTCATTTTAGTTTTAAGCAAGGTAATGCATCCTGTCATTGTCCTATAATCAATACCAGAAAAAATTGTTTAATTTTTCCTATTATATCCAATTTTTTCGTTGACGAGGTAACTTCTCAGACCTAATTTTTATTGAAAATGTGTGGAAACCTTTAAAAATCTTATGTACCTTTTCTGAACTATTTTTTTTACTATTAAACCAGAAAACAATGACAATTTTTACTTATTTTTATTCCCGCTTGAAAAAATTAAGTCAACACCTATGTTACAACTTAGGCATATGTACTTTATTCAATAGTTTGTTTCACTTCAATTTGATTTTTGTGGGATTGTACCGCTATAGCCCCAAAATATTTTTTTCATAATATAATTTTTTTATCTTTCTGATAGAAAAGTTGAAAATTCCATTTACTTAAAATATTTATTCACAGTATAAATATTCACAGATATAAGTAGTATTTGTTGAATATTCAATATAAATCCGTACATAAAACGAGTGACGTTTTTGTCATATGCGTAATTTGTATATCGCTTTATTTTAACATTACAACCTGAATTAGTGTTCCAATTTTGATTGCACTATATATTTAATAGCTCTACGGGATATATTCTTTGATTAGACCAGTAGATGGCAGGAACGGTCCTCGGAAAAAAATAAAAATGCATGGACACCGTTAAATTTTTAAATAAAACGTCTCTAACTTTTATCCTCTAAAAATACACAACCTCTATATATGTATATGACATACATGCGGATCTCTGGTTCCTTTGTTATCCTGTTTCCATAACAATTTGGTTCTTCTCATTTGACAAACTGCCGTCCTCTGGACTAGACCAAATGTATTCACATATAACGGACCATCTGGAATTACGTATCCTACATTGTATTAAGTTTGTAGTTTTTCTTCTAAATCACTAAATGAGACTCACTACCTTCTGTTCGGCGTTTTTTTTTATAATTGTCTAGAGTTATCTTCATAGTATACAGAAGAAAATATTTGCATAAATTATTTCTTTTGAAAATTTGGATGAAGTAGATGGGTGATTATTGAATTTTAGGATTCAATAGTAAAAAATTAATAAAAAATATGAGATAACTTTAAGCTTGGCTTTTTTTGGTTGAAACTTGAAGTATAAAAACTTTTGCAACCTACTGATGGTCGAGTGGTCTAGGTGGCCGATTCAAAACTATTTGGTTTTGAGTTCGATCATCGTATCTAACAAATTTTCAATATTACTCGATTTCGGATTTTTACTAACCCTAGAGTCGCTTAAGACCTTAGTAGTAATAAAGCGACGGTAAAAAAAAGTGTCTGTTTGTTTCTATTGATATTTTCTCAAATATTAGCAACTCTTTTGTTACCCATTGTTTGTTCCATTCATTGTTGTTATCTAATTTTTTGTTATACCATATCTAAGTTTTTCCTCCAATAATTTTACGATCCTGTAAGATAAAATTAGTTCTTCATAGTATGTATGTCTCTTAGTTCCATCTACATCAATTTCCTCTAATTGATTATTGCATGCATTAACAACATTTGTTCACTTTCCAACTAATAACATCCTACTTTAGTTGCTTGTTAATCGAAATTTACAAGTGCTCAATTATTTCAATTAATATTAGAAACTTATTTTTATAAGAATTTAATTATTATAATTACCAATAAAACAAAATAAATATTCAAGCGTCAATTATTTAACCACTTTATGAAAAGATTGATAAAAAATTATTCATAGGAAATTATTTGATTTCTATTTTATTTGCAATTGACATAAACTGCTGTTGCTCTCAATTTATAATATTTAGGTCAAAATCAAGACGATTTTAATTTTTAAAAATAATTTTACAAGTGTTTGGAAATCGATGTATTTGTTAAAAGAATATTTTAATTTTTATACAACAAATCAATTTATTGGATCTATTATTTGGTTCATAATCTCTAACCCGGAAGTTGTTAATTTTAACAGGATTAAAAATTGCTCTTATAATCCAATTTTCGCGACTTATGCGAGCACAATTGGTGGCTAAAATGAAGCACTACAAAAACAATTCTGATCGTTGAAGAGAGGTGAAAGTGGGTCATAAGAAACGTGGTGCTGAAGTAAAGTTGAGGAACTTTATAATAAAGACCTCTAACTACATAACTTACACACACGTAAATGTACGTGAAGTATCGCAAGACTCGTAAGAATTATAAGACATTCACCACTGCCGTCGTAGAAACTTCAACCTCAAAGAAATAAAAACATGCAATATCGTCCAATCAAAAACGATTAAGACAGAGAAACATTTCATATTTTTGTTACATTTATTATTTATCTTAGCGACGATGACGGAAATCGAGCAGTCAGTCAATTGAACGACCAGTCGCTAGATTTTTTTGAATTGTAACAAAGAAATATAAGTTAAATGTAATGACAGCTAAGTTTTATAAACTGTGTCATGCCCTAGAGGCTTTGTCATGCAATATCGCTTTCGTTATAGGATACATTTAGAAATGTATCAATTATTCGATATACCTATTGAAATAAATTTAACAATTTGTTAGTACACATTTAACAATTTCCGTTGTTTCAATGCAAATATTAATAGGGTATTAGCTCCTGAAGGAATTAAAAAAGTGAAAGTTATTTAAAAATCCAATTCGAAATCCTACATTCATTAATTCAAATATTTTCAGTATTGATTTGATTTTTAATTAATTTAATTTTTTGCTTGGTGTATACACAAACAAGTTTAACAACACTCAAAATGAAAAGATTATTTCAGTGACCTTGATATACTTACAAAGTCAATAGTGTGGTGATAATTGTCTTCACTTAACACAATTTAATATAGTAAAGAAGATAAAGTGTTACATTATAAAATAATCTTATTTGTTCATTCATTTCAAAAATTTGCTGTGCTGTAGAGACCGAGTGGTCAAGGTAACTGCTCCAAAACTAGTTGATGTTGGTTTCGAATTTCGTAGCGAGCAAATTTTCGATGTTTCTCGATTTACGGATTTTTATTAACGCTAGAGTCGCTTAAGACCTTAGTAGATATAACGTGACTGTAAATAAAATTTATAACAATGAAATAAAAATTACGAATCAAGAATTCTTAAAAGCTACTGTTTCAGTGGTTCTTATCATTGTTAGAGGTACTGAATTCCACTAATTTCATAATGGGCATCCATTAATTACGTAAAGTGTTTAGGGAGGGGTGGTGTTGAGCAAAATCTTACGAGAGGATGGTCTCGGCAAATATCACGTAATTTAAAATTGTTTTTTTTTTTATAATTCTAATGTAATCGAAGCATAGATTAAATCATTTTGATTGCTAATATGCATTTTGAAAAATCTCACGTAATATTAGGGGAGAGGGTGGGTTGGAAAATAGCTAAAATTGTCTCACATGATTAATGGATGCCCCCATATGCGCATTCACTGAACCCTTCTTAATGAGAAAAATAAAATATAATTTTTTTAAAAGTAAAAAAGGTATATAAAAATACATAAGTGGAATGAGTCGGGGATGTGTATTGACATCCGTCGAACCCGCGACACTGACTCGCATTGTTATAAACGAACGGTATGTAATACGATTACAAAATAGAAACAAAGAATATTATATATCCAAATAAAAACCCAAGTTTTCCCAATTTCAATTTCGACTGTCCAAAGAATTTGCGGTTGACTAAAAAGTTTATAATTCGGAAGAATAAACCAGCGTTTCCTGTTTCTAATTCCATTTACATCTAAGAGAGTAATTTAATTAAAAAAATGACCCCTTAGTGGCTATATTGCTTTTTATTAGCAGGTATTAAAAACCATGGTGACATGGTTGCAAAGTCAAGTGCAGAAGCAGAATTATTGAAGTTATACTTCTTGAGGCGCACCATGAAAGGGAAAAAATAAATGGTGTTACAAATTTTGTAACGAATGATTGTTACGAAAGTTATTTTGGGTTATTACGTCCTCTTAACAATACACAAACCTGTATAAAACAAAACGAAATGCAACTGCATGTGCCAAATCGGGTAACTTATGTTATATGTAAAGTATTAACCATGTCACCTACGTAAGATAACACATGTGTTTCTTGAAACTAAAAGAGGCTTTAATGTTTTTCAATTTTGTAAATTATTTTTTTGTTTTATGACAGTAAATACACTATTCTTTGAAATTTTAACTTATTAATTCATAACTGAGTTAAAATAATAAAAAAAAAAATTTAAAACAATATAAAAATAGGCAAATGTTAGTATATATGCTAGCTAAGACAGGGAACACAGAATGTAAATCTATATGTGTGAGAAAACCAAATATTATAACCATTGCTACAATTTGAACTGACTGATTATTGCTATTTGTTTTAACGGTCATTTCGATATCATTCAATTTTTAATTTTTGTCATTTGTCAGTTGTCTCAATATTGGCTGTGAATATTTCACGGGTAGTTGCCAGTATTTTATAATTACAATGATACAAATTCTGCTTATAACTTTAATTAGATATAAAACAAAAACGTATGAAATTTATTCCCAGAAAAAAAACTAAATTTTTACAAATTAGTATAACTTCTTACATACTTCCATTAGTACACACATACACTTTTTCTTTTGTTTTTGGTTAGGAGGAAGGTTTTATATATGTATTTTTGTTGTTACTTACTGTCATTTTATAACTACTAAGTATACTAAGTAGCTTTATAACTACTAGTGACTTTACAGTTAATAAAATTTCGTAATGCAGAAATACCGAAAATCTGCTTGCTTCGAGATTCGAATCGGAATCGGGAAAACACCTACTAGTTTTAGAGCGGTCACCTTGACCACTCGGCCACCAGGAGGTTTTCAGAAAATTTGTTGTGGACCAAACATTTCATAAACTTTTAATTGTTTTATTTATAAAAATTCTTGTTACCAACAGTAGCTATGTTTAAGGGGGAGTGAAATTAAATTAATTGCCTCCTCTTGTGTAAAAGCTGTATAAATAAATATGATGCATGTGAAGAAACAAGCTTCAGATATTTTTTTTAAATTGATCTATATTTTTATATAGATATTGATCTTCTGACTAAAGTCTTGTGAGGAATCTCTGTGAGGGAGTGTCGTATTTCAATTTATAATTCGTCTGAAGTTTAATTTTTGAGGTCATTGAATGCTTAAAGGAGATTGTTAATTATTGAAATTATTAATAGCATATCTATCTGTTCAAAAACTTCCTAATCTACTATGCAATCAGGGTTGAACTCAAAATTACCCGAGGGTTTTAGTTTTTATTACTAATTCATTTTGTTAGTTTGGTTCTAGAAATACGATGGATTTTTCATCTTGAGATGTAAAAAGTATAAAAGAAATGATCGCAATTTTAAAATTAAGAGTTGCTTATTGGGATGCTGTTTAAACTTTGGTGGTGGGTTATATTTTGAATTTAAAAAAAAACCTTTCAATTTCTGCAATATCCGTCTTATGAATTTTCATGTGTGTCAACGATTTAAATATTTATTCTACTTGCTCTACTTTCAAATATTTTATATCTGTTAATAACGAGTCCAATAAACAATAATTCAGTGGAGCGGTGACTCGTATAAAAATTTTGCCACACTCCAATTTAATCGAATAGTCGATTGGCTGATCGAAACTCGTTCTAATATAAATCGACAGCCATATCTTGCTGTGTTTCATAATTTTGTAGATTTAATCTACAATTAAGTAATAATATCGATTAAAATCATATTTATCACTCAAAACAAAAACGTAAAAAAAAAATTGGCGTAAAAAATCAACATTGTTCTTAAAACATATAAATATAATCATACAAAGTTGAAATAAATATTGAAAATTATGACACAGCAATATTTTCGGAAACACGTAGAGAATCGATTTTAGGCTTAGCAGGCGGGAGAAATAAAATTGATTATTAAATACTAATTTTCTTTTAGTAATATTTCTTAAATAGATGTATCAATTTTCCAATCAATATATCACAAGAAAATTGAACCGGAAAATTAAAAAAAAAATGTTTACTAAACATAAAATTAGAAATTTCAAGCGTTTTGAATTTAAAATTAAACTATCACTTATAATCAGAGGTCTATGTTAAAAGTAAATATTTGTTATTCTTTAGATAATTTTCACGTAAATTAAACCGTTAAGTCATGAAATATAATTTTTTTGTTGCTTAAGTGGATTTTTTTTCTATACTAATAAGAGTTTTTACTTTATATCAATAAAAAAATAATTGACACACATGTATGTTGTACATAATATATTAGAATTTGCAAATTGTTAATTGGAAGATCGATATATTTCTGACTTTCTATTTGACAATTGTAGAAATACGGATATTATAGTTAATTTGAAATAAAAATTTATTGAACTGCACGTTTAACGGTTTATCTTTTTCACGAGAAATTCTTTTTTCTTTGGTAATAAACTCTATTTTAAAAATCGAAAGTCGTTTTGCAAATTTATTTTTTTGCTTATATTGATCTCAAAAACAGTTCTATTATTACTATTTTCAAACATTTTTTTTTTTGTTTAGAAAGTTCATTGTTTGAGGGATTGTAAAACTTACATTCAAATAAAACAAAAATTCGGGTTTTTATAAATATATTGTTAAAAAAAGTAATTGATTAGTGATAATTTGAATGCAACTAAAATAACACTGCAACAATAGAAGTTCTAAATGATAAGCAAAGACTTAATGGCTGAAATATTTTGGTTTAATTTAGTTATTTGAAGCTTCTTATCTCAATAACTATCGATCTTTTTTCAAATGAAATGCCCTTTAGGCGAATACATAGATCAATACTTAAAAAAACTGTATATAGTTTAAGAGAAAATCGGAAATTTCACCAAAAACATTAAACTAGACATATAAAAATTTTTTAGCTAACTTTTGGGACTGAATATCTCTTGATTTCCAAATCTAAATATGGTTGATTTGATGGTCATAAGTTATGAATGTAGAATTTTTTAATATAATTAAATCATAAATAAAATATTAAATTAGCATATTTTAAGACAATTATAACTAAAAAATAAAAATAAAATTAATAATTCAATATTATATAAGTTAATGAAATCATGATAACGCTGTAAAATTTATAGGTTGGCAGCGTTGAGAACTTTAGTATATCTCTGTCATATGATGTGAGTGAGCATGCCCGATATGCTCAACATTTTGAAAAATAAATTATTTAACATATTTCACCCTTTTCCACTTTATGCTGTGTACTCTTACGTGTGACAAAGATAAATTTTACGTTTCATTTCTTTCTAACCAAATGTACTAACGCAGTTTGTAGTATATATAAGATGATATGCCACAGCTGATGACAGTGTTGCTACACTTTCTTATACTATTAATTTACCAATAGCCACATTTTCGGCCTGTTTATAACCTGTTCGTTAAAAACCGTAAATTGAATTCAAATAAACTTATGCAAAATTAGTTTCCTAAAGTTTAAACTACATATTTTGAAAGTTTGGGATGTCGGGTAGCATTTTTTTGCTAATAAAAATAAATTTAGTCTGTTCGATCACCAAACCTCCATAAAATTAGAGGAAAGTAGTACAAGTTGATCTCTTGAGGTAATATGATCCTTTGCGATTGTGCTGAAACCACTAACTCTATCTAGTTTATTTCACTGGTGAAACATAGCTCTGGACACCCCAGATCATCCCCATCCCCCACCCCACCCTCAATCAAATCGTAATGGAGACGTGAGCAATACGATCGATTTTGACGAGAAAAACATAAAAATTGTGCAGGACTCATCTAAGGTATACCTAGATGACTGAGCTTATATTACTTTTATTCAAACAATGTTAAATGTAATTACTTACTGTTGTGTTTAAGGCTTTTTATAATGCCTAATTTTAGTATTTGCGCCACGTGAATATAGTCACGTGCTAGTAAGTTATGTTAGCAAACTCTACCTAGGGGATCATCTTGCTCATAGGGGTGTACAAGATGATCATTTTGTAAGGTTTTAAAGAAAATGAAACCTTAATTATTTTCTGGTTTTGAGTATTATAAAAGTTGAATAGATAAATATACTAGTAGTAATCGCCTTTTTTTTAGTTTATCTTAAAGAATATATATTTACAGCGATTCCCGCTTAAAGGGATCGTCTGAGACTATCTTCCCCTACATGTAATAGTATTTTTAATTTGCAATTACTTTTTAATGACTTAGTGAATTGTTTTAAAATTTTCACAAGTGCTTTAGCATCGAATAAGAATCATTCTCCTAAATTTTTAGTTGTTTGTATGATAGCATTTTGATATACCTCCAAAACATCCTTTAATTACCCGAGCAAAAATGTATAATAACGATCTTTATTGGTCAACCTGTTGACTAGAGTTAAATCTTATTGAAATACTTATTTTATTCCGTTTGTTATTCAAGTAGATATGGGTTAAAAAAGAATGGTAAAATAATACAGGATATTCAAAAATTATATACTTTTTTTAAAAAAAATGTATAGTGATAAACGTTGATTTCTAATCAGCCTTAAAAATTACAAGTAAATAAATGTTTTAGGTTTGAAGATATAATCCATACTAATTAGAAAAAGACCAAACTTCAACTTACCAAAAATTCTTTTCATATTCTTCGTTTCCATCGAAAGATAAACTTAATTTATTTCTCGTTTTAATTTATTCAAAGATCAAGCATAGTTTTTACTATTATTCTTTTCAAATGTCAAAACAAAAAAAAAACATTATGTTGGAGTCGATAATCACTTCAAGATTTCAAATTTCCAAGAACCTAACTGAACTAGTTTGTAGACGTGAAAAAAGCTGGATTTAAAGGTTAGCAGCCTACAATGTCCACCGAAAACGAAACATAAAACTCTAGAAAGTATTGACGTGAAAGATAAGACATTTCTGACCCTAGCGAATAATCACAGAAATTATTTAACAATTTAAGTAATTACGAATCGTTATTTCTCAACGATCAATCTCCTTATGTATTTGCAATACAATGCGTACAAATGGATTTGTAATTGCCACAAATTTTGCAGCTAAATTGCAATTTGAGTTGTAAATGTGGCAATTGCTTCACATTTCGAATTAACCTGATTCTAAAGTTATAAGTTTAATTCTTTCTTTTTAATCCAAATCTCAATTTTAATACTTAATACATGACGCATATAATTTCAACAAGAAACTATTGTACCGTTTTTTTTTTATTTCATGAAGAAATATTTTTTGGTATATTAGATTTCCATGACTAATCGATTCGATTGCGATTATTATTGTTCCTCAATTACAATACAATTTAACTGTCAAATTGTTTAATTAAATCTTATATAATTTAATATAGTTTTGAATTAACTTATAATTAAAAATTAGATATAAAAATATTGTAATTATCTACGATGATACAGTTGTTTTTTATTGGAATTAAAAAAATCAAAAGTGAATAAGTGCTTATAAAAAAATTGATTTGAAATGAAATCAACTCTACTTTGAATAAAAGAAAAAAGTTCCAAGTATTTTTTTTTTATATTCGTAATTTATTGAATATCCGTTGTCTTGGTCTCGGAAGACAGAATTCGATGAAAGGCCTTAAACTCTAACAAGCTTTGATATTGAAAACAATTATTACAGAAAAAATGATCAAATTAAATAAAACGCGTAACAAAAAATAATCTAATTGATAAAGTGAAAGGAAGTTACTTTTCAACTTATATTTACATCCCATTTGTTAATTTGTTACGGATGACTTTCAATTCAAAACCACAATTATAGGCATATTTTCTATCCATCAGGCGCATTCTAAATCACCTTTGTTCAGTACATTTTTCTTCTTTAATTTTTTAATTGAATTATATTAATTTTTTCTGGAATGAAGAGGTATGAGTTTTCTCTTGGAATCTTTGAATACTTAGGTACTCGTGAAAGTTGACTTAATGTTTGACTTGAATTACTTTTCGAGATTTATTTCGATTAGGTTGTACCACTTACGAGGTTCGAGTTAAGTTCTCTTAGAAAATCTAATTATTATTTTTCTTTGGATTTAAATGAAGTAAGCACTATAAGTATTTGGGTATCAATAATTGATTTCTTTAGTTTATCATAATAGAGTTTGTAAGGTAATTGAATTATGTATTAATATATTTTCATCAAAAACTTGGTATCAATTTTCGAAATTAAACTGCTTATTAATAATAAGAAGAAAAGGTAATAAGAAGTAAACAAATTTAAAAGTATATAATTTTTTGTTTATATTCATCACATGGATATATACTTACGATTTTATTATTAACTCACCAAGCAATTAAAGCTTTTATGAGCACAGAAAAGCGTTAAAGGTTAAATTTGTCTACTGATGACCGAGTGGTAAAGGTGACCGCTCTAAAACTGGTAGGTGTTGGGTTCGATCCTTATATTGAGCAAATTTTCGCTTTTTTCGATTACGGATTAACTCTAGAGTCGCTAAATATCTTAATTATAAAGCGACGGTAGATAAAAAATCATTTTTTTTAATTATCAGCGGATTGATGGAGCAAGGAATAAAAATGCCAACAGGAATATTAGATGTAATAACATCTTTTTACTCTATGTATCTACAACAAAACAATACATACAATTAACAGTGTTTTATTAACCAGTATTATGCACATTATTATATCTGAATTAATGAACCTGGAATGTATAATATGACTGCAAATATCCTTACACATATTTACATTTGAAATATTGTACAAGGTGCAAAAATGATTAATGGTTCATCTTATTTTTAACATTTTATGTTAACCACAATTTAATATATTTTTTTCAGTTTGTTTAGTTTAAGTGATCTAATTGTCAACGGTTAGAAACTATAATTTAAATATATTATTATCTCAAACCTCAGGTATTTGGTTCCACTTATGCATCAATTTAAATCAACTGAAACGTGTAGTTTAAATTGAAATTTGAAAATAGGTAAAATTGGACTTCAATTTGTTATGTTATTAGACGAATTGTTCAAAATAGTTTAATTCAAAATTACATACAAAAGTTTACATATAGAGTTTAATACAAACTCACAATAAGATAAGCACAAATATTCAAATATTGTAACTTGTAACTTAAGACGATATTAGCCAATTAGTGAGAATCGTCAGCTATCTAGTTGAGTCCTAATGTGAGAGGTCCAATTTTGTTTACAATTTGGTAATATTATCCCTCCCTTTGATGTACAACTAGATAACTTACGATTCTCATTAATTGATTAATATCGTCTTAATATCGATGGGAAAAACGATATTAAGACTTTGTCTATAAATTTATTTTTTATTTTTTAATGCATTTTATTAATAGAAGCGAAGTCTTTTTTTGAAAACAAATATTTTTTATGGATGTAATTGCGCTAGAAGCTACTTAAAACTACGCAGTACCTTTAATTAGAAATCATGAAATAGAATTTGAAATTATTTTTAATTTATATTTAGTTTAATATTATTTGTCAATCTGAATTTTAAAAATGTGATATCTTACTTTATAATTTTCAAGTTATAATTTATCATTTTCCAAATAAAACAACTTTGTTTTATATGAAATCTTATTATATATTTTATGGATTTTTTTTAAGTAGGTGAAATGTTACCTAACTTTACACTTGACGTATATATGTAGATGTTTGATATGGCAGTTTAAGAAAATTGGATAATTCTTTTCCACTCGAAATAGATGAAAACGGAATGAAGTAAACGAACTTTCTTTCAAATTTCTCATTTCCTTCTTTTGCGGGCGTTTGTTCGGAAAATGTTAATTACATGTTGAAGCATTTTAACATTTAACTACGTTTAACTCCTACAAGCCGCTGTTCCACACGCCCTATTCCATAACAATTTTAACGTAAAGGTCATTGTATTCAACCGTCAAATGAATCACTATAAACCACGTTTTTGTATAGCCAGAAAAAAAGTGCAAGAACTTTACGAATAGCGAGAAATACAGATTAAATAAAAATTCAAAAATATATCAATTTTTTCACCAGAAACCAGCCAACAAAACCTGTTTTGTAACTGGTAGGTTCATATCCGGTTGAAATAATGATTAATTTAGTGACGTATGTAGGTACTCGTTTTTTGATTCACCGAAGAGAAAGAATAGAAATTATGTTGTTCCAAAATTAACCAATAATCTATAGATAATTGTTGAAATTTTGTGCATTTTTTAACAGGAACAAAAATAATTTCGATGCTAAATAATAGAAAAGACAAAAAATGTTGCGGTAATAGTGAGTTTTTAATATCGTGGGTCCCGAAGACAAACACATTGTCTTTCAGTAGTTTCAAACAAATTACCTCACATGTTCTTGTATCTATTGTGCAATTATATCTATTGTCTTATATTCCTACTTTTACACACATGTAATTTGTATTGTTTATTGACGTTTTTGTTCCTCTCTGTAGGAATTTTATTCAAGAGACTACTTTTTTCGTTATACCCTACTTTTCGATCCAATTAAAACAATCAAACGTTTTTTTAATTAATTTCGATAAAAAACAACATTTTCAATTTGTTATCCTACTGATTTTCATTGAAACGAATGATCTAATCTGATATTTGAACAAGAGCTGTATCACAAAAAGGTTGGGCCGAAATTTTCAAAATATTACGTTGGTAACACGCCAATTTTATAGATTTGATTTGATATGAAAGAGCAAGGTCTTCGATACCCCCTATTTTAGAATCAGGAAAGGCTAGTGTGAAATTGATTAATGGTGTCACATTGGGGAGGGAAAAAAACCGATCTTGTCGCATTAAATAGATCAAAACTATCCATCGAAGGAAAAAGCAGTTAACGTTGAAAATAGATTAGCATAAGATTTAAATAAGAAAGGCGCGTCTCTTTGAGACCGGCTCTTTTAAATTAGAACTAATAGAAGGTTTCATTTTCAACTGTAGAAATATTCAAGAGATTTGAAATTAATATTCCAAAACTAGAAGTTCGAGTTTCAAATATCTAACACAAAAATCCAATTATACTTACAATATATTTTTTTTTACTTTAGAAAAAAAAAATGGTTTGAAAACAGTTAAACAAATTAAAAGATGAAAGAATAAACAAAGAATTTATTAATATGACAAAGAAAAGATGAAAATAAAAAAAATGTGGAAAAAAATTGAAATTTTCAGGTCTAAGACCTAAGTAATTGAAAATCTCATGTTTTTCTTTGTTGCCTTCATATTTTAACATTCTTATTACATTAATTACATCATAAAAGTAATTCTTTACAACTTAATTATGATAATTTTTTTACAACATATTCACTAACATGGGTATTTTGAATTAGTTAGAACCGGAGTTCGGAATTTCGTTTGATCTTCTTTGTTGATTGATTTGTTGATTGGATACAGTGAGAAAATCCACTATTGACATTGATATTCCTTTTAATTTTATACTTGTGAAAGCATCTAAGTAATAAGCAGAGCCGTCAGAAAAAAGGATCATAACTACTTTAAAGTAGCTTAGTATAAAGCAGGGGTGTCTTATCATTTTGACCCTTTGGGCCGTATAAAATTTTGCTAAAAAAATGGGCCGCGTAAACACGAATATTTTTTAACAATCTTATTACCATTATTTTGTAATTGTGATTACAACCGATAAAGTCTAGATAATAAAAAAAGGCACCAAAATAATTAATAATTGCAATATTTATTGCCAAAATAAAAATACCAAATTGCGTACTTAAATGAAATTTTTTATTATAAAGTATTAATTAATTTTACTTTGGGCTAAAGGGGAACATATTTTGGGTCGCATGCGGCCTACATGTTAGACAACCCTGGTAAAAATATCAAAAGTATACAAGTTTATAAAGTATCAATGATATAGGTTTTAGGCGAGGGTATGAATATGGAGATCTTAATAAACTTCAATAAAATCTTATTTTTTCTAATATTTCGACAAATTATATACTTCTTCATGGCTTAAAAGGAAATTTTAATAAAGTGATCAAAATTTAAAAAAATCAGATAAATTGTAAAAAAATACACTTATGGTTATCAATTTGTTTACATTTGATACATTTAGTTGGCATACCAAATTTTAAACACTTTATATTTAAGGAAAATATCCATAGATTTTCACTTAATAAATATCCACCTCAAATAATTTGAATGTTCTATTTTAATAGAAGGATTTGCTTTACATTGAATGAATATGAAAATAAGAAAACTAGGAAATTGTTTCAAAACTACTAATAGAGTTACCACAAACGATTTACCCGAAAAAGTTAAAATCGTGTTTTTCTAGAAAAAAAACCAAGAAACTATTTTCATTCCAATTAAAGTTTATTTTTTGAGGTTAATGATTTATAAGTATCATCTAATATATCTTAAGTACCTGTGTGTTTAATGAACTTCGAATTTTTTACTTTTTAAATTTAAAAGTAGGAAAGTCTTTAAAATTTCAAGAATTATGTTAAGAGGACGTTCCTATACTTGGTACCCGTATAACAGTTACAATGTAAAACCTTAAACATATTCATGGGGTCGATTAGTTATACAATAAAACGTTATAGATTGAAAACAGGTTTTATTAAAAAAAAAATAAATAAATAAAATATGAAAAGCATTTAATTATTATTTATGCTTTTTCGACAAAACAAGAAATTAAATTAACATTTACTCGATTGTAAGAAAAAAATGATTTTATAATAAATAATTTCCAATGCTTAGAAATTATTGGAAAAAATCAATTGCTTTCTAATTTCAGCAATAGTGGTGATGTTCTATAAGAATATTCTCTATTTTTTTTTCGAAAATTTCACTTACAAAAAAAAAGGTAATTGAAATGAAGAGAAACAAATAAAATATAAAAAAATTGGTATTACCTTTGTAAATTACGAAAATTTTGCAATTTCCATTTAGTAATTTATTTTTTTTCCTAGTTTTTTTCATGAATTTAATGGAATATTACAACCAATTTAAATTTAAATAAGTTTTTTTGTATTTTCCGGGGCCTGAAAGATAAGGAGTGACATTATTGCTGTTTATCATTCACATAAAAAATTAATCTGAAATTCATTCAACAAAAATTATAATATTTCAATATAAATTGTAATTGTGTATGGTAATCACATAAACAATATATCATTTTTAAAATTGACTGATTTCTTTTTTATTTTCTAATTGAATAAAAAAAATTACATAAAGTGCAACAATACGTTAATAATTGCTCGAGATCTATCTCCATTAGATTATGAAATGGAATTTCACTTTTTACCTCATTTGCATAAAACAGTGTGGAGTCGGAAGATAATTTTACCAGAATCAAAGGAAAACGACTTTGATAATAACACGTTTTAAATTTCAACTCTTGAATCGTTAAATTTATAATTTTTGACTTCCGCATGTTGTTTTTTTGCGTTAGTTCGTGGAAAATAAAAAGTGTGGAATTCTCCTTTTGTATGTATGGTAGAACTGTGACATGTTACATTTCATGTAAATAATACGAGTTTGTACTCTAGTTATGCAGATGATTATATACTTGCCTCACAAACCAGATCTTTTGATCATAAAGTGAAAGGGAAGGTCTTTTAAAAATATCGTATATAATTACCTTAAACGTACATTTCAAAAAAAAAAAACATGGAATAATGAATATCGATAACTCATTCAAATTAAAATTAATATTTTTTTCAATTGTTATATATCATCACTTTATAATTAACTAAGTCTTTAGCAACTCTAGGGTTAATAAATCCATAGGAGATTTGAAGCTAATATCTACCAGTTTTGGAGCGGTCACCTTGACCACTCGGGCACTAGTAAACTTATGAAAAAGATTGATAAGAACACAAATTTTCATAATTAACCTTAACCGATTTAAAATCTCCAAAAATTCATATTAATTCTACCATTAAAAAAAACTTCAATTACCTCCTACATAATTTATTGAACTATTAACGTAATTTTTAAACTTACCAGTCCAAATTAGGATTTTAATTGTCTCTAATTTATTGTTAATCAAAACATTAAATCTCCATTATTTTTCTGTTCATGCAATAAATTTTTTATTATTTAAATATTTTTCTCAGATTAGTATTTCAGATATTGAGTTGAGTGACGACATTTTTTTATTAGACTAATATAAAGTACTTGTGAGAAAATTAAAAGTTTTATCTTTTGTTAGCTAACTTTTACGATCGTTAAAAAAATCACTTTCTGCCGATAAAATAATAGTGAGCAAGAAAAACGCTGAGAATGACTATGAATTAGTCTCGGAAGAGATAAATTTTTAGTTAAACGTTCAATTTCAGTATATTCTCGGCAAGATCCGTCACTATAGTCCACCATTCTATCTTGTCCATTTTTCCGGTATCAACTTCAAAGCCAAATTAATAATTTCTCTTATTTATAAGTAGGCAATAGTTTTTTAAAAAATAAATGATCTCAATTCCTTCCATGCTGAAAGGTAAGCTATTACAAGTATAGTTTGCTTTGCGCCCATGCAGGTAACTTTCAATATTCGCCTTTGGTAGAAGTAGGGGATACTTGAGCTTCAATTTTTTTTAATAAGAAAAGGATTTTGTGTTTGATTGTCTGATAATTTTCGATTTTTGGATAAATTATATTTATCTTGGACGTTTTTGAAAATGCTCTAGCTTCATTTGTAGTTCCTTTGTTAACAGTACAAGGTTTTCAGCGTATCTGGCGACTTTGATTATTTTCCTATCCATTGCAAAAGTCAGTACTCCTTAAAGATCTCATTTTTAACATTTTTGCGTAGACATTAAAAAAGGAGGTAAAAGGAATATCTGAAGCGTTGTCCTTTTTCGTCTACTCATGAGTTTCTTCAAGAATATTCTGAAATTTCTTCCCTTGAAAGTGTCAAAGAAGTACGTGAAAATATGAGCTTAGTTGCGTGTTTAACATCTATCATTCTCTTTTCGTTTTATCCTTCTGAATTTATCTTTCTTTTAAATTTCAATTTTAAATAAGCCAATTAAGCATTGTTAAAAATCAGCAGACAAAAGTTAAGTCACTACTATATATTCTTAGTAATTCCAATTCTTATACATTTCAGCAAATATTTCTTTTTCATACTAAAATACTAAAAAATATTATTAATTGATTTTTTATACTTAATAGTTTAAAAATGTGCTAAATATTTTAACTTAGCATAAGCTAGTTGTGGCTCATTCTAATCTTTATCAGTTGGGAAATCATTAATTTTCTTAGTTTAAAAATTGTAAAACAAATTTTCCAGAAATAAACGCAAGCATACTTTTAATCAATCGCTATTTTTTTTGTTATTTAAATATGGAGGTCAAATTCTGCGAAGGTGAGAAAAATTTTAATAATTTCTTACTAAAACCCCAAAATAGCTTCGTTATAAATATTTGCATTGTTCCGCTGATGGCGACTTTTAAAATAAATTGGTAAGTAAAAGAAGAGGGGAAAATAAAGGACTTGTATTTAAAATACTAATGATGTATGCTACTTATGTAAATTATATACCTTAGAAAATTTATAATAGATTTTGCAGCACGATACTTGGAAATTTTTGGTTTTCAAGAAAAATAGAGACGATTCTTTTTTTTTTGTGTGTGTTGCAAAACCCACTAACTATTATATCAATGAATTAAAAGTGCATACAAAAACATAGGATTTATTCTCATAAGAAATTATAGTGAACAATTAAGAAATTCAAATTTAGTTAAGTTACCCTTACGTATATCACTAGCGGAAAAGTTTTAGTTTCAACTTGTAGAGCATTAATTTTCGTGCATGAATTCTTTTTAAAGAAAAAGTTATTTTCAAATTATTAAAGTCAACTGGGATTTGGAAATGAAAAATAATTCCAATTAGTTACAATTATAATAATAAATAAATAAAAATTAATAAATTAATTCTGAGTAGTAAAATCACATTAAGGTGTCACACTTCGAAGTCCCAGTTCAAATCAACCCTCAAATTTAGGCTGTTTCAGTGTTTGACAACCTTTTTTGAAAATCAAAATTTTCAAAATAGAATCTTTAAGTGCTTCATCTTTCATAAAAGAAGTCAATCGGTAGGCAGATTTAAAAAAAATCGAAGAGGTTTTTACCGAAGTCAATGAAAGTTGGTCTTCTACTACTGCTGAATACGGTACTATGGTACCTTCAGATTACCAGCAAGAAAAGAGATATATTCTATGTTCATATTTTTTTATTGTTTAGTAATTGTACTGTTACTCACTTTATTTGGTCCTCATATAACAAGGGTTATTTACCTTTGAATCCAAGAAAAACTTTGGTTTTAATCAGAGAAAAGAGACTTATATAAAAGTCCAATTCTGTGTTAAAAATGTATTCGAAATTTGGGCTACTCTGTTGGTAAATCCCAGAACTTCGGTTTGCTGAACACTAGTTTTCGCTATATTAAATTAGCCTTGGCCAAATATAATTTTGTAAAGCGATAACTAGTGGTCGGCTAACCAAAGCTTTTAGATTTACCGACAGAGTAGCCCAAACTTTCGCCCATTTTAATTGAACTTCTTTATAAGTATCTTTTTCTTGGTAAATGCTATTCATATTTTAAAAGTCTAGTCAACTGTCAATTTACATAAGAAATTGATTTTTGACCCATAAACTTAAGTTTGAGTTATTGAACTTATCGTTTAACATAATTTTTTCGAGTTATAAAGGATTTTTTAAGGGACTCGATATTGACGTCAGGCTATACAGTTATCGACTTAGCGAAACTTTACTCCATACATAGTTTATTTTTTTTATCAATCATCAATTTCCTCCAGTTGAATAAAATATAATAATCGTTTTTGGAGCAATACTAGCTATAGCTTCAAAGAGGGAAAATATTATTAGTTGCTCGCAAAAGTTTACGTGAGTTGTTATCACTTTGAAAATATTGTCGACATAATTTTAGGACGCAGATAAATTTACAAATAAAATTAAGTTTTAAAAAAACCCTTTTAATTCTTACGGTTAATCTGTCAAGCGTTTATAAAATAAAATAAAATCTACGAATAGATCTACTGGTGCCCGCTCCAAAAATAGTAGATGGTGGGTTCAAATCTTGTATCGAACAAATTTTCGATAACTCTTGATATACGGATTTTTATTAACCCTTTAGCCGGTAAAGACCTTATTAGTTATAAAGCGACGGTTAATAACAATAAAAAAAATAATGAATCCTGAATTTTTAAACACTACTATTTAAGTGGTTCTTAACTTTGTTGGAGGTACTGAACTCCGTCAGTTTTACATATGCATTCACTAAATCCTTCTTAGTAGGAAAAAATGATTTTTTCAAATTCAAAACAAAAGTATAAATATATTAATTTATAGGTATATACATGTCATATAAGTCGGGGTGTGTATTGACTTTCACCGAACCCGCGAGACTGACTCACTGAGCCCCTGAGGTCCGATTGAACTCTGGTTAAAAATCACTATTCTATTTTAAAGACCATTCATTTGAAATCAACCGTTGCCATAATCTTTACAACTGACATGAATTTTAATTTTACATATATAAAAATATCATTCTAATTCGTAAATATACCTAAATTCGAACCAATTTGTTATTCATTTGAAGATATCTTTTTGATTACAGTTTACAACTTTATAAATTGGTTTGATTGTTTGGTAAATTAATATTCAAATTTTACTTTCATATTCTCTCAAAAACATGCCGCTTTATTAAAAAAAATTAAAGCAATATTCCTAATCATTATTGCGTGCAGCTTTCAATTCAATCTCAACAGGTTTTTACTTTCATATTCGGAAGTCGTTATTGAATGTTTTTGTATTGATTTACTATTTCGTAATTTTTTTCATATGATAAAAAAACCTGTCGGTTTATAATAAACTAATTGACTTGAGTTTAATGAGTAGGAATGCAATCCATATAATTATACAAAAACATTTCTCATTTATAATAATCTCAAGGTTAAAGTTAATATTACAATTTATGGATTTGTCTTATTTTTTAAATTGACATTTTCCTACATGTTCAATAAAGAAATTGATTTTATTAAACGCTTATATACGACAAATGTAATTAATTTTTGTTTTATTTTTACTTTTTGCCTTGAAAATTTAACCAAGGATTTAATGTGATACATTGTCCAGAAGAATATTCTCGTGAAAATATTTAAATTAAAATTTTTGAACACAAGAAAATCCTCAATTATATCATGAATACAATAAAGACAATGTTTTATTGAGACAATGAGCTTTAGTGGTAGAATATTTCTCTTGTTAACTAAATCTCATAATTCAATGCTATTGGGAAAAAAAATCGTACATGATATTTGTTGACTTCCAACAATGAAATATGCATTTGGTATTTAACAAGAGATGATAGAGACAAGACCGAGCGAAAAATGTTGAAGAAAAAAACATAATTGAAAATACCTTGAACTTTCTCAGTTTTAAAAGTTTAAAATGGAAAAACCATTGAATAAGTTATTTGTTCTCTATAGAATCCGAACAATGACATTGAAGATAGATACGCGACGTCTTTATTCATTTAATTCATATTTACAACCCATTACTCACTTTACTGCTCAACTAATAATACTGTTAGAAGTGGCTTCGCTTTTACTAACCTAACAGTACTCTGTGTATGATTAATAAAATATAATTACTATGTAAATTTAAATGCAATAAATGATTCAATATATATATGTCAATCACAAATTACTTATTATTTTATTTGCATAGAGAAAATACTATTGTAGTACATTTTTTTCTTTTGAAAATGAAAATGTGTGAATTATTTTCACAATTTTGGCAGGTTAACCATTATTCAGAGAAAGGATTCGTGTGAGTATTGCAGGGTAAAACGATCATTTTTTCACTATTTTTTTTTTACTTGTTCACTACGGCATTAAATATAAAATTTAAAACTGTTATTATCATGCAGGAAAATATTATAGATTTTTTTTCTAGAATCCTTATTTATTTCGTTGGAATTAAAGTTCATTTGGGGAGCGTAGTTTTTGGGATTGTAGAGATTTATGTTTGCTCAACATCTAATATGTATATCTAGTAGTAAGTCAATAAACAGTTTACTCTGGTGCGGATTTATTTTATTTCATATGTCAAATTACATAGCTTATATCTAATTGTTTTCCTCTTTTCTTTTTTATCAACAACCCTCGTTCCCAGGCTACCCTACATGTCGCCTCAATCCTCGATACTGGCTCATTTTCTTGTTGGCTAATTGACTGAACCGCCACAGGATGTTGACTTTGGCGCCATCTACAAAACTAATATAACAATGAAATGAACATTTTTATTTGGTTTCTATTGCCCAGCAAGTTCAGGTTCTGTGTGGTTCAATTCTTTCCCCAGCTTCATCCATCGCTGGTGAGGTTTTGAAAGTTATACTTATTTAGGCGCACCATGAAAGGGAAAAAAATGGTGTTCGGAAGTTAGCTTGGAATGCTTTGGAATGTTCACTGAACAGTATAGAAATTTGAAGTAAACATAGCAAAATGCAACTGTACGTGTGCCCAATCGGGTAACTTCTGTTACATATAAACATGAACCAAGTCACTTATGCGAGATAATGTATGTGTTTTTTGAAACTAAAAGTAACTTTAATGCTTTTAATTTGTGTTTTAGCGATCAATAATCTATTTGTTTAAATTTCAACCAAATTTTTTGAAATTATAACTGTTGAAATAGTAATGAAATAATGAATATTATAAGTCAATATGACAAGAGGCAATTGATGTTTTATATGTCGCAAAGCAACAGAACAAAGAATGGAAACACTTGTAAATATGTGTGAGTAAAAACCAAATATTAAAATCAATGTTTCAATTTTAAACTAGCGGATTGATGTCATTTGTTTCAACTGTCATTTCGATTTCACTTAATTGTTAGATGGGTCAGTGTTTGCTGTTAAAATTTCCACGGATGGTTACCAGTATTTGATAATTATAATGGTGCAAATTCTGTTAAAAACTTTAGTTATAAGACAAGAACGAATGAAACTTATTTCCAGAAAAAAATACTTTTTCAATGAATTGTAACTTCGTACATACGTTCATAAGTACATACAAACTTTTTTTTTTAATTCGGATTA
Organism: Sisyra terminalis; assembly: GCA_958496175.1. Taxonomy (NCBI): domain Eukaryota; kingdom Metazoa; phylum Arthropoda; class Insecta; order Neuroptera; family Sisyridae; genus Sisyra; species Sisyra terminalis. The sequence continues at coordinate 31,146,742 of OY292278.1, forward strand.
GCTCAGAATTTCAATCTGTTTTCTATGATGTTACTTGGGGTTTTCAGATCTTTTCAACAACCTCAAATATGCACCCTTTTTGTCTTAGGATATGATCCATTTAGTTAGCTTTTCTGAAGTGAACATAATATTTTAAATCTTCTTTTGGTTGTTTTATATATAGTACATTAAGTAGTTTTCGACAAAAAATATACTAAAATATTATCATTATACACCACAAAATCAAACAGACTCCAAGTGTCCTTAGAAAAACAAGCAGTTGGTTAATTGAAAATTAAATTTTTACAATTTCTTTCCAAGGCAGTTTAGTTTTATAGAAAAATGAATTAAAATGTACCGTTTTTAGACCGTTATCTTTTTGGAAGCATAAATCTTTACTGAAATACGTGGGCTGTTTATATAATTTGGTGCGATGTTGTCTGAAGAGGTAAAACTTCTGAAAATACAAATGTTTTCATAGATACCACTACTTCGCTAACACCTGTGAGTTTCCATTTTATTTGCCAAATGATATATTTTTAATTCTGTATAACTTGCTGGCATATATTGGTGCCTGATTTATTTTGATAGGCATTTAATTCAATAAAATGGATTTACAAAAATGTGTTTAACTTTCAGGTTTGGAAAATGAATCGTTACCTTTATTTTTATTATTTAAGTCGAATTCTGAAACTTTTTTTGCATGATTTATTGAGCTCCTTCAAGTTATCATTGCACTTCTTGAAATTAAGTGAAAAAACAACATGTAATATTTTATTTTCGTCGCTATATATATACGGTTGCTACTGGAAAAAAAGAAAAATTATTTCAACTACTAATTAAATATTGCTAGATTACTATTAATGAGGAAAACTCTTAAGTGTTAATAATAATAAAATGATAGATTTCTACCAAAAACCGATACTCAACAAGATATATCTCAAATAAACATTGCCAAATTTTGTATTCAGGTACATATTTTTAGTGCATTCTGCGCAGGATCAAATATTTTCAGACAGAATGCTAGTTTACTAAAAGAGAACCAAAAATGAAACAAATTTCGGTAAGTCATAAACCAAAAGTATTAAAAAGATAATATTTTAAGTCCGTTGTTCCTAACCTTGTTGAAGGTACTGACCCCCACCAGTTTCATATGCGCATTTACCGAACCCTTTTTAATTAGAATAATAAAATATATTTTTTTTCAAATTCAAAACATAGGTTTATAGGTATACATATAGGTCATATAAGTTGAGAGTGAGCTTACCCTTCGCCAAACCCGCGAGACTGACTTATGCAACCCCAGGGGTTCGATTGAACCCAGGTTAGAAGCACTGCTGTAAGGTATCTTCGCTCTACACGATCCCTAGAAAGTTCCCAATCGATTTTTAATTTTTCTTTACCTACTTGAAAAATTGGTTGCAAATTAGCAATACTGCGTAAATATACAATAAATTAGTGTAGAACCCGTAAGGCTCCATCCTAAGGGAAAGTATTATGGACAGAGATAAGCTGCTTTAACTACAACGAAATGAAATTTTGGTGGAGAAGACCTGTTATGAAATCTGTTGAGCTCAGTAGTTCAGATACAACGGAAGCTGTAATCTGCATGGAGTGGATGCAGATAGTGTGAGAGAGACTATTTCTCCACTCTTAATATATAAGACTACTAATTTGGATTATTGATTGCCGCTAAAACAAAATGAGTCACAAAAACATATTTATGTCTTCCCGATTTTTGAACTTTAACATCGAAATACCTTTCATAATATCAAAAAACGTCCTACAGTATTGATATTTTTAAGATACATTTTTGATAGATCGATGGATAGTTTGAATCCTTAAAACAATCAAAAAAGTACCACTGGTTTATTTTTAAAGATTTCTTAACTTGTCGGCGATTTGATTTTCCTGCTTGGCTAATGTTATTTTTACCTAACAAACTATTAGATTTGCTTGACCGAAGATTATATAGGAGAAGGTATTCCAATTCTGCAATGCATGAAGGGAAATGTGTCAAAAAGGCGCCGCCACTGTAGTGTCCGAAGTACTAAGTATGTATGGTAATATAGGTAGTACTCCTGGAACACTTCTGGCGGCGTCACATCTTAACACATTTCCTATCATGCATTGCCAGAATATTTATATTACCAGAATAATTATATTATAAAATATATATTACCTTAGCTCGACCCACGGAAAGTGTCGCCATCTATTGATGGTTCCTACATTATTTAAAGCACTTTTACACGGTTGCTTTTAGTTTTTTTTTTTGTTACATTAAGTTGTACCTATGTTACTTACTTATTTATTTCTTTATTAATATAGTTCTTATTGATTATTTATTTTTGTTGGTTAGTACACAGACATCATGATTTCCTGAAAATTATAAAAATACTGCTACTGAAAACGGATTTTTTCATTAAAATCTTGCAATTAAATAGTTCTTCAACAATGTATTAGTTACCAATACTCTATATACAAATAATTAAAAAGTAATTGATACAACTGTAAAAGATATTTCACTTTTCCTTTTTACTAACATTTCCACTTAATGTTGAATGTTTAAATGATAAAAACAATTCAATTAATTAAAACTTCAATGTAATTTCACGCTGCTGAAAGTGTGTATCAACTAAATTTACATTTCCTGTGACATTTGAACATGAGTTATCACTCTTTAGTACTTGGATATTTAAATTAAAATTTATAAAATATACGTAGATTAAACTGTGCTACAATTGTTCCTAGAACCATTTTGTTTTATCTTTTTTGATTTACGATTCCAAACAAAAAATCAATTTTATTATTGATTATTAATACTTACTATTAAAAATTGTAATTTAAAAAAAACAAATCTTATGTTAAGTATTTTGTTAAATTATTGTTGTCGTTTAGCAGGATCTGCAGTTTTAGGTTATAATTTGAAAATTAAAGTTTTCATTTTAGTAGCTAAATTGCAGTTTGTTGGATTTCATCGAAACTTTGCATAAATTACTTCCATTACTTTAGCCATGTAGCATATACGGGGGTTAAACTAGACTTATTTCAGCAATACCAAAACGATTAAATTCTTAGCACAGAAACAATCTTCTTTATTAGGTTAATTCTTGGCATAAAGTCAAATTTATGAAATCGAAAATTTTAAATTTCCGTTTAAATCAATTTCCGAAATTTGAAATTTCTGTTTTGTATTGGAAGTTGGATACCTGAATCTATTGCCAGGTCAACTATGTCATTGTAAAAAAATATCTATATTACAATGAATTTATAAGTAAAATTGTATTGTTGAATTGTAAATTCCGTAAGCTATTTAAAGTTTAACTTTAAAAATACGTCTTATTAACACCAAATATTAAAAATATCATATTCTACTTTTCTAATTTGGAGAACCGGAGAACCTAGAACTTTCAAAATTTATACTGGCTACAGCTTCCAACAACATGACATAGAAAAACAACCAAGTATTAATATTTTTATAACACTCCTTAAAAATATTGATACTAACCTTTATAAATTGGTTAAGCCAAGAAAACTTTTTAAAAGCTGCATGCGACTTATGTAGTCAATTTTTACGTTGTTCTAACGCCCAGCCTCAGAGGTCGCTAACGATCATTTTGAAGATCGTTTTATAAATCTTGGGTAGCTCATTCGCAACTAATAAATGTTTAATTATACAATTGAAATGATGGATAAATTTAATGTATTAATGTTAAATTTCGGAGCGTGACTTTGTCCAGTTATAAAGTTAATTAAAAATAAATATTGCATAGTTATTGCACAGTTTTTATATAACTTAGTTACCTCTTGATCTACTTCAGTTATATTTTATTATAATGTATTTTTAAAAATAAATTAACAATGTTTTATTGTCGGAAATGTTATATGATTCAACAAATTAGTTAAACTAAAAACCGTTAAAGCTATGGAGATTCATTGAATTATATATAGTATATATGTATGTATATATTTTGCAATATAAATATATTTGTTTCATAGTCATGTTTCTAACATTAAACAATTATAGTTAATTTTTACAAAATCCATAACACAAAATTATTGTAAAAATATTAAATTAGTATTATGTAATGTACTATTGCTCTTAAGGAAATATTAATTTTTGTGAATTACGATATTTTTATGGAATGTTTGCGACGCAGTTAATTTTATGCTTCTTCCTAAATATTTTATATTCAATTTTTTGAAACTGTTGTAAAATCGTTGATTTATAAAAGAGGGAATTCTTTTATCTTTCATCGGGCTTAAATTATAATAAATTATCATATGAAATTCCAACAAAAAATTATCAGACAACAAAAGTGTTAATATTTTGTTAAATAAAAAACGAGAGACAAAATAAAACTGTAATAATAATAACTTTCGTTTCGATTTGGAATGCTTAACTGAAGATATGATTCGACTCGCCAATACTTGATCACAATAAATGTTTGGCAACAAAAAATTACAAATTAAAAGTTTCGTTCTCGTCTCTTATGCTTTCAAAAATAACCCAAACTGGATATTATGCACAATAATTTAAGTTTAAAAATTTTTCAACGCAAATAAGAATTTCGTTATTTTATTATATTTTAATTTGATAACGTTCTATAAAGTTTCAAAAAAAAACTTTTGTACATTTTTGAGGTTCTACTTCTTTAGGCGTGTCCCTTTCCTCATGCAAAATTTGGGGTTGTTTTGAGCCCCAATTGTATTAGACTATGACAATTTTGCTTAGCATTCTCATATTGTGGTTTGTATCAATTCAATTTTGAAAAATATTTTTCTTATTTTCTCTGTTTTTATTGTTTTTTTTATTTTTTAATATAGTAACTACTTGATGAACATAAATTAATTAACTTTGTCTAATAAAAATAGTTATTAATTTATTTATTTTTGTTTCAGGTACGTGCATCTTACAAACAATCACCTTAATAATGTCTAAAGGATATATAAGGTATTTAATATACAGTTTATTAACTTTAGTTATAAGCAAAATATTGGGACACAGCCCCCTGGGGCTTCTGCCGAGGAGCTGCAGAATAATTCAGTACTATAAAGAAAATTATAAAAACGTGATCAGAGGGACGATAAATGATACAAATCGGTCGAGTATTCACATGATCCTAATTATTTATCCGATATGGATAAATAATTTGCAAATGTTTATAAATAATTTAGATTTTTAGTTAAAAAGTAGTTTTAACCTTTTATTGAAATTTAAAGTTCAAAATTTTTGGGAAGCGGACGCGTTATTTCTTATTTAAGGGGCCATGGTATGGAAAACTTTGAAAAGCACTGATATGAAATAGATATATGTACATAATAAATGTCCAAACCAAAAGAATCCCTTTAGAATAATGCTTTTTAAATTTTGTTTTAATCAAATGCTTAAATTTGATTTAGTTAATCATTTTTTAGTTTATTTTTTGATCATTTGTTTAACATAATTATTTGTTACATTTTTAAGTTTTAAAGGTAAAGAGTTCAAGTACTTAATTGTAACATAAGAAGGACTATTACAATATCGTGAATTTGTCAGGTTGGGGTTATTTTCGCTTTTATGTTTAGATCTACCTGCATAAATTTGTATTTTTAAATAGATCTGTCTACAGTATTAAATCGCTGTGTACATTCATTGTAGTAATACGTTGAATTACTTTGTATATATTCAAAAACAAGTATGTACATTAGGAATTAGGATATCGCCAAAAATCCAACTAATCTTTTTTTTTGAGTCTTACTGAAGTTTGTCAATTTATCATGTTACCAAAATCCTAAATATAGATAGCAAGATCTATTTATATATTTAAAATAAATATAAATAAATCATATGTTTGCTCTGCAAGCCTATTACCATAAGCTTTTTTTATTTGCAGCATTTACTGAACATTAAAAAAATGACATTTAAATTAATATCCATAAATCATAAAAGGTTTTTTAACTTTAAATTTAAATTGATTGGGGAATATGAAGCACAACCGTTCCTTTTTTTTGGCTCAAACAAAAGCCACATTAATCGGTAGCATGCAGCTACAAATGATTAATTGGTGCAATCTACCATGGCGCAGCAAAAGTCTTTCAGGTCAAAAGCTATTATTTTATTATCAATTTTCATTATAAGAGATCATGCTTTATACTTTAAATAGAATCATAAATCTTTTAAATCCATCTGTAAGTTTACACCTCTTAAATTAAATTATTACCAATGATAATTTATTACTTAACCTTATATCCTTAATATCCTCAGTAGCTATTTAATAAATAAATGTCTATGCTTTGGACAAATCCTACACATTTATCCTAGATATACCACTATACTAAGGTGAAAATATTGATATTTTCACTATCTTACAGATAAAATTTTATCTGGAAGATAATTGTTTTTTTTTATAATAGCAATAATAATGAAACTATTTTAGAACTCTGATCATAATAATTTGTTACGCAAGTATTTTACTTATAGTTTTAAACTGTTGATGCTGACTAAAGCTCGGAAGTTCAAAAATAATGTAAATCTCGAGCAGTTTATGTTTTTCTTATGCACCATTCCTATTTTCCTTGCTTATGAACTATAATTCGTTAATGTAAATTGAAATTATGTTTTAAAACATTATAAAACAGAAGTTTGAAAGACTATACATTGCAACTAAAAACTATTAAAATCTTGTATTTATGTAATAAATCGTATCAATAAATACAAAATGCGCATTTATTTTTTTATTAAGAATGAGATTGATAATTATTTCGAATTCAGTATATCTACAAAAACGACAATCCGCTATGAAACTTTACACCAATCAGAGCAAGTGACGTCATAATTAAGTAAGCAAGTATATTGGAACAAGGCGAATTTTATTTAGCAGACGAGACTAGTGGTGAAGATTGCTTAGTTAAGAGACCTGATGTCATTACTGTTCACATTACTATTTATTTCTATTTTACGCTCAGAACATACAAAAAAGTATGTTTGATAAACAAAAGATGTATTCAAATTTTATAATATACAAGAAACTATTTATGCTACTTTAGTTCCGAATAAGAAATGTAGAACCAGCGAAATTAGTTAATATGATAAGAAAATGATGGAGAATTACAAAACTTTAATACCTAATTCATTTTAATTATCGAATATATACTTTTGATGTTAAAATTTGACACCAGAAGTAACATCATGACACACAATAATTTTGTCGTAGAGTTTAAATTCAACAATTAAAATGTCAATTTTTCCTACTAAACCTGTAATTTATACAGAAAAATATTACTTTTCGTAAAAAATATAAAAATCCGATCATTAACGGATAGTTTTTCAAAATTACGTTTCTTCATTGCGGCGGTTTACGAGTATTGTACAATATATTTTTTTGCTTTCAGAAATGTTTTTGGGCTAATATGTACGTCTTAAGGTCATCACTTTAAAACGATCCACTTTTGAAAATGAAAATACCAATACTAAATTTTCAATCTTGTGGCTTCTTATTAACTTTTTTCTGACAACAAACAAGCAATAAATAATTAATAAATTGTAAGAAAATAACCAAATAATGGTTAATATTTAAAGTTGATATATTTTTAAGCGCATTGAACGTGTTTTGAAGCAACAATTCCGAAAGTACAACAATATAGTATTGTATTTACATTTCTCAGTTATTTAAAAAACATTGTCGTGCTTTGTATGATAATAAATTTAAACTTTTTTGAATTTTAAATGAAAAAAAAAATCAACATGCATAATTATTCAATATATTACACTGAACACAATAACTGAAATAATGCGAAAGATACATTTCAAAATTTATAAGTTTTAAACGTGGAATTATTTAAAGCTATTTTAATTTTTAATGCATGTGTATTTTTTGTGAATAGTGGAACTCAACTAAAAAAAAAAACTACAATAAAAAATTTACAATTTTGATATTTTTGAAGAAGGTTTTTGTTTAAAATACAAAAATTCAATCGCTATATTTTAAAGTTTGCTATGATTGCTTATGTGTCTCTCTTTCTATTTGGTCTATTGCTTTCGGAAAGCTTTATGGTGAGCTTATTTTTAATTTATGTTTTATTACTTAATAATGTTTGTTTTACCTTATACAAATGTTGAAACCAATTAGAGAGTTATGTAGTTGACTGTAATATATACATAACTTACTTTTTGCCTTCTAAAGTAGTTCAAGTTGCACATAAGATAGTAAGTTTATTTTATTTATTTTTAATTTTTCTTTTTTGCAATAAAATTCAGATTAAAACCAGGAACATCATTCTAGACCTAGAAAAAAAAAGATCCTCCAACCAGTAAATCATATTCTTCGAATTTGCAGTACATAAATATTGCTTAACAATCTTATAAACGATGTTATGGAGATACAATCGTAGACAAAAGTACATAAGAATAGAAATTTTTGAATAATTACGTCGTTTAGCACATCATGAAGCAAAAAAATAGATCGATACTTAAAAAAAGTATATCGTTTAAAAGAAAAATACCTTAAAAAGAAATTTCACCAAAAATTTTGAACAAAACAACAAAAAATATAGGATTTTTTTAACAAACTTTTGGAACTAAATATGCCTTGATTTCAACTTTACATATCAAAATATTATTGATTTAATGCTCATAAGTCATGAAATTAGGATGTTTTAAGACAACTATTATAATTAAAAATTACATTTAAAATTGAACATTATATAAATTAAGTAAAACCTGACATCGCTGTCGAATTAATAGGTTAACAGCGTTGGAATTTTAGTATGTCTCTTTCACATGATGTGACTGAGCATGCGCAACAGGTGGACTCAGCAGAGATATTTCACTTTGGTGATTGTGACAGGAATACTAAAACAAACTGTAATCTCTCGTAAATAAAATTAATAATTATTTATTTATTATTGATACCGATCCTGTAGTTTATCTTCAATTTGTTGTATCTTATATTATAAATTAATTTACACTGTGTTTTTTATTTTTACGCAACGTTTCGGAGTTTATTACTGCCTTTTTAAGCGATTATAAATAACCGTATAAATGTATAAGAAACGAAGTGCTAATTATTTAAAAATAAAAGATTCTCAAATTCTCGGAACTAAAACAAATTAAAAAAATAAATAATAACTATAATCAGGATAATACTTAATACATCATAAGTCTAATTGTTCAAAAATCCTTTTTTTTTTAATCAGAATTAAAAGTTAAATTTTGTAACCCTTTTGAAAATTAATTATTTGACATATTTCATCCTTCTTCGTTTTATGGTATATACTTATGAGTGTGACAATGACAAATTATGCGTTTTATTTTTATTCTAATCAACTGTAATATCACGGCTTCTACTAAATATAAGACGTTAGATCTAAGATGACTTCAGTGTTCCCATATTTTCTTATACACTTCAATTTATAACTACAAAACCTATAATGAATTAACCACCTTAAATGTACATTTTTACCATAATCAAATTTTTACTTTTCAATGTTAACAGTTATTCAATAACAGGCATATAGTTTATAGGCAAGATATAAACATTATTCGTATAGAAGGTATAACGTAATCAATTTACTTTTTAAACAACATTAAAGTTCAATAAACACGGAGGAAACCAAACTATCAGGAATGTGAAATTAATAATAAATAATTAAAAGTAAATCGAAACCCTCATATAATCTATTAATAAAAATGGTATTTTCTGTAACAAAGAAATATAAAAAGGTCTATTATTAGGAAACCATGAAGAATTAACGTCGGCCTAAAAAAAAAACTTAGAAAACGATGCAAAAATAAAGAAATAAATAAAAACAAACTTTGAAATGAAATATTTATTACTTTAAACAAGAAAGTGGGCAATTTTACAAAACCGCATCAATGAATAAAGTATATATATTAAGAAATCAAATAAGATTTAAATTTTCCATAAATGTGATGGTATCACATCAACAACGCTGACTCCGAATTACAGTTATTTTTATAATAAGCCGTAATCTAATTTCCACTGTTAGAACAATTGTTATCTCGAGGGCCCGACGATTCATCTTCTACATCAAATGGAGGACCATTTACGTCTTCACAAGACATACCAGAACTTGATTCATTATTCAAGTTATCTGACGAGTTACAATTGGCCGAGTTCGTTGAGCTTCCACTATCGCTGTTGTCAGCTGAGCTTGCAGCATTGTCGCTTGAGTTAGATGATGATGATGAGCTAGCGTTGCTGTCAGAAGCCGAGTTCGATGAGCTGCTGCTGGCACTGTCGTTTGAGTTGGATGATGATGATGATGCTGAGCTATTATCACTGGATGCGCTTGAAGACGAGTTAGAACTGCCGCTTGAATTAGCAGACGAACTACTGTTGTCAGCTGAGCTTGCAGCATTGTCGCTTGAGTTAGATGATGATGATGAGTTAGCGTTGCTGTCAGAAGCCGAGTTCGATGAGCTGCTGCTGGCACTGTCGTTTGAGTTGGATGATGATGATGATGCTGAGCTATTATCACTGGATGCGCTTGAAGACGAGTTAGAACTGCCGCTTGAATTAGCAGACGAACTACTGTTGTCAGCTGAGCTTGCAGCATTGTCGCTTGAGTTAGATGATGATGATGAGCTAGCGTTGCTGTCAGAAGCCGAGTTCGATGAGCTGCTGCTGGCACTGTCGTTTGAGTTGGATGATGATGATGATGCTGAGCTATTATCACTGGATGCGCTTGAAGACGAGTTAGAACTGCCGCTTGAATTAGCAGACGAACTACTGTTGTCAGCTGAGCTTGCAGCATTGTCGCTTGAGTTAGATGATGATGATGAGCTAGCGTTGCTGTCAGAAGCCGAGTTCGATGAGCTGCTGCTGGCACTGTCGTTTGAGTTGGATGATGATGATGATGCTGAGCTATTATCACTGGATGCGCTTGAAGACGAGTTAGAACTGCCGCTTGAATTAGCAGACGAACTACTGTTGTCAGCTGAGCTTGCAGCATTGTCGCTTGAGTTAGATGATGATGATGAGCTAGCGTTGCTGTCAGAAGCCGAGTTCGATGAGCTGCTGCTGGCACTGTCGTTTGAGTTGGATGATGATGATGATGCTGAGCTATTATCACTGGATGCGCTTGAAGACGAGTTAGAACTGCCGCTTGAATTAGCAGACGAACTACTGTTGTCAGCTGAGCTTGCAGCATTGTCGCTTGAGTTAGATGATGATGATGAGCTAGCGTTGCTGTCAGAAGCCGAGTTCGATGAGCTGCTGCTGGCACTGTCGTTTGAGTTGGATGATGATGATGATGATGCTGAGCTATTATCACTGGATGCGCTTGAAGACGAGTTAGAACTGCCGCTTGAATTAGCAGACGAACTACTGTTGTCAGCTGAGCTTGCAGCATTGTCGCTTGAGTTAGATGATGATGATGAGCTAGCGTTGCTGTCAGAAGCCGAGTTCGATGAGCTGCTGCTGGCACTGTCGTTTGAGTTGGATGATGATGATGATGCTGAGCTATTATCACTGGATGCGCTTGAAGACGAGTTAGAACTGCCGCTTGAATTAGCAGACGAACTACTGTTGTCAGCTGAGCTTGCAGCATTGTCGTTTGAGTTAGATGATGATGATGAGCTAGCGTTGCTGTCAGAAGCCGAGTTCGATGAGCTGCTGCTGGCACTGTCGTTTGAGTTGGATGATGATGATGATGCTGAGCTATTATCACTGGATGCGCTTGAAGACGAGTTAGAACTGCCGCTTGAATTAGCAGACGAACTACTGTTGTCAGCTGAGCTTGCAGCATTGTCGCTTGAGTTAGATGATGATGATGAGCTAGCGTTGCTGTCAGAAGCCGAGTTCGATGAGCTGCTGCTGGCACTGTCGTTTGAGTTGGATGATGATGATGATGCTGAGCTATTATCACTGGATGCGCTTGAAGACGAGTTAGAACTGCCGCTTGAATTAGCAGACGAACTACTGTTGTCAGCTGAGCTTGCAGCATTGTCGCTTGAGTTAGATGATGATGATGAGCTAGCGTTGCTGTCAGAAGCCGAGTTCGATGAGCTGCTGCTGGCACTGTCGTTTGAGTTGGATGATGATGATGATGATGCTGAGCTATTATCACTGGATGCGCTTGAAGACGAGTTATTGAAGACGAGTTAGAACTGCCGCTTGAATTAGCAGACGAACTACTGTTGTCAGCTGAGCTTGCAGCATTGTCGCTTGAGTTAGATGATGATGATGAGCTAGCGTTGCTGTCAGAAGCCGAGTTCGATGAGCTGCTGCTGGCACTGTCGTTTGAGTTGGAATGATGATGATGATGCTGAGCTATTATCACTGGATGCGCTTGAAGACGAGTTAGAACTGCCGCTTGAATTAGCAGACGAACTACTGTTGTCAGCTGAGCTTGCAGCATTGTCGCTTGAGTTAGATGATGATGATGAGCTAGCGTTGCTGTCAGAAGCCGAGTTCGATGAGCTGCTGCTGGCACTGTCGTTTGAGTTGGATGATGATGATGATGCTGAGCTATTATCACTGGATGCGCTTGAAGACGAGTTAGAACTGCCGCTTGAATTAGCAGACGAACTACTGTTGTCAGCTGAGCTTGCAGCATTGTCGCTTGAGTTAGATGATGATGATGAGCTAGCGTTGCTGTCAGAAGCCGAGTTCGATGAGCTGCTGCTGGCACTGTCGTTTGAGTTGGATGATGATGATGATGCTGAGCTATTATCACTGGATGCGCTTGAAGACGAGTTAGAACTGCCGCTTGAATTAGCAGACGAACTACTGTTGTCAGCTGAGCTTGCAGCATTGTCGCTTGAGTTAGATGATGATGATGAGCTAGCGTTGCTGTCAGAAGCCGAGTTCGATGAGCTGCTGCTGGCACTGTCGTTTGAGTTGGATGATGATGATGATGCTGAGCTATTATCACTGGATGCGCTTGAAGACGAGTTAGAACTGCCGCTTGAATTAGCAGACGAACTACTGTTGTCAGCTGAGCTTGCAGCATTGTCGCTTGAGTTAGATGATGATGATGAGCTAGCGTTGCTGTCAGAAGCCGAGTTCGATGAGCTGCTGCTGGCACTGTCGTTTGAGTTGGATGATGATGATGATGCTGAGCTATTATCACTGGATGCGCTTGAAGACGAGTTAGAACTGCCGCTTGAATTAGCAGACGAACTACTGTTGTCAGCTGAGCTTGCAGCATTGTCGCTTGAGTTAGATGATGATGATGAGCTAGCGTTGCTGTCAGAAGCCGAGTTCGATGAGCTGCTGCTGGCACTGTCGTTTGAGTTGGATGATGATGATGATGCTGAGCTATTATCACTGGATGCGCTTGAAGACGAGTTAGAACTGCCGCTTGAATTAGCAGACGAACTACTGTTGTCAGCTGAGCTTGCAGCATTGTCGCTTGAGTTAGATGATGATGATGAGCTAGCGTTGCTGTCAGAAGCCGAGTTCGATGAGCTGCTGCTGGCACTGTCGTTTGAGTTGGATGATGATGATGATGCTGAGCTATTATCACTGGATGCGCTTGAAGACGAGTTAGAACTGCCGCTTGAATTAGCAGACGAACTACTGTTGTCAGCTGAGCTTGCAGCATTGTCGCTTGAGTTAGATGATGATGATGAGCTAGCGTTGCTGTCAGAAGCCGAGTTCGATGAGCTGCTGCTGGCACTGTCGTTTGAGTTGGATGATGATGATGATGCTGAGCTATTATCACTGGATGCGCTTGAAGACGAGTTAGAACTGCCGCTTGAATTAGCAGACGAACTACTGTTGTCAGCTGAGCTTGCAGCATTGTCGCTTGAGTTAGATGATGATGATGAGCTAGCGTTGCTGTCAGAAGCCGAGTTCGATGAGCTGCTGCTGGCACTGTCGTTTGAGTTGGATGATGATGATGATGCTGAGCTATTATCACTGGATGCGCTTGAAGACGAGTTAGAACTGCCGCTTGAATTAGCAGACGAACTACTGTTGTCAGCTGAGCTTGCAGCATTGTCGCTTGAGTTAGATGATGATGATGAGCTAGCGTTGCTGTCAGAAGCCGAGTTCGATGAGCTGCTGCTGGCACTGTCGTTTGAGTTGGATGATGATGATGATGCTGAGCTATTATCACTGGATGCGCTTGAAGACGAGTTAGAACTGCCGCTTGAATTAGCAGACGAACTACTGTTGTCAGCTGAGCTTGCAGCATTGTCGCTTGAGTTAGATGATGATGATGAGCTAGCGTTGCTGTCAGAAGCCGAGTTCGATGAGCTGCTGCTGGCACTGTCGTTTGAGTTGGATGATGATGATGATGCTGAGCTATTATCACTGGATGCGCTTGAAGACGAGTTAGAACTGCCGCTTGAATTAGCAGACGAACTACTGTTGTCAGCTGAGCTTGCAGCATTGTCGCTTGAGTTAGATGATGATGATGAGCTAGCGTTGCTGTCAGAAGCCGAGTTCGATGAGCTGCTGCTGGCACTGTCGTTTGAGTTGGATGATGATGATGATGATGCTGAGCTATTATCACTGGATGCGCTTGAAGACGAGTTAGAACTGCCGCTTGAATTAGCAGACGAACTACTGTTGTCAGCTGAGCTTGCAGCATTGTCGCTTGAGTTAGATGATGATGATGAGCTAGCGTTGCTGTCAGAAGCCGAGTTCGATGAGCTGCTGCTGGCACTGTCGTTTGAGTTGGATGATGATGATGATGCTGAGCTATTATCACTGGATGCGCTTGAAGACGAGTTAGAACTGCCGCTTGAATTAGCAGACGAACTACTGTTGTCAGCTGAGCTTGCAGCATTGTCGCTTGAGTTAGATGATGATGATGAGCTAGCGTTGCTGTCAGAAGCCGAGTTCGATGAGCTGCTGCTGGCACTGTCGTTTGAGTTGGATGATGATGATGATGCTGAGCTATTATCACTGGATGCGCTTGAAGACGAGTTAGAACTGCCGCTTGAATTAGCAGACGAACTACTGTTGTCAGCTGAGCTTGCAGCATTGTCGCTTGAGTTAGATGATGATGATGAGCTAGCGTTGCTGTCAGAAGCCGAGTTCGATGAGCTGCTGCTGGCACTGTCGTTTGAGTTGGATGATGATGATGATGCTGAGCTATTATCACTGGATGCGCTTGAAGACGAGTTAGAACTGCCGCTTGAATTAGCAGACGAACTACTGTTGTCAGCTGAGCTTGCAGCATTGTCGCTTGAGTTAGATGATGATGATGAGCTAGCGTTGCTGTCAGAAGCCGAGTTCGATGAGCTGCTGCTGGCACTGTCGTTTGAGTTGGATGATGATGATGATGCTGAGCTATTATCACTGGATGCGCTTGAAGACGAGTTAGAACTGCCGCTTGAATTAGCAGACGAACTACTGTTGTCAGCTGAGCTTGCAGCATTGTCGCTTGAGTTAGATGATGATGATGAGCTAGCGTTGCTGTCAGAAGCCGAGTTCGATGAGCTGCTGCTGGCACTGTCGTTTGAGTTGGATGATGATGATGATGCTGAGCTATTATCACTGGATGCGCTTGAAGACGAGTTAGAACTGCCGCTTGAATTAGCAGACGAACTACTGTTGTCAGCTGAGCTTGCAGCATTGTCGCTTGAGTTAGATGATGATGATGAGCTAGCGTTGCTGTCAGAAGCCGAGTTCGATGAGCTGCTGCTGGCACTGTCGTTTGAGTTGGATGATGATGATGATGCTGAGCTATTATCACTGGATGCGCTTGAAGACGAGTTAGAACTGCCGCTTGAATTAGCAGACGAACTACTGTTGTCAGCTGAGCTTGCAGCATTGTCGCTTGAGTTAGATGATGATGATGAGCTAGCGTTGCTGTCAGAAGCCGAGTTCGATGAGCTGCTGCTGGCACTGTCGTTTGAGTTGGATGATGATGATGATGCTGAGCTATTATCACTGGATGCGCTTGAAGACGAGTTAGAACTGCCGCTTGAATTAGCAGACGAACTACTGTTGTCAGCTGAGCTTGCAGCATTGTCGCTTGAGTTAGATGATGATGATGAGCTAGCGTTGCTGTCAGAAGCCGAGTTCGATGAGCTGCTGCTGGCACTGTCGTTTGAGTTGGATGATGATGATGATGCTGAGCTATTATCACTGGATGCGCTTGAAGACGAGTTAGAACTGCCGCTTGAATTAGCAGACGAACTACTGTTGTCAGCTGAGCTTGCAGCATTGTCGCTTGAGTTAGATGATGATGATGAGCTAGCGTTGCTGTCAGAAGCCGAGTTCGATGAGCTGCTGCTGGCACTGTCGTTTGAGTTGGATGATGATGATGATGATGCTGAGCTATTATCACTGGATGCGCTTGAAGACGAGTTAGAACTGCCGCTTGAATTAGCAGACGAACTACTGTTGTCAGCTGAGCTTGCAGCATTGTCGCTTGAGTTAGATGATGATGATGAGCTAGCGTTGCTGTCAGAAGCCGAGTTCGATGAGCTGCTGCTGGCACTGTCGTTTGAGTTGGATGATGATGATGATGCTGAGCTATTATCACTGGATGCGCTTGAAGACGAGTTAGAACTGCCGCTTGAATTAGCAGACGAACTACTGTTGTCAGCTGAGCTTGCAGCATTGTCGCTTGAGTTAGATGATGATGATGAGCTAGCGTTGCTGTCAGAAGCCGAGTTCGATGAGCTGCTGCTGGCACTGTCGTTTGAGTTGGATGATGATGATGATGCTGAGCTATTATCACTGGATGCGCTTGAAGACGAGTTAGAACTGCCGCTTGAATTAGCAGACGAACTACTGTTGTCAGCTGAGCTTGCAGCATTGTCGCTTGAGTTAGATGATGATGATGAGCTAGCGTTGCTGTCAGAAGCCGAGTTCGATGAGCTGCTGCTGGCACTGTCGTTTGAGTTGGATGATGATGATGATGCTGAGCTATTATCACTGGATGCGCTTGAAGACGAGTTAGAACTGCCGCTTGAATTAGCAGACGAACTACTGTTGTCAGCTGAGCTTGCAGCATTGTCGCTTGAGTTAGATGATGATGATGAGCTAGCGTTGCTGTCAGAAGCCGAGTTCGATGAGCTGCTGCTGGCACTGTCGTTTGAGTTGGATGATGATGATGATGCTGAGCTATTATCACTGGATGCGCTTGAAGACGAGTTAGAACTGCCGCTTGAATTAGCAGACGAACTACTGTTGTCAGCTGAGCTTGCAGCATTGTCGCTTGAGTTAGATGATGATGATGAGCTAGCGTTGCTGTCAGAAGCCGAGTTCGATGAGCTGCTGCTGGCACTGTCGTTTGAGTTGGATGATGATGATGATGCTGAGCTATTATCACTGGATGCGCTTGAAGACGAGTTAGAACTGCCGCTTGAATTAGCAGACGAACTACTGTTGTCAGCTGAGCTTGCAGCATTGTCGCTTGAGTTAGATGATGATGATGAGCTAGCGTTGCTGTCAGAAGCCGAGTTCGATGAGCTGCTGCTGGCACTGTCGTTTGAGTTGGATGATGATGATGATGCTGAGCTATTATCACTGGATGCGCTTGAAGACGAGTTAGAACTGCCGCTTGAATTAGCAGACGAACTACTGTTGTCAGCTGAGCTTGCAGCATTGTCGCTTGAGTTAGATGATGATGATGAGCTAGCGTTGCTGTCAGAAGCCGAGTTCGATGAGCTGCTGCTGGCACTGTCGTTTGAGTTGGATGATGATGATGATGCTGAGCTATTATCACTGGATGCGCTTGAAGACGAGTTAGAACTGCCGCTTGAATTAGCAGACGAACTACTGTTGTCAGCTGAGCTTGCAGCATTGTCGCTTGAGTTAGATGATGATGATGAGCTAGCGTTGCTGTCAGAAGCCGAGTTCGATGAGCTGCTGCTGGCACTGTCGTTTGAGTTGGATGATGATGATGATGCTGAGCTATTATCACTGGATGCGCTTGAAGACGAGTTAGAACTGCCGCTTGAATTAGCAGACGAACTACTGTTGTCAGCTGAGCTTGCAGCATTGTCGCTTGAGTTAGATGATGATGATGAGCTAGCGTTGCTGTCAGAAGCCGAGTTCGATGAGCTGCTGCTGGCACTGTCGTTTGAGTTGGATGATGATGATGATGCTGAGCTATTATCACTGGATGCGCTTGAAGACGAGTTAGAACTGCCGCTTGAATTAGCAGACGAACTACTGTTGTCAGCTGAGCTTGCAGCATTGTCGCTTGAGTTAGATGATGATGATGAGCTAGCGTTGCTGTCAGAAGCCGAGTTCGATGAGCTGCTGCTGGCACTGTCGTTTGAGTTGGATGATGATGATGATGCTGAGCTATTATCACTGGATGCGCTTGAAGACGAGTTAGAACTGCCGCTTGAATTAGCAGACGAACTACTGTTGTCAGCTGAGCTTGCAGCATTGTCGCTTGAGTTAGATGATGATGATGAGCTAGCGTTGCTGTCAGAAGCCGAGTTCGATGAGCTGCTGCTGGCACTGTCGTTTGAGTTGGATGATGATGATGATGATGCTGAGCTATTATCACTGGATGCGCTTGAAGACGAGTTAGAACTGCCGCTTGAATTAGCAGACGAACTACTGTTGTCAGCTGAGCTTGCAGCATTGTCGCTTGAGTTAGATGATGATGATGAGCTAGCGTTGCTGTCAGAAGCCGAGTTCGATGAGCTGCTGCTGGCACTGTCGTTTGAGTTGGATGATGATGATGATGCTGAGCTATTATCACTGGATGCGCTTGAAGACGAGTTAGAACTGCCGCTTGAATTAGCAGACGAACTACTGTTGTCAGCTGAGCTTGCAGCATTGTCGCTTGAGTTAGATGATGATGATGAGCTAGCGTTGCTGTCAGAAGCCGAGTTCGATGAGCTGCTGCTGGCACTGTCGTTTGAGTTGGATGATGATGATGATGCTGAGCTATTATCACTGGATGCGCTTGAAGACGAGTTAGAACTGCCGCTTGAATTAGCAGACGAACTACTGTTGTCAGCTGAGCTTGCAGCATTGTCGCTTGAGTTAGATGATGATGATGAGCTAGCGTTGCTGTCAGAAGCCGAGTTCGATGAGCTGCTGCTGGCACTGTCGTTTGAGTTGGATGATGATGATGATGCTGAGCTATTATCACTGGATGCGCTTGAAGACGAGTTAGAACTGCCGCTTGAATTAGCAGACGAACTACTGTTGTCAGCTGAGCTTGCAGCATTGTCGCTTGAGTTAGATGATGATGATGAGCTAGCGTTGCTGTCAGAAGCCGAGTTCGATGAGCTGCTGCTGGCACTGTCGTTTGAGTTGGATGATGATGATGATGCTGAGCTATTATCACTGGATGCGCTTGAAGACGAGTTAGAACTGCCGCTTGAATTAGCAGACGAACTACTGTTGTCAGCTGAGCTTGCAGCATTGTCGCTTGAGTTAGATGATGATGATGAGCTAGCGTTGCTGTCAGAAGCCGAGTTCGATGAGCTGCTGCTGGCACTGTCGTTTGAGTTGGATGATGATGATGATGCTGAGCTATTATCACTGGATGCGCTTGAAGACGAGTTAGAACTGCCGCTTGAATTAGCAGACGAACTACTGTTGTCAGCTGAGCTTGCAGCATTGTCGCTTGAGTTAGATGATGATGATGAGCTAGCGTTGCTGTCAGAAGCCGAGTTCGATGAGCTGCTGCTGGCACTGTCGTTTGAGTTGGATGATGATGATGATGCTGAGCTATTATCACTGGATGCGCTTGAAGACGAGTTAGAACTGCCGCTTGAATTAGCAGACGAACTACTGTTGTCAGCTGAGCTTGCAGCATTGTCGCTTGAGTTAGATGATGATGATGAGCTAGCGTTGCTGTCAGAAGCCGAGTTCGATGAGCTGCTGCTGGCACTGTCGTTTGAGTTGGATGATGATGATGATGCTGAGCTATTATCACTGGATGCGCTTGAAGACGAGTTAGAACTGCCGCTTGAATTAGCAGACGAACTACTGTTGTCAGCTGAGCTTGCAGCATTGTCGCTTGAGTTAGATGATGATGATGAGCTAGCGTTGCTGTCAGAAGCCGAGTTCGATGAGCTGCTGCTGGCACTGTCGTTTGAGTTGGATGATGATGATGATGCTGAGCTATTATCACTGGATGCGCTTGAAGACGAGTTAGAACTGCCGCTTGAATTAGCAGACGAACTACTGTTGTCAGCTGAGCTTGCAGCATTGTCGCTTGAGTTAGATGATGATGATGAGCTAGCGTTGCTGTCAGAAGCCGAGTTCGATGAGCTGCTGCTGGCACTGTCGTTTGAGTTGGATGATGATGATGATGCTGAGCTATTATCACTGGATGCGCTTGAAGACGAGTTAGAACTGCCGCTTGAATTAGCAGACGAACTACTGTTGTCAGCTGAGCTTGCAGCATTGTCGCTTGAGTTAGATGATGATGATGAGCTAGCGTTGCTGTCAGAAGCCGAGTTCGATGAGCTGCTGCTGGCACTGTCGTTTGAGTTGGATGATGATGATGATGCTGAGCTATTATCACTGGATGCGCTTGAAGACGAGTTAGAACTGCCGCTTGAATTAGCAGACGAACTACTGTTGTCAGCTGAGCTTGCAGCATTGTCGCTTGAGTTAGATGATGATGATGAGCTAGCGTTGCTGTCAGAAGCCGAGTTCGATGAGCTGCTGCTGGCACTGTCGTTTGAGTTGGATGATGATGATGATGCTGAGCTATTATCACTGGATGCGCTTGAAGACGAGTTAGAACTGCCGCTTGAATTAGCAGACGAACTACTGTTGTCAGCTGAGCTTGCAGCATTGTCGCTTGAGTTAGATGATGATGATGAGCTAGCGTTGCTGTCAGAAGCCGAGTTCGATGAGCTGCTGCTGGCACTGTCGTTTGAGTTGGATGATGATGATGATGCTGAGCTATTATCACTGGATGCGCTTGAAGACGAGTTAGAACTGCCGCTTGAATTAGCAGACGAACTACTGTTGTCAGCTGAGCTTGCAGCATTGTCGCTTGAGTTAGATGATGATGATGAGCTAGCGTTGCTGTCAGAAGCCGAGTTCGATGAGCTGCTGCTGGCACTGTCGTTTGAGTTGGATGATGATGATGATGCTGAGCTATTATCACTGGATGCGCTTGAAGACGAGTTAGAACTGCCGCTTGAATTAGCAGACGAACTACTGTTGTCAGCTGAGCTTGCAGCATTGTCGCTTGAGTTAGATGATGATGATGAGCTAGCGTTGCTGTCAGAAGCCGAGTTCGATGAGCTGCTGCTGGCACTGTCGTTTGAGTTGGATGATGATGATGATGCTGAGCTATTATCACTGGATGCGCTTGAAGACGAGTTAGAACTGCCGCTTGAATTAGCAGACGAACTACTGTTGTCAGCTGAGCTTGCAGCATTGTCGCTTGAGTTAGATGATGATGATGAGCTAGCGTTGCTGTCAGAAGCCGAGTTCGATGAGCTGCTGCTGGCACTGTCGTTTGAGTTGGATGATGATGATGATGCTGAGCTATTATCACTGGATGCGCTTGAAGACGAGTTAGAACTGCCGCTTGAATTAGCAGACGAACTACTGTTGTCAGCTGAGCTTGCAGCATTGTCGCTTGAGTTAGATGATGATGATGAGCTAGCGTTGCTGTCAGAAGCCGAGTTCGATGAGCTGCTGCTGGCACTGTCGTTTGAGTTGGATGATGATGATGATGCTGAGCTATTATCACTGGATGCGCTTGAAGACGAGTTAGAACTGCCGCTTGAATTAGCAGACGAACTACTGTTGTCAGCTGAGCTTGCAGCATTGTCGCTTGAGTTAGATGATGATGATGAGCTAGCGTTGCTGTCAGAAGCCGAGTTCGATGAGCTGCTGCTGGCACTGTCGTTTGAGTTGGATGATGATGATGATGCTGAGCTATTATCACTGGATGCGCTTGAAGACGAGTTAGAACTGCCGCTTGAATTAGCAGACGAACTACTGTTGTCAGCTGAGCTTGCAGCATTGTCGCTTGAGTTAGATGATGATGATGAGCTAGCGTTGCTGTCAGAAGCCGAGTTCGATGAGCTGCTGCTGGCACTGTCGTTTGAGTTGGATGATGATGATGATGCTGAGCTATTATCACTGGATGCGCTTGAAGACGAGTTAGAACTGCCGCTTGAATTAGCAGACGAACTACTGTTGTCAGCTGAGCTTGCAGCATTGTCGCTTGAGTTAGATGATGATGATGAGCTAGCGTTGCTGTCAGAAGCCGAGTTCGATGAGCTGCTGCTGGCACTGTCGTTTGAGTTGGATGATGATGATGATGCTGAGCTATTATCACTGGATGCGCTTGAAGACGAGTTAGAACTGCCGCTTGAATTAGCAGACGAACTACTGTTGTCAGCTGAGCTTGCAGCATTGTCGCTTGAGTTAGATGATGATGATGAGCTAGCGTTGCTGTCAGAAGCCGAGTTCGATGAGCTGCTGCTGGCACTGTCGTTTGAGTTGGATGATGATGATGATGCTGAGCTATTATCACTGGATGCGCTTGAAGACGAGTTAGAACTGCCGCTTGAATTAGCAGACGAACTACTGTTGTCAGCTGAGCTTGCAGCATTGTCGCTTGAGTTAGATGATGATGATGAGCTAGCGTTGCTGTCAGAAGCCGAGTTCGATGAGCTGCTGCTGGCACTGTCGTTTGAGTTGGATGATGATGATGATGCTGAGCTATTATCACTGGATGCGCTTGAAGACGAGTTAGAACTGCCGCTTGAATTAGCAGACGAACTACTGTTGTCAGCTGAGCTTGCAGCATTGTCGCTTGAGTTAGATGATGATGATGAGCTAGCGTTGCTGTCAGAAGCCGAGTTCGATGAGCTGCTGCTGGCACTGTCGTTTGAGTTGGATGATGATGATGATGCTGAGCTATTATCACTGGATGCGCTTGAAGACGAGTTAGAACTGCCGCTTGAATTAGCAGACGAACTACTGTTGTCAGCTGAGCTTGCAGCATTGTCGCTTGAGTTAGATGATGATGATGAGCTAGCGTTGCTGTCAGAAGCCGAGTTCGATGAGCTGCTGCTGGCACTGTCGTTTGAGTTGGATGATGATGATGATGCTGAGCTATTATCACTGGATGCGCTTGAAGACGAGTTAGAACTGCCGCTTGAATTAGCAGACGAACTACTGTTGTCAGCTGAGCTTGCAGCATTGTCGCTTGAGTTAGATGATGATGATGAGCTAGCGTTGCTGTCAGAAGCCGAGTTCGATGAGCTGCTGCTGGCACTGTCGTTTGAGTTGGATGATGATGATGATGCTGAGCTATTATCACTGGATGCGCTTGAAGACGAGTTAGAACTGCCGCTTGAATTAGCAGACGAACTACTGTTGTCAGCTGAGCTTGCAGCATTGTCGCTTGAGTTAGATGATGATGATGAGCTAGCGTTGCTGTCAGAAGCCGAGTTCGATGAGCTGCTGCTGGCACTGTCGTTTGAGTTGGATGATGATGATGATGCTGAGCTATTATCACTGGATGCGCTTGAAGACGAGTTAGAACTGCCGCTTGAATTAGCAGACGAACTACTGTTGTCAGCTGAGCTTGCAGCATTGTCGCTTGAGTTAGATGATGATGATGAGCTAGCGTTGCTGTCAGAAGCCGAGTTCGATGAGCTGCTGCTGGCACTGTCGTTTGAGTTGGATGATGATGATGATGCTGAGCTATTATCACTGGATGCGCTTGAAGACGAGTTAGAACTGCCGCTTGAATTAGCAGACGAACTACTGTTGTCAGCTGAGCTTGCAGCATTGTCGCTTGAGTTAGATGATGATGATGAGCTAGCGTTGCTGTCAGAAGCCGAGTTCGATGAGCTGCTGCTGGCACTGTCGTTTGAGTTGGATGATGATGATGATGCTGAGCTATTATCACTGGATGCGCTTGAAGACGAGTTAGAACTGCCGCTTGAATTAGCAGACGAACTACTGTTGTCAGCTGAGCTTGCAGCATTGTCGCTTGAGTTAGATGATGATGATGAGCTAGCGTTGCTGTCAGAAGCCGAGTTCGATGAGCTGCTGCTGGCACTGTCGTTTGAGTTGGATGATGATGATGATGCTGAGCTATTATCACTGGATGCGCTTGAAGACGAGTTAGAACTGCCGCTTGAATTAGCAGACGAACTACTGTTGTCAGCTGAGCTTGCAGCATTGTCGCTTGAGTTAGATGATGATGATGAGCTAGCGTTGCTGTCAGAAGCCGAGTTCGATGAGCTGCTGCTGGCACTGTCGTTTGAGTTGGATGATGATGATGATGCTGAGCTATTATCACTGGATGCGCTTGAAGACGAGTTAGAACTGCCGCTTGAATTAGCAGACGAACTACTGTTGTCAGCTGAGCTTGCAGCATTGTCGCTTGAGTTAGATGATGATGATGAGCTAGCGTTGCTGTCAGAAGCCGAGTTCGATGAGCTGCTGCTGGCACTGTCGTTTGAGTTGGATGATGATGATGATGCTGAGCTATTATCACTGGATGCGCTTGAAGACGAGTTAGAACTGCCGCTTGAATTAGCAGACGAACTACTGTTGTCAGCTGAGCTTGCAGCATTGTCGCTTGAGTTAGATGATGATGATGAGCTAGCGTTGCTGTCAGAAGCCGAGTTCGATGAGCTGCTGCTGGCACTGTCGTTTGAGTTGGATGATGATGATGATGCTGAGCTATTATCACTGGATGCGCTTGAAGACGAGTTAGAACTGCCGCTTGAATTAGCAGACGAACTACTGTTGTCAGCTGAGCTTGCAGCATTGTCGCTTGAGTTAGATGATGATGATGAGCTAGCGTTGCTGTCAGAAGCCGAGTTCGATGAGCTGCTGCTGGCACTGTCGTTTGAGTTGGATGATGATGATGATGCTGAGCTATTATCACTGGATGCGCTTGAAGACGAGTTAGAACTGCCGCTTGAATTAGCAGACGAACTACTGTTGTCAGCTGAGCTTGCAGCATTGTCGCTTGAGTTAGATGATGATGATGAGCTAGCGTTGCTGTCAGAAGCCGAGTTCGATGAGCTGCTGCTGGCACTGTCGTTTGAGTTGGATGATGATGATGATGCTGAGCTATTATCACTGGATGCGCTTGAAGACGAGTTAGAACTGCCGCTTGAATTAGCAGACGAACTACTGTTGTCAGCTGAGCTTGCAGCATTGTCGCTTGAGTTAGATGATGATGATGAGCTAGCGTTGCTGTCAGAAGCCGAGTTCGATGAGCTGCTGCTGGCACTGTCGTTTGAGTTGGATGATGATGATGATGCTGAGCTATTATCACTGGATGCGCTTGAAGACGAGTTAGAACTGCCGCTTGAATTAGCAGACGAACTACTGTTGTCAGCTGAGCTTGCAGCATTGTCGCTTGAGTTAGATGATGATGATGAGCTAGCGTTGCTGTCAGAAGCCGAGTTCGATGAGCTGCTGCTGGCACTGTCGTTTGAGTTGGATGATGATGATGATGCTGAGCTATTATCACTGGATGCGCTTGAAGACGAGTTAGAACTGCCGCTTGAATTAGCAGACGAACTACTGT
The DNA here is from genome assembly GCA_958496175.1 of Sisyra terminalis. Classification (NCBI taxonomy): domain Eukaryota; kingdom Metazoa; phylum Arthropoda; class Insecta; order Neuroptera; family Sisyridae; genus Sisyra; species Sisyra terminalis. The sequence goes on from OY292278.1 coordinate 31,172,140, forward strand.
TGTCAGCTGAGCTTGCAGCATTGTCGCTTGAGTTAGATGATGATGATGAGCTAGCGTTGCTGTCAGAAGCCGAGTTCGATGAGCTGCTGCTGGCACTGTCGTTTGAGTTGGATGATGATGATGATGCTGAGCTATTATCACTGGATGCGCTTGAAGACGAGTTAGAACTGCCGCTTGAATTAGCAGACGAACTACTGTTGTCAGCTGAGCTTGCAGCATTGTCGCTTGAGTTAGATGATGATGATGAGCTAGCGTTGCTGTCAGAAGCCGAGTTCGATGAGCTGCTGCTGGCACTGTCGTTTGAGTTGGATGATGATGATGATGCTGAGCTATTATCACTGGATGCGCTTGAAGACGAGTTAGAACTGCCGCTTGAATTAGCAGACGAACTACTGTTGTCAGCTGAGCTTGCAGCATTGTCGCTTGAGTTAGATGATGATGATGAGCTAGCGTTGCTGTCAGAAGCCGAGTTCGATGAGCTGCTGCTGGCACTGTCGTTTGAGTTGGATGATGATGATGATGCTGAGCTATTATCACTGGATGCGCTTGAAGACGAGTTAGAACTGCCGCTTGAATTAGCAGACGAACTACTGTTGTCAGCTGAGCTTGCAGCATTGTCGCTTGAGTTAGATGATGATGATGAGCTAGCGTTGCTGTCAGAAGCCGAGTTCGATGAGCTGCTGCTGGCACTGTCGTTTGAGTTGGATGATGATGATGATGCTGAGCTATTATCACTGGATGCGCTTGAAGACGAGTTAGAACTGCCGCTTGAATTAGCAGACGAACTACTGTTGTCAGCTGAGCTTGCAGCATTGTCGCTTGAGTTAGATGATGATGATGAGCTAGCGTTGCTGTCAGAAGCCGAGTTCGATGAGCTGCTGCTGGCACTGTCGTTTGAGTTGGATGATGATGATGATGCTGAGCTATTATCACTGGATGCGCTTGAAGACGAGTTAGAACTGCCGCTTGAATTAGCAGACGAACTACTGTTGTCAGCTGAGCTTGCAGCATTGTCGCTTGAGTTAGATGATGATGATGAGCTAGCGTTGCTGTCAGAAGCCGAGTTCGATGAGCTGCTGCTGGCACTGTCGTTTGAGTTGGATGATGATGATGATGCTGAGCTATTATCACTGGATGCGCTTGAAGACGAGTTAGAACTGCCGCTTGAATTAGCAGACGAACTACTGTTGTCAGCTGAGCTTGCAGCATTGTCGCTTGAGTTAGATGATGATGATGAGCTAGCGTTGCTGTCAGAAGCCGAGTTCGATGAGCTGCTGCTGGCACTGTCGTTTGAGTTGGATGATGATGATGATGCTGAGCTATTATCACTGGATGCGCTTGAAGACGAGTTAGAACTGCCGCTTGAATTAGCAGACGAACTACTGTTGTCAGCTGAGCTTGCAGCATTGTCGCTTGAGTTAGATGATGATGATGAGCTAGCGTTGCTGTCAGAAGCCGAGTTCGATGAGCTGCTGCTGGCACTGTCGTTTGAGTTGGATGATGATGATGATGCTGAGCTATTATCACTGGATGCGCTTGAAGACGAGTTAGAACTGCCGCTTGAATTAGCAGACGAACTACTGTTGTCAGCTGAGCTTGCAGCATTGTCGCTTGAGTTAGATGATGATGATGAGCTAGCGTTGCTGTCAGAAGCCGAGTTCGATGAGCTGCTGCTGGCACTGTCGTTTGAGTTGGATGATGATGATGATGCTGAGCTATTATCACTGGATGCGCTTGAAGACGAGTTAGAACTGCCGCTTGAATTAGCAGACGAACTACTGTTGTCAGCTGAGCTTGCAGCATTGTCGCTTGAGTTAGATGATGATGATGAGCTAGCGTTGCTGTCAGAAGCCGAGTTCGATGAGCTGCTGCTGGCACTGTCGTTTGAGTTGGATGATGATGATGATGCTGAGCTATTATCACTGGATGCGCTTGAAGACGAGTTAGAACTGCCGCTTGAATTAGCAGACGAACTACTGTTGTCAGCTGAGCTTGCAGCATTGTCGCTTGAGTTAGATGATGATGATGAGCTAGCGTTGCTGTCAGAAGCCGAGTTCGATGAGCTGCTGCTGGCACTGTCGTTTGAGTTGGATGATGATGATGATGCTGAGCTATTATCACTGGATGCGCTTGAAGACGAGTTAGAACTGCCGCTTGAATTAGCAGACGAACTACTGTTGTCAGCTGAGCTTGCAGCATTGTCGCTTGAGTTAGATGATGATGATGAGCTAGCGTTGCTGTCAGAAGCCGAGTTCGATGAGCTGCTGCTGGCACTGTCGTTTGAGTTGGATGATGATGATGATGCTGAGCTATTATCACTGGATGCGCTTGAAGACGAGTTAGAACTGCCGCTTGAATTAGCAGACGAACTACTGTTGTCAGCTGAGCTTGCAGCATTGTCGCTTGAGTTAGATGATGATGATGAGCTAGCGTTGCTGTCAGAAGCCGAGTTCGATGAGCTGCTGCTGGCACTGTCGTTTGAGTTGGATGATGATGATGATGCTGAGCTATTATCACTGGATGCGCTTGAAGACGAGTTAGAACTGCCGCTTGAATTAGCAGACGAACTACTGTTGTCAGCTGAGCTTGCAGCATTGTCGCTTGAGTTAGATGATGATGATGAGCTAGCGTTGCTGTCAGAAGCCGAGTTCGATGAGCTGCTGCTGGCACTGTCGTTTGAGTTGGATGATGATGATGATGCTGAGCTATTATCACTGGATGCGCTTGAAGACGAGTTAGAACTGCCGCTTGAATTAGCAGACGAACTACTGTTGTCAGCTGAGCTTGCAGCATTGTCGCTTGAGTTAGATGATGATGATGAGCTAGCGTTGCTGTCAGAAGCCGAGTTCGATGAGCTGCTGCTGGCACTGTCGTTTGAGTTGGATGATGATGATGATGCTGAGCTATTATCACTGGATGCGCTTGAAGACGAGTTAGAACTGCCGCTTGAATTAGCAGACGAACTACTGTTGTCAGCTGAGCTTGCAGCATTGTCGCTTGAGTTAGATGATGATGATGAGCTAGCGTCGCTGTCAGAAGCCGAGTTCGATGAGCTGCTGCTGGCACTGTCGTTTGAGTTGGATGATGATGATGATGCTGAGCTATTATCACTGGATGCGCTTGAAGACGAGTTAGAACTGCCGCTTGAATTAGCAGACGAACTACTGTTGTCAGCTGAGCTTGCAGCATTGTCGCTTGAGTTAGATGATGATGATGAGCTAGCGTTGCTGTCAGAAGCCGAGTTCGATGAGCTGCTGCTGGCACTGTCGTTTGAGTTGGATGATGATGATGATGCTGAGCTATTATCACTGGATGCGCTTGAAGACGAGTTAGAACTGCCGCTTGAATTAGCAGACGAACTACTGTTGTCAGCTGAGCTTGCAGCATTGTCGCTTGAGTTAGATGATGATGATGAGCTAGCGTTGCTGTCAGAAGCCGAGTTCGATGAGCTGCTGCTGGCACTGTCGTTTGAGTTGGATGATGATGATGATGCTGAGCTATTATCACTGGATGCGCTTGAAGACGAGTTAGAACTGCCGCTTGAATTAGCAGACGAACTACTGTTGTCAGCTGAGCTTGCAGCATTGTCGCTTGAGTTAGATGATGATGATGAGCTAGCGTCGCTGTCAGAAGCCGAGTTCGATGAGCTGCTGCTGGCACTGTCGTTTGAGTTGGATGATGATGATGATGATGCTGAGCTATTATCACTGGATGCGCTTGAAGACGAGTTAGAACTGCCGCTTGAATTAGCAGACGAACTACTGTTGTCAGCTGAGCTTGCAGCATTGTCGCTTGAGTTAGATGATGATGATGAGCTAGCGTCGCTGTCAGAAGCCGAGTTCGATGAGCTGCTGCTGGCACTGTCGTTTGAGTTGGATGATGATGATGATGATGCTGAGCTATTATCACTGGATGCGCTTGAAGACGAGTTAGAACTGCCGCTTGAATTAGCAGACGAACTACTGTTGTCAGCTGAGCTTGCAGCATTGTCGCTTGAGTTAGATGATGATGATGAGCTAGCGTTGCTGTCAGAAGCCGAGTTCGATGAGCTGCTGCTGGCACTGTCGTTTGAGTTGGATGATGATGATGATGCTGAGCTATTATCACTGGATGCGCTTGAAGACGAGTTAGAACTGCCGCTTGAATTAGCAGACGAACTACTGTTGTCAGCTGAGCTTGCAGCATTGTCGCTTGAGTTAGATGATGATGATGAGCTAGCGTTGCTGTCAGAAGCCGAGTTCGATGAGCTGCTGCTGGCACTGTCGTTTGAGTTGGATGATGATGATGATGCTGAGCTATTATCACTGGATGCGCTTGAAGACGAGTTAGAACTGCCGCTTGAATTAGCAGACGAACTACTGTTGTCAGCTGAGCTTGCAGCATTGTCGCTTGAGTTAGATGATGATGATGAGCTAGCGTTGCTGTCAGAAGCCGAGTTCGATGAGCTGCTGCTGGCACTGTCGTTTGAGTTGGATGATGATGATGATGCTGAGCTATTATCACTGGATGCGCTTGAAGACGAGTTAGAACTGCCGCTTGAATTAGCAGACGAACTACTGTTGTCAGCTGAGCTTGCAGCATTGTCGCTTGAGTTAGATGATGATGATGAGCTAGCGTTGCTGTCAGAAGCCGAGTTCGATGAGCTGCTGCTGGCACTGTCGTTTGAGTTGGATGATGATGATGATGCTGAGCTATTATCACTGGATGCGCTTGAAGACGAGTTAGAACTGCCGCTTGAATTAGCAGACGAACTACTGTTGTCAGCTGAGCTTGCAGCATTGTCGCTTGAGTTAGATGATGATGATGAGCTAGCGTTGCTGTCAGAAGCCGAGTTCGATGAGCTGCTGCTGGCACTGTCGTTTGAGTTGGATGATGATGATGATGCTGAGCTATTATCACTGGATGCGCTTGAAGACGAGTTAGAACTGCCGCTTGAATTAGCAGACGAACTACTGTTGTCAGCTGAGCTTGCAGCATTGTCGCTTGAGTTAGATGATGATGATGAGCTAGCGTTGCTGTCAGAAGCCGAGTTCGATGAGCTGCTGCTGGCACTGTCGTTTGAGTTGGATGATGATGATGATGCTGAGCTATTATCACTGGATGCGCTTGAAGACGAGTTAGAACTGCCGCTTGAATTAGCAGACGAACTACTGTTGTCAGCTGAGCTTGCAGCATTGTCGCTTGAGTTAGATGATGATGATGAGCTAGCGTTGCTGTCAGAAGCCGAGTTCGATGAGCTGCTGCTGGCACTGTCGTTTGAGTTGGATGATGATGATGATGCTGAGCTATTATCACTGGATGCGCTTGAAGACGAGTTAGAACTGCCGCTTGAATTAGCAGACGAACTACTGTTGTCAGCTGAGCTTGCAGCATTGTCGCTTGAGTTAGATGATGATGATGAGCTAGCGTTGCTGTCAGAAGCCGAGTTCGATGAGCTGCTGCTGGCACTGTCGTTTGAGTTGGATGATGATGATGATGCTGAGCTATTATCACTGGATGCGCTTGAAGACGAGTTAGAACTGTCGCTTGAATTAGCAGACGAACTACTGTTGTCAGCTGAGCTTGCAGCATTGTCGCTTGAGTTAGATGATGATGATGAGCTAGCGTTGCTGTCAGAAGCCGAGATCGATGAGCTGCTGCTGGCACTGTCGTTTGAGTTGGATGATGATGATGATGCTGAGCTATTATCACTGGATGCGCTTGAAGACGAGTTAGAACTGCCGCTTGAATTAGCAGACGAACTACTGTTGTCAGCTGAGCTTGCAGCATTGTCGCTTGAGTTAGATGATGATGATGAGCTAGCGTTGCTGTCAGAAGCCGAGTTCGATGAGCTGCTGCTGGCACTGTCGTTTGAGTTGGATGATGATGATGATGCTGAGCTATTATCACTGGATGCGCTTGAAGACGAGTTAGAACTGCCGCTTGAATTAGCAGACGAACTACTGTTGTCAGCTGAGCTTGCAGCATTGTCGCTTGAGTTAGATGATGATGATGAGCTAGCGTTGCTGTCAGAAGCCGAGTTCGATGAGCTGCTGCTGGCACTGTCGTTTGAGTTGGATGATGATGATGATGCTGAGCTATTATCACTGGATGCGCTTGAAGACGAGTTAGAACTGCCGCTTGAATTAGCAGACGAACTACTGTTGTCAGCTGAGCTTGCAGCATTGTCGCTTGAGTTAGATGATGATGATGAGCTAGCGTCGCTGTCAGAAGCCGAGTTCGATGAGCTGCTGCTGGCACTGTCGTTTGAGTTGGATGATGATGATGATGATGCTGAGCTATTATCACTGGATGCGCTTGAAGACGAGTTAGAACTGCCGCTTGAATTAGCAGACGAACTACTGTTGTCAGCTGAGCTTGCAGCATTGTCGCTTGAGTTAGATGATGATGATGAGCTAGCGTTGCTGTCAGAGGCCGAGTTCGATGAGCTGCTGCTGGCACTGTCGTTTGAGTTGGATGATGATGATGATGCTGAGCTATTATCACTGGATGCGCTTGAAGACGAGTTAGAACTGCCGCTTGAATTAGCAGACGAACTACTGTTGTCAGCTGAGCTTGCAGCATTGTCGCTTGAGTTAGATGATGATGATGAGCTAGCGTTGCTGTCAGAAGCCGAGTTCGATGAGCTGCTGCTGGCACTGTCGTTTGAGTTGGATGATGATGATGATGCTGAGCTATTATCACTGGATGCGCTTGAAGACGAGTTAGAACTGCCGCTTGAATTAGCAGACGAACTACTGTTGTCAGCTGAGCTTGCAGCATTGTCGCTTGAGTTAGATGATGATGATGAGCTAGCGTTGCTGTCAGAAGCCGAGTTCGATGAGCTGCTGCTGGCACTGTCGTTTGAGTTGGATGATGATGATGATGCTGAGCTATTATCACTGGATGCGCTTGAAGACGAGTTAGAACTGCCGCTTGAATTAGCAGACGAACTACTGTTGTCAGCTGAGCTTGCAGCATTGTCGCTTGAGTTAGATGATGATGATGAGCTAGCGTCGCTGTCAGAAGCCGAGTTCGATGAGCTGCTGCTGGCACTGTCGTTTGAGTTGGATGATGATGATGATGCTGAGCTATTATCACTGGATGCGCTTGAAGACGAGTTAGAACTGCCGCTTGAATTAGCAGACGAACTACTGTTGTCAGCTGAGCTTGCAGCATTGTCGCTTGAGTTAGATGATGATGATGAGCTAGCGTTGCTGTCAGAGGCCGAGTTCGATGAGCTGCTGCTGGCACTGTCGTTTGAGTTGGATGATGATGATGATGCTGAGCTATTATCACTGGATGCGCTTGAAGACGAGTTAGAACTGCCGCTTGAATTAGCAGACGAACTACTGTTGTCAGCTGAGCTTGCAGCATTGTCGCTTGAGTTAGATGATGATGATGAGCTAGCGTTGCTGTCAGAGGCCGAGTTCGATGAGCTGCTGCTGGCACTGTCGTTTGAGTTGGATGATGATGATGATGCTGAGCTATTATCACTGGATGCGCTTGAAGACGAGTTAGAACTGCCGCTTGAATTAGCAGACGAACTACTGTTGTCAGCTGAGCTTGCAGCATTGTCGCTTGAGTTAGATGATGATGATGAGCTAGCGTTGCTGTCAGAAGCCGAGTTCGATGAGCTGCTGCTGGCACTGTCGTTTGAGTTGGATGATGATGATGATGCTGAGCTATTATCACTGGATGCGCTTGAAGACGAGTTAGAACTGCCGCTTGAATTAGCAGACGAACTACTGTTGTCAGCTGAGCTTGCAGCATTGTCGCTTGAGTTAGATGATGATGATGAGCTAGCGTTGCTGTCAGAAGCCGAGTTCGATGAGCTGCTGCTGGCACTGTCGTTTGAGTTGGATGATGATGATGATGCTGAGCTATTATCACTGGATGCGCTTGAAGACGAGTTAGAACTGCCGCTTGAATTAGCAGACGAACTACTGTTGTCAGCTGAGCTTGCAGCATTGTCGCTTGAGTTAGATGATGATGATGAGCTAGCGTTGCTGTCAGAAGCCGAGTTCGATGAGCTGCTGCTGGCACTGTCGTTTGAGTTGGATGATGATGATGATGCTGAGCTATTATCACTGGATGCGCTTGAAGACGAGTTAGAACTGCCGCTTGAATTAGCAGACGAACTACTGTTGTCAGCTGAGCTTGCAGCATTGTCGCTTGAGTTAGATGATGATGATGAGTTAGCGTTGCTGTCAGAAGCCGAGTTCGATGAGCTGCTGCTGGCACTGTCGTTTGAGTTGGATGATGATGATGATGCTGAGCTATTATCACTGGATGCGCTTGAAGACGAGTTAGAACTGCCGCTTGAATTAGCAGACGAACTACTGTTGTCAGCTGAGCTTGCAGCATTGTCGCTTGAGTTAGATGATGATGATGAGCTAGCGTTGCTGTCAGAAGCCGAGTTCGATGAGCTGCTGCTGGCACTGTCGTTTGAGTTGGATGATGATGATGATGCTGAGCTATTATCACTGGATGCGCTTGAAGACGAGTTAGAACTGCCGCTTGAATTAGCAGACGAACTACTGTTGTCAGCTGAGCTTGCAGCATTGTCGCTTGAGTTAGATGATGATGATGAGCTAGCGTTGCTGTCAGAAGCCGAGTTCGATGAGCTGCTGCTGGCACTGTCGTTTGAGTTGGATGATGATGATGATGCTGAGCTATTATCACTGGATGCGCTTGAAGACGAGTTAGAACTGCCGCTTGAATTAGCAGACGAACTACTGTTGTCAGCTGAGCTTGCAGCATTGTCGCTTGAGTTAGATGATGATGATGAGCTAGCGTTGCTGTCAGAAGCCGAGTTCGATGAGCTGCTGCTGGCACTGTCGTTTGAGTTGGATGATGATGATGATGCTGAGCTATTATCACTGGATGCGCTTGAAGACGAGTTAGAACTGCCGCTTGAATTAGCAGACGAACTACTGTTGTCAGCTGAGCTTGCAGCATTGTCGCTTGAGTTAGATGATGATGATGAGCTAGCGTTGCTGTCAGAAGCCGAGTTCGATGAGCTGCTGCTGGCACTGTCGTTTGAGTTGGATGATGATGATGATGCTGAGCTATTATCACTGGATGCGCTTGAAGACGAGTTAGAACTGCCGCTTGAATTAGCAGACGAACTACTGTTGTCAGCTGAGCTTGCAGCATTGTCGCTTGAGTTAGATGATGATGATGAGCTAGCGTTGCTGTCAGAAGCCGAGTTCGATGAGCTGCTGCTGGCATTATCATTGGCTAAGCCATTTTCTTCCACTGAAAGCGATCATTTGTATTTGTTTTGTTGTATTCTCTACTGTTTAATGTTTCTTTTATGTACCTGATTCATTGCTTGTATTAGAACTGTCGTTCACTGCATTCGAACTATTGTTTTCTGTGGGGCTAGAAGTATCTTCAACCGTGGCATTATTGGATGTTTCTGTTGACGTTGCGTTTTCGTTTGCACATTTAGTACGAAGATCTGCACATGTTAACGGACATGCACAACTTGTACCGTTGCCTTCATCAGATTCCTATAATTTTTTTTTTATTATTGATTTTAGTATTGCTTTTTTATTATACTTACGGTTACTGCTCCGGTGGCAAGATACAGTACGAAAACGCTAATAACGAACAAATAATTGAATTGGAGCTTCATGATCACTTTTGTGTTTCACCAATACTTAGTGGTAGAACTCCTTGCTTTTCTGCTGTTTTGTTGCATTATTTATACTTAATTTTTCGTGGTCTATGAAACTATATTATATTTTTATTATTCTCTTTGCACGAACTGATAAAATTTTATATAACTTATTTTATTTATTTTTTTTATTTTCATTGATTTTAAATTTTTTTTTCTTATATTGTCATTTTTTATTTTGGTTTTGATGTTTGTTTTTTTTATTTCTTACTTTTTAATAACTTTTGCATGATAAGCGTGTCGTCAATAATTTTAGATTAACTTCTTAGCTCATGATTCGATCTTTCATAATATTTTAGGATTATTTTCAATTGCCAAAATTTTTGTGTTTTACTTACTTGGTTAGTTACAAAAATCGTGAATAATTGCACGATAATTTCTCACTTATATAAGCTCGATTTTATCCCAAAATATGCTTCATTGAAACATTACTTTACCAAATTTGATTGTTTTCCTGCAGATGCCACCGAGTGTGTTCAAATTTGAATTTATATTACATGGACTTGATCAATCTTTGTTTACATTATGTTTAATTTGTCTCTGGATACCTACTTATCTATGTGAATAATGTGAATAAAAGCAGACGATATTTCTTCAAGTCTTTCATTTTTAATTGATTTGGGTTGAATGCCTTAAAGTAATTTAAAAGTTTGACAGTGTTTTATATAAACATATATACATATATTTTATTTAGTTTGTTAATTTTGGATAAATAGAACAGTTACTTTTTGGTTAAATAGGTTTATGAATACGCTAATGAACACTTCAGCACACGAATCAATGTTTATCCTGAAGTAATGAGAATTGCATACTGATAGATTTTCTGTGTATTGCATAAGATTTCATCAGTTTAATTTAAACTTTTTGGAGATACAAAAAATATTTTTTCCCCTTTGTATCTAAGAAGTTTTGTTTCTTATGTGGTACATAAGTATATTGTTTTTAGCAAAATTTGATGTATATTAATGTTCTTGATTCTAAGCAAAAATATTATACTTTTTTAAGTTTTGTTTTTTTTTTTGTTTTAGGTATGTGAACCTCACAAACTACCACCGACATAAAATGAAAAGGCAATATAAGGTATTTAATTGAGCTTTGTTGTTTTTTTATACCGTTATGAGCAATGTTAATTGGGAAATTAAACAAATTTTGGCTGTTTTAAATTTGAAATTTATTGAATTAAATATCAAAAGTTCTGTTTGAAATTAAAGGTTGATTGGTTTTAAAATAAGTTGGTTTGATAACATAAATTATTCTATTCACAATTGACCCAAAAATAGTATAATTTCCCATGCAATTACATGCTCATACACTTTCTATTTTTTATCTTTATTTAATTTGAGGGTTTTTGCTTTTTTACAAAAACTCTCTTTTAGACATTGCTTGTCAATTTTTCAAATTAGTGAAGTCTTATAACAATTTTTAAGATTTTTGAAAAAAATTATTAGCAAATAAAACTTATTTCTACTATCTCTGGCGTTAATAATCTCTGGCGTTTACCACGAATTAATATAGACGAAGCAGAATAACTCGAAAATGAAAGAATCAATACTTCAATATTTTGTTTTATTTTCAAAAAAAAAAAAAAATTTGTCTATGTCTTATGAAAAATAAATTTGAATTAATCTGCTCTCGGCTTGCTTTAATCGATACAGATATTTTCAACGCAAAATTTCAGACTTAAAAAAACAATTTAATTATAAATATTGTTTTCAATCCTTTTTACTATTAAAAGGTTCTGAGTAATGAAATCTTCATAAGCAAAATATGGGCTATATAGCCTTCGTAACGTACACTGAAAACCAAAAGTTAGAGATTAGATGCATAAATTTGATTATTTACCTAAATTTGCTTCAAATGTCGATAATTAGAAAGAAATTTGAACTAACAAATGTCTAAGAAGATACAATTTTGTGTTTTTCCCGAAATTAAATGCAATAAACTCATTTCGTTTTAAAACATTAAAGAGTGTTGAATGAGAGCAGTTATCAACAATTAGTGATATATTTTTCTAATCCGAATATATCAAGAGTACGAAAATTTTTCATTTTATTTTACTTTTATCTATTTGTGAATGGTTTAAATTTTTTAAAATAAATCTTTTTGCATTGTTTTGTTATTTTTGGTAATTCATTTATTTTATCGTTTCTTTCTTACACAAAAATTTCTACTTATTTCGAAATAATGAACTATTTCGAATAGTTGACAAAATAAGCACAGAAATGTGATATGCTATTGCAACTTTTCATGTAGATTATTTAAGAAAAATTCATAATTGCTTCACAGTTAAGAAATTAAAGACTTATATTTCATTATTGTGGTTCACCAGGAAACAGGAAGTCATCAGGATAAATCTCGTATTGTTGTCACCCTAAGCATAACAGAAACTTAACAGTACTAAAAATTTGTGCTAGAGTTAATAAATTACGAACTAAACCAATGTCGTTAACCAGCTTAAAAAGAAGATTAACGGAAGCTACTTTGTTGGGGGTGTAGTCGTACGGAAACCTCTATTGTGACAACATAATAATTAAAAAACACATGTGCGCAGTTCATACGCAAAGAAAAGAAACCTTCAAAAAAGGTGAACTTCAAGGTATTGAAACGAATGCAACGATTTTATGAGTAGGATAATTGTAGGGTTTATTTTACGAATTATTTGCATATATACTACATAAATTTATCCTAAATCCAATTTTACTTTTTCGATAAACCATACAAGAGCTTATGAAGACTGTAGTATGAAATAAATCCGGTAAAGATGCAAGTATCGTTTCATATTTGATACCATTGTATTTGGACATCGTTGGAATTACATTTTTCTCGATTGCTTGGAAATACATGCAGTCCAGTAAAATATTATCACTTGCATTAGAATTTTCAATTGTTATCCGTAAAAGATCTTCATTTTCTGCCCGTGGTGGTTTTAAGCCTCGTTGGTACCACAATCTTTCACAAACGGAGCACATATGACTGAACATATTGTTAAAAAACTTTTTACGAATTTCTTCATGAGGAACTTTTCGACAAAATTGTGAGTAAAGAATCGCTGGCTGTACATCCACTTGAGTAGTACCTGAAAAACAGTTCGTAATATTATGTAATATCAGAATGAAGTTTAAATTAGCTTTTATTTTAATGAAATTTCGTGATTAATGACGAAATAAGCGATTAGAAAATATTTTAGTTCTTACTAGCATCATTTTCACTATTTTGTACAGTCGAATCATTATTAAACGTGTTAGAACTATTATTTTCACATTTAATAACGTTTTTCGATGTTCTGTTGAACCTTTTGACGTCTTTATAGCCTTGTTTTCTTTACTATTTTTGATAATCATGTCAATAATCCGCATTTGTTTGCGGCCAATTTGAAAATTAATTTTATTAAAATAATGAAATGTATATGCTTACAATTACAAAAAACAATTTAACATGATTGTTATTAGTTTCTATGACGGCCAGTCTCAAGTAGCGTAATACGCAGGCGCGCACACATAAGAAATACTAATGTTTCCTACTCAATCTCTCTCATGTTAAATTTTATAGGTTTATGTATATGTTTCTCTTTTTATTGCCGCTTTCCGTTTCCGTTTCATAAAATTTCAAGTCACAACGATGCTAAAAAAGTTTTCACTTAAAAAATATTTCAGTGGGTACTTCTCCAATTGAAGTTGGATTGAAAAGCATTTCAAAAAATTCCTATGGGGTGAGTGGTTAAAGTCTGAAGTATTTTATTCTAAAAGAAGAATGTACGTTCATTGCAGCGCCAAAGAATAGATGATACCAGATTGGGTGCTGCCAACTTTTAAGGATAGTAATGGTTCAATTATAGTATGGGGTTAATTTTTAGGCTACAGAACAATGGTTTCATTATGCTTCGGAATAACAATCTTAAACATACCTTTAAATTATGTATAAAGTCTTTAAAAAGGAAAGAATTACAAGAAGTTTTGGAAAATATAGTTTGGGCACTACAAAGTTCGGATCCCAATCCGATAGACCTTTTGGGGGATGAGCTCGATAAAAATCTTTCGAATCACTGCTCTTTTTCGTGAATACTTGTGAAAGATACTCAAGAAAGATGGAGTATTTTTTTACCAGAAATAATAAAAAAGTTATTAGCTAGGAGACGAAGACTAGTGAAAACTGTTATTAAACGCAAATAAGTCTTTTTTGATGAAAAATTGGTTTAATTTATTTATTTTTCTTAATAAGAACTAAAATGATTCGTAATTTTTTAAGTACTTATTATCTTTATGAATAATTATATTTTCATATATCTATTATTGATTCCGATGCCTTAAAATTATCATTCATGAATTTTAATACAAATAATATAAAAGTTTTGAAATGACCGCGCTTCCGCCGAGTTCGTTGAAGTGAAAAGATAGTTAGAGAGAGATACGATCTCCAAATCGATTACGGAGTCAAAAAAAGTTAAACATGAGTCTTCTATATATTACCTCTGTTAACCTACCTATATACACTCTGTTTTGTAGGAGTATTTTATTTGAGACTATCTCAACAAAGAAATCATAGATATCACTAGCTTTTGGAAAAATTAATATGTAGGTTTTTCCTTACCAACATATTGGAGTAAAAGAACCAGCGTTGTGAACTTCACAATCACTTCTTGCTCTCTAGATTACAACTATATGAACAATAATATTATTAATTATAGCTGGTACTATTAAACATGATACTTTGATGCTACACTACCATAGAATCGGTTCTTTTGCCAATCTCATCGATGTTATTCAGCCACTACCATTCAGCTGGATCTTTTTAACTGAAGTTTTTTTTCTCGAAATTGGTACTCTTTCATTAATATTTGCCTTATAAGTACATAACTGAAAATAGTAATAAATAAATGCATAAATGAACATTGAAATAGTTGAAAGTTATATAAATGTTGCAAAATTTAACAGATGAAATAATTTTTACATTACTTCAACGTGCAAAATTACAATGTCTTATAAAGATTTGAGCTACATACGACCTGCAAAAGGTTACTTTGGACTAAGAAAAGGCTTAAATTAACCTAAAAAAGATTTTCAATCATTCGCTTCAATTTATAGAAATTTTTCTTATACTTACTCTGCCGCGACGTAAGTTGAAGACAAGCTGACAAGCTTTTCAAAAAACCAAGTAGTTTCAATAAATCAATGACTTATTTATAAATTCTAATAATGGACAAAATTGAAGGATTGATCAAGAAAATTATTCAGAAATTTATGACCTCTGAAGTTAAATCCCTTGGCAAGCGATATTTCTCTATATTTTTAGTTTAAGGATTACTTCAATTACTGAAATTACTAAAAACCTTAGTAGCTAATAAATAAAAAAAAATGTATTACTGTTTTTGGAATGTTCATTTATTTTTTATATAACTACTTAAAGAAACAATAAGTTTAATATTATGATTAAAAGAAATCATTCTATGTGCATTCTTCTGAAGATTCAGATTCTTCTTGACTTGATCCAGAATTGCCTGAGTTTTCAGTATTTGAGGCTGATGAATTATCGCTACTGCTAGCATTATTTGCATTGCTGGCACTATTGGCATTACTGGAACTATTTGAATTGCTGGCACTATTAGCATTACTGGCACTATTTGCACTGCTGGCGCTATTAGCATTACTAGCATTGTTGGCACTGCTAGCGCTATTAGCATTGCTGGCACTATTTGCACTGCTGGCACTATTGGCATTACTGGCACTATTCGCGGCACTGGCAGTATTTGCATTGCTAGCGCTATTAGCAGAACTTGCAGAAGAACTATCTGAAGAAGATGAGCTAGAGGATTCAGAGCTAGATGAACTAGATGAAGAACTTGATGAGTCTGAGTTCGATGAACTCGATGAACTTGACTCATTCGAGTTACTGTTTCCACTGGAACTACTTGATCCACTCGAGTTACTATTTCCACTGGAATTACTTGATCCACTTGAATTACTACTTCCACTGGAATTACTTGATCCACTGGAGTTACTAGATCCGCTTGAGTTACTATTTCCACTGGAATTACTTGATCCACTGGAGTTACTTGATCCACTGGAATTACTTGATCCACTGGAGTTACTTGATCCACTTGAATTATTGCTTCCAGTAGAGTTATTAGACCCACTTGAGCCACTAGTGTCAGTAGAATTGTTAGAACCACTTGATCCACTAGACTCTTCGCATTCATCGGATTCTTCCGATCCACTTGAGTTACTACTTCCACTGGAATCGCTAGATCCACTTGAGGTACTATTTCCTGTAGAATTACTTGATCCACTTGAATTATTGCTTTCAGTAGAGTTACTAGATCCACTTGAGTCACTGGTTTCAGTAGAATTGTTAGAACCACTTGATCCACTAGACTCTTCGCATTCATCGGATTCTTCAGACCCACTTGAGTTACTATTTCCACTGGAATTACTTGATCCACTTGAATTACTACTTCCACTGGAATTACTTGATCCGCTTGAATTACTACTTCCGCTGGAATTACTAGATCCGCTTGAATTACTACTTCCACTGGAATTACTTGATCCACTGGAGTTACTAGATCCGCTTGAGTTACTATTTCCACTGGAATTACTTGATCCACTGGAGTTACTTGATCCACTTGAGTTACTTGATCCACTGGAATTACTTGATCCACTTGAATTACTACTTCCACTGGAATTACTAGATCCGCTTGAATTACTACTTCCACTGGAATTACTTGATCCACTTGAAGTATTGCTTCCAGTAGAGTTACTAGATCCACTTGAGCCACTGGTTTCAGTAGAATTATTAGAACTACTCGATCCACTAGACTCTTCGCATTCATCGGATTCTTCAGAGCCACTTGAGGTACTATTTCCACTGGAGTTACTTGATCCACTTGAGTTACTACTTCCACTGGAATTACTTGATCCACTTGAATTACTACTTCCACTGGAATTACTTGATCCGCTTGAATTACTACTTCCACTGGAATTACTAGATCCGCTTGAATTACTACTTCCACTGGAATTACTAGATCCGCTTGAATTACTACTTCCACTGGAATTACTTGATCCACTTGAATTATTGCTTCCAGTAGAGTTACTCGATCCACTTGAGCCACTGGTTTCAGTAGAATTATTAGAACCACTCGATCCACTAGACTCTTCGCATTCATCGGATTCTTCAGACCCACTTGAGTTACTATTTCCACTGGAGTTACTTGATCCACTTGAGTTACTACTTCCACTGGAATTACTTGATCCACTTGAATTACTTGATCCGCTTGAATTACTACTTCCGCTGGAATTACTAGATCCGCTTGAATTACTACTTCCACTGGAATTACTTGATCCACTGGAATTACTAGATCCGCTTGAGTTACTATTTCCACTGGAATTACTAGATCCACTGGAGTTACTTGATCCGCTTGAATTACTACTTCCGCTGGAATTACTTGATCCATTTGAGTTACTACTTCCACTGGCACTATTTGCACTGCTGGCGCTATTGGCATTACTGGCGCTATTTGCATTGCTAGCGCTATTAGCGGAACTTGCAGAAGAACTCTCTGAAGAAGATGAGCTAGAGGATTCAGAGCTAGATGAACTGGATGAAGAACTTGATGAGTCTGAGTTCGATGAACTCGATGTACTTGACCCACTCGAGTTACTGTTTCCACTGGAACTACTTGATCCACTCGAGTTACTATTTCCACTGGAATTACTTGATCCACTTGAATTACTACTTCCACTGGAATTACTTGATCCACTGGAGTTACTATTTCCACTGGAATTACTTGATCCACTGGAGTTACTTGATCCACTGGAGTTACTTGATCCACTGGAATTACTTGATCCACTGGAGTTACTTGATCCGCTTGAGTTACTATTTCCACTGGAATTACTTGATCCACTTGAATTACTACTTCCACTAGAATTATTAGATCCACTTGAATTACTACTTCCACTGGAATTGCCAGATCCACTTGAGGTACTATTTCCACTGGAATTACTTGATCCACTTGAGTTGCTGCTTCCAGTAGAGTTACTCGATCCACTTGAGCCACTGGTTTCAGTAGAATTATTAGAACCACTCGATCCACTAGACTCTTCACATTCATCTGATCCTTCAGATCCACTTGAGCCACTGGTTTCAGTAGAATTATTAGAACCACTCGATCCACTAGACTCTTCACATTCATCTGATCCTTCAGATCCACTTGAGCCACTGGTTTCAGTAGAATTATTAGAACCACTCGATCCACTAGACTCTTCACATTCATCTGATCCTTCAGATCCACTTGACCCACTGGTGTCCTCGGAACCACCCGACTCCTCGCATTCACCTGATTCATCCGATCCTTCAGATCCACTTGACCCACTGGTGTCCTCGGAACCACCCGACTCCTCGCATTCACCTGAATCATCCGATCCTTCAGATCCACTTGACCCACTTGAGTCCTCTGAATCACCAGACTCCACGCATTCACCTAATCCCCCAGATTCAATTGGTCCTCCGGTGCTACCTGATTCACCGGATTCCGAATCCTCGTCGCAAGCCTTAATTGGTGAAGTAATATTTTAACATTAAACGAAATGTAAAAAAAATATTTTTTTAAAATTTTATATTTTTTTTTAATACTTACCTTTACACCTACAGCTACATAGTAGAGTAAGCAACAGCTTACAAGCAAGCAAAATGTATAATTGAATTTCATATTTGTAATAATATGTTTTATCAATAAGCGCAACTCCAAAGCGTTGTTCTTAATTGTTTTATGCTTAAAACTTTTCTAGTATTTATATAAAAATGTTCGTGAAAAATGCTTATCAATTTTACCTTGCATTTTCCACGAAATGGTAATGAATTTTTATAAATTTTCAATTAAAAATTTTCACGATTTTTTCAGTTTTATTATTATTATTTTTGGGTCGTGTTTATTTTTGAGGCCATTAACCATTAATTTTTTGCTGTGCAAAAAAATAAAAATATATATTATCTTTACTTTTAAATCAGGTTTGAAAAACGTTATTTATGGAAAGTCATTTGGAACTTATATAAGCTGATAATTAATTCAAGATTTTCTATGACAATAAAAAATTTTGAATTTTAAACTGCATTTCACACTGAAAATGAAATTAATTGTACACTTTAGTTTTCTTTTTCTTAAATTTTTCACCCAACTATCCATTTTATGTAAGATTTTCTTACTGAAAAGAATTTTTGTAAATCAGTTTGTATTTAATTATTATTATTTTTACCCATTTTAAAATATCACCCAAAAAAATATATTGTTGAACTATAATTTTATACGAAATGAAAAAAAGTGATGTAAAAAATCTGCTAATGTGCCATATTGAACAGGTACCGGGTCACCGTGGGAACGAATCAGACCATCAGAACTGGCACCGTCCCATATTGAATAAATGCTTAGCTCAGCTTATAATTTCGTACATAAAGTTCTATAACAATTTTAATAATTCGCTTTTTACAATAAAGCAAGTTGACAATTAACTTGTTTCATTGTTGTGTGCCTAAACTTCTTCAGCTAACTTTTAAAGTCACCGAACATTAAGATATTGAGAATATTCGAACCTGGTTAGTTTTTCTGACAAAAAGTCCTTTCTTTGGCTAATTTTCTAAGACACCGGACATCCAGGTATCGTAGGTTTTTGAACCTGATTAGCCTTTTAGCAAGAAATTCTCCCTATTCATTCCTTATAGCAAAGACCTTCCTGACAAGGAATCCTTCCCTTTAATTGGTTCCTCCTATCAACAGATTAATTTTTATTGGCATTAAATTTCTCTTTATTAATTAGTTATTCGTTTACAAAAAAACAGAGCCAATTCATCAGAAATACAATTTGTGTGAATTTTTGTTCTATTTTATAATTACAGTTTACTTTTATAAATTATTTTTCATAAATTAGACTACAATATATTTTATATATTTAGCGTGATCTTAAGGTTTTTCAATATGTACCAATAAATTAAAGCTTTTATACTATATATGAGTTGTTCCCATGAAATCTCGAAATTCTAGTTCTTTCAATATTTAAAAAAATTAAAGTGACCTATGATGGTTTTTTTTACTCGAAAAGAACTTTGGAAAAGAACTTGGACTAATGATGTTGATTATAATTTTTGAACCATATAAATATATCTATAGAGTTATAACAAAATAGTATCCTGAAAATCATTCCCCCACTATGCCCCAAAACATCGAAAAATTTTCAAAAAAAAAAAATGAGGATTTGACTAATCGATAAAAAACACTATATATTTTCAAAAATCTTTTGAGTTTGGAATGAAAAGTAAAGAACACATTTTCAAATATATTTTTTATATGTGCCCCATGAGTACGAGTATATATATAGTCGATAAATGAACGCATCTGTAAGCATTCATGAATACTCTCAGCGATTTTTGATTGTTGGTAATACTATTAATTATTTCATATATTTAAGTTATCTTACACGTGTTAGAGTATCTGTTCAGAAAAAAAAATATGAAAATTATTTCAAAAGTACATTTTCAGTCATCATTCCCTCACATTAAAGAAAAATAGAGGGATTTACTATATCTTAATAATAATTATACAGCTTTGCTACGTAGGTTGTCAAAGACACTTAACTTACATAAAAATTCAGATGCAACTAAAGTTTATATACCAAGATTTTTAAGTTGTACTTCATTTCATCATTCCCTCACCGTTATTCTCTCATTTCAAATTGAATCGAAGGAATGATGATGTATGAAGTAATGGCCTTTTAACTAATCGAACATAACTTTTTTTATTTCTTTGCTTATTTAATCTTTAAATTCACCGTTTTTTCCGATTTAAAGATGAGAACATCATGCATATTGACTTTAATGAAAATTATAGCTGTAAGTACAATGCAGAGATACAATTAGTACATTACAGAGAACATTACAGAGGAGTAGTATATTAACGTAACAATAATACTGTTAGGGTCTAAACTTTTTGCTCTCTATCAAACAATAACAACATTGATTCAATGACGGTATGACCTATAAAAACCATTCCCTCACTTTCAAAATCATAAACCATATTACCTATAATGGTAAAATCTAGTTGCACAAATACTACAGAATTGACAAAAAAATATAAATTTTTCTCTACCTAATTTCGGAATTTGATGAGAACTACCCATATATATTAACAGGGTTTTAATTCGGGAAAATCAAAATTATTTTTAGCTAGATATTAACTTTTACTTTTGAATTTTTTCTTATAAACATTAATATTATTCTTATTTTTCCTTAGTGTGGAAAAAAAATCTTATTATATATACAAGAATAATTGTAAAATGTACACATAGTTTTGAAAATGTCTCAAATCACGGTAATATTAAATTTTTACATTTTCGATTGAACAAATTTCATATACATATGAATATAGTACATATGTATATATTTCATCGTTTGTTTTATTTGTTAAAATTAACCGAATAGTAATGGTTTTCATTGAAATGTCCTTTGGTCTATTAAGCTTCAATAACCAGAAATATTTGCCTGGTTTTTCTTCTTCAATTCCATTAATTGATAGCTTATTGTGACCATTTGTAGTTTCTTTTTTGCCAACCTATTCCCAATTTTCTTGGCACGTTATTTTTTACATATTTGTAAAGTTGATAGCGAAAATAAATTTATATTAATTTTATCAAAAAACAAATATTACTTAGAATTATATGTATCGCATGCATACATGTACAAATACAGGCTCGTGTCCCTTTAAGGTCGGTCAATCGGCAACATCGTATATTCTACTTTGTTTTTTATTATAGTCGCGATTTTTTTGTTAATTCATTTCTAATATGATATAGTCTTCTCTTTTGCGGCTACATTTTCATTGTGGGCAGATTTACTCGCGAATTAAATTAAAAACAAAGCAGAAAATAAAACATTGCCAGATATTGACCGACCTTAAAAGGACATGAGCCCAAAAATAAAAATATTAGCGAAGAAAAATCATTTCTCTGTACCAATAAACTAACTTTCACGTACAGATTGAAAATCATTAAATTGCAAGCTGCAAAAAATATTATTATAATATAATAATATAACAATACCCCCCTCCTCAATTCAAACCTGAATTCTTCTCTTTTCTGCGTATTGGTACTACCAAAAACATCGAAAAAAATATAAATTTTCTCATATGTTTTTCGTGATTTCTGAACAATTATCCAAATTTTAAGCATCTTTTTTATGCTAGTTTATATTGCCATTTTATTTAAATGTAAATAATAAAGCAAGGATAATGTTTTTCATGAGATATATAACTTTAAGTACAGAATTTGGTACTAAAATTGATGGAAGCCTCTAAATTATTAACAAATTTGCTTTATTGTATAAGCACGATATTTTTCATTAAAGTTAACAGATATCACGCATTCATTAAAAATAATGTTATGATAGTACGGGTGTAATAAAACTATGGAAAAATGTGAACCGTCACGGGCCGCCTGGTAGATGTGAAACATCGAGTTTGTACAAGTAATATGCATTAAAGACAAGATTAAAAAACCACCATTATTAGAAAATTAAATAATTTTTAGATGTTTACATTCATGACAAATAAAAATAAAAACATTCATGATCTACTCGCTATCAGCTCGTTTTGAAATACAAATTTGTCAGTCGTTATTAAATTTTGAAATAAATATAATAAGAACGAAACTAAACTCAATAATTAATTGATTTAACTAAAAAAAAATAATATGTACAATAAAAAAATGTATAAATTTCAATCTACCAAGAGAGTAAATTTTACTTCTTAACCCTTGAAAAATATAATTAATGATGACTTGATAATACGTCATAGTGTATTCTTGCTTTCTTTGCAAGAGGATGTTCACTTTCATTTTCTGAATTATCATTGTCTGACATATTTCTTTGTTTATTTTTTCAAGTACAACATAGGTTATGTATAATGCAGTAAACAAGACCTTCAAACCGAGTGAGAAGTGAGTCGCACGTCGTTTGCGCATGGTAACGCGTCGCCATATTGTACACATAACTACATTTAGACTGTATATCCATAGTATAGTGTGATGATCGCTCGCCACGCAAACAATTCGGTTTACCCTACACCTATAGATGTTTCACATCAATAAGTAGGTCCTTATTATTATTACATAAACGAAAAAGTTTGATACAACATCACGACTAGTTAATTGAAAAACATTGAATATTCTAAATCAGTGGTTTTTAACCTTTTTCAGACCTTGGCTCTTTATTATTATACATGATTTTAAGGGCATCCATGATAAAAAAGAAAACAGTCAAAAAAATTCAATCTATTTATTGGCATACTACAAATACAAAAAATAACATTTAAAAAAAAATAAGAATAATGATGAGATTGTGGGCCCCAATCAATATACTTGCGGACCCCTAGGGATACACATGGGTTAAAAAATATTTGTCTTAAACATCTACCAATATGTATGTATAGATAGACCATGCGTATGGCGTGAAATAGAATGAAGACAAAGACAGATCTAGTGTGATATGCGAAGCGCCATCTACGTAGACACAGTTTTTATTGCACCTAAAAATAATAGCTTGCCATTCAGCTTGCTAGTTTTCATATAAAAGCGCTTCAAATAATCGGTTACATTAATCTAGTTTCGTTTGCTTCAGTTGCCTACACCAGAAAAAAAAAGATTTAGCCCAATGCTACATTTGTATAAATGAAAAGAGCATTGTGCAGACAAAGCTCTACTTAAGCGACAAGGTCTACTAGAAGCACTTGTACAAATTTACAAATTTGGTTCAAAATAGGTAAAAAAAGGTACAAAATTTGGACTGAACTAAAGAAAAGACAAATGCAGTCTCACTTCTTTAGTGTGGGCAACTGAAACAACTAAAATGCAAGCGTTTGTTTCAAGCGCTTATTTGCGTAGGCTGGCGCATATTCGCACTCAATTATGCCAGCTGTTGGTTTTAGGTATCATAAAAACTGTGACTATATAGATGGCATTTTATACGCTACACTAGATATTTCGTATTTCTTTTTGACGTCATTTGCAAGGTCTATCCATATACACATATCAATGCTCAAAAATACTTCTACGCAGATACAGATCTGCTTATATCTCGTAAGGCGCATAAAGCTCTCTATTTAGAGTTTAGAGTTTATAATAGAAGGGTAAGAATTGTTTTATTTACTATAAACATACGACTAATAAGTTTCTGCAAAAGGATAAATACCTAATATTCCTAATATATTGTAACTCGTTCGCATTTCCTAGTAGGAAAATCACTGTTTGTTCCTGAGATAAACTAATAATTGACGCAGGCAAAGTTAAAAGCATTAGTAAGTAACTAATGTCAATAGGAAGTTTAATAACAACGTGAGGTGAAGTGGGAAAATATGAAAAAGAAGGAATTAAATTTCAATAAACTCGTACAAATAGTCTTAGACAGTGTCAACAATTTTTGTTGAAAATATATTTATTTGCATGTTTAATAAATATAATCAATCAATCACTTCTAAGAGCCACTGAACTGAGAATTTCTAAAGTTATCTGATCCAATATTACCCGTGTGGTTTTCGATATTACAATTACCATCGCAGCTACCGTTAGACGAATTTTCAGTGTCGTCAGAAGCCTAAAATTGGATTAAAACAAACTTAATTTTACTTCGAAAAAAAGAGATTAATCAGCTTACTTACATTTACACCAACAGAAGTGTAATAAAGTAAGCAAAAGCTTACAACGAGTAAAATTGTGAATTTCATTTTCACTTTTGAAATATGGTGAGTACTCTGAGATCTGGTAAGAGAATTGAGTGCTTCTAAATCATTACGTTTGTCAACATTTTAAACAACAAAAATCGTGACAAACTTTTTCCAAACGAACATTAAACTTTATGATTTACACGTTTCTTTCGTTTGTTTAAAATTAAATAAAGATATCCATATTTATATTTATTGTAAGAGATATAAATCATTAATTATATTATGGAGGTACAATCGGAGATAAAAGTACATAAAAATAGAAATACGTAAATAATTACGTCGTACAGTAAACCATGCGGTGACTAAGTAGGTCTATTCTTAAAAAAACTATATAGTGTAAGAAAAAACAGAAATTTCATAAAAAAATTTACACAAAATAAGAAAAAACAAAAATTTGGAAAATTTTTAACTAGCTTTTTAGACTTAATATGCCATTATTTCAACTCAATAAATTATATTATTATTAATTTGATGCTCCAAAGTTACCAATGAAAAAAATTTTATTATGATAAAATCATAAATAGAACATTAAATTAGCATGTTTTTACGACAATTATAACTAAAAATTTAACTGATAATTCAAGAAATTATAGGTTGGCTGCGTTGGCAAGTTTAGTATGTCTCTCTCATATGATGTGAGTGAGCATGCGCGACGTACTCAACATTTTGAAAATAAATTAGTTGATATTCAAAATACAACTCTTTAAGGAAAAGGTTTGGGCTTTCGCATCCAAAGCCATGTTAAGATATTGACTATGTTGCCGACGTTTTGCAACCTCTCCGGGTCGCATCTTCAGAGCTTAATTGTTCCGAAACTAATTTGAGAATGCTACTCAAACCGTTTTATATACTATTCATGATGTGTGGAATAATAAAATGCTTAAAGCAGAAGAGCAAGTCAACCAATAAGGGAAGAAGGGGACAATCCTTTTCTTTTTAGTAGTAGAACTATTTAACTAAAAACCGAGAGAATCGCTTTTCAAGTAGGATGAAGTCTGAGACCACTATCTCTGTTGATGTTATTGGGATTATTGTGGGTCTCTATACCTTCTTGGTGCTTTCTCTTGAAAAAGCCACGAGAAAAAAAGAAAATTTCCGAGAAATTGGTGGAGGATATCTTGTCCATAGTTCCAGATCACAAAAGTGCCGTCTATATACCTAAACCAGGTACTGAGCTTCGATGGAGCAACCCGAAGAACTCGAGTTTCAAAGTCCTCCAAGAAGATGTTTCCAGTTTTGGGCAAGATAGGAAAGCCTATAGTGGCATTTGATTTTTTTTTTGTAAAACTCTTCTTGAAATCTAAAGTACGTGGAGGTAAGGCAGTGTTCTATGAGAGGGATAAGATTAGATGGGATTTCTTCGGATTAACGAATAATTGATAAGGTATCTTGGATAGGAGTATTCGTGAACAAATAAGCAACATCTACACTAATCAAGAGCTCATCTGAATCAACTTTGATGTTTGCTAATCCATCCACGAAATCCCTAGAATTTATAATGTGAGTTTGACTGGGACCAACCAGATTTTGGAGTGGTTTGGTCAAATATTGGGCAAGATAGTAGGTAGGAACACCAATATTACTTACAATTGATCGTAACGGGTTGGAATCTTTGTGGATCTTTGCCAAACCATACAGTTTTGGAGACGATGGTTCTCTGAACCGAAGCTTTTTGATTTCATCGGAACCCAAGTCTGCATTATTGAGGAGTTGGATGGTTTTTCGAGCAATGATGTTCGTTGGATCTCTTTTCAGGGACTCGTATATGTTACCATCTGAGAGGAGGGATCTAATTTTTTCATCGTATTCATCTCTATTTATTACTACTATAGTATTTCCTTTGTCAGCAGACAGAATGACAATACCATTATTTTATCTGCGACTCCGTAATGCTAAACTTTTATCGCTAAAGGTGTTGAAAACCGGCAAGCGTGCACGTTGAAGAATAATTGCGGCCTTGTTTCTACTGATGTTGGAAAGAGACTTATATATGTCTATCGTTTCTTTTCTAATATGGCCAACTGAAGCAAGTAAAATACAAGCATCTGTTTCAGGTGCGTATTAGGCTGTTAGCCGCTATTAGTAGGTTAGCGCTCAGCGGCACTCAATCGCCAGCTGTTATTTTTAGTTACCATGATAACTGTACACATAGATTACACATAGATGATACTTTGTACTCCCCCTCCCTTCAAATTTTTCTTACTTCTTTTTGATAGCATATACATATATATATACCTGAAACAGATACTTGTACTATTATATAAAACAGTAGCTACAGGTAGCGACTTGTAGCTTTAATATTAGTAACTGGAACAACGTGGGATAATGTGGAAAAACTCAAAATTAAAGGGTTAATACAACTTTCAATAAACTAGTATTAGCAGTATAAGAATGTGGTTCTTTATTTATATATATATATATACATACATATTAAACATGACCAATCAATCGCTACTAAAAGAAGGAGATTTCAGAATCTCTAAAATTATCTGAACCAAAATTACCCGTGTGGTTTTCGCCACAGCAATCACCGTCACAGGAGTTATCACTGCTGTTTCCACTACCACTGGAGTCATCGTCAGAGTCGCAGTCGTCACCATCATCACAACCCTAAAGTTGAATCAAAATAAATTTAATTCTATTTAGAAAAAGAGAAAAATCAATTTACTTACGTTTACACCAACAGTGGTATAATAAATCAAGCAAAAGCTTACAGCGAGGAAAATTGTGAATTTCATTTTCACTTTTGAAGTATATAACTCTGAGATCTAGTTAGAGAACTGAGTGCTACTGAAACCTTCCGTTTGTCAACCTTTTATACAATATTAGTAAATCGTGGCATACATCTTCCAAACTAACATTAAACTTTATGATTTACACGTTTCTTTCGTTGGTTTAAAATTAAATAATTATGTCCATATTTTTTAAGAGGTACGAAATTTTAGCATTACTTGTAATTACTTTATATCGCAAATCAGTCAAGTTCGTGCCGGACCACGTACACGCATCGTTGATATGAAATATTTTTTACAGTTAAAATTAAAAGTTAATAATATTTTAAGTGTTCATAATTTTTATTTTTACAGTTTTTATTGCGACTAAAAACAAGAACTAGCAATTGAGTGCCGCTACACGCCTGTCTAAATAGATAAGCGCTTCAAATAAAGGGTTACATTAATCTATTTTCGTTTGCTTGAGTTGCCTAAACCAGAAAAAAAGAGACTTAGCACAAGGCTACATTTGTATAAATGAATAGCGCACCGTGCAGTAAACGACAAGCTCTACTAGAAGCCATTGTCAGCGCTGTTTACGTAGGTACAAATTTGGACTGAACTAAGGAAAAGACAAATGCAGTCTCACTTCTTTAGTGTAGGCAACTGAAACAACAAAAAGGCAAGCGTTTATTCCAAGAGCTTATTTGCGTAGGCTGGCGCACATTGGCACTCAATTGTGCCAGCTGTTGGTTTTAGGTACCATAAAAACATTTCGTATTTATTTCTGACGTCATTTGAAAGATCTATCCATATAAACATATCAATGCTCAAAAATACTTTTACGCAGATACAGATCTGCTTATATCTCGTATGGCACATAAAGCTCTCTATTTAGAGTTTAGAGTTTATAAAAGAAGGGTAAGAATTGTTTTATTTGTTACAAACATACGACTAATAAGTTTCTGCAAAAGGATATATACCTAATATTCATAATAGGGGAAGTCCGGCCAAGTGGATGCCTTAAGCTTTCATGACCTATAACAAGAAAACGTATAGACATAGAAATAAAACAATTGCTGAGTATGAATAAGAATTTATTATAATTTTAATATAATCATCAAAAATTTGGTAACATCAATATTTTACTGAAAATTACAAACAATTTTCAAATTGGTACAGCTATCCGCTCTGCCCAACCAGTAGGGTAAAGTGGATTGGACCATAGGGCAAAGTGAACACATGGTAAATTAAAGAAAAAATATCGAAATCAATGTAAGAAGAATGAAATTAATGATAGATATATAGCTACTTAATTATCAGCAAATACGATTTAAGATCGTTCTCCTGTTCGTTGTTAAAAACCTTGCAAAAACGGCCAAGCTGAGCAGTAGAACTACCTACACAATGCCTATACTCTCCAATGCCTATACAAAGTAGCATAAGGTAAGCATAATTTTCTTGCTGTCGTTTTCACTGGAATACCAGCATTACAGTCTGCTATCGCAAGCCCAATAGGTACTTGGTGAACCAAACCTAACGTACAACCAAATCCAAAAACAATATCTCAATAAAACTTGCAGTAATTCAACAAGAAAGCATACACTTTAAAAATACAAGGCGAAACAGTAACATCACATGTACATGTGTAATTATGAAAATACTTACCTTGAAATATCGTAACAAAATATAATTTATTTATTTTAACTATTTTTTTGTCCAACGACGGGTCACCTTAAACTAGCTCTGTTTGTTTACGATTAAGGAATGGAGAACGGATCACGTGACCTACGACAGGCAAATTTGTTCGAGCCATTTCGAAATATTGTAGGGTATTCGCTTTGCCCGGGCTCTTCGCTATGCCCGGACTTCCCCTATATTGTAACTCGTTCGCATTTCCTAGTAGAAAAATCACTATTTGTCCCTGAGATAAAGTAATAAACGACGCAGGCAAAATTAAGGGTATCAGTTAGTAACTAATATCAATAGGAAGTTTAATAACAACGTGAAATAAAGTGGGACAATATGAAAAAGAAGGAATTAAATTTCAATAAACTCGTACAAATAGTCTTAGACAGTGGTTTTTGTTGAAAATATGTTTATTTGCATGTTTAATATAACAAATCAATCATTTCTAAAAGACGCTGATCCTAGAATTTTCAAAGTTACCTGAACCAATATTACCCGTGTGGTTTTCGCCACAGCAATCACCGTCACAGGAGTCATCACTGCTGTTTCCACTACCACTGGAGTCATCGTCAGAGTCGCAGTCGTCACTGTCGTCATCACAACCCTAAAGTTAAATTGAAATAAATTTAATTCTATAAAGAAAAAGAGAAAAATCAGTTTACTTACGTTTACACCAACAGTGGTATAATAAATCAAGCAAAAGCTTACAGCGAGGAAAATTGTGAATTTCATTTTCACTTTTGAAGTATGGAACTCTGAGATCTAGTGATAGAACTGAGCGTTACTGAAACTTTCCGTTTGTCAACCTTTTATACAATATAAGTAAATCGTGGCAAACATCTTCAAACGAACATTAAACTTTATGATATACACGTTTCTTTCGTTGGCTTAAAATTAAATATTGATATCCATATTTATGTTTATTGTAAAAAATAAAAAAAATTATCGTTATTTGAAATTACTTTTTATCACAAATCGGTAAAATTCGTGCCGGACCACGTACACGCTTCCAAAATATGGAATAATTTTTATGGTTAAAATTAGAAGTTAACAATACTTTAAGTGATTATAAATTTCTGTTTTTTTTTTTGAAGTTATACTTCTGTAACGGCCTTGTGAAAAATAATCAGACTGAATTTTCGAAAAAATGTGACGCCCTTTTACAGTAGAAGAAGTTGTTTGCAAATAGTTAGCGAGAAACTCCAAGCAGATGAAAGCTGACTGATTTTTGGGAGTGATTTCCATAGTACTAAAACGACTAAATCCACTTACCAACCATGGTCAGATGGTAATACATACGAGCCCCTGAAAAGCGGAAGTATCTACCCTCCTTAGAACGACCATAGGCTTGGTCTTAATAATTTTATAAAGCTCGTACTTTCAGTATAATATAAAGTTATTAATTTTATCAAATATTTAATAATTTTTTCACAGGTCTCACATTTGTACTGGAGAGATTATTAAAATACTTTAATTTTGCCATCCATTCACTCATTCGTCATAACCTGTACAACTTTTTGTGCTTAGCGAAGTCCTAGAAGATTAAAATTTGGCATACAGGCTGAAATGTGCAAATAACACATCAAACAACGAGTGTGGTCGGGGGACTAAGTTCCTTACACGTTTTCTTCAATCCTAATGTTATTGGAAATAAAATGTTCTACTTTACGTTTATTTCATATTATTTACGTAAAAAAAAAACTAATTAAATCAAAAGGTTGTAATCATTCATTGACAATTATAACGAAATATTTAATCTATATTTTATATAAATAAGTAGTATAAATAAAAATAATATAGTTTACTATAGAGTTATAAGTAATACTAGTAATGTTTTTTTTTAAATTCTGCGTAGGCTTGGTTTCCCGTGTGGTTGAACTTTAAATCTCACAAGTGGATTTTCTTTCTTTGGCGATGGTTTTTTTAAATACTCAATAGTTTTCGAAGTGCACGCGATGTAAGGATTTTTTACACTTTAGGTTACTATTGGAGTTTTAGTAAGGATCCCAATTTTTTTTTGAAAATATAATAAAGCCTCTGTTCACCGAGAATAGAACAACGGGAAAGAATTTTCCAAATCGTTTCAGTAGTTTCGGAGCTTATTCCATGCAAACAATCAAAAATTTTCCTCTTTATAATATGAGAAAGATAATGTAAGATTAGTAGGTTGGTAGACGCTATTAATAAGCTAGCGTTCAGCGGTACTCAAATGTAAGCAGTTGTTTTTTAGTTAACATGATAACTTTACACTTAGATGGCACTTTGTACTCCCCCCCAAGATTTTTATTATTTCTTTTTGACGCCATATACACGGTAAATCCGTCAAATCAATGTTTGATGGTGACGCAGAATGGTTTGTTCGTTTCATCTACTTAAAACGTTACTGATCACCCTTGCGATGTACTATTGTATGAAACAGTAGCCAAAGGTAGCAACTTGTAGCTTATAATATTAGTAACTGTAACACCGTGGGATAATGTGGAAAAACTCAAAATTAAAGGGTTAATACAACTTTCAATAAACTAGTATTAGCAGTATAAGAATGTGGTTCTTTATTTATATATATATACATATTAAACATGACCAATCAATCGCTACTAAAAGACGCTGATCTCAGAATTTCTTAAATTATCTGAACCAAAATTACCCGTGTGGTTTTCGCCACAGCAATCACCGTCACAGGAGTCATCACTGCTGTTTCCACTACCACTGGAGTCATCGTCAGAGTCGCAGTCGTCACCGTCATCACAACCCTAAAGTTGAATCAAAATAAATTTAATTCTATTTAGAAAAAGAGAAAAATCAATTTACTTACGTTTACACCAACAGTGGTATAATAAATCAAGCAAAAGCTTACAGCGAGGAAAATTGTGAATTTCATTTTCACTTTTGAAGTATATAACTCTGAGATCTAGTTAGAGAACTGAGTGCTACTGAAACCTTCCGTTTGTCAACTTTTTATACAATAAAAATCGTGACACTTCTTCCAAAGGAACATTAATTTTTATGATATTCATGTTTCATTTTTAGTTTTCATACTTTTTTAATAACTGATAAAAATAATAGTATTTGTAAATGCAAAAAATATTGTGGTATTTAGATAAGATTTGAATTTTGTATTAATATCTGTAATACTTTCCAACGAAGCAAAAGCAAATTCATGAGCAAACTATTGGGCAGCATTTGTTAAATTTTCTAATGTTTTATTACTATTTCGGGAAAACTTAGAAATCTTAACTATTCTCATATATTTTATTTTTCAAATTACTTGTGAATAATCTTTTAAATTTTTGTTTTTGCCGTCGAGACCAATTGACTTCGGTAAATAATTCTATTATTCCCAGTGCATATTTCTCTCTTCACTTTTTGTAAGTTCTTTTTTTATAATGTTCCAATTGGCTTGAGGATGTTATGGAGATCCAATCGAAGATAAAAATACACCAAAATGGAAATTCATGAATAATTACAACGTACAGCGTACCATGAGGCGATTAAATAGGTTGATATTTAAAAAACTGTATACAGTATTCAGAGAAAATCGGAAAATACCCAAAAAATTTTAACAAAATAAGAAAAAACAAAATATATGGAAAATTTTGAACTAACTTTTGGAGACTGAAAATGCTTTGATTTCAACTTAATAAATCAAAATATCATTTATTTGATGTTCATAAGTTATGGATGTTGGGTTTTTTTAATATGGGTTAACCATAAATTAAACATTAATTTAGCATGTTTTTAAGACAATTATAACTAAAAAAAAAATCAATTAATAATTATATATTATATTAAATAATGAAAACGTGATAACGCTGTCGAATTTATAGGTTGGCAGTGTTGGCAACTTTAGTATGTCTCTCTCATATGATGTGAATAAGCATGCGCAGCATGGTCAACAGGTCAAGTTGACTAAAAGAACAATTCAATTTTGAAGGATACATTCAAAAATAAAAATGTCCCTTAAAAATGTTATGTATGTCTAAAAACTCATAATATGGGAGATATTTTATGAATTTTTCTATACTTATAGGATTTAATTTGATCAATTTTCTTATAGGTATGAATTTAACTTTGTAAAATAAAATGTTCATTTAGAAAACAAACTTAATTTGTTACAATTAAACATCAGTTTGTGTGTTTAGTTATAAACATAGGGTAAAAAACGCTTTAAAAAAGTTACAAAAATATATGCTGAGCACTAATTGTTAAAATATCTTATTTCTTAATTTTAGCTAAAAAGCAGTTTAAAAAGAATTTAAATCACATTAAAACTTCTGGGCATATGTATTTTCATGTTAAAAAGTTTCAGCTTTTGTTTCAAGATTTGATTTCTTTTTAGGATTGTTATGCAAATTAACAGAAAATGAATTCATAGTTTAGCAGGATCAGCTCAGCAGGATCGTCTCTGGCGTAATTTTTGCAATTCATTTTTAGGTGGTACAAAATTCACCGGGTATTTTAGTTTCCCATAAATATTATTAATAATAATTATAATGATAGTAATTGATTCATTTCAACTCAAACTATAATCAATCGAAACAATATTTATAAACATTTAACTTCAAATACCTATTTCAGAATTTTAAACATTTTTTTCAATCGTTGTAGTGAATACATATCACCGTATCATAGGTTCTATTTTTAACACCGTAAAGGGATGGTGTAAATATGAAGCGTAGTAACAACGTGCGATGAAGTAGAAAAATATCAAAAAGGATAGATTAAATTTCAATTGACTTGTATTTATAGTTTTTGAAAGTGGTTCTTTATTTATGTGTTTACATGTTTAATATAATTAATCATTTTTAAAAGATGCTAAATTCAGAATCATTACCGTTGTCGGAACCAAAATTACCCGTGTGGTTTTCGCCACAGCAGTTATCACTTCCACCGCCACTGCAGTCATTACAACCCTAAAATTGGAAAAAAAAACAAACTTAGTTTTATTTCAAAAAAAGGGAAAAATCAGTTTACTTACGTTTACACCAACAGTAGTGTAATAAAGTAAGCAAAAGCTTACGATGAGGAAAATTATGAATTTCATTTTCACTTTGGAAATATGGAACTCTGAGATCCGGTAAGAGAGTTGAGTGCTTCTGAAACGTTTCGTTTATCAATATTTTATACAAAAAAAAATCGTGACATACTTCTTCCAAAGGAACATTAATTTTTATGATTTCCATGTTATACTTTTACGTCGTTTATAACGACATATTAAAATATATGTTTTAGGTAAAATGGTTTAAGACGCAAAAATTCAATGGGAAGAAAATGCATAACTATTAATTAAACATTACTAATTTAGGACTACCTGACTTTTAACAATTTTTTTCTGTCGTAATGAGTTATAATTAATATCAATCTAATCATAAAAAAGTGTAGAAAAAAAAACAGTAAAATCCTTTTTTACATTAACACCCTTCCAAGAACCTATAGATTCTATGCATATATTCTGTTTAAAGTTATCTTATTTAAATTGAAGTTTTAACCTTAAGAAATTAAATTGTCATTTATTGGCTTAAAAAAATATTTCAAAGTTATACTAAAGACAATTTATGGTTAGAGTAACTTATTAACGTAGGAAAGATTAAAAAATAGTTATTTTTCGGAAATCTATACAGAAATGTTTAGACAAATCCTCAAAGAAATACAAAATCGCTGTTGTATGCTTTTCAAATTTCACAGGATAGTAAAGCAAAGTTGCTTTCAAAAGCATTTTCAATCTTTATCCAAGTGCTTCATTTGTTTATTAATTCCAAATGAGTTTTTCTAATTACAAATTAAATAATTTTGAATTATCCAACTCATACCAACCAAGAACGTTTAAGCTTTAAACTATAAGGTGTTTAGAAAGGAAGTGTTACCAAATCTATAGTAGGCAGTCAAAGATCGGTCAAATATTTCTAATCAATCTTGGCCAACCAACCAAGTACTAACCAAGTAAAAGTGCTCAAAAGTATTATCCTGAAAATTTTCCACAGAGAAAACTTTATTCTGCATCACAATTTTGCAGGATTCCCCAGCACAAAAGTAAAAACCCTGAAAAAAATGATTATTTAGGGTGGTTGTGAGACATATATAAAAAAATGTGATGTATAAAAAAATAAAGAAATAAAATAAAAAATAAATTAAAACCTTAAATGATGTTCAAAATGTGATTGTTTCACCTTAGCATGTTCCTTTTTAAGGAATAATTCAAGTTTGTTACTAGTTTAACTATTATATGTAATGGAACAATTAAAAATTCTATTATTACACAAAAAATCTACACAAAATTTACCATTCGATTGAAAGCCCGTGCATCGTCAACATCAAAATAAATAGTATGACAACTAACAAAGTGTTATTAACTGAATTATCAATCGCTACGATAAAAC
The DNA here is from genome assembly GCA_958496175.1 of Sisyra terminalis. NCBI lineage: Eukaryota > Metazoa > Arthropoda > Insecta > Neuroptera > Sisyridae > Sisyra > Sisyra terminalis. Next base: position 31,207,330 of record OY292278.1, read on the forward strand.
AACCGTGGTACTATATATTGATCCTTCGAGCTGGATTCTATACTAATCGGTATTCTTCGCAACAAACTACATGGACAGTTTTGTGAGCGAAGGAAAGAGCTTTATTGCATTCTGATCAAGTCCACTATCGATCCATAGATCAAATTTTTAATCTTGCTAATTTTAAAAGTACGCTATTACTAACTTAAGGACTTACATCAATCAAAGCAAGCTTTTGTGACTATATTTTTTGGAATTTGTTGAAACACAAACAAAAAATTTATGCGAAGTTTTTGTTGACGTATTGAGGTACTACAACATTTGTTCATTTTTTGGAACACTATTCTACCCAATGAGTTTGAAGAAAAATTACTAATTCACTTTAGCTTAATTTGGTTAATTTGATTATTTGAAAATGACGTCACATGTCACTGCTAATACAGAAATAGCGATTTTGGTGCGGTTTTGGGATTTTAAACTTTAACATAGACTTTTTTTGTACTACAATAGATTTTGGAGAATTATTAATGTACTACAATTAAAATATAGAATAATTAAATACAGTTTTCCAAAATTACTTAAATACTCTATTATTGGGGAGAAAATCAACTTTTTCGCTTCGAAAATTAATATTATTTATATTATATTTTAGTCCAAAATAGTCTAAGAGTAGTTGAAAAGATTTTAATTATTGTAATAATTATAAACGATGTAAACTTAACTTGGCTTTCTTTAAGTAACTAAGTCTTACATAAAATTTGCCCTTTGCCAAAAATTTTATTCTGATCTGCTTTCATAACAAGCCTAAAGACCACTTCTAATGAAATTCAAATAAAAGATAACTTCTAATGAAATTGATCAATTTTCGCAAATACTTTTTGACAAACATTAACTTTTCTTAACATTTCCTCATTAAATTCATTCCAATACCAAAATTAGGACATTGACCTAGAAATTATATAACGCTTTTTGTATAACGATTTATAATGGTTGTGATTATGACAAATTTTTATGACTTTATTTTTCGTAGACCTTTTTTTTAAAGCATTTGTATTAAAGAAAAAACCATTGTCGATTGAAAAAATTATATAGTTTTTACATGCGTGCATGCGTTCATAATTGATTTGAATGAATTTTCTTGCCTTCTCTACCTATCAATTCTTATATTGATCGATTTTTTTTCAAGTTTTAAATTAGATCCTTTATTATTTTTCTTTTTCTAAGTGCACCTAAACGTACATCTAACAGGTTAAACATTATACGTTTTGTCGGAATAAATGTAAAGATGTAGATAATAGATAATATAAGTCTCAAGTCCGTCGTATCTAGCGACTTCTGACTTCTATTTTTTTTTTGTTTTAATAGTTTTGTTGGTCGCGTTTTCAGTTCACTAACCTGACTTTATAATATTTTTGTACATGTATGTATAGTGCATATATAGATATAGATTTGTAAAAAGACTACTTTATCGCATAAGTATAATAATGCTAGAATAAGCACTGATAGTATCAGCCATACCGAAAAAAACTTTCTTCAGATCACATACTTACTAGTATAGAAGTTACACTGGCTAGGTTTTATAAATTAGCAAATAAAAAGGAAGAAAAAAGAAATGAGAATCATTACTTTAATATCTCATATTTGAAAAGATAATCCATTCCTAGTATAGTAACCGATAGTAGTTTACATCGCAAATAAAAACGTGGTAGGTTACATAAAACCCGCAGGCCACAGGTTAGCTATAGCTGGTCTATATTATAGTCTACACGAATATCTGAAATAAGCAGTGGTAATATTTTCTTTTGGATACAAAAATATACTTGACCATATAAGTACATTAAAGTATGCAATATGCATGTATGTATTTGACTGTATAATATGATTATACGTTGTAGATCTTCAGAAGCGACTTTTATAATGGAAAGAAATTGTATTGTGGTTTTTCAAAGAGCATAAAATATGGCACGTCAGACCTGTTTCATATCGGGGATTTCATTCAATTCGGGATATGTGGTTATAAAATATAATTTATATACGAAGATAACCTATTATTATATGGGGTGCTAAAGTTAAATTGTCTTTATAATCGAATGTTTACGATCACTGATTAGACTGCAATAAATTGGAAATTAAAATACATAGAATATAATATGCCTGAAGAATGTGCTGTTTAAATTTCTGTTACCGTCCATTTTGGCTGATTTGTGAAATCCACTGAGATATAATATGTAAATAAGAAAGGATGAAAAAATGTTTTACTTGTTCTGTCACATTTTTTGTGAACTTTTCCCTTTATATCACATTAGAACAATATTTTGTAAACTCCAAATAGTTTTATTTTAGTTAATTTATTATCTTTCAAAAATAATATTTTTCTCAGTTCGACATATTTTTTTTGTGTGTATAACTTGCGAGCATTTTTTGCAGGGTTGTCCGATTTTAATAATTATTTCCTTTTATTCAATAGTACACCAGTGGTACTTACCCTGGGTTCAATAGAACTAACTAATTTTAATTCGGCGTCAAAGAAATACTCAACAACATTTACTTAGAGAACTTACTCACATAATAAAAAAAAACTTTTACAAAAGTCTCACTACGGCTTGCATACCAATTGTACGTTATTGTAAGCTGATTTTCAAATTCATACTTTAATGATAATTTTTGGTGTTTGATAGTTTAGCGCCGACTCAATATCTGGCATATATTATTATTCGTTAATTAATTGTGTCTCGGAAATAAATAAAATATTTATCAATGTTAAATCTCAAATCAGTAATATTTACCTTCTTAATTTGCCAATGGTCTTATTGAACCTTTTGAAAACATTTACCATAAGATTTTTTTTTCATTAAGAAAAACGTTAGTTTGTCGGGACTTTACCTTTAGAATAATTCGAAGCAATACGTTTGAAACTTTCTTTAACGTTTTTTCTCACACGTCTCAAATGATTCATTATATTATTAAAAAGATGGGTAATTGACCGAAATATAAAGCAATAATTAAATTAGAAACGATATTGATTAACTTGCGTGACATTTAAAAATACCAAGAATAATTAAGCTAGTCATTCAGACAATATTTTTCTTCAAAGAACCAAAAAATTTAAAATGATCGTTTAATGGAAGTAGAAATAATGTGAATAATTGAAGCGTGGAGACAATTTATATTCCGACTCAAGTTTAAATATGTAACAAAGATTCTTAATGTCTATGCTTCAGAAAGTCAGCAGTGCTGCTTCATGAAAAAATCTATACATAAAAAGTGATGTCCGGTTGGCTTTTTGTTTTACGTTTAATAAAGAGAAAAAATATTGTGTAGGTCGCTATTGAAAGTGAAAAATAAACGCAAATCTTGACACATAAAAATTATTGTATCAATTTGTTGTATTGTATAACGACAATGTTAAAAACATCTGAGGACAATAGATGTGGTGCTAATCTGTAATGTAAATCTTTAGTACCTAGACAGACATGTTAGCATTGCTGAATGTTTCTACATGAAGATGAGCACATGCAAGGCCTTTTGTGCAATCATAATTTAGAAAACGAACAAGGGATGCTGTATCCGTGAAAATGTCAAGATTGCCGACGAAATATAGTGACAGAAATCGGATAACATTGCATCTTTGAAAACTTATTTTAAGTCTGACTTATAGAAAAGCTGTTTTCAGAAAAAAAAAATCCGCATATTCCTACAAACTTCAACGATACTATCAAAAATCTCACACGTTTAAAAATAAAATGACATTGAGTTATAATGACTTCATTTGGATATTTTTACATGAAGGTACACACCAGGGTTGTAAGCTCGTGAAGTTGATTTGCATATTTCCAGGAATTTATAACACTGAATTCCAAAGCTTCTAGTTTTTATACGTAGAACATATATATTTTTTTCAATTTATATCAACTAAGATATTTATAAGAATGGTGTAAAGAAATTTTCGATAATTTCGAGTTAATCTTGATTAATAATCTTGTTATATATGTTTTATGTTTACTTTGCTAGTTAATTTTTTACGTAGTTTTGTTTTGACAAAGTAAATCGAAGGCAATTTTTGAAACTTTTGTTAAAGTTGTCACACATTTTTCATCCTTTTTGTTTTATATTTCTTTTTAAATAAAATAATTTTTATTACGGTTCAATAATATGGAAATTTTTACTATGTTGTACGTTTTTCAAAACTAAGGCTTTTTCTGACCTTCATAAATAAATGTTCTAAAGTATTGGTGATCGATTTTAATGCTATAATAAAAACTGGTTAAAATGCAATGGACCCGCCGAATTCGTAAGGGTTATATCATTTATTCGATTCGTATGTTTTGGGTGTAGTGTTCGACAAAAACTAGTTTTTATGACCGAAATCGAAACCGAATTTCGGAATCAGTCTCAGTTTCGGCCGAAACCGAAATTTCTATACAATCACATGTATTTGTAGGGAAAAATAATTAATAATAATTAATTAGTCCGCCTTTACTTTTAAATCTTATACGTATTTATTAATCAAGACTCTGATTTTTAAATTAATTATTAACAATTTATTATAACTTCTTATTTCAAAAAAAAATATCATATTTAAACTTCTTAAAATAAGAAATTGATTAGAAAGAAATACAACTAATATTATTTTTTAATATTGCTTACAAATAAAATAAAAGTTACAAAACAAAATTGATTTTTACCTAACAAGTTTAGGTACACAAAACAGAAAATACTCTTTGTTACATCATAAATACTAAACTTTAATCAGTTTTCTGTCGAACTGAAAAAAAAAATATTAAAAATAATTTTTATAAACCGATAATTATCAGTACTTATAATTAAAGAATCTAATTTTATAAGCTAAAAACAATAATTTTTCAATATATTCATCTCGCAAATACATCATTTTCTTTTTCATTGCTTTATCTTCCCTTGTGTGAAATTGGTTCACATAATTTTAGTATTTTTTTTATTCGACAGAATTTGTATATCAAAACATAAAAATTCAAGACAGACATATATTTTCTTAACCTTGCCATTCACCAGGACTTTCTTATTTCTTGAATCCTTATAAATAAAAAAAATAGTAGAATAATTTTTATATAATATATAGATAGAATAATTTTTGTATAATATATTTTTAACTTTTCTTTTGAAAAAACATTCTGGTTTTGTATAGATAGCCCAAAGGTGTGATAAATTGAATTAGAACTGACGAAAATGGAAAGTGAAAAGCGAAAAGTAACTAATTTTGAGTTGAGCCAGCGAAAGTCTGAAAAACCCTAATCAATTATTTAAAACATGGAATGATGACAATTAAAGGTTAGCTTGCAATAATTGCAACATTTTTTTTCGTTATTCGTCTTATCTGTTTTAATAATTATTGTTTATTATTTATTTGACACCGATTCAAAGTAGTTAGTTTCATTAATTTGAGAGCTTAATTATAAAGAATGAATAAAATATTGGTACAAGTAGCTTTTATATAAGCTTCTATCTGACAACGTCTTATTCTGTATTTATTAATTTTTTTGTTAGGTTTGCAAGTAAATCGGTGTAGTGAAATTTTAGCAATAAAAGAGAATTTAGATGATGTCAGACCTAAGGTGTGATTTTATGCTGACGCTTGACGCTGATTTCAAGCGTCAAATGTGGTGACGTGATATGATTTCGCCCAATACGCTATCTCAATAAAAAGCAACAATTAACGTTTTAACACTCCCGAAAATATACAATCAAACTCAATACCAATCGATATAGAGAAGCAAAAAGTTTACTCCAAAGAGGTTGAGGATAATATATTTAGATCGGTAATTTCATGTTCGATTCTTCTGACTTGCTTAAGGGTAACTTATTTCACCAGTATCGGTAGGCACTGAATTTAAAGCTCAAACTTTATGCTGGTTTTCATCTAAATGGTTCTTGGTTCGAAATTATACCACGTGACCAAATTTACCGCTGGAATTCAGCACCAAGCGTCAGCATGAAATCGCATCCTGAAAACAACAAAATCCTCGAAAGTAATGGAGAGAAATGAATAGTGACTCTTTTACTTTATTAGATGAAACTAAAATCTCCAGTATCTTCCTCGTGGAGTCAATTAGAGACAAACAAACGCCAGAAAGACCAATGCTTTGTGTAGGATACTCTTTTGTCCCAGGGTTGCGAAATCAGTCCCGAAAACGGACAGCAACAGGAGACCACTGCATTCAAGGCTTTTCGGGGCATCGTCTGTAAAACCATCATGTCGTTGCCATGATAATTGTCAATCTTTCGCGTTAAGGAAGCGTTAGAAAAATAGGAAGTAAGTTAGGCTTAGGTTTGAAAATTTTAAGTTAAATTTACTTTGGATTCAGTAAAAATCTGTAGATTTATAAGTACAAAATCATGTGGTTACTACATCAAATTATTGTTATAATTTACAAGGTTTAATAAGATGTATGTTTATTTCCGACAATAAGATAGATTATGAGTTAAAATTAAGATATTAACTGAATAATTTATTAATGTATGTACAATTTGTTCGTGGAGTAACCTGAAAAAAAAGCAATCATAAAACATCGGGGGGTTATATAAAAACATAAAAAAGCTAAAGTTTATAATTTCAAACCCCGTTAAATAAATGTTAAATGAATTTCAAAAGTATACAAATAGGGGCTTATAAATTGTTTTTATTGTGTTGTATTGGTTATTTTTTTACTTATCTGTACATCCTTGTATAAACTAAGGCTTATTTATTTATTATCCGGAATCTCTTACATTGTTCACGCTTGATTACGTTGAATTTTTTTGTCTATCATCAAAAAATCAATTAAACGGCAAACGGTTGCATTAAGTTCAAGAAAGATGGAGCTGCCAAGGCTTTGAAGCCATGAAAAAATATAAGCATTTGGGAGAATGTTCGATACTTTTGGCCTTGCAACCATAAATCTTAAAAAGGCCTTACATAGTTCAACTCGTCTGAAAAGATGACAAATTAAAATTGAATTGTCTTTTAAATTTGACAATAACTTTCACACCAATTTACATAAATCAATCAAATTTTCAAGTATACCGAATAATGTGGAATGCAGGAAGACAATTACTTGCCAAAAATGACCGTGATAAATTGCTACTAGATATTTTCCCTCGGCTTAGAGCGATTTGAATTATTCAATTAAAAATAGAATAAAATCGAATGTTGATTACAACGTTAAAAGTTAGTGAACCGAGAATAATTGGCAAACATTTTATTAAGAATTTATACTTTCATTTCTGGTGAGATAACGTATGAGAGAAACGTATGTATAAAAGAAATATGGAAAAATATTTCTTATCAGGAACTATTTAACGGAAATTGCACCAATATAAAGAAAATTGTATGTAGAATATTTAACATTTTAATGAAACCACATGATAATTTAAATCGGTACAATTTCCTCCATATGATGGAGAATGTAACCACCAATCACAACCTTGATATTTAAAACATAGTATTTTTTTCAATCCAAGGATACATATAACAGAAATGCAAAGAGCTATTAATTTTCAAACCTGATTTATTTCAGAAAAAAAAAATAATAAATTTGAAAAATTAATCTTTTAAAGTGTATTTCTTTTTAGTAACGATTTATTAAGTGCAGTAATTGAAAACAAAAATGGACAGATTCTAAATGAAATTTAGCCCATAGATTTAAAAAAATTAAACTACCTAAAGTTTAATCTTCTCCAAACTTATAATTTTCCTCTTGGGTAAAACAAAAGACTTCAGTTTAATTAAAATGGCTATTAAGTTTATGTAAAAAGTAATAGCAGGAGAAGCATGTGCAATTCATTATTCTTTTTGGTTCATTTTTACAGTTCTGGGGTAATCCATATATCTTGGTCATTTTTTTTTCATTTATGACGCTCAATATACCTCACAAAGGTGTAGCATAGGCGTAATTAGTATTAGTATAGAGGTGTAGTTGACCTTAAAATTGATTCGGAAATCTTATCTCTCTTATACTGTTATTTCACTTCAATGAACTCGAATAAAATGGAAGTTGTCCTAATGCACTTGATCAACTTAGGTAGACAGATAGAATCTCCAAAATTTGAGGTGATTTCTGGGACCATTACGAAAGCATTAGCTATACGCAACAATGATCCTCTATACTACACCTCTATGATCTCTACTTCAAAATTTCGGTATTACCAACCAACTATCACGAAGTATAGATACCAGAAGTCAGAACGGTATAAGCTTTTTTACAATATTCATGTACACATTAACAGACCCAGGATATAGTCCTCTTTAATGTTACTAACAGCATAAGTCTCCAGAACGTGCCTAACATTAAGGTTTTAATAAGACACGTCAATCTTGCAATTAAGGAAAATATATCAAAATGTGGTGCTGTCATAATTAATGTGTTTTCAGTACTAAAATCGAAACTTATGCAAGGACACTAAGGTAACGAAAGTTAGTACTCCAGACACCTTGTGGTAACGGCATACTATCTTGACAAATTTTCCATCATGCAGAAGATTGGAATTTACAGTTTTTAATAACAACTACATTAAAAAATTATCTTTTTATTATTACAACTATGTATCTATTTATTTTTTACCCATTATACGGGAACACCCCTTTAAAACAATTAATGTTTTTTTTTATTGTTAATTACCATCGCTTTATAACTACTCAAATCTTTAGTGACTCTAGGGTTAATATAAATCCGTAAATCGATAAATATCAAAAATTTGCTTGATTTTGGAGATTGATTCGAGCCCAATACGTACCAGTTTTGGAGCGGCCACCTTAATCAATCGAAAAATTTTGTACTGCAAAAATATTGAAGCATAGTAAAAATTGCATAGTCATTTAAACCCGTCGTTTGAAATTCAAATAGGCAAACATTTTTAGCAACTTGATAAATGATTAAAACCTAGATAAATGAAATTATCACAAAAATATAAAATGTAAATAGTTTACGCTTGGTATCTTTTTATATCAAAGATAAAAAACCGACCTTGTTCTCAGCATATTTGATTCAAATAATACGGTAATGACAGTTATATTTCTCACATATTATTTTATGTTCCAATCTTACTTCAGAGACGCCTTTCTAATGATACCTATATACACTCGAATGTAACAAAACATTTTTGATGCACGAATATAAATCAAATGAAAAAATAAAAAATCAACACAATATTTACTTTTTTAATTATTTCTAAAGTCACTTCAATATCACTCGTCATTTCGCGACTATCGGTCCACTTTTGTATAATTGTATAACTATTTGTATAATTGGTTGTAATACTAATATTAGTTCTTTAATTTGGTCTTATATTTATATTTGGTTAAGTTTATGCATTTTATTGTTGCCCAACAATGCATGTTACGCAACACCTTAATTTGGTCATATTTGATTATAGCGCGTAATTATTTAGTTATTAGTCATTTTCACTTTAAATTTTATTTAGTAGTCCGGTTACCTTTAAAAGCTCTATGGTCCTTCCTTCTCTGTCCCTATTACTAAGCATATTCCTAAAGTCGTAATCTAATCATCACTTCTTCCTCCAGTAGGCTAGAATTGTACAGTCGATTAGAAGATACACAATTAAGGCTTCGCCCCTCTGCGTTATAAGTTAATGGATCAGGTGTGTCCTATTCTGAGTCTTGTTATGGCCACTGCGTGGTTTCTTGGCATGGATTTGATTGAGGATATAACCTGGACTGATATGTATATATGAATAGACCATGCATATAGCGTCAACTAGAAATAAAAAAAATCTAGTGTGAATACAGTTATACAATTTATGGTGACTAAAAGCAACAGCTAACAATCAAGTGCTGCTGAGCGTCAACTTACACAGACAAGCGCTTGTAATAAGCGCCTGAAAGAAACTTTAGTCGGCCATACTAGAGAAGAGAGATTTATATGTTTAAGTTATTACATAGCTAGGGTAGAACCCGTTAGACTCCATTTTAATGGAAAGTATTACGGACAGAGATCAGCTGCTTTAACTACAACGAAATGCAATTTTGGTGGAGAAAAGTGAGTAAGCGAGACATGTTGAGCATAGTAGTTCAAATACAACGTAATTTGTAATATGCATGGAATGGATGCGGATGGAGTGAGAGAGACTATTTATCTGCACCAACAAAAACGTTTCACCGATCAACAATCTTAATTTAGAAGGTTATATCTGTCTCCTTATATCTGTCTAAGGTTATATCTGTGTGGACACTTCCACACAGGCGCTGTTACATTTTACTAAGTTCACTCCAAATTTGTACCCAGGTAGACGGCGTTGGCATTTGCGTTTAGTGCGATTTGTCATTTACTGTACAGTGCACTATTCATTTATATAAATCAGTGGAAATGAGTATCTCACCATAGCTAAGTTTTGAGGTGTATTTCTCCATATAATGTCCCAAGAATTTTAAACTTTAATCATGATTTGTTTATTTCAGTCTTTATTAATTTATTGCTTTACGAATTTTAAATATTAAATAATTTTTTTAGGGACAAGAAATCATTATTACAAATATTCCAAAAATAAAATGTCGAATTTCCATACCAAAATCCGTAAATGATATTTCGATTATTTAAGCATGAAAACTTCTTGAGAATCATTCAACCTTTAAGTAAAAATTTTGAAAGAAATCTTCTTTTCATTTAAATATAAAAAGTTACACACCAATATTAAAAACCAAAGAAGTTATATTTCAAAACACAAATACATATTAATTAGTCACCACATGCACAACGACCTTAATGATTCAAACGATGGACTATAGATAATTTCTCAAACCTGATTACTTTTAAGTCAAGTAATTAATTAAAAAGACCGAAACGTCTTTTGAAAAGAAGATCGTTTCATTTAACGATATTCTATCGGAAAATGGTTAAGGCATAAGAAATCAAATTACGAAACGATTGAGTAAGTTTTACCTAGCTTTAGGTTCAAAAATAAATTTCGACAAATGACAAAACTTTTTATGAACTCATCGTCAAAATTTGTCCCTGATATCGAAATGAAGATATCACGAGTGTTACTTTTAATTTCATCAAAAATGTGGGTCATATATTGGAGCCATATTATGTTGCTAGTATCATTTTCGAGATTCTCCTCATTTAAATAATCTCTTATTGCATCATACCGTCGATTTTTCAGAGATTGTTACATTTTTAATTTATTTTAATAGCCTTATGAATCAATAACGTTGAGAAAGTAACAAAAAATGGCTAATGAACGTTTTCAGTGACTTAATTAATTTGACTTTCATTTTATTGCAGACTCATTATTTCATCAACATTGGCAGTCTGACATCATTTTCATTTATATTTTACATATTTTTGATTTATTGATATAAAAAATATAGACGAAAATGACCACTGTTGGTACTCAAAACTTAATTATTATTCTCTTAAGTATTCTCTTAAGGCCAGGTTGAAAGACGTCCGGTTTTGACCGGATATAGTATCTAATTCAATATAAAATTATTGTATATTATAACGATGGATTGATTTCTATGAAAATTAAAATATAGTGGTTCAAATAGTTATTTTGATTCGTCACAAGAATAAATTTTGCAAATCAATGATCAAATACTCGCTATATTTTTTTAATATGAATTTGAACTAAAAAGGTATAAGATATCAATATTTTTTTTAATTTCTTTTACACGTTGGTTCATAAAATTTTATTTGCAAATGATTATTCCCCTTGATATTTATAAAAATTTGATTCTGGAGCGCCCATTTTTAATTACTTTTTCACAAAAATCTACTCCTATGTCAGAGTTAACACGAATAATTTCAGATTTGGAAGGTTTTTGAACGCAAAATGCGGCAATTCTGTCAATTAAACAAGCTATCAAGATGAAAATGAGCTTCATAGCTAAGAATTACTTTGATCAAAAAATTAGTATTTGATTATGACGGATTATTTGACAATAAATATGCATTATTGTTTCGTGTATTGGTTTTCGACAATTTTATTTGAGTTTCCTGAACTCAAAATGCGGCAATTTTTTCAATTAATTATGCTATCAAGGCAAAAATGATCTTCATCACTAAGGATTATTTTCCTCGAAAAATTAGTATTTGATTTTGAAGGATTTTTTCACAACAAAATTGCATTTTTGTGATGACTTATAGTGCTTTACTTTTACTAACCCTACTATTCTATTCTATGCTTTCTATTTTGTGTACCTAAACATATTAGGTAAAAAGTAATTTTATTTTGTAACTTTTTTTAATTTTGTATGGTCTTCGTAACAAATATTAAAAAAAATATTAGATGCATTTCTTTGAAATCAACCCCGTATTTCAACATAAATAATTAATTTATTTGAAATGAGAAATTATTATATGTTATGCTAATGCTAAGCTCAAATATTAGGGACTAAATGATTAATGAATACCAATAGGATTTAAAAGTTAAGACTGACTAATTATGATTAACTTTTTTTTCTACGAAAACATGAACATATTGCTTTGATGCCGAAACTCGGTTTCGGCCGTAAAAACTAATTTCGGTCGGGCACTACAAATTAATCCCTTAAAAAGCAATTCCTACGGAGTGGAACTTTAGGGCACAGCATCCAACTCAAACGTGAACATAATTCAAAAATTTCAATCCAAAGTTCTGCTGATAATAATTGGTGCACCATGGTACATAAATAATCGGAGAATTCATGACACCTACAAATGGATCATGTAAAGAATGTGATCCCTTGGTGAACGCAGGCTTATCAAACTAGACTTAAGGATACAGATTTTGAATAAGGGTACATATTAAGGGTGATATTCAGCATCTCAAAAGAGTATACATACTCGAGTGGACATACCAATTCCAGTGAAAAAATTTCCAGTAACTGCAGGGTTTGAACCCAAACCTATCGGCGTATTAATCGATAACAATGGCTACTGTCACTAAAGGATTATGAATTTAAGGGTTATGAACAAAGGAATAAAGGAGGAAAAATATAAACATTCACCTACCTTGTCACAGCAGTGTAAACAATAAAAAATATATATCGGCCTTCGTAAGCCCAAAAGAAATCAGCTTAAACGATAAGATTTAGTTTAAAAAATTTCCACTTTATAATTTCCTGTTTTCTTATACAAATTGCAAAAATGTGGTTGTGATCAACTATTGGAGTCACTTCCATTTATTGCCATATTTCTGCCCTCATCATCTGAAAAATATTTTTCCAATATGTGAGAAAATTCTTCATTCTCTATTCATCATTCATTTGAAAAATATATTGTCCGCGTACAAGTACAAGTTTACCTTGTAACTGATGTATTTCTCAAATAAATTTGACTAATTAAAAGAAAGAACATATCTTCACTTACAATTATTCTGAATCAGTGTTTAATTTGTGCCAACTGTTTTCTAATAAGGGGGCATTTCTGGTATTTATATGAATTGCGTAATGTACAATTGATGCAATTTCCAATTCATCTTTCAAGTAATAGTCATTAAAATTGACAGTTATATTTTTTATTTGTATTCATTACTTTCTATATACATTATTGTACATACAATAATACAAAAACACCTACGAAATTCAAATTCATTTTTAGCACCTTAACAACCGAAATATTTTTAAGGTAAGACAATTGTTACAGGGCAGTTTAATTTGGTCGACTATATTGAAATTTTCACCAAATTATATTTGGTATGTTTTTCTGGCTTTGGATTTTTACTATAATTTATAAGTTCGCTATATAGCAAGAAAAATATAACTGAAATCATTAAATTAGTAGGACACTATTGGATGTCTAAAGAAATAACGTTTATAATGAAATCGTAGCACGTGGGTATTCCTAACGTTTGATTGAATGCAATTACCTTGACAGTCATACCATAAAAGTACACATATAAGTTATTGAGAACATTTTATGGACATTAATCGTGTATTAGGAATTAATAATATATAATTTCAATGCAATTTTTAATATTAAAGTAGGTGATAAAAAATGTTCATTTACGCATAGATTAATTCAATTGATGTAATATTGAAGGGAATAGTGCTGATTCTGATTTTGGGATATCTTTCTTATGGATTTTTCTGCACTCAATCCTAAATGAACAATCATTGTCACAATTGGTCAGATCTACAACTGATAGAGCCTATCGCAAAAATCTAATACATTTTAATTTAAAAAAAAATTCTATTCGGAATAAAGAGCTTTTGGTACTGAAGTTTTCAAAATTTTTACAGTTACTTTTACAAGTTTACAGGTTAATTTGGACCTTGCCACAAAAAATCTACTAATATAGACAAGTCAAAGCAGACAGTAAGCATCTTAGTTACTTTACAGTATCTAAGTTTCTTTATTTTTTGGCAAAAAGTAACTAGTATCTTGGGTATTTTTTTAAAAAGAACAGTATCTTGAAACTTAAAAAGATATCTTAGTACCAAAAAGCAGTATCAGCTACTTTTTGTTAACTGATACTGCTTTTTGGTACTAAGATATCTTTTTAAGTTTCAAGATACTGTTCTTTTTAAAAAATACCCAAGATACCAGTTACTTATTGCCAAAAAATAAAGAAACTTAGATACTGTAAAGTAACTAAGATGCTAGTAGTTAACAGTAAGTAGATAACGATAAATTAGTGTATCTGACTATCCGGTTGTACAAATTTATGTTTACTTTGGAATTTTTTGTTTTCACAAATTTTAACAAAATCAAGATATTTTCCAAAAATATCTTTGATAGCCCTGATAAAAATAATTTTCTGACATTGTATCCTATGTTCAATAAATGTTATCATAGTTTCATTGTTTAAGCTTTTCGATATTTTCGTACCCTTATAATTAATTATCTGATTCCAATGTTACATTTTTTTGCAATTTCATTTCTTAATTTTTAATTTATTTATAGTAAAATATAAGTGTTTCACTTAAGAAAAGGTAATTTAAAGTAAATTTCGTTATAGAAAGTGACAAGGATAGTAAGATATTTATTGCAAAATGTCATAAGAGGCTAATTATCTTGACATTGTACTTTATCGATAAACGGAATAAAAATGAGGATTTCCAATTCTGATGTCACCAGATAATCGGATATGAATTCCCCATTAAAACTGATTATTATCAATCCGGTTATCGTAGCATAAAACTATAAGATAAAATATAATTGATGAAACCATCAAATAATTAAAATCATAACCATCGTAACCAATACCAGAAGTTCAGTTCATTGAAAAGTAAATTTTATCGAAATAATTGGCGGTTTCAGGTTGTGATTGTGATAAACATTTTTTTTATTTTTTTGAAAGGTGTTAGAATCGCATTTATTCAATCTTAAAAGTTTAATGTGAGGACGGATTTCATAAGCAGTTACATTTTATACGTAGACTAGAAAGTTATTCGCTTATATCTTTGGTGTTCTTAACATTTTCTTAAAACATAACATATATATCAATAAATTCAAATTTAACTTTTTTTCCATACTAAAATAACATATTAATTAATAGGCTCTACTTAATTAAATGTGATCGTGAGTTTAATTTGAACTTGACCGTGTTCTATACGATTGGAAGTTTACGATAGAAAGGATTTTAAATGACAATATTGAACATAAAAAATAATGTAAGTTATTATATTTTGATAAAGATTTAACCCACGATTTAAACATTAAGATATCTGTTTGCTGAAAACGTTAATAAACCATAAAAAATGTCATATTAATAAGTAAAAGTTATCGATTAACTACCTAAAAATCGTTAGAAATAGATGCATACTTAAATGAAAAAATCACGTATTTTTTTCGTGAAAAACGAGTTAAACGAAAAATAGTTATGGAGTAATCGTGAAATTTGGTTTTGTGTTATGTCGATTTTTCAATGTTTCAATTTTCGGGACATTTTCTATTACAGTTGAGGGAATCATTACATTTTTTAACATTTAGTAATATTTAATATTTTCATAAATGTAAAAGCAAATATAATATTTTTATATACATAAAGTTTGCATAATGTTACACTTGTTTGCACTGAAAACTGTAATACTGTAGAGTGGTTTTGCACGATTTATTAACACTATGAGGTAAAAATACACCAAAAGAATTATGAGAAATCCTTCTCAAAATTAAACTACTGAAATACTAAATAAGTAGATCGCAATCCAGATTGGTGACAGGCCTCTGGTCATAACTAGTCATTGCAATCAGAGAAAGCATATTCATACTATTGGGATAATGTTGGATCATCCCATACGTAGATTTTTTCAGAAAGACGATGAAATTGCTTCTCATATTGGAAATCAGAATACAGTACTCTGTCTGTATAACAATTAAAAGACGAAAAGAGCTGAGGGTTGATGGGGTTTTCAATCTCAGTTTTGATCTAATTCAGGGATATATTATTTGCTGGTTATTAAAATATGGGCAGCTTCTCGGCTAACACTAGGTAAAATAGAGACCAGGGGAACATAATAAATTTAAGGGTGTAGTGTTGAGGCTCTCCAATCCTCATCCAGATGAAAAGTACAGAATTTAAAAGATTTATTTTTATACGAGCGAAATAATTGTTTGGCAAAAAAATATGAAAAGTAATAAAAAAAAAATGTCTCCTTTAAAATTACATACCAGTTATTAGTTATGCTATAAATGACTAAAACCTTAGGAGATATAAAAAGATTATCGTTTTTCTGAACATATAACATAAAGCACTTCGAACTTAAATAATAATTTTTAATATCTAAAGTAAAAAATGGAAAATGATTTTATTCATTTCGTTGAATTGATTTTGAAATAAGTTCCTGATGAAATTTTTTAATATAATTTCTTAATTTCATATGATTTCATTATTATGAGTAATAAGAATGTATTGGAAAAAATGATATAATTTTATCATAACACTAAATTTCGGCACGGATTTAGCTAAGAAGCACATGAAGATCGTGAATTACGAAGTGCTAAGTTATTGGATTAATGATATTTCTTTTTTTTTTTTTTTTGCTTTTTATTGACAACTAGGTAAATCTTTTTCTAAAATATAGCAATAGACACGATTTAGATTCAAAAGAAAAAAAAATTTGGATAGCGATCAATTGAAATTATATTATTATTGATACATATATGTACGCTATATACATTTTGTACAATATTACTTGTCCTATTTAAAAAGATTATTTTTCTCTTAAATGGTATCAAATCGTTTGCATCTGTTAATTATATAATTAATAATATAATTAATTTTAATTATAATTGATATTTATCCTAATTTGCAAAAGAGCTTTAAACATGTATTGTTTATTTGATTAGATTTGCAATATCTAATTCACATATCCAATATGGTGTTCTTTTATTTGATTAATTTCTTATTTGTTCGATTTGACCCAAAGATATGCTCATATTAAACATTAACTAAAATATTTGATATTTTTCGACATCATCATTAGATCCTACTAAATGATTGAAAACTTTTACGTCAAAAGAGCCTTTTTTGTTACTTATAAACAATTGAAATATTAACAAAATAATTTTTCCAATGCATAAAGTTTTGGTACAGTCTATAAACAAAATTCTTCAAAAAAAAAACACTCAAAGACATTGGTTTCTAACGCGATTAATAAAGTTATGAAAGTGTTATACACAATATATTATTTTATAGAAAAATTAAAAACTTTATTGAATAAGAAAATATTTTCCGACACTTCCTAAGTAATGGGAAAAATTTTAAAAAAAATACAGTTGAAAACTCAACATAAATTACATGCTAATTTTAATTCACTAGGTGGCACCTGTAAAAATAGTAGAAAAATATTTAACCTGGATATTTTTACTTTAACATGAAAAAACTAAAGTAAGGATAAAATATTTTATTTTCACTCGTACAAGTATTGAAAAATGTCCCACTTATATATGAGTTAATTTTCAATGATTTATTTTTAGACCTACGTATAGAAGGAAATCTTAAGCTTGTAAATAGCATTTAGAAAAAAACTTCAGTTCTTAATTAAAATTGCAAACGTCTTTCGTTTTCCTTCCGCAATATACAGGAAGCACAAACAAAAATTTTCTTAAGCAATAATTTCATAATTTCTTTTCAGAAATGGCGACGTTAGGCGTTCGTCATCAGGATGGCAGCGACGATGGCCTTTCTGACAGTGAAAGTACTCCATTGACACAAGATAACTATAATGCAAGGTAAGTCTTAATATCATTAAAATATTAATAACGTTTAATACGTGCATCAATAATTACTCTTCCATTGTCATTCCCATTTTTCTTCTTTCAATCTGGATTACGTGCACAATAAATAAAGAGCCACCTTAATTCGAATATTTGTACATTATTCTACAGTACGACTTAAGTGATTTATTAAGTGAGGAAATGAAAGTTTTCACCGCCCTATGATTTTTGTTCTGATACCACATTGATCTATTTCGTTACTTAAATGCATAATTCATGTAATATCATGTTATGATTTCAATGAATGTTTGATTGAATCAATTAATAATGTTTTCGTTTAAAATAGAAAGTTGTAGGTGTTAGTATTGTTTTAAAAATGAAATTGATAAATATAGCTGAAGCCATTCCCTTTTACTTTTTTTTACATAATTTATTTTTCCAAATAAATCAACTTAATCCAATGAATTTGTTAAGTCACGACTGTCAAAAATTCAAGTTGCGAAATTCATAATCAAGTTTTAATTTTAATCGGTTGGGAAAATGGGATTTGAAATTGAAAAAATCGGTCATTAAACTTTGTATCTGGAACAATAATATTTGAATAACTATTTAGCGATGAAATGAGGAAATCTTCATAATTCTGTTTAATACGTAATTAAAACAATACATCACGTTTCATGTGCAACTTATCTATTTTGAATTTCCGTTAATTGATTATAGTTTTAATAACATGTAAATGTGGACTTCGATTACCATTTTTGAAAAATCAAATCTTATCTTTATTCCTTTACTTTCCACGTGTATTTTTAAAATACAAAAGAAATTATTTTTATGATACCATACAAGGGCAATAAAATTTATGTTTTACTAATATTTCATTAGTAAGGCTAAATATTTGAAAATTTCGTGTAATTCCCTTACAATATATAATTAATATTTTACTAGTTACTATGTAAAAAGAATAATTTTTTAGTCCTGATAATGATAAAATTGATTGTCATGATACAATAAGTTTTATTTCAAGGGTAATTCCAAGGAAGAGTTTATGCAATTTTTAATGGTAATGACAAAAAAAATCCGTAAGTTACATTTTCAAAATTTATACTAAAATTAATTTAAAACATTTCAAAGTCAAAAGATAAATTAATAGTAAGAAATTTTTTATAATAATAAGATTTCTATAAAATAATTCATCAATTCAAACCAACCGACGGTTAAGGATCCTTCAATCCAAAAAATATTGGTCTTCATGCAACAAATTTCAGCAATATACTCGATGTAATTGAGAAACTAGAAACATTCCTCCGTACAAGTCCATGGAAATATTCGAAAAAATTATAAAAAAAAATAACGCCCTTTCGAGTTAACTATCGCAATAGGTTTGTGGTATATTAAATGCTGTTTTGTATAAAAACTCCCTTCTGATGGAATAAAGAAAATTGATGGTTTTATCAACGACACTTCTGAAGAGATCTCCAAAATATCCGCCAAATTTCAAATTCTATCCGGTAACGTAAGTTGACGTCGAAAGTTCATTTTCAGTTTTTCACCTATATGATCCAATTGTGGATCTAAACCATCCAGAATCCTACTCAAATATACACAGAAAATTTCTGAAGAATAGGTGTGGCGGATTAGGAGAAGTTCAGTACTGTACGGTGTACATAAGTACAGAAGAATTGTATATATTAAGATAATTATAAGGTGGAAATAAACATTAATTCTAAAAATAAATGGTTTTTTGAATCTGCATATTTTGGCATTTTAATAGTGCATATAATCCGATGTCTATTAATAATCAAAGACGATTTGATATTAACCAAATGTTTCTCGGTATAAAAGGGATAAAAAATAATTTGAAGCCAAATGTTCAAAATTTTGTAGCGCTTCCTTAATATACGACATTCATTAATATATTCAACTTCTTCGGCAATATTCAAAGCTAACATCATTGTTGGATTTTGGTTCATATAGTTCGTGAATAACACATGATCGGATGTTTGACTTACACGTGAATGTCAAAAATATTTTCTAGTTCTAGAACAATAACTAAAGTTAACTCCATTTAACTAAAATTAACTTAAGATGCATTTTCATGCAATCGCTAGTCGCTGGTTTCCAGCGACAAATGTGGTCACATGACTAAAATGTAACATGTACGCCAAAATTTGAGCGTCAAATGAGGCTCTCTATCGATTTTCAATGTATCGATATTACTACTTCATTGCGAAGATGCGCGTTATGCGTATATGTATACGCGCAAGTAATAAGTATTAATACTAGTTTGTAAACATTCAGCTCATGAATAATAAATGTACCGATTATGAACTCTTTTTGGAAAAGCATTATAAGAGAAAATCATGTCTGGTAGAATCAGTACAATTCGGCAAAACAGCTAAACAAAATTTGACTCAAGTCCCTCTTATGTCGATCAATATCTGGCGATACTACATTTTCTACTTTGTTTTTAATTTAATTCGCGAATAAATCGTCCCATAATAAAACTTTAACGAAAAATCGCAAAGAAAATTAAAAACAAAGGAAAAAACATAACGTCGCCATATATATTGATCAACCTAAAAGGTACTTGAGTCCAAAATATAGTTTTATCGCTTCTTTTTTCAGACATGTGCGTATGTTGCATTATTATTATGTGACCACATTTTTGCTAGAAACCAGCGACTAGCGACTGCAAGAAAATACACTTTTATTGGAGAACAAAAATGATTTTTTGATATTCACATAAAATTCAATCGTCCAATCGTGTATTAATTTATCCATCAGCTACATAAGCCAAAATGTTCCAACGATGATCTTAACCTTTAATATCGCCTGAAGCAGTTGAATAATGTACCAATGAAGCGATACAAAAATTTTAATATTTGACACCAAATTATATTTCATTCAATTGTTGCGAGGGTTATTGAGGAGCAAGTATAATTTATTTTATATTTTTTTATATTTTTCACGATCTTCTGCAGTTTATTTCTGCTGTACCAAATGTACATTTTAGTGCATTTTACCAAGAGTAATAGACTGGCCAAATTTTGGAATTTGGAACTTTTTGGACCCTTAGCTTTGAGTAACATTGATATATAATGTTAATAATAATTTCAAAATTTCAACCAATAAAGAAACATCTTACATTTTAAATTAAATTAAATAATTACTATATAAAAAAATATTTTGATTAATATTTAATTTAACTTCTGAACGGTTTTATTAACTGAGGTCATTAGCGGCTATAACATTTTTTTTCCTTGAAAAAAAAAACGATTCTTGTTACATTTCTAGTGACATTTGAAATGTTCTACTAAAACCGAATTAAAATAGAAGTATAATAACTGTATTTATTTTTCCAAGATTTAGCGACAGTTTACCTTAAAAACTAAAGATTATGATTATGATAAGATTTGATAAATATCTTGTAATATCAACATAAAAGTACATTTTTCCATGCAACTTTTACGTTTAGTCATACATTTTTTCGTTGTGTAACTTTCCAATGTCGTAGGAGGTAAGAATCTTGTAATCGGAATCACATGAACAATGCTATTGGAATTTTATAAATAAAATCATTCTAGATTTTGTCACATATCCGCATTGAAACCTTAATTTAAGTAGAATATTTGCATTTTCTCTACAATTATTATTGATAATGAATGCTATCAACCTTAAATCAAGGCTGCATTTATCAAGGAGTGTTGAAATATAGTTTTATTATTGGATAATTAATTTTGTCCGCTAATTTGATAACATTATTGCAGGCACAAAGAGTGACAAATATACACTTCAAAAGGATACCTGCACCTTGAACCAACATGACTAATTATCCAAGTTATTCGAAATGCTTTTTACACGCAATTACTTCAATAATATACTGTTACATTAATTTAATCGCATCATCATGAACATTTTTACCACTTTTTTATGTGAACGTGTTTTATTGTTATTATAAGCTTATCCAACATTGAAAAAATATCTCTTTATTCATCTTACTTGGAGAGGCCAAAATTATATTGAAAAATATATTTATTCATTATGTTTGCAGACTACAGCTACAACATGAAGTATGAATTACTTCAATAAATCATTCTGTTGTCTTTTGATCAAATAATTTTATTAAAGAATAGAATCAATCTTCAAAACAAAGAATATTTGATAAATTTTCTAAAAACGACGGTTATCTAATACTCATCCTTTATTTATGTCAAATGTTAACTTTAAATTTCAAGACCACCCAATAGAACCATTTCAGTTATTGTAATGGAAAACTCCTACTTACACTTTGAAGATAATAAACTTAACATTGAAATTGAAATTGAATGTAATAAAATAATACTGACGACAAATTACATTGCGGCGCCAAAATATAATAAAAAATTATTAGATTTTTCCCATTTTATGCCATTGTATCAATAAAAAATTATCAAGATTCTAGGATAAAATTTTGTAAACTAACTTTTACAAATTGGTTTATAATCTTTTAGTAAATTCAAAGTAGTTGTCTTGATTTTCGTAGGTTATCTGCCTAGATAATGTTCCGAATTTTATTCTAGTTTTTTTGTTCTAATCTCAAATGAAAATGTTACTTTAGGGAAACAAATGGAAAAAGGATTGAGAAATGAGAAAAAGAGAAAATCGACACTTACTATCACTATGCGCATTAGTTGTAGATAGTGTTAGTTATTTTTAACTTTAACGTTAAATCATATGCACGTTAGTGTATACACAAACTTTTCTTCTTTCTAATAAAATACACTAATAAAACACTAATTTTTTAACTATTCTCTTCGTACTTTCTAAATTTTTATCTCGTTTATTCCTTGTATTCTAAGCCGAAATCATTGAAAACTATTTAGTCTACTTTATATTTTACTCTATATTTAGTCTACTTTATAGTTGTTAAGATTTAAAGCCAAGCTTCGCTAGGATTTGTTGGCTCCAAATTTGGCTCTGCTTATGCGAAAATTAAATACTTAGCTCTCGCTCCTTGAAAATCTCAAGCTTCAAAAATTTAAGCTATTGCTCCCAAACTATGGTCAAAAAAGAAAATTTAATAAAATAATCAACTCTTTACTCCTGCATTCCTTTCAAATTTTAACACTAAAGACGTGACTTGAGGCTCATCTCTCTTGCAATAGTATTATACTCCCCCAGGGGGCACATTTTGAAAACCATTGATTTAGAATGAAATACGTGCCTAAGTGTAAATCGTTAGGTTTTTTACGAGGAACTAAACGCAGTCTAAAGAGTATAAAATGCCTACCGAAATACAATCTCTAAACATTGGTCAAAACTCGTTTAAGGATTGTAGCACGGGATTTCGATTGAAAGTAATGGTTTTTTAGAATAATTATAGAATATGATTTTTCCGACTGGATGCCAAATTGGATTTAACCGGGAAAACCCAACATAATAATAAAATTCGGTTGTTGTCAGAACGGTTAAACGGAATTATTAACAAAAAAATAAAAAATTATTAATTCCCTATTAAATCCTTATTTGGGATAATTTTTTTCTGGTGCCCCTTCATCATTGAAGTTAGGCGAATCATTGCTATTCTAATTTTTAATTCCGCAGCATAGAATAATCTTCTTGTGCTATTAGAGGATCTCTACATGAAATCCCTTGGGTCCCTATCAAAAACCCAAGAAGCTCCACTTAAAAATTTATAGTCGGAAAGTTTATCAAACCTAAAAATTTAATAACTTAATGACTTAGTTTTTTTTGTTTTCTCAATAATATTTCATATTACTTTTTTTGAAGTTCACTTCAAAGTAAAAAATTAAATAAATCTCATTTCTACAATTATTCATTAACTCTACTAATGATATATATATATTTCCGACGTTTCAAAGTGCCAAAAAAAATAAAATAAATTGATCTTATTTAATCTGCGAAGTTCTTCACTTGAAGCTTATTTTTAATTATCTTTAACAAGCGATGTAACATAAAGCAAGCAAATTATGATTTATTTGACAGAGATTATACACATACAAACATTTCTAATTAAAAAGTAAGCACTTGGTTTTGAAATTTATTTTTATTGGTGGCAACTTCTTAATTTATCTTATAATTATTTCTTCTTTAATTATGTAATTTGTCTATAAATACCTAAGATACTTAAACCATCGTACAACGACTTTTTACTTTCAAAATAAAAAAATTATATTTTTTTAATGTTGGTATATTATTTATGATTTTGATAGCCGGAGCAGTGAAGTAAAACGGAGATTTAAGTGTTTTTACAATGTAAAAAATCGACTGACAATTTATGATAGCGCCGTTTAAATTCTTCGGCTTATAAAAACGAAAATAGCTTTGTAATGCGAGTGAATTTCAATAATTTATTTCTTTAACATTTTACTCCCGAGTCTGACACGTATGGTCCGGCGACCGAAGATCTTTGGTTTTTGTATCTCAGCGGGTTTATGGATCATTAGGTCTATGGTTTCGGAAACGTATGATATATTTATTACACACAACTATTAGATATCCAAGCGTTTTATTTTCGTAAATTAAAAACGTAATAAATTTCAATAACGTTACGGTTGTCTTTTTAAAAACCAATTTTAAGACGCTTTATTACTGTCCTCTTGAATAATGTGCAAAATTTTTCATTTTTGTTGATTCATTTTTTTTTAAATCCGGGTAGGTATGACTTGTTGGTATTTTTGTTAAGTGAATTTATAAACTTGATTTTGAATAGCCATGGTATATAAGACGCAAAAGTATTTCTTTCACATTTAAGTAAATGGGGGAATTAAAATTAAATTGTCTGAATCACAAAGTATGTTATTGGCTTGCGTAGGCAGAGGTATGGTCTAGTTGCGTTTAATAACGTTAATGATGCCGGATCTTATAAGTATTGGAAAGCTGAAGTAGATTATGTTTAAAGATAATTTTTATTCCTGAGGGTTTATTGGTATTTTCTGTTGCCTTATTTGGTCTGATAAAAGAAGCAGTTTTTCAAACAGAGACAACTTAATTCAATTTTTCTACCTCATTAGAACTCAAGTGGAACTTTTTACATGAAAAATGGAGTTTTGCAAGAAAGTGTTTTAACAAATCTATATGTACACACCGCTGATGTTATTTGTTATTTGTTAGATGTAGTTTATAATAAACTGAAATAAAAATATTATAATTGATTAACTACTGGTAATATTTGAAGCACCAACAATTAATTACATATGAGGAGAGGATATCGTTATTCTGTCCTTTTTACTAAAGTAAAAATAAAGTTTTGATAGTTAATCGATAGTCAAATCTTTTAGTTATTAAAATGAATCATACTTATCATAATATGAAAATTATTATGAAAATTGTCATCACATTTCAAGGATAATCTAACGATACCTTACACGCTTATGTAGCTCGATTTTTTTTCCTTTCAAAAGTACAAGGATGGGTGATGTCCTCCCCTATTTCTTTTGAGTTTTCTTACATCATTGTATTGTGATGCAATGAAAATATTAAAATATCTTCCCTCCTATTGCATTTACTTGACGCCAACAAACGACTAGTTAAATGTCTAAGACATAAAAATTTACGGATGAACAAAACCAAATTCTGGGATTTCCATTTTTACTTTTTGATTACAAAACTCTTAATAGTCAATAATGCTCATAACTTCAGTTACTCTTGTAATGTGGTATTACGTCCAAAATCTAAAGACTTTTGAAAATCCCTTTTTAAATCTGCGAAACAATAGGCCTAATGCATATATAATCTAAAAATAATTTTAAATGTTTTAAAAATTTTCCAATCTAATATCAAATCATAATGTAGCTACTAGTTATTAGCTTTACTTGATAAAATTTATGATATATTCATTTCAAAATGCAAAAAAAAACCTTAAATTCAAAATACTTAAAACGAGGTCTTATTGGTTCGGCGATAAAATAACGTCACAATAAGATTTTAAAATCCCATGGACGTTTTCCTACGAAAAATGTACTTAAATGCAAAGGAAAAGGTCTTTTAAATCGTTTAAATATTATACTTATGATTCAAACCATTTA
Organism: Sisyra terminalis; assembly: GCA_958496175.1. Taxonomy (NCBI): domain Eukaryota; kingdom Metazoa; phylum Arthropoda; class Insecta; order Neuroptera; family Sisyridae; genus Sisyra; species Sisyra terminalis. Next base: position 31,233,449 of record OY292278.1, read on the forward strand.
CGAAAACAATAGACCTAGTGCACGTTATCTAAAAATAATTTTAAAAGCATTAATCATTTTCTAATCTAATATCTAGATATAATATAGCTTAAGTGATAAAATTTAAGAAATAGTTATTTGAAAATGCCAAAAAAAAAACGTTAAATTCAAAATACCTAAAATGATCTCTTTTTGGCTCGACATTAAAATGACGTTACAGTACGAAACTTCAAAATCTCATGGACATTTTCCTATATCAAATGTACTTAAACATAAAGAGAAAAGTAGTTAAAATCGTTTATACTTGATGGAACTGATTTAAGCCTTTTATAGTCTAGAGTCTAGACAATCTCTAGTTGTAAGAAAAAAAAATGATAGTATTTTAGGGAATAAACATGTTTTTCATAACGCTTTTTCATATAGCTATGTTTGTTTAAAGGATGAAAAATTGTGAAAAATTACCAAAATTGTGTTAACTATTATTGTTTCAATGGTAACAGCTTAACGGCCTGTTTATATCTCGGTTTTAATACGCGTACTGTGACGTCACAAAAGACCTATAGACGCAACCATTATTTTGGGACTCTCACTTACTCATTAAAATTGAAACTTTTTTTTCTGCCAAAATACAAGTTTTTCATAACTGAAAATTGGTTTTTCCTCATATTGATAATGTCTTTATCGATTGAAAGAATCAGAAGAAATGTGCTATTACAGGGATGGCGAACCTTTTTCTTTTCATTTTTTTATTAAATCCATGCAGCGGGTTATATAGGTTGAGTAATTAAAACAATAATTAATAAAGGCTCACAAGTCTTATGAACATTAAAATTTGAATTAATTCTTTGTAAATACAAAAGAAAGGAATAAAGCAGCAAATAAAAATAATTTTGTTTTTTATTAAATGAAGGCTTTCTTCAATAATATCAAAAAATTTAAGCGGGCTTGATAATGGGTACTCGTTTACCATCCCTGGTCAATTAGATAACTTTTATTTGGGGGAGTTTCAATTCTATTCTTAATATTGAAAACTATAAAACAATATTCATTGATTATTTTATTGTTATAATCGATTTTAATAAATTCCTTTTTTTTTCTCAATGGTATAAAAAATCCGTACTTACTATTTCTTGGTATGGATTCGTCCACACATAAAGTACCGTTTTGCCGCCTTCTAATTTTTTTGTGAAATTCTGTCGATTTTTTCGATAAGTCTACTGGTAGCCGAGTGGTCTAGGTGACCGCTCCAAAACTAATAGGAAGTGGGTTCGATCCTCGTATCGTGCTAATTTTCAATACTTCTCGATAACGGATTTAATTAACCCTAGAGCCGCTAAAGGACCTTAGTAGTTATAAAGCGACGGTAAATAACAATTAAAAAAAATCTGTCGCTATAGTAGTTATTAAATTGTATAATGCGAAAAACAAGCGCAAAATTAAGAAGGACAAATTTTGTATTAGTGGTATATAAATAATAAGAGTTCTTGAAACCTTCAAATTTTTTTCATGGGCGAGAAAATCTGCTAAAAATCTGAACCTGAATTTAATTGGCATTTTTGTAGAATGTAGATTGTAGGTTTTAAATAAAATAGTAGCAGTCATATTATTATTCAGTTTTTTAACCATAAAGCTACTGTCATTATCTTTTTGTTTCATTTTTTTATGTAAAAAATGGTCTGATTGAATCGACAAGTATTTATTTTACATTAAGTAACACGAAACGCAAGTATTATCTATCAATGTATCAAAGAGAATGCAAAAAACGTATTATTTCAAATTAAGTTTCAGTCACGCCTATGTCTCCGTTAAATCCTTGACATTTAACATACAAGTATCACTTATTACAAATAACAATATACCTAGAGATCGATCAACATAAGAAAAACCTCATCACCTGTAACTTATTCTGAACGGAAGATAAATGTTGCGCTCAAATGAGTCACGCGAAAATTTGGGAAATAATTTTGTCAATGTTCAGAATTAAAAATAAACAAAAACAACATCAAATCGAAAACAGGATTTTTTCATTATGGCAAAATGAAAATATCAAGTCGCACACCTTTTTTTATTAAATAGACAAGTCTTTTCGAAACAACTTTCCATTTCAAAGTACCGTACTGCTGATATTCTCATTCGCATTCATAAGTACTGCGTCACTGCTTTTATATACCTCCTATAACATAATGTCGAAGATAATAGATCTGCATCCCAAATGCATAATTTCAATATTCATTTTTTTAAACTTGAAACATTTTGATCTTTCGTGAGTGATTTTTTTTTACGTCTTTTTACTTTTCAAATGTTACAAATTTTATTACCAATACTTCAATAAATCGACAAAACGAATAACATTTAACCGTAAAATTAACAATCCATAAAATATTTTCTTTATTATAACGATGGTTTATTATAAGTTACAACGTGGTAGATTAATAAAAAAAAAATAACTTTTCTTTAATTTTTTCGTTTCGAGAAAATATACATTTATTTTTCCATTTGAACGCCTTTAACAATTGCAATTAAGGTAGCTGCTTTAATATTTACAATTTTGTAATTATTGGTTATGACTATTATAAGTTTTATAATTATACTGTTCGCGTTTGTATAATCAGAAGTTGAGAATGGCAACTTTCTTATTTGATTATGTTAAATTATCTCCTTCTTGATATTGATGTCAATAAGATATACGATTTTTTTTCTAAGCTTACCATGGAACTCATAATCGTAAACGTTTTCCTATAAAATCTTTCTTACCGAATATCGTAAGAAATCTGTAGGTATTAATGCTTTTAAATTACCCAGACATTGTGCTTGTTCATATTGATTACTGAAACAACCAATACCGATTACTTTTTCATGATTTCATTACTTTTAAACTTCACAACGAATCAGTACATACAATCAATACCAGCACTTATATTAAGTAATCAAAATTATTTGTGTCCTTAAAAGTGTTTTTTACATGTATTATATGTAAGTAGCGATGCATATTGAGTTTTATTAGTAGGAAATTTATTTTCATTCCTATAATACATCCAATTGTCATGTATACAAAAAACATAAACATAAGAAACGATCAATTTTGTAATGTTGCATTACTTTGAATCAGATTAGGTACGTATTCGATACTAAGTAACCTAATATTTGAATGATTCTAGGGCTGATAAGTGTACAAAAGCAAAATTTGATATCGTTTGCAACTTTTGTTTTTTTTTAAGAAAAAAAATCTATTAATTAAATATTGGTTACGCCTACTGGTGGCCGAGTAGTCAAGATGGTCGCTCCAAGACTGATAGGTGTTGGGTTCGATCCTCGTGTCGAGAAAACTTTCGATATTTCTCGATTACCGATTTTGTTAACCCTAGAGTCGCTAAGGACGTAAGTAGTTATAAAGCGACGGTAAATAACAATTCCAAAAAAAATCGAAAAAATATCTATTGATTAGAATCTTTTTGAACATTTTTTTAATTTTCTAACGGCTACAAAATAATTGATTCGAGTAAAATATAATTGAAAACTTGATTTGGGTGACAAAAATTATTGGCAATCAATTAACATGTCAAAGTTTATAATAATTACTTAAAATCAATGCTATAGATTTGTTAGAAAAGGTTAATTTCTTTCCCAATATGTCTATGATTATATTTTTTTAGTAACTTAATTTGATAATAATGGCATGGTGACTAAAAATAACTGAAATCTTGTATTTATTTAATTTAATATAAGTCAGGCAATACAAAACACGTATTTATTTTATTTTCTTTATTACGAGCGAGATTGCTAACAATTTTGATCTAACAAAACTACAAAATACCGCAATCCGCCATTATTTGCTGAACATCAATCAGAGCGAATGACGTCATAATTGAGCAAGTGAATGCATTGGAACAAGACAAACTATACTTACCAAACGGAAGTGTGGTGGTGGGGTTAACTTAGTCAAGAGGATTAAAATCATTCAAGTTTGCATTACTAGTTATTTTTTACGATTGGAACGTACAAAAAAGTTCGTTTGATAGAAAAAATATGTCTTCAGATTTGAATATATTAAAAGTAAATATAAAGGCACCTTTAGTTGAGAATGGAAATGTCGGTGGAACGAAATTTGTCAATTTGTCATATTATAAGAAAATTGTGTGACACTGCAAAATAGAAATAACTTGAATTATTTTAATTATCTAGTGCAGTATTTCTAAGCCATATAAGTGAGCCGCACCCCTTCGAATCTGAAAATATGTTTCCGTTCCCCATTGAAAAATGTGTTTCGATTTTTTAGTTTAAAGAAATACTTTTTTGCGAAATTTATTCACCAAATTTCATAATTTATATTGTTTTAAGCTTCTCTCGCACCCGCAATAAATACATTCTCACACCTCTAGGGGTGCGAGAACTCCCGGTTTAGAAATACTGATCTTGTGTATACGTTTGGTGCTTATATATGACGTCATTAGCGACGCCATAACATTTCCAAACGTTTTCGCGGGGATTTTAAATTAATTAACTTCAATGTCAATTTTTCTACTATTACTATAACTACTACATAATTTAAATCAATTTCTTCAGAAAAAAAATATTTGTCGTTAATAATAAATATATATTTTCAACTGTTGTAGGAAACTTTTTAAAAATATTCCCGTAAAGCTTTTTTTCTTGGTGTAAAAGTTATATTGCATGCTTATTTCAATATAACTTACAAGCTTATTTAAAGTGATCATTTGCTTGGAACTTAGGTACTTCAAAATGGTTCTTGGTCTTACTAATTTAATTTAATTAAATATCTGTCATCTTAAAATATTATATTTCTCATTTACTTTATAAAAATACATTTTCAAGACTTTTGCCTCACATTAAGAATGCATTAAGACTTATAAATCGTTACTCGCAAAAACGTTTTTGGGCATTTTTCCGTTTTTGCATATTAAAGTATCAGTTTTCTGCAAATGTTTTACATTCCAAAAAGTTCAGCCTAAATTGGCGATGTCTTTAAAGTTAAATTTATTTCTACAACTGCACATAAACGTATTTTTTCTTTGGTTTTTTTTTTTTTTTTTTTTTTTTTTGGAGGGACTTAAACCAGTACAAATTGCAGACCTTTTCTTTAAGTGTTGACGTGCGAAAATCCATTAAGAAATTGAATACTTGCGACCGATCTTTTGGAACGTATTTATTGAATATCGACTTGTACAATCTTTGCATTAGTGCGGCTTGTAAAGAGAATAACGATTTATTAAATTTTAGTTTGATGAAAGCAAATTAAATTTAATTATACTTTTTGTAAACTTGGTAACTTTTATTTAACGTCCAAAAACTGTTGAGCCGTTTTGTGTAATTTCTTGAATTTAACTAATAATTGACTACTAACAATCTAGAAATATCACTTTTTGATTTTTTTTTTCAATATTATCTTTATCAAAGCATAATTTTGTCCCATTAGAATTTATTTTCAATACTAATACTTGGGAGGTCCATTTTCTTTTAAGAATACAACGTATAATACTCGTCAATAATTAGAGTGTTTATAATCGTTTTAATCGATTATAAAACTCAAAAAAAACATCACCAACCACCATTAAATCTTACCCTTTCAAACAATTTATGAATCGTGGCACACCTATAAAAACCATACAATAAATTCCTTGAATCATAAAAGTAAATCTAATGGAGCAAACGCAGTTTGGTCCGTTTTGGTTAATAATACATATAGTAACAATAAGACAAGTAGACTAGGGGCGTACTGGCCTTAAAGCATAATTATAGTGGCCGCATCAGGGTTGGAGCTTTTAAGCGATAAAATGTGTCATAAGACAATAGTAAATAAAATAATATTAAATTTTATTGCAACGAAGCCTACTGTGAATTAAATTGAATTATTTATTCGTTATGAGTTTACATCGTGCATGTTGTTTGATTAGCGGTTTTATTCACATTTTCTCCCATAAGGTTTGAGTATATGGTAATATGAAGCCGAGAGCACTGGACTACCTTGAAAACGCTACCGCTATGACAAGAATAACAGAAATAATAAAAAAAAACGTATAAATAAATGACAACGGATTTAAATCGACGTGAAGCGTGTGGAGGGCAATGGACATTGTACAGGAATATTTTTTTCAAAAGACGCCGACGCCTTGTTAGTCCCAATCATTTATTTTCATAAAATACCACCGATCAAAATATGATTTAATTTTTCGCAATAACATCAATCATCCTTTATAGTTGTGGTCTCTTGCGATCTACCCTTTAGCCAAATTAACAACCATTCTTATTCTTATTTAAATCATTTGGGATACATTTTTTCAGCGCCGTCAATCCATTTTAATTGTTTCATTTATCATAATCTGAAGGAAGCGAGTATTGCTCGCAGCTGAGCTGAAGCTTGTCCGAACCACTTGAGTGGATAATAAATTTCTAATATGCTAATTAAGGACTGAAGAAAAGGTCAGTTTGTTTTCATAAAAGAAAAAAAATCTAATACCTACATAACTGACGCTTGTTTTGGTTTGATTTGGTTATTTTTTACGATCATCGACCTTTTTCAATTTGGCATTCATTAGTGGTTTAATTTAGCACTAAAACCGTTTTATCGTCAACTAATTTTTTATGGTTTTAACAAAATAAATTATCAAATCTTATTTTAATCATTGTTGGTATTCTTATCCATGGTTTTATTATGCATTAATGATTCTTATTTTCTGGATACTTTTTAATAAAAACATCTTATTTTAATGATTACCAAACACAAGTTACAGCACAGTGTTTACATTTAAAAAAATATTGTATCTACTGCATCTTAGAAGAACTATAGTTTGGGTGCATTACATTGTATCCCAGCCTTATTTCTAGTTTTAATCAACTGAATTTTGAGCTCGAGATTAATTTCAGTATGCAACCATTTAGTATCCTGTGAATATTTCCTAGCTCATATCCAGGTGGTATCATAGAACATCTTTGCTTTCTTTCCCCATAACGTAAAGATATCCTCAGATTCCAATAAATCCTCAAATCAAGATGACAATATCTTGTTAGCAAACCTATAAGTATTCAAATCAACATCTTTCCATACATTTTTCTCTGGTTATATTATTCTTAATTTTGAGAATTTTCTTCCTGAATAGTTGTTGTATAAGTTCCTATGTTTATATTAAGCCCACGAAGCTACCCAATTCGGTGATACATTTTTTGGTACACTTTATTCTGAACCCATGAATGCATTTACCCTTGCCAATATGCCAGCATGTCCTGGTACCCCTACATTGTTATATGCATAAGCTAAAAATGAGTTATCCAAGTCGATTGATTTGGAAACGGTCTGGGTGATGCAATTACTTTTGTCGCTATTTGACTCAGAAAGGATTATTATTATCGTTTAATTGCGATATTCTCATTTTCTGTGTTCATGGAGATCAGGACTCACCAAAGTGGTCGATATAGATCCTTTGCGGTCGATTTAATGCTATTTAGGGATCGATTTGATCTAGACCATGGTTTAGGGAACCGAGGAAAATTAATTGTTTGGGGTTAGTAAGGAAGAACACTGATTCACTCTGATGAATATAAAAACGAAGAACAGAAATCGATTATATGCCGAAGACTATTCATATTGCACTTACATGAAAAATTCCCAATTTTGAAGTTGTTGTATAAATCAAAACATCATTGCTTCAAAATCTAAAGTTTCCAATCAAATTTTATTTGTTCCAAAGTTAGAGGAGTTGTCCATTACATACTTATTATTTTCATGTATCTTTTTTTTCTGTTTCAATTAATGCCATTAATAATGTTTAATTTAAATGTACTTATCTCCTTTTCAAAATGAGGTGGTAATATCAACTTACTAAAAGTATTTTGCGGTAATAGTAATAAAAATCTTTAAACGTTGATCTAGAGCAGTGTTTCTTTAAGTTGCACCCATTTGAATCTGAAAATAGGTCTTTGTACCTAGTATGATTTTATTTTATTTTTTTTGAGAAATGAATTGAAATTTATTTTCAAAAATTAAATTATTTATATTGCTAGGGGCTTTTTTCCCATCCTCAGTTAAGAAATACTTATCTAAAGAGATGTAATTGGAGATCGAGGGACAAACAGGAAAAACAAAATATAATGAATATGTATAAAAAATAAAATGAATGGACAAATACTGGTAATTTTATTGTACTACACCAATGGTTCTTAACCTGGGTTCAATCAAACCCGAGGGGTTCGGTGGAGGTCAATAAATACCCCTGATTCATATAACCTTCATATATAAAAATATGATCTTTTCAAAATATTTGTTCCAACTACTCAAAAGTCCTGAATTTGGATATTATGATATCTTTTTGGATGATTTTTGTTTGGGTACATCGCATGCTACATAATATTGTTTAGAAAATTTAAAAGTGTAAAAACGTAGGAGTAATGAATTCTATTTTATTTTATACAATTTTCATTGCAGATAGTATCCATGTTTTAATACCAATAAAGTCGACATTTTTGTATCTCTCCTTAATAATTATCTCTTTTTCCACCAGAAAATTTCTCTTAATAACTCTAACAATACTTAACTCTGAAAATAGTCATTAAATCGTGATTTCCAAGTTGCATGTAGCTTCTGACAACTTATTAAGTGTTTTTTATTATCTAACATAAGTTAATTTTTTATTTTTTTTGAATAAAAACTAAAAAAAATAATAATCACTCTTTTGTAGTTTTGGCTCAATTTGGTTAGTGGGAAAGACTAACATAAGACTAATTTTCCGAACTTAAACGTATTCAGTATTATCAGGTTTGTTTATAAATAAGTAAGTTGACCACATCCAAGTTTCGAAATAACTTCATTCTTTTCAACTGCTTTTTGGTCCTAAAAATTTTCTCCTCACAAAGAATACGAAAAATCTGCAAATATTTATTTACAAAAAAATATCTTATAACAATGCCTTGTGTAATCAATTTCGAAAATAATAATGGTTATTACGAAAAAATAGTGCATCAGAGTTTAGCGATAATTTAGTTGTAACACATTTTTATGGGAGTCAAACAAAAAAGTACGCTTAACAAAAGGCATAGAGGTATAATTACTTGTTTATAAAAACCAAAATTGAAAGGGAAAGGATGGCTTGAAATATTTGAAAAATATTCTTTCTTTTAATTCCCTCGAGCTATGAAGTGAAAAGGAAACAGTAATTTCATAATCTTCTTTTAGAACGTCAATCACCTAAATCTGATGGAGGAAGATGTTGACGAAGACATGAACTTTATTTTTTACCATCGTTGATCATTAATCTTAATTATGTTGGTTTAAGATTTGTTAGAGATACTAAGTCGATTTTCGGTAATATTTACATGTAAATGATTTTTTCTTTTTTCCAATTATAGTCGTAATGTTTGATTGATGATTGGTGAATACTTTTATATTTTTGCATTTTCATTCAATGTTCGCATTGTAAATGTCCCGACAATGTCAAGTTTAGTTCAACAAACTTTCCTGGTATAAGACCAGTATTGCACTTACGTGGGTTCGAACAGTGATTTATTTTCAAATATATTTTATGAAATACAGCTTTTCTGCCTACGTGTTAGATGTTAGTGTAAATGAAATCTACTTCTTTGTAGCAATAAAATTAGTCTAAACATTTATAAACAAAAATCATAAATTAACACATCCATAATATAAAATAAGGCTCATATCTTTTAGGCTTATAATTTTTATCGGTGATTCCAATCGTCTGATTTGATAGTTTCAAAGTTTCAGTAAACACTATGACGAAAATGCCATACTTCAAATATCGTCTGCGTTTTGTATACCAAAGCAAAAAATTTTATTTTTGTATTTGAGTAATTCTCACGAAATTTCGTCCATTCAGTTGTTACAATAATCTAAGTGCCCTACGATGATATTTTTTTTTCTTAAAAAAAACAGTACTTGGGCTTATAGTGTTGGTTATAATTTTTGAACCATATGAATATCTCTTTAGAACAACAAATTAATAGTATCCTAAAAATCATTCTCTCACTATGTTCCAAGCTTATGATTAGCACATTTTTGAACTTTTAAATCAAACATTTTTCAAATAAATTTTTTGCCAATTGAAACAAGGGAATGACGATATATGATGTAATGGCTTTTAAATTAGTCGATTTCAACTTTTTTTTTATTTCTTTGCTTATTTAATCCATAAGTTCACCGTTTTTTTTCTGTTTAAAGAGAGAACGTCATTCATATTGGCTTTAGTGAAAATTATTGCTGTAAGTACAATGCAGAGATACAAGTAATTCATTTTGATGGTGCAGGACATCAAATAATACTTTACAGAGGTACAGAGGAGTATTAAATTAACTAAACAATAGTACTGTTAGGGCCCAAACTTTTTGCTCTCTATTAAAAGAAAAACATAAAAATTGGGCACGACTGATCTAAGGTATATCTACATGACTTTGAGTTCATATTACTTTTATTCAAACAATGTTAAAAGGAATTACTGCTGCGTTTGGGGCTTTTTATGAGGCTTGATTTTAGTATTAACTATTAAGGCCATAGCCACGTACTTGTAGGCTATGTTAGCAAACTCTACCTTGTGGATTTATTACCCATGGGGGTGTACAAAATGATCACTTTGTAAGGTTTTAAAAAAAATGAAAATATTTCAATGAAACCTTAGTTATTTTCGGATTTTGAGACTTTTGAAAGCTGGATAGATAAATATACTAGTAATAATCGCCTTTATTTTTGGTTTACTTTGAATAATATATAATTCACAGCGATTCCTGCTTAAGAGGATCATCTCGTACTACCTTCCCCTAAATTTTTACATATATACAGGAAAAAAGCACATATGAACATCCTGGAAGAATATGAAATATATATATATATATATATATAACAAAAAAAACTGTTCAAAAGTTTTCATATATATATATATATATATATAGCCCACAAACTTGATCGAACCAATATCTCTAATGAAAAATTATTTACAACCAACACCTTGTATGTTTGCTTAAAAATAATCGTCTATAAAAACTTTTGAACAGTTTTTTTTTGTTCTTGTTATCATAGCGATAAAATAATGATGATATATCTTTAATAATTCGCTGGTTATAAATTTATAAAACGCTACAGTATTGATAAAAAAATGCAATAAATTTTCCAGTGAATCACTGAAGTAACCTACATATATCTCAGAACACTTAGTATTATTCATGAATAAAGTTAAAAAAAATATTGAGATAACTGAAAGGTATAATTTGTATCCCTTTGCGAAAAAAGTAGTTATTAACATTTAAATAGCATATAATTTAACAACTATAACTTCATAATATGTCATCGAAAAAGATTTGATTGAATGGTAAAATCACAAAATATTTATTACCCCATAATCTTTTTGTTTCAACGTTAATTTCATTTTTTTTAAATTACTAAATATTTTCTTACAAAATCCATAAACATCTTAATAAACTGTCTTTAGTAGAGAAGAATAGGAGGTTATAAGTGCAGGTCAAGTTGGGAAAATGTCCAATTAAGAAGAATGTCCAAATACATTTGATAATAAGTTATTTAATTTTTCAATACACTCTATTAAGTGTTTAGTAATATGTCCAAATATTTAGATTTACATTCCAAGCTGTAAGTACAAAAAGATTTCAAGGCTTTTTCATTATACAATGCCGTATAGTCACGAACTTTCAAAAGTTGAAAATCAAGGGAAATAATTACCTTTGACGTAGTCAAACATTGAACTTATCCATAGTGTTCGCCTGAACCAACCATTATTATTTAAATATTTTAATTCGATTAAATCCAAAAGGTCATGATTTGAAAAATGGAGTACTAGCATGACTTTCTAAAGAACACATTTTCTTTCTTTCGGATGAATCTTCTGACACACTTGATGAGAACTATATTACTTAGTCGCTAACGTAATCAGTGAGTGCATTGTTTCATTTCGTCGATTAAATGTGAAATAATTTATTATAATTAGCAAAGAAAGTAGGAAACAGAATCAAGCTAATTAGATGAAAACAAAAAATCTCGTGATTCGGGAAACTTTTTTTTTTATTCCTTTAGAATTAATGAACAATAGTTGGTTAAATTTTTTCAGATCAATTTTACAAACAATCATATTATATAATAATTACAGAAGGAAAACAACACGGAAATCTTTGATAATTGGCAGAAAAAATGTCTCTGATTATATTCTACATGATACAGATATAATGACACAGACGTAAGAATTTTGAAAGTAATTTCTGCAAAATATTTGCTTATTGTAGACTAGTTTATAAATCAGCTCTAAAATTATCGAATTTTTATTTATGACAGTAAAAACTATAACAATAATTACTATTTTGGACCTGAATGTTGTGTAATTCACGACAAAAAACTATTGCTTGAACACTAAGCATTAAGTTGCATTATTCGTTAATATTGCGTAGGTGAAATGTATAGAGTATACGTACACCTTCAAGGCCGGTTGGATTTGTTTCGTTTCAGTTTTTGCTCTAATATCAGATATTTTCAAATATATTCTTTATGAAGAAATAATAATGTAATAATAAATATTATATATTTTCCCGGTTGAAATCGTAAATCATTTTCAGGTCACGATACATATGACAACAACAATGAGAAGAACTTAAGAGACATTTGCATATTTTATAATGTGGTTTGATTTGTGAAATGTGAACCGATAGATTATTTGCAAAGAGAATTCTTGCAATATTTTTTTAAATTGCTATCTACCATCGCTTTGTTAGCACCAACTCTAGGGTTAATTAAAGTCCATAAATCGAAAAGTATTGCAAAATTGCACCTAGCAGAATTCAAACTCAAGGAGTTAAAATCATTATATGTATACATGAATATACCGTGGATATGGTGTAAAAAAGGAATAAAAAAGTCTAATGTGGCATACGAAGCGCCATCTACGTAAGCACCAGTCTATGGTAACAAAAAACAACAGCTGGTGATTGAGTACCCATGCGCACAAAACTTCACAAATAAGAGCTTGAATTTACTTGCTTTGATTGCTTCAGTCCCCACTCCAGAGAAGAGAGATTGATATATAGATGCCTCACTTATCAAATTGATTAATGGTGCATTTTCATGCACTCGCTAGTTTTTAACAAAGTAGAAAATGCAACGTTGTCATCTTTCAACCGACCTAAAAAGGACATGAGTCAATCATTTTATATCTCGACCAAAGTTCATAGTTCTGATTAATTTTTTTATTAACTCTAGAGTTGATAAAAACCTTGGTAGTTATAAAGTGACGTTGAATGGAAAAAAAAGACAGGTTGACTGCTAGCCAAAGCTTACGAAATATAATAAAAACTCTTATTTCCATTATTTTAGGTCTAAATCGATATGTAATATAAAGGATTAATCAGGATGTAGTAGATAAAAAAAATTAGCAATTTTTTATCTTATTTATTGCAATTCTCAATGTTTCGTCGGTGGTATTCCGACTTCATCAGGCGACCTTGTAATATTTGATAAAAACACTGCTAAACAAAGTAAAATAAAAATAAAATAAAACACTAATAATTTTTTTTGTCTACTACATCCTGATTTATCCTTTATATTAAAAACTCATATTCTTCTGATTCCTCTAATATTCCGTAAGCTGTAAACCGCTAATTCAAAATTGTAGTACGCTAATAAACCTCTGAATATTCCTCTAATATTGAATACTTTTCTTTTTATAAAATCTTAAGTTATTTTATAGAGAATCTTCTTCTAAAAAAGATTTTTAACTCATAATAATATACTATTACTTTTCTATGGACTTGGAATAAATAAATAAACACTCAGCTGATGTAAATAGCTGATGTTCGTGTAAAAGCATTAATTTATGAAAAATAATTTACACCAAACAATTCAATAAATTTTCTCTATACATTTATACGAATAACACTTTCTTTCTATGAGAGTAATTTCAAAAGAAACCCAATAAAAAATAGTATATGGAAGACAAAAGCATGGCCTCTGACCCTTTTGTATCGAGGTCTCGGACAAAATAACTCCAGGTCAAATACCTCCTTCACAAAATGCATTCTGTAAACCCATTTTCTCTAATCAATAATGCACGTATTTCATCTAATCCATTCTTTCAATAAATTCAAAAAAAAGTCACTAACATTTCAATGGATCTTCATAAACTTGTTCTTTTACAAATATATTTTACAATTTACTGTATTATAGAAGTAAACGAAATCGAAAACAACATCGAACAAACTATATATGACGAAAGATGCTCGTAAATCTCTTCGATTCAAATAGAAAATTTTCTTAAAAGTGTGAAATATTTGTTTGTAATGTTGTTATGATAATGTGATTCCCACATGAATTCAATACATTCAATAAATACTACTTGTTTATATTTAATCGGTTAGTCACGTAAGGATTATATAACTGTATTTTATTATTTCTTGTGTGATTCGTCGGCAATTGAACTTAATTTTCGTTGAGGAATTTCTTGAATATTCTTTGAGTAATTTAAAATGAATTATTCGAAATAATTGATTATAATTGTTGTAGTCATACATTATTTTATATCAACTTTTTATCTATTTGATATTTATCAATGTTACAACATACCTTACATTTTTCTGAAGAAAAATTGTCTAATAGGCGTCTAAGTGTATGTTATTTCTTCTTTTATAGATTTTTTAACTTATTAAAATTTGGCGTATAGGCAAATATTATTACATACAATTATTACGTTTAGTCTACATTCATAATATGTAAGCAGAAAGGTGCTACATCTTTGGATTGTAAAATTATTTTAAGCTTATTAAAGTAAATATTGTAGTCATTTTTTATAGTTTTATAGTTCGAGTTTAAGGGTCGGTGCGTTCTTGTGCTGAGAATTATTTTATGACTCTTATCGAATTATAATTTAAAAAGTAACGTTTTATATAGTAAATTGTTTCACTACTTCATCATTGATCTCATTATTTTTTTTTACAAAAATCTACTGCTATAGAACGTAATTTATTCCAATGCAAATATAACTGTGAAAAAGGGACAAATTTAACCAAAATAAGGTTGAAAATATCGGTTCCGTCGATAAAAAAATTAAAATCCATAATAAGCTACAATAGGAATGTTCAAAAATCTGTAAAACTTTTTATTTTTGTTTATATTTTTTGCTTTATATATACTTAACGATCTACCTAGATTCAAAATTAAAAATTTCTAAAACTCCCTAAAATAATTTATGTTTTTAGAGAGTCGTTGGGAAAATTATAGTTTTCAATCTTAATTTTTTAAGAAAGTCTATTAATTGTTTATAAATTCATGAAATTTGAAATTTAATTTGATCTCGATAAATAGATACAATACAATATGGAAAACTATAGGAATAACAAGCTCTGGAATTGAAATAGTCAAAAAACACCTAGTATACCGGTTGCTGAAGCTTGCCCAGATTTTTGGTGTTAACTAGGTGAAATAAAGACAATTAATATCATTCTGGAAATCCCTTTTAATAAAAAAGGTGATCTTGCAGCGAATATGCTCAACAGTTAATGAGTTGGTAGGCTTACAGGGGACATTATCCATTATTAAATATAAAAAAAAAATCCTTATGATTATTGTTTATCACATCAACATATAAATGATATGAATTTTCGTGGTTCTGTATATTGATCCTGATTCTAACCCTTTTCTTATGTAATAGTTTTAATGAATTTTTGAAACCAGTAGAAACCAAAAACTTTTTACTCACGTTTTTCTTGGAAACATAGTGTACAAGCGATTAAATAAAATAAATTTGAAATTTAGAATTAAAGACCATTCATTAAATACGTACGCAAATGGGAGAAGATGTTTGTTCAACAAAATCCAACGAGGAGGTCGGGGGGTCTAAGGAAACGTAAATAACGCAGTTTGTCTGATAATTTTACTTTAAATTGCTCTCGATTTTTTTATATTTCATATTTTTTACGATAAAAAGTCATATGTTTTATTTTATAAAAATACGAGTATAAATATTTAAGGAATAAATTTTGAGTAGCGTATTTTATGAACAACCCCTTACTGACTTTCAAGATATTTGCATCTTGATTCTTGATATAATGTAATGTAAACATGCATATAAATTATTGGATTATTTGGGTTGCATATGTTTTATCTCTTTTTAAAAAAAAAACGATGGAATATAAATAAGTAGTAATTCTACTGTCTTTTTAGGGATTAAGTTTTTATATTATGATGAAAAAAAGTTTAACTGAATCATATCAGATACTCCGCTCCCCTCTTTGTACTGATCGCAAAAATTGAAGCTTTTTAAAATATCTAAATTCCCTAAGCGCTAAATGTTATTATTATTCGTCCTGTGGCTCAGATGTAGTTGATAGAATTCATGATTTCCTCTCTCAAGAAAAGCCTCAAAATTATTAATTTTTTGTTCTATTATGTAAATGTATTAGTTGGAGTGGTTTCGGTTAACTCAAATTTAATTTATTGCTTTTACACATACTTACAAGCAAGAATGGTTTAAAGTTTAGATATTCATGAAACAAATTCTAAATTGGTAAAGTGAGGAATTATTTTTGTCGAAATTTTGAATGCTTTAATAGATGAATAAAGAAAATGAAAAGTGCACAAATTTAGCACACAAACCTACTGATGGCCGAGTGGTTTAGGTGACCACTCCAAAACTGGTAGATTTTGGGTTTGAATCTTGAAAGTATCGGGCAAATTTTCGCTTACGGATTTTATTAATTCTACAGTCGCTAAAAACCTTAATAGTTATTAAGCAACGGTAAATAACAAATGAAAAAAAGCACATTTGTGAACATGTATACCTTATTCTGGTAAATGCAGTTTAAAGTTACGTAAATAAATGAAAAATATCATTTAATTTCATTATTTTTTAATTGCAACTTCTTTTTATTAACATTTCTTCGACGAAAAAAAATCGTAATGGAGATGTAAGCAATAACATCGATTTTGACGAGAAAAACATAAAAATTGGGCACGACTCATCTAAGGTATACCTACATAACTTTGAGTTTATATTACTTTTATTCAAACAATGTTAATGTAATTACTATTGTGTTTGAGACTTTTTATAATGCCTAATTTATCCTAATTTTTGCCTAATTTATTTGCCTTAATTTAGTATTTGTGCCACGTGAATATAGTGACGTGCTAGTAAGTTATGTTAGCAAACTCTACCTAGGGGATCATCTTGCCCATAGGGGTGTACAAAATGATCACTTTGTAAGGTTTTAAAGAAAAGGAAATATTTCAATTAAACCTCAATTATTTTCTGTTTTTGAGTTCTATGAAAGTTGAATAGATAAATATACTTTTAGAAATCGCCTTTATTTTTAGTTTACTTTGAAAAATATACATTTTACAGCGATTCCCGCTTAAGAGGATCATCTCGTATTACCATCCCCTAAAAGGTTTAGACGAATTAGTTTGAGACTAAAATTTAAATTTTAATAAAAATGTTTATTTAAATTATCTTTATATGTATGTAATAGTTACAAAATAAAAGTGTTCTTTACCAATATCTTCTTTTTTGTTCTGTTAAACCCTTACTGTTTTACAATAATAATTATAATTTCTTACCTTTTTCCCTGAAAGGATATTAATATAAAGAAGTTGCAATTAAAAATAATGAAATTTATTTGTTGAAAACTTCCTTTATAATGTTGAAAAATGTTCACTTTCATATTAAAATTTGATATCAATGATGATATTAAAATTAATACAAAAAGTTTTTCAAGTATGAAATATTAACGAACCAATGACTAAACATTTGTAGATTGTGCATTTTTTCAAAGAAAGTGAACCTTGTAGTTAATAATAAAATAATAAAAAATGCCAACTGATAGAAGGTGCTTAATTTCATTTGCCGTTAAATTAAAAAAATATATTTTCATATTAATTAAATTTTTGTGTATAATATTAGCAATGAAATTGTATGATTAACAAATCAAAGCGTCAAAGCAATCATCATATTGAATAATTAGTCAATATTGTTAGTAGTTATTGTAAGGTATTCGAGTTACATTTTGTAATTTCCTACAGACCTTAATGGTAGTTTCTAACGTAGAATGTGTTTAATTAATTCTAATGTCAGTTAATTAATGCTGTAGTACGGATGTTTTTTTCCGAATTTTTCTACCGACATTATGGTCCAATTTGAATATAATATTTCGGCATATTAGTGAGTTTATAAAATTTTCGTCTTATTTTAAAACTGTCTTTAAAGTGTGTGGTTGCGGCAAGTACTTCATTAAACGCTTATATATTTTTTTTTTGTTTGGTTACCAAATATAGATTCGTTTGTGACAATATTGAATGTAATGAATCAAAATTTGTAAATTAAAATACGTCAACAATTATCATTTATTACAGTTATGTTTTGTGGATAATTTTGTCGTTTAGTTAATTGTAAATATTAGTTTGTAGTGCACTAAGAAAAATGGTTAGTCAGTCGGTGTTGCGGTTTTTGCAAAGCTCGAAAAAGCTGGGCAAGTTATCTAGAAGTAGTAGTTTAGCTTCAAAAAGTAGTTTTTCTTTATCGAAATCTAGTAGTTTTAGTAGTCTCGCTAGTAGGTAAGTCATTTGCAATATTTTCTTCCACTCTTCAATTGATAATTTTCCGGGGTTTTAAATTGGAAAAAAAAATGATTCTTTTCGTTTTAAAAATTTAAAAACATAAAATTGTGTCATTTACTTATAATTCAAAAAACGTATTCTTTTCTTGGAAACTTGTAAAAATTTAAGTTAAAAATAAATTGATTTATTTTTACATTTAAATTCATGTTTCACTTTAATTTGTCCAAAACTTTAGAGAAATGATATTTATTATAAAAATTACTGAACAATATTGTAAAAAACTAATCAGTACGCATTAATCCTATTTTAGTTTTAAACCTGATAAAGTTACCTCCTTCTGGTTGTTGTTATATTTATAGACCCAAATTTACATCATTAAACAAAAGTGACCAACAAAAAAAGACTGTCAACACTAAAATGTAAAAATTTAACGAAAAATAAATATAGACCTAATTATAATAAAAGCCAATAAAAACAATACAACCAATTATTCAAATATTAGTGGTGTCCGGTAGTCGTGAAATGATCAATATTGATTAAAATGGCTTTAATCTGAAGAAAAAGAAATTAATAAAACTTTACTTCGTAAATGTGTCAGTAGTAATACTTCTTTAGTGTGAATAGCATTTTATTCTTATGGTTTAAAAATCTAAACTACAACAAATGACTGATAAAATGCAATTAATACTAAATAATAATTAAATATAATTATACTAAATAATAAATAAATTTTTATTAGATTGAAAATTATCCAATACTTTGCATATGTAGGAAATTAAATTTACAAATTTTAACCAAACACTTTAAGTAAAAAAATTATCATTCCAAAACTTTTCTATTAAAAAAAATAAAAAATCTATTTTAAATTTGATCAATCTATATAATTTGTTACCAAACATTTGTTCCGCTTCTGCCTTGAACACCTACTATAAAGAATGAAGAAAAAACCAATATGGATAAACGAGAAAAAATTATAGAAGAAATTACTATAATACATCGGAATTTTTGTTACTTATTATTGCAGTACTAGACCTGAACGAACGTTTTGTAATTTTTACGATGCGACATCGTTATACGAACGTGTCGTTAGTCGTTGAACACCTAGCATCTGGTCAAGTCCTATGTCCTTAAGTTAGGACCTAGATCGATTATATTCATTAATCTTCACGAATATGCACAAAAAAAATGATATTGAGATATAGAAACGCATTTAGTTATAAATTTAAATAATGTGTTTTTCTTGAGAAGCAAACTTTCTTTGGGTTACTATATGATAGAAGAACACTATCTATTAAACTTTACATCAAGATATTCTAGATCAGAGGTGGGCCAATGGTCGATCGCGAATTGTTCGTTAGTCGATGGCTGCCATTTTAAGTAATTGACTTAATTAATTTCATATCTTTTTATTGAAAATGTGTACTAAAAATCTAACAGATAATAAGCCACATACATCTATTACATTCTATCTATTACATTACTAGTCCCAAATAGTCTTTTCCCTTCTATTCATTCTACTGTATATACTTTTAAATAAATTGGTCGTTGTCATCTGACAGATCTTCAATGATTGACAGAAATCAGAGATTCTTAGTTCTCTATAAACAAAAAGAATAGTTTTCTAATTTTATATCATTTCACTTATGGATGTAGCAGTGAAAAAAGTTAATTCAATAAGAGCGTAAAGTTTAAGAAGGTTTCTATTTCGTATTCAACGGTATTAAATTATTCATTACTGAGATCGATGATAATGAGGATATTTCCATTTTTTGGTTCCACTTATCTGTAGGAAATATTGCCTCTCTAGATATATTTTCTCTCGCAGGTCAAAAGGTGTTGATGGGATATATATACTAAAAATTGTCAATGTTAAGGTATCGCTTCTCGGCCTCTGGCTAAGATCAAAGTGTAGTATCTGTTCTTATCAGCTTAATATCTGGTACGTCCCACATTGTGGGACCAGTATATTAAACTGATTTTTGTAACATGGTGGAATATTAGGGGCTTGCTCCATTTCCACCGCGAGTTGGCCTGGCATTGCAGTACCGCCAGGATCGGCTCACAAAACTTAATTCAAAATTAATAAACTTCCTATGTAGTACAAAATTTCATGAATTTTTGTTATCCAATTTTCACAAGTTTCGCACCATTCAAATAAGTCAATTAAATCAATGTTTAAAATTCTAACTTCGGTAGACTTCTTGATGAAATGAAGTGGACACCATTAAAATTGGAACCCAAAATCTATTTAAAAGAACATTGTACTAAATAGTAAATTCCAAGTATCTTTCCCTTGCCCTTTTAGCCTCTACCCATATTTATTACTACCAATGAAGACTAATTAAATTTTTATTTGTTTTTCATTTAACTCATTTTTCAAAGTCGATCGTGTGCATAAAAAAGGAAAATTATTGTCGATCATACCAGTATTAAGTTTTCCCACCCCTGTTTTAGATCTAGGTTTTAATAGATGCTTTGATAAAGTTATACATTGATTTAGGTACTCCAGTGTTAATTTTCATTGAAATAGATTCATAGTATACTGAAAAAATATAATACATTACTTTGCTCATATGTATGATGTATATAATTTTAATAGTGTCCGACCGAAACTAGTTTTTACGGTCGAAACCGAATTTCGGCAGCAACTTCCATATAAGGTCATGTTTTCATAAAAAAAAGTTAATCATAATTAGCCAGTCTTTACGTTTAAATTATATACCTAGGTATTCATTAATCATTTAGTTCCTTACTTTTGAGTTAATCATTAACACAACATATTATTGTCATTTTTTACTTCAAATAAATTATTTATGCTGAAATAAGGGGTTGATTCGAAACAAATGCACTTAATATTTCTTTTTAATATTAGTTACGAGGAACATCAAATAATAAAAAAATATTTAGGTACACAAAATAGAAAGTACTTTTTCTTATATCTTAAAAACAAAATAGTTTCTTTTAAACATTGATCAGTTTTCTTCCGAACGGAAAAAAAAATATTAAAGATAATAATAAACAAAACTTTAATGAACTGATACTTATCAGTATTCATAACTGAAGAATTAAATAGTAGGTGAAGAACTATAGTTTTTTAATATTTTTATCTCACGAATTCAGTTTCGGTCGTAGTTTCAGCTTGACGACCGAAACTAAACCGAAACTCTTTTTTTGGCCGAAATCGAAACCAAAAATTCGTTCGAACACTAAATTTTAATATACTTTTATTTTCTGAAAAATTTTGTACAAATACTTGAATTTAATATATGGTGGCTCTATTTTATTCATTTCTTATTATTTTCTTTTGTTCCTCCTTTTTACTGTTAAAAATCTTAGATTGTTTTCTTAATTTTTTCAAATAAGTAGTACTTAAAGAATAAGCTGATATCTTGTAGATACCTTGATACACCAAAACTACAATGATTTCTTCTTAAATTTTAGTCAACGAACCGTTCAAGATACAAAAGGATGGGACGTTTTCCGGAATCCACCACGCAAAGTGGATTCAGGCTCGATGGCCAACCAAAAATGCTTCGAAATAACAGCAAGATTTTTAAAAGTTTGTGCATACTTATTCACCTTCGTAATTGTCCTAGGAGCTGGAGTAATTGCAAAAGGCACAGTACTGTTTATGACATCACAATTACGAGTAAATAAAATAATTCCATATTGCAATAAAGAATTAGGTAAGAACTCTAAATTTTTGAATCAGTACTCATTGGTTAATCCTTTTTTTTTTGGTTAATAGGTCGAGAAAAACAATTTGTCACAGAATTACCAACTGAGGAACGAGTCGCATGGATGTGGTGTTTATTAATTGCATTTGTCGTTCCCGAACTAGGAACGTTAATTCGTTCAGGACGTATTTGCTTCTTCAAATCGTGGAAGAAGCCTCCACTATCCCATTTTCTTTTGGTTTGTGTCGCTGAAACGTTGCACACTGTAGGTCTTGCCATGCTAGTCTTCATTATACTCCCAGATCTCGATGTTGTTAAGGGAGCGATGTTAACGAATTGTATGTGTTTTATGCCTGCTCTTCTTGGCTTACTATCACGGGGTCATAAAGACTCAAAACGCTTCATTAAAGTCATTGTCGATTTATTGGCAATTGCAGCACAAGCTACCGGATTCGTAGTATGGCCTTTACTCGAGCAAAAGAACTATCCACAATTGTGGACCATTCCCCTTTCGATCGCCTTCATTTCCTGTGGTTGGTGGGAAAACTATGTTTCGTCCGATTCCCCTATTGGTTTCATGAAACGATTGGCACACGTTAGAGAATCATTCAAACAAACAAAATATTTCATGTATATATTTATATCAATCTGGAAAATAGTTCTGTTTCTATGCTGCACTATGCTAATTTTTATGCTACAAGGAGAGAACATGGGCGACTTTTTCACTTTAATGCCCAAAGGATTTGGAAAACACGATATAATCGTTCGAGAAATTAAGCCAGCAATTGGAGTATCCAGCATTCCAGATATTTCGGAAATGATTCCCACAGGAGACGAATATCCTGTCGCTGCCGAATACAACACTGCCCTTTACGTATTACTTATCCAAATCGTTGCTGCCTACTTATGTTATATATTTGGAAAATTTGCGTGCAAAATTATGATTCAAGGATTCAGTTATGCTTTCCCCGTAAATCTTACAGTTCCCGTATTGATCTCGTTACTCATCGCTGCCTGTGGTCTTAGAAATGGAGATCCATGTTTCTTCCACAATACAATTCCAGATTACTTATTCTTTGAAAGTCCACCTGTTTACTTCTTGAATGATTTTATTTCTCATCAACATGCTTGGGTTTGGTTGTTATGGCTGTTGTCTCAGACTTGGATTACTATTCATATTTGGACACCAAAATGTGAACGATTGGCGACCACTGAAAAATTATTTGTTTCTCCTATGTATGACTCACTTCTAATAGACCAGTCCATGGGATTAAATCGTCGTCGTGACGACCAAGCCGAAGTTAAATCAGAAGAACTTGAAGAAATTGTTAAGGAGAAAGACGAAGACTATTACTCTGTAATTTCCGACAATGCTGTCAAGTCTTCGGATAAAATCACTCGAATCTATGCATGCGCTACAATGTGGCACGAAACGAAAGATGAAATGGTAGAATTTTTGAAGTCAATTCTCCGACTTGATGAAGATCAATGTGCAAGACGTGTAGCCCAAAAATATTTGCGTGTGGTTGATCCTGATTATTACGAATTTGAAAGTAAGTAATTAAAATCTTCTTCCAACAATTCGTAATATTGGTTTTTCTTTAAGCTCATATTTTCTTTGATGACGCCTTCGAATTATCCGATCATAGTGAAAATGACAATCAAGTTAATTCTTTCGTTAAGCTACTGATTAGTACGATAGACGAAGCTGCTTCGGATGTCCATCAAACTCGAATGCATATTCGTCCTCCAACCAAATATCCAACCCCTTATGGAGGTCGGCTCGTTTGGACTTTGCCAGGAAAAACAAAAATGATCGCTCATTTAAAAGATAAATCTTTGATTCGACACCGGAAACGTTGGTCGCAAGTTATGTACATGTACTACTTGTTGGGACATCGTTTAATGGAAACTTCTATTTCGGTCGATCGTAAAGAAGTGATTGCGGAAAATACTTACTTGTTAACTCTGGATGGTGACATTGATTTCCAACCTCATGCTGTGCAACTTTTAGTCGATTTGATGAAGAAGAACAAAAATCTTGGAGCAGCTTGTGGACGTATTCACCCTATTGGATCTGGTAAATATACGCATACGATGCAGTAATTCTATATGTTTTTTAATTATTAAATCTTTTAGGACCAATGGTCTGGTATCAAATGTTTGAATATGCTATTGGGCATTGGTTGCAAAAAGCTACCGAACACATGATTGGTTGCGTACTTTGTAGTCCTGGATGTTTCTCACTTTTCAGAGGTAAAGCCCTAATGGATGATAACGTAATGGCCAAATATACTACCAAATCCGCACAAGCTCGTCACTATGTACAATACGATCAAGGTTTGTAATTACAGAATTTAGTTTACGATATAAAACCATAGATGCATTCAAATTTGGATTTATATATTGATGCCTAAATATAAATTTTTGCTTTCCTTTTGTATACAATCCAATTTGTCTTACCAATTTGTCTTATCTAGTCCAACAAAACTTTTTTAAACAAACTATGAAATTATTACTTATAGGTACATCAAGAATGGTTCAAATAAAATAACATTATACAATAAGATGACCCTTGATTATTATTATTACTATTATTATTTTATATATTATAAAATAATAATTATAATTATAATTTATAATCAAGTGTTATCTTATTGTATAAGATAACGTATTGTATAAGTATTGTACGTTATTGTATTGTATACTTATTGTATAAGTATCATGGTTAAAAATTAAAAAAATTTAAAGAAAAAGGTATATTGGTTAAGATACATTAAATTCGGCAAGTTTCAGATGCCTATGTTCTTGCTGCTTCTTCAAAAATCGAAAAAAGCTAAAAATCAGAAAAAAAAAATCTCGGAAACTTGTGAATCGATTTATTTGGTAATAGGGATTTAAAACTTGCCGAATCAATGTATCTTAATAGTACCAACATACCCTGCAATCATGAACCAAATACCCTTCTGGGACCGATTCACTATACTTATCGTCCTATGTTCTTTGTTGAAGTCAATGTTAAGAAAGCATTTATCCAATTTTTTTTTTTTTTTGGACAATTAGGAGAAGATCGTTGGCTTTGTACTTTACTTCTTCAACGAGGATATCGAGTCGAATACTCAGCTGCTTCTGATGCTTACACTCATTGCCCCGAAGGTTTTAACGAATTTTACAACCAACGTCGTCGTTGGGTTCCATCTACCATGGCTAATATTATGGACCTTTTAATGGATTCGAAAAATACGATCAAAATTAACGACAACATTTCTTTACCTTACATATTTTATCAGGTAAAAAGAATAAGTTAAATTATAAACTTTTATTTTACTTACATATTTTATAGATTTTATTGATGGGCGGTACGATTCTTGGACCCGGAACCATCTTTCTTATGTTGGTGGGAGCTTTTGTCGCCGCTTTCCACATTGATAACTGGACCAGTTTTTACTATAATATCGTTCCAATTCTCTTCTTCATGTTAGTATGCTTCACATGTAAATCTAATATTCAGGTAAGCTATCAAATTGGTACATTTTTTGAGTATTTGAAGTAAATTTTTTGATGTTTATTAGCTGATCGTGGCGCAAATGTTATCAACGGCTTATGCATTGGTTATGATGGCTGTGATTGTCGGTACTGCTCTTCAGTTAGGTGAAGACGGTATCGGTTCTCCATCAGCCATTTTCCTTATAACAATGACGAGTACGACTTTCATAGCCGCGTGTCTTCACCCGCAGGAATTTTGGTGTATTGTCCCTGGTATAATATACTTATTGTCTATTCCGTCTATGTATCTGTTGCTTATTTTGTATTCCATTATCAATCTAAATGTCGTATCATGGGGAACGCGTGAAGTTCCCACCAAAAAAAGTAAAAAGGTTTGTCAAAAAACGATTTTTGGTGGCGGATACTTCTACGGAGAATCTTCTTGGTAATGGGAATTAAATGCTTTATTGCTTTTTTGTGTCTGAAATTCTTGTGATTCACTTTATAATTCACTAGTTTTAATATATACTGAGAATTAACTACAAGATTAAAGAGGTTCTGGCAGTAGACACAAGTACAAAATGCACTAATCTGAATAACTATAATAGCTGGACACTCGATAACTTTTAAATTATAATGTTAGAACCTCTTTAAAAAATACAATGCTCATACTAACAAAACTTGCATGGAAAAATTTTTTCAGTTAATCGCTGCTGCGGTTGTAAGCTCTATCTATGGTTTGGTAATGATGGCAGTTCTAGTAGGAATAATGCTTCAAATTCAACAAGATGGTGTTCTTGCGCCGACTTCAATTTTCTTCTTCTTAGTAGCAGGAGAAATGATAGTAGCTGCTTTTCTACATCCTCAAGAAATCGGTTGTTTGGCTTATGGTGTAATTTATTACGTAACAGTTCCTAGCATGTACTTATTACTAATCATTTATTCGGTTATAAATATGGACAACGTAGCATGGGGTACTAGGGAAGTAGCTAGTAAAAAAACTAAAAAGGTAGATTATAAAGTGGCATGAAGAAAATGGTTATTGATTGTTGGAGTAGGTATTGAATAATTGAACTGTGGTTTAGGAATTGGAAGAAGAACGAAAAGCTGCAGAAGAAGCGAAGAAGCACGCAAAGCAGAAATCATTGCTTGGTTTCTTGCAAAATGGACAGGGAAATAACAATGACGATGAGGGAAGTCTTGAAATTTCTTTTGCGGGACTTTTCAAATGTATGCTTTGTACTCATCAAAAAAGTGGAGACGAGAAACAGCAGTTGCTTCACATTGCTGATTCGTTGGATACTTTGAACAAACGTCTACATAACATTGAGAAGTAAAATTTAATTTTTCAATATTTTTCATAATCGATTAATGTTTTTTTTATATTAAGAATGATTCCAAGCGGTCGAAGACGTACAACTTCTACCACCTCTGTCGATCCACAACGGATGGGAATCCATGATGAACAGGAGGAGGAAACTGATCAACCGAACGATACTGATACCGATACCTTATCAACTGTACCAAAAGAAGAACGCAACTTACTCACCAACCCGTATTGGATTGAAGATCCAGAAATCCGTAAGGGTGGCGTTGAATTTTTGTCTGGCCCGGAAATCACCTTCTGGAAGGATTTAATTGACAAATATTTGCATCCTATTGATGAAGATCCTAAAGAACAGGTATAATTTTGCAATATTTACAGAGTTTGGTCCGTCTGTCATAATTTAATCCGAAGGAAATGCTGTTCATTTTTACTTTTGCAGTGGATTTGGAGAATTTAATTTTGGAAAAAGAATATTTTAAAGTATCTGCATGTTTTAGGCGAAAATCGCGAAAGATTTGAAAGACCTTCGCGATCAATCTGTTTTTGCATTTTTTATGCTAAATGCATTGTTTGTGCTCATTGTTTTCTTACTGCAACTTAACAAAGATAGTCTCTACATAAGGTGGCCGCTGGGCGTCAAGACCTTTATTTCGTATGATGAAAATACGCAAGAGGTAAATTTAACGCTGAGCGGCTTCGTGGTTCCAACTCTTATGTGGACGACAAAAAAAAAAACTATAAAGATTGAACGATTGATATTATATGTAGTGGACTCATAAAAAGTTTGGAACTGCGAAGCCACTAATAATTTGTGTTTTTGTGTTGTTGAAACAGGCTAGGATTGCAGCTGATCTGATCGAATTGCGAAACAAATCTGTTTTCGCATTCTTCATGTTCAATGCTTTATTTGTATTGGTCGTATTTTTGCTTCAACTCAATAAAGATCAGATTCATGTCGATTGGCCATTGGGAATCAAGACCAATATCACCTATATCGAGGAAACAGCAGAGGTATGCAGAGAAATTGGACGCTCTATATTAACAGAGGACTAATTTCTTTGTGGAACCTTCAAGCACCCTCGCATGCCCACTCGTTTTTGGGTTTACAACAAGACATTTTTTTCCAAAAATTTCAATAATCATACTCGTACACTTTTCAAAAAAATCATTCGTGTTGCTTTCTCAACAAACTTAATTCTTAAATTCTATTCATTTATTTATTTTTCCTAATGCAAAGGGCAAATCGTATCAGTTTGCTTATTCATAATTTATATCATGAAACACAAAAAAAAATCTACCCATTTTATCAAAAAATTAACGTTTTCTTTTTAATTTTCTAAATTTTTCAAAAATTAAACTTTATACTTTACTTAAACTAAAAAATAGTGTTACGTATCTATATGCGGTGAAAGTCACTGAGCTGTTTCACTAGAGTGAACCTGGTCATAAATCTCTCAAAAATATAATGGACTAGTAATTTCCCGTGAATTAATCACAACCCAACACTGACAAATAGTAAAAATTAGCAATTGAATGAAATCAAAATGACAATTGAAACGATAGCGACAATAGTTATTTCAAATTTGATTCAATTATAGTATTTGGTTTTCATTCATACGTTTGTGCTTACAATTTTTGTTCTCTGTCTTTGCCGACATACAAATTACATATTTAATCCTATTATTATATTGATGCCATCGTTTTATTAATGCCCTCAGTTTTTTACTTTTTCTCATGGCCGAAGTTAAAACTATTTTACTCTATTCCCTGTGCTGACTTTAAGAGGAGAGTATATATTTTGCACAAATATGCTGAAAATGACAATTTAAATTCAAAGCAGGCTTATGTAGCACGTTCACTCTAGCTATACATCTCAGTGGTGGAAGTTCATCAATGTTATGAAAATCTATAAGGTTTTAACAAAACAGCCATCTTTTAAGTCGAGTATGGAAAAATAATCATTCCTTAATTATGAGTAAGAACACCAGAAACAATTTAATTGATTTAAAAATACACATATACATAAAAGATTGACCAATGCTAATATAATAAAATAAACTAGTTAAGTGTAGGCATAAGGATTATTCCTTGTAATCACCAAAAGCCGGAAAGACCGTGTCATCTCAAAATTAAAAATATTACTTATTTTTTTTTTTAAATTTTTCTATTTTTGGGAAGCATCCCGATTTATGAGGAGGGAAGAGAGTTTTTTTCCATTGCACTTTTATTTATTTTTTGGAAAACAAACTAAGTTTTCAGAAACTGGCTTCTAAAATTAAAATAAAATATATTTTTTAATTTTATTCCTAAACTTATACGTTTTAAAAAAGTAAATTACATAAAAATCGGTTGAGTTGTTAGAAGGTGTCGAGAATGGCCCACCCGGGATGTCACCACCCGTTTGATGGAGACACCTAGCAACAACAAAAATAAAAATTTATAAATCAACAATAAATCAATTACGTGATTGACATAAATTTTGAAAACTTCATTAACTACTTGTAAATCTAGTTAAAATTTTTGTTTGTATTTGCGTATGCTTATCAGGGCCAGATTTACTTATAGGCTGATTAAGCCGTGTCCTAAAGGCTCATTATTAGAATTTTAATAAAAAACTGTACTTTATAGGTTTGCATAAATTTTTTGCATCCGCATTCAAAGAAAAAAACAAAAACGTCAACCAAATTCGACTCAATAACTTATCGCGGTTATTACTTGCTCGATTCATTCACTTTTCGATGAAAACTCATTTACTCGATTGAACAAAAATTTACTTGACGCAATATTCGAATCAAGCACTTGACTAATTTAATCATAAGATGACCCTAACGAATCGTTGTCCCCTAAAGTTTAAATTGGAAAAGAAAAGAGAGGGGTAATGCTAAATGCAAGGACGGATTTAAGGAGGGAGGGAGCACGTGCTCCCTCCACGGTATTTTTGTGTACTGTGGAAATTTCATCACAGTACATACTTAGAAGCAAATCAAATTATTAAAGTTGTTAAAATATATGAATAAAATAACAGAAAGAACATTAGTGAAACTCTAGTCTATTTTTGACTGGAATTGCGAATTTTTTTCGTTGCATCCCATTCACGCACTTGCAAATGCAAGATGATAGTGTGCCCCCCCCAGAAAAAAATCCTGAATCCGCCCTTGGTTGAAATGTATTCTAACAAAAAAAATTTTGTTTATTTTACAAACAATATATTTTTTCTTCGTAACGTTCATATATAATACAATATATTATTTATTATACTTAGAACAAGAGTAATTTTGATTCTTGTCTTAAGTATCATTACTTTTTCGTTACTTTCATAGATGCTATTCCAATGATAAAATTTCTGGCTTCAAAAATTAGAAAATTTATTAAAAAGTAATATTTTATTGGTCTTAAATTGTTTCTCTTACGTTTTGTTATGTGTTATACAAATTTACCATAATTACAATATGATTGTACTTTTTAATAGAAAACAATTAGCAAATTTCGTTTTCTTAGTTAATTTGTTTATGATCTACCGCATTTGTAGAAAAAATATAGTTTTAAAAGCATACTTTTGGTAAATTTTAGCTTACTCATCAGTTGAAATTTTAGAATAAAAGCCTATTCAAATTTGGCTCAATTACGGACATTTTACCCGTTTATAAAGCAATATTCTGTGATTTTTCATAAAGGGTCTTAAAAATTTAAGTTTGTTGGAAAATCAATCGAAACACAATCAAAACTAATAAAAAGTATACGCACATTCCGTTAATGTCACATTTTTTCCAAACAATTGGTTATTGGCAACAGTTTTTGTAAATAATTTTATGTTCACGATACTCAATGGCAAATGGCTTTATGTTTATATACTAAATATTTTAATTCTACACAGACAGAAGATCTTTTACTGTCTTCGGTTTTAATCTACAAAACTTACCAATATAAGTGTCTTAACTATTGTGTCTTATATTGTTTTCTTCGTGTGATTTTTTTATTCTTAATAGAGCATGAGGAAGTTTGTGAATGGTGTGATTTGTGAATGAACATTGTGGTTTTTGTTTTTATTTTCTAATCTTAACGTACTTACCGTACATTTACCAAAATTGTGTGATAATCCCCACATATAGTGTAAACATTACATTAACATTATTTTTCTTCAAAATTGGTCATACATTTTACAAAATCTGAAAAAAAAATCTCGATTACTTGTTTGTTTCAATCTATGAAGTTAAATTCCATAGTGCTTATTGGTCTTAATTTTACGAAATATTGTTCACTGAACCGTTGAATTGCTCTATGGCCAGTTCGATCACTCTATGGAATTCAACGTCATACTTCGAAAAAGAAACAAATAATTCATCGGACTTGAACAGTATTTATTCTCTGGAAGACCATTAAAGCACATAAAATAACATTGAATACACTTTACATAACTATACTTATTTGTCTTTTTGTTAATTATACATTTTCTATAAAAATTGCATGAATTTCCCTTTTTTTTTCAATTAATGATAATCATAACTTAATAAATTTAATTTTGGTGTGCAAAACTTTTATGGTCTAACTATTTTTTTTGATTTACTCTACATTTTTTAAATAACTATAACCGACGGAATAAAATTTTTCTCCGTGTAAATGATTTTGCACTTAACTTGTAATTTGGAATACAAAACGGATAGTATGAATAGGAGTCAAAATTCATTCAAATGTTATATAAGTACCTACCCATTAAAATTTTAATAGTTATATTTATTACATAGATTTTGTAAAAAAGGTAAATAATCAATTACAAAACGAAAATAATAAATTTTCTGCCTCCTGTTTGTACTTTCTATTCATTATTAGGGATACAATATTGCTTATAAAATTATCGATATTAGAACATCGTTATTTTTAAAGCTAAGCATCGATTTTAAAACCATTGAAGCTAATGAATGAAATATCGATTTTTGAAATAATTTTTACCACCATTTAAATATATTTACACAAAATATTTCTTAAATAATACCCCCCATTAAAAAAGGCATTTAGAGGCATTTTGAAACCATTGCATTTAAAATAACTTCAATAACTTTAAATGGCTTCTATTGGGTTGTTTGAACATTTAAAATGCCTTTCTTAACAGGGAATATACGATATCGTGAAATTGTAAACTTCATCAGTTTATAATCTAACGTCGCTAGATTACAATCTAACCTAACCTATCCTACCATTAGTTCATAATCTCACGTGCTATATTATAAACTACTGAACGTTCGTTAAACTATTCTTGTGATTGAGAGAGGTAACTGTGGCCTAATATCCTTTTAGAACAGTCAAATCTGACAACGCTACATTTTCTACTTAATTTTTAATTTAATTCGCAAATAAAACGGCCTCTAATGCAAATGTAGCCACAAACGAGGAAATTATACCACAGTAGAATTGATTTACCAAAAAAATCGGGAATAGAATAAAAAATAAAATAGAAAATGCAGCGTTATCAGATTTGACTGTTCTGAAAAGTACTTGAACCGTAACTGGTTATGTATGTAACAGTAGACTATTGCCGGAACGGATGATGACGCTATAATAAATCATCGTTCATAAAACATCGCTTATAAAGAACGATGTATCATCAATGTTTTGGATTTCAACATCGATGTTTATGAACGATATATCGATGTTTCAAAAAATCGATGTTTCGTTTACATCCCTATTCATTATTAGCCTCAACAGAAAAATAAAACGATTTTAAATAAATCTCAAGTAAAATAGATCTTTATCTTATTTTCAATAAAAATGTAAATGTGAAAATTCACGGATTTTGTGTGAAAATTATTGATAACAGCTTAATCATTGATTAAGCTTTTACCAATAATTATCAAATATTATGATTATTTTTCACCGAATTATGACCGTGAATTTTTTGTCACTTGCAAAACAATAAACTTTCACTTACAGTTAATAAGTTTTATTGTTTTTCAGTGACTTTTACTAATTAATTTCTTAGGAGATTTGTTTGCTTGAAGAAAAATTTTATTCGATAATTCTGGAATGCTTGTTGTGTGCTGTACATATGTGTAATAAAGAACATTTTCTGCTAGCATCACAACTAATTTAAAATCGATTGATTTATAGGTACATATTACCAAAGAGTATCTACAATTAGAACCTATTGGTTTAGTATTTGTATTCTTCTTTGCCCTCATTCTCGTCATTCAATTCACGGCTATGTTATTCCATCGATTTGGTACACTCTCCCACATATTGGCTTCAACTGAGCTTTCATTTTACTGCTCCAAAAAGGTTTGTTTTTGTCTAATTTCAACGTGGTTGAATATTAATTTCTGGTGAATTTAAAAAGGCTGAAGATTTATCACAAGATGCGCTACTGGATAAAAACGCGGTGGAGATTGTCAAAGAGCTGCAAAAACTGCGAGGTATTGACGATGGAGATTATGACAATGATTCTGGTTCCGGCCCTGATCATGTTGCTCGTCGAAAAACTGTTCACAATTTGGAAAGATATGCAAAACGTAAGAGGCAGATTGGAACTCTGGATGTGGCTTTCAAACGTCGGTTCTTCAATATGAGTGCTAACGGGGCAAATCCAGGTATATAGTCATAAAAATGTATTTGATTATAAATTTACTAAGACCATGTTTTTCAGGAACTCCAGTTTTGACCAGAAAAATGACAATGCGTCGAGAGACAATCAAAGCATTGGAAATACGACGTAACTCAGTGATGGCCGAACGAAGAAAATCTCATATGCAAACATTAGGAGCCAACAATGATTACGGGGGAGTAAACAACAATGGATATCCAACGCGAAATCATAGAAATTCAAGTGTAAGCAGCATTACCGCCCGCGATATTTTTACGAGTCCCCAATTGATCGGAGGACACACGAATAATGGATATGAACGAACGATTTCTGAAGACGAAATGGAAAGAAATTCTATTCGATTGGATCCAAGAAATTCACTGAACGTGTATCGATGAACGACTTAATTATTGCATAGAATCTAAAACTTAAAAAAAATAACATAAAATATTATAAGCTCAGAAATACATTTTTAAAACTGATAACTTCATAAAAAAAATACCCTTAGTTTTTTAAAATATTTTTATAACCATTTTTATGAAACACTATTTTTTAATTAAAATTTCCTATTTTCCATTTTTTTCGAATACTTTAAATTACATTCAAAAGTATGTTATTTTTTTGGTAAAATGAGTACTTATGAAAACGGTATTCACTAACTATAAGTAGATTAAGCTATGTAATAAATGTAATTATAATGTTAATTGTATTATTTTTTTACCCAAGAATGTAATTCTTGACTAGAAGTGAGTCATTTATGGTTTAATTGTATATTATTTATTACGATATTTCTGCAATGAACTGATTTGAAAACATTTATTTTTTGTTTATTTAATTTTCCTTTAAAAATATTTTTTTTGTGGACTATTATGCAATTTGCTCTAGTTCAGCAATGTGTCACTATATCATGGTGGTGATAGCAGGCAATTGATCTTTAGCGGCGTTTAAGTAGCTGGAGGAGTCGAACTTCATTCCTCTGTCCTTTTTTTTTTTTGTTGATTGTTCATCATCTTGTGGTCAAGCAACTGCTATTTCTTGGAGCTCTTGAAGGAGTTTCCGCTTCAGCCTTCTTTGATTTATAGTTTCTTCCAAGTCTAGCTTTACTGCACTAGGACAATTTTCCAGGCAGTTAAGGAAATTCCTTGTGAGTTGGATTAGAAAGTCTTTTATATTTGGGACGTTAATTTCGTGATGAATTTGGTTGTTTCTCACATACTATGGAGCTTTAGTGATGATTCTCAAATCTCTATTTTGGAACACCTGTAGGTCATTGTGATTTTTCTATGAGGATGGAAGCCAGACGCAAGAGTATGTGAGAAGTAGTCTTATGACTTATTTGTATATCATTATTGAATATTCCATACTTAGACGAGACCTTCTATTGATAAATGGGTATAGTTGGATGAGTCGAGTGTTAGCTTCTCTGATTTTACTTGAAATGCAGTTTTGGCAGGTTAATTTTGAGTCCAGAAGTATGCCCAAATATTTAACAGGCTTTTTTTTTCACTCCACGGAATTTCCATGTGATTCAGTTGGTTGTAGAAACGTGTTAGAGAGAAGATTTTGGAGATGCTTTTATATGGATTTATAAGAATTTTCTATTTACTGAACCAGGAAGATAGGTCGTTGATAGACTGTTTTCTGAATGGCCCTTTGAAGATCATTGTCTTCAATGATATTATGACTTCCATAGTTTTCCTATTGAACAGTTGTTTGTCTAATATGTTTACCCTTTACCGATTAGCTAACAAAAGTTTGATTTTTGTCAGTTTGGAAAAGTTGGCTGAATCGGAAAGGTGGAAAATATTTTTCAAATCTCGAAAAACACTCAATATGTTACTTCGCATATTTATATTCAAAAATTGTTTGGGGGAGAAATTTATTTTCACAAACAATGAAAATATTTGGGTGAAACGCGTGTTGAATTATGTATCGATTATGTCTCAATTTATTATTTTGGAAAATTCTGTGAAAATATAATTAAGCGAAAAAAATAATTTTATTAATGCTTTTTTTTCCTTTAATTTTATGGGTGAGAAGGGGGATCTGCTAATTTTTTTTATTTTTTAATAACAGTTTTCTAAATTTTCCTTCATTTTTGTTATTATATGTCGCTAAAAAATTCTATTTTCTTATCATTTTACTATACCAGTGACTGAATAATTAATTTTTCGTAATTAATTAATTAGTACTATTTTAAATACTAATTGCTAAACTATTTTGTCACAAACGAAATGGTTTATTTCACAAACCTCTACAAACGATTTCCCATTGATTGGCATAAATAAATTGGAAAAAACAAACTTTAAAATTTTGTTGGCTAATTTAAAATTTTCATTTGTTGCCTCTAAATTGTGTAGGTACTAAAGTTGTCTCTTTTTTCCATCTGGAATGCTAGTTACGCTAGTTATTATTATGGTGGAAATCTGGGATCATCGATATTTTAACGAAGTATTTCAATTTTTTAAATTGTTCTAGAAAAACTTATCCGATATGTTTAATATTAATGGTTAATGTTCTGCTACCTTAAAAATTGTATTCTCTGAATTTTTAACTCTTGATTCGGTATGAGCATCAACGCAATGGTTTTTTCAAGTCAGCCATTTTAAGAGTAAAATTCTCTAAGATTTTCATACCTACCATTCGGAATTTATACGTCATGGTACGTAATTAACAAGACTTTAAAATCCATAAAGTATCTGATTATTATAATGTAAAGGAGGACCGTCATATTCCGCTATAAGAGTTTAATAATGGTCAACATATATTAACTTTAAGTAGATAATGATTTATTACGTTTAAATTATAATTTGTGAGCCGATCCTGGCGGTACTGCAATGCCAGGCCAACTCGCGGTGGAAATGGAGCAAGCCCCTAATATTCCACCATGTTACAAAAATCAGTTTAATATACTGGTCCCACAATGTGGGACGTACCAGATATTAAGCTGATAAGAACAGATACTACACTTTGATCTTAGCCAGAGGCCGAGAAGCGATACCTTAATATTGACAACTTTCAGTATATATATCCCATCAACACCTTTTGACCTGCGAGAGGCAATATATCTTTTCACAATTATGTTTCATAACTTCAACAACCAAAAAAAAAACAAAGCTGAAAAATGCATTTACATATGGAATTTTATAACTTCTATCTTTTTTTTACTACATTAGAGAAATAACTGGCCGTAATTTTGTCATATACGAGTTCTCATAATTATAATCTCAGCCATATTTCAATACAAAATTTATAAATTTATTTAATAAAGTTTATCTCCATTTTCCTTGGTAAAATGTTAATTAATATAAATCTAAAATAAATCCTTATTAGTTCGAATTAATTTTTACTACGTTCTGAAAGTTTAATTTCAACAAATATTTCAATCGTATTAGCTATTTTACTAAAGACAGAAATATTAAACTATAATGGTAAACAAAGATAAAAGCTACTTCCTCTTACGTCATTAAGGAACGTAGTCTTTGGATTACTCACGCTCAATCAAAATTTATAAAATACACAGGTGGCCTCATGCGCCACGGCACGTTTCCAGAAGAAATTCGTGCATATCTTCAGACTGATTCAAATTTCAAAATTCTTCGTATGACGTCATTTTTTTTCTAATGGGACAACTTGTGTAATTTATAAACCTGACGCACAATGCTCCATGATGCTACAACTAAAAACACGCATGCGTATAAGATACACATGCCTCACATGACATATCATCCATCACTGTCTTTCTTATACAATCTGCAATAGCTTTCCACTCAAAATTTCCCTACCACCATTTCAATAAAATCACTAGGATTGGAACTATTGTCTGTCATAGAAAGCGACAAAAGTTAACAAGTTAATTTCCTTCGAAGATTGGGATTTTGGAATCATTATCTTCATAAAATGGAAAATTTTCTATTCTTGTGGTATTTTACATTTGTCACATTATTCTTAATATGTAGTGTTCCGCAGCCATCGGTAGGTGATAAAGAAATTCCACTTACAAAAATTAGCAGTAATGGTATTAGTGCTCCAACATTAAAATTTCTTTATTGGTACGTGTGTTAACTTAATATTATCTTATTTATGCTATTTCTAGATAAATCTACGATTCTTCCGGCGCCGTGATGTTTTAGCGAATTCGTATAGATCTCGTCAAAACAAAACGAAAATGAAGAATACAATTTTTTTAAATCTCGTTTCGTAAAAATATCAACCCCTAAAAGTGGAAAAATTCATTGATTTTTTTTACTTTTAGACGAATTTCTCACGATTTTCATGCAAAAAAGGTAAACGTTTACAATCGTAGCTCCATAAATTATTTTTGTGCTAAAAAAAAGTATAAACAAGGGTTGTTTTCCAATTACCAGTGCTTAGTGTGGCATAATGCCACACTATGCGAGCCTCAATTTGGAACAAATTAATTCTTAAGTGCTATGGTAGAGTGCGTTAGACTTTGTTTAGTTGGAGAAAAATTGAATTTGACAAGTTTTAATAACCTTTAATAGAATTTTATGGTTGTTTAGGAGTGCGGTGGGGAATTATAAGAATAAGGGGGATTTCTCTTTGCTTATAAGTAGGGGTTGTAGATACTGTTATCAGACTTTTATATTCTAGGATTAAATGTCCCACGATTTTTTAACTTTTCGTCGAAATATTTTGCTTAGAAACCCCCAAATGTTGATGATTTTAGTATTGATCAACGCGGAATACTTCAAAAAATCCGTCACCATTTTTTCAAAAAAAGTTCTTTTTTACGAAAAGAGGTATCACGAGTTGATTGCAATCATGTATAACTTTCTCCATTTACCCTGTGTTAAGCGGTTCAAACTTATGCGATTTTACGATTTTTTTTAATCCGTTAATAAGCCCCAAATCGACTTGCAGTTTTACAGAGATATGGCTCAAATAGTTGACTGCCTACAGTATTAATTTTATTTTTTTCTCATTACCTATGATTTTCTTCTTAACAACCTTAAATAATAAAATTGCGTTATCATCAAGTATTTTAATTAGTTCTTAATTTTTGAAATAAACCGTAAATTTGTCAGTCATTTTGTTGGTACCATTTGCGCATCGCACCCGAGAGCACACTATTTCGAATGCTCAATTGTGCGATGCGTTCCGGCCATTAGAACATTCAATGCTAAGAAGAAATTCAATTATCCGCTTTTGTGCTGTAATTGGAAAACAACCAAGGAGTCCAGAGGTGAAGCCCCGATGAGGGTTGGAGAGCCTCTCCCATATCTGGCGATATTGCATTTTCGATTTTGTTGTTAATTTAATTCGCGAGTCAGTTAGGCCAAAATTAAATATATATCTTTATTGAGGGGGGGGGGGGCTTTGCCCTTGGACCCCTTGTTTATGTTTTAGCACAAACAATTGGTGGAGCTACGGTTGTAAACATATACTTTTTTTTCATGAAAATCTGTATTAAAATGTTAAAAAAAATCAATTTATTTTTCTATTTTTAGAGGTTGATTTCATATACTAAGCGAGATATCGTACAATTTTATTATTCATTTTCGTTTTTTTTTTGTCGAGATCTATAAGAAGTCGTGGCGCCGGAAGAATCATAGTATCCCCTGTTTCTAGATAAATTCTTATTTCAATTTTTGTTTCAGTTATTCTTGTGGTTATAGAAAATTGTTTGACGATTATGCCAATATCATATACGAAAAATATCCTACTTTAATTGTGGATGGAGCTAATTATGACCCTCCTGGATTGAACATGCTTTTGGCCCGTTTTATTGTAAGTGCTTCGGTGATACTACCACACCACAGTTATTGATCATGTTTTTTGTTTTAGGGAATTGTAAAAATTTTTGTTATAATTTTGGTTATGAGTAGTTTGGATGTATTCACCTACTTAAGGCAACCAACGCCTAGTTGGTGGACTTGGTGTTTACGGAACAAGCTATACGCTTGCATGATGGTGTTTTTCTTGTCAAATATGGTTGAAGGGCACCTGATATCATCTGGGGCGTTTGAAATATTTTTAAACGACGTTCCTGTATGGTCCAAATTAGATTCTGGTCGCATTCCTCAACCAAATGAACTATATCAAATAATAGATAATCATATGCAGTTCGCTGACAGAACTGTCGAGTTGAAACCTGGATTTGCAAAATAATTTCTTTGTTTAGATATAAAATAATAGGGGTACCGCAAAAGAATGTCGTTTTTTCAATGAAAGATTTGAATAGTCAATTTTTTTTATTCATCAAATAATATTAAAAAATTTAATTTCTCTCGTTGGTAATCTTTTCCCACCTTTCTGGTAATATTTTGATACCTCTGTCATAAAACATCATAGGCTTTGAACGAAAATATTCGTCTGGGCATTCAAGTCTTTCATTGAAAGAACAACATTCTTTTCCAGTACCCCTAATAATATCGATGTACGTAATTTAAGTTCAAGACTGTGGGTCTAGTGCAATGTTGAGTATTTTTTTTTCAATTACGTTAGTATCTCATTTCTCGACGATAACATTGTTTATTTCTTGTGTAACTACTGTTGACTGATGTAAAGTAAGTTTTAAGGTAAAATACAAACTTTTTTATAATATATTTGTAATTGAAATTCGTTTCTTTATTTGCAAAATTGTTTTTTTGTTTTGTTTAATTGTAGTTTTTCAATGATAAATGTGATGTATACAATAAATATGATTTATTTTAACAAACAAGTTTCTTATAATTCCTAAAAACAAAATCAAAATCTAACCCACTTTATAGGAATGTATGAATTCTGAAAATTGTGCATATCAATTATTGGAAGATTGAATGACGTTAGCGTTATTCACAATAAATTAAGTTCATTGTCATCATAAAATGATGCCCAATTTGTTAAAAAGAATATTTGATAAAATCTAAATTTAGTATATTTTGTAAACAATTTGTTTTCTTTCATATGTGTTCATAGTTACATAATAAATTTATAGTTAAAACCTGTATTGTTTTCATTCAAATAAGATCCTAAATGTAATTAAAAGTAAAATCATTCATGAAAATCAGTTAGAATGACAAAGCACATATTTGTCATTTTAAATGCACAAAACTCAAAAATTTCTATAAACAAATTTAAAGAATGGGATGAATTACTTCTTTTTTATTAAAATTTAAAATAAAAAGTCCTTAAGCCATAGAAAAACTGGGAAATAAAGGAATGATAAACAGATATATTACATGAAATGGGCTATTTTTGAATCAGATCATTCTCGATGTTTCTTAAATTGTTAATTTATATTACGTCCATTTTTTCAAATTTGGTAACCTATACGGGTTATAAATAATCTTAAAAAAATAATGCTTTTCATTTTCAAACACGTTACTTTTAAAAAATAAATTAATAGCGGCGTTTAATTTTGAACAAAATAGAAAGAAACAACATTTAGTATTCATAGATCCCTTTTTTTAAAAAAAATATATTTTCAAAAATCAGCCTTTTTGGTTTATTTCTCAATAAAAAATTGTGAAAGAAAAAAATAGGGTGCTTAAAAAATTGGCCCCCAGAAAAATTATTAATGCAAATAAAGTCTCATACCTGAGAGTCATAGTATCTTAAATCCATTTCTTGTGTTTTAGCCGTAACATCATCTCAAGTTTAGATGTTCTTTAAAGCCTAAATATTAATTTCTATCTTGTAATAATGTGCAATAATTCACTAAAGCAAAAAGCATAGAAACACTTAAGATAGTATGTTCAACAACTAAATTTTACTGAAGATACTTGCCTCTAGGATACATATTATAATATTTGGTATGGTATTTAATAAACGCTACATCATATTATACCTAATACGCTTATACAATTTTAGGTATAATGCAATCTTAAGTTATAAAAAAAAAAAATGCCAACGACACGCAGTGTTCCCAAGCGGTCACCCATCCAAGTACTGACTGCGCCCTATGTTGCTTAGCTTCAGTGATCGGACGAGAACTTTTTTTTTTTTTTTTTTTTTTTTTTTTTTTTGTAAATCATTTATTCGTATTACTAATATTTACATAATATATACATTAACAAAAATATACATGATTAGTCTTTTTTCCTTTGGTACATAAATTCGTAGTTCCTTCTTGGATAGATTAACCTACGTTTCTGATATTTTCAATAATACTAAATTAGTTTGTACATATGTGTTTTAGGGTCTTGCAAATGTGGTATCATCTCCTAGCTTTTGGCTTTAATATAGGAAAATTAAAATAAAAACCTATTTAAGTAACTTGAATTTATAAGTCTCATGCAGCAGTCTTATCTGTTTCATTAAGGTATTCTTTCTTATTTAGATTTGATTTTTGTTTATGAATCATTTGGAGTGTGGAATATTTTCAAAGTTTGATATGGTAGTTTATGTTTAAAGTCGTCCGGTAAATTGTGTGCTCTGATACTAGTGATATTTTTTGTAAGATTATTATCATTTAGTTGGTTTTCGTAGAAATTGTTAGATAATTGTTCGATGTAGTCTTTTATGTAGGGTATGTTGGTTTTTTCATGTAATTCTGTGATTTTGGTATATCTGTCGGCTGATAGTATAAGTCTTAGGCATTTGTTTTGATATCTTTGCAAGAGAGTGATGTTGGTTGGAGTGGCTCCACACCATACTGGAGCAGCATAAGTAATGATTGGACGTAAAATTATTTTGTATATGAGGGATTTGTTATATTCGGTTAAAGGTGAGTCTTTGGTCATGAGGGAGTATAGTTTTCGTTGAACTGCATAGGCTTTCCTTATCATCTGTTTGATGTGATTTTTGAAAATTAATTTTGCATCAAGATGTACCCCTAGGTATTTTACACAGTTAACTGGTCTAACTAGATGTCCATTTACTTCAATTGGTTGAAATATTCTGTGACCTGTGGTTTTCTTTCTAAAGATGATTAATTCAGTTTTTTGAGCAT
Organism: Sisyra terminalis; assembly: GCA_958496175.1. Classification (NCBI taxonomy): domain Eukaryota; kingdom Metazoa; phylum Arthropoda; class Insecta; order Neuroptera; family Sisyridae; genus Sisyra; species Sisyra terminalis. The sequence continues at coordinate 31,275,947 of OY292278.1, forward strand.
TAAGATTAATTTTCCAGTGTTTATAGTATGGTTGAAGGTAGTCTATGTGTATTTGTATTTGTTTTGCAGCTACAATAGCATGAAAGGAGTGAGCATATGTCGCCGTGTCATCAGCAAATAATGCTGTATTCGTTTTCGGGAATAATGGTATATCATTTAGGTAAATATTGAAGGCATTTGGTCCAATAACTGATCCTTGAGGGACTCCAGCATTTATTTTCCTTTTTGTTGATTTAATTCCGTTAACACATACCTGAAGGCGTCTATTATTGAGATATGAATTAATGAGCCTAATTAAAACTGGGTGGTAGTTGTATGAAATCATTTTATAGAGAAGTCCATCAATCCAAACTCTATCGAATGCTTTTTCTATGTCCAAAAGTAGCATTGCCGTTAATTTTTGTCGGTTGAAGTTAATTTTTGTATCATTGACAATACGTGTTACTTGTTGTACTGTGTTGTGTCTTTCTCTAAATCCAAATTGTTGGTCAATCAAGATGTTTTCCTTTTGCTCGTGTTCTTTGAGTCTTTTATGAATTATTTTTTCTGCTACTTTGCTCATTACTGTCAATAGACTAATAGGCCTATAACTACTAGGGTTGTTTGATTGTTTGCCAGGCTTAGGTATCGGTATTATGTTGCTTGTTTTCCAATGATTACTGAAATATGATAACTTAAACTGTGCGTTGATAATGTGCATCAATTGGATAAGTGGTTTTCTAGTGAAATTCTTAAGAATGATATTTTGAATATTGTCGATACCTGGAGCTTTTTTCGATGGAAGTTTTCTTATTACATCCCATAGTTCCTTCGGTGTGGTAGCAAATTTAGACCAGCTTTCCGATGTAGTATTTTTTATGTAGTTTTTAACCTCCAGAATTATTTCTTTTTGTTCATCGGTGTTGTTGTTGAGTTCTATGTTGTGTACTTCCTCGAATCTTGATGCCAGCATGTTTGCTTTTTCTTCATCACTGACAGCTTTTTCAGTTCCGTTTTCCAAAGTTGGAATGGACGTGCATTCTGACTTGAGTATTTTGGTCATTTTCCACAACGAGTTATCTTTCGGGTTAATCTTTTCAAGTTTTCGGGACCATGCATCATTTCTTTCATCTTTGATTTTTCTGTTTATTAAATGTGTAAGTTGTGTGGCTTCAAATTTAAATGTTTTTATTCGGGTTCTTTGCCAAAGTCGTCGGATTCTATTTCTCTGTTTGATAAGGTCTTTCGTTGTGTCTGATATTTTATCTTTTATTTGTTGTGCTGTTTTTATGGGTATGTTTTTTCTGATACAATATTGTAAATTGTTCGTAATCCTCTGTACTTCTTTGTCTAATTCCTGTGGTGTATTGATTTTACTATTGATCATTGTTTTATCTTTAAGCATTTCTTTAAACGTTTTCCAATCGGCATTGTCGTAGTCGTATGACATTTTGGTGGTTATGGTTTTTATCTGCTTTCCAATTTCGAGCATAATTGGATTGTGATCCGAGTTTAACTCTGTGAGAACCTGAAGATCACTTACCCAGGTGATATTTTTTATGACGCAAATGTCTATGGTTGTTGGAGTTGTTCCGTTTGTTGGGAAATGTGTATGTTCGTCTGTAAACATGACACTACAGTTACTATTTAGGGTAAAGTCGTATAAGATGTTTCCCCTTCGATTATTAATATGACAGTTCCATGTCCGATGTCGAGCATTTAAATCTCCAACCAACATCACTCTGTCGCCTATGCTAAAAATATCGTCCAAGTCTTTAGTAACAAAGTGTTTGTTTGGACTACAGTACCCCGCTACAATGTAAATATTAGATAATAGTTTAATACACATGCATTCTATGGTTGTTTTGTGTTTTAACTTAATAGTAGTATAAGGGATGTTATTTTTTATTATTATTGCCATACCACCAGCGGCACTAGTGTTATCTTTCCTTATGACTATATAATTTCTGATTTTAATTCTATCAGTAGGATTTAGTCTTGTTTCGTTGATAAGAAGTATATCGATTTTCATACGATTGAGAAATTCGATTACTTCTCCTATTTTGTGTCTGAGCCCGTTTGCGTTCCAACTGCAAACTCTAAGTCTACCTATGGCTGTTCTAAGTTCCTACTGAAGCTTAAGAATGCTTCAAACTTTTCAATTGTGGTGGTACATCTTTGGAGATTTATTTTGAGTGCTTTAACTGCATTGAGCATGTGGGTGATATCACAAATTTGTTCAATTTGTTGTATTTCATTCGCTAACTGCATGAGATTGGAGATATTATTTGGATTACTATTACTATTACTACGGTTGGTATCACAATTATGACTATTACTAAAAATATTATTACTACGATTACTTATATTATGATTTTGCGTAATGTTTTTTGGTAGATCTGGGCTTGTGTTATACCACACATTACCTGTCCTTGGTTTATTTAATGGGGGAAATTGTCTCTGATTTGTGATATCAGGCATATCAGGTTTCAGTTGTTGTCGTTTTGGTTGTTCTTTTCTTTCTTGATTTCTTTTCGTGAGGTTTAAATACACTGGACATGCTTGGTAGTTCGCTGGGTGGTTTCCGTTACAGTTGGCGCATGTAGCTGGTGTGTCTCTTGTTTTGGTACATTCTTGGGTAAGATGTCCCTCTGCGCACTTTAAGCAGACAGGCTCTGCATAGCAATTTGTGGTGGCGTGGCCCCATTCTTGGCACCTATGGCATTGTGTTATTTTTCTGTTGCTTCTATAGAAGTCCCACTTGACCTCTATATGGCATAAGTGCTTCGCTCCCATTTGAAGTTGAGCCAGTTTGGTGGAGGCACCCAACGTGGCCATGAAGATGGGTCTGGCAGTACCCCTCATAAGGTTCACCTTATACACAAGGAACCCCCGGGTTGCTAATTCGGATTTTACGTCTTCCGGGTCGATTTCCCCGTGCATATTGTATATTACAAATGTTTTTCTTTTTTCGTTCTTTGTTGTATATGTGTGGAATTTAATTTTTTCATTGGTCCATCTACGTTTAATTGATTCGTAATCTTCTATTGTTGTCGTGTGCAGTTCAACTTTGTCTTTTGTATATTTGATGAAAAATTTATTTTTGATTTGGTGTCCAATTGTTGTATCAAATTTTTTATGAGAGTCCACCTGTCCATGTATAATTAGTGGTGGTGGTTTAATTGGTTTTTGTTTTTTTATTGGTTGGATGTCGTTATCATGGTTGTGCATTTCTTCTGCTGATGTGTCGTCCTCATCAACGTCGCTCAACGCAGCGTATCTGTTTTGAGTTGTCACTGATGACGATGGGTGTCCAGCGTTTGTCCTTTTGACTTCCATGCTGTCAGTGGTTTGCTCTTGCTTTCTTTTCTTTGTTGTTCCTTTACTTATTATTTTAAAGGTAGCATCGGTGTCATTTCGCTTTGAGTCAGTGCCATTACTCAGCATTGACTGAGTGGACTGAGTGTTGGTTTTGAGGTTATATTATTATGGTTTTCCACTTTATTCGGACAAGAACTGGCGTTTTCAACGATCGGACGAGAACTGTTAGGCAGACGTGATAACCGCTACACCACGGGAACTTGGTATTGGTAATTATATTTGATTGAAAAATGAGACGAGAACTGGTGTTTTCAACATGGTATGGACGTTGACGAAGAAATTTTTTGGACGAGAACTGGCGTTTTCAACATGGTATGGACGTTGACGTAAATAATAATTTGAAATATGGTATATAAACATATTAATGGCTATTGATAAATATCATTCCAATATAAAATAATTTTTCTTACTTCCTAAACATAAAAAAAGTAATTTAATTGTTCGAAACTATAAAATATACACTGTAATCGCAGAAATACATTTCTCATTGAATTTTTTTTTTATAAAACTTTTTCATCTTATCTTGAGCAATTGTTCTAGTAATACTAATATAATACAGTAATAATTGAAATACATATTATGCTTTTTTTTAATTTTTTATGCAGGAAAATCAAACTGATAATGAATGTTAGTAGAATAACAGGATTAAACTACCGACGGTATCCCATTGAAAAAGGCAACTTTGAACGAAACGATTTTTAAAAGCTTTCAAAACTGTTTTTTTTTACTTATTTTAACAATTGATTGATACAGAAGTGAAGAAAACCCGGGAAAGGTATATCAGGTATCACGGAGTGTAAATTCTATAGAGCGACTCGTATTCTTATATCAAATCTGGCCTTGAGTATTCAAATTATTGATTATTATAGCTTGCATTTGGTTGTGTCGTATTAACAAAATGGATACTATTGAACACTATGTGTGGGTAGGTATGTTTATTAAATATACACTAGAATTGTTCATATACATATCACAAATAGTTTGCTTTTAGATAATGTACTTACCTATTTTTACGTTCTTACGGCTATACCGTTTTTTTAATTAGTAAGTTTGGTGCCTAGATCTCCTAGATCACATTGATCCTGTATAGTTACTGAGACTGCTAAGAAGATTGAGTATTGGGTACAGGAATACTTCAAATTCATATAATCAGGCAACGTATCATTTCCTATTTTGTTTTCAATTCAATTTTCTTAGAACTTAATTTGTTTCCGATGTTGTTAATTCAATTCCGGCATCGTTTCCTTTTTTTGATGCTTAGTTTTCATTATGGCCAATTTATTCACGAATCGAATTAAAAGCAAAGAAGAGGATGAGACTATAAGCTTGGCTAATCACTATTAGAGCATGTATTATTTTACCACTAGATTTTCTAAATTCAATTAACCGCCAACTCAGTCTAGAAAAGTCCATCTTCGAATGAAGTGATCTCAGTGGGGTAATTAGATTTTTTAGGCTCATATGCAAATTCGAACTACGGGGCCTCTACTAATATTTTTTTTATTTCAACTGCTTTTACGAAGGAAGGTTATCTTTTAACTTAAGCGGAAAGACTGAAATTGAGGTATTAAATGAAACCTTTATATGTTTAAATGATTTATCGTTTAGATTTTCTAGCCGTAAATTTATCAATTAGTTTCCGTGTTTTATTAACTTGTTTCTTTATCCGGAATAGCAATAATTTTGCAACCTTTTTACAAAATGATTTTCTATTAAAAGAAATCGCAAAAAGCTTTTTTTTATTTCAAACTCCGCCAACATATAAGGGAACTAGCTGATCCTCGCAACTTCGTCTGCGTAACGTAGGTGTAAATTATATTTTCTTTTTAGATTTGCTATTTTTAGTGGTGTATATGAAAATTTTTATTTTTCTTATTTCTTTTACGAAAAACATAATCATCCATAAAAACACTATTTTGTCAACTTTAAAAAGCCATATTTAATTAACTGTTGCTTAGAATAAAATATTTGTATGTAATAATCAATTCATTTTCAAAAATATTTATAAATATCTATAATATCGTCAAGTTTAATAAAGTCGGTCTTAATTATGACTTAACACAGTAAAGAGTTATCAAAATACTCGCGTCAAAATAACAGAAGTAACGGGTCTAGATTTAGAATATTAGTAGAATTCCCATTTCATTGTCTCGACTCCCGAATGAACCTTTTTCTCAAAACTATTACACTACTGCAATGTACAAAACTACCGCGAAATTAAAATTTGTTCAATTGCACGAAACTCAGTTCCTCCATAATCAAGTATAACCATTGTGTACCTATGCACTTATTATTAAAATATCTGAATTTCAACTATATAATTAAACCATTTTCTTTTAGTTCGCCGAATTTCTCGCTACTCAATATTCGCTCACTAATGTATTTATTTGTGAATAATATTTCGGATTTTCAGGTTTATAATATGTGAAAGCCAAAAAACTTAATGCTCACTTATAAACTTAACCATTTTCAGATATATCTATCGAGGGTTTAAATTTTTAAGCAGGCCCAAAGTTTCTGTTTCTAATATTAAACCAACTTTTTTTATAATAAAGGGTAATTACGTTTCGTCTTTAACGGAACTTTGATAATTAAATTTGAAATTTCGATTGTTTATTAGACGTCGTGCCGTACAAACTTTGCCACCATTTTTCACTCTTTTAGGGGAGGAATCATCAAAAAGTCCTTTCTTATTATATATCTGCATCGTATAAGAAAAACACTTTCCAAATTTCATCGGCACAAATATGCATTTATATTGGAAAGTACAATGTAAAACGAAAAAAATTACGACCTTTATTTTGATTATCATAACTAAAAAGCAATTCGATTTCGCTCATTTGGACGTTGTACATACAAAATTGTTGGAAATAGGTAGAAAGCGTGGAAGGAAATTCGAATATTTTATTTATTTTCAATAACAATAATTGATTTTCAAATGGTTCCAAATACCGAAGAAAAGTTAGCTTGGAAGATTGTATATTTAAATTGATAATGAAATATATGTTAAAAAATTGCTCCCTTAATGCTTTTCAGCAGAATATATAATTGCTTCAGGTCACAATCATTGGTTCATAAAAATTAGATTTTAAAAAGTTTGATTGTTGAAAAACAAACAAAAATTAAAAACCGCTTCTGTGGTATTTGGTATAAGTACCTACTACATAAACTTTCATACTAATTAAGTGAAATGACGTTATTTAAAATGCTGTTATTAAAATTATTAACAAAAACAGAAACTTATTATTAATTAAATAATTACTTATTTATTAACTACACTTATTTCTTACGCACTTTCTTCTCACTTATACGCGGTTATTTCAATATTACAAACAGATACTCCAATTTTATTTATATGTATAGATTTGGGCACTTTGTCAAAATTTATTAAATTTTAAAGTTTATTACAAGAAAAGTAGTGTAACTCTTTTAAAGTAGTGCCAAAATAGCACAATATAAAACCCTTACCGGTCTCACTCGTCTCACTCCTCCAATGTTCCGTTAGCTAGCCCATTAATTTTTTTTTCATGTATTTACTTTATATCAATAACTCTTATTCTCAGAAAAATGAAACACAAAAATAATAACAATAAAAAATATACTTATTAGCCTCCCATTCAAAGCTATACCATGCCTGAAGTATTTTGCCTATTTTGTAATTAATATTTGTAAAAAAATCTAACGATTATGAGAACTAAGGGAACCAAGAGAACCAAGTATCGGCCGATAGATGGTGACCATGGTGACAAACCAAATTTATTTGTACTAAAAGCGCGGCAATTTTAAATAGGATATCTACTTCATTTATTATTGAAAGCTTCTAAGTGATCTACTTTTAAGTCTTACATAATCCTAAGTCACGGTTCTTGATAGGATATCCTATTCCTTCCAGCTCTACGTATTTTTTATAAGTTCTTCATTAAATTATTTATCTATTTGCTTATTTATGGCGTCAAGCAAGCCATTCACGCTCCGATTTGTAGTTTGACTACTAACAACTACAAACTAGTAGTTTGACTACTAGTTGGATTTTCTAGTTGTCTCTTTATATGATCCGACCAATTCGACTAGACATCCAACTTCTAACAACATTCACGATGCGACTTTTGATCCAACTTCGAAAGTAGGACCACTAGTTGGACTGCAAGTCGGAGCGTGAATGGCCTGCTTTAGTAATTGATCTGTACGTTCTAGAAACTAACGATTAATTACTTACAGCCAATTTTGCCTTATTTAGACACCTCGATTCTCATCTTAGTCAAAAAATAAAGAATTTTAATTAAAGAAAATGACGAAATAGGAAAATGGGGATACATTTTTTTCTCAACGTGCCTGGCGTAATTCATCAATACCTCCTTATAAATTTGGTAATAATCTAAGCTCCATTGTTAAGCAAAACTTAAATAAACCGATTTCATAATAGACCAATGGATTCAAATATTTTTAATAGGGGAATTATAAAAAACATTGTATTGCAGAAAATACAATTTTTAAACGAAATAACTAGAGTACGGTATAAAAGTATACAAAAACTTACCTTCAAAAAAAAATTGAATGCACTCCATTGCATTTTGTAGATATCCTTACATTGTTATGGTCGTTGAAATAAAAATCAAACAGTTTGTGATTACGTTAATTTTATTTTAAATCATACGCAAGCAATTACACATAAAGAAATAAAATAATATGGCAAGGTTCCAACATATTAATTTTAAAATCATTTTATCATGTCATGGGATAGCGCGACTTTCTCAATATTATTATTGCACCTACTTAAATGTTTACTTGAACATTAAAATCAAAATTAAAAAGAGGAAAAGTACATATAGGAACATATTTTCTTAGAAATAAAATAAAACATATGCTAAATTAATAAAATTCTTTCCAGATAACTCCTAAATAAATAAAAAAAAAGATAAAGACATTTAACTGGATTGGTGAATTTCCAAAAGTCCTCTTGACTTTGCTTAAAAGTTGGACGGGAATTAAGTACTGTGCTGTATTTTACCTTTTCAAAAAAAATATTTCCACTTTTCTGCTAGTACATATAACAATAATTAAGAATAACAATTATATTATGTTTTTTTTTTTTACATAATCATGGTAAAATATGAAAGATTACTAATTTACAAAATGATAAAGCTGCCTGTTGAAGAAAACAATTTTTATAGTACAAAGGAAAGCTAAAAATTATATTAAGAATAGGGTGAAGAATAATTATAATTATAATAGTTCTATTTGCATTATATATTTATTATATAATGCATTTTATGTTACGTATACACCTAATTGTACAATATATTTTTATTTATATTATAATATAATGTCATCAGCTTATTATATTAGCAAAACTATATAATGTTATTACATTGTATGTCTTCTATTCTATAAAAAAATTACAGTTATTTTTTTTTAATTAATTTTTTTTCTCAATATTTTATTTTGTTTCATATTTCGATCAATGACGATTCATTAATTTATAATTTTAAATCTTGCTTTATAATATTTATTTTAAGGGAGCAAGTATAGGAACTTCGGACAGCTTGTAACACGCGTGTCAGGCTGTTTTATTCATAAAGAAGGCACCTTGTCCCTCAACAAGAAATATTAAAATAAAATACATTGTGATTTTAATTAAATATTTTTTTTTTTATTTTTAAGTTTTATTTTATTTACCAGCCTTCCTAACTTGCGTAAAAGTACACGAACATTATTATTCTCTACATGAATTTCGAATATAAAATAAGCTGCCAATTTTTAATCAATATAAAGTCTGTTTTATGAGTTTTGCATGAATTTGTGCTCGACCGAGCAAAATTGCTCACTTCGTCAATTTGTCTGTACTTTCAATGCAATGAAATCAATTATTTCAATCGAATTGATAAATTAGAGATAAATTATAGGAATATGTTGAGGAACTGTACACTACATTTTAAGTATTTAGGAACCACTTTATGTGTTTTTTGTGAATAAATTAAAAAAAAAAAGACGTGAAAAAAGAATATAGAATATGGAACAGGTAAATAAATAGCACAAATTAATAAAACTTTAAATAATGTTTACGATTGACAAAATGTTATGGCACGAGTTAGGCGCACCACACGTGCCCTGTTTTCTTCACTGTAATTTCATGTAGTTTTATGTTCTCTTTAATTAAATAAGCTCGCCACGTGTATATTTATATATATAACATTAACAATTTCTACCATAATAACTATACATGTATAATATTTTTGTTTCCTTTTTTAGTTTTTAGAATAATAATAAAAACCATGTGGTTAATGGGAAAAAATTAACAGAAATTACGTACAAGTTACTTATTACTTCTTACAACTCAAATAATACAAAACTGTATTTTTCAATTGAAACGAAAAAACGAAAAACCTTTCAAAGGATTCAACGGATTGAAAAGTTTTCAAACCTCATGGACATCATCCATCTTAGTAAAAATATTAATGTTTAAAAGAATACGTTTGCGTTTCGAAAACTTGCAAATTGTTCGCAGTTTTTATTTTTTATTTTAAGTAATGCTTGTATTCAATTAAACCACAATAATTCACTGGATGCAATCGATCGAAACGTTTATTTTACATCCAATGAATTGGAGACAAACTAAAAATACAGAACGCGTAACAATCATTTCTACTTTTAATGAAAAACATTTAAAAACTTTATATCTTCCTATGTCAACAAAACGAATGCAGAAAACAATATTAATATCATTTACAAACTGTAATCACATATCTTTATTAACTAGACTTTAATAAATTAAAATATTGTGAAAAAAACATTAGCAAGTTCTTTAAAATTATATAAAACGACGTAAAAAAAATCCTCTCAAGTACAACTATTATTAATATTATCACTGGGTTAGTAAATTGTTACAAAAATAAGAAAAATGAAAACTAAGTTAGTTATAGTAATAAAAAGAAATCGCCATTAAAAAGTAAATTAAAAAATACATAATTAGAAGGTATCGAATTTAAAACTATTAAATCGGATTAATCAGAGACTTTAATATGATCACATGTTTTCTATTGAACTGTTGAGTAAAATTAATTTTATTAAGATTATTATACATTTTATCTATTTTTAAAGTTGTAAGAAATAATTTATATTTTAATGGCAATTTCTTTCGTTTACTTGTTTTAATGCTTTAAGAGAATATAAATAAAACAATTTATCTATTTTTATGTGAAATACACGAAACCTTTAAGAATCACTTCCAAAATATCAACGTAATATCTATACATTTAAGTACAACAGAATAAAACCGTATATCATTTTCCCTTGAAAATTTTCCGCGTCAATAGTTTATAAGTTTCGAACCAAATGTATTGCATACAAAATTTACGTAAATATAAAAGGAACCGAGTTTAGTTCATATACACTTACAAAGTATTCACTTGGAAAACGACAAACGTCCACAATGATACCCTCGGCTTTTTCGTTTTTATATTTCCATTTCAAACATTAAAAACAATACTTCTTACGAGTTACATTATAACAACAATTTTACTGTTTTAAATTTTATCTAATGTTTTACTTTTTAGTCCTTATTTATTTAAATAACAACGACATTATCATATCTTTTTGTGAAACTAATCATCTAAATATTAACTACATTTCATTTTTCTTAGCACACGATCAGTATACTGGTTACATTGCAGTGTTCAAATATTTCTATTTATTTTTTAGTTCACAAAATCTTTTTACGAGAATATTGTACGAAAATATCTAAAAAATTTACCGCAATATAATAAATATATTCTCAAATGTTTTTAGTTTATAAATATATTTTGTTATATTTGATTCAGTCGTCAAAATTAAAGACGTTGTCGCGGTTGCATACTTTAATAGTCGTATACGTTCCGAGTGATTTCCACAAATTTGTAGAATATTTCAATGCGAGGTATTTTTACTGTTACTTGAAGAAAAAAATGCTCAAAACGAAAAATTAAACAGAACAGTGTCTATTGCATTTAAATTCTTGTAAAATTCTTATACTAAGGAAGATCTAGATGAGGAACAGTACTAAAAATCTATGAATAATTTACAGAAAAACCCAAACAGAAATCTGGAACAGTATGTGCAATTTTGCATTTTATTATAATGTCAAGTGCTGTTAATGTGCTATATTTCATAGTTTGATTTTTTCTGTAAATTATTTTACCGATTTTTTTTTTGAAAATTATAAGTAAAATATTTGGAAGTGCATTTATCAATGGAAGTCTCTAGGGTTTAAAATCAGTGTCTGATTTAAGTAACAATTCTAAAACTTAAGCTACAGTTTTTAAGTACAATATGAATATAAAAATTGTTTTATTCAAAATATTAATGACTGGTAAATGGTAAATAATGAAACTGACTGAGTTATACCTGAATTATTTATTATGTAAACTATTTATAGTTATTAACGGATATTAAATTATTTGTTTAATATAAAAATGTTATCACGGCATTTAAAATGACTTAAAATGTGCTCACTTCAAAAATAACTATTCAATTTTGAATAGAATCAGATGATTCACTTTCAATTTGAAATTGATTTGAAAAAAATCGGCCCTAATAAATTATTACACTCAATAATTAAAGAAAAAAAAATCAATTGCATAAAATTTGCTTAGTTTGTTCTAGAAAATAAAAAAATGTTAATAATAAATTTGCTTCTTGATCCCAGTCCATGCCTTCAGAGTTGAAAATTGACGAAAAGTATTTAAATCAATTCCAAATTGAAAAGTGTATCCATTTAGTATTGGTAGAGGTTTGAACGGTTTTCCCTGACTTTAGTGATTTTCATTCGAGATATATATTACAAATTACAGAGCTACATAGTAGCGTTTACACTTATGGAATTTACACTGTTTAATTGGTTCATTATAGCATCTATTAAAAATATTATATTTTCAAAAAATAAAATTATTTTACAACGGAATGGTGATTATTACCCGGAAAATTGAATTATCAACCCGTTTCAGTTGGAGATTATGCCCCTACGACCAGGACAATATTCCTTAGTTAACCGAAAAATATATATTTATTATTTGTATGTATTTAAAATGGAATTTAATGTATTACGTATTTATACAAGTTGCGAGAGATCTATTTGTATTTGAAATATAAACAATTAAAATATGTCAGTAGAAAAATTTGTACTTTTTTTATAACATTTATGAAGTTAACAACTTATGTTAATGCTTGATTAAATCTATATAAATTTCCTGAGGTACGTTATTTTTATATTTATCTTAAATGAATGTGATATCTCAATGAATACGAAATTATTTTAAATTCTAGAAAAAGTTTTCTTTAATTGTTTGTTTCATTTGTTGTACTGTATACGATTGCTTCTATAGTTTCATATATTAATAAGAAATTGTTCGTTAATTATTGACGAAAATATTCTCTTTAAACAGTCGTAAAAATCTTTGAACAATCCTTTATTATTTTTTTTTTCATTGAAGGCAAACACGTGAATTGTTTGTACCGGTTAGTTTATGATTTATTTTGAAATGACCAAAAATAAAATTTGGTGATTTTCGTTAGCTAAAAGTTCATTGGTATCAAAAAAAATAAAACGGAGAAGAAAATCATTTGTCGAAAACGAAGCTTATTCCACGGACACGAGGCATTATTCCAGTACTTCTTAAAATAATCTACTTCTACAATAAAAATGTGGCTTAAATATGCGATAGTTTCACTGGAGTTATTTTTAAATATATATTAAATTGTTGGCCGTTCTTTAAATGACATGTCTTACGACATACACGTGTAATTTATTTATAACATTAAAAACTTATTTAATGTGTTTTTTTTTTAAGTTAGAAAGATATCTTTCACTTGTACCCTTAATCCGGTTTAAAAATATTTCTGAAATTATTTCCAGAAATACAGGAATACTCGTGTAGTTGTATAATTTGTTAATGGCAACGAATGTTAATTTTTTTTTGTTCATTTTTAAAAGATTACTTTTATATCTAAAATACTTATATTACCGTATACTCAATTATTCAATATTGGTCGAGTAAAAAATTTACTCTTAGTGAGAGGATTTATATAGTTCCATTTAGAGTATTAAATACATATAACTATTTAATATTAAAATGTTTTTTATGTCATATATGAGATTATCTATTTTGAGGTAGACGGATGGAATTATTAAGATTTCACAAGGAAACATTTAATAGTTATTGCGTCTTAAATATTCTTATTTAATCTAATATATTAAAGAGAGGTAGTTGGATGGAATTTCTATTTTTATATATTTTTTTAAGGTTTATACTTTTTTATATTTGAGAATGATTGTATACTGTTGTATTTTTCTAAGTAGAAGAGTATAATCTAAGAGAGCGAATACGTCATGGCAAAGTTTTCATTCAGAATATTTCGTACCCTTGTTTGAAGTCGGTTCGTTTTGCTAATTATTCCAAATACTTAAATCTTAACACTTTTCTCTAATTATCAGCAATTTTCTACGAATTGTTCTGCTAAACACACTGGCCTTTAATAGCAACCCCATTCAAAAGTAATGTTTTTCCAAATGTAAAGCGGAAAGAATGCAGAAGAGAGTTTTTTTTTTTAATATTTTGAAGTTCACAGCCATTCATGATGCTCATGTTTTGTTATTGTTAAGAAACGTGAGATTCATTCGCCTTACGCTAAATTATTATTTTTTTTTGGTAAAAACATTTTTTGAATGCAGTTTTTCACTCGAATAAATAAAAATAATTTCTTGCCATCACACAGTTTTATTCACTTATTCGTCCGCTTTCGTTGTGGGGGGTGCAGGCGGAGGAGGTGGTGGTTCCTCACTTTCGGGTTCATCCTCACTGTATTCACCCTCATCACCCGACGTTTCTGGATCGTCAACTGGTTCTGGATCATCGTCACGCGATCGATTTCTGTCGTTAATTTGCACTTCGTCGGAAGTGTTCAGGTTGTCGTTTCTGCGAATATTATCATCTAAGGGTCGCTTCAGCGAAAAATCGTTAGCAATTTGCTGCTGCATTTTCTCTAAAAAATGTTGCTGTGACGTTTTGTCCAATTGACCGATCGCATTGAGTTGGGCAAGTTTGGCTGCGTGAACCGCAGCGGCGGCTTGTTCCGACGTCATGCCCATGCCGAGACTATTTTCAGCGATAAACTGTAAGTAGGTGTCTAGAATGGCTGATCCTGTTGAGCTAGTTGGGGGCGCCGGAGGCGCAATTGTGGATGGGTATGAATCTTTCGACGAAAGATTATGAACTATCGAATCGATACTTTTCCCGGTAAGCGGTTGTCCTGAGGTGTTGTGTTTTGACGTAGTTATTTTCGTAATTGTCGTATTAAAATGGTTCATTCCTGGAGGCGACATACCTAAGTCCATGCCACCGTATCGACTGTGTGACATAGTTAGATCCTCTGGATCGTTATCACCACATATTGAACTTCCAGCTTCTGAAGGTGCTCCAGAGTAGGCACTCTTTGCATCCAATTTAACATCAGACCGCCGTGGTCCAGTGGGTGAAGCTCGCGCTCTTAGCTCAGCCGCGCTTACTTTCACACCAGCTTTTGCCAGAAGCCGACTTGCTAATTCGGGATCGAAGGGTGATGGCATCGGAAGTACAGGTAAGTCTTTGGTGCTTATACCTCGATGTTGTCGCGACATGTGTGAGTGCAATGAATTTCTACTTTTCGCCACTGTACCACACAATACGCATCTGTACCCAGGGCATACAGTGTGTTTGTCTTCCAAATGAGTACGAAGTGTATGTGCTGATCGGTAGATTTTACCGCATTTAGGGCATGGACGGGGATCAGTCGCTCTTACTCGTAACATATCCAATGATCGTCGAGAAACTAGAATTTTATGAGAAAAACATAAATTAAATTATAAGCAGATCCATGCAATAGACACACCCATATTCTACCAATTTGAAGTGTTGGGAATTTCTTACAAATAAAAGGATGATTTACTTCTCAAAAAATTATTTTTTATTTAAAAAAAGTATTTGCTTTTGAATACATCATCAATAAACAAATAACGAAGCATCACAATCACAAAAAAAGGATATGATTATTTAGTTAAATCAAAATAATTCAATTTGTAAATAAACTGATTTCAATTTGATCAATTTATCATTCAAATATCCCTTTATAATTTTTTGATTAATTTGCGTTTTTAGAATATAATTTTTTCGTCTATATTATCGAAAATACATTGCTTAAGATTTTTTTTAATTCTATATGAATAATTTAATTAAAAAAAAAACTAAACTTGATTTCTTTCTCAAATTAAACTTCGATCAAAACTCCTACTCTACTTACCAAGTAACTAAAATCAATTTACCATGGACGAAAAGATATCAAACAAAAAATTGATGAAAAGAAATTTAATACATCTGAAGTTTCAATAATATTTTTTTTAAATCCATCAAAACATATTAATTAAGACAATTTATTTTTGGAAACTATTCCGTTAAAATTAATTTTGTAACGTTTATATATTTGAGATGGTTTTAATCACAATTGTTCATGTTAGTATTCATAAACTATTTACTAAGATTTCGGTGATTCCTTTTTTTATTATTGTACCTTATAAAAAAAATTGTTGCATCACAAGAGAATGAAAGTACTGTACTAATAGTACTTTAACTATTAGTGGATGTAGTCTAGTGGGTATGGAAACAAAAGCAAAAACGTAGTGCTATTCACAAGAAATAAGTGTTTCTTCATTTGTCGTGTATAGCATAACGTATATACTTTTATTCCTACATCCTTGTGTTTATACCAGAATCAGAATTATAGTTTGGATGTGTCCATATAATATTTATGAAAAAAAATAGTTACTTAGTAAATAGACTTTAAATAAAGGGGAAGAAAATGCTTCATTGAAAAGAAAATCTAGTTTAATTTTGTTTTACATATTTCTCATTCTTACAACAGAAAGCGATCGTTTTAAAAATATAGATAAATATTATTGGCATTTGTTACTTATGTAATATTTTTAAATGCACTTGTCTAATATTAAAATGTAATTGACAAAATATGCACATATTTCTCTTCATTTAAAAAATATTCTAATAATACTGAAAAATTAAAGGAATGTGAACGAAAAAAAGTAGTCATGTTCACAACTTCTAAAATCAATTACATACAACGAAAGAAACAATCTTACTTTTTTACGCTTTTTAATATATAGGAATTTTTTTGTCAAAATACTTTAAAAAGAGATCATTTCTAAAATACTCGAGAATTTTGGTTTCTATTTATCTTTTTCATATTTGACAAGATTATATATATTCAAAGTTTTAATTTATGTAATTACTTATATAAATCTTAATAATATTAATATATACATAAGGTATTTTCATGTTTTTTTCATTATGATAAATTATAATACAATTAGGAAATATTCACCGCAATTTCATATGTATTTTTTTTTAATTTGGTTAAATTCAGTCTGTTTCAGGCTACTTCAGCAATACAATTAAGCACTATGCCGCCGAACGAATGACTTATACCCTATTAGGTGGGCGGCTTTTGACTTAAAGTCTATACAGATTTGTATATTTGCCATTTATGAATTGAATGGAATCTGAATTGTTGACAATGGTATAGACAATTGTACAGTATGTGTTTTAAACTATTTGAACAAATAAGAACATTTTTTTAAATCTTACTTTGTCGGTCAATACGAAATCAACTCACACCCGTGACTTCGTTTGTGTAAATTAATATTTCGACAATATGTTTTTTTTCCAAAAACACTAAGAATCTTACATCTCACCAATTACTTATTCAAATAGGTAACAGATTATGTAGACTTGATTATTTTCATCCCTTAGTTGAATGTAAAAGATGCATTCTTTACTGTTTTTTTTCAATGATATACATCCCATTGTAGGTAAAACTATGGGTTATAACTAAATATCAAATTTCATCAAAATCGGTTTAGCAATTCTTAAGTTAAAAGAATACATACGGACAGGTTGATCAAAATTTTAAAAAAATAGTAAATAAGAGCATCATAAAATGAATATTTATTCATAATTTGTTCTAAAAACGAAGAGAGACTCTCGGAATTTCATTGATTATTGCAGACGTAAAGATATTTTAAAACTTAAGCACATAGAAGTTGTACCCCATTCGACACATAAATTTTTGACAAATATCCAAACCTATATTATTATACAATAGACCAGGCCTCGTTAGCTCTAATCTTCCATTCTTTGACTCAGTTTCTTCTAATCTGCATTTATTCAGTTATATGAAATTGTAATACATAATTTGAGCTCTTTTTGAAGATTTTTTTTATGGAACTATAAAATTATTTACACAAAATTATCACATTCAGGCTTTCCATCCGTTTTATGCCTCATCTGACCTTAATTATAAAGAAAAAGATAATAACTGAATAAATACAAAAATACATACTCTAAGTTGATTTTTTTAAAGACATTCAAATTAAAATAAATTCTAATAAAGCCATCTGAAATATGCAGTAATATTGATTATAAAATAGTTCTATAGTTAAACTACAGTATAATAAAGCACTTGTTCTAACTATTTTTTTGATTATTATTTAATTAAAATGTATTTTATGGTTGTAATTTTATGTTTTATTATAAAGTTACTTTTGAATACTGAAGTTTTTTATAAGTTTAGATCACTGACACTTAGTTAACAATCGATTTAATGACACGATTTTAAAATTTAATATTTCTTTTTTAAGTTTTTACTTTTATAAATTAGACAAAGGAAAATGAAACTAATCATGTAATACAAAAAATAGATAGGGTGGATTGGAGTCATCGTTAAGTAAGGGATTATCGTCAGTCTATTATTCGATTAGAGAACTATTGTTTTATTTTGAAATTAATTATTTTCGTGGCGCGAAATAAAGGCGGGGTTTTCGAATAATAGACACGCCTTGGATGCAGTCGCGTTTTATTATCAACGTTATCAACTTGCGTCATTTCCAGGATTGTATTCAGGCGAAGTAAGGGTCGGGATGTGGTTACTTACCTCTGATTTGAATGCAAAAAGGTGAAATTATTAATACTTATTGGCGCGGGATAGTGAATAGAAGGAATTTGATTAAATCATAGTCGAGCCATAACTCCATTTAATTGCTTTCATTTGATCCCACACTTCTGTGTGTTTTAAGCGCATATGATTGCGAACTGAGTTGGGATGTGCAAAACGTCGACGACAGGACAACACGGGACAGAAATCGCTATCCCGGGGATAGTGCATGTCGATGTGCTGTCGAATTGCTAGCAAAGAATCGACATGAACTTCGCATAGTGGACAGGCAAAGCTCGACGATGAAGAACACCGTTCAGGGGTAGCAGAGGGTTCTCTCTTGATTGATATTTCATCTGAATTTTGGGATTCTTGCTTCACCATGAGGAAGTTTGAGCCTCCCGTTACCCCATCTGCAATGCCAACAACGGCTGCAGTGAGACACATTATTCATCAATATCAACAGAAAATATTATAAACAAACTTCAAATTACATAAAGGGTTAAAGTACAAAAATCATTATAAAATCTTTTTCAATATTTTCTTTTCACAATTATTTCAAATTCGTCCACTATGCGATTTTGGTCAGTTTGGAGATTTAAAATACGTAATTTAGACTTCAATTCTCACTTAAGACCTCCCTCTTCTTTTTTTATAAATTGATAAAATTGATATTTCATTCTAAGGAAATTAAAAAGTACGAAAAATAAGGAATATTTTGGTGCCTTGAAAAATTAAGTACCTACGCACCTACTTGATATTAATAACTAAGTAATAGTATAAGAATTCTTTATAAATAAAAATCCTATATTGTTTGCTTTCTGTATTTATATGGGAAAATAATTTTCAATTAAAATTTTGCAACCCCAAATATTAAAATATTATTAGGTTTACCGGAAAGTTATGTCGTTTTTAAAGCAATAGTCATTCAGTTGCCATTTATCAGTTTATAAGTTATTTGAAAGTGGTACTAAAGACATTTTTGATTAGAGGAATTTATCAACTAAGTAAAAATTACAAAATATTTTTTGTTTCGAAATCTATACTGAAATGGTAGGATCAAGAGTCCGAAAGAATATAAATTCGATATTGTATGCTCTTCGAGTTTCACATGATCGCAACGCAAAGTTGTTACTAAAAACATTTTCAATATTTATTTAAACGCATTAGAATTTCGTTAACGCCAAATGAGTTTTTCTAAGTTCAAATGCGATAATTTTCATTTCTCCAACTGGTACTAATGGTAATATGACAAAAGCCCTGGAAAAAACTAATTAATTTAGGAGGAGGTGATATTGCCGTACCCACTATAATCGTCCAAAGTTATTTCATTGGATTTCTATTTATTTCAAGCGTTACCACATTTACTAAGTGATACCAAAATTGAAAGCTTAAGTGATGTTCAAAATGTTTTTTTTTTTATATTTTCCTTGCTAGATGTCAAAATGTTGATACTGTTTAGGCTGATTATATCATTGATTTGAAATCAATAGTTGTAACAAAATTTTGTGTTTTAATTGTATATTGAAAAAACGACAATACTTTCCGCTACCCTAATAAAAAAATACCTAAAAAGCATTAATTTTTTCAGGGAGCACAAAATAATTAACTGTAATATATAAATGGTTTAAAACTCTAAGGCCCATTTCACATCAATACTTTTGTCCCGTGTTTTAGAAGAAATTAGTTATAGCTGAGAAAAAATATTAAGTTATTAGAAAACATTCAATTTCTGATTACCGTTTTCATCGCTTATGAAAGGTAAAATTGAGGTTTAAGAGAAAAGTTAAACACATAGCTGTGTGATTGTATCGGCAATAGGATAAACTTAATTTTAAATAGGCGATGCCTTTATAAAAGTACTACAATGTTGTTTTCCAATTAAACTTATTACATCATCATTTCGATTTTGATAGAGGAAAGGGATTGTAACAAAAATGTAATAAGGGATGCATGATTTGCGAATGAACCTTAAAAAGCAATTTTTTTAAAATATGTACTTAGATTAGATTCTAATTTTATTGTAGGTATTAAATCAATGTTACTTTAGGCAGAAATATATGCATAATTAGTATAAGTTATTAAGTTAAAACGTAGGAGCGTCTTAGTGTGACGTTTCTTTTCGGGGGAGGGGGTCACTGAAATTGTGATTAAATGAAATATAAAGGTAGGAAGCCATCTAAACTTCTAACAAATTGTTTGACGTAATTAATGAATGGCACTTAATTTTGGTATTATTTAACAAAGAACATCCAAATAGTGACTCGAAAAGCCGCATGCCACTCTTCATGCGTTTACTTCTTGCGTCAATTGTAAAGTTACATTGAAAAAGTCTCAATTGGTATAGAGATAGTATTTTATTTAAAAAATTTGAAAATAATAATGCGTACATAATAATGCTTTTTCCATCTAAAACTTTAATTGTGATTTTTAAAATGTTCAGATAAGTCTGCAATTTTGAGTATCGTTGCTTTATAATATAGATTTATGTGTAAAACAAAGGCCGAAAAAAAATCACAACGAAAAGAATAATCCAAATGTGTTGATAACAAGCTGGAATTTTATTCTACATGATAAAAAATAATCGGAAGAAATATTCAAAATTTTATGGGTGAACATCATAGTTCATAGCGAGAATCAAATCAGCGCCGCCAGGTGGAAAGCTTTAGTAGCTTCAACAACAAATGCTTTTATCAAAGACTAAAACCTATAATTGAAAGTTTTTTTTAAGATTTTTTTTTACTTTAAACTTTATAATAATGCTTTTGTAATAGTAGTACGATCGAAAACTATAAAGAAAATGAAACGAAAAGCTTAAAGTAAAATATGTGGAAATGAAGAAATTTGAATAAAATTTTTGAAATTGCTTAAGAAATGCGTTGGTGTAACATGAATAAATAATGAACTGTGTTTGTTTAAATTAGTACGTAGATTTTTATATTTAAACCTATTAAAATAGTTATTTGATAAAATAAAACATAATATTTCGTGGTTATCAAACATAAATGCAGTACGTCTCGTGTATTTGTTGTCGTTCATAATATTAAATCCATATAAAATTGTCATTATAAACAGAAGCAATAAAATCTTGAGGGGTACAATAACAATATAATAGCATAAAAACTTTAAAATAATAGAAGCGTAACGCATTTGAGAGGAAGCGAAAGAGAATGAACAGAAAGGACGAAAACTGTACTCTGGATCCCTATAGTGGAATACATAATAATATAATAATGCCGTATATATACATAAAGTAATATAAACTCAGTTCGGATAATGGTTTTTCATCACGCATTTCCCAGCTTTGCCTATTTCCAATTCCTATACAGTATACACGATACGATGTACTTGGAATATATACATACATATAGCATATATGAGCCACATTACTGGCATGGCCATAGCGAAAGGATCGTTCATTATTCCTTCCGTGTTTATAACATTTCTTTTCAACTTCAAAAATTACAAACAAATTCGAATGTATTGATCGTATTTGCAAAAATAAATATTGTGTTTAAATAATGCGTCTATTTTCTCATGACTTGTCTACAACGCTGAAAAATTCACAATAGTAGGTAGAAGATGGAGACAGTAAAGAGTATTTTTCATTTCCTAAATAGACGTACCGATATCTCCCTTAAGGCGCTTGAAAAATGTCTCGTGAGGGTTGAAAGTTTGGAAAAAATCGACGAAATGGAACTTCTATGTGTTGTTTGTAAGTTTACAATAACGTATGTGAGGGAATGAAGTATGGCATCAGTAGTAAGTAACTAGAAGTCCACCTACAACTGGCTAATATAATAAGAAACGCTACCATTAAAACTGAGGGAAAATACAATTTTTAAAATTGATCTCTGGCATCATCATTGAAACAGTTGTAGCATCGAAAGATGTCAAAACTGTTCAGTTTCCTTTTGTCTTAATATATTTTTTATTCTATAAGTGACAAACATTTACCAAAGTAAGCTGTCTAAACCGTCACCTTTTATTGAAAGGACGATACATTAGATTGGGGGGGGGGGGCCATAATATCCACTAACCGACCGAAATCATGCCATCGAAACGTTGTATTATCTGCCTGTACAATTTTCACACCGAGCGAGAAGTTATTTTTCTCTGGGGAAAAGACAACAATAATGCCGGAAAAATAAAACGGTTTTCATTTATTCATGAAACGTTCTAAACTAGATCTATATATACATATATATCTGACGGTTTTGTGTTAAAGTATAGCGATATCTAAATGTCAATATATATGGACAAATGGAGGCTTTTTACTGGAATATTTATTCGATGAGACCCAGTTTCGGGGGAATTTATTTTTAATGAATGTCTTTGTTATGTGTAAAAAATATTTTTATGTCTCCTTCTATGAACTGATAATGGCTCTTATAACAACGAGTGTATATTCTTAAGGAAAATGGCTTTCCTTCCCAAATCTGCTAGCCTAAGTATTTAATAAATAAGTATCGAATTATCATAAATACAATATTTCAGTAAGAATAACATTGATTCGATGTACCATAAAATCATATGAATATAAAAGTTATCACAAACGCCGTATTAATATCAGAGTACAATTTTTGAAACTGCAAATCGTACATTAAAAATCTGAATTAGACAGTGGTCAAATTATTAAATATATACAGACAGTTTTTTTTTGTTATTTACCGTAGCTTTTTAACTAACAAAATCTTTAACGACCTTAAGGACTAATAAAAATTCCTAAATCAAAAAGTATCGAAAAGTTGCTCAATACGAGATTCGAATCCAACACCTACTAGTTTTGGAGCGGCCACCTCGACCACTCGGTTACTAGTAGTTTTATTTGTCAAAGAATTTAAAATTTATTTAATATTTTTAACTTCTTTAATAATTTTATCATAAATTTTTCAACTCTTAAGTAGAATAAAAAATGAATCACACCAACCATATAAATTTATAAATTACACGTTTAAAATTAAATTACCCGGAAAAAGTGTTAATGTTATTTAAGAAACTGTTAAACACGAATATTTTTCAACAATTTTCAATAGTTATTTGCCATCGCGAACGCTTTATAATTTCTTAATAGTTTAGTGACTCTGGGGTTGATAAAAACCAGTAAACCGATAAATAATGGCAATTTGCTAACGATATTCAAACCCTATACCTATTATATAAGCATTGACTATCGTGACACGTAGGTTACTGTTTTAAATAGTGAAAAGATATTGCACTGAATCAAGAAAGTGGTTAATATATTCGAAAAAGTAGAAAATATTCATTGGATGAAAGAATGAAACTTAAACATTTATGACATCTGATTTGGCATAAAAAATTCCGTGATTTTGTTTTGCTGATTGAGAATTTAAAGGAAAGTTGAGGATAGATACAAAAGGCAGTCAAGTGAATAGTTCCTTTTTTAGTTATTTATCGTCGCTTTATAACTACCAAGGTCTTTAGCGACTTTAGGGTTGTTAAACATTTGTAAATCGAGAAATATTGAAAATTCTCTCGATATGAGGATTTAATCCAGCATCTACCAGTTTTGAAGCGGCCACCTTGACCACTCGGACATCAGTAGGCTAACTATGGTTTTAAGTAAAAATTGCATTGAAACGTCGGTATGACTTTTAAAGATATCGAATAATGCTACACACGGTTACGTACACTGAAATATTGTATTTAAAAAGTACTTTAGGTAACTTTTTTCTAAAAAGTATATCAAACATTAGTGTGGTATTCCTAATTCTTTTTGAAATTCCAATAGTCTCCAAAGTTTCAATAGTCTTTAATTAAATTTTTCTGGCTTATGGACAAATGGATGGATACGATGAAATCATAACAGTTCCGTATTTCCCATTCGGCTATGGAACTCCAATATATATAACTAAATAAAAAATAGGTGTACGTAAATAAAAGGGTGTGAATTTCAAATACCAATTGATTATGTTTTTTTTTTTCACACCTACAAATATGTGAAATTTATGGTTTAGTATTACCAGATTTTCAAAATTGATAATAAGACAAATTAGAACTTTGATTTTAAAAACTTACAAATACATTCAATCTTTTTTCTTTATAGCTACCCATTTTAACGATAAAAAAACGTAGGTCCCTTTTAAACTAAATAATGAACATTACTAATGAAGTAGGATGCAAAATCGATGAAAATCATAATTATCCTGGTTAATGATCTTTTGATGATTTTAACGCTAATCGGTAAAAAAGTTATTGAAATTTTAAGTTTGAATGATTATAATTTCGAAACTCAGTTAATGATTTTTCGTTTTAGAGGTTTTATTGTTACTATTATTCGTTTTATGGTTGAAAGAGTCTCAACTGATAAACTAAATCATTTTACAGTGTTAACTTTTTAATTCTTTTAAGCTCTGTATTCTCACGTTGAAAAATGAAAATCTTTAGCTAAAATGTTTTTTTTACATTAGAAGCAAGAGAAAATGATCTATCATAAGTGCATTATAGTAACATTACAACATAATTTTATTAGTAATGTTCCAGGCATCATTAAAATATAATCTGATATATTTACGACAGAGTCCGACATGCAATCCCGAATATAATAAGAAATTGTATCAAATCGTATAAATTTCATCAAATGTGTATAATTAATGTCCTAATCAATATTAATGTGCGTTTGCGCCATTATTGATTAACTGTAATCTTTTTAGCACATGAAAAATAACGATTACATTTCACATAGGTACATTTATGTAATTTGAGTGGGAAAGAGGCAGAACTTAATAAAATCAGAGTTTTAGAGGCAAGTAAAAAAGGATCTAGCGAAGATAACGGGAGCTTTTTCATTTCGTATTTGGTTAACGAAATTGAACAATTTGCACGCTAGCACTGAAGCTCGCGAAACGTATTAACGGTAATGATTACATAAAAAATATATTATATATAGTATAAATACATTCTACATAAACGCCTATATATTTTTTATTCTTTCGACTGCCGTTTAAAACATTAATAGGAAATTAAACCAGCTCACATAATATAAACGACAATAACGGGTAGTGTTGGACGAGGAGGTAGCTTGAGAAAATGGTGAATTACCAACGTTGTTATTTTCGTAAATCGATAAAATGCGCACGAAGATGTTATTGTGAGCTATTTTCACAAAAACGCATTTCATCGATTATAGTTAGCTAGATTATTTTTACATTTTTTATTTTATTTCTTCCATTTCTTCCATAAATCAAAATATACACGACAATACGCATGATGAGAATGGAACGATACGAATTTTTCAGCTCTGGTGATTGAAAACTAATGGAAAAATTGTGTTAATTACCAATACATTTTTGATTAGGTTTAGTATTGAACTAATTTTCCAAAGCCACTTTGAGTCATATGTGAGAAAATGAATTTAATGAGGTATAATGGTTTAATTGGGTACCAAAACAACAGATAAACGTTCACAGTAGTGTGAGCGGACAAAACAGAACAATCTTAATAAAGATTAAAATCATAAATTTAAAAAAAATGATCTAGAATGGTGCATCGCGTGCATCCAAAAAATCCCAAGTACAATTGAACTGAAACAACAATGGGTTCTATTTTGCACTTGTTCCCTTTTGATTTACAATCATAATCGTATAAAAAAATAAGTCTAACCCATTTTGTGGTCATAACTATTGGTTATTTAATCCAACCAGAAAGCACGTGTTAACTTATGGTCTTTTTTGAATTAAGTTAATGTTTTTGGCTGGATTTTTTTGGTTTATTTTTTTTAACTGGTTTATATGGATTAGGTATATATAATAGTGAAAAATAGAATGCATATACTTTAATGATGCAGTGGATAGGCCTGCTGCAGAGATTAGGGGTAAGAAGAGTAACTAAGTACTGCAGGCATATAAGTAGATAAATACTACTGCTGGTTTATTTATATATAAAAAGCTGTAGGTAATGAAAAATTAATATTATAATAGTAGGTAAACTTATATACCTATGTCGGCAAAGACAGAGAACAAAGATTGTAAATACATCCATGTGAGCGGAAAACAAATATAATAATTATTTTTTAATTGATATTTATAGTCGCTTCATAACTACTAAGGTCTTTAGCGACTCTAGGGTTATTAAAAATTCGTAATCGAGAAATATTGAAAATTTGCTCGCCACGAGGATCGAACCCAACACCTACCAGTTTCGGAGCGGTCATCTAGACCACTTGGCCACCAATAGGCTGATTATTGATACAGTTTCAATTACCATTTTGATTTTAGTTACTTCCAATTTTTACCATTTGTCGGTTATGCCAGTTTCGAGCTGTGAATATTTAACGGGAAGTTATTTGCCAGTTTTATCAATGTTGAGCTGGGAATATTTCACGGGAAGTTACTAGTCAATATAAAAGTAGACAAGCATATATGCATGAATGTCGTCAAAGACAGAGAACAAATAATTTACATTAACGCATACGTGTGAATGAAAGATAAAACCTATGAATGAAAACCAAAAATATAATAATCATTGACTCAAATTTGAAATAACTGAATGTTGTCATTTGTTTCAACTGTCATTTCGATTTCATTCAATTGCCATCTTATGTCATTTGTCATTGATGGCTGTGAATATTTCATGGGTAGTTACAAGTCAGAGTATAATGACTTTTTGCAACACTGGAAACCCCCATTTAAAAATTGTAAATCAACTAATACATTCTTGAATGGATCTCTTATTTTTTGCTTTTGGGGTATTTAAAAAAAAATAAATATTGTTAAAAGCAAATTTTATGTCTAAATTTAATTTTTTAGAATTATTGTCAAAAATTTTATGAAAAAAAAAACTTTGGTGAAAGTTGGTTTTTGTAGTAAATTATCTATTTTTTTTCGAAATTTTTTCATAAACTAGCATAAAAATTATAATCTTAACATTTACTTTTGTCGACATAGAGATTTCTGCTTTAAAATGGCAAGCAAGAATTAAGAAAGCCACTTTTTGTATTAACTAGAAGAAAATAAAGTAAAACTTAAACGTTACATAAAACTTGCAAACATAAAATTAGAAAAAAAAAATAATTAATATTTGTGAATTAAATTTCGATTTATAAATCAAATAGCTAATTTTCATACGACTAGTGGAATTAATAGAATAAAATTTTAATAAATTTAAAAATTCAATGGATATATTTATGATTACAATAATGGAATTAGAAATTTAAAATAATATATATATGTATATATACTGAAAAATTAAATTTATTATTCTGAATTCTGATAAGGTAGTTGATAGTAGGTTTTAAAACAAATTGCACAATGTACAGTTTTAATCATTGTTTGTACAGTTCTAACCAGTTTTTGTGCTTTTTGTATGACTTTTCTTGATTTAAGAACATCTTGATATACGAACCAATTCAAGAAAAGCAGCAAAAACTTAGAAAATCCGATTCGAAACTTTACAAACAAGTTTTTATACCTGCACATTTATAAAAACAAACTTTGATAAGGTGATAATTGATAGGGAAACCAATCATTTTTAAGTTCTCCTCATTGCAAAATTGGGTTATAAACAAAAAAAAATTGGAGTTTTCTAATAGAACTACAGAAATTATAATCACCAGTATAGGTTCTTCCCTTTTCAATAACGGTAGTTTATTATTAAGCTTATGATAAAAAACATTGTTTAGTCTAATAGATGTGATAATAATTTTTAATAAATAATTGGTATCTTTTATCGCATCTAGAGCATTAGTGTGTATGTTTCCTGGGTTTTAGTTTTATTTACTGCGTTCGTTGCAATAGTGATTCCCCCTCAAGAATCGATTGCCTGTGTTTTTAAAAAGGGAGAACCGAAAGTAAAACCTGAAAAGTAATTCACAAGCAATTTGACCCATTTCGGGCGTCGATCGTAAATTAATACCAATGAATAACTGACCATTGGAAATATATTTTCTGCAATTCGCTAACACGGATATTATTGCTTCATTCGCTCATGAAATTGAATCGTTGGAATTAATTAAAAGATAAGAAAATTGACCAACTTTCAGATAATATTTTGAGAGTGAAATAAATTTTTAATGATAGGTACTGTTATTTACGAATTTGATGTTTAATATTTATGAGAAATGTGTTCGATTATCGAGATACTATTATACGTGGTTATGAATCTCCAAAATTTTATGTGACGCAATTGTATGTGTGTCTTTTTGTGCAGTAAAATGTCAATAAAGTGGCACAAAGGAAATCGAAGAAGGTTCCATATGAATTGGTGTGGGGGTACACAATGTGTATGTGAACTCCTATATGTATACCCGTTTGGCTTATGTATATGTATAGTTAGAGCCGTACACGAGCCGATTTGTTTACAGTAACCAAGGAAATGAAGGAAGTTGGAGAACGCCTCAGTGCTCAGCTGGGCATCAGTTCACTTCTGCAAATACACTCGTTGTTCGTAATCTAAAACTAGAGAGAAGCCACCCCCAAAGTACGATCAACTATAGCAGACGGACCGACCAACGTTACTCTCTATGCTACAACTACTCAAAATTGTAAGGAGCAATGGCAAAGGGTAAACAATACAGTAGGTGCGGGATGTGGCGGTGGAAGATTGAACTGGTGAACTGGACGATGATGTGGATATTACACGGGTTGAAAACGAGGCTTATGTTGGGGGTAGTGCAATATATTGATCATATAACACATTATTTGAGAGACGGAAGAGACTATACTCCCGTTAAGAGGAAGATGATGATGCTTTTTGCTCTCACTACTCCCATATACAAACTTCTAGGAGACAAGGCAAGGAAGAAGATGCTGTAACTGATGATGATGATGTCCTTTAACAGAGAGTGTACTTGACATGAGTCCGCAGGTTCGTCATTCGCACACATATACATTATATATGTACATGCAGGAAAGAGCGAATAAGTGTCCGTTTCGCCTGTCCGTTTGTCTGCTAGCTCGCTGTTTGATTCGTATAAAGGGGCTGAGTGATCGGGGATGGTATGGGATGGGGTGCAGTTTGTTGGTTAGTTTAGGGGTTCAAGTTGTCGGGTGGCAGGGACGGTAGTGGATTGTTGGTGCGCTGCTGCTTTTACGTAAAATACGTCAAGTATGAGGCGTTCTTCTCTGATACATGAGAGAGCTAGAGAGCTACACAGAGAAGAACTGGAGGGTATATAAATCAATACGAGGCGATGTCAGTAGTGGTGGTATAGTTGCTGGACTGCACCCTACGTAAAGGGCGTAGTAATCTCTCTGTTTGACTGTTACATGTTTGGCCTCCTCCCTTACATGTCTACCCTCTCACATATTTACGTCATATATTGCAAGGTAGAAAACGCAACCAGCAGGTATCATTTATAGAAAGCTCCTGCTTTTCTTTTTCCTCGTCTCTCTCTATCGCATTTAATTTTCTTTTACTGTATTCTCACTTGAAGATGGACATCAAATAGTAAACCCCTCGCCACCGGGCTTTGGCCGATGTATATTTTCTATATCCGTATCGAATGGAAAATGGTTCCTTTGTTTGTTCAAATCACCTCAATAAAATTTTCTAGCGCTTTAAATCCTCTTAAATGAATAAGTTGAAATGTATTTGGAGCATTATATTTTTCTCTTTCAATTTATTAGGGATGGTACAGTTTCGTCCTTTTTCCCTTCATTGTGTGTCATTCTTTTATATTTTTGTTATTGACAATTATATATTAATAAATATATGGCTTCGCTATTCTCTACATTTTCTTTGTTTGATGGAATGACCTTTTAAATACTACCAATTGTGTTTTTGGAATATTTACGCCTATTAGGGGAGTAATTCTACCGGTAGTATGAGAAGATAGAATCATCCACGTGGAAGAAAATTAATAATCTGTTTTATTACTAAAAGGTTACTGTTTTTTTTCTTCTTCCTCTTTGAAATGGGGCTTTTTGCAAGATATACGCACAAGCGCTTCTAGATCATATGAAAGCAATAAGATAAATGTCAGAATATATTTTTACTTTGTTGGACTTACAGTCCCCGGCCATATTATTAGACGCACTTAAGATTTTATACAAAATCCTACATATTATACTAAATTAAATTTAATATTGTTTACTTTTCACATTATAAAAAGTTGAATTGATTTTTAAGAAATATATTTTCTGGTTAAGGATAAAACCTTCTTTATTATCCCAATTATCCTACTTTAGGATAATAGTCGTGCATTGAAACCCATTGAAAATATGTGGAAGTTGCTGAAGAAAAAAGTAGCTAAAGAGGTGGTCACAACAGAAAAATAGCTCTTTGAAAAAATATTCATGTATGGAATCATCATCCACTAATACAGCAGACGGTATTGTCCTACATAGACAGCATACTGCGCAGAATGGAAACTTAAATATCAGTAAACGGGCTTTCAATTAAATATTTAACAATTCAGCTCACCATAATTAAGAAGATATTTAACTAATTTGATGGTAAAAGCTTATTTTTTAGTAAATATGATTTTTGGTCACGCTAGTTGGTAATAAGCGTAATAAATATAATTTGTACAGGATAGTTAAACCCAATCAAAAATATGGACCCAAAATAAAATAGCTCTTACTTTAGGTTTTGTACAAAACCTATAGTGCGTCTATTAATATGGCTAGGGACAGTAAAAGAGTTAGGCAGAACTTTTAATTACTTAAGAAAAAATTAAGGAAAGTTGATTGGTTGGTCTTACCTTTAGTGGAAAATATCAGAGGGAAAAAAGAGTTAAGAAAAACAATAAAATAAGAAAAACGAATAGAAAAAGTGAATAATTTTGAGATATCACCAATTTTTAGTCACATACGATAGGTTCGTATTGAACATTCGATAGTTTTAGCTTAGTCTCGTTTGGCAAATGTCGAAAATGAGACCATTGATTGTCGTTTACGTATCCCGTGCATTGAGAGCATATGAATTTGGGCATACTGTTTAGTCTTGAAGTTTTTGCCACAAACCGGACATGGATGACTTTCGTTAGAGACGGTATGAACATTAACGAGATGTTGCTTCAAGTTGGAGTTATTACTATACTGTTTGCCACATTCGGGACACTTGGGTTTCAGCGGGTCTTCGTGGTCACTGATGTTTGACGATGAAGAAGTGGTCGTTTGAGCTGTCGTCGCCGTCATCGAAAGCCTTGATTGCCATGGAACTTGATGGTGATTCAAAAGTCCTCCAGCTGATGCACTGGTGTTTGCCGGGGACCAGTGTCCTGCGCACACCAGCACATAATGGCGGATCAAAATTTTTTTTACAGTCTCCCTTTTTTATTATTATTATTGTTTTTTTTTTTTTTATTTTAATCACGTTGGATTGGTCAAAATTTTTGATTACGTTTCTTGTTTTTAAAGTACAGAATTTTGTCTCAATATTAAGAAAATTTAAAATATAACTTGTATTTTTGTTGATGGTGAGTGTAGATTTATAAATTCCGATAAAATCGTCATATTAAATCTCAATTTTATGATAAACTAAATATTGCTTGATTGCGTTTTTTTTTTTTTTTGGTTTGATTCTCATTAAATATTATGCAGATTAAGTCCATAGAAAAGAGGGCTAAAGTGGACACTGGTAAGGGATTACGCGGAAGTCGAAGGGGTTGCCTGAGTGTTTCTTGTGTATAGTCAAAGGTGATTTCATGTTTTTAGACTATTGCGTGTATTCAAAATACATCGAGAGGGAGGCTTAATTTATCATTTTTGTATATAAATTCAAATAAATTTTTCTTTCAAATTAATATATTTTTGATAAGAATTAAATTTAATAAAATATCGATCAGGAAAGATTAAATGGGAAACATAAACGCAAATATTGGTAGAATATTGGGGAAAAACAATTACCTTCAATAGAAATGGTAAACAAATAAAAAACTCACCGAAATTATCTGGCGTGCTTCCATGAAGTCCTGATGGTCCTGGCATTAGTCCTGGAAGTCCTGCAAAAATGGAATCTGTTAGATAAAAATATATCATATTAAAAAAAATAAACAATAAAACAAATCGATTATTTTCTTACCTTGCAAACCTAAAAGCGCACCAGGAAATGTTGGCGTCCGAGGCTGGTCCATTATACTCGACCCTCCGTTACTGTTCAGTAATGGATGGTCATCCAACATTCCCGAATAGTCTCCCGGCTCTGGTTTTGGTGTTGCATGTCCTCGATCACTTAACGCTGTATCACTACTGTTAGAATCTTCTCCTGTTGATTGTGCTTGTAATGACGAGTCTGAATGTCCTTTCTAAAAATTAAAATAAAAAATCAATTTCAATTTATAATTGGATTCTGGAAGTATTTACCTGGTTGTTTGAGTTTGTGTGTATCGTTGGACCTCCTTCAAGAGCTTGGCCTAGCAATGATTCTCTCATTTCAGCGATTCCGTTTCCACGTGAAGGACTCCGTCTTCGGTCGGTTATATAATCTCGAGATGAACGGTCCGTACTTCTAGATCGTTTTAAAGGTGGTGGAGTCATGCCCCCGTCTCGTAATGAGTCGTGCATTTCTGATACTGGCCATGGTAACGATTGTGATGTCTAAAAAAATACTCATGAATAAGGTGAATTGCTAGAATTGGAGGTGAAAGCTTACAGGTGAGATCTTTTCCGGTGGTGCTGTTGTGAGTTTTTGGCCAGCGGCGCCTGGTGGTACATCAGCCAAGCCTCTAACTTGCAACATTTGCGCCGTTTTTAGGAAATCGGTTAGTTGATCTTGACCTATGTGAACCTCGCCATTGTACATAAAGCGTAGTAAACTCTCCATATCCTTTTGTTGCACATCTCTCAATATCACAATGGGATGTTGGCAAGGATTAGCTTTTAACAGCCGTCTGAAGTAAGGACTACATGCTGATAGGACTACTTTATGTGCCGTAAATGAACATCCATCACAGGCTAATGTCACGTCCACGAAATCCTCTTCATCGCGAAGGTGTCTAAAAGACGATAAAATGCTGGTGTGGAAATCATTCCACCGCAGCGAATACTGCTGCTCGGGCCCCGTTTCGCCCCCCATCGGAGAGCCACCGCCACTGTAATCGCAACTTATTCTAACCACCGTGAATGATATAAAAACCTTGCGTTGAAATCAAGATTCAACATTTGTTGCTCCAATCAATTGTTTTTAATAATTTTTCGTCTTAATTTTCTCAAATAATTTCAACAATTACTCAGCATCAGACTTCAAATACAGTTCGTTTATATCAGCAGTTCTTTGTTAAGTCTTCGTTATAATGTCGATTGTTGCAATATTTTCGTATATAAATCAATTTTCAAAGAACATAAAATATAAAACTTCTCCTCTATTATAACATACTAATTCGGGATAACTTATGTTTTGTTTGGATATTCCAACCATTTATGTCACACTCATTGCTCAGGTGTTTCCATTTATTTGGTGTTTTAGTCTGTAAAAAAAAGAGTCAATTAAACTTGATTCATTTAAAATAGTATTGAATAAGTATTGAAGTAAAATTGTAAGTTATTTAGAATTGATTTTCATGAAATGATATTTCTTTTTATTGTCGTGACTAAAAGAAATTTACATTGTATGTACTCTAATTAAAGCTTTCTTTCGATATGAATAATAATAAATAGATGACGGAATTAATAGGAAAATTCAATACCTAAAGCAAAGAAAATACTTTTGAATAATAAATTTTTATATTAAGTTCGTTGTTTCAATATTCCTTCTTTTAAATCTAACTATTTTGGTAAAGAAAATACCATTACTAATACTAGGGAGCTTCCCTCTCTGCTCGCTTCGCTCATCTAGCCAAGTTTTTGCAAGTAAAATTATATTGTATAAATCTAGAAGGTCTTACTTCTAATTTTTGTTTTTAATTATATCTAATCAATTAAATTACTCATTTGTCCTTAATTTACCATAATGACCCTTAAATATTATGCTAACAGTAGACGTATCGGTGCTATTGTAAACGATTTTTTTTTCTATAAGGTGAATAAATTTAATAAGATATTGACGAGATAATAGACAACAAAGACCTAGAAATATTTAAATTTTAATTGCTTCTAATTTATATAATATGATATTTAAGGAATTAAAAGTCACAAATATTTTAGAGTTTTCTAGTAAGGTACATTATGAAAACTATCCAAAACATAGCTCAGCTTAGTATATCATCGGTATTTATTCAAAAGAGCTTACGTTGTGAATTTTGTGAACTTATGAAATGTTTTAAAAACATATATAAGAATCCATTGGATAGTGTTGGTTGCCTACTATTTGTTATTATTAAGAGTATATAGCAGCTGGTATACGGACTTAATAGAAAAAATGTTATTATTTCAGCGTAGTCATCATTTCTACGAACTTTAGTAACATCAGTTCTTTTAAACAGGATACAGAGGAAGATATAAAACTGTTAGAAAAACGGCTTTTATGGAAGCGTTGAACTTAGTTTAAGTGAGGGTTAAACAGTAAGCATTTAGGAAGACAAAATATCTGCAGAAACGTAGTGCTATGCTAAAGTAACGACCGCTTTTCTACTATATCTTCAAATCCGCTATTATATCCTATTGATATGAAACTTAAGTTAAATTCGTAAAAATGATTTAAAAATAAATTTAAAAGGTCTTCCCAAAATGTATAGTTCTCAAACTTATTTATTTAATTTTTGGATGTTAGATTTTTCTCATATTTATAATATATTTACAAAAATTTCTTAAAAAATTGTAATAACTTAATCCATTTTAAATTATCAACAATAAATTTGGTAAAATGTTATAAAAATCTTATTGCAATAATTAATTATATTTTATGTTAAAGTAAGTTATTTCAAATATTAATCATGTTCTCAATTTTTTGTACATAGAGGGATCATATATATACATACATAGTTTATTACAATGTTTCAATGATATAATAATTAAAGTTTGACCTATGTAAGTACTCAATAATAACAATAATGGTAAAATAGTCCCCTCCTACACTACATGTAGTCAAATAATTTGAATCCAATGCATTTTTACTCGTGAAGAACAAATGTTTTACATTGCTCCGACTCTAAAGTGGAAAAATATATATATTCATAATAATAATTATATAATTATTCAACGAACGAATTTTATTATTGTGAGACTTTTAATAATAGCGTAGTTTTTAACTTGGAAGTTATGATTTTAATTAAAAAAAGCAATTAAATTAAAAAAGTAATGAACATTTTAATTAAGCGGTTGATGAAGTTACTTTTAATTGTTATCAATTTTGCATGTAGTACATGTTCCTACACACGAAAACATTTTAATATTTATTAGATAACAGACAAATTTTTATATTAAAATTTTATCATGGCTTATTTTTCTCAAATTTTCATTCGTTGCGCCAATAGTAAATCCGCACGGATAATATGAACAACTTTTGGAAAATATTTTAGAAATATGAAATTAAATAATACTTCTGTTGAGAAATACTTCAAATGACTCATTTGAATAAAACAATAACATTCTGGTATATAAAATTATTAATGCTGATTATATTTAATTACATTAAAAGCGTAGTTTATTAATGATTATATCAACGATACCAAGGTTTTTCAAGTCAAGTATTGTTTTAGTTAAAATTAATGTTAAGAAATTATTTAAAGTTAGTAATACTATCCACTAGTTACAAATGAGATTTTAGGTCATTGATTTTATAATCTTTTGCAGGTTTATTTTGATATGAATTTTAAAAAAAAATATATTGAATACAATTTAGTTCAATTGGATTAAATTATTTTAATATACAATAATAGTCATAATCGCAAACAATTGTATTAAAATAAATATATGCTTTGTTCATAGATAATACGAGTATATTAAATGTTAGCTGTAATACTGATTAAAAAAAGTTCCGCAGTAGATTCTATATATAACACATATTATAAAGATCAACGAAAATTGCCAAGGCATTAAGAAATTAATACGTTCAGTAATGAATATGTTGTCACCATTGATTAATAATTGAAATACTCAATTTTCAAAATAAATATAAATAAAGTTTCATGGGATTTTTAAAATTTAAACACTTTTTTGTAATTTCTAATAATAAATTTTCTATTTTGGAGCATAATATGCAAATATGAGAATAATAAATTTCAGTCGTTAGCAGTAACGCATGTGTTCGTATCTACCATTCTAACTTTCTGCATGTATATTGAAAGTGTACACTTTCAATGTTGTCCTGTTTACTTGCATCCATAAGTAGAATTTTTCCATATTATTGTTTAATTTTTATAGAATTTCTGTACAAACTACAACAAATTGGAGATTGGAAAAAATCTCATTTGTTTTAAATAACTTTATACAAAATTACTAGTCTTTTTCTCTAATCGAAGTTTCGTAATTTGCTATATAGAAAAATAAGTTATTTAGTTTATGTGGAAAAGGAGAGACATCTAGCGAAGAACGCCTAGCGAAGAACTTATCTACCAATACGGGATATATGGTTTATGGTTACCAAAAAAAACAAACTATTAATGATTTTATATGTTTGTTATTAAAGGTTATTTGGGGAATGTGTAAGCTTTATTATCATAAGTTTTAAAGAAACTGGAATACAATTTTTAATAATGAAACAATGGATAAATACCTAAATAAAGTGGCATCTACTTCAAATTTAAAAAAAAATATCTTACGTAGTTAAAAAAAATATATAATGTACCTATTATGAAAATGTTTACTTCATAGGTTTTTTATTTAGAAGCTTAAGGAAACAGTCGTTAGATCAAGGGTCGCCAAAGTAGTCTGTGTAGACCCCTTGGGGTCGATTTAACACCACTTGGAGGTCGAAGAAAAAACAGCTACGCGCCCCCTATTTTAGATCTAAGCGTGGAACTTTTTTTTTAATTACTAGATCTTTTTTCAAATTCTGATAAATATGTCTTTTGTGGAATTTGCCAATGATTACAATTTGTTCCTCTTATCGATGATTTTTATTTTGGATACATTACTTGGACAAAGTAACACATGTTACTTAATCCAGATTTTCCTGTCATTGTTTTCTATTGGAAGGTTTTTGTTAATCAATAATTTCTCCTTCAATAACAATTTCGTTAATTATTAGTTTACAAGAGTACATAACATTAATGATGAAAAATTATCACAATGATTAATCCCATCTAATTAAATTTTTTTTCTTGTATTTGATATCATAATTCAATACTGAATAATATTGAATCAAGAAGCATTAGAATAGCTACACATAAGATTGCAGTTTCGCGTATTGGGAACCAATTACAGAAAAATGCTATAGGAATGTGAATCATTTAAAGAATTTATCGGTGTTTCAATGATAAGCACCATTTTTCATTATCTCAGATAATTTATAAAGGATCAAATCATGAACAACATTGCATATGCATGGGAA
This sequence comes from Sisyra terminalis, assembly GCA_958496175.1. NCBI lineage: Eukaryota > Metazoa > Arthropoda > Insecta > Neuroptera > Sisyridae > Sisyra > Sisyra terminalis. The sequence continues at coordinate 31,313,642 of OY292278.1, forward strand.
TAGTTTAAGGGAGGCACGAAAAGTGCCTGAGGAAGTCAGAATGTCCCAAAGCAGCATTTTATAAAATTAAAACAGTATTCAATTTTTGAATGCTCCATTTTTCTACAACATTTCTTGAAATTGAACATAAACTAATTAACCAAAAAATATATAATTTTTATAAGTGATCTAAAAGAAAAACAAGAGTCTCTATTTTTCGTATTCTTCCAATATTAAATTAAAAATATTGTAAGAAAATTGAATGAAATTTTTTTGTGTTGTTGATTTTATTAAGCATTTATGAGGAAAAACAATATTTTACTTTATTGAATATTGATTCAATTAAAATGCTCTTCCCGAAATTTAAAAACCTTTTTCCATTTTAAAATGTAATCGTTTTAAGCTTTTTTAATATGAAGTTTAACAAAGTACAAAGAAAATAGTATTTATGATAATAATTGAATAGACAATTCCAATTGCGTATATGGGTTAATGTATATTAAGCAAGCCAAGGTTTTGTGACCTCAACGAATTAAAAAAAAATATGTGACAAAGTCTTGTTGGAAATTTTTTTAGGGGAATGGGTATTCGGAGATGAAATTTAGGGAACCGTTTTCGGGGAAATATCCGAGAACTCGATTAAAATACTACAATCTTCAATGTTGCAAAACTATTGTTCTACTCAGATCTATGTAACAAATAAATACTCAATGGTTGGATGTTTTCCTATAAAAATGTATGCTCATGCAGTAAACATACTGCGTACAATGTATGTAGATACTTTCCTGTATTGCAAATTTTGCATTTATACAACAATTTTATGATTTCTTTTTATTGGCTTATGTGTTTTAAACGAAATAAAATCGATTTCAATGTAAAATATTTAGAAGTTGCGACCTATTTGAAATCAATGATTCAATTATATCTACCTAGAATTTCTTAAGAATATCCAAAGGTGACAAAATTTACCTTATATAATTTATTATGAATGACTCCTCAATTAGAGTTATAGCTACGAATTTAAGCTAAGTTAAACTATAAGAATTAACAAATAAAAATTATGAGTTCCTGTATGCTGATCTTTACTGAAAACAAAAATAATATATATCTATACCAATAGAAAATCTATTTTTTGCCACATTTGTTAGAAAAACGATTCAATTTATCATTTCCTTCGTAATTTAAGAATTTAGTTATCTAACAGATTAAGAAATTAGACAATTTTTTTCATCGGTTGCTTTAAACCTACACCGATTTCAATTTTCTGACTAAAAATCAGTAATAAGTTTTAAGATAATGGTTTGGCCTTTTTTTCAGGAAGTCATACCTTTTTTTATTACTTTAAGTATCCGGTTTGAATTTACGTTAACTCGCCATTAAGTTGATCTAAATTAAGATATATTTGAATCATTGACAAGTTATAGTAAAAATCTAAAAAAAAAACAATTCAAATAAAAAAACGTCAAACAATTCTCCACTTATATTATAAATGCGCCACTTATTAATTGAGGCCAATCTTATTTCATTTATTTGCATTCAATTATTTTTTTCGATTGTCATTGAAATTTCAATCGAAAGACAAAACAATTACCCAAATTATTTAAATTTGAACGAAGAATTTTTCCTTCATTTCAAATTTTTATTTTGTAATAATAGTTTTGTTTGTATGGAATTTATCTATATGGAATGATATATTATCGGTGCTAAGTTCGGGAGTATTTATTATTCGGCTCACATCATATTATATATAATTTGCATTATGCTTTGATACTACTGTAACTGCAGACCAACACTATTTTGTCATAATGAATGGAGAACTGGATGAATACTAATTTGCGATAGTATAAACAACGAAAATTAATTGTAAGTTAAATTAAAAAAAAACATTTCCTTTTTTTTTACTTTTATTCCTGTACTCTGTAGGTGTCCTCAAAAAGTCAGTAAGATATCTGTCATTTAACAAGTGGATTTTTTTCACGACAATATATCATCCAACAAAGTATTAAGTGATCCTTTTAATCCATTTTTTCTCTCTTTTATTAACTTTATTTTATATTTTGCTTCTATATCATACTTTAAAAATTTATAATAGACAATATGACTTACTCTAAAAAAATCAGCTTAATAACTTAAAATCGGTATTATAGAAGAAGAAACTTAATGGACAGTTAAAGTTAATAAATAAACTAGCTGATATCTGCGAATTTATCTGTGTAAATACGTCGAGAGTATATAATTTTGTAGTAACTTTGTGTGTTTTGTAACTGCCAAGGTTTGAAAAACTCTAGGGTTAATAAAAATCCGTAAATCGATAAAATATGGAAAGCTGACTTAATACGAGGATCTCCTTTTATTTTTTTTCCATAATTTTGTTTATCATATCGTAAATGAAATAATAGATTTTATTTAAATACCTATTTTCTGGTTCTAGACTCAACAAAAGATTTAGATACAGTAGAAATTTGGAATTAATATACTCTTGAAACAATATTTATTAAAGAAATAGAAGCCAAAATTACAACATCACACAAAATTTCACCTGTTCGAACTCTCTCCTGCCCCTTCGTTACGCTACGTCACATTTTCTGTGACCCTTTCACCCCTACAAATATTACGGCACGAAAGATAACCTATGATACGGGAAATATTTACGTAAAAATATTGATAAGTATAAATTGAATGCTTATCAATGATAATAAAAAGATGAAACAAAAAATCGAGAAAAACTTAAAATACTATTGTTTGATGAATTGTGATAGTCGCAACTAAATTTGGATTTCAGTAAATCCCCCGAATCATCCTTGTCACATTGTGGCACCTTAGATAACACCCCTTCCCCTTGTATGGGAACGTATTTTATGAACGGTCTCTAGATGCAATTTAAAAAAGCTGAATTTGGGGGACCAATTAATATTTTACATCAGGGGTGACCAATCCAAATGACGGTGTGGGTCACTTTGGAAATGCATCATAAATCCACAGGCCACATGTAAAACTATATATACCCGTATTTAGATACATTGTAGACACTTTTGGAACCATAGATAATATAATAAGAATGATATTAATATATTTTGTAAAAGTTTGAAGAATTTCGCGGGCCGGAAGAATGGTCAAGGCGAGCCCCGGGTTGCCTATACCCTATTTTACACAAAAGTGTAAAGTGGTTACTTGTGGTTTTATTGTTTTTTATTCATTCTCCTTAGATTTTGCTTTTCTACTACTACTAGATATAGAAATTTTATTAAGATCGTTGTAAAAAATGTCTCCGAATTATTTATGGAGCGAAAGACTTTGTTTTGTTGGCCTTAACAATATTTCATTTTTTGATATTTTTAAATTGAAACAAAAATAGTTAAATGAATAAAACAGAAACATATTTTTCAAACCAATAAAAAATAATAAAGAGGTAGATGGAGAAATTGTCTTAAGTTTATAGAAAATTTCAGTAAATTTTACCAAGAAAAACTTTTTCTAAAAGCGCTGATATATGACGACTCCTACTCCCCAACTTTGGAAGAAAAGTGCATTTTTTTGATGGTTCATGGGCTTTAAATATATCGCTATGTTGAGGGCCTTGAATTTGTCTTTATAGATTGATTAATAGTGAAACAATAATTAAAAAATGAGATCATGATCTTAAGAATTAAAACTAACCATACGGAACAACATTGGATTCAGCGACACTTGAAAATCAGTACTTCATTTTTAATAAACAAAATTGTTAATTAAAAATATTAAATTATCTCTATATATAAGCGTCGTATTAAGTAAATCGATAAACTAATTTTAAATGTTAATTCGATGTTATTTATAACAAGATTAAACGTTTAATTGAGGGCTGATATTTAGTAAGTAGTGAATAATGAATTTAATTTTTATAACTATGGGTGGGCTAAAAATATAATAGCTGGGGGCTCACTCGTCCACGATGACGAAGTTATAACAAGTTGCGTGATTTTTCGCTTCGAAAATGTCAACGTAAAATAAGCATAAAAATATTTCTCTTACGCATAAAACAATACTAATAAATTATAATGAGAATATATTTACAAACATCTCTATTGCTTAAATGCGGCGTCCATTAAGAACGTATTTACGAGAATGTGCTCTCACCCTCTAGTATTCGTACACCTTGACGAAATCTAGTCGAAAGAAATGATTTCAATAAGAAAAGAAGTGATCCCTCGCAGAGCATAAAAGCCTTAAAAATGATCGTAAATATAAACGATATGAGGTATGTACGATGAGATAATACGAGCGAAAAGTGAAAGAAACGATATGAAGGCATTAGTATATAATTCAAGTGGTGCAATCCACCAAATCATGCACCGCCACCATAACGAGACTGGGAAAAGATAACGTGTGATAACGAGAGGAAATAATGGATATTATCACCTAATTTCAGTCGAAAAAGACGAGGCGAGACTCACGTACTTTTTTACTTCATACCGTCATCTTTTAGAGTGAAAACGGATGAAAAGACTTTATATCTACATCCCTCTCAATGGTACAATTTTGTGAATGGGGCCCCCTTTTTATCAAGCGGTCTTGTCTCGGCTCAACAAAACGTTTAAATGCTTTTTTCGTATATGAGAAGAGTCGAGTAAATGGGTAATGGGTTGCTACGCGGTTTCAAATCGAGGGGTTTAACGTATGTTTATTGCACGGGAATGTCACGTAACTGGAACACCACATTCAGTTTGTGCCTTTATTGGAAAATAAAATAGAATGCAACAAATTTTTGCATTGGTCAAACTAATTGACCTAATCAAATAAAAATTTATTTGGATTTGGTACTCCAAAGTACAACAACTAATACGCTTCAATAGTAACTTCAAGGGAAAAAACCGACTTTTCATCACTACATGCATTTTACCATGGATAGTATAAACGTAATTGATATGATGATGTACCTCGTTGAATGGCCAGAATAGCCTAATATAGACGAATTTATTAAAGAGATTTGGATAACACCAATATGAAAAGAAAAGAAGATGCGGTGTTTGAAAGTCACTTGATCCATAGGAATTCAAAGTTTTGGGGAACATTTTTATGACTGACTACAGCGGGAATGTGGGAACAAAAATAGTTTTACCATTCTTATGTAATTTTGGTATAAATCTTACGTTATCCAACAATTAGCAAAGTAACATAAACCAGAAGGTTCCACGAAAATGCTAAAGTATAGTATTACCTGATGAATTTGAAAAATAAATCAACGAAATGTCGTAAAATTTGAAAATATTTAACATCTAATTATTCCGTGTCCAAGTTCCCGAGAAACACCCGAGAGACATTCTATTAAAAAGGTACAAGAAAATAAGTGCCTTCCTCAATTTAAGCATACCCTAACTTATGTATCCTAGTACTATTACAAAGAATCTCAAGTATGGATACATATTAAAACTTATGAAGCTTACTTTGGATGTTAAAACTTACGTTAAATGTCCTGTAAGCCTAGATTCAAACCAATATTGTTGACCTAACATTTTCTTTATTGTTTCGATTTTCCATAGCATTATGCTGAATACTATGTAGGATTTTTGAAGAAAAAGATAAAGAAATAAACATTTAAACAGGAAGGAAGATGCAAAATTAGTTTTGCAGTTATTTATGCTATTTATGTTTTATTCAGCGTGGATCAGAACCAATTAGAACTATTTGGGACGGTTTCGAAGCCAAAAATTCAATTAAAATTCACAGAAAATTTAACATCGGCTTAAGTCCCTATAGAAATACCAATTTCTGGCAATGCTGCATTTTCTACTTTGTGTTTCCTTTAATTCGAGAATAAATTGGATCATAATGGTTCTGATTCACGCTGACGTGGCTGATCCACAAAGTACCGTTATTTAAGCAAATACTTATTTTCCCCGTGCACGATGAAAACGCCATATGATGGCTGCACTAAATTATGTTCAACAATTGTGGGGGTTGAGGGACGTGGTTATTTACAAGAAGACCATAACGAGCATAATTTAATGATTTTTTTACTATAGTGTTGAGGATATCACAAAAGCCACGTCGATTTCATTCAATTGCCATTCTTTGTTATTTGTCAATGTTGGTTGTGAATATTTCACGGGTAGTTACAAGTTAAAAGGTTAATTATATTAAGCTACATATTATTGTATAGAAAACCTTTTAAGCTCAAAGTCTTTTGTTTCCTTAAAATTATACCAATTTGAGTCACTGATATTTGATGCCATGACTAAAGTATATTTTACGTTTCTAAACTTTCTTGTTTTTATATTTTTTCCATAAAAAATATTTTTTTTAGAGAAAATGATACAGAAAAATCGATAAAATAGAAGAAATCCAAATGAATATGATTCTTGAACTTCGATTTTTAAACTCTGTTTATATACTTGGAATTTACATTTTTAATTCACTGGGATCGAAAAACTTGCATTAATTTAAAAATTCAATAGAGGAATGTAATGTTACTCCCCTGTTTAGAAATCATTCAAAACGCCTAAAAAACCGAAGCGATTTTGGTTTGAAGTCCCAATTCTTAATAAATATAAAAGAAAACATGCATTAAAAGTAGATCCGTAAGAAATCAATAAGTGAAATTAATGCCGTCGGAAAAAATACAATATTAAGTTTCAATATTTATTTGGTCAATCAATTGTAGGTATACATCTGAATAAATTATTTAACTATAGATATATTTTCATAGCATGTACTCATGTAGTGTAGGTATGCAATAGTTAGCATAAAATTTTATAATCAAAAAAAAATACAGGCAAATATTTCATAATGATTTACTTGATTTACTTATATTTTTACATCCTTGAAAGATAAAATTTATTCTCAAATCTAACGATTTCAAATACCCACAACTTAAATGAGTCGAACCAAAACGTTTCGTCTAAAATAAAATATTTTTGATCAAACCGGATTTCATACTTCTTAACTTTAACGTTTGGAAAAAAAATCAAAACAAACGATCGAATTATTGTGAATTTCTTTTAAAAATAATTTTGGTTGGTTTTATTTATAACTTTCTATATAAAGCTTTGTTTATATTTCTTTAAATATTATAGCTTGATTCAATTGTTGGGAAAATGTAATTGATAGGATATTTCAGAAAAAAAACTGTAACAGTTTTTTTTATCCTTTGCATCCCTTATATTACTTGTTTATAAATGTGTGTAAAATATATTCGACAATTTACATTATTTGTATTTACGTAAGTTATTTTTCATTAAAAGCATAGTTACACTATAGTATTGTTTTCTTGGTTTATTGACATTTTATAAGTAGATTGTACTTTATTTGTCTCCCCTACTTTTACTTGGATATCACCAAAGTCAATTAAGAGATTTTGAACTGTAATTGGTTTTATATTTTTTTTAAATATTTACTTCGTCATTAAAATAATGCTCAACAATTTCGAAGCACTTTATTACCTACTATTAATATGTTAAATCCTCGATTGTAAATAAATAATAAAAAAGTACAAAATTCAATTATCTTAGTATTATTTTATAATTATTTTACATCAAGTAAAATAACATATTTTTTACTCCCCAAAATTTGGGGACAAATAAATAATTACCAAAAAAAAAAGTCTTTTTTTTTATTGATATCCAACTATGTAAAATTGTGTTTTTAGTTTAAACATAAAGCACCAATAATTTTGAAATTTTATAAATTAGTTTTCCGTATCTTGAAAACGAATAAAGTATTCTTTTAAACAAGTACCTCTACTCGTGAAATATTCAAAGCCCAACACTGAAACAATTGACAAATGGTAATTCAATAAAATCGAAATGACAGTTGAAACAAATGACAATAATCAGTTAGTTCACATTTGAGATAATGATAATAATATTTGGTTATCCCTCACATGTATGTGTTGACAATCTTTATTTTATGCCCTTGCCGATACTTGTAAATGAAACCGAAATATGATAATCATCGCCTCAAATTTGAACTAACCGATTGTTGTCGTTTGTTGCAACTGTCATCGATTTCATTTGATTGTCAATTTTTGTCATGTGTCAGTTGTGTCTAAAATTACCACCCGTATTTTATTATAAAGTATTGTACGTTATTTAGGGCAATTACACTCTATACTTCATAAGAAAAATAAAGTACGCAAAAAAATAATTTCGCACGATTTGAATTCTTTGAGTTGATTGTAAAATTTTTTGTGTACAATAGAAATATAATTTAAATATAGACGGTAAAATATGTTTAGCAATGATAATAAATTGTCAAAATTTGCTATTTAAAGTAATGCTAATAATGTTTTTAAGTAAAATGACGAAGTAAAAGTAAATCGTACTTTGTTTTGATACAATGAACTCTTTCTTTTCTACCTTTAACAACCAATATAGTTTATTTGCGCAAAAAAATTGAGAAGCCTAGTTGTGTTAGTCTTGGTCGTGAATATTTCACGGGTAGCTACTTGTATTTTATAATTATAATGTAAATTTTGTTAAGAACCCTAGGTATAAAACAAGAACAGTTGAAACTTATTCCCAGACAACACTTAACTTTTGCAAAGAAGTATAATTTCTTAGGTGTGTCTATAAGCCATAAGCATACATATAGTTTTTTGGATGGTTATCAACTAAATTTATTAACTTTACATCTAGTGGCAGCCACGTGAACAAACACTTTGACACAGTAGTATCTTCAAAATATTACTCTTATGTAGAAAATAATTTTCATAATTTTATCCTAAAGTGATTACGGTATTATGTTGTAGATAACCTTATATACCCTGTATAATAAAGTTATATATCAGCCACAGAATGATTTTTTTTACATTTTTCTAGAAATATTGCAGTGGAAATACCTATCCATTCTACTGAATTTATATTTATAAAATTTAAAGTATTGATCAAAATCTGTCTTTTTTCTAAAAAAATTATGGGTAGTTTAATGTATTACTAGTATTACTGTTACAATTACAGTTTACCATTTATCGATACTGAGATTGGCGATATGGTCCTCTACATACAATTAAACTTTAATGTTTTAGCATTATAAAAGAAAAAAAACTATAACAAATCAATTTTTTTTTGAGTTTATTATAGAAAGGACCATTTGAGGCATCTATTCTTCAAAAATACCATATGTGGTATTCATTTTAGTTTAATTTTTAAACAATAAGTATTGTCAGTAGCTATGATTGTGCTATATGTATACAAAATAATCGCAATTCTTTTGTTTACTAAAGTTCGAACCCTTTTTTCCTTGACTTCTCCATGGGTTTGAATAAGTGGATAGTTACTAGTAATTTATTTTTATATTTTTCGTTAAGAAAGATGGTTTTCGTCAATGACCTGTCGAGTATTTAAGAAAATAAATGTCTGCTCTCTTTTAGAATTTTAATACTACTATTGAAAAATTCATCTTTGAGTTGAAATAAATATTACTTATAAGAAATGACAACAATCAAGCATCTTGAAACTTGGAATGGCATTATAAGAATTTGTCAAACTTGGTACTAAAACTATTATTTTTTTGATTTAAGAAGTCGTTGATCAATAGTTTTTAGAATGAATAATTAAGGAAACTTTTTATTGTTTGGTAACGAATTGAATTGATTGTATTTAATTATTTAGTATTTTAAAACATTAGGTACAAAAACGCAATACAAGGGCAGAAAGGCCACTGATCCGATTGCACAATATTGAACTTCGTTCACGTATGATTTGCTGAGCGTTCTTTTTTTCACGTATAAACCATTGAGTTATTTACTTTTACCAGAAAAATCAAAATCCCCTGTAATAGATGCAGGAAAATAAGAAGAGAAAATACTGCAAAGATATAACCAACAGCAAAACAAAAATGTAATTTTCTTATTTCATACGGCTTTTATAAATTTATATTACCAGAGCATCTGGAATATTTATGTGAATAACGTGTAAAATTTTGAAAAGGGGGAACAGTTTTAAAAATTGTTTGCTTTTAAGGATCAACTAAATAAATTTTTAAGGTTTTAGGTTTTCATCTATTTTACTTGAAAACTATCGGCGCTATATAGCTGAAATTTGGATAGGAACTTTCTATGAACTGCTTTACAATAATAGAAAAAAATGTAAATAAAAAATTATAGTAGCATTCGTGTAATTGTGATATAACTACCAAAAAAAAAAAAAAATATAAAGCCAAATGAATTTGGTGATAATGTAGATAATAATAAGTTGGTGCCTTTTTACTGGTTTAAAGTCTGAAAATCCCTAGAGGTGTCACTAGTGGTCTTTTGATTGCAAAAGGGTATATCGTGAAGAATAAACGAGCCTCGAGGTTTTCAAGGGCCGATATTTAATTTGATTTTTTGTTTCTTAATAGATGTGAGACACCTATGTTAAATTCAATAAAGATTTTAGGCCAACTGTCCGAGAACCCGAGGCTTAATGGCGCTTCGGTCATTAAGCAACCTGAGTCTCCAAATTTTATTGGCATCGTTGGTAGAAAATTAAAATGCCTATATGAAATATCTTGATTTCAAAGTTGAAACTTCCTTATTCATACAAAAAGAAACATAGTTTTAGATTAAAATTATAAACATAAAAATTATGTAAAGTTCTATGTAGGTTCTAATTTAACATAATGAGATAGCGCAATAAATAATCTTTAAATGAGGTAAATATATGAGAAACAAGAAATAAGTAATCATTTGCAAAGTTGAAATATTCGACTGTAAATCTTAAGATGCATTTTTTGTTAAATGTACTTAAAAATATTATGGTAATTATAATTAAGAAGGAAGCAAAGCGATTAAGTTAAGGTAAATTACAATGAATACGAATTGCAAATGTTAAGTAATAGCTCATTAAAACAATACAATGAGCAAATTTTTTCCCATTTTCTTCTTTTTTTAATCATATGTATACAAAGCTAGATTAAAATTCCCTTAAAAATATCTATTTTTTGAATTTAAATATTTAATTTTTTTTAAGATGTACATTTCCCTATTCCATTAAATACCGAATTCATGAAATCACGGTTATTTGTACAGCACTCAATGGACTTTAATTCCACTAGTAATTATATTATTACCAGATATTATACGAACATATTTTATATAACTTGAAAATAATTTGGATTTTTGTTTAATTAAAAGAGTAAAGTTATCCGGCGGAACGACTAATTTTAAAAAAATAATTTAAATAGATAACAAATCTTAAGAGTTATTTCTCCCTTTTCCCAATATAGTTTAAGATTGGTTCCGAAATTAATTTCATCCAAATTGTTCGTTACTTTTTCTATGATTTTCAAGTAGGTAATAACAATTTTTTCAACTAGAATTTCATTTGAATGTAAAAATATCTTTAAAGAATTGCCATAAAACCACGAGGTACTAATTCAACCCCCACATACCTCTCCATATTAGTGTTCCATAGTTTAAAACACGTTTTTCGACTGGATTAATGATCTCAAATAAAAAAGTTACAAACATAAATGAAATTTTTCAACTCGAAGACGAACTCTACATAGACTTGAATTTAAACTTGATTGCTATTTACATTGAGATTTATGAAAAAAATAATGTATATAAAAATTAGACGCAATATTTATTATCGCGTAACGAAATGATAACGTTTTCAAATAAAATAAAAAAATTCGAATGAAAGTCGATTTCTTGTGTTTTTTTCATAGATTTTATAAATAGATTGAAACCAAATATTGGAATCTTTGTTCGATTTGTTACAATTATATAAGCAATTAAAAATTTTTGGCGTTGTAGTTGAGAATGCCTCAAAAGTTATTTTTGGCAACAAAAATATCGCTGAAGTAAAATATTGGAAACTATATTGTCTTTGTAATGAATAGATGTATTTTAGTCGTAAATTTTATTATTTTTTTTTTGTCACTTTGCTTGACCTGACTATACAAGTATTTACTTCTTACCCTAATGATTCAATACTGAAATATATAGGCAAAGAAAATTCAATCCTTATCCTTTTGTCTTACACTTGATAATCAAGACAATAGCAGTTATATATGGTTTATGAACCTTAGGTAAATTATGTGAAAAGAATTTAAATACAATACCCTTCTTACCAATTTTACAACTGTAGGTAAAAGTATCCATATTTTAAAGAGATTTTTACGTAAAAGATATTTCTTTTGAATATTTTCGTTTTTATGGCGACAAATATTTCTGTAGGATAAATTTAGAAATTACAATTTTTACTTAAGTTTGTAAACGTTTTCTTAAAATGTATTTAAAAAAAATATAAAAAATTCGTGCAGTAAAATTACGAAAAGAGAGGTCCTTCAAAAATGCTTTCTAATTTGATATTTAAGCATATTGAAAACGGAGAGAATATTTACGATTTTAATTGGACAATCGAGGTTTTATTGAATCCATTCCATTAAATAAATTTGGCAATCGAACAATTAATCACTATCATATAATTCCGTAGATTTTCAAATTTAAAAAAGGTCAAGCACGACTAGAATTGTTTCGAATTATTAGCGAATTAACAAATATAATACGTAAGCGATATGTTTAATCCCATTTCTGTTGATATCATTCCTCAAACAATTTCCCGCTTTTTCACATTCACGCGTTTTTCTCTTTAATTCTATCGAATATAATTTTATATTCTCTAGAATACAATTCTATCGAATATTTAAGATACAATTCTAGTTCTTCCCACAAGAAAAGCAATGTTTTTATCTTTCCACAAGTCCAAAAATAAATGCATAAAATATGCTTGGGAATTTGAAAAGCATGCGCCACTTATAAAGTGATAAAATAACAAGGAAATATTATGAAGAAGAAAAAAATGTTATACACAAAACAGTTTTAATGAGATAAGACCAACTTTTGGGAGAATAATTTAATCGATTTTATTGAATCCTTCTGACAAGAAACTGCAAAAACTTCAATCAGTAAAACATTGAGAAAAAGAGGGTCCTTTTTTTAAATTCAATTGGACATAATATTTTAGATACTATTCTAGTTTTCGCAACAAAAAATAAATATTTTAATCTTTTCATAGTTCCGAAATAAATGCAAAGAATTTGTTTGGGAATGTGATAAATACGCTACATATGAGGCCAGAAAATAACAAGGAAGTTTTATGAAGAGAAAAAATGTTATACACAAAACAGTTTAATTGAGATAAGACAAACTTTTCGGAAATTCATTGGACCAATTTTGATGAATCCCACTCGTATGAAAGCACAAAAATTTAAATCAGCCAAATAGAGGAAAGGGGGTGAAATAGTGCTAAAAAAGAAGTATTTTTTTATGTAAATCGCACTATTTTAAAATTTTGCACTGTTATTTTCTAATAATTTATTTTAAAATTTTGTCGGATATTTCAAAAGTAATCGCATCAAAAGTGTTTGGAAACTTGGAAAAATATGCTACTTATAAAGTGAGAAAATAATAAGGAAATCCAATAAGAATCATCAAAAAGCAGTCACGGAGTGATCCAAAATACTTGATGACCACTGAGGAAGATTGCTTGGCAATCGAAACACGTATCTGGACAAATATTTTTGTTTGAACTTCTGTTCAAATTTATGTTTGTGGCTTGATTTTAAGTATGATATATTATTATATTAAATTATATTACATAAATTGTTCTACAACATATTTTATATATTGTATAAGCAACAAGGAAATATTATGAGAGTATAAAGTGTATTAAGATGAGACCAATTTTTGGGGAATTATTCAATCGATTTTGATGACTCCTACTGGCAAGAAACTACACAAAATTTTTATAATTTGGCAAATGGTTCTCGAAAAAAAAGAACTTCAGTGTATTAATATAATTGTATTTGTTTTATTCTTTAAAATAGATATGATAAATCTCCGAATGAGAAAAAAATCAAATAGCAAACTCTAATATCGAACTTCACAAATAAATTTTATAGCCGCATAATTTGAATGTTGTAGGACATTAAGAAAATCACCGATGTACACTTGTTTGGATCTGCATTTTTTGTAATGAAAAATATTATTTTGGAGACTTGAAATTAAAGACAATCATATTTAAATAAATTTATGATCAAAGCCTGAGAAGACTAAACTTTTTTGTGAAATACTAAAACAGTACCGTAATTCTATAATTTGACTTTCAATCTAAATAAAACATACATATATTCAAGTGCCTCTAAAAAATTGATTTGAATTGTAAAAAAATTAACATAGATACGTTACTTGGTAAGACTATTTCACACAAAACAAGATTTTTTTAATTACTATGACAAATATTATTCTTTCCCGCTCATATGATATTTTTTTCGGTAAATTAATGATTTCGCAAGAAAATTACTCATTGAATTAACAAATGGTTTTTAAGATGGTTTTCGGATGATTCAACATCGCAAACGAATCTGCAACGAAATAAATGCCAATATGAACGGGAAATTCCAATTAATAAGGCTTATACTTTCGGCTTAAAGAAACTACAGAAATTTCAAAGCTTTATAGAAAAAAAAAAAGAAAAACTTTCCACTATTCGATTGGCTTACGTAAGTGGGGAAGAAATGCATCAAATGCGTGACGAGTAATGTAATATGTACGAAAACTAAATGTATTTTTCGAAGATGTGAAGTTTATTTCTCGTCACCGCTATTTTTTTCATCGTTACGATTTCGACAGTGTTAGTGATTCGAAAATAGGATACTTATATCTTTAAATAACTACACACCACGAAAAATACGGCACGTGTACGCGCGTGAAACGAGTGTGAAGCAAAGAACGCGATTATTTCAAAACAGTGCGTGAAATAAACATTTTTCGAGCTTTAAAAACTTGGAAATAAACTCCAATGATGATACTGACAATTTATGTAATACATATTCCACAGCAACGCACATAACACTCGCCCTGTAACAATGGAATTTTGTGGCGCCTTTTTTCAAACTTATTACGTTACCCACTAAAGTTATGAGAAAATTTACTTCAAATTATTGTATTTTTTTCATCATTAATTATTTCATTACTAATGCAACAATGTAACCTTGGCAAAACTGCTTATAATTAAGACAATTAAAATTAATTATTAACCATCCAAAAAGTATATTGTATACACACAAAATAATTTGCATATTTTAAAAAATTAAAACAGAAATAGAATTTAATTTGATGCTTTATCATTTGAATAATAGACGAGTTCTTCTAATAAACTTTTAGAGAAGGGTGAGGGTTGAATGTTTTTTTTTTTTATAACAAGAGTAAAATATATTTAACTATAGTTGTAGGTACTGTACTTATAAAAACGATAGCGAATTCTCATTGGCTGCTGATAATTATAAAATCAATACAATGCAATTTAATTGATCAAACAATAGAGAACGAAGCGCACGATTTGTAACTCCCAAACGAAACCCTCGTATTATAAGTGCATTTGTAATTTAAATTTAGTAAAAAAAAAAAAAATTGTGGAAGTTTTATTGGTTAATTAGGTTAAATATAGTACGCACGTTGAGGAGAAAAAAAAATACTACGCATGGAATGAATGAAAGAAAAGCCGGGAGAATCTATACAATGAAAAAAGCTTTAATATATACATACGCATGTTTGTTCCTATCAAAAAAGCACAGTGAGTCGAAAATAATCGGAAAAAAATTAACAACAATCACACAACCCCGTTAAACGGAATTTATTCACACGCATTTTTTCTTTGGTCAAAATTAAAAAAAAATGAATAAAAACACAAAACAAAAGATGCACGAGATTTGGGATGGATTGATGGGGATTTTTTTTTTGAAAAAAAAATAAATAAATATGAATAATAATCACATTTTTAGCAGCTTTCACACAGTGTTTGTTGGACAATAAATAGGAGATATATCAACAATCGATGAATCATTTGCAATGATCACATGCACAACAATGTACTGCGCCGACACTTGAACCGGAATTGTTGAGGGAAAAATGGAAGAGAAAAACAAAAACGTAACGAACACGCGTGTTTTCGCTCAACAATAACAACAATCGAATGCCACGGCGAAGTGTTTTTGAAAGATTGGTAAAAGTTTCGATGCACGACGAAGTGTGGAGTCTCTCGTTTCACGGACAAATAGCTGTTGTTCCAGTATAAACTAGTTGTAGATGTGTAATGTGTATGATATGAAATGAATTTGAATGTATTTGGTAATAATCTAGTGTGGCACTCTGGTGGTCAGTTTGAGCGCTACTGCCTTACGTTTTATGTGTTATTGGTTGGAGAACCTGCCGTCGACTGTGGAGTACAACGCCTACAATATGATATGACCCAGTAGATTTAGGTAGTAGTAGTACTTGGCAATGGCATCGCGTATCGTTCACTTATTTCTACTCTCTTCTATCAGTACCACCTAAGCATCATGGCTGCTGCCGCTACCGCCGTCGTTACCGCCACCATCCTGCTGCACACGACGGCAATGGTACTGGCGACTACTATACTACCACCCCCGCCTCACCCCGACACCCCACAACCCATATTTGCCGCCCAAAAAAAGCAGCCATGTCCGACCGCCAAACACATACATTCACATGCAATTCAGTCCTTTTGCCATAGACTGGACCAACAAATATAGGCTATACATAGACGAATACATTGACAACATTCATATTCATTCTCGCATTCATACATATACACACATACCTATCCATGACATCAAATAGTACATGTGAAACAAGACGAAGACACTTGCTGCAACTTCCTTCTTCGTTCCGTTCATCTTTTCCTTGTCTCAATATCCTTGTTTCCCCTGGCCCCGCGAAAACGTCATGCGCACCGTTTGGGTATTACACACATATATTGCGCCACCCAAAAAATATGTGTGTTTGTTGCATGCAACACAATCGGCAAACTGTATAAAATTATCCTTCGTATCTACACTCGTATATACGTCGTATATATGTCCTTCTTCCCCAACAACTATCCTATTCACTCACGTCTTTCGTCCTTCGTGCTCACTCACCATCATTATCTTCTCACTGTGTCCTACTTGCATTCACTATACGAGGGCGTCGTGTTTATTTCCTTAAAAATGCATAATCCACAACTTACCAATAACTCAAAAAAAATTCAATAAATTTTTTTCTTCATTGCCTTCCCAAATCAAAACCAAAACAAACATAAAATTCCCAAAAAAAAAAACTTTTCACCCAGTGCACATGCAACTAAATGCAACCGCGACAAACTATTGCACTGACAATAAGTAAAAAAAAAAACTATCAATCTTCGACTTAAAAATGTAAGTATAAAACGGAAGTCGAGTTCACGTTAAAAAAAATGAAAATCGTTACGAATGGAGATTAGTAAGTTTTGGTCTTCACTCACCTTGCAATAAATCATACCTGATTCCATTCTTCGTATAACAAAAGATCAATCAACGAGATTTGCACTTCCGGTGGGAAACTGGTGCGTCACGACGCCGCTGATGGACGCGAGATGGTGGGGATGTCGTGAAAGCTTCATACTAGCTAGCATACGCGCATGCCTTCACATTATTTTGTCCAAGTGAAACGCCAAAAGACTGGCACCGAGAATGTTGTTGTTAAGTTTCGTCTTCTCTATTGCACTCATTGCGCGAAAAGCACTAGTTTTCCGAGTTTTTCGCTAGTAAGACACCACCGCTATCGTTCCATCCTCGTTCGCCCTGCATTTCTAGCTGCACATTTATAGATAAATTTATTGCGTAATATCTTTAACGTAGCATCTATCGCATCATGACTTTTACTGTCTTCTTTTTAACTACTTCATCTTTATATTACCTTCTCAGTTGATTATCAAAGATTTACTTTATCCTTTTCGCTAGTTGAAGTTTATTTTTCCCCAGAAAAAAAAATGAAAAACAACTATATGCAATTTGCTTTAATTTTCTTTAAAATAAAAAGGTATTACTTTTAAAATACGTTTTTGATTTCATAGTAAAATATATAAACATACATGGTTGGATTCGGAGAGTAGATGATAAGATTCGATCTATATATTTATTTTAATCGCTAGAAATCTATACCCTTTCCTTCTTTTCAAATTTTTAGTTGATTGCTTTTTCAATAAGCATTCAATAAGCAGAATAATCAGAAGCTTCGGATAATTGTTTATGCAAAAAGAAAACGTTAATATTCAATAAAAGAATAATTTTATACAGCTTTACTTAGTGTAAGATCTGAGTATAAATACAAATAGTACCTAATTTAAAAAAAAAATCAACTAATAGAATCGATATGAATCATAAAAACCAATAATATGGAGTAAAAATTATATGTTTTAGCAACACAAAATCAAACAATTGTTTGAGTTCGATTGAAAAACGATGTCAAACTGCAAAATTACAATAATTTTACTATCATTGTAATGTAATTTAACTTATAAGTCGATTTCTGATATTTTTTCTCATAGTTCTACATTTAATTGTATATTTAAAGTAAAGTATAAGAAGGTGCGAAACTAGTAAAATTATTTTATTAATATTATTTCTGTAAAATTTTTTTGGTCGAAAATAACTTATTTTTGATTTTTAGTAGGGATAATATAGAGCTTTGTACCGATAACCGAAATTTTCGGATATCCAAATTAAAACTTTCCGTAACTGTCATCTAATTTGATACTAAAATTGTGAATAAGTTCACATAAGAGCTGTGCTCATTTTTTTGTAGTATACCTAATGGTTAAGTTGGTGAGGTTCATTAAATCGAAGTAGTTTACTTCTATATTTAAAGAATCCAGGATTTCAATCCGTTTTCTTCCATTTTTCTTGGAAGTTTCCAATTTTTCTTTTATCTTCTACAATATAAAGTATGAATTCTTTTCCCGTAAGAATGTGAGCCATCCAAATAGGTTCTTTTCTCGCATTACACTGATGATAGTTTTTTCTTCATTAATTTTTCTCAATTCTTGCAAAGCTTTCCTGCTACTTATGTCCAGGTACTCTTTTCGATTTAGGAGACATACAACATCTTTGACGAACTTTTCATCCAATCTCTGTCCACGTAGTGTTTTTGTGATTTATATTTAACTTTCTGTTTCTTATTCAAATTGGAGATTAATTGCTTTTTCTTCC
Source organism: Sisyra terminalis (assembly GCA_958496175.1). Classification (NCBI taxonomy): domain Eukaryota; kingdom Metazoa; phylum Arthropoda; class Insecta; order Neuroptera; family Sisyridae; genus Sisyra; species Sisyra terminalis. The sequence goes on from OY292278.1 coordinate 31,332,614, forward strand.
TCCGGGTTCAATTTTTTGAAGAATATCCATTAGTTTTTCCAATTCACTTGATCAAATTCTTTTGCCAGTCGCTAAAACCAAGACTATTGAATCGAAATTAAATCGTTACTCTATGATTGTTTCTATTTTCCTTTTACAATTTAAAAATAAAAATATAAGCCTATATTTATCTGAAGCTATTCAAGACTAAAAGACAATTCGAAATAATTTCACATCCGTAACTGATTTTGGTATATCTAATATGTATTACTTATATTTTTGTATCCATATAAAGAAGCTAAATTTCATAATCAACCATATCTAGTTTTGACCATGTAATAAACTTAGTAAGTATAGTTGCTTATTTAATATTGAAAAAACTATTAGCTATTTATTATCAATTATATTTCTTCTTCAATAATGGAGATTTTTTATTCTACGTTAAAAATACATGAGACTAGATGAGATTTTATTGGAGTACAATTATTATATGGGCACTAATTTAACATAGATAAGTCACTCTTAGAAATAAATAATGATAACTTTAGTTCTAAAGGGTAAAACTTAAAAGATTTCAATTGAAAAAATGGCAAATATAAAAATTCTCCAAGATGTAATCCAGGCTCTTTTTATATCTGAACTATAGATATTTTTGAAACAATATAGCAAATGTATCAGCCAGTAAACTTATGTAAACTTGGATAAGTATATCCTAGCTTAACAGTTTCGACTTACGAATATATTTCTGTTCGGTTAAATTGGTTATGATTTAAGTGGAAGATAGAAATTTATGAACATTTTCATAAAATTCTGAACAACACGAATTTTGAGAAGTTTTTCTGTTGCATACATTGAGTCCTAGACTAGAGTGAGTGTGTTCCATAAACCCAATGTTAAATTTAAATTTCTCGTACCCTTTTTACAGTATATTTCTACAAAATATATTCTCTCTTCTCTAAGAAAGTGTTGAAATTGTGATGGAAGACAGATAGAAGACAGATAGAAGACAAAGAAGTTAAAGAAAATAGTAAGGAAAGTGGGAACCTAATGATATTAAATATACTTTTAGATTTTAGGCTTTCACGGTCGTCTTAATCAAAATACAACTCTTCAGTGAAAAGGTTGTGGCTTTCGGATCCGAAAGCCACAACAAGAGTTGTAATTTGACATTTAATATACTTTTGACTGTTTTATGATCAAGTTTACTCTAGTCTACATTTCAGTGGTTGTATACTTATACAATCGTATATGCTCGTGTATGGTCTATGAAAAATATGTAAAGATGATCCCCTCTTGAGTTTTGTCACGTAGGATGCCCTCCAATTTATGGTGTATATGTGAAGTATATTTAGTACTTATGGTGTATAACCATAGCTATATTATTTTTGGTGAATGTTTAAGAACGCTATACAATGAATTGCTGTTAACTTTTAATTGCCTATTTTTTTCTTTAAGTTACAATAATAGACATTTATTTACTAGATTAATTTTTATAATTAATTTATGAATGCGTTTTTATTACTTTGTTAGTTTGGACCAAATTAACCGAGGATAAGAAATCGCCAGTATAGGGGGTTTTATTAGCCCATGTTAAAAATCGAAAGAATTTCTAAGATTAAAAATTATGAAGTTATTGCGCGGAAAATAAATTTTATTTTTCCTTAAAAAGATATAGATTCTTTATGGGAATAGTAGTCGGAAGACTACAGATTTTTATATAAAAGATTTAATATGTTTAAAAGGTAGAAGACAAAAGGAAAGCGTAAATATATTGTAATACTGTCTTTGCAGCAAAGATAGATTGACATAAATCAATATTGCCTCTTAAACCACTTTTGCGTAAGGTTTATCTAGGAGAGGCCGGGGATATTAACGTAAGCCGTAAAACCATCAATCCATGTTCATATATATATGGATTTCGTTCACCAACTTGTACATAAGAAGATTAATTTTAAACATGTTAATGTTTAAATTATACATATGACCAACTTCCTGTCAATTTTCGAAATGGTGAGGCGAATAAAAAGGTTCTTACCACGAAGTTGTAACGGTTAAAAAGGAATAGGAAGATAAATAAGACTGGGAGACAACCGTTCTCACATAACTTTTGCATTTAACATGGATTGTGAGATTTTGCTGCTTGTTTTCTATGTTTACCTAATGAATATTTGAGGAAACAAATTTTTAAGACACATGTGCACTATTTTTCACACATGAAACCAACATAAATTTGGTACATTGTTTCTCTATTTATTTATTTTTTTTTGTCTCAAAAACATTAGTTTAAATTTTTCAAAATTGTATAGTTTTTATTTATTTTATTATTTAAATATTTGCATATTTTAGAATGGAATAATTTGCTCTCTGTTTTAATTGTGAGAGTCGGAAACATCCCTTCTATTTCTGCTATGTAATGTATTATGTACCTTCATAGATAATGTAAGTGGTAATGCAAACTCTCAACACAGCTTCTCTTCATTTCTTACTAGCCACCTCCACTAACATTGTAAGGATATGGATGGAACGGGAACGCATTCCGCTTTAACATGCTTCAGAATATATTCTTCCCTCTTTTATACACCCAATATCCCTCGCCTGCTCTATCCCATGAAAACAAACCATATCGATTTTGAGGAAGCAAACAGCCTAATATATAGTACTCGAATGTGAATGTGTTAGTGTCGATGCACACGTATGTGTGTAGTTGCTAAGGGTACCTAGTCCAGTGCTAAAGTTGACTAAAGTAGTGGTAGTACGGATGCTAGCGTAGATGGTGGAGGCGCCGTGCACAATCCAAGACCACCTTGCACTTGCTCCATCTCTCTCTTTCATACATAGCCAATGGCCAGTTACTATCGTTACGAATACAATCGCGACTTGAAACGAGATTTCTATCCTTACAGAAGTAAACCATAACCATCCACCATTACAACCCCTGATGTATGAAACTCCTACATATTCCTTGGCCGCTTGCTTCAATATTCCGTCGCGCAACTTGACAGCACCGTAAAGGATATTTATAATTTATCTCACTTTTTATTTCTTTTAAATTTATTTCGAAAATAGATTTCTTCAAACATTATACTTCTACATCAAATAAATTTGCCATAAATAACTTATCTTAGGTACGAAAAAAGCACATACCTACTTACACTCCGTCTATTCACTTATTCGTTTCAGGCAAACAACTTGAATTTATTGCTCCAAACTTACCGATCGAAATAAACAGAACATTAAATAAAATATTTAAATGGTTTAGTCAACCCTTATCAAAGTTTTAAACTTTAGTAAGAGGGTAGAGATTTCATAACGTAGATTTATATTAACATTCAGAATTAATTATCTAAATATTTCTTCGCAAAAATTACTCTTAAAGTCAATAAATCTATTTAACAAATTTATAACAAAAGTGAAACTTATTAAATTTTTGAATAAAATACTCAACAAAGTAATATTTAATCTTCAAATACAACACTGTATATTTTAATAAAATAAAGATCAAAAGTTTACGTTTGCTTACTAATATCAGTATCACATAATAATTTAATGTTACGTTATATTATTAAAAACTATGTGGTGTTGCGGGACACCGAATAAGAGCGAAGCTCTTAATTATTCTAATATGAATTTTCTTTGGATATTGGTCATTTCTACTAAATAAAAGTACAAAATATTAAAAAAAATTTATTCAACTTATTTATAAATATATTTTAATTATCTATCCAAATCAATTTTAAAATGTTTAAATTGAAATATTATTAGTGTGTCATATCCAAACATTAATATTATCGGTTGGTGATAATTGAAATACATCATGAATCAGGAGAAAATATTATCAACGATGCTACCATTGATACAATTAACTATATAACTATACCTACAACTAACTATAAATGTAGATTCTGAGGAACTATTGATTATTCTTAAGTGAATTTTTCCAAAAGGAAATTTTTGAAGGACTCAGATTTGTCATCTGCCAAATTAATATTGAAGTCACCAGATAAAATTAATGAATTTTTGTGGGGATTGCGTCCAAGCAGAGCTGATCCTCCTACTGAATGTTGTAGAAATGTACCATGAATATAGTAACAGCACGATCCACATATTCACCGATAGTGAAGCTTTATTGAACGAAATTGTTCCAAATTGGCCTAGAAGAGTAACTAAGCACTTACAATCATGGTCACCAGAAATGAGGTCAACTTGGAGTGGATGCCGGGTCATAAAATTATTAAGGGTAATGAAAAGGTCGATGCTCTTGTTCGTCAAGGATCCAGGACACTATTCATAGACCCACAGCCTGTGCTTGGTGTTACGAAATTGGCAATGAAAAATACCATCAAAGTATGGACTTATAAAAATCACTGTTTAATATGGAAGAACATCACCGGACAAAAACATATTAGAAATATGCGAATATAAAACATAGTAGAAAGCAGAAACATGTGAAAATCATATCCGAACCTAACTACTGAAATGCTGGGTCTTACAAGAAAATAAATTAGATTGGTAACGGGTTTAATAATCGGCTGCCGTGGATTGAAGAAACACCTGTATACAATTGGAATACGTGTGGATCCAAGTGGCGAGAACAACGAAGTTCCTACTCTGAACCATCTCTCTTCCGCCTTTTCTACTACCTTACCAAATAGCATCGATACATGATAAAGATGTACTATTTTTACACAATCTGATGACAATATCGATATTAAAACTTATCTTGTGTTACACTTTTCCTCGGTTAACTCTCGCTATATACCCTTTCAAAAAGAGCTTGGTTCCAAAAATGTTGGTATTATTCATTGCTGCTAAGAAACTATCCATAAATGACAGCCCATTAAGGTAAAACGCGGTAGTCTTAAATTTGAACAAAATATTACATGAGGGTATCGAGAATTTTGTGACGCCATATAGTCATATCTTTAAAAAATTGGAGATCCAGATTGGAGTTTCGGCTTCGGTGCAAAATCTGTCATTTAGACCAAAACCTAGCCAAAGGTTATTGAAACGCGTTGAAATAAATAAAATAAAGAAATTGAGTCATACGTTGTAAATAATTATTGTTTTGTTTTCATTTCGTAAGTATTGTTTTGTTTTGGTTTCGGCATGTTTCAACACCAAATTGAAGTTTTGGCTTCGGCAGAAAATTTGCCAAAATTTAAACCGAAACCAAATGTACGGTCGGGAACTCTCGTGCATCCTTCAAGAGCGATAGATGTAGTAGAAACTCAAGCATAGTGCAAACTTAGTAACTGCGCTTTTATTTCAATAATCAAGTGGATTGTCTTTGGATGAACTTAATCTATTCTTATTTATGACGGTTAATTTTTTTAATTATGCAAATTGTACAGAAAACAAAAGAATTGTGTTGTAAAGAAATTTCGGTTTCGGATAGTTAAATCTAGATTAAGTCGAACACTAGAAGGAGTGTTATATGTAGAGTCATGTCAATTTGTAAGGGGGACGGGAAGATAATGAAAATGTAACCAATTTGACTGAATATAACCTTGGGGAAGAAAAAGGCCTAAAACGCTTAGATATCGAGTGACGAAGTTAATTGATGTCCCCTTTTCATCCCATTTCTCCTCTTTCACACATCTATAGAAAAATATACGAACAAGCTCATTCAGCAATTACTACTACATAGATCGTATATACTTATTTCTGCAGTTATTTTGATTTTTATTGGCTTAAATAACTCCCTAAAAGTTTTTTTTCAATAAAATAACTAAGATTTTTTCTATCACTAATTGAGTAAAATATTTGCTGTCGTTATATCGATACGAAAAAGGTTTTAGGTTTGGGCAAACTTTTTATATCCCTCGGAACTTTTGTACCGTTGTAACTTTTGTAAGGTAAAAAGAGAATTCAGGATTTAAAAATTTTTGTATTTCAATAAGTTTTAGAAAGAATTTGACTAGAAATTGATAAGAAATTAATTTACCTAAAGTAAAGTAACAAAATCTTTAATTTTAAGGAGAGTTCCTAGAAAAGTTATGGGATCAAAGTTATTACTAATTAATTTTATTATTTCTCTTTTCATATGTTCTGAGTTTCAAAGCTTTGAAATAAGTAAAGTGAAGTTAGTGAAAACGTTTATACTTTTAAATTCATCAAATAATTTGTGGAATGGATTTTTGTCTTAGTATCGTAGATAAAATTGAAAATTTATGGTCAATATTTCAAACGTCTGATGTATACGAGCTTGGATTGAAAGCTTTTTTATAAAATGGTCTGTATATGGGGTATTTGTATATATATATATATACACATAGCACATATAAATGTAAGTATACACTGAATAGATAGGATAAACAAAGTGAAGGGATGAGATTTGATGAGGAGAGGGAAGGTAAGGAAAAAAATACAGTGTAATAAAAAATACGATAGTTGGTTGTTTTGGCGGATATACGACGATTTTTATGTCCTCTCAAACGCACACGATATAAAGTATCCCATTTGAAGCAATCAATACCTCTTTATACATTTACGGAGGCAAAGCCTATAGTTTGTACTTTTTCTTTCTTCCCTCGTTTTAGTATGTATTATAGTAGCAGTTAGGTAATATAGAGCAAGCCCAGCAAAACTTCCATAATGGCCCTTGTAAGGGCTGGAGTCAGGACTCGTGAATTGTTTTAAGATGATGCGTATTTGGATGAGTCACGTTTTCTCACTGAACAAATCAAAGTACCTACCAAGCTTTACCGGATAAAAGATATTTTTCATTCAAGTATCTGAAATGTATAAGAGACTTTTATGTATAATGTCGTAAATTACCTCGAACATGAGCGATGGCACACATTTTTTTTTCCACGAGCACACTAACGATTGAAAATGCACGGCGTTTTACATTAAGAAAAAATTGTAAAAGAATTTAAGGGTTGGTTGCAAGTGGGCGAAATGATATCCCAGGTGCTGTTGACTACCCACCATGAGCCATTTCAATCAATTGTACATTTTCAACGTAAGCTGGCATTCGGATGTAATATACGGGAAATAGTACGATCCACGTAATTGGCTAAAAATTGTAACGTTTATTTTATGAGAAGATAAAACATTTTATTGAATATCACATATAATAAGAAAAAATCACTACGTTGTATTTTAGTCCCATAAAAATATATTGTTCACTTAAAATTTTGCAACGACAGATTTTTCCTATTTGTCCCAAATAAACTTCAACCCTAATCCTACATCTCATATAACTAGTTTTATTCAGCCATAAGAAAGTACTTTAACTACAATATTTAGCTTCTTTTCATGTTGGATTCAAACTGTAAATTATGCATAATGAAAAAATTAAATAATTACTTCAGTTAAATACTATCTCATTAGATTAATGAGCTGTTTACTGATATGGTGGTTGTTAAAATAAAATTATAATCATTTGTGACAACATTAAAACGTGTGCACAAGTTAAATAGAGTGTTTTATGTAATATTACATGACAGTTAATAATTAAAATGTAATTTCACATCAAAGCTCTCCATGCATATGAGCCAAGTGTATGTAATGCAATTGTATCCTCAATGTTTTCGGTCTTTAGTGTCGAAATGATATGTGACATTTGTATTATTATATCAGATTCAAGTAAGCTTTTATGACACGCAATTGTAAGTAAATTACAATGGTTGTAGTAGGCTTTCCAGGAAAAGCATTTTTTTCAGAATACTTAAATATTCAAATGACATTTAACTATTAATTTGAATATTATTTATGTAATTACATTCAAAGAACGTTTTTATCTATGATATATTACATTTTGACCAATAAAATACGTAGCTTATAAAAAAAATATTTCTGTTGTTAAAATCAGTTAGGCTTAAACTTTGTAACAAAAATTGCCGTGGTTTTATGAATGATATCGATGATTCTAGAATAAAGATTTATAAGATATAATCTGTAGCAGATGGATTGTAAAATTAGTTGCTACACAAAACAACTGAATTTCTTTTAGTAATTTCTCATAAAAACTGAACTTTTTTACGCACAATTACATAATAGTTTTGGACCAACGATTAAAAACTATCTACAACAGTGTGAAATTATTAATTCTTTGAATGTATTAACCTTGTGTATAAATCCTGTTTTTTGTTACTTTTATGATTTTGTTCTATGTACATATGTGTAAATGTTTTGAGGAGAAATACCTAAAATATGAATTCATTGTTTCTTATATTTATGGAGATATTTAAATTTTTATAGATAGTTTTTATTAAAAAAATACCAATAGCTTCGCGATAGTTAATGGAAAAACTATATTCTTCAATTAAACATTAGTATTAAATAGCTTTTAAAAAGTGTAATAAAAATGGTTCTATGATAGTAGCCTACTTGAAGAATCCTTACATGAAAAATGCCTATAGAAAGCTGCACACTAACAAAGAAAAGTTTGTACTCATACAAAAATTGCACTAGTAAAATTTGCTTACATAGAAAATTTCTTACACAGAAATTAAAGCACAATTTTATACCTCCAAATAGAAAATTGCTCGCAAGGAAAATTACCTTTTATTATGTATTAGTAGCATAGTATTATGTATGAACACTTACATAAAAAAGGATGTTATTTTCATCTTTTGCAAAGTCTTATAAGGAAAATAGGCAAGGATGTATAATAAATTCAATTCGATAGTGATATTGATACAAAACTAAAATATTTAGCAGCATTGGCTTTTATTCCATCAAGCTAAGTACATCGAGTTTTTGATCAACTGGCTATTACATTTCCCAAGGAAGAAAATTTCAACAAGGTATTGACATACTACTCTTCTACGTACAGTGAATGACGCAGCAGGAAGGAATCCTCAATTTCCCATTCAAATGTGGAATCAACACAATGCAGCTTTTCAAAAGTCGTTCAAGTATTTGAAAATTACTTGACGGGTTAAAAAAAGGGCTTACCATACCCTTATTTTTGTAGTGAATGTTCATGTAGATTCTTTTGAAGTTAATTAATGCTATAAAAAATATTATTTTTGAAAACTGTAATACTTATTAAAATTCAAGATAATTTTTTGTCAAATAGGTGAGTAACGTATATTGTTTGTCCTTAAATTTTGGATTCTATTGAAAAAAAATAAAATAAAATATATACGTTATAAAAACATACATTTTATAGTTTAACGGAAATTAATTCACCTACTGTTGTGTTGTCAAAAATGTGCTAAAACATTTATTTAAATAGATGGATGGATTTAACTACGCTATGTTATTTAAATTATTATATAATTTACACCCGAGTGTGAATAAAACTTTATATACACAATACACATACATATAAATGCAATACTAATAATTAATAATAAAAAAATATAAAGCCCTGGGGAGATTTTTCTAAATGAGCTTTGTTTGTGGGTATGTAATCTAAGCACGTATGCTAGTGCGCAGCTTTCTGTAAGCATTTTTCGTGTGATAACTTGATTAGTGCGCATGTCTCAGGCCACCAATAAAAGTGTAACCGTATTTAATATTCTACTAAGTTAAGAGGTATTTATTTAGTAGAAGTTAAAACTGTAATATTAGATAGACATACTTTTTTATGGCTGTCAATTGGTAATAACTCAAGTTCATTCAATTTGATATTCATTTTGTAACGATGCTTAGCATTAATAGTTCAATACTTCTTACATTGCAATACTTCTTAAATACATTTTGTTTGACCATTGATTCAAAATTTATGTTTATAAATTGTAAATTAGTTCGTAATATATTATTTATACAGTCATTCAACTGTTTTACATAACAAATCTGTTTTCTAAAATAGTTAGCAATTGTATAAAACAAACGATTTGACAAATTATTTACCCCAAATATTTTTTTTTTTAAATCCAATAGATGATTTTTGCTTTCAAAAGAAGTGGAAAACAGAGTAAAGGATTAGTAAAACAACAAAATATAATATATACATTTTTTTCGAGAAATTTTAACATCTTTGCGCCATTCTTCTCCCTTAATAGCGGGATGATTAAAGAAGTTGCGAAAAAAAGATGAAACCTCGCAAATAGTATGTCCGATGGAAAAAATAAATTTTACAAAAATTGTAGATAAATTTCTTTTGAATACTAAAAAGAAGTTATTTTCAAAAGAGTCGATTTGTCAATAATTTTTTGATACGGTACCGAAACCGGTAAACTGGTTGGAATATCTTTCAAACGTAAGAGGATGAAGAGCTTAAGAGTACCAACAAATTCACAGGAGCCAAATTTTGTCATTCAGAACCAACATCCTTTACATTTGCTATCAAACAAGGCCATAAGCTTCAATAAATAGTCTGGATTTCAACCCCTTCCGACGGGCGAATGTCAGCTTGTAAAAATATGATATTAAATAGTTTTATTAACTGAAGTCCCAAGTACTCGAGAAAGTAAATGAATTTATAAAAGCTCATAGCAAAAGGAGCTTCTTTGTAAAATCAAAATTTTGTTTTTCGATTAAGAATTGAAAGCATAAAAGAAATTATGAAATTATATTGATTCAAGAAAGCAAAACAGTAGCAATCTGTTTTTTTTTTATTTACATCATTATATAATGACTCTTTATATAACCTCCTTTGATTTGTGTACTAAAATTGTGGTTTACCAATTCAACGAAAAAAAAAACGATATTTTGAAATTGAAATGATTTTCTTTTGATGAGAGGTAAATTTGGAAAATCTGTTTCGAACATATCAATATAATGTTTGGTTAGAATAAACATGTGTGTTGTAGTTTGGAATTAGAATTTTAAAATAATGATGAATTCCAAATCAAATGAACACTGATTAATTTAAACACTGACATGTTCAAATTTGTTATTTAATTTCCAGTTTGGTTAGGGTATTTGATATTTTCATACATATTATATTCAATTACATGACTGCATTTGTCTGTTTACGATTTATTTATTTAAGTAAATAAATCCAACAAATTAATTCAAATAATTTGAATTGGGTTTAGTTTAATATGTTTGTTCACAATAATCATCGCATAATCAATCATTTCTTTTTGTGTTGCACCATAAAACTGAAAATGAAATTAATTAATTGTTAAAATATTCAATTGAAATTATAGTGCTTTTGAAACATGCAAAATGAAATTAAATATTAAAAGTATTTGATTTCGAAAATATAGATTTTTTTAAATTTTTTTTGAACTTTGAGTAATTAATTTTTAAGCTATGGATATTTCAACTCTGAAGAAGGTAGGTCTTTTTAAACGTTATATTTTACAGATGGAACTTCTATCCCTAATAATTTTTTTTTATTCATCGGCATAATTGAATAAAATACTTAAAAATATCATGTGTAAAGATTTCATTGTAATTTCACCTGAAGAAGTTAACAACTAGCTGACAAAACGTTGTAAATTTGAAAATTACTTATTTGGTCTGTGAAGCTTGATTTAAGTCTAGAATATAGGGTGACATTATATGTTCTTTAAGTCGTTGAATTTTGGACAAAGTAAAGGTGTTGGAACCTTAAAAATATTATTTCCAACAAAAATTGATTTGAATAAATTATATCGTGTAATTTTGGAGGTATATAATATTTTCCGTTGCATACTATTTATTATAGTTTATATATCAATTTTGTTGAAGTTATCGGCCACAGAAATATTTTTTTTCACACTTAGGCAAAAATGATGAAAAATTTATTGTTATCAACTTTAAATAATATTACTTAAAACTGATTTCTTCATTATGTGTTACTCAAAACGCCCTTGGTCGATTTTCTTCATGTTAATCACAATTTAATGATTTTGGATTATTTGATTTTTATTCTAAATTAAAATTGTTGATATTTGTATTCAAATGATCACGAAATCGTTCATTTTCGAGTATACTGTTTAATCAAATGCCAAATACAGTTATTACATTATGTTTAATTGGCCTTAAAAGCGCCCAGGAAAATAAATTATATTTTCGACTGCATAAAAATTTATCGTTAATTTATGATTACTTTTATTCGTGTCTTATAATATTGACGAATCAATGTGAGCGAGAAATGCACAATATTTGACGAAAAGCTTATTTTTGAAGGAGCATAAAAGACGCTATCAGATGACAACTGTGAAGCAATTCACTGTACGCTTGTTTATTTTTACGATATCGTATAAAAATCTTTTTTATGTCATTCATCTAAAAAAGGGTGAATAAACACACATTTGCAATCCAATTTCGGACACAATAATTTTTTACGACTCAAGAAAATTACATTCCGTAACAAAATTAATCTCTATACTTTTCCCTCAATAATTGCTATAATAATACAGTTTACATGCACAAGTTTGGTGGCGCCTGTCCTGTGTATGTCCTGACTTGACCATATTTTATTTCACCGAATTTCGACTGACTTATCTGTTCGTTTATTTTTCTATAGAAATATACATTTTTATTTCGCATCGATAAATGAATAGAAAAAGTTCTTATATAACAATGTCTTTACGGATATATTGTATATATAATATAGATACACAAATAGATTGTATGACGAGAAAGATATCTTTAAATGGACAAGGTCAAATTGGAAAGCTCGAAAGCTTGACAAAAACAACAATTCTTTTTTACCTTCTGTTTTTCTTCTGCGCATTTCATGTTTGCAACATAGATAGATAATTTTTCGTTTCCGTTATAAAAAATGACAACGCTATTATGTTGTCTTTCCTGCTTCCATGCAATTCCACCAGGAACTTACAAATACTAATATTGATTGACCAAAAAATTTATGACGTAATTATTTAAATTCTATATCAAACTATATTTACATTTTTAACAACTAATTTTTTAACGAATAACGAAATAATAGGAAAATAATAAATAATATAACAAAAAGATTGAAAATAATACGTAGTAAAATAATCATGAATAGAAAAGAGATTAAAACTTAGTTCTATTTAAATATAAAAATATTAAATTAATGACATTTTTTCATTCAAACTCTTCGTAATTTTTGGTATACAAATCATAATGAAGTTCATATTTAAAAAAACATATTTACCATACAAATACATGAGATTTTAGGTAAAGAGAATATTATTTACTCTAGCGAATTGCTAGTGTTTATATTTTTCCTCAGATAATACTATCTTCATTATTTGATCTATTGAATTGTACCCCAAAAGTTTCAATATGCCTTTTGAAATTTTTTCCCCAATTAAATGAAAGTCCCCATTATTATTATTCATAATAGTCCCTATAGTTTTATAGTTCGCTAGGACACCCCATTGATCCTTATAGTCGTATACCTCATTGATATACTATTGGAGGCACAGTGGATATAGCAAGGTTTATAAAATACACAGGTGACCTCATGGGTTCAAACCAATCAGATTATTTAGGAAAATGAGGCATCCAGAAGGAATTCAAATTCATAACTGTTGGTAGCATTGGTAACATTATACCAATATATCATCTGGAATCGTACTTAAATTATTTAAAGTTTAAGTATTTCTAAGACTACAATGTTTCAAACCGTTTAAACTAACATACCAATTGCAGCTATTTTTTAATCACTATACAATATGTATATATATATATATATATATATATATATATATATATATATATATATATATATATATATATATATATATATACATATTCCGACTGATTCAAATTTCAAAATACTTCAAGTGATGTCACTTTTTTTCTAATGGGATCACCAGTGTAATTTAAATACCTTGTAGATGTAGGACTTTTGTCGTTGTAATTTTTGAGTCGGATCTTTTGAAGTAATACTTCTTTAGGCGCGTCATGAGAGGGAAAAAGTAGCGTTACGATTTTTTTAGTTTTCGGTTCCTCCATTCTCTCTACTACCAAAAAACAGTGGTTAATTTTTGTTAACATTTTGCTACCAGCTTCTTTTCCAAAGACCTATATAATAATGATCACTCATTTTTCCCTTGCGTTCCTTTTTGCCTGCACTTTTCTTTCCTCGTCGGATCGAGGACCCAAACTGTAACGGAGAGCATTAAATAGTATATGTATTTCAAGTATAGTACTGAAAATATAAGAAAAAATAATTACGTGATCCTATTTGTTCACTCATTTTTAATTTTCAATGATTTATGGCTTTAATTTTTAACAACAAACTGTTACAGAAATCATTAAAAGGCAAAAAAAATTGCAGAACTCCCAATTATACCTTGATATCGTTCATATATTTCCTTCTATGATATTTACTATCTTCGACATTTATTCCATTCGATTGTACATCTAGATTCCCAGTATACCTTACACCATGGTGTTTTTGATCCAATTGTAATTGTCCCAGTGATCTTAAAATGATCTAATTTGTTTCATCGCTATGATTTCTTAGATTTTCTTCATTTGCACAACTTGGGGGATTAAAATCAGAATGGTGTTAGTTGATTAATTTTCATTTTGATAAGCACAAGATTTTTCAATTGTTTGGTTTTAATATAAAAATCAGCTTTGATGAACGTCAGAAAAGTTAGTCAGTAAAAATTTGATCAAAATCGAGTTGTATTAAAGGCCAAAGTATAAATAAATACTCCATTGTAGTAAATAAATATTAGTGTATTGTTTACTTTTGCATAACAATTCAATTTTAGTCAAGTAAATACATAGTGACAATTTAGTATACAAACCCAGTACAAACCCGTTAAAATCCCAAAAAAAATGTCAGTTTTGATTTTTAATGCTTACTTCGAAATTATAAATAATGGAAATAGTTGGTTAAAAAAAAACTTAACAAAAAAAAAAACAAAACATACACAGGAAAAATATAAGAGTTACTTAAGTCAAAGTTCTAATCAAGTTTTGATATACTAACTTTGAGTAACATGATTAGTCCCTGTAAATCCTTTGGCCAAAATGTCAGTTTTGATTTTTAATGCTTACTTCGAAATTATAAATAATGGAAATAGTTGGTTAAAAAAAAACTTAACAAAAAAAAAACAAAACATACACAGGAAAAATATAAGAGTTACTTAAGTCAAAGTTCTAATCAAGTTTTGATATACTAACTTTGAGCAACATGATTAGTCCCTGTAAATCCTTTGGCCAATCGCAATGGACAATTGCTGCTTCTAAAATTCTTCGATTTTTATGAAATCAAAATTTTAGGATATTGTTTCTATTTACTTATATTGGTAGATATCACAAAATGAAAAAAGAAAAAAAATTAGTCTACACATTTTGAGAGTGATTTGTGATCGAATAAATATGCCCCGAATACCAAATGAAAATATAAAGGTACGTATTGGTGGGGAAAGGATTTAGGTGATTGCTCTAAAACTAGTATGTGTTGGGTTCGAATCTCGTATCGAGCAAATTTTTGATATTTTTCGATTTACGGTTTTTTATTAACCCTAGAGTCGTTAAATATCTTGATAGTTATAAAGCGACGGTATATAACAATTATAATAAAAATAAAATAAAATTTATTGCTCTTATAATATATATATATATATACAAATACTTTTGTTTACAATTTGTTTTTAATTTTAAGTGTGATGTACCTTGCATAAACCATTCAAGCAACGTCTGTAGATCCTGATCTAGGATAGAGATTAGTTTACAATATTGTAGTTGTTCATTTGAGTTGGGGAAAAATAGATATCAGTTCTTAAAAAACCCCGAATATTGTTTCGGCTTTTAGTTTTTTATAAGACTATATGTCTTATTCTTTTATGTTTGTATTTTCTGTATTTGTGGAGTAGGCCATCGAGGGTGTAGTTACTGATGCTTCTAATTATTTGGCTAGGGCCACTTTTACAATTTGTGTAGAATTTCCGCGACAAAGCGAGGATATATAAGTCTAGCGGTAGTATCCTTAACTTCTCACGGAGGTCGTGTATCTTGTATTTGGCTGGGTAGTTTCCCAGAATTCTTAGTAATTTATTTTGGACTCTTTGTATTGTCAGATACTTGGTTTTGATTACTGAAATCTAGACTGGACATGCATATATTAGCACTGATCTGAGCACTGTTTTAAAAATTATTTATTTATTGTTGGTGTTCAGCCTTGATTGTCTGTTTAGCAATGGATATAAGATGTTAGTTCACGCCATTAATTTGCTTTTAGTTAGTTTAATGTGTTCAGCAAAATTGAGTCAGGAATCCAGTTGCATCCCCAAGTATCTAACTGTTTTGGCCCATTCTATATTTTTCCCATTTACTAATACCTTTTTATGCTGGTTGAGT